>OV121074.1:3728416-5174666 GCA_921293005.1 Nemoura dubitans
GCCAACCGTAGTATATACTACTGGGAAAATATGGTTATTTTGACTATTTTGGAATGTCTGTAAAATTTTTTGTTTCGTATTTCTGTTCCCTATATGATTCTTTCGTAAATATAGATGATATTTTCTTGGATAATGTGCGTGGAATTAGGGACCTTGAATTTGTTAAAACCACCTCTGATAAAATAATCTCTTTTGACTCAGTAAACCCGCTCTGCTATCATTCGACAATCGCTTCGAGTTCGATCTGATATTTCACCTCGCAAGTCGCTTTAGAGGAGGGGGACATACGACAATTGTATGACAGGAAAGCATGTTGCTCAAACACCCAGTAAATAGAAAGGCAAACAAACTGCATGCCACTTCACAACTGCCACTTCACCGTTCCTTGCGTTCACCGCAATCGCGCACCACGTCTGGATGCTGTCCATCGCGTCTGGATGCTGTCCATCGCGTCTGGCGCACCACGTCTGGATGCTGTCCATCGCGTCTGGCGCACCACGTCTGGATGCTGTCTATCGCGTCTGGCGCACCACGTCTGGATGCTGTCCATGTCGGATGCTTGCGGTGGTCGGCGCCGATGACGTCCCCCATCTGAATTGAGCAAGCTCGGCGCGCTCGCGTGTGCAACGCCCCCGGTGCCCCTCGACGGTGCTGCGCTCTACCCCTGGTGCTCGTCAACACCTTGGTCAACGTCGGCATGATGGTCGAAATTCAGGCAAAAGTACCAATCGCCTACACAAATTAACATTAGATAATAATATAATATAAACGGCCGTGTTTCAATGAGAAGTTTTTAGTACTGACTCGTGCAAGAAACCCGTGTCTGAATTCTCGTTTTCAATCTTGGCCGTGTCTTAGTCGTGGGCCGTGTCTGGATTGGCTGTTTCATGCGGTCTCGCGTACTCGTTTTTGACCAATGACGTCACAAGTCCTGTCCGAATCGCATAACAACCGAGACCAAGACCACAATAGAGGCATACGGAAACCTACTCGACCGAGCGATCTGTTGCGTGTTCAGAGCTCGCTGAGATGCGGACGTTTTCGAACGCAAACTTTACAGTCGACCGCGGAAATTCGAAAATGGCCGACAACGAACTAGCTGAACTTTATTGGCAATGCATAACCGGTAATGCATAAAGTACTAGCCGTTGGCTATGGTGTTGGCGGTCGTATTGGCAAGTATTTTACATATTGTGCATACCTGTCAGTGTATGCACATTAAAACGTTAATGTAGGTTGAACGGTCTAGAATTACCCGCCCGTTCGTACAAACAGAACTCGCGCATCAGGCTGAAAGATGGTACGCGAGTTGAGCGCTCTGATCGCTCCAGACTGGGTTTTCGGAAGCAAAATAGCGTCGATCGGGTCACTCCGAGCAGGTTTCCGAACGCTGGAGAGCGGCCGGAGTAGGTTTTCGTAAGCCTCTAATAGCACAGTGAGTACGCGAGACATGGACGATGCAGTCTCGCCGACTTGGTCTCGGTGACTTGCCTGTTATAAAATGGCGGTCGGTATACCGTCAGTGTGTTCGTAAACTCCTTCTAATTCACCGAAAGCCTAGAAGTTGTTCGTAAACTCGGCACATCAGTGGGCGTGGCTAAATATTTTGTTGGTGTGAAACCGTGCCGTGCCGTGCTTCTATTCTTTGCTCACCGAGCACAGGCGGAGGTGATGTGGCGGGAAAAAATATGAAATGGGAAGTGACCTGTAATTTTGTTGGTCAATGATAGTGAAATTTATATGCAGTTTGACGAAGAAACATACATAGAATTACCTTTCGGTAATTTTTCAAACTTTCTGCAGACATATGATAATTAACTAACTCAAAAATGATTTTGAGGTTTTGAGGTTTGGTGTCAGCAGCCATGTTTTTTTTTGCCAGTGACGTAGTTAGGCTGCTCATCTGTTCGTAAACAGAGGCAGAGGTGATTTTAGGCTCTCACATCACTTCCACCAGCAAATCAATTGGAAGTGTTTTCGAACACACTGCGTGATATGTCAGGGAGCAGAAGCGTGCTGTACCAATATGAAACAAATGAAGTCTTCGAGACTCTTAAGTCTGTCAAGTCTCAACCCTTTTTATTCAGCATCATTCTTAAATATTTCTCGCAGGTTTTATGCAAAAACTGTCGTCTGTACTTCGCCCGCTGGCTTGTATTATATAGGCGATTGTTTATATATATTTAAATATAAATAAAAAAAATAATTAAATATATATATATATATATATATATATATATATATATATATATATATATATATATATATATATATATATATATATATTTTTTTTTAAAAAAGACTTTTGGATAAACTGTATCCATACATATGTATATGTTTCTATATGTATATGTATATGTATAACATATATTAATACATAGATGTAACTCATGCCCAAGGGTTTTATTGGGTTTTATTGGGTTGGTTTTTATTGGAAAAAATCTGGTGTGATGTTTCGATTTGGTATCGATGGTTTCTAAAGGCAAATCGAAATTGGGAACATTTGAAAAAAATACGCACTTTAAAATAAATTTCCGTACTTTTCCAAACTTGCCTAATTGTCGAATTTTGCTCTTTTTTCTGCTTTGAAAGTGTAGGGTGTGGAGGATTTTCTTTATAAACGCAGGGGGTCTAAGTTGAGAACAAAAGTAGACACCCTGAAAATTTCATCCCACTCGAAGCAGGCGTTTGGCCTGTAGAGCGCGCGCAAACACACATACAAAAAAAAAAAACAAACAAACAAACAAACACACACCAAGTGTTTTTTTTTAGCAGTAGTGAAATTGATGATTTCTATATGTTTCTTGTCAAAATGTGTGTTTTTTTTTTTTTTTTTTTTTATAACTTTGGTTTGATTGTTGAGATCTCTGGTACCTTTTGTTGTACCTTTTGGGAGAGAGAGAGAGTGAGAGAGAGAGAGAGAGAGAGAGAGAGAGAGAGAGAGAGAGAGAGAGAGAGAGAGAGAGAGAGAGAGAGAGAGAGAGAGAGAGAGAGAGAGAGAGAGAGAGAGAGAGAGAGAGAGAGAGAGAGAGAGAGAGAGAGAGAGAGAGAGAGAGAGAGAGAGAGAGAGAGAGAGAGAGAGAGAGAGAGAGAGAGAGAGAGAGAGAGAGAGAGAGAGAGAGAGAGAGAGAGAGAGAGAGAGAGAGAGAGAGAGAGAGAGGAGCAATGATACGTTCGGTGCGAATTGGCATTGGGGTGGGCGTTTCACTGGAGCGAATAAACTGTGACGTCTCATTGGGTTGCCATATGCGGTCTGTTCAGGGAATGGAGCCTGCAAGTGACGTGGCCGTCGGCCCGAACGCTGGGCTGCGGCAGGTCGAAGTTTTTCAACGACAGCCAGAGCTTTGTGATGGTCGTGTGCAACTACGGGGCGGCCGTCGGGCCCAGTGGCGGCCCTCGCTTCGGCGAGACGTGCACCAACTGTCCGCCGGCGTACAAATGCAGCAGCCGCAAGCCGGGTCTTTGCATCAGCGCGGACGGCGGACTCACACCGGCGCTGCTGTTGATCGTCACGGGAACGGCCTTGGCTTTGATATAGTGTTCTTTGATATAGTTGCTCGGCTGGAGCTACATGAAGCTGGAGGTCCTTTTTGATCCAGAATCGGAAACCAGGCGTCTACCGTAGTGAATACTATAAACGGGGAAAATGTGGGTATATGATGGGATGTCGGTGATATTTTCTTTCGCATTTCTTTTCCCTCTTTGATCGAATTTAAAATTCTTTCGAAAATTTTGAGGATATGTTCTATGATAATGAGTGCGTGGAATTAGGGATCTTGAATTTATTAGAACCACCTTTGATAAATAATATCTTTAGACTTGGAAAACCCGGTTTGCTATCAATCGACGTATCCGGAACGGCGCGACGCTCTTTATCTTGTCCGGCCTCCGTACTGCGTTCGAGATGGCAAACGACATCCACGGCGACAGACTGAATTCCTGATGACCACCCGGTTGTGTTTGGTTCAAGAAAGTCCCTTTTTAGGCAGACGGAAAATTGATATCCTATAATATGCATAATTGATGATCTTCCTGCTAGAATTGAGCTATATAAGAGTTTTAAAACTGCCCATAGAGTCTTTTGTCCATTTACTAATTTCGACTTGTGAGTTTTGAATGTATTCGCTCGTGCCTATCAGCAGAGTGTCATCGAGGTAGATGCAAATCCACTCTCATTCTCAGCGTGAAATGGAGTTTAGTGCACTCTTGCATACATCCTAGAAGGGCAATGAATGCAATGTGCTCTATATTGTATACACTTAAATACATGGTTTTTTTCTCTATGACTGATTTATTTCAAAGATACTTTTAGTTTTTATATAATATATTTATAATTAAATATAATCACATAACATAATGTTATGTTATGTTATGACAGTTCTGACAAGATGGCGGACGTGTGTAAACTGCCTCTGACAGGGGAGCAAAAATTATCCGATTTGACAGTGAAACTAAATAAGTTAACTGTAGGTGAGCTTAGGGAAGAGTTAAATACATTAGGACTAAACAAAAATGGCAAAAAAGAAGAACTGATTGAAAGAATAATGACAGCAAAATCAGAAAACAATGAGGTGCACGTCGCAGCGAAGCAAACAGCTGACGAGGTAGGCCTTATCATAGAGCTGAAAGACAGACTGATACTAGAACAAGAAATAAGAAATAGGAATTTGGAAGAGATAAACCAGCTTCTTAAAGAAAGAATACAAGGTCTGGTTGAAGAGAATAAACTGCTGAAATTAAGACAAGATGACACAAATAAAAGCACACAGGCTAGGAAAAGCCCGCCAAGTACGCAACAGATGACGCAACAGAATACGTCACAAAATACGTCACACAAGGTTCGCAGGATGGTTGAACAAATCGAATCTCCAATCAAAGCTCAACAAAATTCTGAAAAAACATTAGGAAGTGAAGACGGAGGAGAATCCCTAGACACCAAGAAAGTAGTCCGAGAAAACGACTTTGCTGCTGCAACCACCTCCAATACTGCAAATAACGACACCTTTGCTGCTGCATCCACCACCAATACTGCAAACACTGACAAAACACGTGTGATCATGATATCGGACAGTCATGGCAAATATTTAAAGAGAATTTTCGAAACTAAGCTAGGTGAAAATTACGAAGTGGAAGTGTTCCACATATCTGGTGCGAAGATGCGAGAAGTTGTGGACAGAGCGATAGAAGAAGCCAAGAAACTACAAGGAAAAGACTGGATAATCATCATGGGGGGCACAAATGACATAAATAGTGCCACCAATTTCACGGCAGAGGTACATCGACTACTTCCAATCAGCTTAAAGTGTAAGTTGATAATAAATAACATTCCCCGAAGACTAGATTATGAAGATTGGAGCATCAATAGTAAAATTAAAATGGCAAATCAAAGCATTCATAATGCGGTAAATTCTGCCAAAAACAAGTGTAGCCGTAATATCAGGATCAATTTTCTGGATAAAAAATTATTTGAGCATCACTTAGCAAAGGATGGAGTGCATCTAAATCGACAGGGCACTGACACGCTTGTTAACACACTGACCCACTTCCTACCAATAACAGTGCTTAAAAAACCTATGTTTATGATGACTCCGATCGAGAAATGGCTAGGTCAGGGACGGACAGAGAGAACGATTAGTCCCGATAACAATCATGTGGCAAATAATCCACTAGAAAAGGTTGACAATGATACTTTTTTAGAACAGTGGGTGAAGGTTATGGGCAAAAAGACAAAGCAAACCCACCTGAGTGCAAAAATGTAAGCCTAACAGTATTTCACCAAAATATCAGAAGTATTAGAAATAAAACATTAGAAATTGATAACTTATTAGATGATTATATGTGTAAAGGTAGTGGTATCGATGTATTATGTTTCACTGAACATCACCTAACAAAAGACGAAATGCAATTGATAAATATAAGTAATTACTTATATGTATCGGCTTTTTGTCGGGAAAAATCCCATATGGGTGGGGCTGTAATCCTCATAAAGGATGCCCTAGTGTCCCGAGTGAGAGAGAGGACAGACTTGGTAAAAATGAGTATGGAAAATGTGTTCGAATGCTCAGCTATAGAATTCAGTACAAAATGTGATGAAACCTATGTGTTCATATGTATCTATAGACCCCCGAAAGGAGACATAGAGATATTTTTAAAGAAACTAGAAGACCTGATATCTCTAGTAGTTAAAGGGAAAAATAAAATTGTGATTGCGGGGGATTTCAATATTGACCTATTAAAGGCAGGAGCTCATAAACAAAAATTCATGGAGGTCATTCAGTCTTTCAACTTGAAATGCACGGTTAAAACACCGACGAGAATTACCTGTAAGAGTGCCTCGCTGATCGATAATATAATCACTAATGTTCACGTAAATACGGAGAGTACCGTATGTGATAACGGATTATCCGATCACAGTTCTCAGGTACTAGACCTTCCTTGCAATTCTTATGAAAATCAGAAAGGGGTTGTTTATAAAAGACTGATAAATCTTAAAAACCAAGATGCACTTAATACCGCACTGAAAGCTGCAGATTGGAGTGCAATATATGCCACTGAGTCCCCAGACAAACAATATGAAGTCTTCAGTAATATCTATAGCTCATGCTTTAAAAAAACCTTCCCTATTAAGAAAATATCCAGGAAACACAAATACACAAGAGCAAATTGGATCACAAAAGGAATAAAAATATCATGTAAACACAAAAGGAATCTAGTGAGCTTGACTAAACATTTTAGCAATTCTCTAGTAATAAAAACATTCTATGAGCTTTATTGTAAAATTTTAAGACAAGTGATTAAACTCGCTAAAAAAATAGATGTAGGGAAAGAAATTAAAGAGTCTGAGAACAAATCAAAAGCAACATGGGAAATAATAAATAACCAATTAAAGAAACAGCAAGAAAATAAAAGGCCAAAAAACATAGAAATTCTTAAAGATGGGCAGGTACACAATGAGCCAATCCAAATATCGCACATGTTTAACAACTATTACACAGGCATTGCACAAGAGATTACTAATAATATAGATAGCTCTAATTTAAGTTACAGAGAATTCCTAAAAAATAGCCCTGGAGTAAGTAAATCTATTTTTATGGCACCAACCACTATTAAAGAAATCGCAGATATCGTGGCTAAACTAAAAAAAAGCGATCCAGTGGTTTGGATGAAATTCCAATATCAGTCGTCAAGAAAAGTATTGGATATGTTGCATGCCATTTGGCGTTTATATTTAACAACTGTCTGGCCGAAGGAGTGTTTCCGGAGATCTTAAAAAGGGCAAAGGTTATTCCCATATACAAAAAAGGAAACTCCAAATTAATGGAAAACTATAGACCAGTCTCTATCTTGCCAGTTTTTTCAAAGGTCCTTGAATCAATGATCAAATCGCGTATCACAAACTTTTTCGAATCACATAATGTTATATCAGAATCACAAGGTGGTTTTGTGGAAAAAAAATCAACAAGTCATACAATATACAGATTTATATCACAGTTAATTGACAGTGTAAATAAGAACAGATCTGTAATAGGCTTCTTCTGTGATCTGAAAAAAGCGTTCGACTGCATGGACCATGGTATTCTTATTGATAAATGTGCATACTATGGGATTAGAGGAGTGGCTCTGAACTTAATAAAATCCTACCTGAAAAATAGGTCACAGACAGTAGAAATTGTCCAACAAGACAATAATGGAACAGTCAGAAAAGTCCACTCCAGACCGGAAACAGTGAGGGTCGGGGTGCCACAGGGCTCAATTTTGGGCCCCCTCCTTTTTATCATTTTTATAAATGATCTGCCCTTTAGTATAAAAAACGCAGAATTATATGCTGATGATACCAGTCTGTTGGCATCGGCATACAAAAGTGACATAAACATGCTAAGAGAGGAGGCAGAAAATAAAATAACAGACGCAACAATCTGGTTTAGAAACAATAAACTTATACTTAACGACACAAAGACAATCTCTATGTCCTTTTCAATATCGGAAGAAGAAAATGTAAAACTCTTGCCAATTGTTAACCATGCAACAAACAAGGTGATCGAAAATGTTCAAGTAGCCAAATTCCTTGGTCTAACGATCGACAATAAACTGAAGTGGGGCTTTCACATCGAGAGCCTGGCGTCCAAGTTATGTAGCGCACTTTATTCAGTGAGGGAAATTCGCAAAATTGCAGACATTAAAACAACAAAAATGGTATATTTCGCAAATTTTGAATCTAGAATACGGTATGGACTAGAATTCTGGGGAAATGCCAGCAAAAGTAAAAAAATATTTGTTCTCCAAAAAAAAGTAATTAGAATCATAATGGAAAAAAAAAGAAGGACGCACTGCAAGCCACTTTTTAAATCGCTGCAAATTTTAACTTTTTATAGTTTATACATTTTAATAATAACTGTGAATATTAAAAAAAGATTTGATAGTTTACCTAAAATTAAAGACCAACACCACTATTTTACCAGAAACAGGGAAAATATTATTAAGAACCATCACAAAACCCTGAATTCACCAGAAAATGTAGGAGTAGACATTTTCAATAGGCTGCCGGAAAATGTAAAAAACACACCTTCTCTATCTGAATTTATAAAACGGTTAAAAATTTTGTTAATTGACAAGGCATGCTACAGTGTCAGTGAGTTTATAAGCAGTCTTTAATATAAGTATTGGTTAATTTTTGTTATTTCTTGTATTTATGAATACTTTTTTAAGTTTTACATCTGTGTGATTTTATATATATTATATTTTATAGACTCTTTGATTCTTTGTTTTATTGACAAATGCCTGCGAGCACAATTTTAGTATTCTTATTTTTATTAATAGTATTTTATTGTATTTCTATTGTTATTTGTCAATCTTATATTGATCAAAATATGTCTGTACACCAGCATTTTTTTAATGTAATGGTTTAAAACGACAATAAATTAAATTAAATTAAATTATATAAACGTACCGCAGAAATAAATCACCGCTTATTTTTGTACATTTGCTTTACTATAATACACATGCAAGGAAATGAGAAATTTTGAAAATACTCTTCTTTTTGTTGAAATCACTGCTGTCCTTATACTAAAATTCAAACAAGATGTTTTGACTTGCCCATCATGTTCGTCAGGGTGGCTAAACTTGCAGTCGAAAATGAACGGTGGGCATATTTTGTGCGATACGACCATTTCACAAATTGCAATAACGCTCCACTTTTGTCGATCCGGAAGCACGTTCGTTTCGCTTTCCTGGAACGATGGCATTGTGCGGGTGGGGGTGGATAGGAGGGGGGGGGGGGACATGCCCGATCAAACCCGGAACCGGAAACAAAAGGCGCGCGCGTATGAAAAATGACGCGCGATCACAAAACCCGTGCGCTGCCTGTGAATGCAAATCAGTCGCGCGACGCCCAATCGATGCGACGACGCCGACGCCGACGCCGACGACGACGACGACGACGACGACGACGACGACGACGCCGACGCCAATCGAAGAGAGAACGAGCAGAAAAAGAGAGCAAGACAAACACACGCGCCAATGACCCACGGCGAAATGGCAACGCACGTTGTTCCAACTAGAGAGTCTTGATTTGGGAGCGAGTGGCCATGCTTCAAACCGTTTCGGACGCCATTAGTTCATATTTCATGGCGATTTAAGAAAGTGACACGAGAAAATCGCTGTAGTAACTTCTATTTGGTCTTTTTAGCCTATATCTAGCTGAAATTAGCCTCAAGTTGCTCGGTGAAATCCCGACCTTTCGCCAGCGGTGACAGCGTCTGAAACACACTCTGTAAAAACAAGAAGTGCTAGTGCACATAATAGCTATAGAATTATTTGCACCAACCAGAAGTGGTTTAAATCGGTTTTCAATGCTGGTGCTAAGTTTTATGATGAATTGCCAGCAGAAATTAAAAATTGTAAGAATATAGGTTGTTTTAAGAATAAGTGTAAGAGTTGGGTACAAAAATATGAAAGATTATAAAAATGAGTTACTTTTATTATATTATAAATGAGAGTATTATTAATATAGTTATTTAAATGACTTCTAAACGTGTAAAATGTATGTACGATGAATGGCAACTAGCCAAATAAAAACCAAATTATTATTATTATTATTTATTGCCCATTGGACGCTACCTGTCAAATAAAGCGTCTCTCTATAGTGCCATCGGTCGACGAACCAAAGCAGGCAGCGAACGCGCGCGAATCCACGAGCAAAATAGATAAAAACAATGCGTCTGACGTGCGCGTGCGCGCGGCGCCGTGTGCAAAAAGTCAACACATCGCGCGCCAAGCGAGCGATCATTAGACTAATTTTCCGTCACGGGATGAGGGTGGAATGGCGCGCGCAGGGGCAGGGGCAGGGGGGGGGACGAGAGGCGAGATGATGCTGAAATATTTCATAATAAACCAGCCGGCGAGAAATAATTCCCCGGCCATTATGCTCAGCCCATGGGTGGAAAGTAATAAATATCCCCATGCTCGTCCCCATGCCCGTGAGAGAGAGAGAGAGAGAGAGAGAGAGAGAGAGAGAGAGAGAGAGAGAGAGAGAGAGAGAGAGAGAGGGAGAGAGGGAGAAGGCGACATACACCTAGCGTTCACTACTCGAGCATTCGCGGGGACAAAAGATGCGCAAAGTAATGACGTGGATTGATGAGACACGTGACCTCATCGCCCCCCCCCCCCTCCACCTCCCCCCACCACCGAAGAGCCCGACAGCACCCGCCATCTAGCAGCCAGTAGATTAATTAAGAGAGAAGCCAGTGTTCGTACGAAACGATGTACCTACCTATGTATACTAAATATAGCGGGTATACGGACGTTCATAACGATCTCTCGTAGCACTCGCCATGTGTGTGTGTGTGTGTGTGTGTGTGTGTGTGTGTGTGTGTGTGTGTGTGTGTGTGTGTGTGTGTGTGTGTGTGTGTGTGTGTGTGTGTGTGTGTGTGTGTGTGTGTGTGTGTGTGTGTGTGTGTGTGTGTGTGTGTGTGTGTGTGTGTGTGTGTGTGTGTGTAACGATGGAAACGCAACGTGCCAAGTGGCGTAGCTCGCTGCTTGTCACTCGAACGCGCTCCATTTTGTTTAGTTGCGCACGCGCTTTATTCATTGTTATAGCGCCCGCCACTGATTTATGATGTGTGTTTTTTAATTTTTTTGATAGTGTATTCCTATTGGGAGTAATTTCATGCCGCTGGTAATTTGGGTGACGTTAATTTATAGGCTTGGGTGCTGAGCTGCTTTTATGTTCGCTTGTCGACGTTGAGCTGATGACATATATATATATATATATATATATATATATATATATATATATATATATATATATATATATATATATATATATATATATATATATATATATATATATAGCTGCTTTGTTTTTCGTGAACATCCAGGAAGATTCTATACGTTAAGCGACATTAAGTATTCTTATCGATTACATTTGTCTACGAAAATAGCTTCGAAACTATGATAAATTCACAGATTTTTATAGATTTTATGCCCCCGTAAAGCTCTAGTGCTATTTTCCTGTGTAAGTATCACTTTGTTTTCTGGACCCCACTTCGTGCAAATCATGAACTCCAAACGAAGCAGCACCAGCTTTTCCAAACCGCATAACGACCCCACTCATTTGCCTGTGGAGCGTTCAGCCGACAAACACTCTTTTCAAAAATCGCCCATGAAAGCAGCCCCAGCTGCCAGCCGCCCCTTGACGCCGGGCCCCGATCTTTGCGGTCCTAATTAAAGAGCTACTCGTCGTCGGCGTCGTCGGCGTCGTCGTGACGGACGCCGGGAGACGAGAGGACGACACCCAATTCGAGTGCCCGTCGTTCAATTGCGACTGCAGCGCCGGGCGACCGCGCGCCCGTATCGAGCGAAACAATTGGGCTGGCGAAACGCAGGAGGCGTTTCACTATGTTGGGAACGTTAAGCGCCAATGTGTGTGGCTGTGTACCTACCGCACACTGATTGAAAGTGTCGAAACTGAAATACATAGTTGAGCATAATTATTGTTCAGCATGGACTTGTTATACAGCGGTTGGGTTACTTTTGTTACTTTTGTTACTTTCACCTATGGGTGAAAAGTTCTGGATGTTATGTTGAGACGTGTTATGTCGTAAGAACTATATAAAGAGTCTATTTATAAATTTTAAAATTATGGTTTAGTCCTAAAAGTGAAGAATTCATAAAGTATGCAGAAAGTGTTAGATATGTATATTCAAAACCAAACTGACAAGAATTTTTGCCGGTGTACCAAGAATCATGTTGGGACTTGAACAAGTTAATTTTCTCTTGTGCTCCATTCCACATGTGAAATGTTACACACATTCATATTTGATGTGTGCACGGCACATTTAGTTTGGAGCAAGCTAACAGGGTGCATCGTCTAGTTATTTCAGTCCGTATGCAGCTAATGAGATTCTACGTATGTGGTGCTCGTCTGTGTGTGTTCGGGGGGGGGGGGGGTTGATGGGGGATGATGAGATGAGGGGGTGCACTCTTTCGCAGCTCGAGAGTCCAATTAGGAACCGCGCCATCCTCGCTCGACGCGAAACCATCCTGCCACTTTCTGCACTCCATGGTTTTCCGCGGCCACTCTCAGCGCTCGGCTATCCCCGCCTGATTTAGGGAAGTGTTCCGCCACTTTCTCCACCAAAGCATCCTCCCACTTTCTACAATCCAGCATCCAGCAGCATCCAGCAGCAGAGCAACAAGAGTCTATGCGGTATTTTGCGACTGTTTATTACATACACATGTTTTTTTTTTGTATTTATTTCAGTCTATGAAATTCCTATACTGTGAGGTACCTACAGTGGAATGTATACATACTAAATATAATTATATTAGAAATCTAATTTAAAGCAATACAATAGTTAATAATATAATGGCATGCTAAACATGACATAATAAAAATAATGACAATAAATAAAGGTAATCAAATAATATAATAATTATATAGATAAGTAAGTACGCAACTTATGGTAAAACTGCTCATCTGGAAAAATATGAGTAAATCTGGTAGATCTGGTAAATAATAGCATGCCATCTCGCTGAAGCTGAAGCAAACACGCCGCTCAGAAATCTATTACACCTTCACATGTGTTTAAATATAACATGCGAGTGGACCTTTGTATATAATTTGGAGGAAAAAGTCATTTAGCAGTGCACGGAGTATATATATAGGATATACCTACTCCATGTGAATGCGATGTTTCAGAGACTGATTCAGTGTAAAGTACGAAGTTTGCCGACGTGCCTCGTTAGTTCGCGAATCGAGCGCCGTGCGGCGGCTGGCTCGCGTACCAAATGAACCACGTTGCGCGCCAAGCGGGCGTAATTGCAATTAATTTCCAGCGCCACACAGCATTTAGCTATGTGTTGCGGGGTGGGGGGGGGGGGGGATTATCTGCAGGCAAGGTATGGTGGCAAAGTACGGCTTTGGGGTTGAAAAAATGACAGAATGAGTGATCTGGAGGGCTCACTCGCGGTCGCTCTGGCTCGTGCAATGTTTTTAATCCAGATTACAGGGTTGGTTTGTAAAGGATTTGTATAATTTAATGTGACTCGTGTCATATATTTTCTGCCCTCCAGAAAATATATTCATTCAAGGTACACAGACCGATATAAACATTAAAATAAACGCGGGTTCGTATGAAGTTTCTACATTTGGTATATTTATTTAGTCCCCACCTGAACTAGCACAGTTATAACATGCATCAACACGCAAGATGCAATTTTTAAGGGGTAAGATCACCTCAGGGTCTCGGTTTTGGTAAATCGCAAGACCTATATAGGTGCTCTATACATATTTTTACAAGTTTGGCCCATTTTTATCGCTATATATCGCGGCAGGGCAGCGCTAGGGTAGTTTAGAGTCCGCCCAACGCCGGACGTTACCTGCACCAGGACTAATGCCCGGTTGTACCAAGTTTGTCAACTCCTAGTAGAGGTCCCAACTAGGAGTTACAACTGAATTCAGCCAATCACATGCAGCAAATTCAGCTCTAACTCCTAGTTGGGATGTCAACTAGGAGTTGAAATATTTGGTAAAACCGGGCATAAGAAAACTAGTCGCAAAGTTAATTACGAACCCTCTTTGACCATAGAGAGAGAGAGAGACGTCGTCCATTCTTTCACCCATCGCACTCCGTTGTACGTTAGCGGCTGAGTGAATACGTGGTCAGTGAAGCCGACTTTGGTCCCTCGAGTGTCCCAGAAGGATAAGACGACGCTCGGCTCGGGCATTAAGGATGCCGCGCGGGGAACGAAGCGAGGACCTTCCTAATCCCGGGCCGTCCTTTGTCCGAGGGTCGCTTCAATCAGCCCACGTGGCCTTTCACCGTTCGGCCTCTTTCTATTTCGAAGAAATGCGGCCAACTGCAGAGTACAGGGGATCGAGTATATAGACTGGCGCTGGACGTAGTATATATAGAGACCCGAGCATGTACTGCATACACGCTATGCCTTCAAAAGTTCTAACATTGCTAGCTGGGATATGCAACTAGCTCAGCGCTCTAAGTATGTCTTGCAATGTAAAAGTATTGGCCTTACCAGCTGTCATCTTCTGTAAAATCAACTGTATAACGAAGATGCTAAATAATTCCCTAATTTGTCTGTTTTATTGTTTTTCCGCTTTAAAAAACCCGACACACACATGTAATTTATGCAGTTAGAGTTGGCACGGCATACTAGTTGCCTATCCCGTATACCGGAGCAGTGAGAGCTGGCACGGCATACTAGTTGCCTATCCCGTACCGGAGCAGTGAGAGCTGGCACGGCATACTAGTTGCCTATCCCGTACCGGATCAGTGAGAGCTGGCACGGCATACTAGTTGCCTATCCCGTGCCAGATCAGTGAGAGCTGGCACGGCATACTAGTTGCCTATCCCGTATCGGAGCAGTGAGAGCAGTGAATAATTCCCTAATTTGTCTGTTTTATTGTTTTTCCGCTTTAAAAAACCCGACACACACATGTAATTTATGCAGTTAGAGTTGGCACGGCATACTAGTTGCCTATCCCGTATACCGGAGCAGTGAGAGCTGGCACGCCATACTAGTTGCCTATCCCGTACCGGAGCAGTGAGAGCTGACACGGCATACTAGTTGCCTATCCCGTACCGGAGCAGTGAGAGCTGGCACGGCATACTAGTTGCCTATCCCGTACCGGATCAGTGAGAGCTGGCACGGCATACTAGTTGCCTATCCCGTGCCAGATCAGTGAGAGCTGGCACGGCATACTAGTTGCCTATCCCGTATCGGAGCAGTGAGAGCTGGCACGGCATACTAGTTGCCTATCCCGTACCGGAGCAGTGAGAGCTGGCACGGCATACTAGTTGCCTATCCCGTACCGGAGCAGTGAGAGCTGGCACGCCATACTAGTTGCCTATCCCGTACCGGAGCAGTGAGAGCTGGCACGGCATACTAGTTGCCTATCCCGTACCGGATCAGTGAGAGCTGGCACGGCATACTAGTTGCCTATCCCGTGCCAGATCAGTGAGAGCTGGCACGGCATACTAGTTGCCTATCCCGTATCGGAGCAGTGAGAGCTGGCACGGCATACTAGTTGCCTATCCCGTACCGGAGCAGTGAGAGCTGGCACGGCATACTAGTTGCCTATCCCGTACCGGAGCAGTGAGAGCTGGCACGCCATACTAGTTGCCTATCCCGTACCGGAGCAGTGAGAGCTGGCACGGCATACTAGTTGCCTATCCCGTACCGGAGCAGTGAGAGCTGGCACGGCATACTAGTTGCCTATCCCGTATCGGAGCAGTTTTCAGCCAGATTGCTCTGGGCAATGTATAAAGCATAAAATGTCAATTCGCTTACCATGAAAGGGGTGGCATAATCGAGGTCACGCCGAATTCGGGTAATCCAAAATGGCGTCGGCGAATCCGCGTGTACTCGATGAGGATGTAATCCACACACGCATTGTCGTATTATAGGTAATCCAAACTCCAAAAGCTCTCGCGGCGTCGTTCTGAAACAAGAGGAAAAACAAATGTTAGAGTATTGTATGGTGATATATTATGTAGATCCTGGGGGCGATCACGCCTATATATCATGCGTTTGCAATTAATCCTGGGTATGTAGGGGCAAATGAACCAAGCATATATATGCAGGGACATGTAGGATAAATCAGTTCGCTTCCATCCAGCGATCGGTGATCCCATATCTCGCGACCAATCGCAGCACGAGGACGGGATTTGTGCATGACTGGGTTAAAAATATCAGTTCATTTCGCCGGAGCGGTAGGCGAGAGGAGTCGTTGTTGTCGAGGGCTCATAAATATACAGAAGTAATGTGTAATTTGTCTTGCTGGGCAACGGCGAGTTGCTGGTATATACGTGTATATGGATCAGGAGGTAAATCATTGCGGAGGGAATTTGTGGGAGGGAGAGCGTTTATCGCGGTGAATAGCGACGTTTATGCAGTGCGGCAAACGGATGGGTAATACTGGTGTTGCGATTTTTCGATTGGGACTCTCTGCATGTGGATCAAGGGTGATACTGTTAAAGTATTAAGTATCAAATGTCGGTAGATTCCTGCATACGTTTGAACTGTTGAATGATTGAATCAGAGTTGTATCACCAACATTCAACTTATATTTGTGCGTTAGTCTTGGTAAATTTGATGGATGAGGAAATTAATTTGGAACGATACATGTACGAGGCTCACAATCGTTGCTCTTACATGCCAAGGCCGCCACAAACAGGGAAATACCACCCCGAGAATGTTGTTGGGTTCGAACTGTTTATAGCATTTTATTTGAAAACTGGCGTCAATGTCATTTTGGCCAAATTTGCAAAATTTAACGTTTGCGCAACCGTGAACACGATTTGGTGGATGTAGAGCATTCGGCATCTAATTGTCAATTGTCAATCATTATCGTTGTTGAAACAGAAAGAAACTGCACTCCCATTGTACTTTGTGGTCGCAAAAGCTAGGTGTCTAGCCGATGCGGATAGCGCAGTGTCCGTGAAAAACCGCTCCTGGCCCAGCGCGAATACCCGGCACCTCCACCGCGCCGCGCGGTCCATGTCGACGTGGACCTCGCGTGACAACGGTGTCAGCGGAAGACCCCCCGTCGCCGCGCCGCAGAAAGCCCAGCGTCCGGCGCACCACCAACTCCCCTGAGGAATTCGAGGTAGTTTCCTGGCACAGACTCGAAGACGCGCCGGTCCAGGCACGGAGAGCCCGCGGACGGACGCGACCCTTCGCTCGCTTCGACCATCGTAAGTCACCGGGACACAGCATGACGCCTCCGCGGTCGACACCTCGAGGTAGCGCGTTGGCCAGGTGCGCGGACGACGACGGGCACCTCGAGGGGGAGGGGGGGGGGGGAGGGCATTGTCACCGCGTCGGGGTGCGGGTCGCTAGGGGATGAATGGAATCGCGCGATGAATGAACGGTCCAGAGGTTTATGAGCGTGGGTTCGGCATCTGTATAAGGTGTGACTGGGATGGTATACGGAACATCGGCATGCATGGGCCTCGAGAAAGTGAAAGAAACTTGATACGGTTCGCGTTAATGGACTCTCAATTCAAAGTTCATTGGGCAGTTTAGCAAATCAGAATTAATCGCATGCAAAATTAAAGGATTTGCATGAGGGGGAGTATGCCGTCGGCGTTTAAAAGTCGGAGAGTTTTTACACCACATTCTTTCCATTTTAGGCAAATATCAAGAACGACGATTTTCAGGTTAAGCACGAAAGATTTCCTACTTAAAATAAAACCATGCTCAAAATTCCCACTAATAATCGTCGAGGCGAAAAAATCGACCGCGATTGCCGAATCCCGTTCGAAAGAAATGACTGACATTGTCCCCAGAAATAAATCCGTCGACACCGAGTCCGAATCCTCCGTGCCCGGCATGGCGTCGATGGCGTCGTCATCAGCGTCGCCACGAATGCAGTTGGCGTCACTGCATTCCAGTGCATCGGCGTCGTCGTCCTGACTTGCACTTGCCCACTGCACTTGACCTTGCCAACTGCACCTGCACTTGCCCACTGCACTTGCACTTGCCCACTGCACTTGCACTTGCCCACTGCACTTGCACTTGCCCACTGCACTTGCACTTGCCCACTGCACTTGCACTTGCCCACTGCACTTGAACTTGCCCAATGCACTTGCCCACTGCACTTGAACTTGCCCACTGCACTTGAACTTGCCCAATGCACTTGCCCACTGCACTTGCACTTGCCCACTGCACTTGCCCAATGCACTTGCCCACTGCACTTGAACTTGCCCACTGCACTTGCACTTGCCCACTGCACTTGCCCAATGCACTTGCCCACTGCACTTGCCCACTGCACTTGAACTTGCCCACTGCACTTGCACTTGCCCACTGCACTTGCCCAATGCACTTGCCCACTGCACTTGAACTTTCCCACTGCACTTGCACTTGCCCACTGCACTTGCCCAATGCACTTGCCCACTGCACTTGAACTTGCCCACTGCACTTGCACTTGCCCACTGCACTTGCCCACTGCACTTGAACTTGCCCACTGCACTTGCACTTGCCCACTGCACTTGCACTTGCCCACTGCACTTGCCCAATGCATTTGCCCACTGCACTTGCCCAATGCACTTGCCCACTGCACTTGAACTTGCCCACTGCACTTGCACTTGCCCACTGCACTTGCCCACTGCACTTGAACTTGCCCACTGCACTTGCACTTGCCCAATGCACTTGCCCACTGCACTTGAACTTGCCCACTGCACTTGCACTTGCCCACTGCACTTGCACTTGCCCACTGCACTTGCACTTGCCCACTGCACTTGAACTTGCCCACTGCACTTGCACTTGCCCACTGCACTTGCACTTGCCCACTGCACTTGCACTTGCCCACTGCACTTGCACTTGCCCACTGCACTTGCCCAATGCACTTGTCCACTGCACTTGAACTTGCCCACTGCACTTGCACTTGCCCACTGCACTTGCCCAATGCACTTGCCCACTGCACTTGAACTTGCCCACTGCACTTGCACTTGCCCACTGCACTTGCCCAATGCACTTGCCCACTGCACTTGCACTTGCCCACTGCACTTGCACTTGCCCACTGCACTTGCCCACTGCACTTGAACTTGCCCACTGCACTTGCACTTGCCCACTGCACTTGCACTTGCCCACTGCACTTGCCCAATGCACTTGCCCACTGCACTTGCCCAATGCACTTGCCCACTGCACTTGAACTTGCCCACTGCACTTGCACTTGCCCACTGCACTTGCCCACTGCACTTGAACTTGCCCACTGCACTTGCACTTGCCCAATGCACTTGCCCACTGCACTTGAACTTGCCCACTGCACTTGCACTTGCCCACTGCACTTGCACTTGCCCACTGCACTTGCACTTGCCCACTGCACTTGAACTTGCCCACTGCACTTGCACTTGCCCACTGCACTTGCACTTGCCCACTGCACTTGCACTTGCCCACTGCACTTGCACTTGCCCACTGCACTTGCCCAATGCACTTGTCCACTGCACTTGAACTTGCCCACTGCACTTGCACTTGCCCACTGCACTTGCCCAATGCACTTGCCCACTGCACTTGAACTTGCCCACTGCACTTGCACTTGCCCACTGCACTTGCCCAATGCACTTGCCCACTGCACTTGCACTTGCCCACTGCACTTGCACTTGCCCACTGCACTTGCCCACTGCACTTGAACTTGCCCACTGCACTTGCACTTGCCCACTGCACTTGCACTTGCCCACTGCACTTGCCCAATGCACTTGCCCACTGCACTTGCCCAATGCACTTGCCCACTGCACTTGAACTTGCCCACTGCACTTGCACTTGCCCACTGCACTTGCCCACTGCACTTGAACTTGCCCACTGCACTTGCACTTGCCCAATGCACTTGCCCACTGCACTTGAACTTGCCCACTGCACTTGCACTTGCCCACTGCACTTGCCCACTGCACTTGAACTTGCCCACTGCACTTGCACTTGCCCACTGCACTTGCCCACTGCACTTGAACTTGCCCACTGCACTTGCACTTGCCCAATGCACTTGCCCACTGCACTTGAACTTGCCCACTGCACTTGCACTTGCCCACTGCACTTGCACTTGCCCACTGCACTTGCACTTGCCCACTGCACTTGAACTTGCCCACTGCACTTGCCCACTGCACTTGCACTTGCCCACTGCACTTGCACTTGCCCACTGCACTTGCACTTGCCCACTGCACTTGCACTTGCCCACTGCACTTGCACTTGCCCACTGCACTTGCCCAATGCACTTGCCCACTGCACTTGCACTTGCCCACTGCACTTGCCCACTGCACTTGCACTTGCCCACTGCACTTGCACTTGCCCACTGCACTTGCACTTGCCCACTGCACTTGCACTTGCCCACTGCACTTGCACTAGCCCGAATCACAGGTGATCCATCAAGTGTGAGAAAGTATCACTAGTACGTAAAAGTTCCGTTCAGTTGGGAGGAAATTATCACTTCATCCTAGGGCCGAATGCAGAGACGGCACTAAGTGTGCAATCACACTCAGTGCACACTCAGTGCACACTCAGTGCACACTCAGTGCACACTCAGTGCACACTCAGTGCACACTCAGTGCACACTCAGTGCACACTCAGTGCACACTCAGTGCACACTCAGTGCACACTCAGTGCACACTCAGTGCACACTCAGTGCACACTCAGTGCACACTCAGTGCACACTCAGTGCACACTCAGTGCACACTCAGTGCACACTCAGTGCACACTCAGTGCACACTCAGTGCACACTCAGTGCACACTCAGTTGGAATTTGAAATGGTAAATTGTCCCCAAAGTGCGCACTGAGTGCGCACTCAGTGTCGACTCTTGCATTCGGGTCTTAGTGTACTCAGCCTAACTTGAAATAGTTTTCATACTTGGTAAACTAGTACTATATATATATTTGTTATGCTGCAGCAATTTTATCATGACAAACATGCTCATAAATGTGGTGCGTGTGTAATTAAATTGATCTGCACGGTTCATCATCACACGGCGACGAGGGGGGTGATGTTTTGATGATTCGACGGGGTTGGTTTTAGTTCACGTAGAGCAAGCAAAGGCCACCTGTGCTGGTCTCACGGGTCGAAAAACAAACGTTTTCGAACAAAATTGTGAGAGAAACGAAGAAAGTCTGCATCACAGGGTGTGTGTCCGACAGTCCACAAAGGCAACTACCCCTTGGTAAAACTGGAGCTAAACTCGAGGAACTACAGGCATATTAATTTACAACCCTCGAAGCGTGAAGCTAAATTATCAGTCAGTTTAAATTTGAAAAGGACGAGCATAATTTTGACGTCTCTCCGTCGCAGCTCCTATTGTCATTCTACCTGCGAAGGTATAACAGCTAACGCATAATTTAAACGCTGGGAATCACGTGAAATACAGCCGCGTCCGAGCACGACAATTTAAACGCCTCGAACCCCCAGCGGCCAGTTGTTTTCAAAAAAAAAGTATCTCTCTCTCTCTCGCGGTGCAACAATCACCCCGTACGACACGAACATTACCGATCGCTGCACCTTCGTTCGGGGCAGGTGCTCGTTTTCGCAGAGTCAACAACAAGATCACCACCCGCGGTGACGTTCATCTGCATCCCCCCCACACCATCGGCGCGTCGTACAATCCCGGTCAATCAGTCACGGACGCCAATGCCATGGTCTCGCAAAGCCAGCGCCGCTCACCTGAGATCGCCTGTCGAATTGAGCGCGAGTTATGACCCCCCCCCCCCCCTCCCGCCCCCCCCCCCTGTTCCACGGACGAGGGTGGGGTCGACGGGAAGGCATCACTCAAAGACGCGGCTTTGTCGCCGGACGCGCTTCATGAATCAACGGCTACCCCGAGGGGGGGGGGGGGGGGGCGATTGTCACCCTCTCGGCTGATGCATGGGGCGAGGTGAGAAAGTGTAATGGTGGATGGCGGACAGGTAAAACTGTGAATGTGGGCCAAGCTAGGCCAGGCCAGGCAGTGGTGGAGCGCTGCAGTGTGTGTTCTGCATTTGCCTTGCGGTGGAAGGTGGGTTGGTGGGATGTGTTACGTAGTATACAATGGCCAGAAAGTATACTTTAGGATTGAGCATTATTCGATCAATCATTCGGTTACGTTCATTGCACTTCACTAATCGATTTTTGCTTCCTTCCCAAACATTATTTGTGTTATTTAGTCAATGAAACGTGGCTCAAGGTCATTGGAAATGCGGCTATGCAGAAATGAATCGCGAAGGCGTAATTATACATTAATTGTATTTCTTCGGATGATAACAAAAGCCACATGTATGTACAGCTAGATAGATGTTAACATACCCATAATAACGAGATGTAAATATAGCTAGATATTGACAAGTGTTATTGAAAGTGGATACGACTTTTATGGTCAAACAGATTTTGATATTTTCCTGTACTCGAATGTTACGGGGAATGCACTACTATTGTTTTTGAGAGAGCAGGTCGAAATATCATCAAGTGCACTGCACTGTGTAGGTACTTGAAACAAACGTCATATGGGCTAGGTTAATAGATTCAATTACTTTGAACATTATATCTTTTCAGATATAATGTTCAACAATGACAATGATCTATCCTATAACCATACACATGCCGATATCCATTCACGCGAATGTCACGCACATTTCGGCCAAGTTTACCACACTCACAATTTGATCTCGGCACTCGGCAACCTCGAGCCCAACGACGCACCGACGACGCATCAAGCGAGGAGCACACTCTTAACGTGAACCCTCAATCGAGGGCCAAACCCGAACTGCACAATCAGTGTTGTGATGAACAACTGCACTAATTGAATGCACTAGCACGATTCGTTCATATCAAATCGCGTCGCCAAGGGCTAAAGCCTCGTCTGAAACGGTCAAGATGCACAAATGCCTCCGATATAAAACCGTATATTATAATTCGACCAAAATCAGTGGATAATTTGTGCTGATTACGCCGATTACGTTCAGAGATAATACACACTCTGAAGCAGATTGCTGCCTCCACTTTCCGCGGGCAGCCGCGCCAAACTGAACAGACTTTGTCTAGTACAACAACAAACCGGCGTGTGCATTACAAAGTTGGTGTATACACGAATGGCGAATAGCGGGCATTGCTCGACCCCGATGGCAATATCATAACACACAGAGAAAACTGATAACAAAAGGAGGCGATGAAATGTCCATCACACGGCCGTGCGCTCAGAGCGATGCGTGATTGTCTGCGTTGTTGTTGTTGGTAATGCACACGAGCTGTATTAGTATTATGGTAATTGAACTATAGTGCTTGCGCATGGTGCCATAATCGTTCATATTGTAGAGTGTCTATTGAATATATTGTCGGCCTAATGCTTAACTTGTAGCAAGAAGTTGGGGGCTGTTGTGTATAATGTGAAGAAGCTATATTATAAGGGAGCTTTTGATGATAATGGAGATGGACAATGCGGTCATGGTTTTGATATTATGGGTTCGTTGCTCTAAGGGTTGGTTCCTACCCTATTGTTTTTTCTGGATGTGTGCCAATTGCAAGGACGTGGTATGAAAGAGTTGGTCTTGTTGTCTTTTCCTATTCTGACGTCCCATTAATTGATTTCATATTTCGTAGATTTCAGTTACCATAACAGACACTCGTCTTGCAATTGTGGTGGGTTTAGAACTGGACAAGAAAGTATCAAATTCATGCCAAGTTAGCTATTTATGGCATTGCTATTTTGCATTAGAGCTTCCAGCAGGCGAAACGTGTTGGAAATAATGTTTAAACTTTTAGGGAATGCATGCAGAGTTCCAAGTGATATTTAACCTAAAACAGGACTTTAAAAAGCATTAGATCTGGAAAAAGATTCCGCTGATAAAACGTCGGACTAACATTTTTCGCTTTAAATGGACGCACTAATTATGCAAAATGCTGGCGTGCCTTTGATCATTTCGCCGCTGGCCCTGAACAAAGGCGCGAGTCTTGTCAAAGGGAGGGGCGATTTACAAGCTTCGCGCGCGCCTCGACCGTATCGGGACTGGGAGCTGAAAGAAAAGCGAGTTTCCCTCGTCAAACACGGAAATCGTTACGACTTGCGAGCTTCAGTAGAGGCGGAAAATGTGGGGGTGGCTGACAAATGAAGAGAATCCTCTTTGGAAAATTGGAGCATGTGTTTTTTTTTTGGGTATAATACGCAGTTTAATTGGAATTATGCAGTCATGAATAAATTGGTTATGTATTAGATGCATAGTTTTTAGGAGACTGTGGGCAAAAAAGGCCTCATAGTTACTGTGATGTTCTTTGGTTTTTTAGTTTTGGATCCCAACGCCGAAAAGGGTGCGAAACTAATTATTATATTGTATTCAAGGCCGTATATATAGCGATTAAATTTGAATATTAGCACATCATGCGGCTATCGTCTAGATTGAGATGAGTGAAAATTTGTTAGCACAAGACCTTTTACGAAAATTTGTATACCCAAATTGCCAAAAATCACCTAAAAAATGTATGCGAAAGATATCACTGCATCAAAGGACTCAATGTTGAAAAAACATCAACTGCGACATTGGTTTAACGTTGATACCTTTAAAAATGTCTGCAAAACTGTATGAAAAAAAGCATTAAAAAAACAATGCATTCCTGTCCTCGATACCTGGCAATCCATGACACCTTCATTCAACCTAGCTATACAGTGGCGCGCCCAGCGGCGAGCCACGGAATCGATAACCCAGCGCTTGTTCTCCGCACGTCGAGCATCCCGGACGCCGTAGTAAGGGGGGGGGGGACGTTGATGATGTACAGCCACGGGGGGGGGGGGCCAAACCAGCACATCAAAAACAGCAGCAGCAGTTGATTCCGACAACATTGACATCGGTAGGACGAGCCGTGTCTGCACCCGGCGGCTGCCGCTGATTGCTGCCCTGTCAGACATGTAATTATCGCGGAGACAAACGCCCTCCCCGTCGGGACGCGACGCAAACACGCGAGAGGTCGGCACTTGTAATCAGACGACGGCGAGACGACGGGAGGCGGGTTGCCGACAGATTCGCGGGACTGCGATTGGTGTGCCGTTAGTTTCGTGTTCCTAGAGTTGGCACCAAAAACTTGCAGCATGTTTCATGTGCAACGTGGGTTCTCATTTTGTGTTCATTTCCGGTAATGATCAGCTGCATGGGTGGAATCAAAGTTAACGATCGTTAAACTCGAAGCAACCGTCTTCGAAGAGGATCACCCACAGTTTGCAAACTCGCGCTGCCGAGGAAGTTGAATTTGATGATTTTTTTTATGGTGGTGTTGTGTTTGTGTTTAGCACAATGCGCGTTTCCCCAAAACAAATTGGCATGTACACAATGTGTTTGATGACAAAGCTGTGATACTTGATGCCATGCTATCTCACATACATACCAGCCATATCTACACTATCATGATCACTCTCAAAAACTGAGAGTTGAGCGTTGACACCGCAACTTGAGTTCCGAATCAAAACCCAAAAAGCAGATTTGACATCTGGCTGATTCGTTCAGATCAAATCGTGGCGCCAAACTCAACGTCTTCAGCTCGAATCGTGCGTCGCCAAGCTCCACGTCTTCAGCTCGAATCGTGCGTCGCCAAGCTCCACGTCTTCAGCTCGAATCGTGCGTCGCCAAGCTCCACGTCTTCAGCTCGAATCGTGCGTCGCCAAGCTCCACGTCTTCAGCTCGAATCGTGCGTCGCCAAGCTCCACGTCTTCAGCTCGAATCGTGCGTCGCCAAGCTCCACGTCTTCAGCTCAAATCGAGTCCCCAAAGCTCCACGTCTTCAGCTCGAATCGTGCGTCGCCAAGCTCCACGTCTTCAGCTCGAATCGTGCGTCGCCAAGCTCCACGTCTTCAGCTCGAATCGTGCGTCGCCAAGCTCCACGTCTTCAGCTCAAATCGAGTCCCCAAAGCTCCACGTCTTCAGCTCGAATCGTGCGTCGCCAAGCTCCACGTCTTCAGCTCGAATCGTGCGTCGCCAAGCTCCACGTCTTCAGCTCGAATCGTGCGTCGCCAAGCTCCACGTCTTCAGCTCGAATCGTGCGTCGCCAAGCTCCACATCTTCAGCTCAAATCGTGCGTCGCCAAGCTCCACGTCTTCAGCTCGAATCGTGCGTCGCCAAGCTCCACGTCTTCAGCTCGAATTGTGCGTCGCCAAGCTCCACGTCTTCAGCTCGAATCGTGCGTCGCCAAGCTCCACGTCTTCAGCTCGAATCGTGCGTCGCCAAGCTCCACGTCTTCAGCTCGAATCGTGCGTCGCCAAGCTCCACGTCTTCAGCTCGAATCGTGCGTCGCCAAGCTCCACGTCTTCAGCTCGAATCGTGCGTCGCCAAGCTCCACGTCTTCAGCTCGAATCGTGCGTCGCCAAGCTCCACGTCTTTAGCTCAAATCGAGTCCCCAAAGCTCCACGTCTTCAGCTCGAATCGTGCGTCGCCAAGCTCCACGTCTTCAGCTCGAATCGTGCGTCGCCAAGCTCCACGTCTTCAGCTCGAATCGTGCGTCGCCAAGCTCCACGTCTTCAGCTCGAATCGTGCGTCGCCAAGCTCCACGTCTTCAGCTCAAATCGTGCGTCGCCAAGCTCCACGTCTTCAGCTCGAATCGTGCGTCGCCAAGCTCCACGTCTTCAGCTCGAATCGTGCGTCGCCAAGCTCCACGTCTTCAGCTCGAATCGTGCGTCGCCAAGCTCCACGTCTTCAGCTCGAATCGTGCGTCGCCAAGCTCCACGTCTTCAGCTCGAAAAGTGCGTCGCCAAGATCCACGTCTTCAGCTCGAATCGTGCGTCGCCAAGCTCCACGTCTTCAGCTCGAAAAGTGCGTCGCCAAGCTCCACGTCTTCAGCTCGAATCGTGCGTCGCCAAGCTCCACATCTTCAGCTCAAATCGTGCGTCGCCAAGCTCCACGTCTTCAGCTCGAATCGTGCGT
The DNA here is from genome assembly GCA_921293005.1 of Nemoura dubitans. NCBI lineage: Eukaryota > Metazoa > Arthropoda > Insecta > Plecoptera > Nemouridae > Nemoura > Nemoura dubitans. The sequence goes on from OV121074.1 coordinate 3,755,285, forward strand.
CGCCAAGCTCCACGTCTTCAGCTCGAATCGTGCGTCGCCAAGCTCCACATCTTCAGCTCGAATCGTGCGTCGCCAAGCTCCACGTCTTCAGCTCGAATCGTGCGTCGCCAAGCTCCACGTCTTCAGCTCGAATCGTGTGTCGCCAAGCTCCACATCTTCAGCTCGAATCGTGCGTCGCCAAGATCCACGTCTTCAGCTCGAATCGTGCGTCGCCAAGCTCCACGTCTTCAGCTCGAATCGTGCGTCGCCAAGCTCCACGTCTTCAGCTCAAATCGAGTCCCCAAAGCTCCACGTCTTCAGCTCAAATCGAGTCCCCAAAGCTCCACGTCTTCAGCTCGAATCGTGCGTCGCCAAGCTCCACGTCTTCAGCTCGAATCGTGCGTCGCCAAACTCCACGTCTTCAGCTCGAATCGTGCGTCGCCAAGCTCCACGTCTTCAGCTCGAATCGTGCGTCGCCAAGCTCCACGTCTTCAGCTCGAATCGTGCGTCGCCAAGCTCCATGTCTTCAGCTCGAATCGTGCGTCGCCAAGCTCCACGTCTTCAGCTCGAATCGTGCGTCGCCAAGCTCCACGTCTTCAGCTCAAATCGTGCGTCGCCAAGCTCCACATCTTCAGCTCAAATCGTGCGTCGCCAAGCTCCACGTCTTAAGCTCGAATCGTGCGTCGCCAAGCTCCACGTCTTCAGCTCGAATCGTGCGTCGCCAAGCTCCACATCTTCAGCTCGAATCGTGCGTCGCCAAGCTCCACATCTTCAGCTCGAATCGTGCGTCGCCAAGCTCTACATCTTCAGCTCGAATCGTGCGTCGCCAAGCTCCACGTCTTCAGCTCGAATCGTGCGTCGCCAAGCTCCACGTCTTCAGCTCGAATCGTGCGTCGCCAAGCTCCACGTCTTCAGCTCAAATCGTGCGTCGCCAAGCTCCACGTCTTCAGCTCAAATCGTGCGTCGCCAAGCTCCACGTCTTCAGCTCGAATCGTGCGTCGCCAAGCTCAACATCTTCAGCTCGAATCGTGCGTCGCCAAGCTCCACGTCTTCAGCTCGAATCGTGCGTCGCCAAGCTCCACGTCTTCAGCTCGAATCGTGCGTCGCCAAGCTCCACGTCTTCAGCTCGAATCGTGCGTCGCCAAGCTCAACATCTTCAGCTCGAATCGTGCGTCGCCAAGCTCCACGTCTTCAGCTCGAATCGTGCGTCGCCAAGCTCCACGTCTTCAGCTCGAATCGTGCGTCGCCAAGCTCCACGTCTTCAGCTCAAATCGTGCGTCGCCAAGCTCCACGTCTTCAGCTCGAATCGTGCGTCGCCAAGCTCCACGTCTTCAGCTCGAAAAGTGCGTCGCCAAGCTCCACGTCTTCAGCTCGAATCGTGCGTCGCCAAGCTCCACGTCTTCAGCTCGAATCGTGCGTCGCCAAGCTCCACGTCTTCAGCTCGAATCGTGCGTCGCCAAGCTCCACGTCTTCAGCTCAAATCGTGCGTCGCCAAGCTCCACATCTTCAGCTCGAATCGTGCGTCGCCAAGCTCCACGTCTTCAGCTCGAATCGTGCGTCGCCAAGCTCCACGTCTTCAGCTCGGAAATGGCTTTGTGAAACTTTCAAAACTCGTTAGAAAAATTTGATGTATATTCCAGCCATTGCCAGCCGCTCAAAATGATGAAATTTTGTGAAAATAAAGTTGTACCGAATCCGAGCTGTTTCGTCTGATTAATCTGTTTCATTGCTATACATTACTTATACGATAATATATTATTATGTATGTATATAAGACTGCAGGGTATATATAATTCATATTATGTTGTGTGATATATATATCCTATATTCCTATATTCCTATATGCATGGTCTGTTAATCCAGGAAAAGCGCGAGTGGCGTTGCAAATAGCATGCAACGCGACTAGTTCGCGAGCGCGCCACAATGGCGCTCTCGTCGGGGTGGGGGCCACGCGTACAATTAGAGAAGGCTTTGAAATTTCGTTGATGAGCAAAGCGAGCAGCTTGCCTTTTTTTGTGTATGTGTGTGCAGCATGTGCCAAGCCCCATGCTCGTTTTGCATTTAGCTTATCGACTCTGTGTGCCGTGGTGGATTCCCGTGTGCCAAGCTCATGCCGGGATGGAATTCCGATCGAGACCATCTGCATCATGAGCTGGTTGAGTGTAGCGAGCGAATCGAAGGCTTCACTCGACCGAACACATTTATTTTTGTCCAACGCATGGGCAGTTCGTTGACAAATAAAGGACGTACTTTAAAAAAAAACATTAAATCTCAAAAGGAAAGCGCACAATTCTCACGAACTTAAAAACTATACTCTTTTTCATTTGTATAACGGTCGGAAAGAATTTGCCTCTAGATTCTGCCAGCGTCTTGTACTATTTTCAAAACAACAGATTTCGGCCGTTAGAATTTTTGCTTACTGCTTGGCAACGTGTTTTTAGATGAACAGCTCAAAACAGCTCGTCGAAACAGCTATGTAGACTTGGTTTCAGAAGAAGTCCGAATTCCGTTGGGTATTTAGTGTATTTAGTGTAGTAGAAATCTACTTTTGGGGTCTGATTCGTCACTCAAGCTGCGGTTTCAGATAAAGAGACTCGGTACACAACATGCAAACTCTAAACTTATACCAATTATATACCTATATTATCGAGGGGATGAAACTATGGAACGAAAACGGCTATGTAGTGGTTGTTTTGGGGATTTGTAGTAATTCAGGCCACAGCCACGAGCAAGGGGTGGGTGATGGGGCGGGCGGGGAGGGGGGGGGGGGTGCTCTAGCGGCGAAACCAATCAAACGTGATGACATTTCCGTCCATCAGGGTAATGAGTCCCCCGTCCGGGCCTCGAACGGGCGACCTTTCGAGTCGAGTCGCGGGTCAGCTGAAGCGTCCTCGCTGGAAGATAAGAGACAGTGGTGCTGGGGGGGGGGGGGCAGGGGGGGCACGTTGTCGACACAAAGGCGAGCAGCAATCAACGAAACACATGTGTTGGGACGTACGCGATTGTGGGGGGGGGGGGGGGGGGGCGAATCAATGCACTGCAATCAATTGCGAGGGCAAATGCTTGTTGTTCGAACGCCCGAGTTGGCATGGTAAATATTGTTATAGGTGTGTGTGTGTGTCTGTGGGTGTGTGTGTGTGTGTGTGTGTGGGTGTGTGTGTGTGTGTGTGTGTGGCGTGTGAGGGTTTTGTTAATACATTCGTTGGGTGCAAAGATAAATGATGAATTATTCAATGTATTTCCATGCCAGCGCTGCACAGAAAACAAGAAAAAGACAAGCTCCAATGTCCAGTTCACATCAATTCATACCAGCATTTTCATTTGCTCAAATCTATATTATAGAAAATAGCCTAATTGCCTCGTCGCGGTATTGCCTTATTACAGCTTCATCGGCTGGTACATTTAATAATACCCTCGAAAATACCCTCGAAATTCATAGGTCAAATCCTTTGCGGAATGCAGGTAAGCACAATGAGTAAATGATTGCCAATGAAGTCAGTTAGATTAAATTGTTGGTACGACTGTATACATTTCGAGATACCGCACAAGATTGGAACATATATTTGTCAGAAACTAAACAATATGTTATACATTTATAATGCCTTATCTATGCATCATTTTACATAACAAATCGATAACCTAAAGGCTTCCGAATCTGATCACCGGCTAATCACACCTCTTGCAATTCCTCGACGCCCCCCCCCCCCCCCTATCACGATGATCACACCGCTGGTTAGCGCCCAACATCATCGACGTCGCTCGGAATCACCCAAGCAAACCAGATCAAGTACATCGCCTCTCAACGAACCATCCCGTGCGGACCGGCGATCCATCAACGGCGTCCATCTCACCCCCGACACACCCACAGCCGCGAACTCAACGACGCCGACCCCAGCGCCCCTCGACGTGGCCGCCGACACTCCAATGAGTGATGTTATTGCCGCGAACCAATCACGATCTAAACCAAAGTAATGATCATTGTAATAGAATCATCTAGCCACAATGCGTGCGGGGCGCCGCGCGATTTCGTCGAGTGAGCTGACCGCATGATCCACCCTCACACATGGTGCAACGGTGCACCTGCGACGATCGCGCTCTCTCGCACTCGACGGCGACGCGCATAAGTCTGTGTTCGTCGACGTCTAATTGCGCTGGGCGCCTCTCGACGCGAGTGCCGGTTCGGCCAATAGACGCACGGGCGGTGTAAGCCAGTGTTTCCCTCGCGCGGGGGAGGGGGGGGGGGGGGGCGGTGGGAAATCAATATGGCTTCCGGCGCCCCGACGCGGTGAGACCATTGGACGGGTGAAGCCATTCGCCGTTGCGTGCGGGGGTGGCCGACCGAGAGCTCGACTCATTTGCCCCACGTTAGTGTGTATGGAGTGAGGTGTGTTTTTCGATGGGGGTGTTTTTTTTTGCGGGGGGGAGGGGGGGGGGGAGGGAGTTAAGAAGGGAAGGCGGCTGGGAAATATGGTGGGTGAGAGAGGATTGTTTCGGGTTGCTTGAAACTGTGAAAATATATCCTTTTTGTTGGCGCGGAAAATATATAAATTAACCTATTTTGACTGTTGGAGCTTTCCTGTAATACGAATGTGCTGGTGCATGCAACATTTTATGAACTCAAGATGAGATTCTAATTTTTAAATGGCCATGATTCGATTCCTACTGAAGACCGAACAAAATGACTGCCATACAACGCCAGACAACACGCTGTCTCCATAGCAACCAATAATGTCGGCGGGCATTGAGATTTTTAACAGAAGATAGGTCGATGCATCGATATATTATGTCATTTATTTATGAATAAATTCATTTCTGATCAAAGCGGCTGCAGTAAGTGATCAATTTTCCAAGTCGGAAAATACGTGGTAAATTGTACCAATTTCCAGTTGGTTCCATTTGCTTGTTACAATTTGTTCCGATAGCTCCATTTTGTTTCAATTTGGTTCCAATCCATGCAGCCCAAATGATTTCCGATTATTCTAGGCTTTCGACGTACAACAGTGAACGATCATTTAGGTCTGTTTGGACTACGTAGACGTCGACGACGACGACGACGATGACGACGACGACGACGACGACGACGACGACGACGACGACGACGACGACGACGACGACGACGACGACGACGACGATGACGACGACGACGACGACGACGACGACGATGACGACGACGATGACGACGACGACGACGACGACGACGATGACGACGACGACGACGACGACGACGACGATGACGACGACGATGACGACGATGACGATGACGACGATGACGACGACGATGACGACGACGACGATGACGACGACGACGACGACGACGACGACGACGACGACGACGACGACGACGACGACGACGACGACGACGACGACGACGACGACGACGACGACGACGACGACGACGACGACGACGACGACGACGACGACGACGACGACGATGACGACGACGACGACGACGACGACGACGACGACGACGCTGGTGTCGCCCGATTATGACGGGATAAAATTGGTCTGAAGTTTGTGTAAAATATATCTTTAATTTCACAATATTCGTATTGGGGATTAATACATTGTAATAATTTTCTCATTAAAACCTCATTATTTTTTATTCATTATCATTAAAACCTCATATTTTTCTCATTATAAAACCTAGTAACCCCTTATTCGTTACGGCACACTTCGTGCCGTTGGTGACGGGAATTTACTAGTTCCCATTTTATTCACATCTGAATGGCAAATGCCATGAGCAGGCAGTGACAGAAAATAGTTAGTGTTTCTCATCGCAATTCCGAACAGTTGAAAGTGGCTCCTCCACCAAACTGACGCTCGAGCCCTAGCGGCAGATCGGCGAACTCCGTCGCGCAGGCGATCTGTCACGTAGCGCCTCTGTCGGCAGATGGCCGAACTAGACGCGCTGGGTCGATCGACCCTGGCGCGAGGCGTGCTGCCGCCTGGCGGCAAGGAGTAGAACGCTCACCAAGTGGAGGCGCCGTGCAGACGGGATTAAGCCGAACTGTTTTAGAGGCAGTTGACACTGACTTGTTACATTAATGATGTTTTGTTATAGGCACATTAATTTCGTTCAGAGAACACGGCATAAAAGCGCTTTTGACGTGAGTGCAAATAGTACTTCTCACAGCCTTCTGGGAACATTTGCTCAGCAGTGCCATTTCGTAACTCTGACTTTGCCGTTCTCGGTTACAAGGTGAAAAAATGTACATGGTCAACAATAGGGATTTTATCCATCAGAACCGATAACGGCATAACGTAAAGTTACGAAATCGCGCCAAACGTCTCAAAAAGTAGCATCGTGAAGCAAGTGAAATAACGGCTCCGCCACCACTAAACCGTTTCGGCGAAACTAAACTATGCAAACCCAGAAAACTGTTTACAAATTTGTCACTTATACTGTAGGTGAATGAGCATTTTAAATGAACACGGAACACTCGGAAAATTCGGATCAGTCGAAAAAGATTTCTATATATCAACCCAAAAGTTAGTAAAAACGACTTGTAAAAAGTAAAGTAACAATTCGCAATCGACATGAAACCACGGCCGCCTAAAGTCGCAGATAAGCCCGGCCAGCCGGATCGCAGACGCGACGTCATGTACGCCCGGAAAAGCCGGAAAACGAATTTCCCACTCCAGCGATAAGCGGGCGACATCGAGGGAAGCGTTGAGCGTTATCGCCGAGTTATTAAAACTTGCCCCGGAGTGCGCTGGCGTCGCTTTCGCTTTGCGCGCGCCGTTCTGGTCGGATTCGGCAGTTTATTCATCAGATTTATTAGCGTTATCACTGCACTAAATGCGGGAATATAGCTATTCGCACGCTGTGCTAATGGCTGATTGCCGCCGCCGATTGGGCTAATAGTGCACATGGCTATTGCCACCGACTTCCCTGCACCCTGACGTGAGCGCTCCTGGTGGGGGGACCGATAATTAATAGTTTATCGAGTTTTGGGATCCTCTATGTCAGGTTAACGCTAAATCTCGGATAAGGTTGGAGTTTCTTTGTTATTTGTGTACTTCTTTCGGGGGAAATGGAGGAAATGGCTGATGGAATTTCGTCGGCAGCTATATATATAAATATAAATAGAGTGAAATAATTTTGTTGTAAATTTGTCTCACAATAAAATAAACCAAAAAAAAAAATGAAAATATTCAAATTAATATAGATAGAAATGTTTAAGGAACCACAAATACAATACAATTTTGCAATTGCATATTCAGTCTCTGAAAATAACGTATACTGTTTTCATCACTTTGCAGTTGATAACTGGTATTCACAGAACTTTAACGCTACATAAATTGTGTCCCAGTTTTCTAGCAAAAATGTGCACGACAAAAAGCTGAAAAGCATATTGGCGGGCGGCAAACAAAAGCAAGGCCGACGGCAGACACTGCACAGTAATCACACAAAAGAGTGTTCGAGTAAGACACAACGCGCGCAGGGACGTTTGACAGGTTCTTTTGATCCGCAACCGGCTGACAAATGTCGCGACAAGAGAGTCACAACAAAGTTTGACACTTCCCCCCCCCCCCCACTCCTTTGTGCCTTTGTGCCGGCGACGGAGACGGACGCGTACAAAGAATAGGTTTTCTATGAAAAGTTTAAGTCCTCACTCGACTCTTTCCATCCATTGCCGATTTCATTTGTTACGGCGCCTCCTCGAGTTTATTCGACAAATCGATTTCTTGGCTTTGCCATAAATGTGTGTGTATAAATGGACTCGCGGCAATCGAGCTTTGGGCACGGCACCTCCACATGAATCCGCTGAGGACCGGTACACAAAATTATCATAATCAGCTCGGTCAAACTTCTAGAGGGCAAGAGAAAAGAGTAATTTTGAATCCGCCAAGTTTACGCAGGTCCGAAATCCGGGTTGAGCCTCGATTGAACGGGAATAATATTAAAATATTAGTAGGTTGAGTAGATACGATGAGAAAAAAGCGTATTTTCATTATTATACCTTCATTTTTCCTTTTTTCAAATCATAATGGACTGGGATGAGTGAATACTTGTAAATATCATCATGAATTCTTGTTCTTTTCATCGGAATGTGTATTTCATACAACCATGGCAACCCACTATGTGGATTGATATGTTGGACGATTTCAGAGATCGATTCAGATAAGTGTTTTGATTTGTATGCTTCATTGTATATTTATGGAACAATGTAGATAAAATCCCTGCATTTCAACAAGATCTAGTTGTACATCCCTCAGTCTTTCTACAAATCACGCCTCATAAGCACAGGCGAGGTGGATTCGGACTCGACTATAGCTAAAGCTGTTTGTGTATCTGCGACAATTTTTGAGACCGTCTCATTCAGAGAATATTTGTGGTCATGGATAGGAAATCCCTAATCATCCTCATGTGCGTATCAATGTCAGCACTGTGCGTGCAGGACCACGCACGCCTGCATCAGTACGCGCGCGTGATCGACGCACTACGCACTGCGTACCGCGGCGAGTGCGTGTGGCTGGTGACCGCACGCACCCACGCATCCACGCACCGAGGCCACGTGCTCAAGGTCACGCACAAGTGGCTGTCCGACGCGCACGTGGCCGTGACGCACGTGGACGCCACGTGGCCCGCGGCGAGGGGGGAACACTTCCGGTGCGGCCGGAACAGGCCGCTAGGGGTGTTCCTGTCGCCTCAGGAAGCGGTCACGGCGCTCAGGGGACAGGTAAGGAGACCAACAATGGAAGACTATTAAGATATGATGCTTTTGTGCCTGCATATAATATATAAAGGTTTGGGTAAACTAGACAACATTTAGGCAACATCTAGCTTGCAAAATTAAGGGACGGAAAGATGTGGAATTTGCCCGATGTGAAACAAATCACAAAAATAGTTGGCTTACACACCTACAGGTCATTTCACGTTGAGAAGGGGAGTGGGTTTGAATCTTTCTCGAGGACCCACGGCTGCTAGACACGAGCTAAGAGTTTCAAAACTCACAAGTCGCGTCTTGAGCCGGACAAAAGGCGCTATGGGCAGTTTTGAGACTCTTTAACTCATTTCTAGCAGCAGTGGGTCCTCGAGGAAGCTGCAAATCCACTCTTTTACTTAACGTGGAATGGAGTTTATATCTATGGGCAAGGGGTTAGGATCGAGGAACGAATAGTTTGGTACGATCCAAAGTTTCAGAAGTTACAAAAAATAGCAAATACGGATTCACTAGTAATCATGCGCGTAGTCCATGCGCACACGTTTACAATGGCTGCGCCGGCGCGTAAAACCTAGTCAGGCCCGTCGCCAAATTTCGCGTGAGAGATTCCCTGTTAGTTATAATAATACTACCGAAGCTCACCGAGCCTTGAAGGCAGTAGCGGGCGAACCCGGTGCCGCATGACCTTCGCTTGTCATTGCCGAAAACTGCCGACAGCGCTCGGTGAACTCCCTAAGGTCAGCGCCCGGTGGAAACACTTTTCCAATTTTCCACCGGTGACCGCGAGTGAAGAGCTTCGACATTTCCCATTAGACCAATGTTAAAGGACTTGGTTGAGTTCTTATCGCATTCCCATAAGACTAACGCTCATTTCCGGAGTGCGGGCGCTCGACATGCTCTACCCGGCCACGGACCCTTGCCTGCCCGCCAAGTAAATTGGCGTCCCCTGCCACCTTAAGCCATGTGTTCTTGCAGGACATAGTCGTTTCCATTTCTCCATAAGAGCAATGCCTAGCCTTACAGGCAGCCGAATGTGAACCCGGTGTCGCTTTGACCTTGGCTGCCATTGAATAAGACAGAGTCTGCCTAGCCTGGGAGGCAGGCGAGTTTGAACCCGGTGTCGCTTGGCCTTGGCTGCTATTGAATAAGACAGAGTCTGTCTAGCCTGGAAGGCAGCCGAGATTGAACCCGGTGCCACCAAACTTTGAAAGCCAGTAAAGAAGAGAAAGCTTGCCAAGCCTTGAAGGTAGCTAAGGATGAACCCGATGCTAATCAGTCGGTGCCTAGCTTAGGAGAAAGCTTGCCTAGCCTTGAAGGTAGCTAAGGGTGAACCCGGTGCTAGTCAGTGAGTGCCAAGCTTAGGAGAAAGCTTGCCTATTCTTAAAGGCAGCTAAGGGTGAACCCGGTGATAGTCAGTGAGTGCCAAGCTTAGGAGAACGCTTGCCTAGCCTTGATGACAGCCGAAAGTGCACCCGGTGTCACTAGGCCTAGACAGCTAGTGCAAAACACCACGGGCTGGACCCGATGAATTAAACGATAGCGTATAATACATGGTTGTGGTTTTAGACAATTTTCTCATAGATTTAACATTAAAACGAATCTTCTGCTGGCTATAAATAAGTATTAACGTCAAATTTTGAAAAAAATACGCGTGTTTGTTGATTGATAGTTGCTTGATAGATAGGTATACTTTTGTATTTCGTATTTTGAAAGCTTATGGCGAAGACAATTTTCAAAAAAGTTCGATTCCAGGCACTGATAAACCTTCGACCATTGCTAGCCGGGATACGCAACTAGCTCAGCGCTGTATGTATCCTATGCAACATTTAAGCATAGGCCTTACCAGCTGTCATCTTCGATCAGATCATCTCTATAACCATGATTATGCCGCTATGTATTGCTCTTTGAAAGATGAATTAATATATACTAGGCTTCGCGAACGCAATTTGTGTTGCGTTGAAGATGAGCGTAGGTAGCGGTTTGTGTATAGCGGATTAAAAGGTGCAGGCAGCAGTCACAAGAAAACCATGGAGCACCAAACCTGACCATTGCCTTCTCGAAAATTCTAATCACTTGAAAATGTATGCGGATTCTGACGTTCCTTTGTTTCTCTTCGAGGTCAACAAAGCTGGTAACCAAGGAAACGAAGGAAACCGGACTCGTATTGAATCAGCCGTCAAATCACGAAAAAAACACAACAAAAATGCTAATAAAAACCAATTGGAAAAACCTATACCGAACTAAGATTTGCAGGCATGATAAATATGTATAAGGTCAACATGTTTAGAAGTTTTGGTGAAGTTATGTTCAGAACTTTGAAATTTACAGGGGTTCAAAATTCTGAAAAAATCGAAAAATTTCGTAAAAATTGATTTATAAAACATTTACTGAACCGATCTTGTTCAAAAACGCAGGGGGTCTAACAGAGGTTTTCATCCATATCGGTTCAGGCGTTTGGTCTGTAGAGCGCGCACAAACACACAAAAACACACACACACACACACACACACACACACACACACACACACACACACACACACACACACACACACACACACACACAAGTGACTTTTTTTTTGGGTAAGTGAAATTGAAGATTTCGCTCCGCTTGTTTCGCTCGCTACGCTCATCAACTAGTGATCGAAGGCTCACTGCCTCAGATGATCGCTCCTGCCTCAGATCTCGTCGCATCCCCGCTGGCTGGTGTTCACGGACCAAACGCGTCCCGGCCGGCTGCGATCGACCTTCGGACACTTGCACATCCCCTTCGACTGCGAGTTCCACGTGGCCGTGCCCGGCGAGCGACGGGTCGACCTCTTCGAGCTGTACAAGACGCACGCTGCCGGCGAGCTGCGCGTCGAGCGCTTCGGCGTGTGGACCGGGGGGCGTTTGGATGTCTCCGCGATGCACCTCCACGAGCGACGCAGCGATCTGAGCGGAGTCGTGCTCAAGGTGGCGTCGATCGACGTGAGAGTCTGCATTCACTTTTAGAGAATAGACAACACGTCAAGGGTTTGGGTTCTAGACAGAGGCTGATTGTTATTGGCTGCACTCTCATGGCATGGGCTCTATTTGGACAGGCTGCTTTTGGCTGGATCTCTCGTGGCATGGGCTCTATTGGGACTGGCTGCTATTGGCTGCACTCTCATGGCATGGGCTCTATTTGGACAGGCTGCTTTTGGCTGGATCTCTCGTGGCATGGGCTCTATTGGGGCTGCCTGCTTTTGGCTGGATCTCTCGTGGCATGGGCTCTAATGGGACTGGCTGCTATTGGCTGGATCTCTCATGGCATGGGCTCTATTTGGACTGGCTTCTTTTGGCTGGATCTCTCGTGGCATGGGCTCTATTGGGACTGGCTGCTATTGCCTGGATCTCTAGTGGCTTGGGCTCTATTAGTATCGGCTGCTTATCGCATATTTGCTTTCAAAACGCATATTTGTTTTGAAAGCGTTTGAAAGCCCACAAACGCTTTCAAAACTCGATTGCGGATGGTAGAAAAAGTCACAGATCTTCCAAATTTGCAGAATCTCTCATCGCAAGTTCTCTCATTCGCAGAACCGGCCGACCATCGAGTTGAAGAGGAGCGAGAACGGCAGCGTGCATTTAGGTGGACTGTTCGGCGAAGTGTGGAATATTCTCGAGAAAAAGTTGAATTTCACGTGAGTGTTTTGAAAAGTAACGAATTTATTATTAGCACAACAAGTGGATCGTACATTTACTCGGAAGGAACCTTTGCCCAAGGCATTAATTAAGAAGTGAATCCAAATGAATTTGGTGAATAGCACTAAAAATGATGAACATTGGTATACACTTGAGCAATATATTGCAGTAGTTTAAAAATTAAGGCAAAAGTGCGAATTAAGAAATAATAGTAAAATCAGTCGATAACACTTGTGATTAGGCTATGAAATGTAGAATAAAATCGTAAGTTTTCACTTAGTTTTCTATGCCAGATTTTAAGGCCATTCATTGATGGTTGTCGAGGTTAATTGAATTCAACTTTTTATGGATTTCCAAGAGATATTTCGAGGTTCTGAAATATTCAATTGGTTTTCCTAAGTATGATGATTCCGTAGATATTTGTTTCGTTGCGATCGGATAACGGGTGTGGCTTGGAAAGTGTATACGGTAAGAGGTAAATTCTTAGCTTGAATTTACCCTTAAGTACATCTTTCAGTATACCGGCTAAACATGGTTATTTTAAAACTCTTGTGAGTAATTGACGAGTGAATCTTGCAAAATGAAAATGGTTTAATTGGTTGTTCGAAGTGTGAAGATTCCGAAAATATAGGTTTCGTCGCGATCCGACGAAAGGTGTGGCCTGGAAAGTGTATACCTTACGAGGTGAAGGAAACGGCTCGACTTCGGAGCTCATTGAACAGACTTAAACAAATTTCTTTGTTTGAAAGCAAGAAAAGTTCAAATGCAGCCAACGTTTAAAATGTAGCCATGGGCAGGTCATCATCGCAAGCATGTCATGTATAATGCGTTCAAGGACCGAGGTGTTCGAGGGCGACGAGAAGGTGTATCGCTACGGCCAGCAGCGGCCCAACGGCTCGTGGACCGGCATGATCGGCATGCTGGCGGCCCGTGAGGTCGACGTCGCCGTCGCAGGCTTCCAGTTGGTCGCCGAGCGCTTGGCCGTCGTCGACTTCCTCATCCCCATCGTGCGTAGCAGGTAGGTACACAAACCCACGAGCTAATTATGCTTCGTTTACTGTTTCGCTTTGCGAGCGTTGCGAGCGTTGCGCTGTGAGCTTTACTAGCGCTGGGTTGTTTACAGTGGAGCGTTGCGCTGTGAGCTTTACTAGCGCTGGGTTGTTTACAGTGGAGCGTTGCGCCGTGAGCTTTACTAGCGCTGGGTTGTTTACAGTGGAGCGTTGCGCTGTGAGCTTTACTAGCGCTGGGTTGTTTACAGTGGAGCGTTGCGCTGTGAGCTTTACTAGCGCTGGGTTGTTTACAGTGGAGCGTTGCGCTGTGAGCTTTACTAGCGCTGGGTTGTTTACAGTGGAGCGTTGCGCCGTGAGCTTTACTAGCGCTGGGTTGTTTACAGTGGAGCGTTGCGCTGTGAGCTTTACTAGCGCTGGGTTGTTTACAGTGGAGCGTTGCGCTGTGAGCTTTACTAGCGCTGGGTTGTTTACAGTGGAGCGTTGCGCTGTGAGCTTTACTAGCGCTGGGTTGTTTACAGTGGAGCGTTGCGCTGTGAGCGTTGCTTGTAGTTTGACGTTTGGCGCCTAGCAAAATTAAATTGGCACTCTTGCCACAGCCAGCTACACACACGGAATCACGGTCGGTTTGTAGCTCATCGAGATGGCTATGGGGGCGGGGCTAGCGAAAAACCCAGCGCAACGCTCTCAACGCCGCTTGGAAATGTTGAACCGAATTCAACATTTCTGGCGCAGCGATCGCAGCGATCGTAACGCTCGCAACGCTCCGACCTTGGGCTCTGATTGGAGAACGCTCACAGCGCAACGCTCACAACGCTTGGAAAGTGAAACAGTAAACGAGCCACACGATATACACAGATTGAGCGTACCAGCAATCTTTATCCACACCCTGGCAGTCTTTATTACAACTACGAGCATCGATGTTTCTCTAACCAAATTATTAAATACTCTCATCGGCCGAGCTATATCTTTCGCTACAACGAATTAGATGTAAAGTATAATACAATCCAGCATCTCATGGTGCATACTTGCATATATAAAAAAGTTTGTGAAGCAAAAGGTTTTGTAGGTGCTAATCATTTAAAAAAAACGAAATATTCACCCGGCAAGTTGACCAATATTTCACGAGGTTCCAACACTAATTTTCTTGTGCAGCATGAACTTGCTGATTCGACAGTCCTACAACGCCGCGGTGGAATGGTCAGACTTTCTGGAGCCGTTTTCCCCGCTGCTCTGGTCGGCCATCTTGTTTTCGGTGGCTCTGCTCGGCGTGACCTTGAGCGGCGTGCGCAACGTGGGCCGTCGCCATGGCAACGAGGAGGCAGAGTCGCTGGACACTGGCCTGCACGTGTCAGACTCGCTGCTGCAGGTGGCTGGACTCTTCTGTCAGCAAGGTGCGTGCTTTCGACAAGGCCGTGGATCGTGTGGCTAAGAACAGTATGTTTGTTTTATTCGCGATTTCATTCATCGCTCCTCTACTATTATCGTCCTCTAAGGGCCGGTATTACGATCGATGAACTTCCTCCTCGCTGTTCACTTAACAACTGTTCACTGAACAAGCTGTTCCTAAAACTAAATTTTCATAGCGTATTACGACTTGAAAATAACCGCCGAACACCAATCCTGTGAACTAGAGGTTAATTTGGCAACAAGGCTAGATATTTTGTTTTAAAATGGCTTCCGGTAAGAAGTTCATTCGTGCCGCGAATTTTACGAACGAGGAAGAACATAAAATTGTTGACTCGGTCGAGAAATACAAGCACATAATCGAGTGTAAAAAAAGCGATTCTCTCACATGGAAAGAAAAGGTAATGTGTGAGAACTGTTGTATTGTTAAACACTATGACTGAAATGAACCTGAAATATCCTTGGCTGTTACAAATATTTTTTCTTACTTGTCATTTAATTTGCTAGGAAAGAGTTTGGCAAATCGTAGTGGATGAGTTCAATGCCACAGCAAAAAGTCCACGATCGGTTAAAGAAATAAAACTCAAATATGCATGCCTCAAAAAGGCAGCAAAGAAAGAAGCCAACAAGCAAATGCAAAGTCTTCGAGGAACCGGCGGTGGACCCTTCGTGCCTCCAACTCCATCAAACAACGGCATCCTGGACCGTGTTGTAAAACTGGTGCCGCTGGCTGCAACCGGAATGCCGTCAGTCACTGACAGCGACTACATCAGGCCGCTGGCAAATCGTACGTTCCCTGAGTATTTAATTCACCTTTAACTAACCAATAGCCTTTTCTATCATCAGCTAGATTATTTTCAGTCGAAGTTTTGTACCTACCATCAATGTTGAGTCTTTTAGATGTTTCTTTACCATTCGTTTCTCACATTTTAGCCTATATGGAAAGCAGCGACGAAGACGAGCCAGACAACTTGCACGACTGGCAAGATTACCCGGCAAGTGACGCTGGGGTGAGAAACTAAATAAATATCAGACTTGGTTTTTAACTGTGACAGGTATTCTCGAATTCCTTCCAAGCCCAGTAGGTTACATACTGCAAAGAAAACCTGTGTTGTGTTATGATTTGCTTGGTATTTGGTACAAATAATAAACAAAACTTTCCCATCTATTACCTAAAATGACACATAAAAATCCGCTGCTTTCACATAAAGTAGATTCTATACCTAAAATATACAAACTAATATAATGCTATAAAGTTGACGGTTACTTTTGTTATTATCTCCAGTCCGGGGACATCGAGTTAGCCTGCAGCGTGCTCGATTCCCGTCCAGGATGCAGCGGCATGCAGGCTGCAGCTGCGGCAAAGGCGGTGGTAATCGCCAAAGACCCAAACGAATCGGGTGGTATGTTAAATTTTCTATCTGCATTATTGATTTCCAATTCTCTACCATTTGTAAAGAGCAATATGGTACATAATGGTAATAATAAACACCATTTTTAATGGTAATGATAAAAACTTAATCATGCGACTCTTTGGTATGTTGGTCTACGATATGAGATCCCCAGAAAGTGGCAAACTCAAATTAATTACAGTGTAACCGTTATTGTTAAAAGATAATTTAAAGATTCAAACCTACTATGCATAGGCACATAACATTTTTAAATTCACATTTACAATTACATTTCTTGCACTGTCCATCTCCAGCCTGAACTAGTACAAAGTAAAAGATCAATCTTTGAGTAGGTAACAGCATGTAGCAGTAAAAATATCTGTTAACAATGAGACTACAATTCATTTTGTGTTTTAGTTGCTCAGGAATATGACTGGTCCCAATACTCGCCGGCCATGCTCCGTCGGCCGAAGCACCCTGCACTAAACGCTGCTTCGAAGAGTACCACACCTGACGAAAGCGTTCCACTTCCAGCCAATGAAAAGTACGCTCAACTCCAAAGGGCTACCGAGGCAGTTTTGGTGAACAAAGGTATTTTCCATTACTAGGCATATTTTTTGACTTGCCTTTCTTTACTTTTCATCAACATGAGAAATTAAAATTTACGGGTGTTGTCTCGTGCATCCATTATTAGCCAATTTTAACCCATACTACCTTCTTCACAACATTCCACTCTGTCCCACCATCCTAACTCCTAACGAGCGACACCCTGGGACTTCTCCACAGGTTCGACAAGCACTAGTTGCCGACGCAGGCCCAAGCTTGTGACAAAGGAGACGATTTCATCGGCCAGCACGGCCAAGTATTCGGCATTGGCCGTCGCTAAAACTGAATTGGCAAAGCTGCAGAAAGAGTTGCTACTGGAAGAGCACACAGCAAGAGAAGCTCGGCTGGCGGAGGAGCATGAGCTTCGTATGCGACTCCGTAAAGCGACTCCGTTCAAACTGGCTGAAATTAAAATTTTAAATGCAGAGGCAGATTTGAAAATTAAATATTCAAAATTAAATAACAATGATGAGAGCAGTTCTGAATAAATATTAAAGACCCATTTGAAAAGTACGTGTAATTTCTTGTGCATTTATTGTAGCAAAGATTTGGATGACAGGTTTTTCATGAATTTGGCTGCTCAAAGCAGATGTGTTTAATATGTAAGAACCCATAATTGACCATTTAAATGTGTGGAATGATGACCAGTTCTTTGTTTGGCTTCGCCTCACCAAACCAAAGGTTGGTGCACCACCCACAGCTCGAACCCAGCAGGCAACGGCAACACTTCTAGTGAAGTTGGCGGAAGTACTCAACCAGTCCTCTCTGAGTGCCACGGAGTCCTTCGCCGATAGCCTCCACTCGAGGGATCTGTTCAGCCTCGACGTCCGGAGCAGGGAGTTCGGGATCGGCAGGAGGCTCAGGCTCTTTCATGTCAATCGCCAGGTTGTGCAGAACAGAGCAAGCAATGATAACGTTCTGCACATTAGGCAAAGAGAGCCTCATGCCGAGGGAGAGCACCGGAAATCGGCGCTTCCATAGACCGTACTGGCGTTCCACGGTACCCCTCGTTCTAATCTGAGCCTCGTTGTAAAGATGTTCCTCTGGGAGCTGTGGGTATCTTAGTGGCGTCACCAGGTAAGGCTGAACGGCGTAGCCCGAATCCCCAAGGATCAACCCATCGCCAAACTCTCCCCTCGCAAGGCGAGCTTGGATGGCCGAGTTGTTAAAAATGTGTTGATCATGGGCAGATCCAGGCCATCTTGCCACAACGTCCATGATGTGCATCGCATGATCACAGATGGTCTGGACATTGATGGAAAACCACCCCTTCCTGTTTCTGAAGGTCTCACCGATTTCTCCACCTATGGGTAGCATCAACATATAGGCTCCCCTATTGTGCATGACTCAAAATTGAAATTTGCATTGTAAATAGTGATAAGTTTCAGTAGGTGCCTACCACCGACCTGGCGACTGGATCTTTACATGGGTGCAGTCGATTGCACCCAAGACGCGAGGAAAACGGTGCTTGTTGTAGAAACCAAGCTGAATGCGTCGCTTTTCCTCTTCGGTCTCGGGGAACCGAACATGCGTTGGCCGAAGATGTGCGATTGCCAAGCTAACGCGCTTGACAATCCTGCAGGCAGTGCTCTTGTGCACTCCGGCGACATCTCCGGCCGTCACGAGCATGCACCCAGTAGCGTAAAACCGCAGTGCCAGGAGGAGTTGGTTTATCGGTGAGACAGAGGAATTCCTAAAGAAAGGATTTGGGAATTGGAGACGGGTACGTAGTCATTTCACAAGCGTCAAATTGCTCCTGCATGTGCCAGGAATTAGGTTATAAGGGTGTCAGCATAGGCATCCAAATATAATGGCATTGCGAGTGGAAATATGAATATTCAATTGATAAGATAATTCCAAACGCAATGCTATTACAAACCTATCGGTCGCCGTTTCCACACTGGGTTCGACCAGCTCCAGGAGATGCAACACCGTTTGTTTGGTAAGGCGAAACCGAACAAAGAATTGGTCATCGTTCCACGCATTCAAATTGTCAATTCTGGGCCTCACATCTTTAACACGTCTACCTCGGGCAGCCAAATTCATGAAAAACTCATCTTCCGAATCGGAGCTGTCATGTTCGAAATCCGCCATCTTTGAAAACAACACGCGTCAAATCCAACGAACTACGATAGATGGCGCTAGTTCACTACTTGAACCGCTCAACTTCAAATTCAGTGAACTTCGTATTTTTAATGTGGTGAACAAGGTAGTTCAGAGGGCGTAATACGCAAAACAACGTAGTTCATTTGACTATTTAGTTCCTTTTCTTGTTGAGTGGAAGTTCATCGATCGTAATACCGGCCCTAACTGAATTTTGACAAAGTAGTTCATCAACCAAGATTAGTTTTTATGGCCATCAGCTCCTGCCTAAGAGTTACTTCAAGAACTGTGCAAACCAACCCCTTCATTTTTTTGTCATACCAACTTTTACTCAGAATAGCTAGCCAGGAATATTGTCATTTTTGTAGCTGTTATGTTGTAATTAACTGCGACACGGACATTGATGATAACTGCTTTTATACACAGCTATTTATATACTATCTGTAGTTACCGTTATAGTTTATAGTGATTCAATAACATTGAACTTCTAATTGAAATATCCCGAAATAATTTCCAAACACAATGAGAGAAAGAGACCCAGCCCCAGCCCCAACGACCCCGTGCAGCGTGGACCGCTCAACGCCTCCCCCCTCCAGGCCAACACGACCCTCCGCGCGCCCCGTCGTCCCGACTCGTCTTCCTGCTCGTCGGACTCTCGTCCATCGTCTACCTGGCCGCCTACTCGGCAGCGCTCATCTCCTTCCTGACCAATCAGAAGCTGCGGTTGCCGTTCAACACGTTCACAGAGTTTGCCGACGACGGCACGTACGGGCTGCTGATCTTCGAGAAGGACGCCGGCATTCGACTGAACAATGTATGACGTCGCAGATTTAAACCAGGTGTCTACAATTGCTAGAACCTCTGGACACAAACGAAGGGTTCTGGTCCCCCCCCCCCCCCCCACCCCCCTTCAAACTACAAGTTTTTTTTTAACTCTGGTCCTGAATTTATAAAGCGTGGTTGCAACATTTCGGGGCGAAAATTTGGATTTTCACTATTTTTTCATTCAACAGATTCTATAGTCAGTGAATTTTTGTAGCTATCACCATGATAATAACAAATCTACCCCAGGATCATGAAAACCTTGCTTCGTGAATTCGTCGATTCCATGGCCCCTAGTTTGTTTACCTAGTTACCTTAGTTTGAATGAGTTTCCGTGCTTCCTATTGGGTGATGCCACATAAACCGTCCTAACTCTGGGGATGAGGTACTGTAATGCCAGGAAATATCGATGTTAAATCTAAGCTTTGAATCTGATTGCCAACGGTAGTAGTTCAGGTATTAGATGCGACTAACTCGTGGAGTTTCCGTTTGCATCAACCGCGATGCACGGTACATAAAGGATGAGTACCTAAGTAATTGCTTCGTTCCTAGAACGAAATAATTTCGGACAGCAAAATTGGACGAAGTGAATGTTCTAAATGTGCAATAATATTATTTCATGGACGGCGCTGATGCTGTCTGTATATCTAGACTGCAGCTCGTACAGATTCCGAGCCCGACTGTTGCAGCTGACATTGTCTATGTCCAGGACTCCAGAGACCCAGTGACCCAAAGGGTGTACGACGCCTACTTCCGCACCGACAAGAGCGTGCGCCGCCTGTACAACGCACAACAGCAAGACGCGAACCTGCCTCTGGTGTGCTCGGAAAGGGTCGCGTTCCTCACGTTCAAGCTGAGCGTGGTCAACTTGCTGCACACGCTCGCCTGTCCGACGGCCTGGATGCCCGAGAGTCTGGTGCCGATGTCGCTGGGGTTTGCCGTCGTCAAGGGCAGTCCCTACCGACGCATTCTCAACAACAAGTAATGAGGCCGAGGGGCCGTTTTGTTTGCTGTATACATTTGTGACTGCTTATTCTGCAGATAATTCATCCAGAAAATTATTCGCGTCACTGAATTTGTCCATACAACATGTTAAAACCACAATTTGGTACCAATGGGAATCCAAAATGGTCTTAAAACTCCACAGTTCACAGTTCAGAATAATCAAATAAATTTAGGTTGCCCTTATTACAGCTAATCTTAAAAATATTAATTTCTGTTTTGATTAGGTTTTTAAGATAAAATCTTGCGATAAGAGAATTAAGTGCAGTTTTCAAAATGTATCATTAGGTTTCTCGTAGCAATTTTAGCAATCTATTAGGTGTGAGTGTTTCTTTAGTGCTAACGCTATGAGACAATTCTTGGTAAGCAGCGCTATAAGTTTCGCCCGCTGCCCGCAGACTGCGCATCATTTGGACGTCTGGCGTCTTGCTGCGCACGCGCCTTCAAACGTGGCCGCGGCGTGAGCAAGCCGTGACCTTGACGGGCACGCTGACCCAGGTGACCTTGGGCCAGACGGTGCCCATGCTCGCCGTGGTGGGCGCTGGCGTCGCGCTCGCCGCGTTGGTGCTCGGCCTTGAGCTGGCAGTGAGGGCGGAGTGCCGGCTGCTAGCGCGGGCGGAGTGCCGGCGCAAGACAACGCTGACCATCGTGAAGAGGAAGGCGACGAGAGCCGGGAAGACGAGGGGCCTGGCGGCGAAAGGGCCCGCAACCAACATTTTGCGTGCACATTTCTAGTCCATAGATAGTTCATAAAGTCACTATTCAACCTCTTTTAAAAAATGTCCTCACACTTTACGCTTGCTCTGTCAAGCGACGACCCTGTGGCAACATAATTTGCGAAGATCTCGACTTCTTGCCATGCACATTGTGTGCCATTTCGTATTTGTGATTTCAAACCCGTATTTAAACATTTATTAGCGTCCATCTCTTCTTTGCAAGGACGACTGACGGTAAATAACAATGACCTCGCGAGTTCAATGTTTTAAAACTGTAAAGTAATATGAAAAATGACTCAACATATTCAACTTGATGCGACCATGTTCATGTTCTAGCCCCCGTTTGCAAGAAGACCGTTGATCAGCCAAGCATAAATGAACAAATACAACAAATAAAATATGAACTGAATAGCAAATAGCACTTTCTCCACTCGGCATTATTCCACTCAGCATATTTCTACTGGAATTAACTATACTTTTTTTGTTGGACCTCGGTACATTTGGACTCCAAATAGATACCAGCAAGATATTATATTACGAAGATTGACTGCCATCTTTCTTTGCGAAAAGCCATGCATTTCGGGATCGCAGCAGTAATATGCACTGCCCTTGCACTAACCAGGGCACAAACCCAGTTCACTGTGCACCAGTACGCGCGCGTGATCGACGCACTACGCACTGCGCACCGCGGCGAGTGCGTGTGGCTGGTGGCCGCACGCACCCACGCATCCACGCACCGAGGCCACGTGCTCAAGGTCACGCACAAGTGGCTGTCCGACGCGCACGTAGCCGTGACGCACGTGGACGCCACGTGGCCCGCGGCGAGGGGGGAACACTTCCGGTGCGGCCGGAACAGGCCGCTAGGGGTGTTCCTGTCGCCTCAGGACGCGGTCACGGCGCTCCAGGGACAGGAACAAGTACGTTACGCTTATTTTATCCTTATAATTACTATATGGTTTAAGATAAAGTGCATTTCATTTTTATGGGTTGCGGACTAACCGAATGTCAAATTTCATCGACCATGTCTTCTATGTCCTATCTTTAGCATCGAATGTTTATCTCTGCAGGTGTCATCTTATCCCATATGGCTCCTTTTTAAGGACACTACAACGGTGTCCTTGGAAGATCTGTTCGACAGTATCTACATCCCGTTTGACTGCGAGTTCATAGTGGCTGAACACTACGGTGACCGGATCCAGTTGACTGAAGTGTACAAGACCCACCGAGACGGGGTTCTCATGAGCGGGCCCTTCGGGACGTGGAGTGCCCAAGACGGTGCCTCCATCCCTGAGCGGCATCTGTACAACAGACGACGCAGCCTCGATGGTCTGGTGCTCAGAGGCACGGCGGTTGACGTGAGTTCGGGGGTACTCCGATTGTGAGAAAAGGATTTGGGGAAGTTATTTTCATGGCGTCAAAACAGAGTGTTTTAACCTTATTTCGAATACTTTGTTGAACGAATGTTTTTTGTGTAAACCACACGTGACTTTAAGCTTGCAGTTTCTTCCGCCAGAACCGCCCGGCCAATTCCGTAACGAAGCGAGCAAACGGAACTCTGGTTTTCGGCGGATATTTCGGTAAAATCTGGAACCTCTTAGAGCGCCAATTGAATTTCACGTGAGTTCTAAATTTTACGCATTTGTGTTACAAATATCTCAGCTGTAATATAACAGATCGCGATGTTATTATATTGTTTATCTATCGAAATCCAAGAGAATGGAGTTAATGTGAAATTTCTTGTCTTTTATTTTGATCTGGCTAAAGCCAATCATCTTGCCCATCTCAGATCGTGTGTATAAAATAAAAGTTCTCCACACAAAAAATAAAAGCTATGCTAACCGAGTACCACCAATTCGATGCCTTTAAACGCCTCCCCATTCGAAGGACCGAGCCGGTGGAGTGCGAGGAAGGCTTTTCCCGCTACGGCAAGCGATTGGACGACGGCACCTGGACGGGCATGATCGGCATGCTGCAACGGAACCAGGTGGACGTCGCCGTCGCCGGGCTGCAGATGACCTTCGAGCGAATGGGCGGCGCCGACTTCTTGATTCCCATCACGCACACTAGGTGGGTGGAAACGCCGCGTCAAAACATGGGTTGCAAACCGAAGACATGACCGGGCCTGGGATAACTCTCAGGGGCCTTACCTAGCGCGGCCATTTGGAGCGGCTACCATGCGGCTAATTAGCCGGGCTGGCGGTGTTATATAACCCGGACCTAGAGCGGCCATTTCAACAATGGCCAGTTTGTTGATTTCGTAGCACCACTAGCAACCAGTATTACGGTGGTGCTACGATGATAGCATTATCTAAAAGGCATACTGCTTTTTAAACGATTATCATTGTGCAGTGAAGTCAAATCAACCAATCTCATGGCTTGTTATACTAAAGTCAGAGTCGATGTGCCCCGGCTATATAACCCGGCCGTTATACTGCCACTCTAGGTCGGGGTTACTGCTTGGTGCTACGGTGGTATTAACTAGGTCTTCGCGAACGCAATTTGTGTTGCGTTGAAGATGAGCGCAGGTAGCGGTTTGTGTATAGCGGATTAAAAGGTGCAGGCAGCAGTCACAAGAAAACCATGGAGCACCAAACCTGACCCCTGGCCTTCTCGAAAATTCTAATCACTTGAAAATGTATACGGATTCTGACGTTCCTTTGTTTCTCTTCGAGGTCAACAAAGCTGGTTACCAAAGAAACGAAGGAAACCGGACTCGTATTGAATCAGCCGTGAAACCACGAAAAAACACCACAAAAATGCTAATAAAAACCAATTGGAAAAACCTACCGAACTAAGATTTGCAGGCATGATAAATTTGTATAAGGTCAACATGTTTAGAAGTTTTGGTGAAGCTATGTTCAGAACGTTTAAATTTACAGGGGTTCAAAATTCTGAAAAAATCGAAAAATTTCGTAAAAATTGATTTATAAAAAATTTACTGAACCAATCTTTTTCAAAAACGCAGGGGGTCTAAGTTGAGAACAGAGGTAGATACTCAGAAATTTTCATCCATGTCGGTTCAGGCGTTTGGTCTGTAGAGCGCGCACAAACACAAAAAAAAACATACACAAGTGACTTTTTTCTAGGGTAAGTGAAATTGAAGATTTCGCTCCGCTCGCTGCGCTCGCTACGCTCATCAATTAGCCAGGGTAGATTGCTAGTAATCACGGGACTACAAGTGGCCGAGCTAGGTAAGGCCCCAGAGCAGCAAGTGTTCATGGTGCCTTAAGATATGTATATCTTAAGGCATCATGAACACTTGCTGCTCTGGGGCCTTACCTAGCTCATGTATGCTCATGTATACATGAGCGATGTAATGTTTCTTGTGAAATCTGATTCCGCAGCATGAATCTATTGCTGCGGGAACCCGACAACGCCGCGGTCGGATGGACCAACTTTTTGGCGCCTTTTTCCCCGCTGCTCTGGTCGGCCATCTTGTTTTCGGTGGCTCTGCTCGGCGTGACCTTGAGCGGCGTGCGCAGCGTGGGCCGTCGCCATGGCAACGAGGAGGCAGAGTCGCTGGACACTGGCCTGCACGTGGCAGACTCGCTCCTGCAGGTGGCGGGACTCTTCTGTCAGCAAGGTGCGTGCTTTCGACCATAGATATGCCGTGTTCTCCATTTATCGAAGTTGAAACGAAATGCTTAGCTGACGCAGCCATAGATGAATAACCACGATGTCCTATGATAGAATATACTTTCCGCAGCACGCCTATGTATTCACTTTTACAAGCCTTTTGCTCTGCATCTTCAAGATGACGACCCTATTGAAGCTGTTTTCTCTCACGGAAGAACGTTTGAACCCAAAAGTGTCACTGCTTTGCACCCTTGCGACCGTCACCCACGTAGTGAATCGCCCCAGGTCACGACGACCCTCCTCGAGCAATGTCGACGCGCACCGTCTTCCTGCTCGCCGGCCTGCCGTCCGTCGTCTACCTGGCGTCGTACTCGGCCGAACTCATCTCGTTCCTGACCAACCAGAAGTTCCAGTTGCCGTTCAACTCAATCGAGGAGTTCGCCGGCGACGACACGTACACGCTGGGAATCAGATGGACCAGTTTCCACGTCGTGGAGGTACGACGCCGAAGTGTGTGGTTATAAAATCTCTATCAGCTCAGAACTTGTTCGGAGTAAAAATACTTTGTACTTTTATTTATACGCTTAGCAATCATTCGAGCAATATGATATCCAGCCAAAAAATAATTTCTTATGAGAAATTCCTTTTGACTGGATACCTATTGCTCGATGATTGCAAAACGTAAATAAAAGTACAAAGTATTTTTACTCCAAACAAGTTCTGGGCTGATGGAGATTTGGTATAACAAATACTATAGGTATTTGTTATTAGAAACGTGGAGAAATCTGTAGCCTTTACTTAACTTTACATTCAGTAAGTTGTAAGTACCATATAGTAACTATGGTACTTAGGTACTAAATAGTTCGTTAAACCAGTGCAAAGGATATATTAGAAAAGAGTCTCCCAAGAAACAACTTAAAATTTACCGTAATCCCGCACAATAACACGCGGCAAATCCACGTGCTCTGAACCCAGAACTCTTCCCGAAACGCGGGCATGCGCCGTCTCTACGACGCGTACTTCCGGCCTGAAGACGACTACCGTCGCGTCGTCAACGAGTCGTCCCAGCAGCTGCTCTGCACGCGCAAGTTCGCGTACCTGGCCGTGCTGCCCATCGTGTGGGAACCGCTCAACTGCTCCGTTTTCTGGTTCCCCGAAAGTCTGATGTCAACGACGGTCTCGTTCATGGTGGCAAAGAAGAGTCCTTACAGGCAAATACTCAACGAGAAGTGAGTAAATATTACAAATTGCTGGGATTTAATTGCATACTAGTCAGTAACGATGGCATGAATTAAATAGTAACGAACAAAAAGGAATGTGCAGATATAAAATATACAAGTATGATCTTCCGGGTGTATCCCATGCAAACTAGGAAACGCATGTGATTTTAACATATCATTTGGTCTAAGCATGACCGTAGATTATTATATAAGTCACTTCCAGTGTAGCCTAGCTTGACAAGAGATTTATAATGTGGAACGCTTCAAATTGTAGGATGTAATAACGGCTTATGATTTAGATTAAGTTGACCGACGTAAATCAATGTGAGGTCTCCTAATGTGCTGGCCCGTGGTTATCAGGCTGCTCATCTTGTGGTCCACTGGCGTGCTCGCTCGCAGTCATGCGCATGCCTGGAAGCCGCAAGAACCTGCCGCGACCTTGACGGGGGCGCTTACGCAGGTGACCTTCAGCCAGACAGTGCCCATGCTCGCCGTGGTGGGCGCTGGCGTCGCGCTCTCCGCGTTGGTGCTCGGCCTTGAGCTGGCCGCTTGGAGGCGTTCAGCAGGATCTGACAAGGGTGCGAGGCTGCGAGGAGCACCGTGAAGAGGCTGGCAGCGACGGGCGGGAAGACGAAAGACCTGGCCGGGAAGGGGCAGCAACGGACATCCTACGTATACACATATCTGTTTCATCGCATTTCTTCGTCTGTTAAATCGAGCGGAGCTTTTTATAATATTAATTATAATAATTATAATAATGATGGTTTTCTTTGTCCAGATTGATTAAAATACATTAATATTGGATACGTCATAATCACGATGTAATCACAGATGTAATGCTGTGTGCCACAAATATCATGTTTGGAGTTTCGAACCCTCATTCAAACTTGAGCGCCAGGCCTAAAGGCTGGAGCGTTTCGTAGCGTTCTAGATTGGCGTTAACTAAAAAGCAATTTGAGTTGTGATTTATTAATGTAATGTAAATTTATGAAACAATAAAATGATCAAACTTGATGCTATCTTCTGTCATGATCTAAAAATCGTTTATCTGATGTCAGGTGACCAGCAAAGCATAAAATAACAAATACCCTTTGTTTTTACTACAGCATTTAAGTTATGTTAACTTTCTTTTTGGCTTTGTCTTACTTTGTTTTCGTAATACGGATAGTAAAAAAAGGAACGTTCAAGTAGAAACATAATAACAGTATAGAGAGTGCCGTTGTTTTTAGATCAGTACACTTTTGCTAAAAGTTCTTGTCGTATTTCGTTGGATGTACAATGTTGGGATCACAATTTGGGATCGCAGCAGTAATATGCACTGCCCTTGCACTAACCAGGGCACAAACCCAGTTCACTGTGAACCAGTACGCGCGCGTGATCGACGCACTACGCACTGCGTACCGCGGCGAGTGCGTGTGGCTTGTGGCCGCACGCACCCACGCATCCACGCACCGAGGCCACGTGCTCAAGGTCACGCACAAGTGGCTGTCCGACGCGCACGTAGCCGTGACGCACGTGGACGCCACGTGTCCCGCGGCGAGGGGGGAACACTTCCGGTGCGGCCGGAACAGGCCGCTAGGGGTGTTCCTGTCGCCTCAGGACGCGGTCACGACGCTTAAAGGACAAAGGGTACGATCTCACAGCTATGTGGAATTTTCATTCACGTTTTTCTTTCGGTTAATGATTACAACGTGTTTATTTTATTGCTAGACAGATGGTTAGAAAAATTACGCTACTGCTTACTATAGGTTCCCACGGAGTAGCTACAAAATAAATAAAAGAGCAGGTGAAATCCCCATAACGTTCTTTCTGAGCCTGAACAAGCAATAAGATGGCAGAAATCAACGAATCAACGGATTGATCCTGCGTAGATTTAAAATGTTAGCAAGAAAATTGGCTGCTGCGGACTTTATTAGCGCCATTAGGCTGTTGTACTGTCATAATTCGGCCGAAAGCAGTTGCCATGTTATTCAGTTTCTCTTTTTGTATAATAAAAATGTAGTAGGTACCTTAAATTTCACTATAACGGTATTAGTGGGGAAGTGAATTAATATCTTAATGTTAAAAATATGTTGAAAACTAACCGAATTTGCCTATCTTGGCAGGTGTCATCTTATCCCAGATGGCTCCTTTTTAAGGACACTACAACGGTGTCCTTGGAAGATCTGTTCGACGGCATCTACATCCCGTTTGACTGCGAGTTCATTGTGGCTGAACACTACGGTGACCGGATCCAGTTGACTGAAGTGTACAAGACCCACCAAGACGGGGTCCTCCGGAGCGGGCCCTTCGGGACGTGGAGTGCCCAAGACGGTGTCTCCATCCCCGAGCGACATCTGTACGACAGACGACGCAGCCTCGATGGTCTGGTGCTCAGAGTCGCGTCCGTCCACGTGAGTTCCCACTGTATTAACATGAATCCGTAACTTGGATCGTGTTTCATTAAAGGTGATCGTAATTAAATTATGTAAATTCAATATAATTAGGGTAAAGGTTGTTTCGTAACTTTTTACAGAACCTTCCGAGCATGGGCGTTACGAAGCTGGCAAACGGAACTCTGGTTTTAGGCGGATTTTTCGGCAAAATTTGGAAAATTTTGGAGCGACGATTAAATTTCACGTGAGTACTTCCAAGGTGGTTGCACGCACTTGTTGACGACTGGACGCTGATCGACGCCTCTCTCTGCCGAAGGACCGTTCCTGTGGAATGCGAGGAGGACGAGTTCCGCTACGGCAAGCACCTGGAGAATGGCTCCTGGACGGGCATGATCGGCATGCTGCAGCAGAATCAAGTCGACGTCGCCCTAGCAGGCTTCCAGATGTTGCCAGATCGCATGCTCGCGGCCGACTTTCTGCTTCCGGTCATGCTAAGCAGGTGGGTTAATGCCACGTCGGACTTCAAAAGCAGGCAAGATCCGGTGCTTCGGTGCTTAGGGTACGAAATTTATATTTGTGAATGTTGTTGAATTTGTGGAATTTGGAACTTGCCGATTAGGATAATTAATACAAAGGAAGTCCTGAACGTTAAGGGATATGGAGGTCCCCATATCCCACCCTGCGAAGCGGGAGAATGCTGCCCGGATAGGTCAGATCGTAGAGAAACTAACCGGCTTAGGAGGTCCCTGGGTTCGTATCCCGGTTCGGTTCCATTTTTGCAATCTCCACTTCCTTTCCGTCTATTGCATACGGGTATCTGCTTAAACCAGGAACAATTTCATTCTCAAAAATATGCAAGCTTTGCATTTATCAATGGCCGCGACGCTCCTTCTGCATTTTCGCAGCATGCACATGCTTCTGCGCGAACCCAACAACGCCGACGTCGATTGGAATGACTTTCTTGAGCCATTCTCCCCGCGTCTTTGGGCGGTCATCTTGTTTTCGGTGGCTCTGCTCGGCGTGACCTTGAGCTGCGTGCGCAGCGTGGGCCGTCGCCATGGCAACGAGGAGGCAGAGTCGCTGGACACTGGCCTGCACGTGGCAGACTCGCTGCTGCAGGTGGCTGGACTCTTCTGTCAGCAAGGTGCGTGCTTTCGACAACGCCATGGAAATGTCCATGTTTCAAAGGGATGCATTATTTTGTGTCTTTAGAATAGTGATGGCACCTGTGTCCACGGGGTCTGTCGGCTTTTGTCTGCACTATAAGGAAAGGACGTCTAAATCTCTTCCTTTCAATCGGTTTCAAAGCTGCTTGTTCCGAAGGGGAAGGGCGGGAAAAGGAACTTGAAATGAGACCCTCACGTTTGCGCCATCTGACAATGGATTTTAAAACCCTCTAGTCGCCACCAACAATAATTATTAACCCACTTTTGAGCACATTCAGAACGATCGCCCCAGCTCTAATGTTTTAGGGAACACCATTTTTAATGCAAAAAATATATGTTAGTATAAGACAAATGAAATTACATATGTCCAAATTGAACAATTTGAAGACTGGCAAGATACAAGCATCATAGACTTTCTGTCCCCCATTATTGTCTCGAATCGCCCCAGGTCACGACGACCCTCCGCGAGCGCTGTCTACCCGCGGCGTCTTCCTGCTCGCCGGGCTGACGTCCGTCGTCTACCTGGCCTCGTACTCGGCCGAACTCGTCTCCGTCCTGACCAACCAGGAGTTCCAGTTGCCGTTCAACTCAATCGCAGAGTTCGTCAGCGACGACACGTACCTGCTCGGGCTTGTCGACAATGAGTCTACGGTGCATCTGATTCGAGTGAGTACATCGCCTCTGAGTGCCGATTCAAAGCGCAAGAGGTTTGATGATAAACTGCACTTGAAACCTTATGAAATAATATGGATCCTGCTTTAGTTCGCCAATTGTAGCCGTTTATTTGAGCCAGAATCGCGTCCCCAAAAGCCAAGCCCAGTTTCTAACGGTCGAGAACTGCTGTTTAAATCGACAACGAGCTAAAGAATCTAGGTGTGGTATAGACATCCCCTTTGAAAACGTTAAAATCGACCGAAACCCTTTCTTTGCTTCGAAAACCCAATGCCGTAGCTGAATTTCCCAACAACCCACGAACCCCATAATGCTATGTTTAGGGCTACGAGAAGCGAAGCTTGGGCTAGCCCTTGCGTTGCTTTCAACCAATCACATGCCAGATTCCGTGTCAAGCGAACCCTTGAGCAAGGCCTGGGCTAAGGCTTGGTCCTTTTCGTCTTTCCCTATATTATGTACAGAACTCTAGCAACGCGGACATGCGCCGTCTGTACGACAAGTTCCTGCTGCCTCAAGACAACTTCCGCCACGTACGCAACGAGACGTCGATGCACTTGCTCTGCACGGACAAGATCGCCTACCTGGCCATCAAGCCCATCAATCTGGAGCCGCTAGACTGTCCACTCGTCTGGCTGCCGGAGACCCTAGTCACCATGTCGCTGGCTATCATGGTGGTCAAAGGCAGTCCGTATCGGCACATACTCAACAAGAAGTAAGTAGGTTTGGAGGAAGGTATACGTATAGGCAGGCAGGTAGGTAGGTAGGCGGTAGGTAGGAGAAATGTCACACTTCGATTTGAAAAAAGCACATGCTTTAGTGTATAATCAATTCTAAAAGACAATGTTTCTTTAAATCGAAAAGCAGCAGGTGATTTATACGGTATATTAAATTTCTTATACTCAACGTCTACTTTGTCCTATCTTTATTTTAGGAAATCAGCAAGACATTTCTTTAGTATTCAAATCCCAGTTCGAAACAGTTTTTTTCAAAATTTGAAAGGTATATTTATCCGCGCAACAAGGCCCGTTGCAAAGGCTAGCTATTCAAATCGGAATAAAACTAAAAATAGCGATTTAATTTCAAAATTTCAGACGAAATCTGCTTAACAAAACTGTAAAAGGCACTATTGGAAACAAGGGTAAATATTTAATACGTTTTTACACATTAAAAGTTATCACAGCTATCGTTATAGTTTGCGTTGATTACATTGTTTCAATTGTAAAAAGTACCTCTTGCGCATCAAAATCACATGTTACATTGAGGAGCCTAACGCGTCCCCCGCTTTTCCCCCCGGCTGCAGATTGCGCGTCATGTGGACCTCAGGCGTCTTGGCCCGCGACCTGTTCGAAACGTGGCCGCGTCGCGAGACTGCCGTGACCTTGAGGGGCACGCTGACGCAGGTGACCTTCGGCCAAGTGGTGCCCATGCTCGCCGTGGTGGGCGCTGGCGTCGCGCTCTCAGCGTCGGTGCTCGTCGTCGAGACAGCGGGCAGGGCGTTGAGGAGGCGGCGTTCGAAGCGGGCCGCCGCGAAGGTCGTGGCCACAAATCGAATCGGGAGGATACACGTCGGCAGCGGAAATGATTTACCACAGATCGTTTACTACAATTAGTTCCCCTTGTTGTGAGTTTCAATCCTTGGGAAAGAAAAAACAAATTCCCCATTACGCTAATCTGAATTTTCCTTTGCGAAAAACGGAAAATAAAATGATTTAGACTGTTTAGCCTTTTCGCACGAAAAGCTGGGTTTACAGCTGGCAATGTCAGTGACACGATGTCATCAACATTGGCTCTGTCTGCACCAATCAGAGACGCTGGACGTGCATGACATCATGTTCGCAACTCTACCATTGAGTATCTTATTATTGGTGCAGAGCCATTGTCATGACATCGTGTCACTGAAATTGCTAGCTGCATCATAACACCCGTAAAACAAATTGTATGGTAAACTTCTAGACTTTTAAACTTTTTAATGGCCAGTTGTGCACGTGAGTTCCCGAATGAAATGGACGAGGCAAAGTTTGAAACAAACGCGAAGCCTTATAATTACGTCGCACATGCACTGATGTTGCGTGCTCCACACTTACAGTTTGTACATTAAATAATGCAGGAATCTGTACCGCTGTCCGCACATTCCCTGCCACAGGAAGGACAGGGCGCAATGACATGCGACATTTGAAGGCGGAGGCGTCAATAGGCAGTGTGCGCGTTTTTTTTTGCAGGCGTTCAGTCGTTGCGTTGAAACAGGAAAGGCATAGAAAGTTGTCAAGGATGCACTGTCCAGTGTCT
Source organism: Nemoura dubitans (assembly GCA_921293005.1). NCBI lineage: Eukaryota > Metazoa > Arthropoda > Insecta > Plecoptera > Nemouridae > Nemoura > Nemoura dubitans. The sequence continues at coordinate 3,787,942 of OV121074.1, forward strand.
CTTTCTGATGGATAAAAAAAGTGTTTAAATAAAATAGATGTGCATTAAGATGCTCGTAGCTTTGTAATTGTGTATGTTTTGTTAGTTATGGCAGTCGTGGGGAATTTAAGGAAGATTCCTGCTTTTCCTAGAGCCGGAACAAAACGCGGAAACTGTCTTGATTTGCACAAAACAATGTTCTTCGCGACTGGTTTGTGGTTGAATGAGCACCAAACGAAACAAAGTAACCGGAATCTCTTTGTATTGTCACGATGCACGGTTGCAGTGGCCTGTCTGATAACACTATCGCAGCTTGTAGACTCAACCTACAACTTTCCAAACATGGGGCTAATGACTGAAAATCTTTATTTGGGCATAATATTTTTAATGGCAATTGTCAAGATTTTAACGATAATGCAAAAACCAGCTGCCATCAATAGGCTGATAAGTCGATTAGAATCAATGAAGAGAGACGACAGAATCTCGATGCCCGAAGAGAAACGCCTCTTACGACACCACCGCCTAATGGCGCGGCGCTTGACCATCGCCTTCCTGGTCGTGTGCGCCTTCACCTCCTCGGGGTTCTCGGTGATCCCCGTCTTGGACACCGCGACCAACGCCACGGTGCGCGCGTTGCCGTTCAGGATGTGGACGCCGTTCGACCACACGACCACGCCCAGCTACGAGGCGATGTACGTCACTGTTAGCGTCATGGCCGTCTTTGCCGGACTTGGCATCGGCGTTTTCGACACACTCTTTGCGGCAATGATGATCGCAACGATTGGACAGCTGAAAATACTGCAGTACAAGCTAACAAATATCAGAGCTATTGCAATATGGAAGATTGAACGAGAACGAGAGGTCCGGTATAGACGCAAAAGAGAGGAAAGGGGCTTGGAAAAGAGATCTGAAAGACTTGTGAACGAGAAAGTGACCTCTCCCTCCAAGCAAGTGCAGGTGATCGTGACCCCAGGTACCGTGCTCTACCACCGAGTCAAGCCGGCGACCTACGACCGCATTGTGGCTGGGAGGAGCGTGGAAGTCACAACGCCTGCTAGGAAAGTGAAAGACGCCGACTTACTCCTCGGCGACAGGTACAAAAAGAAAGCACGCAAGCGACGCGACTTGGAAATGTCCGAACCGTTGGGATACGCGCATCTGGACGAGGAAGTCAACGCGCACACGCAAAGCTTCATCGGAGAGTGTGTCGACCACCACATAGCTATATTGAAGTAAGAAAAATCTCCAAAGTTTTCCGGGTTACCGGGTTTTAATCTTTTCTTTGGGGCGGGAGGATGATCGATTTACTTCATTGTGACCCATCCGCAGTTTCATCGACGATCTGGAGTCCGTCTTCTGGTTCGTGCTTGTCTTCCAAATTATGGTCAGTCTGGGAATTTGTGTCATTGTCTACCAGGCCACAAGGGTAAGTGTCTATGGAGCTCATTATTACCTCTCAATATCATTTCGCCCATGACACAACATGACATGCCGTTCTTGACTTCTGTGGTACGTCCGGGCGCAGGCGACGAGCTTCAACGTGAAGTTGATCGTCATGCTAATGGTCACATTCGCGGGAATCACGCAGCTGTTCATGTACTGCTGGTACTCCAGCGTCATCACTCACGAGGTGCGCACATTGCAATTCAATTGCAATCCATTGCCTTCAGTGTCTTTCAACGCCTGAACTATTCGTTGGCCAGTGGCTATATTTTCGATTACAGCAAGCTAAATTCAGCTGATAAAAGCTTATTTCTGAGAAAATCTGTTATGAAATCCTCGTGAGAAGCTTGCGGCATTTATGTAAGTACATCAAGATGCATCTTGCTACAGGGGGCGTTGAATATTTCAACTCCACGTCTGTTCCAGAGCTACAACCTGAACGAGGCCATGTACCACAACGACTGGCTCCACGCGTCGCCCAGCTTCAAGCGGTCCATGCAGATCGTCTTGTGTCGGACAGAGCAGTGTCCTCAGCTCAAGGTCGCCGGGTTCGTGCCTCTGTCGCTCACCATGTTCAGACGGGTGAGCGACAATGCGTAAAAGTGGCGACAGTTTCGCGGACCATTATACAGTCGACTTTTTACAAAATTATTATCTCAAAGTACGCCTGGTTTTCGGTCTAATCGTAGCGGCATATATTCTTGCAGGTGCTGAAGCAGTCGTACTCGATGTATTCGCTTATCACGGGTCTCGACAGCGGCGTCGCTTCGGCGATTAGCGACATTGGAGGCATTTAGTTAGCATGTACCGAGCGGTTTCCAAGCCGAATGAATTCGAGAACAGAGCCCATTTCCCAAATTCACCTACTTGGTATTTGGCGTCCCATGGATACCTTTTTGCAACTTCCAACTTTATACTTTTGTATACCTATGTAATTTGTTTAACTCTTAACGTTTCGTGTTTTATAAGACGTGTTTACAAATTCACATCTCTGGACCAGCTAGAAATAAGAATTCTAGACGAGAATCATGTTCACAGAGATTCGGTAAATCAATTTCCTGTCCGCGATTTATTAAAAGGCTCTTAAAATATGTCACGGAAGTTTTGCTTCATTGTCACAATCTGCATGCGCAATGTGTTCATGCAAGCGTTTATTTGAAATATTGATTTTTCTTTTTTCTATCCCACATGTTGTGCTCCTGAAGATTGCGCCATATTCCACTCCCGTTTATTTTTTTAAAACTATATTCGTAACCTTTTGCTTCGAAAATTAACACAAGCTGCGTAAATGAACAAAGCCAAATTGACTTCCTAGAAACGCAAGGTAAACTTTGAAAATTACAGTACCCCGGATTTCACCGAGAGTTCACACACAAACTCTAATATTTTAAAACTTCTTCAAAGTAAAGTTTGTCACTGCAACACTCCAACAGCCTTACACCGAAACAGCGAACTCTGGACGAGGTATAATTTAGAGACGACATTGAAACTAAACATATTTTCCCATAATTATATGTGACACGTGCTTTGCTGTGGCGTGCATTACACAAACACTTGGAAGCTAAATAATGCAACAGTCTCTTTCGCTCGTCGAAAACGTCACCAACGTGCGATTGGGCTAGCGCCTTGCCGTTAAATAAGTCATGTGCGCCAAGGTTTCGCTCGTCGGGGAAAATTACTCGTCGACAAGTTCAGCGTCAAAACGTACTTTTACAAAATCTCTCTCTTGTAAAGAGTGTATATTGCGTTGTTAAGAACGGTTTTCAACCGCCATTTCGTGATTTGGTTACCGTCACAGTGTCATTTTGAGAGTGTAAGGGCGGCCAGCATGCTGTTACCAGAGCGTCTGGCATTTGCGACGACGACCAGATCGGAAAACGGGTCATCAAAGACTGAAAACGTCCTCGATTTGCACAAGAAAGTAATCTTCGGTTCGGGGTTGTGGCTGACGGATTCCCAACCGAAGCCGCGTTCAAACGCCTATCTCTACGTGTTGACGAGGTCAGCTTTCGGAGTGGCCGTTCTTGTGTTGATATCACAGATCGTCGATTCGACCTCCAATCTAAGCAATATGGAGTTTTTCACCGAAAACCTTTACGTAGGAATCATATGTTCAATGGCAATCGTGAAGGTGCTAACAATAATGCAAATGCCAGTTGGTATCAAACGGCTGATTCGTCGATTAGAATCAATGAAGCGCGACGACAGAATCTCGATGCCCGAAGAGAAACGCCTCTTCCGACACCACCGCCTCATGGCGCGGCGCTTGACTATCGCCTTCCTGGTCGTGTGCGCCTTCACCTCCTCGGGGTTTTCGTTGATCCCCGTCATGGACACCGCGGCCAACGCCACGGTGCGCGCCTTGCCGTTCAGGATGTGGACGCCGTTCGACCACACGACCACGCCCAGCTACGAGGCGATGTACGCCCTCCTGAGCGTCATGGCCGTCTACGCTGGCTTCTGCATCGGCGTATTCGACACTCTCTTCGTGACCATGATGATCGCCACGATCGGGCAGTTGAAAATACTGCAGTATAAACTAACAAATATCAGAGCTATTGCCCTGTTGAATATCGAGCGAAAAAGAAATATCCGACACAGCCGTACACGATACGGAGATAGGCACAAAATTGTGGATAAGTGTGCTGAAAGATATCAAAGCGACGCTAGAGCAGTGCAAACATGGGAGGAGTTGCCGTCAAACAAAGATCAGTTTATCATTACTCCAGGAACAGTGCTATACCGACGAATAAAACCAGCCACGTACGGCTGGATGGCACCTGGGAGCGATTTCAACGCCAGAAAGCCTCCTCGGAAGGCCAAGGACGCCGATTTGCTTATCACAGACGAAGTTGACTGTTACAAAAGAAAAAAAATTGCGCGAAAACAAGGAGGTAAAACAAGACGCGACTTGACCGAGTCGGGGTTCTTTGGGTCCGAACATCTGTGTGATGATGTTGACGCAGAGATGCAGAACTTTCTTGGGGAATGCGTCGAGCACCACATTAGCGTACTCAAGTAAGTTAAGCGAATTTATAGCTCCTCCATGAATTCAGGGTCTATTTTAAGCAACGAAATTATATCAATAAATTGACAGCAATTGTTTTTTGTTGGTTTTATGTAACATTTACAAAATCTTGTAGAAAATGATATTTTCTTGTGCCATACGCAGGTTCATCGAAGACATGGAGGGCGTCTTCTGGGGCGCGTTGGTCTTCCAAATATTTACCAGTCTGGCAATTTGCGTTGTCGTCTACCAGGCGTCGCAGGTGAGCAACATGGCTTTCATTATCGTATGCCGCGCCGCACGCGTTGCCTTCATGTGACTACTAAACGTTCTGCCTCCGCGCAGGCGCCGAGGGTGAACGTGAAGGTGATCGTCATGCTGATGGTCACCATGGCCGGAGTCACGCAGCTGTTCATGTACTGCTGGTTCTCTAGCGTCATCACGCACGAGGTATGCTGGTTTTTGTACCAATACCTGAGTAACACAAACTGACTTTTGCACTCGCTGAGCGACTGTTTGCTTCAGCTTAATGCTCGCGAAACACAAAGAATCCCCCAGCAGCTATGTTAAATCTAAATGCAGAGCCAATGTACACTTCTGATACGAGGTATTTCGAAAACAAGGTCCTTATGTGGTTAAGCTCCAAGTATAGTTAAGTTAGGATTTAGGAAACAACTTTAGGACTTGTAATATCAACAAGAAACATCGCCTGAGCGAGGATCTGTTCTAGGGCTCCAATCTTAACTAGGTCACGTCTGTTCCAGAGCTCCAACCTGAACTAGGTCACGTCTGTTCCAGAGCTACAACCTGAACGAGGCCATGTACCACAGCGACTGGCTCCACGCGTCGCCCAGCTTCAAGCGGTCCATGCAGATCGTCTTGTGCCGTACAGAGCAGTGTTCTCAGCTCAAGGTCGCCGGGTTCGTGCCCCTGTCGCTCACCATGTTCAGAAGGGTGAGCGACAAGGCAGTCAAGAGGCCAGCCTTGAGATAGATCGCCCGGTCGATATTGTACAAAAATGTTTATCCTGAAGGGCGCCTGATTTTAGGTATAACTGCAGCTGCGCTTTTTTTCTTGCAGGTGTTGAAACAGACCTACTCTATGTATTCGCTCATCACGGGCCTCGACAGCGGCGTCGCTTCTGCCATTAACGACATTGGATTTTAAAAGTTTCCTTAAGGTCCAGTGCCTAATGTGTCTATTAAATGCAAGAGCAGAGCATTTGCCTGCCCAAACGAATCAATTTCGTTGTTGGAGCATGCATGTTTCAAGACGATGCTCTGTTTTTCTTTTATAACATTAACAAATGTTTTGCGCGTGAGATTGTTTAGAAAATGTCTGAAAGCAAAGTCTAAAATATTGAACAATGAGAAAGCGAGAACTCCATAAATGTCCTGTACACGTATTATGTATATAGCGTGTAATTTAATTTAATTGTTTATTTGTTACAATCATATTATTGCAAATGCCAACTGAGTGTGCACTGAGTGCGCACTGAGGTATGGCTCTGCATTCGAGCCGGTGTCTCGAATAACCGTACAGGTTTAAAATAAAGTGGTTAGGTACATTTAGTTTTGCGCCACGTCTCATTTCACTTATACCTACAGACTGTTTCATTGCAGAAGTTTAGTATATTGGAGGGAGATATATTGGTATGGAGGGAGATTTGGTGATTATTTTAGACTGTGTACAAATTGAAGTCATTATGTGTTTATTTTGAAAATGAAAGGAGTGAAAATCGACACGAGTACCTACGACCTTTTCATTTCGTCTGAGCCAGCATTAACGGGGTGCCGTTTCTAGTCTCATGCAAGGTGCGGCGATTATTTTAGTTTCAATCATGGCGCTCAAAAAATTGGAATGACTCTCAAAGGACCCGAAATATCATTGATGAGCGAAGCGAGCGGAGCGAAATCTTCAATTTCACTTACCCCAGAAAAAAGTCACTTGTGTATGTTTTTTTTGTTTTTTTTGTGTGTTTGTGTGTTTGTGCGCGCTCTACAGACCAAACGCCTGAACCGACATTGGTGAAAATTTCTGAGTATCTACCTCTGTTCTCAACTTAGACCCCCTGCGTTTTTGAACAAGATCGGTTCAGTGAATTGTTTGTAAATCAATTTTTACGAAATTTTTCGTTTTTTCCAGAATTTTGAACCCCTGTAACTTTCAAAGTTCTGAACATAACTTCACCAAAACTTCTAAACATGTTGACCTTATACATATTTATCATGCCTGCAAATCTTAGTTCGGTAGGTTTTTCCAATTGGTTTTTATTAGCATTTTTGTGGTGTTTTTTTCGTGATTTGACTGCTGATTCAATACGAGTCCGGTTTCCTTCGTTTCCTTGGTTACTAGCTTTGTTGACCTCGAAGAGAAACAAAGGAACGTCAGAATCCGTATACATTTTCAAGTGATTAGAATTTTCGAGAAGGCAATGGTCAGGTTTGGTGCTCCATGGTTTTCTTGTGACTGCTGCCTGCACCTTTTAATCCGCTATACACAAACCGCTACCTACGCTCATCTTCAACGCAACACAAATTGCGTTCGCGAAGCCCTAGTAATAATAATATGTTACATCGAGTGGGGAACGTATTTGAAACACCACCGACTTGCATGTCGTGAAACGAGAAAAGAGCTTACCAATTACCTGCATCAATTTAACCGCCAGGGCATGCCGCACAAACAAACTAAATTCCCTCTAATTATGAATAGAAAACTTTGTCACAAAACACAAAACAACAATGTCGCAATTGTGGATTCTAGACGAGATAATTTATATAGCAATTTGAAACTTAATTTACCGCCCTAAAATTATGTGACGAATTGCTGTAGCGGAGTTAAATAATGCAACAATCTCTGTCACCAGTCGAATAATTCATTAAAATTATGTCGTTATATAACATGCCATATTACCCTAAGAGTCCACTTAAAACGGCAATGGTCGCCATATACGTTCTACATGGCATGATTTCCGCGTTAAAACGTTAAACGTCAGAATGTTTTTTTCACGAAAGCTCTATCTTGCTAAGGGTGCATAGTGGTTGAGAAGTAGCTCTTCTGATTTAGCTTTTTTCTAGTGTTTTAATAAGAGTTTTAAGCAGTTTTTTTATCCAAAAATTATAACTATAAGAATTTGGGGGATTGATCCTGCGTAACTGTTGAGTGTATTTGTTATGGACACCAGCATGAAGGTTCTGAAGCTTCCGGTTCAGGCCTTTGCGGAAAACGGATCGGCGAAAACAGAACATTGTCTTGATTTGCACAAGAAAATAATCTTCAGTTCCGGTTTGTGGTTGCCAGATCCTAAACCGAAGCAACGCTTCAGCGGCTTTCTCTACATGTTGACAAGGTTTGCAGTTGCGGTAGACGCAATTGTAACGTTATCACAAATGATTGATTCTACCTCCAACTTCTCAAACATGGAGTTCTTGACCGAAAATCTTTACTTGGGAATCATATTCACCATGGCCAACGTGAAAGTGTTAACGATAATGCAAAAACCAACCGAGGTCAAACGGCTGATTCGTCGATTAGAATCAATGAAGCGCGACGACCGAATCTCGATGCCCGAAGAGAAACGCCTCTTCCGACACCACCGCCTTATGGCGCGGCGCTTGACCATCGCCTTCCTGTCCGTGGTCGGCGTCACCTCCTCGGGGTTCTCGTTGATCCCCGTCATGGACACCGCGGCCAACGCCACTGTGCGCGCCTTGCCGTTCAGGATGTGGACGCCATTCGACCACACGACCACGCCCAGCTACGAGGCGATGTACACCCTTCTGGGCGTCATCTCCTTGTTCGCTGGATTCTGCATCGGCGTATTCGACACTCTCTTCGCGACCATGATGATTACGACGATCGGGCAGTTGAAAATACTGCAGTACAAGTTAACAAATATCAGAGGTATTGCAAAATGGAACCTCGATCGAGAAAGAAAGGTAGGAGTCAGCCGTAAAGCGTATGGAGAGAGGCACCTATCAGTGGTTAAGGGCACAGACAGACACCGAGGCGACTTTCGAGCCATGCAAATGGGGTTGGCATCGCCGTCAAACCCAGAAAAATTTATCGTGACTCCAGGGCCAGTAATCTATCGACGAATCAAACGTAGTAAATACGGCCGGGTTCAGCCCGATAGTAATTTAAACGTCAAAAAGACACTTGGGAAGGCAAGGTGCGGCGATTTTATCCTGTGGGACGAAATCGACAGGTGCAAAAGGAAAACATTCAAGCGGCGAGACTTGACCGAGTCGGCATTCTTAGGGTACGAACATCCGGCCGATAAAGTTGACGCAGAGATGCAGAACTTTCTTGGGGAATGCGTCGAGCACCACATTAGCATACTGGAGTGAGCAAAGTATTTCTTCATATTTGGTTTACTTTTTCATTGACATTTAATGTTATTAATAACATTTTCTTGATGTCCATACGCAGTTTCATCGACGACATGGAAGGCGTCTTCTGGGGCGCGTTGGTCTACCAAATATTTACCAGTCTGGCAATGTGCGTTGTCGTCTACCAAGTGACGCAGGTGAGCAAAGCGTCCTTCTAATCACGTTTTCAAAACTCGCGGCTCATATAGAACCCACAGATCACATGTTTTTTCTCCGCACAGGCGCCGGGGGTGAACGTGAAGGTGATCGTCATGCTGTGTGTCATCTTCTGTGGAGTCACGCAGCTGTTCATGTACTGCTGGTTCTCAAGCGTCATCACGCACGAGGCAGGCTGGTCTTTGCATCTACTTGTATCACGAATTGAGGATTCAGTACCTACTTCCTGCATGACAATCCGTGAATTACTTGCCAACTACAGATTAACAATAACTACAGCATATAATTATGTTAAATTCTTTAAATGTATTAATGCAAGAGCTGACTTAAAGTTCTTTAGAAACCGTATGACAATGTTGTTTCCCAGCTAAGGTCAGGTTAAGTCGAGTAAGGTAAGGTTATGTTAGAACTCATTGACTTCGCAAATTCACGAGAAATAACAACCTGAACTAGGTCACGTCTTTTCCAGAGCTCCAATCTGAACTAGGTCACGTCTGTTCCTGAGCTCCAACCTGAACTAGGTCACGACTGTTCCAGAGCTACAACCTGAACGAGGCCATGTACCACAGCGACTGGCTCCACGCGTCGCCCAGCTTCAAGCGGTCCATGCAGATCGTCTTGTGTCGGACAGAGCAGTGTCCTCAGCTCAAGGTCGCCGGGTTCGTGCCCCTGTCGCTCACCATGTTCAGAAGGGTGAGCGACAAGGCAGTCAAGAGACGATACACTAAATTGTCTAGGACTTCAAAAGTTTTCTCAAGTCGCAAATGTATTTTACATTATTCTGTTTCTAGATCTAATAGTAACATCAACATTTTCTTGCAGGTGCTAAAGCAGAGTTATTCGACGTATTCGCTCATCACGGGTATGGACAGTGGAATCGCTTCGGCGATTAACGATTTCGGGTCAGGGATTTAGGTGTTCCGAACAATTCTCGTTGTTTATAAAGATTATAACAAAATACTAACTTATTTCATTCAACTAACAACTTATTAGAGCTAATTAGAATTTATGAACACTTCTTAACATGCCTACAACTTAGAATACCATTCAATTCATCAAGTGAAATGCTACCTTCTTGCGCGTTTAGAGTAATGTTTAAAAGAGGAAACAACGAACTCGCGCCAGCCGTGTTTAATATTGTTGATCGCAGCCAGCGACATTAATGTCCAATAATATTATTGTTATGACTCGCAAATGCAATAACGTTGAACGATATATTGTACATAGTGTAAATATTGTAAATATTTTCACTTTTCAATATTGTCCAGTCACTTCAATTTGTAATGAAAGTGTTAAAAAAATACATATCGAATACATTGCAATATCTGCTTTTCATACTCATTCAAAATCGTATACAAGCTATGACAAAATGGTTTTCGGAAATGGTCATCCAGAGTACCATTCTCTCGCTCTGGTCCTATACTTGATCTACGTCAACGCGGACATTCCGATAGCCGACGTGGCCGGCCTCATCGTGGACACGAGCCGAACGTTCAACGCGCGCTGCGTGCATCTCGTCGATGTCGTCGCCAGCTTGGAGACCAGACTCGAAATCGTCACGATGCACAAAATGCTGGCTGGGACCGGCGTCGAAGTTCAAGCCACAAGCGAGGCAGAGTTGCTGCACTTTAACAAGGCGTCGAGAAAGTTTGCTTGCGTGCTGAATCGACCGCTGTTTGTCATTCTTCCCAACAATCGGACGACGCTTTTTAGGAGACTGAAAGGGGTAACCGTTTTCCCAAAATGAGACGAGTGCTGCTTATTTTGGAGTTTCAACTTAGTTTGAGGCTTTAAATTGAGCAATTGTAGCAATGGCAAACATTCGCGCCCATAAAACAGTTAATTAATACGATCAACTAATCTTTTAGGAATCCACAAGCAGTGTATTTAAACCAATTAAAATGCCCAATAAAATAAAATTGGAGGTTTTATCACGAGTTTGATAGAAATGTTCAGTGTGATCTATTAAAAAAACCCGTTTTGTCAGCTAGGTTCCTTGTCACCCTCGATGGCTGGTGTTCACCACGTCGCTGCGCGCGCAGCTTCCCGTCCTGCTGCGCGGCCTGCACGTGCCCTTCGACTGCGAGCTGCTGGCTGCGTCACGCGCCGGCGCAGACGTTATTCTCACCGAGTTGTACCACGTGACGCCAGGGACGCCGTTGCGCTGGGCGCACTTTGCCAGCTGGCGCCCACTGGGCGGACTCAGCCCGCCCAGACCGCCCTTTCTCTACGCCCGGCGCAGAGATCTGCACGGGATCGTGCTCAAAGCGGCAGTCTTGAGCGTATGCATATTTACGATCCCAAAAGGCCATTTACAATTTCTTTCTTGTTCACCAATAAGTTGCAAAATTGCACTTGTTTCCTTTCAGTCTGCGCTGACAGTTTCCTGGGGAATTGACGGAATTCTGACCAAGCTAAATTCAAGCCAAGTAAATGTCTTATTCCCCAAAAAGTTGAAAATCCACTGATTTCCTTTCAGTCCGAGCCGACAATTTCATGGGAAATTGACCTGGAGACCGGCAATGTAAAAATTGGCGGATATTTTAGAGAAATATGGACACTGCTCGAAGAGTTGTGCAATTTTACGTAAGTATGATGATTCTCTCTCTCTCTCTCTCTCTCTCTCTCTCTCTCTCTCTCTCTTTCTCTCTCTCTCTCTCTCTCCAGAAGCTGTTTCCAGCAGGATGGTCTACAATTCTGCAAGAATTTTGATAATCGTCAGCAACTTTTTACCGCCAGTTCCGAGTTCTCGCACCCTCCGGTAGGCGAGGACCAGTTCGGCATTCGACTGGCAAACGGAACTTGGACTGGGGGCTTCGGCATGGTGGTCGACAAGAAAACAGACTTCGCGATTGCAGACTTTACGATTACCAAGGAACGGATTAACGCTGTAAATTTTCTGAGCACAATAGTCACTACGGGGTGAGTAAACTCGCCTTCGTTGAGTTTTACCGCATTTTCGCAATCGTGATATCGTTTGAAACGCAAAAATGTGTCAAGGATGACAGCATTATTTAACCGCTGTACCTTGCTCAAATTAACTGTACGCTTTGTTTTAAATTCTTAATTTTATAACCAATTGTAAGAACAGAAAAAGATGTTACTCAAGTTGAAACAAGCATGAAAACATACATCGGTTATGAGAGGAAATTGTTACTGGTTTAAGCAGTTACCAGTATGCAATTGATGGAAGGGAGGCGAAGCTGGAAAAATGTGCACCCGAACCGGGATGCGAATCCGGGACCTCCTGCTTGCCGGGCAGGTGCTCTACCAACCCGGGTCCCGGGTTCGTATCCCGGTTCGGGTGCACATTTTTCCAGCTTCGCCTCCCTTCCATACTTCGGTTATATAATATACTCGCTGTTATTTTGTGGCGTTCAGCACGCACGTGGTCATCAGCGAGCCCCACTCGAGGAGACTGGAATGGACCATCTTTTTGGCACCGTTTTCCCCGCTGCTCTGGTCGGCCATCTTGTTTTCGGTGGCTCTGCTCGGCGTGACCTTGAGCGGCGTGCGCAGCGAGGGCCGTCGCCATGGCAACGAGGAGGCAGAGTCGCTGGACACTGGCCTGCACGTGGCAGACTCGCTGCTGCAGGTGGCTGGACTCTTCTGTCAGCAAGGTGCCGATTTTATAAAGAGTTGGTTCTGGCATTTTGTAGTATGAAATAAATGTTCTCGGGCATTAATTTCGCTCTTTGCTGAAACCTACGGACCATTTTTTAGGCCAGTGAGCAATGCATGAGAATTGCAGCATAAACTTATATGCAAATGCGAATATACTAGGGCGAACGCAATTTGTGTTGCGTTGAAGATGAGCGTAGCGGTTTGTATATAGCGCATGAAAAGATAGACGCAAAAAGCCTATGAAAATCATGTAGCAGCAAGCCGGACCATTGCTTTCTCAAAAATTCTGATCACTTGAAAATGTAAACGATTCCGACCTTTCATTGTTTCTGTCCGAGCTGTTGGGTAGCGGAAATATGCTCATTGTGAGATCATTGAGCAATGTTCTAATATCTGTCAAATCTTGAAGTCAACTTCAAGTCCAAAAATCTGGTGTGATGTTTCGATTTGGTTTCGATGGTTACTAAAGGCACCAATCGAAATTGGCAAAATTTGATAACAATACGCACTATTAAATAAGTATCCGTACTTTATACCAAACATCCCCAATCGTCGAATATTGCTCTATTTTCTACTTTGAAGGGAAGAGGTTTGGAGGATTTTCTTGAAAACCGCAGGGGGTCTAAGTTGAGAACAAAAGTAGACACCCTGAAAATTTCATCCCAATCGACGCAGGCGCTTGGCCTGTAGAGCGCGCGCAAACACACATGCAAACAAAACAAAAACACACACACACACACAAGTGCTTTTTTTTAGCAGTAGTGAAGTTGATGATTTCGCTTCGCTCGCTACGCTCATCAAATATACATATTTTCTACTTAGAACATTATTTACTAAGAAACATCAAAACTTGTTAGGCGAAGACACTGCCACATAATGCCTTGGCCTGCAAATAGTCGGTGCCCTCAGCAGGGCAAAGCCTAGTATTGGAATTCATGGAAGTTTTCGTTTTCGCATTTATTTGCTTTGAAGCAATGGCGGAATTATTGTTAAAGCGTCATGTCCGGAATATTTTGCGGCATCTCATGCAACATGTATCCTAGATTCCATCAAGCAATTCGTATCTACTTGAACAACAATAAGATGACACGTGTTTTCATTTATTGGTCGCGTTCATGTTAATATCTCAACCTGAGTTTACAGCTAGCAATGTCAGCGACACAATGTCATGAGCATTGTCTCTGGACCAATCAGAGACTCTGGACGTGCATGACGTCATGTTCGCGACTCTGCCATGTAGTCTCTGATTTGTGGCAGAGCCAATGTTGATGACATCGTGCCGCTGACATTGCCAGCTGTAAACTCAGCTGCTAAGAGGGCTCCTCACGGTTAATCCTTTAACCCCCACCCCCACTGAAACGCTGAATGCAGAGGTCCAAGCGAATAGATAAATGAACCCCTAAATGTATTCCAATCTTTAATTTGAACATAATATCAATAGATGATGGAAGAGTATATCTAGTCAGGGATAACCACCAAAATTTGATATTTTCAAAAATGTGTATGGTGCAAACTTTCAAAAATCTCCTAAATGAGCTCTAAATGAGCTCTTAGCATCGATTGAGAAACGATACCCATGAGTTCTTTTTCGGAAAAAGATTGTTATCCCTGACTGCGCTCACTCTTTCCCTATGCATAGTTTTTTTTTCTGCGATTTTGGAGCACATTTAGGCCCTCTATTTTATCTTCGATTAAGGGTCGGCGCCACAGATTTTTTGCGATCACCCTCTACTGAATTGTCAACAAGAATCATTCTGTTGCTTTTTTTTGTTAGTTGCATCGACCAAAGCGGAAGCAGCGGGTTATAGCCGAGCCCGACGTTGGCAGCACGATTAATTTTTATGACTCCACGGGAATGTTCAGAAAGTCTTTAAAGTCTTGTAGAATGAACATTTGGAGCACGAAAACTTTGATTCAACATCGATTGTAATCAGCTACAAAAATCGAACCCTATCGTGTTATTTACGTAACTCAATATTCAAGAAATTACATGTTTTTTACACTTGACGAAATGTGTTTGTGCTAATCTCGATTCCCGGAACATTTTAATTGCATTTATCTCGGAGATTGTTAATTATTTGTGTGTTCGCACTTGTCACGGTTGTTGTGGTTTCTATCTTAAGCTGCGATAAGCGGATTATATGAAATGAGGACTCTTAAGTTCAGATGAAGCGTTTACCACCCCTAAAATGCTCCAGGCCAGCAGTCGACGCCACGCGCGACGTCCTCTCGAATCGTGTTCCTCGTGGCGTCGGTGGCGTCGGTCGTGGTGCTGGCGTCGTACTCGGCGTCGCTCATTTCGACGCTGACCAATCAGAAGTTCGACCTGCCGTTCACGAGTCTCGAGGGACTCGCCGAAGACCAGCGGTTCAAGGTCGCCGTGCTCGACAATATCCTCGTCGCGACGCTGCTCGACGTAAGCTTATCAGCCGCACACTTGTCTTAATTTTTGTCCAAATGGTTTCTGTGCTCAATAGTCAAGCAACAAAGTTATGTTATGATTTTTTTATTATTATGTATACAAATTAGCCTCCCAAAAATGTTGTCCATTCCGGGATTTGAACCCGGGTCTCCAACTTTCGCGGCTGGTGCTTTAACCAACTAAGCTTTTATACCAACTAAGTTTTAATTGTGAAACGTGGCCAGGGCAAGCCCGACGTGTTCGACAGATTGAAGCTGCGCTACTTCTTGGAAATCCCCTCGCTGGAGCGAATCTGCAGCGAGCACATCGCCTTCGAGGCGACGCCGTTGTCGGCAAGCGCCGCCTCCCTCGGGAATCTGCCGTGCCGCACGGTCTGGCTGGAGGAGAACATACTGACGCAACACCGCTCCATCGTCGTCGACAAGGAGAACCACTACCAAGGACTGCTCAACTACTAGTGAGCTACGTGCACTTTTAGTACCTAACTCATTCACGTCGTACTTATATCCAACCCCCATCATAGCGCAAGCATCGTACCAAACTTTTTTGGCTTTATGATGCGTGATTACATTCGTCATAGGAAGATACAATTTCCTAGATGACTGGCATGGTGCTAACCTACACAAGATTTCGCGTAGCCCTGTCTAACATAGAGATGGGCAATCTGTAGAGTCCGTGCCCAGAAGGAAATCTGCACGTGGTTGATTCCCTTTGCTTTGTCCAATGAAGTCTTGCGCGACTGCGCGACGCAGGCATCATTCGTCAACGACGCCTCTTCTACTGGCCTCCCACTGCGGACGGCGCCGCCGACGCCGCCCTGGTGTTCGTGGACCTGGCGCAAGTCCTGCCTGCCCTGGCGACCTTGACCGCGGGCCTGGTGCTCGGCGTGCTGATGCTTGTTATGGAGCGCCGCAAGGGTGTGCCGGTGGACCAGAGAGAGAATGTGGTCTAGAAGCCACTTGATACAAAATCGCTGGGAACACAGACAACATTTTGTTGTCTACATCCTTCTAAGGATGCTGTTTGTGTATGTTTGTGTTGTTTGTGTATAGTTTTGCTGTGATGGCATTGGTTCCTGGTCCTTAAAAATAACTTAGCTTCACTTGAACCGAAGTTTCGACCAAGATAGTTAACTTTATCGGGTTTGTAAGAATTTGTATATTCAAAGACTGCAATATGCTTGAATCAAAAGGAAAAGGCTCATGTTTAAGATGTTAGCCGAAACGACTTACGTATAAAGGATAAACACTGATGCTTATTTTTTTCTTTAGTGCCTATCGTGGCTTTCCAAATGTTTAAGAATTCAAAGTATTACAAATTGTGTCATGTTGCATAAATCAATATTAAAATATTTTGTATTAAATTTAGTTATTTTTCTTACCATGATTACCAAATGTAGTAAAGTGCTATTTATTTCATTATAAAACAAACACTCGATGACATAAAATCGTTACGGCCCCGTCATTTCATGTTGTTTCAAGCCGTTAAAAGTCCAACAATTCAACAATGCCGGCAATTTGGCAAAGTACAATCCGTCCCTCACGTGGCATTCCAGCAACTCACTTTAGTTGGTAAGCCACGTTTTATTTGCTTATACGGCATTTTATTTTTGGCATTTCAATAAATTTCCAAATGCTTCCCAATATCAACGGGGAATTAGTTTAAATAAACCGCAAATCGAAACGGATGGTGAAGTGCACCGAAGACATGCAATCAGCTGGGTTTTCAACGACGTTTAGAAAAACCTCGCTTAAGCGAGATTTAAGCGGTGTCGGTAAAATAGGTCATAAACGTCGCAGTCATTTTAGGTCGCTCTAAGCCGTTAAAAGTCAAGAAATACAACGATCCAGGCAATTTACCAAAGTATCATGCGTCACTCAACGTCGCAGTCCACCGAAATGGCCGGCCAAAGAGTCCTTCTCTTGATCTGGATTTGCATCGCTCTGCGAGCCGACGCGGACATTGCGGTTGAGGACATCGCCGGCATCATCGTGGACACGAGCCGAACGTTCAACGCGCGCTGCGTGCACCTCGTCGATGTCGACGCCAGCTTGGAGAGCAGACTCGAAATCGTCACGATGCACAAAATGCTGGCTGGGACCGATGTCAAAGTTCAAGTCGCAAGCGAGGCAGAGTTGCTGCACTTTAACAAGGCGTCGAGAAAGTTTGCTTGCGTGCTGAATCGACCGCTGTTTGTCATTCTTCCAAATAATAGGACGACGGTGTTTGTGAAACTGAAGGAGGTAATCATTTTTACACATTCATAATATCGTCGGTCATTTTTCGTATCACACAGTAACGATTTTGAGATGCAAATATTACACTTTCTCGACTTGATAACTTTTACTCAGACCAACTTAAATAAATCCTCTAACTTAAAAAAAAACTGCACCCAAATAGAGGTTGAAATTTTAATGCTTTTATTTATGCTATTGTCGTGTCTGTTTTTAAACATTCTGTTAACTAGGTACTTTAAAGAACGTAAAGGATTAGGGTTAGGTGTTAACACGTGATAAATTAAGGAAAAGCAACCCGGTTAAACATTATATTTGAGACGGTATATATTTTTTTAACTATTACTATAAGGTCGCAGAAAATGTCAACAGCAGGTTTTACGAAAACACCTGCCTTTCGGCTGACCAGGTTCCTTGTCACCCTCGATGGCTGGTGTTCACCACGTCGCTGCGCGCGCAGCTTCCCGCCCTGCTGCGCGGCCTGCACGTGCCCTTCGACTGCGAGCTGCTGGCTGCGTCACGCGCCGGCGCAGACGTGCTTCTCACCGAGTTGTACCACGTGACGCCAGGGACGCCGTTGCGCTGGGCGCACTTTGCCAGCTGGCGCCCACTGGGCGGACTCAGCCCGCCCAGACCGCCCTTTCTCTACGCCCGGCGTAGAGATCTGCACGGGATCGTGCTCAAAGCGGCTGTCATGATCGTACGCAAGGAATGTCGCGTACCGCTCTCTCTCCTCGTTTTCGAGCAAGTTACAAACGTTTTTTCACTGGTTCCCCCGGCGGTTGATAGGAAGACTGGCAAGAATCGAGACGAATTCGTCAAAGTTGGAGGATTTTTAGGAGACATATGGACGCTACTAGAGAAGTTGTGTAATTTTACGTGAGTATGGCGATATCCTAGCTTAACATTTTGGCGTGTTCTTAAAGTCTAGATCGATTTAAATTTATAACCAATTGCTGGCATTTTCTTACCGCCAGGACCGTGTTCTCGGAACCTCCGGTAAGCGAGGACCAGTTCGGGATCCGTCTGAAGAATGGAACGTGGACCGGAGGCATGGGCATGTTGGTAGACAAGAAAGCAGACTTCGCCATTTCAGATTATACGCTCACCAAAGAACGAATGGATATGGTCGGATTTCTGAACACCTTGCTTATTACAGGGTGAGTTTTCAGCACATAAATCGTATTGGGATTTGAATTGAAGAATTGAAATTTAATTTAACCTTCAAACCAGCTGCTCGATTGTTTTGCCGGCTATCCTGTTGAAACTACAAAAAGTGTACTTCGCTCTCGTATTTCTCTGATCCAGCACACATTTGATCATTCGCAAACCCAACTCGAGGAGACTGGAATGGACCAATTTTTTGTCGCCGTTTTCCCCGCTGCTCTGGTCGGCCATCTTGTTTACGGTGGCTCTGCTCGGTGTGACCTTGAGTGGCGTGCGCAGCGTGGGCCGTCGCCATGGCAACGAGGAGGCAGAGTCGCTGGACACTGGCCTGCACGTGGCAGACTCGCTGCTGCAGGTAGCGGGACTCTTCTGTCAGCAAGGTGCGATATTACTCCTCTTCTAGAGCTTTCAAGTTCCCACAATTTAGGAAACTTGATAGAAGGTTCCAGTGGCACTTTCTTCTTTAAATTTTAACCTTTTTTTCCGAGTCAACAAATTATAACGTTATTACGTATGTTCCTAATAGGGTTCTTTTTACACAAATGGTCTTTGGTACCCATTCATAAGTATGCATTTGCAGTCTATTATTTCACTGTCTTGGTTTGCCTACATTGTTTGTAAGATGTTCTTACTACCTTAACGCCCTAAAATTCTCCAGGCCAGCACTCGACGCCTCACGCGACGTCGTCTCGACTCGTGTTCCTCGTGGCGTCGGTGGCGTCGGTCGTGGTGCTGGCGTCGTACTCGGCGTCGCTCATTTCGACGCTGACCAATCAGAAGTTCGACCTGCCGTTCACAAGTCTGGAGGGACTCGCCGAAGACCAGCGGTACAAGGTCGCCGTGCTCGACAAGATCCTCATCCTGACGCTGTTCGACGTACGCAACACGTATTCAGGCCTCTCAATTTGAGCTTATTTTCTTTTCTTCCCTTCACAGCACCCTTTACAGCTTTCGCATTAGTGCAAAAAACGCAAAAAACGCACAAAAACAAAAACAAACACAAAGCAAAAACGCACAATCAGCTCGCAGTAGATGATTCTTCCGTATCTCATTGATGTTTTAGCCTCTAGAAATGCATAGCTAGGAAGTCTTGACCAATAGATAATTAAGGTTTCTGCCTTTTTTTGCACTTAAAAACTCGCGGTTTATCTTTGATGCTAGTCGAATTGGTGAGAAATTAAATGTAATCAAAATCATCACTAGTTAATGGTTCCAGGGCAAGCCTAACGTGTTTGACAAGTTGAAGCAACGTTACTACTTGGAGACGCCGCCGCTAGGTCAGATCTGCAGCGACCACCTCGCGTTCGTGGCCACGCCACTGTCGGCAAGCGCCGAATTCCTAGCCTCTCTGCCGTGCGATACGGTCTGGCTCGAGGAGAATATCCTCGCCCAGCATTGCTCCATCGCCGTCGACAAAGAGAACCACTACCAAGGCCTGCTCAACTTCTTGTGAGGAACACGCTTTCCAGTCGCAAAACAGGCAAATCGCATGATACGGTTATGCCAAAGGCTCTGAAAATCCATTCGTTTTGTCCTCAGTCTGACTCGATTGCGCGACGCTGGCATCATCCAGCAACTTCGCCTCCTCTACTGGCCGCGGACTGACGCAGGCGCCACCGAAGCCGACGCCGCCCTCGTGTTTGTTGACCTGGCTCAAGTCCTGCCTGCCCTGGCGACCTTGACCGCGGGCCTGGTGCTGGGCGTGCTGTTGCTCCTGATGGAGCGTCTCAAGGATCCGAAGCCGGCCAACGGACAGGAGCGATGGACAAGGCGTTCGCGACGCTGGCTTTAGTTTCAAAAAGGAACCATGCGTGTTTGCGAATAAATAGTAATCGAGAAAGGCAAAGAATTCAAGTATAACTTTAATCATTCTGCCAAGCAACAATGATATGCTATTCATAAGTGTGTTTACACATTAGGAAAACAACTCGGAATGGATATTGCTGTTAACACAACATGTCCACAAGGTAGATCAAGTATAAAAGAAAATTAATCGATCATCGTTGTCATGTGTTTTGTTTTGATAATTCAAAAACTAATGACACTTTTCCAAATTTCTTTATGACATGATAGTATTTTCAAATTCTCTGTGCCAACAACCAAAAAACACAACAGAAAATCAACAGAATTTCATATAATTTATAAACAATGTGATTTTCTTTGTCATTATGTAACTAAACTTAAGGTCACAACGTGAAGTATTTTGAGATTATATGTCAAATATCAGTCTGAGCAATTAAATATTTTTCATCGACATGGCAAGAAATCGCAAGAAATCTTCTCTGCAGCCTTGTTTTGTCCTTTGTACTGGTACTTCAGCAATCCAACGCTCAATTCAACGGCGAGCTGGCCAGCAAGGTGGTCCACGACGTGGCAAAGCTTTTCAACGGCAACTGCGCTCTGTTGATTGAATCCGACGACAGCGGCCCATCGTTGGGTGGGGGTCATCGAAGTATGCGCGTTCGCAAACTCCTCTCGCGGTTGGACATAGAAACTGGGTCGATCGGCGGCAAAGACTTGCAGAATCCCAACACTACCTCGAAGCAGTTTCGCTGCAAGCAGAGTCGACCACTCTTCGTGGTCTTGATGGAAGGTGCCGGGGACGGGGCGCTCGCGTTGCTGACCGAGGTATACAACGTACAGCATACTATTGCTTTTGGACAAGCAAAATTATGTCCTTACCCCTTGGTAGCGTATGTCAATTTCATAGAAAGTCCGTCTTCCTACAAATGATTTACAATACATTTTCCGGTATTTAATAAAGTAAATGTAAGCTGTGATCAGCTGTTTTCGGAACAAATATTGGAATTGGATATCCAGCAGACATTTCAAATTCAATTCATAAATTTTTGGTGTCCTGCTGAATGTTCACATGTAAATCTAATGGATATTTAAGTACTTATTCTTTCATGTTATTCCAACTTGCTGAACACCGCATTCCGCTCAGCTGCCCACGCAGCCCCGCTGGCTGGTGTTCACCGCCTCGCTGCGCGCGCAGCTTCCCGCCCTGCTGCGCGGCCTGCACGTGCCCTTCGACTGCGAGCTGCTGGCTGCGTCACGCGCCGGCGCAGACGTGCGTCTCACCGAGTTGTACCACGTGACGCCAGGGACGCCGCTACGGTGGGCGCACTTTGCCAGCTGGCGCCCACTGGGCGGACTCAGCCCGCCCAGACCGCCCTTTCTCTACGCCCGGCGCAGAGATCTGCACGGGACCGTGCTGAAGGCAGCAGTCTTGAGCGTATGCATACTTAAAATCCTGCGATAACCCTCCCTGAGGAAGGCTTGAGGCTGTCTGAGGGAGGTGAGCACAGGGCCAGAGATCCCAAACGTATAGCCAAGGAGAACTGAGAGTATTAGTTTATTACAACTCGGTGACTGTAAGATAGTGAGAGGATCTCGCGTACTCAAGCTCCCGCCGCCAAAGCTGGGGTAGCCGAGCTACCTGGCACTACCCCTAGCCCAGGGGCTAACTGACCGGACCGCCTGGTCCGGTATGGTGGTGGCGTTAGATACGTCACAATCCCAAAAGTCAATTTACAACACATTTCTAGTTCGTCGATAAGTTGCAAAACTGCACTTGTTTCTAAAAAAACTCTTTCAAACTGGGATTTGAATGCTAAATCATTGTCTATCATTGTCTAATCAGGAGTCTAAGAAAATTAATGCACTTGTTTCTTTTCAGTCTGCGCCGACAGTTTCGTGGCAAATTGACGAGAATTCTAACCAAGTTAAAATCGACGGTTATTTTGGACAAATGTGGACTCTGCTTGAAGATTTGTGCAATTTTACGTGAGCATCAGTATCTTTCAGTATCTGTTTAGTACCATTGGGATATTTAAAATAATCTGCAAGATATTGTTTGTTTTTCTGGCACATTTTACGACCAGGACCGAGTTCTCGCACCCTCCGGTGAACGAGGACCAGTTCGGGATCCGTCTGGAGAATGGAACGTGGACCGGAGGAATCGGCATGGTGGTCGACAAGAAAGCAGACTTCGCTCTTGCCGGCTTTACGATTACCAAAGACCGGTTTGAAGTTGTCAATTTTCTGAGCACGTTAATTATAGCTAGGTAAGAATAACGACTCATGCTTGTGGTCATGGGTATTTGTTGCAAATCAAGATGTTCAGAATGTATCTTTGTATCTCCCTATTTCCTAACATCATCTATATTTTTCCTGATTAATCGACAAACTACTTTAGTAGACTTATTAACGAGCGTAGCGAGCAAAGCGAGCGAAGCGAAATTATCAATTTCACTACTGCTAAAAAAAAACACTTGGTGTGTGTTTGTTTGTTTGTTTGTTTGTTTGTTTTTTGTTTTTTGGTATGTGTGTTTGCGCGCGCTCTACAGGCCAAACGCCTGCTTCGAGTGGGATGAAATTTTCAGGGTGTCTACTTTTGTTCTCAACTTAGACCCCCTGCGTTTTTCAAAAAGAACCTCTACACCCTTCACTTTCAAAGCAGGAAAAATAGAAAAATTCGACAATGGGGCAAGTTTGGAAAAGTACGGAAATTTATTTAAAAGTGCGTATTTTTTTCAAATGTTCCCAATTTCGATTTGCCTATAGAAGCCATCGAAACCAAATCGAAACATCACACCAGATTTTTCCCAATAAAAACCAACCCAATAAAACCCAATAAAAACCCTTGGGCATGAGTTACATCTATGTATTAACATGCACAATACCCAATGATCTCAAAATGAGCATATTTCCGCTACCCGACAGCCCGGACAGAAACAAAAAAAGGTCAGAATCGTTTACATTTTCAAATGATCAGAATTTTTGAGAAAGCATTGGTCCGGCTTGCTGCTCCATGATTTGCATAGGCTTCTTGCCTTAATCTTTTTTTGCGCTATATACAAACCGCTACGCTCATCTTCAACGCAACACAATTTGCGTTCGCCCTAGTATAAAAAAGGTATGACAAAAAATATATTAATTTTGGGTAGAAACTCTAGGATAAAATCCACTCGCTCTTATTGTCGGATTCAGCACAAATGTGATGATTCGCAACACCAACTCGAGGATACTGGAATGGACCATCTTTTTGTCGCCGTTTTCCCCGCTGCTCTGGTCGGCCATCTTGTTTACGGTGGCTCTGCTCGGCGTGACCTTGAGTTGCGTGCGCAGCGTGGGCCGTCGCCATGGCAACGAGGAGGCAGAGTCGCTGGACACTGGCCTGCACGTGGCAGACTCGCTGCTGCAGGTGGTGGGACTCTTCTGTCAGCAAGGTGCCCTCTTCACATAAACACGAATTTAAATGCTTGGTGTAGTTTGAAAGTAGCTATATGTATATTAACTTTACGTTATTTACTTATAACTATACATTATACTGACGAAAAAAACACGAAAAAATCTACATCTTGCTTTGACCTCGCAGATATTCGAAACTCAAGATAGTGGAAGAACTTAGAGAAGGTCATCGAGGACTGGAAGCATGAAAAGTATGCGAAAGAGTGAATACATTGTTTATGCTATGTTCTACTACGTGAAATCTATAATAGATTTCAAGTGATCACTATAATCTTTAACTGACACACTTAAGTTTAAAATGCCGAGCACCAATGGGACTAGTTTAGATTATATTCTTGCATTTCCTATATGTCAATTTTGATCTAATCGTTTGACTTATTTTTTCAACCACCCCCAAAAAAACGCCAGGCCAGCACTCGACGCCTCGAACGACGTCCTCGCGAATCGTGTTCCTCGCGGCGTCGGTGGCGTCGGTCGTGGTGCTGGCTTCGTACTCGGCGTCGCTCATTTCGACGCTCACCAATCAGAAGTTCGACCTGCCGTTCAGGAGTCTGGAGGGACTCGCCGAAGACCAGCGGTTCAAGGTCGCCGTGCTCGACAAGATCCTCGTCGCGACGCTGTTCGACGTAAGCTTCTAAGCTGCACACTTGTTGTTTTTAGAATTTTAAATTAATATTTGTTTGTTGAAATTCGGATTTCTGATTAGTTCTACATTAGGGGAGTTGCTGAAACTTTCGTAGCTAGCTGCTAGCTTCTTTTTATATGCTTCGCGTGCACTTTCACCATTAGTTAATTGCTCTCAGTGACTTTTATATCCGGTATTCCCGCCCAAATAGAGCCGAATATTTCAATAGATATTTGCGAAATATTATATAATATTTAAGAAGAAATGTTTTTGCATGCCTATCAACGTTATTTTGGGTCCAGATTAGACATGATTTACACTTCCAGAGCAAGAACAAAGTGTTTGCAAAGTTGAAGCAGCGTTACTACTTGGAATCACCGACGCTGGAGCGAATCTGCAACGAGCACATCGCGTTCGTGGTGTCGCCGTTGTCGGCAATCGCCGCCTCCCTCGGGAATCTGCCGTGCCGCACAGTCTGGCTGGACGAGAACATACTGACGCAACACCGCTCCATCGTCGTCGACAAGGAGAACCACTACCAAGGACTGCTCAACTACTAGTGAGCACAATCAATCAAGCAATGCATGTCAATCGTGAAACAGACAATATATACTTATTGTAAAATGTCCTTACCCAACACACATAGCGTACACAGAGAGGCTGTGCGCGAAAAGTTGGTATAAACTAGAAGTGTGCGAGCGGTCGTCACTCGTCAGGGTGTGTTGGCATCGCGATATAATTGATAACCGACAATAAAGTAAGACAGAGAATCGCAAGGCGAGGGTGGTCAGTGGTAAGTACGATGCGGGGACTCATGCGCGCTACCGTCCGATCCAGCATGACTTCATAGGCAGGCATTTTCTGCGACGCTGCTCTTTCTGTACAAGAAATCTGTAATAAGTTTTATTTGTGATTTTCCCTCAGTCTGACTCGGCTGCGCGACGCCGGCATCATTCAACGGCGTCGTATCTTCTACTGGCCGCGCACTGGCGTCGGAGCCCCCGGCGCCGACGCTGCCCTCGTGTTTGTGGACCTGGCGCAAGTCCTGCCTGCCCTGGCGACCTTGACCGCGGGCCTGGTGCTGGGCGTGCTGTTGCTCCTGATGGAACGTCTCAAGCCTAAGCGTCAGAAGCCGGCCAATGGAAAGGCGCGATGGGCCGTCAAGTTGGGGCGTTCGAAGCCCCCTAGTGTTGGTGTGAAGCGCATGAATATTAATTCCTGAAGAAGGTGTCACGGCACCAGTAGAACTCGATTCATGTGTTTACATGATAAGACAGCGGTTTGTAAGCGATATTGCTGTTTACACATGTCCACAGCATTATAGAGAAATCGTCGACTTCTTTTGTACAATGCTTTCGTTTCTTGATAAATCAATAACTAAAAACACATATATCCGGCCCACTTTGGTGATGAAAGTATTTATAAATCATCTATGCCTACCACCAAACAAACTGAACAAATCGTTCGAAAGCGATCGAAAGCGTTCGGAAGGAACAGTGAGACATATACAAATATATTTATAAAAACCGTTTTGGTTAAATCGCAAAGTATTTGTTTGAGTGTCTTACGTATTTTAAATTGTGCCGTTTACGTTCCATCGACGAAATGACTTGCACAAGATTATTTGTACGCAGCCTTGTTTTGTCCTTTGTACTGGTACTTCAGCAATCCAATGCTCAATTCACCGACGAGCTGGCCAGCAAGGTGGTCCACGACGTGGCAAAGCTTTTCAACGGCAACTGCGCTCTGTTGATTGAATCCTATGAGAGCGGCCCATCGTTGGGTGGGGGTCATCGAAGTATGCGCGTTCGCAAACTCCTCTCGCAGGTGGACATTGAAACTGGGTCGTTCGACGGCAAAGACTTGCAGAATCCCAACACTACCTCGAAGCAGTTTCGCTGCAAGCACAGTCGACCACTCTTCGTGGTCTTGATGGAAGGTGCCGGGGACGGGGCGCTTGCGTTGCTGACTGAGGTAGATAATAAAATAATGCCAAACAACTCGATGCTATTAGTCACTTTTTAAAAATTCGTAAGTGGTGAGTGTATCGTTGAAATTCCGTCGATTCAATAATAAAATAGTTGTCGAAAATTAGAAAATCACTGTTTTGAGCTGTTGAACATATTAGAACATATCAAAATAACTCCTAGTTATTTTGGGTCCTGAACCACACTATAGAATTAATTTGAGTTTGCCACTTTAAGGAAATATCTCATCATAGAGTACCATACATCAGAGGCCACCAGGCTGTGGTAAAGTATGGCTAACACTGTAATGAAATACCCAATCAAACACTAAACTTGATGTAGAAAGGATATTTTATTCAAAAACTGCCTCAAATATAGCAACAATGGTTGAGAGAGCCTGCCGGACGAACCGTGCAGTTCTCAGGTCCGTGGACCACTCTACCGTCCCCAGCTAGCTTGGCCATCACATGGCACAGAGCTAGCTTGGCCAACACATGGCACACAGCTAGCTTGGCCAACACATGGCACACAACTAGCTCGGCCAACACATGGCACACAGCTAGCTTGGCCAACACATGGCACACAACTAGCTTGGCCAACACATGGCACACAGATAGCTTGGCCAACACCGGGCACACAGCTAGCTTGGCCAACACATGGCACACAGCTAGCTTGGCCAACACATGGCACACAGCTAGCTTGGCCAACACATGGCACACAACTAGCTCGGCCATCACATGGCACACAGCTAGCTTGGCCAACACATGGCACACAACTAGCTTGGCCAACACATGGCACACAGATAGCTTGGCCAACACATGGCACACAGCTAGCTTGGCCAACACATGGCATAGAGCGCTGCTGGGATAACGGTACATAGGGGTGGGGGAAGCAAGGCAGGAATGCACAACGTACAGCCAAAGCCAAAAACATCGAAAAGGGGCAGCCAAAAAGCTGTACCATTACAACACGACTGTACCGATGATTTATTATCTGATTGAATAATATCAAACAATATTCGTGCATCAGTAATAAGGGTATCCAAAGTGTATTTCAAATACATTTTACAATTCCAGCCTCTAAGAAGATTAAGAATTTGTATTTTAAAATCGTCTCGCAGCCGCATTTCTCTCAGCTGCCCACGCAGCCCCGCTGGCTGGTGTTCACCGCCTCGCTGCGCGGGCAGCTTCCCGCCCTGCTGCGCGGCCTGCACGTGCCATTCGACTGCGAGCTGCTGGCTGCGTCACGCGCCGGCGCAGACGTGCGTCTCACCGAGTTGTACCACGTGACGCCAGGGACGCCGTTGCGCTGGGCGCACTTTGCCAGCTGGCGCCCACTGGGCGGACTCAGCCCGCCCAGACCGCCCTTTCTCTACGCCCGGCGCAGAGATCTGCACGGGATCGTGCTCAAAGCGGCCATCGTCCACGTAGGTTGGCGTTGGAAGAGTTTGGATAGTGACTGCCTAAGAGACATTAGAGTGACCTAACTTGCAATTAAGTGTATATTATGTATTTTAGTTAAATTGAAATTTGATTTCGATTTCAGAACAGAGTTCAGCGAGCCGACGGACGGCGAAGACAGATTTGGGCTGGTCGCCGTCAACGGCTCGTGGACGGGCGTGATCGGCATGATCGTCGAGAAGAGGGTCGAGTTCGGCGTGGCAGACTTCACGTACACCAAGGAACGCATGGACGCCGTCGACTACCTGACGCCGATACTCAGATCTAGGTGCAATTAATATCTATTTACATATGAGCTTTTTACCCCTAGTGAAATCCTAGATTTGAATGTGAACTTTATAACGATATGTGTGTACTTTCGTGTGTTTTCTTTCAGCACAAACTTGGCTATCCGTTATCCCGATTCGAAAAAATTGGAATGGACCAACTTTTTGGCGCCGTTTTCCCCGCTGCTCTGGTCGGCCATCTTGTTTTCGGTGGCTCTGCTCGGCGTGACCTTGAGCGGCGTGCGCAGCGTGGGCCGTCGCCATGGCAACGAGGAGGCAGAGTCGCTGGACACTAGCCTGCACGTGGCAGACTCGCTGCTGCAGGTGGCTGGACTCTTCTGCCAGCAAGGTGCGTGCTTTCGACAAGGCCGTGCCTATGATACTATTATCATGCGTCTGTCTACCAAACTAAACCACAAGTACAACAATGTCAGTGTGTCTGATTTGTCCAGAGCTAATTTTCATGACGTCATGTCACTGACTCTGACACTGACTTTTATCCTGTTCCGAAACCTGCTGAGCTTATACTGAGCTCCAGTAGGCTCTCAGTGGAGTTCAGCAAGTCTGCTGCCTTCATAACGGAACGCAATACACGATCTCAGCTCAGTGGGTTTGATTTTTCTAAGCGGCAATGTTCAAAGTTCTCAGCTCTCAAGTAGCCGAGTCTTTTTTTCAATAACACAACCAAATTACTAAAGAAAAATACGAAATAATAATTTGCTTACTTGATATAGACGTTCTTATTCTTCGCTACTAACTTTCAACTAAAAGTAACCTCTCAAACACCACACGTCAGATCTGATTTGTAGCCCGCCATCTTGAGATTTGAATTGACTGAGCTCAGTGGGATTGACTGAGGCCGAAACCTCCAGTCAACTTCAGTGGCTTTCAGCAGGTTACGGAACGGCCAGCAGGGCCCAGCTCAGTCACTGGGATGGGTTACGGAATGGATCTCAGTAAGATTTGTTACTGCGCTGTAGCTTCAGCAGGTTTCGGAACAGGACCATTGCTAGCTTCAAATTCAGCTAAAATACCACATGCTTTAATATAGTAATTCGTAAACTGCGATTGAAGCTTAAAGTTATCCCGTTTACGTGCCCGTTCAAGGTCAATCGACGACGCCGGCGTCGACGCCTTCGCGCATCGTCTTCCTGATGGCCTGTCTCTCAGGGGTGGTGATCTTGGCCTCGTACTCGGGCGCTATCGTCTCTTCGCTGGCCAACCAGGAGGCAGTCTTGCCATTCACCTCGCTGCAAGGACTGCTCGACGCCGCCAAGTACCGGGTGGTGTTCCTCGAGAAGGTCGTCGCTTCCATTCTGTTCCAGGTACCTACACACGCGCTAGCGAGTGGAGGATTGCACCGTCCTCGATTAACACTCGTTTAAACATCGCGAATCATGGAATAGTGGATGAATCCTTTTGCTTGAGTTGTACCATCTTTCGAAAGGGACGTTAAGCCGGTGGCCGACCCTTGATGCTTTTCGACAGGAGTTTTAACTTTGTGTCAGAGTCCCATCCTCCCTTCTAGGCTAGGTTAGGTTCATCATCGTCCTCATCGTCACGCTGTCACTCACCGACGCCATTAGACCAGTGCCACAGGGCCCGTTGTCAAAACAGTGCTTTGTTAAACAGCAGCAATCAATCAATCAATGGAAGGTAATTGCCCCATGTGATTTTCAAATGCAGTCCTGAAATTACAAAATGTCAACAAGTCATTTTGTTGAAGCTTTATGTTGATTTTTAAGAAACTTGGCAAAGTTTCTAGCGGTATGGTACCCTTATTGAAACTCTAGCCCCTAATCTTGCCATTTGCCCTACGAACTGGAGATTCGAATTGTTCTCGAATGTCGTCCCGTTCCGCGCCGACAGAACGAGGCGAACGACCCGTTCTTGCAGCAGCTGCACTCGAGGTCGTTCCCCGACATGGCGCCACTGAGACGCGTCTGCGCCGAAGACTTGGCCTTCATCGGGTCGGGCATCAACTTCGAGGCGTCGATGCGCCGGGTGCCGTGCAAGACGTTCTGGTTCGCCGAGAGCCTGGTCACCCAGCACTTGTCCATCATTGTCCACGGGCACAGTCCGTTCAACAAGTTTTTCGATTACCAGTAAGGGAATTGTCGCTATTTTTACAGTTTTAGCCAAAAGAATAGATTGATTTTATGTCATATGCAAAGTGAAATACAATTTTTTACATAAATGTTAACAAAACAAAATAGGGGTCAACTAGGTATACTTTGAGAATCCGCGGTTGCTTTTCCAGCTCGTACTCATATCGTTCGGGCAAATTATGCCCAGTTCATGAAAATATAGTGTTGTATATTTGGAAGCACTAGACTAAAGCTGGGTTGACAGCTAGCAATGTCAGTGACACGATGTCATGAAAATTAGCTCTGGACCAATCAGAGACTCTAGATTTGTATGACGTCATGTTTGTGACTCTGCCATGAAGTCTCTGATGGCAGAGCCAATGTTGATGGCATCGTGTCACCGACACTGCTATCTGTAACCCCATGCTTTACGTTGATGGTTAAAGATGCTTCCGTGTAAATGAAGTTTACCCAACCTAACCTAACCAGACACGCTCTGTTATTGTCGTTGAAGCTTGGGTCGACTCCGAGAGGTCGGCGTCATTCACCGTAGCCAGAAGATTAACTGGCCGATCGTATCGATGAAACAGTTGCCGGAAGTGACCGAAGTCCAGCACGTCGGCCTCGTGCAGGTGGCACCTGCGCTCGCGGCGCTATCTGTTGTCGGCGTCCTGGCACTACTGCTTCTTGCTCTCGAGTGCTGCGTCAAGGAACTGTGCTCTTTGAGCTTGAATCCGCCGCAGCTGAAGTGCCGAATCAAACCGCGAAAGAAGCAGTAGTTGCTTTAATTCGCCAAATCTAGTTGTTTCGTTCAGCTCAAATCGCTTCGCCAAACGGCAACCCCTATTTTTCTAGCTGTTGAATCTGTTGAGTGTAAAAGCTCAAAGCGCTGAAGAATCTATAGAGAAAAATCTTTGTCATTGAAACCCGGGCTCAAATTGGCCCAAATTCACTGCTCTTAGATTCAGCAGATCGTGAGATATTTATTTGATATTGGATATATCATCACTATTAACTTCTTGTCTCTGGTACCATTGACGTTATCAAGGCATTTTTAGGAATTAAAACTTCAGTGTACCTAAACTATTATATGAACATACACTAAAATTTATAGTGACGCTCTCATTTAGATGAACTGCTGCACATAGCATTTAGATGTTTGAGCGTTTACTTATAAATCATTTGTTTATTACCATTCGCAAGAAATTGTTGCAACGTTATCGGATGAGCTTTTGAAATTGATGTGTCGATGTTTCCCGAATTTGTTCAAATGGACAGGCTGACCTCTGGCTATTGGTGTTCAGCAAATTCATTTCTTGTTTTGCTTTTAGTGAGTGTTTTCGTCCCAGCGTCTGTCAAGCTAGTATTGTGTTTGCCTCGGTCAGTTGCACAAACAAATAAAAGAAAGCAAAAATCAATCAAAACGCCATCGTTTTATTATAATTTTTGGGTTAATAAATAATGTTGTAAAGTGCAGCCATCAGGAACAAAGTCAACAACTTCGCACTAGCGTTATGATGAGATATATATACACAAAGTTCCGGTCATGAAATCAGACAACTGCTAAGAACCAAAGCAAACGTGTAGCGAAGCTGGTATAACATGTTCATAGCGGGGGTAACGCTGCTGCTACTCAGTTTTGCATTCGGTAACGACGACGCCTTCAGCATTCAGCGACGGGCGCACGTTGTCGCGGACTTGAACGCGTTTTTCCGCAGCGCATGCGTGTGTTTCGTGACCTCCTCGCGGGACGAACAGACTCTTCGCCACGTCCTGACTGTCAGTAAACTCTTGGCTGGGCGATACATCCCGACGCGGTTGGTGGACTTGAACGTCGGGGTCCGAGGGCGGACGTGTTGTCGAGGTGGACGACCGCTGCACGTGGTCTTGTCCGGTCACGATGCCGAGATGTTGTTTGCAAACACGGCGTTCAAGGTAACGTGTTGCGCACATTGTAAATTGCGCTATCCCAAGATGCACAAACACGTTCAGCGAACGTTATTTCGAACGTTCGATGGACGTCGAAAAGGTAACGGGGGATAACTTGCGTTCGACGTTCACATTCGTCAAATTTTCGATTAGGTTCTACCCGAACGTTGAACGCAAGTTATCCCCCGCTTGCTTTTCGATGTCCACCGAACGTTCGTGATAACGACTTTTGTGCTACTTGGGATATATCAGTTTTTGAATTTTGCTAACTATGGCCTGGTTTTAATTCAAAATCAAAGAGTTTTTTTCACTTGAGTGTCGAATCAAACCACAAAAGCAAATTTTATGAACGACTGCACTAGAAAGCTAATGAAATGTTCAATTCTGCTCAAGTTTGTCACATCTATGCTGTTCATTTAGCTAAAAGCGCTACGCCGTGCGCCAAACCACATTTGCAACGTTCTAAAATCGCATTTTAAAACTGTACCACGATTTTGCAAACCTTTAAAATTGACCAAAACTATGGTTGTAGTTCAACCTGATAGCGTGGTTTTGTTTTTGCGAGCTTACCTATATAAGTATAA
The DNA here is from genome assembly GCA_921293005.1 of Nemoura dubitans. Taxonomy (NCBI): domain Eukaryota; kingdom Metazoa; phylum Arthropoda; class Insecta; order Plecoptera; family Nemouridae; genus Nemoura; species Nemoura dubitans. The sequence continues at coordinate 3,820,539 of OV121074.1, forward strand.
GTATAGGTTTTAACTTTTAATACGTTTGTGACATGAATAATATATATATATATATATATATATATATATATATATCCTTGCGGCCATTGATAACTTCCGGCTGCCCCATCGCGTCGCAGTTGACGTCCTTCCCGCGATGGCTGCTGTTTGTCGACGCCGACTGGTCCGTCGACGCCGTCCTCGAGGGCCACGACGTCCCTTTCGACTGCGAGCTGCTGGTGGCTCGACCCGACCCCGGCGGTCGCGTGGTCTTCACCGAGGTGTACCGAGTGGCCGCCGGCCGCCCTCTGGTGTCGGCTCACTTCGGCACCTGGGCGCCGGGCGCGGGACTGGACGCGACACGGGCGTTTCTCTACCAGCGGAGGCACGACTTGGGCGGCGAGGTCTTTCACGCGGTCGCTGTGCACGTGAGGCGGTTGGCGGTTTTGTTGTAGACAATTTTGAGTTGCCGTTCCGTTATTTTCTATTAAGCCACTATTGGATGACTGCTAATTCAAGTAATTACAGAATTTAAAGGATTTCCGGGTCCAAGTGTAAAATTAGTGTTTGATTTTAGAGTCCACCTGCAGTCATCATGAAGAAACGCCTCAACAATTCGTCATCGCCCGTCGTCGGCTTTTATGGCGTGATTTGGAAGATACTCCAGGCCGAGCTGAATTTCACGTAAGCGGCTCGATCATAGTTTCGTTAGAAAAAAGATTTAAAAATGTACTTACGATATTATTTGCACGCTGTCGACAAGAATCCGTAACTAAAGTGACTTGAGTGCTGGCAAAAGCAGATTGGATGAAGTGCGCCGTCTCTGCTCTGTCGTACCCTTAAATCTGAACGCCGAGCGGCAAGCTACCTTTTGAACGGATATTTAAAGCACTGTTGTTTGAAACTGTACAAAGCCAGTGGCATATTTCTTCCAATTCAAACTGTTCAAGTTGGCCAAAATTAGCGCTAGTTAAACCTTATTGAAAGAGTTCTTTTTAGTTTTTAAAAGCGAAGTAAAAATGGAGTTACTGGCCAACATTCTGCCCCATGAGTTTAAAAGCTTTAGCGCTAGTATCATATTTAACTTAATTTTAATTTCCAAAATCATTAAAAACGAACATACAGAGATTTAAAATATTACATTATTGTTACATAGCTATATAGAGGTGCTAAAACAACACATTGGAATCCCTCAGGTCCCCATGTTGAATAGGCATTTATGCCAACTAAATTTGCCAGAAATCTTCAAGCTGGCTGTCAAGTTGCAGTCACGCAATGTGTAGCCCACTTGGCCAGACTCCCCAGCAAATCGCCCTCGCTTCCAGCACCACGTTCACGACGCCGTCGTCGAAGGTGGGCCAGTACGGGCGTCTCGCGGCCAACGGCTCGTGGAACGGCATGATCGGCATGCTGATCGACGGACGTGCGCAGTTCGCCATCGCAGAGTTCACCATGACGCCCACGCGCATCGTGGCAATCGACTTCTTCATGCCCACCATCTTCAGCAGGTCTCTGGCTGTCCTGGACAATTGGTTTGCCAGCGTGCCGTGGCGTCTGGCATTCAAATGAATTCAAACATGAAGTTATCCAGATATTCAATATTGCCTAGCAGCGGGTACAGAAGAAATTTCAATGCTTAGATGTGCTGGTGGTCATTGACTCCATTCAGTGACTGCTGAGGCAAACATTAGCTTGTAGGCGAGGTGAATGGCTACTTTCGCGTAGCCAAATTCAGCATAGGAGTGAATAATCAGGGTAATTTCATATAGTTGACACCATGGTTAGAACGAGTCTAGCACGCATGTTCTACAGAGTTTTGCGAATGCTCGGACTGGATTGTTCACCGCGTCCCTTCTCAATTGCAAACATTCTGAATGTGCTTTAAAATTTAAGTAATTTGTGATGAAGAGTACAGATAATGTGGGGTGATATAGTATAGCATAACGATGAGAAACGAAAATGATTTAGTGGAAACTAAATGCGCAGTATACAAGGAGTTGCTTATATGTCATTGTTATTGATCGTTACGGCGCACGGACGGTAGATTTCACGCTTGTAACAAAACCTCGATAGTGCGTTTTCCGGCCTCGTCCAGTTTACAGTTGTTTATCCGCGAGCCCGAGTCCCGCGTGGTCGAGTGGCGGGACTTCCTGTCGCCGTTCTCCACGCGTCTCTGGTTCGCCGTGCTCGGCTCGGTGCTGCTGCTGTCGTCGGTGCTCGCCGTCCTGCGACGCGGCGTCGACGGCCGGGAGGCGGCGACCGCGCGCCACACGACAGGAGCATCGGACTCGGTGATGCAAGTCCTGGGCCTCATTTGCCAGCAAGGTACTGACCACAATGTAAAACACCTTTGATCGAGCTAATCTAAATGTCTATTTCCTTTCTCTAAGGGCCGATTTTACAATTGCCTAATCCTAGAGTTTAAGTAGGAGTTAAGTTATTTGTCATGGCAACCACCAAGGCGAAGCATGAACCACATAGGGGAACCATGAAAGGGAATTCATCTGTTTCTGAGGGCTAAACACTTAACCCAGGAATATTATGTATTGCTATGTAAACACCTTGGAAATTTTATGGATATTTCACTCTGAAATAATTCCATTATAATCTCCCTCACCAACAAGTTGTAGTTGTGCGAATACCAAGAAGTGCTTGACTGCAAAAGCGAGAAGAAGCAACGCCATACTTGAAATAGGTGTAAATATGCAGCTAATTTTCGCAACTAACTTTGTATCGATGTTTCTCGAGTTGCCTTTGATGCACATAAATCACGCGCTAAATATTATTCATGATCATTATAATTTATCTGTAACTGTTACCCATTGGTATTAAGAGCAATGTGTTTCTATTGACCTTTTTTCACATTTCCCCAATAATAACATGAATGGTAAGAACGTTAAATCGCTATACATATATGTGCACTATTTTTTACTTTCTGATACGTGCGTCAGCAAGTATTTACGCCTCGGGTATACTCTTCCTGCTCTAAACTAGGTGCACGTCGTGGTTCCTGCAGGACAGGACGACAGGACGCCGCACGCCCTCTCCAGTCGCATCGTCTCCCTGCTCTAAACTAGGTGCACGCCGTGGTTCCAGGACAGGACGACAGGACGCCGCGCGCCCTCTCCAGTCGCATCATCTTCCTGCTCTAAACTAGGTGCACGTCGTGGTTCCTGCAGGACAGGACGACACGCCGCACGCCCTCTCCAGTCGCATCGTCTTCCTGCTCGCCGGCGCCACCTCCATCGTCTACTTCTCGGCGTACGCCGCGGCGCGTGTCTCGTTCCTGACCAATCAGCGTCTGGCGCTGCCCTTCGACACGCTTGCGGGGTTCCACGCGCACGGGGGCTTCAAGCTCGGCGTCCTCGAGCGCACGGCGTCCATCGACTTGTTCGACGTGAGTCCCCACGTCGTGATCGCTTCGATCTAGTCGCGGATGAAAGATTTCAAGGCGCCTATGGATTTCTTCGGAATCCATCTTAGCCCACAACTCAAATTTGGTTTCTAAGTAGATAATTAACTGGAGACATTTGATAAAAATTTGAAAAAGAAAACGAGATTACAACCGGAGTTATTAAGGGTTGAAATTAAGGGGTGATTTTTTTCCACCCCTAAATTTAACAAGAAACCATATTCTGTTTTTTTTCTTGTGTATAAAAGCGTGTTTGTTAATTTAGAACAAGTCCCATCTTCTTAAGTCAATTTGTTCAAACGCTGGAGTGAAAACAGTGATTCGTCATGCGTAGCAAAACGTAAAAATCTGGGTTTTCCGTGCCCCGCCACGGGCAAGCCGTTGGGCGTATGTCAAAACCATTTTATATGTGTCTTCTTATTTTTTGTGTTCTAAGCTTCCTGTAAATTTTATCAAATTCTGAGATAGTGGGGGTTTTGAGTGTGGGCGCTACAGCTGGAGTTACCCCTATCCTACTCTGGACTGTACGCATAGTTAAAAATAAGCATTTTTATTGCATGAACGTATTTTTCCTCACCATTTCATCGATGGCAACAGTAAATTTGCACCAAAAAACTGAAATAGATATATTCTTTCTTGATTTGACTATAAGATCTAGAAAAAAACCGGGCAGTTATCAACTGGGTCTTAACTTAGCCTGTTAGGTGATAACTTTGCAACTTTTTGCCACTTTGCATGTGTTTAAAATGCGCTCTAAAAACGTACTTATGTAAAAATCCTTATCTAGCATTTGTTACCTTTCGTACAAGACTGATACATTATAAGAACTGATTATATAGGAGAACTTTTAAACATTATTTGAACAGCCAGGCAAAATTGCTCCCTATACAGGCAAAGAATTCCAATTTGGCGTTAAAATTTTTTTGTGGCCACGTCCAGTATCCCAGAGAGGCTTACGGAAACCTACTCCGGCCGCTCTCCAGCGTTCGGAAACCTGCTCGGAGTGACCCGATCGACGCTATTTTGCTTCCGAAAACCCAGTCTGGAGCGATCAGAGCGCACAACTCGCGTACCATCTTTCAGCCTGGTGCGCGAGTTCTGTTCGTACGAACGGGCGGGTAATTCTAGAGCGTTCAACCTACATTAACGTTTTAATGTGCATACACTGACAGGTTTGCACAATATGTAAAATACTTACCAATACAACCGCCAACACCATAGCCAACGGCTAGTACTTTATGCATTACCGGTTATGCATTGCCAAAGAACTACAGCTAGTTCGTTGTCAGCAATTTTCGAATTTCCGCGGTCGACTGTAAAGTTTGCGTTCAAAAACGTCCGCATCTCAGCGAGCTCTGACCACGTGACATATCGCTCGGTCGAGTAGGTTTCCGTAAGCCTCTAATGACAGTCTTAAATAACAAACGAATCTCCCATAAGAATTACGGTCAAAATCAAGAGAGAGAATTCCCGCCCGATCTCACCCGAACCGTCCCCACGGATGGTCTCGCCGCATCAGAATTCGACGCCGCTGCTGCGCGCGCTCTTCGCCAAGCACTTCGTGGCCGGCGAGGAGTTCGAGCCGCGCTACAACGGCACGACCTTGACGCGCATCTGCACCGAGGACCTGGCGTTCATCTCGACGCAAGAGTACGCCCAGCGGCGCCTGTCTCCCCGGCACGCCTCGACGCCGCCGCCCGCGTGCAAGGTGCACTGGCTACCCGACAAACTCATGGTGCAGACGCTGAGCATGGCGGCCGCCAAGGGCAACCCCTATCGCCGGCTCATGGACCACAAGTGCGTGGCGGCGACTCGGTCAACTTGGTGAACGATTACTTTTCTAAGGGCTGGTATTACAAGTGCCTCAACCCAGAGTTAAAGTAGGAGTTAAGTTATTTGACATGGCATCCTATTGGCGGTTGCCATGACAAATCACTGAACTCCTACTTTAACTCTGGGTTGAGGCACTTTTAAGACCGGCCCTTAGTGTTGGGTTCACAATGTCCAGTTAAAGTGTAAATATAGAGGTGTCTGATTGGCTGTGATCTTGGAGATAACAAACTTAGCCGGCAGTTAACACTTAACTGGACATTGTAAAGCCAGCCCTTAGACTCATGTCTCTATGTGCTATCTTTAGCTTGAGGTAGGTGTCCAAAGTACGGATTGCAGAAGATATCTTAACTTTCGTTTGTATAGAGTGAAAATTATTGAAGTTTAGGTTTCTGATTTCCTGGCATATCTGGCAGATAACTTTTATTAAAAAGATGCCGTTCTGGCATCGATTCAAATGGCGATGTACGTTTTACCAGAAAATGTGTAATATTTAATTCCCAGAAACAAATGAGTTGCGAATTGCACACGATATTATGGTTTTCGATACAAGGGGACATTCCTTAGATAATTTTTTGCTAAAAGTGATCGATCAGAGAATCGACTTGACAGCTCCTAAGGTTCCTACGTTTGCTCTCCTTAGGAAAAAGTCAAATTTTTGTTGAAAGCCGTTGCAGGCGTTGCAGGCGTTGCAGGCGTTGCAGGCGTTGCAGGCGTTGCAGGCGTTGCAGGCGTTGCAGGCGTTGCAGGCGTTGCAGTCGTTGCAGTCGTTGCAGGCGTTTCAGTCGTTGCAGGCATTGCAGGCGTTGCAGGCGTTGCAGGCGTTGCTGTCGTTGCAGTCGTTGCAGTCGTTGCAGGCGTTGCTGTCGTTGCAGGCGTTGCAGTCGTTGCAGTCGTTGCAGGCGTTGCAGGCGTTGCAGGCGTTGCAGTCGTTGCAGTCGTTGCAGGCGTTTCAGTCGTTGCAGGCATTACAGGCGTTGCAGGCGTTGCAGGCGTTGCTGTCGTTGCAGGCGTTGCAGGCGTTGCAGGCGTTGCAGGTGTTGCAGGCGTTGCAGGCGTTGCAGGCGTTGCAGGCGTTGCAGGTGTTGCTGGCGTTGCAGTCGTTGCAGTCGTTGCAGGTGTTGCAGGCTTTGCAGTCGTTGCAGGCGTTGCAGGCGTTGCAGTTGCCCGTGTCGTTGCAAACGCCCCGTGTCGTTGCAGTCGTTGCAGGCGTTGCAGGCGTTGCAGGTGTTGCAGGCGTTGCAGGCGTTGCAGGCGTTGCAGGTGTTGCTGGCGTTGCAGTCGTTGCAGGTGTTGCAGGCGTTGCAGGCGTTGCAGGCGTTGCAGTCGTTGCAGGCGTTGCAGTCGCCCGTGTCGTTGCAGGCTCCACGCGCTGCGCGACTCGGGCGCTTTGAATCAGATCCGTCGCGTCACCTGGCGCAAGGCGGGCGGCGACCCCCAGCTCGGTCTGCCCCACGTGGCGCTGGAGGCCGTCGAGCCGCTCCTGGTCATGCTGGGCGGCGGCGCGCTCTGTGCGGCGCTCGTGCTCGCCGTCGAGCTGGTGGTCGCGAGGAGGACGCCGTCGAAGGGGGACGTGGCGGTCGCGAGGAGGACGCCGTCGAAGGGGGAGGTGGCGGTCGCGAGGGGGACGCCGTCGAAGGGGGACGTGACGGTCGCGAGGAGGACGCCGTCGAAGGGGGAGGCGGCGGCGACGGGCGACGTGCGGCGGCCGGGGCGTCGACAGCGAGAGGCTACTGGTGGGATTGGGATTCAGCGCAGGAGTCGTTGACAAGTGATTGAAAACAGGCTCGTGGTAAAAATAAATCCTAGAACAACGTATGGTCAGTCTAGGAGAATATAGCATCTGCATGGGTAAGATGTGCTTTACCACATTTGACGCTATGTACTCGATGATAATAGAGTAATGATATATGTGGAATTCAGTTGAAGTCGCCACATCAAGATGTTTCGTTGAGCTGAAATCGCGTCGTCAAGCGCCATTTCTAGCGGTCGAAAATTGCTGTTTTGATATTTAACAAAGCTTTGAAGAATCAAGAATGTATTTCTATCATTTATAACCTTGAGAATCTCCCAAAGTTAGTTATAGTTCGAGATGATAGTGTGGTTTGGTTTTGAGATCTTTGACTTTCTTTATATTTCGCATGCAAATCATATAGCGCAAGCGCGTGGTTCAAGTTTTTATGCTTCTAGATAAAAATCATGTAATTTACAGGAAGAAATATATAATTTTTACTTTTTTTGAGTAACACTCTTTTATTTTCAACCCGGTATCTCTTACCGGCAATGTTCCACTGCGGAGTTGGGCCTCCGTCGCGGACACAGACGGCCAAGAGAGTGCGTCAACCCTGAGCCAGATGGCGTCGCCGTCGCCCCCGCTGGGAGGCCGTCGATCGCTCGACCCCGAGCCGCTACAATCGCGGCGTCGAGCGCCAATCGGCGCGCCCCGAACCACACCGACGTCGACGCCGACGCCGACGCCGACGCCTTTGTCCGCGGGGAAATATTTTGATTGAATGTCTGGGATTGTTCCTCCATACTTCACGCCGCGGCACAATACGTCCCATTCGGAGGCTTCAATTGTCCGACGGCGTCCTTTCATTGCACGATTGCGGCGTCGGCGTCGGCGTCGCCCTCGATCGAAACCTCGAGGGACGCCGTTTGGTATTGATGCACGAGTTTTTTTTTCCAGAAATGTCGAATCTACTGTTCAATACATTGCACATATTTTTTTCTTGTAAGCTTTGAATTCATTTCAAAGATCGGGTCCATGTACACAGCCGAAATCACTTTTACGGTTGCACACTGCTTTCCTTCTTGCTTTTCACGAACTCGCGCAGTACTGAGCTGTGCCGCTAGTCGCCCGAATGGCGCTAAGAGCCGGTTTTACAATATTTTTCAACTCGGGCTTAAGCGTTTAACCCTCAGAAGCAGATGAATTCTACAGAATCCTATTGGCGGCTGCCATGACAAATAACGTAACTCCGTACTTTAACTCCGGGTTGATGCACTTGTATAAAATCGGCCCCATAACTGCCCTTTGTATGCAGACATAAGACAATCGCCGTCGCATTGAGAATTGGATCTTTTATTTCAATCCGTTCTTGTCCGACCTGTGGGCGAGCGGCGCAACTACGGTACGTCTCAGCTTCAGATGTCAACAGCGAACCCATGTATTCTACAACGTTATCGTTCTGAGACGTACTGCAGTGCGAGACCGTTAGGATGTAATGAAAACTATAGGTGCAGACTGCAGTATTTCTGCTTGCTAGGAGACAGAAAGAATTGGGCACGGGGAAGACGGCGATGCCTTGGTCTGTGCCTATAGCGCACGATGTGCAAAGTGCTCAGCGTTTTGAGTTTGTTATGTCTCGTCGCAGCACAAATACGTCCACACCGGATGTCCCGTGTGTCCAGCGAGGCCCATTGGTTGCCGGGGATGTCGCCGATAACTACTATTTGAATCAATCTATTTTAGATTCATGATTGATATATTAGTTCATGTAGGGTCAATATTTATGGGTAGGATAATGTATTCTGATAAGTGAATTGAAATCAATTGAAAGCATTCCAAGACATAGAGAAGATATCGTGCTATTGTTCTATAGTGGGAGGGCACAATTATAATAATTTTGTTTCAGATAAGCAGTGGATCAAATCAATTAAAATGCCTCACTGCAATTTATTATTTTTAATCATTTAAAATTTTTAAGCAATATTTGTTTCATACAGGGAAATAGTAATGGTAATTGATATCTATTTGTATCGGTATCGCGAGGTTGAAGTAATTACGTGGCCTTGCACGTGGTACATCCAAAACAGAAGTCGGCCATTAAATACGTGACTATAATATATAGAGGCACGTGAGTATCAATGCCAGAATCTCGGAGATTACCCCAAACTGATAGCGTTGTACTTCCAAGGTGGGCTCATTGCGATTTATGCCGGGCTGAAGATAGGAACTTCTTCGCTATCTGCTATCGCTGCACCATCATGTGACTTACACATCACAAGAAGGCGAAACAGATAAAGCTAAAAAAGGTACGCACAAAGTTCCACAAATCATTCCAATCGGATTTGATCGAATTTATAAAATACTAAAGAAAGTGCTTGTCCAAATTCTATTATACCACACATTGACCGCAACAACAGAAGGTGTGGTGGTAAGACCTCGCACAATATTATGCTAAAACTTGCAGCCCCACGCTTTGAGAAATTTTATAGCGTTATTACAAGTTTTCTCTGACATTTTTTACATCAAGTTTGTCATTCCACAGTCACTATATTACCCTGCAATGTACCTCTAGAGTTCTTCTAGTTTGACAGGTGACAGCTAACTGCACGAAGCCCCAAAAGGGCACGTCGTTGTTGACAAACATCAGTCTCTATGCGACCGAAATCTGTGACGTCACGTGAATGTGATAGCGAAGATAAGCGAGGATCACGTGACCGCGTCGGCCAATTGGGTTCGATGTGTCTGGAGTGCACCTGAGCGATCGGCCGGGCGGTGCTCGTACGGAGACAGCGGCCAGCAGCATCTCATTGCGACGTTCGAGAGGAGCCGGAGCAGGCAGCGAGCAACGGGTCAGAACGCCGCTACAGACAAGGTAAGTGCGTCATTCCTGGACGGGGAATCCCTTTACTTATATATCTTGAATAGCAGACAGGGTTTGCACCTTGTTAGGTGGCTTCAATGTGTTGAAAAGTGTCAACGTTGACAGCTAAAGTTTATAATGGGGATGGCTGGCTTCTCGACTGCAGAGAGGGCTGAATTGAACTTGCAACTTGCAAGAACATCATAAAGTTTCAAGTTGAGAGGAATTGTTTGCTGTGGGTTGGCGGCAAAGCTCGGCATTGTGTATTTTGAACTTGGCATCAATAAATGTAGATATACACAAAAATTGCGCAACAAAATCCACGTGTTCAAATTTTTAATGATAAATGGACTACAATTTTACTTGTTACATGTAGAAATTGAAGAAGTTTGTGTTTAGTACCAATCAGAACAATGAGAACTTAATTTATTGGTACTTTATAATGTTCTGTTCATGAGTGAGCTCTGAACTGGGACAAATACCTTTCTGTATGTATTGTGGTTCGGGCTTGGATGTTGTTATGATTGTCAATGTCAATGACTTCACTTCTTGCACAGATCGAAACAGCGACATCTCAAACGCATTTCCTAGCACGCAAGCGACCCAATCTTTGGATTATCAGAACTTGAGTCAACGTCATTGTATCGTATTGTTTTTATTGGCATACCGATGTTTAGAGATAACGGGAAGAATGCATTTATTTGAGACTGTACATTGTGCTTTCAGATATGCTCCAACTCATGAACAACGTAGCGACGCCTTCTCTAGTCCAGCCCCGAGCGTCGTTACATGACGCCACAGCGTCGAAAGGCGTCGCGTTGCCAACCAGACTTCAGCAGCCCACCAGCGTCCAAAAGACATCGACGTCGTCGTCGTCTTCGCAGCGAGAAGCCAGAATCCACCTCGACCCGAATCTCAGCGTCGAGGAGCTCATCTCGAAACTCGTGCAAGACTGCTTCGACAACGCCGTCACCGACGACGCCGACCCCCGGCCGGCGTCGGTCGACGACGCGACGACGTCGAGGTCTCTGGGCGTCGCGACGCAGACGTCGACGGACGCCAGCGACAGCGACTCGGGCGTGAGCACGCTGTCGGACGCGACGTCGGCGTCGGTCACCGGCGGCGGCGGCGTCGAGGTGGACGCGGCGTCGCTTTGTTCGACGCCCGACGTCGAGCAGCCGGTGGACGTGATGGCCAAGGTCAGTCTGCTTGGAATGTGGAGCTGGCTATAGAGAGGTTTGGTCGGGAAGGAACTTTTTTTCGTTCGATTTGGTTCGAAATCACTCGATTACAAATCACTGCCCCCGTGTCAAACCAAGTAGGCAGTGAAATTGAAAACGAATGATTTGAAAGTTACATAATCGCGTCCCTGATTTTTTAAAGACGGAAGCTACCGAAATTGTATAGTATGCTAAAATCACCTGCTGTGATATTAACATCATTGGCAACATGCAAATGGTGCAAATGGTGCAATACAAGGAATCAAAACGGACAATTTGTACTTATAATGCCGTTTGATATATCCATATTTAATGTCGGGATCCAGAACTTTATGAAAACTTTAGCAAAACGGCGAGAAAGACGAGTGCCAATCGTAAACACAGCGGATACGTAATCCAATTTTATAATAAAAGTGGATGTATTGGCAACAACTGGGGGAAATGGTGAGCTACCCCACTACTGGTCGCCTCTCTGCCAAGTCCCCGATGTGCCAAACATGGCAGCGACCCTTTGCCTGATCGCTGCTTCCTGTCGTGCCGGTGCAGAGAGTGATCTTCGGCGGCCGCGACATCCTGGACCTGGCGCGCACGCTTAAGGACCCCACGTGGCGGATGCGGGCCACGCAGCTGCCACCGATGAATCTCGACATGTTCTGGAAGAACCGATCTCAGTACCACCGACTCGGCGACTTCGGCGCGGCGGAGACCCACAGACAGGTCGGTATCCATATGTGCAATGCTAAATTTATACAGTATGGCAATCATACTGACAGTGTAAAATATTGGTACCATGCTGGTATACATGCTAGTATCAAAGTCAATTGGACGACTTGAATCATCATATTTACATCGTATATTTCACTTTGAAATCGTTTTCTTGCCTCAAATCTTCGTCATTTCTGTGTGCATCTCCGTACTCTATCGTGCGTTGTCGAGGAGGTACTCAAGTTTTTAATTGTATTACTCCTGAAACATCACAGTAGGTTCTCGAACTGTGTACCTTGGGTAAATTTTTAAGGCCAGCTCCGGACAAGCTGCCAAAAAGGCAATCTAAATGCGGGATATTTAACATTGCGTCTACGAGGCACGAAACGGAATAGCGCGTCCGGGCGCCGACGGCAAAGTTCTAATTATCACAGCGCTTAAGTACGCATGAAAAAAAAAGTGTTTAAACTAACAATCACAACTAATCATGGTTATAAACCGTAGCCAGGTCGAACCGGCTTGGAGAATGTGATTTCATCCCTGAAAGTCTGCCAAATAAAGGAGCAAAAGACCACGTGGATTCTATATATAATCGCATGATATCGTCGAGCGAAAGAAAAGCTTACTGCGATTAACGAAAATTTCGATCCCTTTTATAGGATGCCAATTCGTTCTCGTTTCACTCCTTTTTTGGAGACTTAAAATTTGCGTTATCGAGTATTTCGCGTGTGCTTGTTTGTGTATATGTAATAATATAATCAGTTGGAGGTATTTATGTGTACCTGACTTGCTGGGGAAAATGTTCCAACTTTGCAATTAGCGTCCGTGTTCGCTGCCGTGCATGTTCACGCACAACGGGGTGCCCATTCTCCTTTCGACGAACAATAGCATTACTTCGCCCTCTATCTATGTAGTACTAATAACAACTGAGCGAAATTTGAGCGTTTATATATAATATATAAAGGTCGGTGATTTCATTGTTTAGCTTGATGCAGTTGTACAAAGGTACAGGGCAGATTGATTCACTTGCAGTTCAAAGCGATCACGCCGGGGTAGTTGAATTAGGCACAGCCATACATAGGTATACAGACTACACGGAGCACAGTTTATGACAAAAGGGTTATCACTGCTATCATCATGGTACGTCAATGCAGTGGACGATGCAAGCCAGTAGTTGTGATCGAATCTAATGTGTAGACCGAACGCGGCCATGGAGATAGTGGCAAGTCGAGGCTCGATATTAGCGAAGTGTGCGCACCGTGCTATCGGAGTCGTTGTCTTATCATTGTGCAAACGGAATTGGTCCACGCTGAATGTTCGGCGTGTTTGGTAAACATCGAAACACGGGACAATGACTTGCCAGATAAAAACTAGAATGACTTTGACATTTTTCATGACACATTTTTCAAGTACAAGCAACTGCAATTACCGCAAACGAAAAATAATGAAGGTGTGATGCGTCGATGTATAGGTAAATATAATTCGCCTCATTTTGACAGGAAATGTATGGAATGAATCGGTCATTTGCAAATGTCCCTAACAATACGTGAAACCTAAAAAATACATAATAAAGACGAATAAGGTATATTTATATCAAATAATGACTGCACTCTTCGCGGAAAAGAGCATTTGAAATCAACTTCACCGTCACCAATTCATCGTGGATGAGCGATAACGTGTGATAGCACGAGGAATTTGACCCCATCTGTTATAATGTCGTAGTGCCAAGTTGTGAATAAAGTGTACTTTCCATAGGTACCATTCCGACAAATATTCCGTCTTTCGGTACATCGGCTACATATTCTGTGTGAGCAATTTTGCGTACACCCATGGGCGCCCTTGCACCAAATTAAGTTCCAGACCCTTCATTAGTCGCGTAAACTCGCATTTTGCGAGGTTATTACTCGTTCGGGTCAAAAAACCCATATACCTACTATCAACACCGGTAAATATTTAGAATGCAATGTCGACACACTGAATAATAATAATAATAATATAATATAATATAATAATAATAATATATGTTTATTGTCAGGGTGATCCAAGGATATACAGACAGTCAAAGAGTAAAGTGTTACATACAGTCATTTTTCATAAAATTCGTCTAGTGTATAAAAGCAGCCATCTAAAAGGGAATCTTTTAATTTTGATTTAAATTGTGTCATGTTGGCAGTGGCAAGGGGAAAATAATATCTCATTTAGCTTTCTTATACTTAGTGCTGGAAACTATTGGGTTCTTGTAGCAATTGGTGCAACAAGCTACTGAACTTGAATTATCATCTCATCTATCGGAAATTATCTAATCGATAGTGCTTAGTGCTTAGTGCTTTTGCCTTTGGCAAGTTTTAAAAATGCCATGCATGAGAGTGAGTGAATGTGAAGCAAGTGCCACGTTATGAACAGTGCACCATAATACATTTCTGTCGTGGTTCTTGTAACGGATGATGGTCTTATGTATATAGGGTTTACTATCTGTAGTTCTGAAGGTTTTGCTATCAAGTCCTGTGAAAACCTCCTCCTGTCTTCCAGGTTTGCTGCTACGCGTGCGACTTCCACTTCCCCGTGCCTAACTGACGACGGTGTCGCGACGCCGACGCCTCTCAGGGCGACGCCGACACCTCGCCGAGGACGCCCGACGTCGGCAAGCGGGCAGCGTCCCTCGCCTCACTCCTCATGACGTACTTACCGAGACTGGCCAAGTTTGGACATTGTGATATTTTACTCGTATGATCTATGTGCTAATCACGTTTTAAATGTTACGTTTGTGAATTGTACTAAATCCGCTTTTCTATATTCGGCTATTTTTTAAATCTGAACAAAGACATTAATACTTTGGTACGATTTAAATAATTTTTGCACCAATCCGTAGCTTTAATTGAATTTCGAGATAAATTGACAGCGTGTTAGTTGTAGTTTTAAAAATGCCATCAACAAAATGCCATCACTAGTAGTGAAAATCTAGGCAATTACTTCCGAGCGGACATGACTAAAAGCGAGGAATAGTTTGTATAATATTGTGATCGGTGTAGCTGTCAAAATGGTGACATGATATATATATATATATATTTAATTTTATATGCAATAACGAGAACTGTGAATCGATTAATATTAATAAAAGAATATCTGGTTTTATACAAAGTTACTTTTGGTCGTACAATGGTTTTGTAATCCCTTTGCTTCCCTGTTTTTCGATTAAACTTTCAGCCTATAGTGATTACACCGTTTACTCTCAATTTCATCTTGAAAAAACACCTAAAACTGGGACCATCATTTCACATTTGTACTGCTGCATATAAAGCCCCAACCCAGATGCAGGCATGTTTCTCGGAGCTTTGAAAGTATATGCTGAAGTCAGAGCTGAAACTCTTCACATCCTTATTACAAGTAAATTAAGGAATTGTAATTAGAAAAGAAATATATTCAATGGTATACACCACCTTTATTGCTCAATTCAACAATCAAACGTCACCACAAACTGTCCGAATCAGTCCCAAATGAACTATATCCGCACAATATGGTAAACAATGCCAAGTATTTTAGTTGCAATGCTAAAAACGTCCAAAATTCGGCATTGCTCGCCAATCAAAACATCATCGAAACACCCGGCAGTCACATAATACATTTCCATTCTGGCCAGCACAATAAGAAGCCACCCCCGCCGCCCCCACCCCCACCCCCCACACACGCGTCAAAACAATGCCTTGAATCAATCCCGGCGCTATCACGCGATCAAAATCCCGACTCCCAACAATGCCGCCGTCGTCCGCCAGGGCGACGACAATGCTTTCTCCGCAACCGCCGCTGCGTATCTGCATAATCCGGGACTCATCGCCATTATATTATCATAGAATAGTTTTCGAGCGGCGGCAGCCATCGCCATCAATAACAAACAATGCCGAGCGAGCACACACCAACACTTTGTGCGGACATTGACATTTCTATGGACTGTGATTGAGTAATTTGGCATGCCGGATTGTCGGATTCCGCGCGCTGCCTGATGGGTGTATGGAATCGTTTGTTTTGCCCGTGCGGGGCTAAAGAACTGGCCGCGGCAAAGCCCGAGGTTGATAATCTGCATTTATTGGTTGGGGCGGGTGCAGAGCTTGTGGTGGTGGCCGCTTGGCGTTGTGCGGCGCTGGTGTCACGGACGTTCATGGCTGGTTGGGCTGCAGGGAGCGTCGAGCGTCGTGCGTCCGGCGTCGGTGGATCGGAAGGACAATCCCGAGGGTAGGCAGAAAATCACAATTCACTTTAATTGTAACACCGATGAAAGATGTATCTACGGGTTATGAATTATATTTCTTAAATTCGAACTCCTGTCCAAAAAGAGATTTGAAGTAGTAATATACCTATTTATTTTCAGACCGTTTCATTCATGCCTGAAAGTGAACGGAGTTAGGTTTTGCTGGGAGCATTTCCTACAACTTCTTCTCTTAGTTTCTGACCGCAAAGCAATCGTTAGAGTTTACGCGACTTTTCGATCTTTACAAACACGAATTTAAATGGTCTTGCCTATACATCCGTGGTCCCTTCCTGACATGCCAGAACGAAGGGTACACAAAATAAGTTTTATGGACAATGAAATGACTGCTACGAGGCAGAAGATCAAGACATGTCTGGACACCCCCCGCACCCCGCGCTCGGCCAACGACCAGCAAATTGTCTCGCCCCCTCAACGACGCCGTCCCACTCCCGCATGCAAATCCCGCCGCTTGTCCGCGCCACTGTCGCAGCACCGCGACATGCGGCCACCAGCCGAAGCAGAACAATCGCATTTTCCACGACCAATTAAACAAATTACCGCTACATTCACGCACACCGCCATGGAGAGTTTTCCTTACACGCCTTCATCGCCCGAATAGTTCGTCATTTCCCCGCGGCGGCGCACGAAACAAAGCGTCGACGCTGCTAGCGCTGCGCCGGCAGGAAGCGCGCTTTATGCACGCGGCTCTGCATCACAAGCGACGCAGTTCTTGCTTTGTGCACGCGGCTATTGATGCACTTTGCACCCGATTGTGTCGACCGTGGCGCTATTGTCGCTATTGAATGACCGCTGCACTGTTGTGTGCATGCATCGGCGGATGGGTGAACTAAAAACAAAAGCCATAAATAGATGCAAAATTGGTGGGCCATCGTGGCCAGTGGCTCGTGGTCAGCCCCCTACACCGACGGGGCGTCGGTATAGGGGGCTGGCCACGAGCCACTGGCCACGATGGCCCACCAATTTTGCATCTATTTATTCGATCATTCCGACGCTCATGGTCGGTTTGTGGGTCAAAATAGTCTGCACGGCCTAAAAGCACAAACTATATGTAAACATCAGAGGTGTTTTTAGAGAAGTTAATTATTATTAAGAATGAGATCACCAAAGAAATTGTTTGTTTTTGCGGATAAAAGCTATACTGACAATGATTTGACCGAATTGATAACCAATGTGTAATTATACGAGAGAGTATAGGAAAGTGTGAAAGGGGAAAAGGGTTTGTTTTTCACCTTTCAAATCGGCAGTTCGTGTGACACTAGTTTTCGTGGATGGGGGGGGGGGGGGAGTCGTCGACTTCTATAGATGGGTGCAAGTCATGTGTGGGGGGGGGGGGGGGCGCCCCATGCGCCAACCGAGGTGAGCGTCGAGGGCGAGTCGTCGAGCTTGGGAAAGTCGCGCGCTTTTGTTAATCAGCTTTCTATTCACTGAGAAAATAATTCGGATATTTATCAAAATATTTCCCTCCCCATCGGTCGGCGTGGATTGTTTGGCGAATGAAAAAGTGTCTTATTCACTCGCGAAGACGCGATATTTCAATGGACGTCGTCTCGAGAGAAGCACGAAGAACGGAAAACGCTGCGAGAGACTTTTGAAATGTATAGAAAATAATAATATGCAGAAATAATAATGTTCAATCAGACCCTTTTCGGTTCATGTTTGTATTCAATGCAGAGAAGTTTTATTCACATAATATTCATCAGCTGATCTTCAAGGCAGCACCGTTTTTAAAACGCAAAACTCGAAATGACATTGCAAAAAGCATTTTTCAACACATGTATGCTTTGTGCGTCAAAATATCAATTCACATTTGCTGATTTTTCTTCATCGCGTAATTGCACATGTGGTACCTACAAGTATTAACAAATAAATCATGCATTACCTAAACGCTATATAGCGACTGGCAATATCAGCGACACGAAGTCATCAACATTGACTCTGAACCAATCAAAAACGTCGTGGCAGAGTCGCGAACATGACGTCATGCACATCCAGAGCCTCTGATTGGTCGCAGAGCCAATTTTGATGACATCGAGTCACTGACATTGCTTACTATGAACCATAAGGGAACCATAATGGAAATTGTTCACTGAAGGCAAATGAACCTATTTTTGCATATTTTTTAAGTATTGTGTTGATAGTTGATAGCACTAGTCGCAACAAACTGTCCGGGCCTCCTCGACGGCAACCCACAGTAGACCCCCAACGGACAGTAGGTACACTACACAAATCTGCCAAAGAACCCCCTCTGTTTTAAACCCCAGTTTGCCTTGGGACGGATCAGACCACGGCACTCTCCGTCATGCCTTTCAGAATCATCGGCATTCGGCGGATTTTTTGAATACCCCCCTCCCCCCGTATGTTCTCTGCCAATACAGTTGTCAGCACGAAATGAATTACTCTGCTAACCAAAGGATGTATAGAATATAGATATATATAAGAGTAGACTTCTGCCCGCAGATTCACGGTGAATGCCACCCGGGGACTACTGCTCAGTGCCGGCGGCAGGGGCGGCGGCGGCGGCGGTGGTATATTTGTATAGAAAAGCCGCAACTTCCATTCAAAATATTATAAAAGAGTTCTCCTTCTATCTATATATATATAAGTAACCTGTTTTTTTCCCCTCCCCTCTTTCACATTACTATTCGTGAAAAAGCTCGATATTTTTCACAAATCCACGCAGATAGTCGCGCGGTGACGTGTGCAAGGGGGGCGAGGGGGGGGGCAACAATGGGCCCCCTGCCACGACGATGGCGGGGGGGGGGGGGTTAATGCAGCGATGGACAGGTGAGTGCCATTAGTGCGGTGACACACACGTGGGCTACACGTGGCTAGCGCCACGCAGGGGCGCTGATCGATTGGAGCGCTGACTGCTTCAACGGCCTTGAGGTAAGATTTTTACCAATCAGACAAATGACCTTGAAAATGTCTGCTTTTAGTCGTAACGGTATTAAAGGATTGAATTGTATAATTTTGTCCTTTTGTTTAAATCCTGGATGTTGATTTCTGGCTACGGTATACCAACAGTTTTCATTGGTAGGTATAACGCTCAATGCAACGATTCATATAGTCGATACCTATTATCATTGCAATCCCTGTGACGTTTAGTAGAGGCACAGCGTCTAGCATATAACTTATAATTTTGAATTGGTGTCATCTTTAGTTGAATCGGGAATAGTTTCACAAAAAACATGGTCCCATCAACATTGATGGTGCCATTGCGAAAGTATGGCATAATTGGCTTTTCGGTGCCATTGAGAGCTCTGGTGTCATCGACAGCTTCGCCACCCACCCGCCAGAGCGCCAGCAGCGTCTAATCCGAATGTGTCTATTCATGTCTGCACAATAACGCCCCCCCCCCCCGCCCCCGCACCACCCGAGGCACAAAGGCCCTCGGCTGCCTTGTCTCCCCGCACGGTGGGGCGAGCGCACAGTTAAATTCAATCCGTTCACACATTTTTTATTCTCTCTTTTCATTCGACGAGCCGCCTATATGTGTATGTCTATAGCCGTGTGTTTCAATTGTGTGTGTGTCTGTGCGGAAAGTTTTTGACAAACGCCAGAAAAATTGAAGTCGGTTTAGATGAAAAGGAAAAATCGCTGGAAAAAAATTACGTGAAAGCTGCTTTTGTATTTGGTGTATGGACTGGGCTCCGGTATGAATCATGCTTTATAGAAGTGGTGTGCGCAAAGCAGTGAAGGTTCGGCTGGCGAGACGATGACGATGACGAAGGCGTCACTTGAATGCGACTGTCGGACGCGTTCGCCAACCTCGAGAGGACGCTGCCGAGCGCGCCGAGTCCAGCCAAGGTGGGTGGCACATCAACGCAATACTTCTCGTTGAACTCACGTATGAAAACTCAGATTGCATTCGTTTAACACGCCTTATTGGTATTTTCTGTGGTGTGTTTTGTGTTCAATTTAATTTGTAATAGCATTTCTGCCATTGACGTTCGCGTTCTGCTTTTCAAGAGGTCGACAATGAGCATCACACGATGGCAGAATCCTGCACCCAAAGGCTCTGTCTTTCCTGCTATATTAACAGTTTTAATATCCTTCTCTTTACGATGAGTAATTATTCATGACGCTCTTCCTCCCACAGACATGCAAAGAGACCAAAGACGCGGCTCGCTATTCACCAGTCACAATATGCTGACGAGGACGAAGAAATGGCAACAATGGCCGAGAAGAAAGAGCCACGTACACACACACACATCCACACACACACACACGAGGGGTTTGTTACGTCACGTGGGCCTCCGAAGAAAGGAGCCTTCTTAGACAGACAATGCTGCACTGCCGAGGCAGACGACGCCGAGCGAAGACGCTCCTCTATTCAGCGTCGCGACGCCTTTGTAGTGCGCGGCCCGTCCGCCACAGCGCCCACGGAGGAGCGCGCGCGCGGGGTTTTGTCAGCCATTATGGTTATTAAAGTGCGAAAGTCGGATATGTGCCGGTGGTGTAGAGGACGGGGGCTGAAAAAGCGACTCTCCTGTGCCATTGTCTCTTCGGCGGGCGGCGGCGGCGGCGGCGGCGGCTGCGGCGGCGGCGCTTCGGTCTTATCTCTTGCGGTTTCGTCTCCGATCTTCGCAGACTCTCGCCGCCGGGCACGTCGCGCCAACAGCTGATAAGCCCGCCGCTAGCGCTGGGCGACGCCGAGCGGGAGAACGGCGAACCATTGCTCTAGTTTCGACTCAATTAATCTAATCACAATGATGGACAAAGAACTGTGGGGGGGGGGGGGATTTGGGGGAGGGGGGGGGGGGCGAGGTGGATTTATAAACCGCACACAATAATTATGCTGGTGCTGCTGCTGCGATTTATTTCGAGTTCGGCACAATGCGCATTCATTTGGTCGCAAATTTCTATATATATACAGCACGAGAAAAAAAGATGATAAAAAGAGTTTCTTTTGCAACTGTGTTCTCATTGTTTAACGCAGTCAAAAGGAATTGTGATCAATTCTTATGAATTGAGTTGTGCTCGCGGCGGGCGGGGAGATCTTTGTGTGCGCGGGTCGGTTTTTTTTACGCTGTCTGCACAATCGCAGGTCATTATGCGCCGTCGAAATTTGTATTCCTGGACCGCGCAGACTTTTGTCTTTGGGTTTTTCAGCTCTGCGAGGACTGATTGACCGAATCGGCGTCGACTCCGGAGCACGCTCGAGTGTGACGTCCGCCGACGGGGACATTGCCCGGCAGTGGAGAGGCCAGAAAGTCGAGAGTGCAGTCATGCATTCGGTAATGGCCAGTGTCTTCGTTTGGAGGTGCAATGGAACCACGAATACATGGCTTTTTTCAGCTTATTATTTATAAACCTTATTCCTCAATGTGAAATGGGATTTAAATTATCGCCAAAAACTTTTTCTATAGACCACAAAAATCATAGTTTTCATGCATACAATTTGATTAAAAAAGATTTTCTGTAACGTATTAAAGAGTTATTTGGCATATGGCGTATGCCTCTAGCAAAGTCCTAAACATTTAGATTAGTTTGTTGGTTTTCTTCGGCAAATGTACAAGTACCCAGATTATTGGTACGGGCAAGTAACATTGATAAAAATAAGCCTGCACATCTGAAATGTTTTAAAATTGATTCCCAAACACACAACGGATTATTCCCTCACAATTCCTTTCCAAGAGAAGATCGCTTACCGTGCCCCTGAACGCAGCCCGCAGAGCAGTGAGCGCGGCACCTCCACCGAGACACGGCGCCTCCACCACTCATCGCGGCTCCTGTCGACAAAGAAGGACACACTTAGGTGCTAGACAAATCGCCGCCTGTTCGCGTGAGACCTCGCGTGGGGAGCAACGCGTCCGTCGGGCATCCTTAGAAGTGCTCGTCTCGCCACGGGGACTGACCGTGTACCACGGGACCCCCCCCCCCTTCATTCTTTCACAGCGTCTGCGATGTGGGTTACCCGACGGCCGCGTTGAATTCTCACAATGATCCATACAGATGGCGTGCATTGTTAAGAAATATTCTGTCATAAGCTATTCATCACTTTAATACGATTCCCATTTCAAAGGCACCTAGATATATATAATGCTTTATGCAAGATTATCTGGAAAATGGAGGACTACATTGCATTCGAATTTCCTCCCACCTTTATTCAGCAGCGCTTTTCTGAAGGGATGAAAAAGTTGCGGCGCTGAAAGAGCGAGTGGGTTAGTGCTGCGACTCGCGGGACGGTTATATTATATACTACCGCGATGAATTACTTATGCAGATTCTTTTCGGAATTTCCTTTTTTCAATCGACGCCCTCCCACGCTTTTCAGCGGCGTCATTGCCTGATGGGTTCGTGTGCGAATCTAATATCGTGTGATTCACCGGCGCTGAGCGTCGTCAACATTGTGGGATCTCTGCCAGAACCTTGGGGTACCCCTGCTGGGCTTCCGATGCCTTCACGTGACGTCTTTGGGAAAGCAAGACTCGCTCGGCGTTGTGTTACATTGGTGACCACTGACCGTCTGGTCTGTACTCTGGAGGGAACAGAATTCCTGTCGCCTGTTTGTTGTCGGATATTCACGTTGGTGAATTCATGAGACAGGGACACCAAAACTCAGTTCGCAGAACTCAAGACATGACCAAAATCAACCCATTTGAAAATCTTCGTGAGCGTTTGTGCATGAGTTGGGAATGCGAACACCAACAGAGTTCTGGTACCCAAAAACTACCTTGAATTTCTAACTGGGTTACGAAATAATCCAGATTACTTGTCCACATATACACAATCCGTGTAATTAATGCCACATCATCCGCCATCGTCCAAAGAAATCCCTCGGCGTGTCTTTGGCGTCGACGTCTCGTGGTCGACGGCGTCGGTTTCTGCCCGCACAGCGTCGTCCGGCGTCGCCGACTTCGGCAACGACCCCTTTCAATGGCCAATTTCAATGTACCGAACACAACGTTCTTCTAGACGCCCATAGAAACTTTTCCTCCCAATCTTGATGTAAATGTATATACCGCTGAGAATGAAAAGAAAAGTCGTGCATCGTATGAAACCAAATACACTTCAAACATTTAATTACATCAAACCGGCAGTGTTGTCGGATATTTTCAAAATAAAAATCCATCTTTCATTTCAAACGATGGTTTCGCATGAACGTGAATGGTATAAAACCGTCATTACGAGAACAAAAACGCAAAAAGCAAAAGAATAACATTTTCTATTTAGCCACGAAAGAGCGAGTGCGCGCCAGCTTGAGCGTAGGTACAGAACACAAAGTAGGTATATACACTTTATGTCTATACTATATAGAACGTCTTTAAAAAAAATATGAATCACATCTGGAAATAAAGCTTTATGTTAATGCAAGTGTTTCGAAAGTCTTTTATTCTTCTGGTCGATCCCTCGTCAGGAGTGAAGCACTTTTCCCTTGTAGATGAATGTGTCGCCACCCCCGCCCCCCCCCCCCCCCCGTGCGCAGTCATCGACGGCGTCATCACCATCAACGCGGCGACGACGACGACGACGACAACGACATGCATTGAAGCCACCCATTATGCGACGTCGACGACCGTTCCCGCGTTGAAAAGAATCACGGCACCGTATTCGCATGACAATGAACGCCGCCGCCGCCGCCGCCGCCGCCGCCGCCGCCGCCGCCGCCGCCGCCGCCGCCGAAAGTGCTGAATGTTTTACATAATGCAAACAAAAGTTTCGCGCACACTGCCAGCTCGGCAGCCAGACAGGACAGCAGCGTCCCAGACGAGCTCGTCGGCGTCCTCATGCATCGAGAGCTCACACACACACACACACACATACACACACATACACTACACTCTCTGGCCAGGACAAGTGAAATAATAATAATACTCACACACACAAAAAAAAATCTAAAGTTATAACAATATGAATATCTCTGCAGCTATGGCGTCGGATCCGTGCTGTCCATTGTGTGATTTGAAAAGCCTATATGGAAATTATGCCATTGTGTAATTCTATGAGTTAGCGGTGAATGCTGCAGCAGTAGTCTATAGTGGGCATTGTGCTGGCGGTGGAGCGCTCTGGTCGGTCGCTGCTGAGCGCCGGGGAAGGCCGAGAGGGCGCCTTTTGCACCGGCCAGAAGTCGTTCTTTGTCCGCGGTCGTCGGGCAGGTTGAAGATCGATTTTGTTTTGTCGGGAAATTGTGGACAATTGTGCAGCGCGTGGCATGGCGGCCGTTGACAGCGACGTGCTTTGTGAATGTGTAGACTGTCATATTGAAAGGCATTGAAAAAACTAACAGTCTTTGGGTCGATTTCGTCGATTATGATTCTTCTGTTCGATGGTATACCATCGAACTGAAGAATCACCTATAGGTGGTAGGAAATGTGTAAAATGTTAATGTCAGGGAGAAGTTGGATTGACCAGTACTTTTACGATGCCAAACGACGGTCTTTTGTCGTCTATATCTGTCTACCATGACCCAAAGGGCGTTACCCTTAGCTTGAATGTCGATTCTAGGCACAAATGCAGATTCTATGATTCTATGAACAACAACTGCACTTCTTAATAGCCAACGAAATATTGGAAACTTTGTTCAAGTTCGTCTCATCAAGCATGTTTCGTTCAGCTCAATAACGTTCCCAAGGGCCCCAAGGGCCCCAAGGGCACCGGGCCCCATTACGAACTGTCGCGAAAACTGCTGTTTTGAAACTGTACAACGCGATGAAAGTACAACGAGCACGTTTCTCCCGTTTTCGAACCGTGAAAATTGACCAAAATTTATTCGGGCAAGAGCGGAATGTGCTTGACTGATCAATTTTCTACAAAATAGTGACAATGACGAGACAATGACTCAAGAAATCGCGTTAGAGGTGCAGCGCCTTCAAGTGCAACCCCGATCTTCTTCGGCGCGATCCAGCCAATTCACAATTCGGGCCCCCATTTCCTCAGCACCAAGCCACCACCAACGTCGTCGTCGTCGTCGTCGTCGTCGTCGTCGTCGTCGTCGTCGTCGTCGTCGTCGTCGTCGTCGTACACCTAGACGTACACAGACCCGCGCCTGTCCTCTTGTAATCATAATCTAAGTCATGCACAGCTCCTTCTTTGGCAAGAGTGCTGGCTGCAGCATTGTCTCCGCCATTGTCTCACGCGCTGCGCTATAGATATAGAGGAGGTGAAGGCGGAGGTCTGCGCGCGACTGCGCGGACCTCAATAAGACGGGGGCCAACAAAAGCGCTTTACATTTTGTGCAGAACAATAATCCCAACTAGCGCGCAGCCTTTGCGTTTCGCGCTCTCCTTTGCCATTCTCTCTCCTCATTCATTCGTTGCATGGCATTCATCGAAAAGAAAAAGAGTTAGTTCTCTGATACACACGTACAAGAGGCAGTGTTAGAGTGAGAGAGTGAGAGTGGGGGGGGGGGGGCGATAGAGATGAAATAGTCTTCTATTATATTATCCTATTCCATTCGTCGTCCCGTTGCAGTCGCTCCTTTTGTCCGTTTTATTCATATGCTAACTGAATGCTTCTGATTACAATGGCAGGTTGCATTGTGCTCGGGAAAAAGATAACTGCTAGTGATGAAGGCCCCCGTGCTATTGTCTGTCGTCTCGTAAGATCGACATATTGTTGTTTTCGAGCATCGCTATACATCGTCGCGACTCCCGCTCTCAATAGGGTGACGTCATGTATGCGGTGGCTGTTGGGGCGGAGGCGCGGGTTGACAATCGGAGCACGACGTCAGGTTCGTGCGATCGCGAACGGGAGGCGCACTTTTCGGCGGCCAAGTCGAGTGCGTTTCGCGTGGCGGCGACGCGAACGAGTCGGCGCACACGGCGGCCGATGTCTGGGCTCGGCTGAATGTGGCAACTAGAGTGCGCGTTGAAGTCTCTGGCGCATGATATGTGCGAATGAGAGAGTTGTGTCGGCATGAAATCGTCAAAATTTGTAATTTTCGTATTTTCCTCTGGCCCTTTCGATTCGGCAGAAACGGCAGTTTACGAGGTTGTGTCCGAAATCTTTTAGGTTGGGATCTCCTTAAAGTACCTACCTATTGTTCCTTTTACAGCAATGCATTTTACTAACGTTATCATTGTTGGAATCTAGTAAATGGCGTCAGGACCTGGTTATTTTAAGACATATACACAACTATATAGACCCGTCTATAGATGTGATTACTTAAAGGTCTTGCTAAAATATGATTCAGTTCAATTACTAGTGTAAGTGCTCAGTTATCTGTCGAAAAGAGTTGGAAAATTTTTCATAAAAAGTACCTTTCGCAAAAATTCGGGATTAAACCTAAACCAATACTAATAAAAAAAGTTGTAGTACACACTGCACAAACATACGTTATTATTGGAAAAAATTACGTTTTTTAGTAAATGTGACAAGTCCTTCAACGCTGCGGGTGTATGTTACATGGCGATGCACCTCGTCGCATCCTTGCCTTACAATCGCCCCCCCCCCCCCCCCCCTATGACGAGCACGTGACCACGCGCGACGTCGACCGACAGGTAGCTTCATTATCGACGCCCGCCGACCACGACGCGCTGGGCATTGTCGACGACTTCTTCTGTGACCGGCAGGACAATGCCGACCGAACTCGGCCCGCAACAAAACACCTGTCGCCGGTGCCCGCCTTTATATCAACAAACTTCTCGCTAGAGTTTTTTACCCAATTTTTTTTTACCCTCCGTATACAATTCTTTTCATGTACCTACGTACAGAAGACACAATGAAATTCAAATGAATCAGATGCTTTTGTAGCCAACGTGATTAGTTATCGTATCGAAAGGCATACTCACCGAAGCCAACGTTTCCGATGAAAAAAACCACAGGCGAGATGGAAAGAACATCTACCGAAATCTAGCTATACATAGAGAGAGAGAGAGAGAGAGAGAGAGAGAGTTCTATAGAGAGCGTTATTTGTATAACGCAAAGAGTTGGAGCCCGATATGTTATAGCACCCCCTTTCCTTATTAAAGTATATTTCCCTCCCCAAATACATAATTCAGAATAAATTCTCTCGTAATTAAATGACTGAGTACTAAACGAGCTGAAACGATAAAAAGATAAGCGCACATAATATATTTTATGAGTCTATAGTCATATAATATCGAAGTCTCCACCACTTTCGCCCAGCGCAAATGGTTTCATCTCCCCCGCAAGATCAAACAAAGCCATATTCTTCCATTTCATATCAATGCTAACCGAATTAACGGTCCACATTGACAGGCCACCCCTCCGTTTAAGACACCCCCCCCCCCCCCCCGAAGCAAAACACCCTCACGTTGGCATGTGTACACCAGCTCCCCACCCATCCCCCCTCATAGACCACATAATGATTGCCCTCTTGTGCCCCAATCCCCTCGACGGCGACGTCGTCGTCGTCATCCCACGACGTCGCTCCATATGTTATCCGGACGCAGTCGATGCGTCTAATCGCCGACAACCCTTCCCCGTTCGGGGCCTCCCTACACTCCCACGTGTATACGCACCGTGCCCCAAACCTCGGCACTCTATTACAACGCTAACCTTTACACGACCGAACCGTCGCCAACGCCCCCCTCCCCCCCCCCCCACACACATACACATTCACTCCGAGCAATGCGCATGCACAATCCGCGCCCCCTATATACCTACCCCCCTCCGTTTTATCCGCGCCACTGCATTCTCCGAGTTAACCCAATTGTTTTACAAGTTCGTATTATTAAAGAACAGCGCTCGCGTCTTCCAGCGCGAGGATGTTTTTGTGTTCTGCGCGCGATGAATTAAAACTCATTAGCAAGACAATCAATGCGACCTTTCGACAAGAATATGAACTCGAGTGGTGTATAGTTCACCTATACACAGGACACGAAGACAATGAGATTAGAGGCATTATTCTTCTGCAGATAGCACAGTCCGTTGGAAGCTAGCCGTGCTTGGGGTAGGCACGGCTTCCTTTAGCTCCCGTTCACACTGCTGTCGCCATGGTAATGTGAGGATTTTAATTGAGAATCAGCGCTGTCGAGTGCGCGGAGGTTGGGGTTGGTACTTTAGAGGTCGGCGCCGTGTAGTAGAGGATGGCGTCGAAGTAGAGGACGGCGGCGAGGTGGTGGGGAGACACCGCTCTGCCAGGGGACAACGAATTGTCCGGTGGCTGGGGCTCTCAATGGTCTTAGGGTGACAAAGTATGATGCGCAACAGGGTCACGGTTTGGTTGTTGCTTGCCTTCACTTTTAGAGGCCGCTTTAGGTAATTTTTTTATCATATTATGTATTCCGTTTCCATGACCAATATAACGAGGGCGAAAAACAACGATATAAACGCTCTCCTCATCATGATGATAGAGCTATTTTACATACGTTTTTAGTTTCGCATATTAATTATAATTAACATTCGCCCTTTTTATGACATCGTCGAATTCTGTTTGGGTTCTCTCCTTTTTTACATGACAATCTATTAATTAAATTACTTGCAATACTGTTCAATCAAAAACACATAAATTTTGCTCCTAGCATCCATACGTATACCTATGCATTTAAAAATGTACCAAATATTCATATATAACGGACTGAACAAAGTGCCATTTCTTTTGCAGCCAGGGCCTTCTAAATGGAATATCAATTCCTATTTGTTTCATGGCTCGAATGTTGCCACAAGGCTGTGCTGTGGGAAATTTGGCAGATTCAAATAACACAAAGCGCTAAGAAATCTAATACAAATTATAATCTACCTAGAGACATTTCTGCCAGACCAGAAAATTGAAACAAATCCATTCAGAGGGCGCTGGCAAGGTGCTACCATTCATCTAAGTCTTGAAGAAATTGAAGATTCTGGTTTCTAGGTTTCTCGGTTCAGGGCAATGTAATGATTGGGTCATCTGGCTTTGACGTCCAGCATAGTTCGGGAATTATGTTTTCAATTGATGAGCATTGAGAGCGAGCTTAGCGGGAGGAGTGAAATCTTCAATTGTGGGTTTTTGTGTGTTTGTTCGCACTCATATAGGCCAAACGGCTGCTCTGAGAGATAAAGCAGCTATAGCAGCCAGCCCCAGCCTATAATGCAGCCCGAGTCGTAATGCCAATATTCTTAAGTCATTGCAGATTTGTTTCTCGAGGCCGGGACCACGTCGACGATGAAAGCAATATTGCCGAGCCGAGCCGAGCCGAGCCGAGCCTAGCCGAGTCGCTTCTTCGATAGCTTCACAATGGAGCCCTGGCGGCGCACTTTCCAACTTTTTTATTCCATGGCATACGTATAGCCAACGCTCGACAATACAGAAGTTTCTATAGTAACAATACTTACTGCTGTCTATTGTTCCCGAAACTCGCATTGTTCATAATCAAATGAAAAGCCATCGCGGGCGGCTCGCGTGTTTGGTATAGCGACGCTGGTGTGGTGGCCCGCCGCGGCGGCGCTAGTGTGCATGGCGCTGTTCAGGGGCGACTGGGTTCGAACCGAGGATGGACGGTTCAGCAATCATGTCATCTCGTACAGGATACACATTCCAGGCCACACCTTTGGTCGGATCGCGATGAAACCCACATTTCTGGAATCTTCACATTTCTGGCAACCAATTGAACCATTTTCATTTCTCAAGATTCACTCGTCAATTGGTTCCAAGAGTTTTAAAATAACCTTGTTTAGCCGGTTCCTTGAAAGATGTACGTAAGGGTCCCTTACAGATAAGAATTTACCTCTTACCGTTTACACTTTCCAGGCCACACCCATTATCCGATTGATACTAAACAAATACCTACGGAATCCTCACACTTTTGACAACCAATTGAATATTTCAGAACCTCGAAATATCTCTTGGAAATCCATAAAAAGTTTAATTCAATTTACCTCAACAACCATCACTGAATGACCAGATTCATATCGTATCATCACCATAAAAGGTCACATGCAGTTTTGCTTAACTGTAAGCCTGTAAAGACAACAGAGTTCAAATCATATGGGAAACATTTGTCACAAAGTGCGAAGTGAGCGAACGCAGACTTCCGGAGATTCTCTCGACTCCTCTTAGAGGCGACGTCGACATTAACTTGTCGGTATAAGAGGACCGCGCTGCCAACAACCGACGCCCTAACGTCGCGACGCCTCTAATCTCGTCGCGCGACGCCGACTTTAGTTTGCATGAAAGAACCGACGCCGACGCCGTCTAGTTATTATACGCTGCTATTGGTTCTTAGCTTTACGTGATTTATGAGTGAAAATGCACACACACACACACACACACACACACACACACACACACACACACACACACACACACACACACATGCAAGCAGAGTGAATACCTATTTGGGGTTCACCAAAAATCGGTGGCTTAGAGGTCTTCAGGACGCGGGGCGTTGAAAGAGTATATAGCTCCAAATTGATAAAAAGAAATAATAGATCGCAGGGTGGCGCAATGATGTGAAAGAAGGGAGATGAGGATAAAAGGAGTCGGTCGGTGGATGGTGGGGTGGGGAGGGGGGGGGGGCGAATGAATAGCGAAAAGTTTTCTAAAAGTTGATTCAACATTATCAATGTTATATTATGTGTGCGGTGCCAGTTAGTGGGGATCGTGGCGTGGTGAGGCACATGGGGTATATTCGTGGGGATCGTCGTGCATATTATCATCTCGCGTCGTAGTCGACGCCGTCGTTGAAAGGGCCGTCGTCGGTCGGGACCGAGGGTCACGTGACTGGCGGTCGACGCACGTCGAAGAGGATCGCGTCGAGGCGCGCGGGACAATGGGCGACGCCGACGCCGACGCCGACGCCGCGTGTTAACGCGATCGGACGTCGCGACGCGAATCAATCGACGTCGATTAGTGCACGACGTCTCCGTCGGGGGAGTCGAGTGATCCACGTGGCTTTGGCGTCCTACCTCAACGTCGGCGCGCGACGCCAGCGCTTGACGGCGACGTCAAGAAGTGACGCCTGATGACGAGGCGCGTCGAATCGTGCTATGTGTGAATCGTGCTATGTGAATAGTCAAAATATCGGTGTTTTTTTTGGAGATTAAATTCTTTTTGTATGCGTCGTTATTGTCAAGTGAAAGGCATATCAAATTTAAACAGTACCTCACTTGTAATAGCACTATAAAATACCGGACGAGGTCAACGCTTAGAAGAAAATACAAATCAAGGCGGTTTTGAATCGAGCTTGACAATTGTTCCTAAAATAATATAATTTAATCTAAGGTATAAGTACTATAAATATAGGTATATTTTTGTAGATTGGACAGTTCGCCGTCGAAACGACGCCTGCCGCACCCGATTTGTTTGCATGTCCCGACGCTATGCGGCGCATCACAGAGTTGTGAAGGGGGCGCTACGTTTCGGTGGGGGGGGGGCTACGGGGGGGGGGGGTGCAGCCCATTGTTTGGGAAACAATGATGATATTATTTTCTTGGCGATAGAACCCGGGTGTGTGTTAGTGTGTGTGTGTGTGTGTGTGTGTGTGTGTGTGTGTGTGTGTGTGTGTGTGTGTGTGTGTGTGTGTGTGTGTGCATGAGAGTGGTTTCCATAGGTCGGCGATGCAGCGGCGACGGCATCATCATCCATCCTTTCAAACGCGGGCCAACAATGGATTCGAAGCGATGACATTTTTATCGTGTTCACCGCAAGCTCGGTTGCCATCGTCAGGGATATACAATGTAAATTATATTCCGCGCACAAGACGAGTCACTTGTGTGTGTGTGTGTGTTTGTGTGTGTGTGGAGATAAGCCGATGATAAGGCCATCTATCGGCAGGGAGCGCTGATAGCGCTGGCGAATTAGTATGACTTTGCCGAAGGATTCGCGGCGGTTGGGCAAGATTTTGGAGTCCCAAATTTGCTTGCTTCGCTCGGCGAGCCTCAAGAGCGGCCTGAAGAATATGTGTTTAGTTTTGTGGTTCTTTCTCGATGGCTTTTCTTGTGATTGGGCTGGAGGGCTCGAAGAAGCCCCCCCCCCCCTGATGTGGAGAAC
This sequence comes from Nemoura dubitans, assembly GCA_921293005.1. NCBI lineage: Eukaryota > Metazoa > Arthropoda > Insecta > Plecoptera > Nemouridae > Nemoura > Nemoura dubitans. The sequence goes on from OV121074.1 coordinate 3,852,415, forward strand.
CCTCCCCCCCCCCCCACCCCTAATATTGGTGCTGTTAGGCTACAGAGCGAATTGGTTTTTTGTGAAAGTAGGTCTCATACTGTCGGTCGTCTTTTCCATGTATAATATATTTAAATAAATATCACATTAGAACTGGGCACAGTGACCTTTGATTCGAGCTCTCGAACACGGCCTTCTGAATGGAATTGATGTAGGGGGCGGTGAAAAATGGTAAACTAAAAAACTACTGATACCATTACTAAAAAAGCTCAACGATGCAAAAAAAGTGGCTGACGTAAAAATGGCGGTGTCATACTCTGGATGAAACTTCGATAACAACTTTTCACGACTGTTCTGTCTGATGGAAAATGATTACGGTCTTGGTTTATTTCGCTCGGAAAACGTCGTTCCTACCAACTCGGCCTTGACATTGACTTTTCACACGATTCAAAAACGAACCATGAGGCGACGTTCTCTTATATATAGGAAAACTGGGTGGCAATGTCTCAGACTTTCCGTCATTGTGACTCATGCGTTGAGTAAAAATGGGGAGCAAAAGATGTTGTCGTCTTAGCCTTGGATTGCTGGAAAATTGGTGTAATGTTTCATTGAGATTTCCAATACCACTTTCCCTATATTGTGTAGAGAAAGTTGTGTCAAAACTAAACTCCTATAGTGTTATAGTAATCACTCTGGCTATAATACCCCTGCGCCTCAAATCCGGAGAACAATACCCCACGTGGCATCCACAATGTGCAGAGAATCTTGATTAATACCCAGGTATTGATACCACCATACCATCCCGACCGCTCGATAAGAATGGAGGCATAACAGCAGGAGTAAAGTCATCCCCTGCGTGAAAGGCGACAGGGCGTGGGAGGGGGGGGGGGACGCTTCTCTGCATAGTCTAATACCTTCGCGTGGCCCCCGTGATAAAACCACGTCGGCGTCCCCATTGTAGGGAGGCGTACACGTACAGCCAGCATGGTCGCGGCGACGGCGGCGGCGGTGGCCAACAATGACCACTCGAAGCCAACAGCGGCGGCGGTGTGCTCTATCTCCTTCGCTTGTCTGCATTATGTGTGCATTGTCGTCGAGGACAAAGCCGGCCCATGGTTCTCGTCTACACACGAAAACCACCTCCTCTCGCGTAATGGCTGTGTGATCAGGTGGCCCACACCCACGTGTCACGCGTGCTCGCAGTGGCGTAGTGCCGGAAATAAAGGTGGGTATGCAGCGGTGACTTTTCGTCAACCGTCGGGGGGATGTTATCAACAAAATTTTTGTCGCATTTTCTTTTACGTAAAACTTTAGTAGGTACACGTCCAAATCTTTCTGGATTCCTTACAATTGCACTGATATATTTGCTATGTATCCCCATTTACTTCAAGTTTGTGCATAGGTTGTCTGGAGTGGGTGTACTTAGTGCTGAAACCATGAATAGTTTTGTAAATTTGCAAAAGTTACTCGTAACAAAACTTGCGTACCAGCGTATACCAGAGTATTTCTTTAAAATTAAGGTGAGTATACGCTAATTTTGAAAATAAAATGTGAGTATACGCTAATTTTGAAAATAAAATGTGAGTATACGCCGTATACCGCGGGCAGAGCAGAGTCCTGTCTGAGTATACGAGCCCGTCGGCCGCCAAAGAAACGCTGCCACGTGGCAAAGATGGAGTCAAACTTCGGGGTTCGAACGCGCGAATTGCTAAACGATGTCGATACGGAAACAATGACTGACTGTGTGTGTGTATGTGTGCAGTGTATACGCTTTAGTGCGGCCATGCACGTCAGTTGCCACACCCTGAACCACAATGGGGCCGTGTCGTAGGGGAACGGTGTTTGATGGGATTTTCGGGCAGTCTGCGACCGCGTGGTGTCAAGCAATTAGTCGCGTTCATAATGCTATGTATCTCGCAATGCTCGAGATCTCGCACGGGCAACGAAACACACCGCAAAATAAAAGTGAAACTCTTTCTTACATCTCGGAAAGACAGGCAGCAAAGCAAGAACACCCCGGGAACAAGACGACAAAATATTTCAACTTCCGTGACATCATTGTTAACACTTCCTTTTCTTCTTCTTCTACTTCTTCTTCGGGGGCGAGTAGGCCACGCAAAGCGGGCGAGAGCGAGAGAGACGACAACACAGAGCGATTGAGTACATAACAGTCATGGGTATAAAGCAAGCAAGGCTGATGGGAATGGGGGGGGGGGAGGCGTTGGAGGTGCGAGATGGATATAAAGAAAGAGTGCACAGGAGAGTGTCATTTGAGGAGTCAAAAGTGGAGTGAGACTGCGACGGCGGCGGGCGGGCGGGCGGCGGGCGTCACGCTTTGCACAATCACTCGATTGTGTATTGTCGAATGGTAGACAACGGGTTCGTCCTACGAATGGGACGACAATACGTAGACGATGCCAGCAGAAGACAGATAAAAGAGCTCGTTCGCATTGTTGTAGAATGCCATGCAACACTGACGAAGAATGGACGCTGTATCACGACGACGACGACGACGACGACGGCGGCGACGTCGAGTGAGAAAGAGAGGACGACAGTTATTGTTATAGTAGAATGAGAATGAGAGAGAGAGAGAGGAGGAGGGGGTGGGGGGGGGGCGGTAAGTGAGAGAGACGTCAATTTTTTTGTCTGCAGCAGCGCATTCTTTGGCGCGATAAGATGTCGAGGCATCAGCACGTTTTGGGTGCCGACGCGTCGTGAACTGTTGTCTATGGAGCGGCGGAGACAATGCGGTCGGTAATGGAGGCACCTGTTCGCGAGCGGTGACTCTCCACTGTGTGTGTGTGTGTGTGTGTGTGTGTGTGTGTGTGTGTGTGTGCTTTTGTTTCATTGACAGCGAGGGAAAATAATGTGTAAAGCGACGTCTGTTTGTGGAAAAATTGCTGTCTCTGTTCCGGATGTCGGGGTCAATTGTTTATCGATTGGGGGGGGGGGGGGGGGAAGAAATGTCATTTATATACGTGGACTCGCTTAAACTTGTATCAAAGCGCTGATGCCAAAAACAAAGAGTCAATGTGCAAAGTGCAAAATACAATTTACAACACTTTTGATCGAAAATGAAGTTTGAACAAACGTTTTAAAATATTAACCATCCTGGGTGTCCAACTCTGTTCTGTTCTAAAGGTCTGTAAATAAATTACAACAAAATCTATTTGAGTTAAAACTATTTGAGTTAAAAGTATAATCATGAATCTGCTAGATTACAATGATTCTGGAGTATCAGCTCAGGAAATACCATGGCGACCAAACTGACGAGTGTTTGGGTAAAAGACCTCCACAGACCGCGACGTCTGACGGTTTCTTCCCTCGACGTCGACCTGTCTGTGAGGGCGTTCAACGTCTGCATGTTCTTCGGGGCGGCGCGCACTCGGGGCCCATTGTACTCGGGGGCCCATTGCATACGGGGGCCCATTGCATACCGGGGCCCATTGCATACGGGGGCCCATTGTTGTGGTCGGTGCTCGGACAACGAACTCGCGTGACTAGTGACAATGCCCCCCCCCCCCCTCCACCCCGCACATGGTGGCACCCTCGCCCCAACGGAGAAACGATTGTCGGCGATGCCCGGAAGTGTGCGTGGTATATGTTAACAGCTTTGTGATATTCTTGGAAGAAAATTGCAAATATACAACTACGAGGTTCTGTTGTGTTCGTTGTCATCGATTTGAACTATAACAATATGTGGAACCGCAATTGACGATTACTGGAAACCGGCATTCCAACCAGATTTTTATAAAATGAAGGGACGATTTTTCTAATGGTCGAAATGTCGTCAGTCTTTCGTCCATGCTGGATTTAGGTGAATCCATGCTTTTTAGCAAAGTCATGGCTGCGAGCTTGCGGTTCTAAGTATTCAAATGCCATGTCTTCAAACTATCCAAAGCAGTCTGAAATCCTTCGCACCGACCACAGAAAATGACAGCGGAAGATGTCCTCTGAGAGCTCTTCAGGAGGCGGGGATCCCTCAAGGTGTCCCTGCCACGGTAGGCAATCCATTCCCTAAACAAAAACGTCACCCCCAGGACTTCCATCCATAGTTTGTTTCTAGTGTCTCCGACCACGAAGGCGGCCCCCAGCCGGCCTACCCCGGCCCAGAACCTACCGGCCCTTCAGGCAGTTGCCCGGTCGCCTAATTGGCCTACCCATTCCTGGTGTCTGCCTTTGGGTGCAGAGGGCGAGGCAAGTCGAGACTGCGCTATAGGGACAGGCCTCGGTCTGCATTCCAGCCAAGGTCGTTGAGAGGCGGCACGACCGCGCCGTACATAGAGGAAGTAGTGTACCTTGCCCGCTAGCGAGAAACAAGTGTACAATCACTCTAGAATAGGCAATGCCACCATGGTTTGCAGCTCTCGGCAGAGGGCAGTGCCCTACAGATTTAGAAATGGACACTGGAAAAATTATCAGCTATTCGCATGTGTTATGTATACCTAAGTACATAATTTCTGTGACATCTGGAGAAATTACATCTTCCCGAAAATAACCTTGTCACTAGTCAGACACTTGTTTATCTGCTTGGATCGGAATTTAACTGCAAGCTATGAGATTTAAACATGCAAAATTTTTTAAAAGTTTGCTATTGGTAAAAAAATCATTGTTGCCGGCGTTTTCTGAAACAAGTCTAAATGTGTGCTTCGATACCAAAAGTATTTTGCATCAAGATCAGGTCCACGCGCACGCGTAAACAGCTGACCTGACCGTGGATTCGTCATCCCAAGACTCGAGAACGCTGACAATGCAACAAAGAAAAGGAACAAAGGTCGTACTATATACGTACCTCGTACTTATTTGCGTTGAAAGAAGAATTTCGCAAAAAAGGAAAGACACAAACTCTCAACAAAAGACCATAAATCTATATAATTTTTCTCTAAAAACAAAAAAAAAACAAAAAACGCTACCACCATTTCCCGTCAGTCACGCCTACCAACCTCACACCCTCAACTAATTCCACCCATCCCCCCCCCCCCCTCCCCGACCAACCCACCCTTTATTTACACAATTATACTAGAGTTTCTTTTATGCTATCTTCCAGCATTCTTTCCGCATGTATTGTGTTTCATTCTTTTCACATTTTATTCTTCTCTTTCCCTGTGTAGGTGACTGTGTGTGTGTGCCACCTATTCACTGCCGTAACGTTGGCAGCACTGCAGCCTATCGCAGTACTTTCTTTTATTCCCGTCTTGTCATCGCGAGCGCGCACGTCGCTTCCTTTCGCGGGGAGAGCTTTTTAAAATTACGAAATGGATGCAATGCGTGAAGAGGGGGGGGGGGGTTAGAGGGGGGGGGGCAACCCTTTGTGAGCGGCGCCTTTCTTTAGAATTAAACAGGATCGGAGTGTTTTTACAATTTATTTTTTTATTCTTCCCTTTTCATGTACTATTAAATTGCGGCGAAAATTAATTTGCCTTCAATTGAGAGAAATTCTATACAATTTTTCTAAATCCACTGGGAACTGAACGCCTAGTGAAGTCGAACTGTTTTCCCAATATTTCGGGACCTGTAAAATACTTTTTCTCAAGGGTTATTATTTATAAACTATAGTATACTCTACTTGGCAGCCATATATTCCCATATGAAAACAATGCCACTTATAAGGTCAGGAAAATTTAAACCAGGTGAGTGATGTTTATGCAAACCAGATGTCCTCCTCTGCAATCTGCCGGAGGTCCTGTTCCGAAACCTGCTGAAGCTACTGCGCAGTAACAAATCTTACTGAGATTCGTTCCGAAACCTATCACAGTGGCCATTAGAGCCAGAAGATCTGTTGAACTCTATACTGAGCTCGTAGTACTGCGCAGTAGCTTCAGCAGGTTTCGGAACAGGACCGGAGACTCACTTGCCCGCACGGCTGGCCCCTAGGCTGGGCATTAGAAATATTCCAGCAGCCTCAGCCAAGAATGCAAACCAGAGTCGCATTGCATAGGTATTCATAAGTTATTGCAGAATTCAAGAAAACCGTTTTAAACAGGGGCTTGAATGCTTAATGAAGTCTCACTGATTTCCCGACATTACACGACCTGCTCTTTAGTTTCTTCCCAGAGGGTATAGCTCGACTGACGTTAACACCGTGGACAGAAAGCCAATTTTTAACCTGTCTAGGCTTCCTAGTTTGTTTAAAAGAAATCTATGCATGGAACTAGTAGGTATATAGGTGAATTCCAAAAAATAATTATTATTTATAACTAGTAATAACGTATGCACACCTGGCAGACATGACTCTTAGGACCGAAATTATAATGTCTAGACAAGAAGTATTTCACCAGATAACTTGTTAGCTCCAAAGTCACAGCCAAAATTAGCACTGATATTTCGTAACTCTGACTTTGCCGTTCTCGATTACAAAGCTAAAAAATTAACACGAACTACAATAGGGATTTTATCCATCAGAACCGATAACGGCATAACGCAAAAGTTACAAAATCGCTTGGCTAATACCTCAATTTTCCAGTTATCCTTTAGATAACTTCTTATCTATGTCATTGTAATTTCGGTCCTAAGACATTTGAACGTAGATTTGATCATGACTCGCTCGGTCGTCGCGCAGTCGGGCGTTGAACGCAGCTCAAGAAGGCGTCGGTGTCGGCGTCGGCGTCGGCGTCGGCGTCGGCCAGGAGCCAACCATTTGTTCGACCAGCGCAGAGACAATGGGCCAAAGCGCAGCGCAGCCACGCGTGTGAGAGAACGAGACAGACTTATGTCGTCGGCTAGCAGTGCAAGAGAGACAACACGTGTTTTTGACGCGCGCGTCAAGGATTGGAACAAAAGAGTGAAGCGCGTGGCGCGAGCGTCCGACTCGTGCCGTCTCGCTCGCTCTCGCGGCCGAGCTGGTGGCGGTGTCCTTGTCGCACCCGTTGTCCCGGAGCACTGCCGCGCATCAAAAAGCGTATCAAAAATAAAAAGGAAGACATTGTACACAATCGGCAACAAAGGTTCGCTGCCGCCGCGCGCTAGAGGAGTTGAATCGCCCCCCCCCCACCCCCACCCTTAGAGACCATTCGACATCGCCCCCCTCCTCCCCCTAACCCCTTTTGCCAAAGAGCTGGGAGCCAACACTCGTTTCGGGCATTACCTTTCCTGGAAAAGCACTGTTTTGTTGTGCTATAGAGAATTCCTGTATATGCTTTTATAAAATAAATGCGTTTCGATTTTTCAAAATGTTATTGTTGTGCCCATTGATGCAAAAACATGAGCATATAAAAGTATAACGATCGTTTAATGTAAAGATTGTAGCAAACCAAACGATGCGTGATCATGTGTGAATGCCATGTTTTGTGTTTGTGGCAAAATAGCATTTCCAGCCATTTCGTGTGGCGTGAAAATCGATGTCCTCCCACCACTTGCTATCTGCACGTCACCAAAGACTCTTTGAAAGCCGTCGCCATCTCCGCTATAATATTTAACCTAAAGTGATAGTTATAACTTTGACTATAATCACTGCTTCTTATTAAACAAAGTCAATCCACGTGGTGTACTTATAAAGTATCATCATGCAGTTTCGTGGTGTGCAGTGCGATTACGTAACTCTGATTTCGCCGTTCTCGGTTTCAAAGTTAATAAATTAACATGGACAACAAAAGGGATTTTATCCATCAGCACCGATAACGGCATCTCGTGAAAGTTTCAAAACCGCTATGGCTGGAACGTCAACAGGAAGTGATGAACCAGAAAAACAATTTTGTTCTTCGCACGTCACCATGGCTTTTGGAATTGTCGCTTGTCCCGATTACTTCGATTCATCCCCCTCCACCCCGAACGGTACGGCGACTGCGAGGCGCCGTTAACAGCCTCATTAACGAACGCTCGTCATAATCCCTCCATCCCCTTTGTCCCGCCGCCGCGACAATAACAGCAACAATACAACAGCAGGCCGCGCTTGACCGCGACGCCGCACCCCAAGACGCCGCGACGCCCTCACCCGGTCCGGGGTGGGAGTCGGGAGTCGACCCAAGAAGCAGTCACGTGGCTCGTGCAAGTCGCTAAGCCGCGCGCGCGCCCTCGTGCTTGTTATTAAGATTTCGATCATAAAGGGTAACACAATGAAGCTTTTCAAGTCGCCAACTTTGTTAATAATGCCCCGGTCGCTGCCGGCAATGGATGGAGCGGTCGTACTTAGGCACCGAGCCGCGATGCCGCCATTATCCCGAGCATGCGGCGGGGCTTAGCGAAGACATCGGCGGTGGTGCCAGGGATGTTGCGAGGCGCCGATAGACGGCGTCCCGAAATCTCGGCGTCCCGAAATCCGCGTCCCGACGTTGCGAGACGCACGACGCGACGCTGTCTGTGTTTGATTCGGAGTTTGTGCGATCGATTTTGATCATTATTTGGGATTTGGCGAACCATAGAATTTGATTTTTATGTATGAAACACTGAAAGCTTAAGTCTGTGATTGCCAGCAAGGTACCAATATAGGTATGTTACCTGGGTAATTTTTTTTGAAAAAAAGTCTAAATTCAATTTAGAGGTTTGGAAAGTAGATGAACTATCTATGCTCTTTGCGTTCGTCAGTTTCTTGTCATCGTAATTTGAGGATACATCTGGTAAAATATGAGGCATGGCATAATAAAGCATGAAGCCATTGTCCACAGCCTTCTACAGACAAATTCACGGAAGGAGAGTGGATATGCTTATTTATATATAGCGGACTTATAATGCTGCTAGACATGATAATGCTAGACATGCTAGACAGTCCCAATAACTACAAGCAATGTCTTGAGCAGGACAAAATGCTATGTGGGCAATTTGGAAACTCTTGGCTCGTGTCTAGCTGCAGTGGATCCTCGAGGAAGATGCAAATCCACTCTCCTTCTTCAAGTGAAATGGAGTATAGCAAACTTCGAGTCAAAAAGCAATGTTTTAGAAAAAGCTTAAGTAATTCTGATTCCATTCTATATTCCATTTATATTTGACTCGATAACATCCAGTCAATCTGTGACGAACGACAGTGGCGCTAACACCAGCAAACTGCAAGACCTTCGTGTACCAGCTATACGCCACTGCATGCCTTGTGAATGGTAGCCCCCCCCCCCCCTATCACACACAAACGTAGTCGCCTTCCCGCGGCGGTTCCCGCGTGGATCGAGCTGCACTCTCATGTCTATCGGCGTCGGCGTCGGCGTCGGCGTCGGCGTCGGCGCTCTCCGACTCGTGCACTTGTGAGAGCTGCATTATTCGCGACGCCTTCGAGTCTTAATTGAATTCGGAGCACAATGCGTGGCGCTAGTTTTCACAGAGACGTGGTGCAGTCTATATGGCATGATGGTGCCATGCATCGTACCTCGTGCCATGCATCGTACCTATATACGACAATGAGGGCAAACCCTCGACTCTGATTATATTATTATCATCGAGCTGCTTAGAAATGAAACGGCATTATGAATTGTCTGGTAATCAAAGGAGACAATCATTATTATTTTACCATAAGACAAATGTATATTAATATTATATCTATACTTATCCTATACATTTATATGGATATGTGTATATTTATTTAAATGTTTAACCGGGATGGATAGCTCAAAGGTATTCACAGATTTGCGCTCAGATTTGCCAGGCACGATTTGCAAGGCACGATTTGCTATTGAATTTGGCAATTTGCAATTCAATTTGTGAATTTGCCACAGGTTTTCCATATCAGTTTTATGGAAAAAAATGGAAATAATAATGATTGTATACCACATGATATTATAATGGTGAACCGTAACATTATCCGTTTGTCCGATCTTTGACGAACGAACCTAATTTGTAGTTGACTTTTGAAAGAGTTGAATAATAAGCACACCAATTATAATTATGATATAAATTTTGAAGAAATATAAATTTTATATAAATAATTGTGTACATTTCTTTTGCATGAACGTAGACACAAATGTCATCTAAAAATATCCCATAGTCATATACAAATGTTTAAAAAAACAATAAAATATAGCTTCGTCAAGCATAAACAAATAATCCTTTCAGAAATCGAGGTTCACCAAATAATAACAATAAGGGACATGAGTCTAAGAAAGTTAACAATAAGGGATGTAAGTGTAACTGGACCAACCCAAATATTCCTCCTGTCACGCAGCTCGCTCCTTCAAGAATCCACGCGTTATTATGTCTTCCTGCGGCCAGCCCAGAGCAAGGACCCTCTGGCCATTATGCGTGCGATGGTCTAGCCCCAACGCCTCCCACATGGACAGACCACCGACCCCGACGGGCACAAAGGCGCTTACTCGCCACAATTGACCCTATTGAATGTTCGGCGGTGGCAGCGCTCGCCTTGCCCCTGTCGGCCGCCCGAGCAAACAAACCACCCATTTCGCCCGCCATCTTGTCGACTGGATGCGCATTGTTGTGGCGGACGCGCGTCTTTTGTCTGCTTTTGAGACAATGCAAGTGACTTGTCATCGGGCATTTTGTTTACATATACTCGTGCAAGCAGACTAAAGGTACCTATATAGAGTACTCTAGAATATAATATATATATATAGAGAGAGAGAGAGGCTGCTGTTGTGAAAGTGCGTTCAATGGAGGCGCGTATAGGTATAGCCAGGCTCTTATTTTGAGAGGAAGGTTAGGTACTTTGTTGCATAGAGGAGGAGACACACAATGAGAGAAAATGACTCACCATTATTGTGGCTCGTTTAACAATATACTACGGCATGGCGAATATTGAGTTGAAAGTTATAGTTGTATGTTGTTTTAGAGGCACATCATAATACCACAATGCAGGGTCTACCGCCATGTTAACTCATATTATGGCAAATCAGTATAGCTCCGCCGTAACCCCACCGTAACACGGATACAATATGGCCGCTCTAGTTAAGGCCATGTGGATTTGTTTATATAGGAGGCTAGATTCCATGCACGATTATTAGTATAGGTTTCAACCGAGCGTTACCTATATTCTAAGACTCATGCCAAGGTGTTTTCCGTCGCAATTAAAACATTGAGTTACATAGTGAATTGAGCATTAAAGCGAAAATTGGTCGCGTGAAACTCATTCGTAATTAACTATACGATTGGCATCACAAAGCATCGTTAGCAAAATCATTCGCGTCAACGTATATTATATTAATCACACATCTGCACCCACCACAATGGGAAGTCGAGGGTCCCCACCCCAAGCAGCAACACCTTGCGTCCCTGCTGCGTTTTTCCCCGTGCCAGACAAACGCCCCTCCCCCTCCCCCACTCGACACCCCCTGGACACCGATACCGTGGTTGGCACGCCAGCAGCGACTCCTTCCCTCGCCTCAGACGTCTGTCACTCAGACACCTCAGGAGAGTAACGGCCGCTGCAGATGTGCGACCAGAGGAAGACCACTGGCAGTCGCCGCAACATGCGTTTGGTTATTGGTGTTAATTAAGGTAATCAGCGACGTGCGCGGCCTGCTGGTAAAGTAATGACACTGCCATTAGGCGGGAAATCACATGATTTGTGTACAGCAAAACGCGTTTTTTCTTACCAGAAGACACCTATATACATCAACAGAAATGTTTTCCAATTCCACTAATCACGTCCATTACTTTTTTGTTGGTTTGTTTTAAATCGTTACTAACTTACTTACATATCTTAGGTTTGACCTGAGGCTGTCTTACAATCCTTTGCCATACCTATAATGCATAATATGAGATGGTAATTACCTAGGTATATTCGTGGAACGTTTCCAGTGTCAAGATGACATATTTTCTATCGTGTCGTGTCGTGCTACGTTGTCTTTCCCCGCTCCTCTCGGCCCCGGTTTCGAATCCCGTGGCGGCTTTGCACGAGCCACAAAAGAGAGTCCGCCGTGGGGATCTAGACCCCCCCCCCCGCCCCCACGTGATGCAGCTATAAGATCGACTTCCGTGGGGGAATCAGCGAAAAGCGACCTCGACTGTCGCGGCACAGGGAGCTCAGCTACCTACCTACATGCATGCATCAAACTTAACATATCCTTTCACACAAAGTTTGTTGATGTCAATGCCGCGAAGTAAACTAGTGTATTTGTGTCTCTCGCGAGCTGGCACCGTGGGGGGGGGGGGGGGTGGAGGACATCCCCAATAGGGCTGCTCACGGCTGCTGCTCTCAACAGTCTCGCCAAGTCGTCGCATCGGAGACGGAACACAATCCGAACGTATATCGCCGGCTTGCCCCACGCGCGCCGTTTTCGCGTATTTTTCCTACGACGGCGGCACAATATTTCCCTATATACATCTATAGACGGAACGTACACTAGTATATTCCTGCTCGTGCTAAAATTAACGCTATTCAGTGACAGTTTGAAAAGACAGTATTGTGGCTACAATTTACACCGTATTCATCTAGATTTTCAAAGGATGTCGGATGGTAGAAAGAGAGAAAGAGTAGCGGCAGAAATATAGAGATATATTTTAGCGACTTATATGAGACTGGGAAGAAACGAGGCTGTACCTTCGGTGGATATATGGAATTGGAATCTGTCTTCATTGCTTTGGATACGTGTATTTTATAATACTCCGGATATTTCTAAATATTCTTTGCTCCTTCGGGATGCTGTCTGCACAGAATTTCTGTGGTCTTTTGTGTCAACTCCTTTGAGCCTGCTGAGCTGGCGGCATCAGAGCATGGGATGAAACGATGTCATCGGTGTCCTGTGACCTATTTCCGATCTCATTGTCCCACTGTGTGCATACATGCACGTGACTTCACGAGTACCTATACGTTTCTTGGAGATTTATGAGAATTAGGCTCTCCTCTGAGATTTGCGGCTTTTACCTGCGAAAGAGTATATTACGCTGGCACAACTGAAATTTTCCTGGAAAGTACACAAGCCCATGAAGTGTTTCAGACCTAACTGAGATAATTCTTTAAAAGAAAGTTTATACAATTTCTACGTATAGCAAAGAATCTTTATCACTGAATAAGAATGAAGCTCCTAAGAACGAGATTCAATTTTTATAAGCATGCGACCGTTGCGTTCAGCTGTCATTTTAGTTTGACCTTTTATCTGTGGTTTGACTATATAGATACATAAAGTGAGTATAAGTAGCAGAAGCAAATCTATAACCACCCTATCTTCGCGTTCACATATGAGGTCAGTCAGTCAGTCATCTTAAATTACCCGAGACTTTCGACTCGGAAGTCATGAAGCGATCGCGACATAATATCCCCCCCCCCTCCCCCCCCCCCCCCCCCGGGATAGATTTATACACGAAATCTGCACTAGCGAACCGGGGCCTCCGAACATCAAATAATAAAGCTCACTTCCGCCCGCTACTAAATATAAAAGTTGCCAGCTCATATAAGCAGAGAACTGAGAAGTTTCTTTTATGCAAACCCGCCCCCTTCCACGCCGCTCGCATATGCATAACAATGACATAGGAAATATATATACTATACATATGATGATTTTTCCTCGTAATACTTTGCTTATACTTTTGCAACTGTGCTCATCCATTATCCGCGGGTCGCTTGCAGTCCCCCGCCGGCGATGGTCTGCGCAAGGATCTCGGCGGAGACAATGTATGTCTCTCGCCACTTTGCGCGGCGTCGGCGTCGGCGTCGGCGTCGGCGTCGGCGTCGGCGGACAGAGTTATGCGCGCGATAAATCTGGCCGATGGGTGCCGAGGCGGGGCGCGAGCGGAACAGAGGGGAGGCGTCGACGACGACGACGGCGGCGGAGGGTGTCAACACCGTGGGGATTGCAGAAAAAGAAAGTGTCATTTACTCCCATTCTCTCTCTATATGTCTGTGTTATATGTATAAACTAGTGGACTTAAGGTTTCTCATTAGGTGTGCGAGAACATTTTTAGGGGTGAGAGTTTCGATTGGTGTTCGCTTGGGACTTTTGAGGAATTCTTACAATTGAAACATGATGGAAAAATAAATACCTCATTATAAATACGTTCCAAATACCTTAGCAAAACTGTAAATAAGATTTGTGAAGTTCTACAGCCTAAAAAATTAAAAAACTCAGCATTCAACACAAATAGCACTGGGAAACAATTCCCCTCAAAAGGCTCTGGTTGTGTGCTCAGATAAAAATACCACTTCAGTATGCATTGGCCAAAAACGGTCGCCCATTCGTCGCTAGCCCGTCGGGGTTGATGCTTAACCGCACGCGACCTCGTCGAGAGAGCGAGGTATACGACGATCGTGGATGGGTTCTGTGGGGGGGGGGGGGGGGGCACCCATCGGAGCACCGCGGGCGACGACGAACCGAGGCGAGCACTCTGCGCGCTAATGCAAGCGACGCCGACGCCGACGTCGAGAGTGGCCCATACATCACGTGACAGCGACGCCGTTTGACGCAGCACGTGCGATTACCATGCAAGATGGCGGGCATTACCATTCGAGAGCGTTTCGGCAGCGACGCGGTGATCTGCATGACGTGGGTGAGAAAGGATCGGCGGCACGAGTTGGGACTCTTAGCGCTTGGGACGTCTTCGCTGGCTAAGAAAGGCACCCGGAGGTACGACAAGCGAAAACTATAGGTAGTCTAGGTCCTTGGTCTATGGTCTAGGACGGTCTATGGTCTAGGACGGTCTATGGTCTAGGACGGTCTATGGTCTAGGACGGTCTATGGTCTAGAGAGACATGGTCTATGGTCTAGGACGGTCTATGGTCTAGGACGGTCTATGGTCTAGGACGGTCTATGGTCTAGGACGGTCTATGGTCTAGAGAGACATGGTCTATGGTCTAGGACGGTCTATGGTCTAGGACGGTCTATGGTCTAGGACGGTCTATGGTCTAGAGAGACATGGTCTATGGTCTAGGACGGTCTATGGTCTAGGACGGTCTATGGTCTAGGACGGTCTATGGTCTAGGACGGTCTATGGTCTAGGACGGTCTATGGTCTAGGACGGTCTATGGTCTAGGACGGTCTATGGTCTAGGACGGTCTATGGTCTAGGACGGTCTATGGTCTAGGACGGTCTATGGTCTAGGACGGTCTATGGTCTAGGACGGTCTATGGTCTAGAGAGACATGGTCTATGTCATTGTTAACATTGGATTCGCGAAATACTCACATGAAATTAGCCATGCAATTTAATTATGGCTTTATACCTTATATATCCTACGAGCTATAAGAAGATAAGAAATCAATCCAGGGATGCCAGCACATACTGTAATTTTATCTATTTTACTGGCTCTGCCAATCATCGCATTCGATGCAGAGAAGTAATACATCAGCGCGGTCCACCAGCTAACATTTGAAATTTGCAATTTTTAAATAATCCTCCTATATGTCCATGGGATTGGGATCTTTGTGTAAAGGGCCAAAGAGCCAGGTATTTATAGGTATAGTATATATACCAAAATTGTGCGATGTATTTCTCATAAAATATGAACGTATAACACAATTTTCCTCAACAAGAACAGAAAACCCACACACCGATTTCACATATCATGCAGGTTCGACGCATTATGTATACAAGGTTTCAAGACGTGGTATAAATATACCGACCTCAGGGGCAAAGAATGAGCTGATTACTGCCCGGCACATGCGCGGTGCTGGCTTTCGATGACCATTCAGTGGCCGGACCCGCTCGTGTTATACAACATCTGCCGTGTGGCAGTGGGCTTCATAAAAAAAATAGGCATAAAGAAAGAAAAACGTATTGGTTTTTTTCACCGAGGCAAATGAATAATTTATTGCTGTACTTATTGGCGTAATGGGTTTGCTGCAGTGCTGTTGGTCTCTTATGAGAGTGCGACCCTTCGAAGCCTGGCGATAATTACTTCCAGTGGATTGAGTTATTGGACCGCAGATAAATATTGGAATCCGTTTTTATTAATATTGGACAATTGGACGCCAGAAGCTTGATGCATGCGTGGCCGAAAGGTTTGGGGGAAGTTCGGAGGGTTCCGTTTGTGAAAAGCGAATTGTGTAAAAAAATACATGGAATTTTTGTCTCGGCAATAATGCTGCCTATGCCGATGAAGGTGCGATTTTTTGTGGTGTTTCGGGTAATTTTAATCCACATCTCGTCTTGAATATAGAATGGGCCACTCATGAATCACGAAATGCAATTAACAGTCAGAAAATCGATCGAAATTCGAGATGGTCCACAAATAAATTAAAAAATTCGTTTACCTACTAGCGGATTCGTAGAATATCGTTTTAACTGTAGAGTTTTACACATGTTATAATTTTATTTTTTAGCCATCGTTTGGAAGAAAAACAGTGAGACAAAAACAATACAAAAACAATGTAAATATATCCATATACATTCGTATACCCATGAGTCTCATGAGCCAAATGATGACCCCATAGAAGAAGAAACAAAGAAATACAACAAAATAAGTTTATGGAATGATCAATTATTGCAGAATGGCAGCGTCCCTCGTGGCAGATGCGCGAACTGCAGTCGAGTGGAGTGCCTGGTGAGTGGCGGTCACGTCGGAAGGCGATAGCTGCTCGGTGGGGAGACGCATTGAAATATCGGCATCATCTGCCGGCAATTAGCGCACTCGAGGTGTCACTGGTGTGTTCTTTTGGTGCAACGCATCTGCCGGTCCTGCATGCAGTTGTCAGCGCCAAAATCATATCGAGCCGCCCGGATATGAACAACGTGTCAGAAAATCGCTTAGGATGTAAGCAGAGATGTAACTCTGTAAGGCGAACATTTTCGTCAGTTCATGCCAAATGTTCTATACGTCTGAGCCAGAGATGTTCAGTATTCATATTTCAAACAAAGTATTTTAGACTTGCATCTGTTGACGTCACGGTATAAGAGTGCTCACACCCCCACTTCAACGCTGATTGCAGAGGTGCAAGCGAATAGAGGAATGAACCCCTAAATGTATTCCAATCTTTAATATTAAAGTTATACCAGTAGATGAAGGAAGAGTTTAGTCATGGGATGTAATCAAAATGAGATATTATCACAACTGTGTGTAGTGCAAACTTTTAAAAATCGCCTATATATGGGCTCATTTTATGCGATTTTTTAAAGTTTGCACTTTGCACCATACACATGTTTTAAAATATCAAATGTTCGTTATGTCCCATGACTAGATATACACTTCCTTCATCTACTGGTTTCTTAAAATTAAAAATTGGAATACATTTAGGGGCTCTTTTCTTTTTTCGCTTGGACCTCTGCATTCAAAGTTGAAGTGGGGGTGGGGTTTTTAATTTTAACCGTGGGAAGCACCTCTTTAATGAAGTAATACTTACTTTTAAAAGAAGTAATGCTTAATTTTAAACATGCATCTAATTAGGTTTTGTCCAGTACGGACATGAGCGAATTTGAATTGAAATCTTTGCCGAACTACCATTATACATTAAATTTCTTAGACTCATGTCTACTATGGCCGTGTCTGAATTGGCTGTTTCGTGCGGTCTCGCGTACTCGTTCTTGACAAATGACGCCAAGTACTGTCCGAATTGCAAATCCACCGCATAGCAGAGCGAGCACGCGAGACTCCGACGATGCAGTCTCGCAGACTTGGTCTCGGTGACTCGCCTGTTATCAAATGGCGGTCGGTACCGTAATTACGTCAGGTAGCAGAAGTTATCTGTACGAATATGAAACAAATGAAGTAACCGACACCAAATACGCAAGACCAAGACCGAATCAATTCAGACACGTCCTATGTCCTACATCTTTAGCACTAGTTCAAAAAAAACTATTTCAAACTGGGATTTTAATGCTAAATAAAAGTCTCACTGGTTTCCCGAAGTTTCTAACATTATATATACTAGTTATTTTTAACCTTCACATAATTACCTTAATATAACATTTTCAATACGTCGAATGTTCGCATTTGTGTAGGTATACAGGTAGTATAGGTACACAATAATTATGGTGGTGCCATCATTTGTAAATGCATCAGTAAATAATATACACACCATATCCGATGTAAGATATTAATAAAAACTACATGCACATGGAGACGAGAATGATAACGCCATGGACCATTAGAAAAGATCAAACCCAAATGATTACAATGTCACGATGGACCCCCCCCCCCCCCCCACCTCCAATAATAAGTCAGTTAGAAAAGAGAATTTCCCTCCCAATCTCGCATCTCGATGCAAAACCTGCCTGCCTTTTGCACGTGCCATTGAGTCGCATTATCAATGATGCTGATTACAGCGCGCGGAGCGTCCGCTTCGACGGGCGTCGTCTCAACCCGCGGACAATCAGCGCCGCTCGAGCGACGCCAGGTGAAGACAGGCGCCGAGACGCAGACGCCGACGCCCTGTCAGCGTCGCGCGTCGTCCGCCACACGACCGCACCGGCCGCGACAATACGCGCGCGAGCGACCCCATATATTCATCCCTTTATTCATCCCGTTCCCCGTTTCCCAGAGATAACAAAAAGGGAAGAAAAACGCGTTCCGAATCGCATAATAGTGATCGAATTCACGAGACGAAGAATCCGTCCCGCTCTGACATTTCACCGCGCCGTGCCACGCCGGGGACGCCCCCTTTTGCCGTCAACAAAACGACGCCGGCGTCGTCGTCTCCGTCGTCGTCGTCGTCGTCGCGCAATAGTTCTCTGTAATGGTCGCCCCCCCGGTTAACAATAGGCGTTAACAAAGGAATAGCTGGACCATTTTCATAAGCTATTGTAATGTTCTATTGATAAGAGATGATGCTGCTGTGGCCTGCATGCTGCCAGCCAGCGGTCATGGGGGGGGGGGGGTGGAAGTGGACCCGGTTCTTTGCCGAGTCAGACGCCATCATCGTCGTCGCGGATGACCACGATGTCACGGCGGGATGACCCCGCCACTGTTATTGTCGTGTGCCCCGGCGCGGGGGATGGGGCTGCCGGGCTGCGATGAGGAATGTCTTTGAGACGTGCAGGGAGATATCGGTCGGTCGGGTATCTTCGGGTGTATTGGTGGTGGGAACTGGGAAGCGTCTAGGCCATTGGCTGGGAAGGACGTGTGCTTGGCCTGATGGGTAGTTTGTTGATTTTTTAGCGCTGAGGTGATGATTTTGGCCGCGTTTAGATATTTGCAGACAAGAAAGTCGTTGCTGAACATGGTAAGTAAAAGGCGCACTAACGTATTTTACGCGAAACAGTTATTTGAAATATAATGCGTGTTCAATGGAAGGTATAATAGCCAATACACACCTTATATACGTGACACATATTATAGGCTTTATAGCCCTTAGGGCAGAGTCTGTCGGATTCGAAAGCGCTGTGATGTATTGCGAATCCATTTCGTTCTCGGCCTCGTAGAGCGTTTCGGGCTCCGACGGGCGCAAAGGACTCTAATGTTTGGAAATAGTGTGATGTGTATAGGTACTGGCTATATAAGACATACTTATATTTCTGTATCAGTATATACCAATAATTGGTTAAGATATTACGAGTAAATCGGATCAGGCCTGTGCTATGTTTCCGTTCATCTGGTCATCCAGAGTCAGTGACAAATTGCATGCTCGAGGATAGAGGTCTGCAAAATTGACCTTCTTCTAGAATTGACGTTTACAGTTGAAGAGGTAGATTTCAAAAATTGAAAATATAATTTTAAAAAAGTGGTAGTATGGAAGAGAAGGTTAATTATTGCGACACGAATTTTATGTGTATAGGTATATGCTGCGCCCTATGGACAAGGTTCTTCTTGGCACCATTGTTAGATCAGTGTCTTGGAAGTATAATGGCCATCCAAAATGTCAGCCTTCTGCAAATTATCGCATTGTGCCTTGTGTTCGCGTTTATCAGCGTTCAAAAATATGAGCAATCTTCAAGAATGTGATAGCCGCCCCCCCCCCCCCCCCCTCTCATTGTTAGTATCTCGAGGTGGATCAAACGATACGATTCGAACACCACCCATTGAGACTTGATGCGGCAGAACGGCGATGGGCTCAGTCAGCAAGTGACAGCAAGCACAGAAGTTAAAAATTGTCGCCCTGAAATCGTGTGCCTTTTCGCGACCGTGCGAATAGACACGGCTCACGTGGAATCTAAGTCCACGGATATCACTGTGACCTTTATTCGCACGCAGCCCTCAGCCATGCAAGCCCTAGGCGAGCTCGCTGTGCAAGGGGCTGGCTGCGCAGACTGGCAAAAGTCAAACCCCACGTGATGCTTGCCCGTGTGGTACAACGCCCCCCCCCCCCCCCCCACACTACACACATGCCCCGGATTGATATGAGAAGGTTATACCTCCTTCAGAGCAACGAAATGTTAATGACGCGTTCCAGAAACAACACCGACGCTTCGCATGTTATTCAAAATTGTGTACAAAGGCAAGAACCGTCGTGGTTTTGGGATAAAGGGTGAAAACCAGCTACACTTTTCAATTTCTAGAGACTTTTCTTCAATTTTGCAGCAAGTCTTAATTCTAACCGGTCGAGATTTAACCCCTGCTCAAATATAATCACAGTTTCAGTGTACATAATGTTGAGACAACGTCGCCAGTTGGACTTCGCACTTTAAGCATTAATATACACTAGAATTAATTTGAGTTTGCCACTTTTTGGGGATCTCATATATCATAGAGTACCATGCATATTAGAGTCCACCAAGCTGTTAGTTTTTTGGTGCCCTTTGGAAAAATAAATTTTTGTATGAGCTGGTCATGCTAAACATAATGTTATACATATCAATTAAAATAATAATGAATAATAATAGGTGGTACCCAGTTTAATTTTTGTTGTAGATAACTGTAACTTCGTACCAAGGAAACTTAATTTGTGTCTTGAACAGGCAGTAGACATATTTTCTAGCGTGGATTATAGAGGATGTAGTGTTGGATGTCTTGTGGTTGTGACCACCATTTTCCGAAAGGTCCCTGATACGTCTTCTTGGATTGGTCAAACTGCGGCAAAATGCTGCTGCTTCGCAAGTCAAGTTTCCCTGATTGTATTTACAACGTACGGTGCATAATCGACCTTTCCATCTGCCACATGTCGCCTTCACTTTGTCAAACACATTCGACCGGCGCTTGCAAAGACCAGTTGTCAAAACAGTGCGTCGTTAAACGGATTGCCATAACGACTCGCTGTCGTCGCCGCGTCCTGAAGAGGCCGGGGGCAGCGGACGGGGGGCGATCCGTCTTGCCGCCGCGGCCCGCTGCGATGACCGATCCGTCCGACGTCCGGCGCTCGACGCCCGTAACTAGCGTCGCCCCGCCTTTGCGGCGTCGCGACGCCCTGGCGACGTCGCCTCGAGCGATTGCAGCGATTAGCGCGCGGCGTCGGAGAGAATTCGCGGTGACCGACGTTGATAATCGGGCGTCGCTTTGCGTTGGCTTTCGGCGACGGTCTGGGCATGTGCTTTTTTGCTACCCATGTCTGCCTCTAGCTGGACCAAACTAAATGGTTGTCTTGCTTCATATTTCATAGCTAATCTAATAGGTACTTCAAAGTTGATTATCATATTCCGCTTCATAACTTTGCAAGCAAATAAATTTGCCATGCAATACAGAAACTTGCAAAATGTAGAGTGTATTTTATATGAATAAATGCGTATAATTATCAAAAGCACCGGTTATTTGTACATGTTTCTATGAACTTTCTTGAGTAACAGGTAATGTTGGAAGGCGTTTATAAATATGAATATTGATTTTGTGCATATCCCGTATGCCATGTCGTCAGGGTTACTGTTGGAAAGGTTCAAATGTCTGCACTGATAAGATCAGTCAAAAGCAGCTCACAGAACATGACTATCTAGGACCTAGGTATAGGTATATAGGTACAGGTTATACACTCGCAGGTTGCTGGGCGCAAGGTGAGTTTCATTCCCTGCTCGACCTTGATCCAAGGGCGTCGATGTTGACAACACGTTTCAACCAACGCTTCCTCTTCGATCTCTTTGACTCAGCGAGGATTTTAACGTTCATGCACATTGCACATGTTATGCCGCGGACACAAATGGTTCTAGTCATATGGCCAAATTAATATCGCACCCTTCGTACTATCCCTTTCAAGCACGTGTTAGTTGATATGTGTATAAAACCAAATGCGAGGAGTCTAGAGACATGTATAGGTGATGAAACAGTCTCGTTTTGAAAGAGTCGCCGAACCAAAATCTCCCTGCACTTGCTTGACATACGGTCAGAGCCGATCTTGTGACCGGTCAATTTGCCGCAGATTTTCTTTAAAAAGAAGTGCATGCATTACACAACTTAAATTGTCAAACGTACCTTGTTATGCGGCCGACGCTGCTAAATCCTCGACAACCACAACGAAGATCACAACGACGCCGAACCAAACGAGCGTCTCACACACAGAACAAACCACTGCCGCACACTTGATCACACCGTTGCACCCTCGTTGTGCGAGGTGTCACTCCGAACAAACGCACACATGGTGCGTCCACGAGGCACGACCACCTGCACGCACGTGCCACGCACTGCACTCGACACACGCACTCGCGTACACGCACGCATGACGACAACGGCAACCTGACGGACGGCAATGCACTCTGTGTCGATCGAGCCACATGGCGGAGGATCAGCTAATCCTCGTCAATTTGTGGGTTATGCGAGAAAAAAGCGAACGAAAGGTTGCAGGAAATTTGAAATATGTAGACGAAAGAAACAAGATAACTAATCAACGAAACTGAATCAAGCTTTAATTAACCAAATTTATTGAAAGACGATGTGTTTTCTTCGCTCAAGCACCTTCTTTTAAGTAAGACACCTAGGTAAATGAAGCACTAAAATATGAACATATAAGCAAATTTCTTCCCGGCATCTACCTGATTTGGAGCCCCGTATGCCGGCGGCTGCTCCCTGCGACCGCTACCCTCCACCACGTGGCCCGACGTCCACCACCTAGCGCGCACTGCCGGCACCGACAACCGCGGCGAGGTCCGCGTGGTGCGCGGGGGCGTCCCCGCTCGGACGTGCACCCGCCGCGACGACTGGGACGAGACTGGCGCGCCGCCCGCCGCCGCTGGAGGAGCACGACGTCGAGGGGCAACCCCCCGTCCCCCGTCCCCCGTCCACCGACCCCAACGCCCGCGCACGAAGGCGCTGGCCGATGCGATGGGGCGAGTGGGCAAGCGAGCCCTCGACGGGGGATGCCCGGTGTACTTTGTGCCAATCAACGGGGATTTTATGCGGACAAGGTTTTTGCCGTCCCATGGTTCTCCTTTTCGGGGGACTAAATTGCTCTGTGCAATACGGGCCACCATGGTAGAATAATTTTGGATATCTTCCACATCCAATGTAATATTTTTCCAAAGTACCTTGATCTATACGACTCTGAAGCCAAACTAACCAAATTTACTAAAGTATGAGATCAGAGTATGCGACAAACAAAAGTATTATGCCAAAGTAAGTATTAATCAAAGCAATTATAAAGTATGATACCAAAGTAACTTAGGTGCCGTCTGCAGTCTGAGTATTCCGAGATGAGTGTCGGCGATAGCAGCGCCAGCGGCGGCCGCGGGAGGCCCGACACCCGCGCCCGCCGCGTCGACTGTTCCCCGCATTTGTATTGCCCCCCCCCCCTGCCCCCTCTGCCCCCTTTTTCCCGCACCGTCGCAATCTTGGCGCTGAATGGACAAGCGACCCGAGAACAACGGCGAAAAGACAATGCCGATATTATTTGTATAGTTTTGTGTAGATGTAAGAGTGCCCGAGGGGGGGGGGTGGACGGGAGCGGGGGCATTTCTCTTGTTCCCGGGTTCGAGCCTTGCGTGGCTCTCTTTGTTGCGTCAAAACGTCTCCCGCCCCCCCCCCCCCCCTTTACCTCTGGGGATACCAGGATCAGTCGTCATTTTGGCAAATTGCAGTAATTTACGGGTTACAATATTACTCTGTATGGATCTACATGGGTGTACGCTGTGAAAGGAAGCTATATACACATTTTTGAAATGGTTAACTTCTGACATTCATGTTTTAAATCGACACATTCGCACGTGGTCCCATCCAAAAAGTCTAATTTACCTGTATTCGATGTGTGCAATTGTAGGTTACACACACAGTTACACCACAAGTACAATTTAAAACGAAACAATAATAAATAATGTGTAAATATATTGAAAACATGTTTGCAATCAACCAAAACTCTATGCCCATAGTCTCAAAAAATCCCTCATTATGATCATCTTTAATAGCCAGTTAAATGAAGAATGCGTCTTGTAGGTACTATATATATACATTGGTATATAATGATCGAGGGAAGGAAGGTCGTAAAAACGCAGTGTTTACAATTTCTAACTCGCTGTAAGAGGAGAATAATTACCTTTATTACCCAAGGTCTGAAACTTTAGACTAAAGGTAATCAAAACATCAATCATTATAAGTACCACAAACCAACTCTATATAATATGATCATCGAGTAATTGCAATTAACAACTTTGTAAGAAAAAGCCAGGTACCAGAAAATACCTATGTGATAAATGATTTGATGATAGATGTTATAAAAAGTTACTGGACAGCATGTGTGTGCGCAGGCGCGGTGCGGCCGACACGGCTCAGGACGTGTCTAAGATTGGTCCAGCACATCATAGTTTTTTCGAGTTTATTCCCTAGAATTCAACAAATTTTCATAAGAAGGAACCTAGCCACTTGCCAGCGCCCTCTAAATGGAATTGTTTCGATTTGCTCGCATTCAAAAATGTAGCTAGGTGGCTTTGACCTTGAGCGAGATTCATAGATTTTTTAAGACTCTGACATTTTCCACAGCCTCCGAGCAACATCCACACAAGTTAGCATTAGCAATCGGAAACGTTTTCATATAGAAGGTACTGGTTGTGTGCTCGGACAGAAATCCAATGTGTGCTGTCGATGGCTGCCATGCCTTGTCACAACACTTGCTTTCGCGGCCACTGGCATAGAAAATGATGAACTTTTTGTGACCATCATTTTTGTCCATCCAATGCCATGCCGTACCTATAACCATTTACTCTGCCACGCCTATGCTAGAGAATACAGTTGTTTGATTTTCCAGTTTGTAACAAGATGCAATGTCGTTATCATCTAGATTTCAGTTTTCGTTGTGACGTCATAATAGGCAGATATGTTGTGAACGAAATCTAGCTTGGACAAACAAACGCAAGAAATCTGTTACCATGAAGATTTCATGGACAACCAATCACACCCATTACCTCCATGTAGATAAGGCATTGCATCAGAGAGAGAAGAGCACAAGTATTTGAATAATCCAAAAAAGTAATACTTTAATTCATGACAACGTTCATAAAGACGATTTGGTACATTAGATAGTCTGTCTCCCCGGCATCACAGACGGCGTCTCCTATTGGCTGGGAATCAGGGGCGGTGGGGGGGCCCCTGAGCACGTGCCCATATGTAGCAGTTCGAGTCCGGCTGTGGGCAAAAACGAGTGACATTAGCATCGAAAGCAGGCACCAATCGCTTTGCTTGTACCTAAGTGTGCAATACAAAAACCACACGCGTAATGGAGTCGTTTTGAGATCACTTCCGGTCATCACCGCAAATAAATCAACGGCACAGCAATAACAGATTTCATCATAGCTAAGTCTCAATCTGAGTCTCCTGTACCGGTTTGTGCAGAAAATAAAGTTGATTAGTATTTGAGATCTCGCAAATGACCAATGACATGGTCGAAATTCAATCGAAATTTTGTTTACCAAAGTAATGTATAGCAATTTTAGACTCATTGGTTTTTTGAACTTTTGAATTGCCACTGTTCGAGTTTGTAATTAACTAAGAACTGCGCAATCATCTAAGGAGCATGTGTTTCAAATGTATAACTTACCTTCATTTGAAAACATTTGTGAAAATCTTACAAAACATATTGTTTTATACGTGATCCAGTTGTGCAATTGAATTGAAAAATAAACCCCTTATAAAGAGGATGATATATTGTTATAAGTTAAACAGTGATTCGTTTATGAAAAAACGAGGAATTATAACTTTTCACATCTCTTTCCCACCTCATATTATCAATGACTCGAGGAGGAACCTAACCTTGCTTAGAAGGGAGGTGAGGGACCCCGGTGCTGGCACGTACCTATAGCCGACTCCTGGGGAAAAGCACACTGGGGGACCACTGGCTTCAAGTCCCTTATCTAGCAGGAGGAATGCTCGAAATGCTCCACTAGTCCATACTTTCGAAACATGACATGCAAGATATTGATAACTATAGTCCCGCTGTCAACCTCTCTCCCGAACAGAATTGGCTGTGAAAACAGTGACGGTCACTCATTCAATACCTTAATCAGCTTACCTCAGCAATAGTTCAGCCATGTACCTGTGATGCTTATTACTTTCAGTGCTCTCATTGGTAGTAGGTGGTACGAACAAGCTAGACTTTTCTTTGAGATTGGGTGGTACGATCTGATTTTTAACCTGGACTATATTATAATGCAAGCAAAAATTTGATTATATACTTGTTACTTGTTAGCCACTTTTATATGCATAGACGCTACTCATCTACTAATCAACTCATATTGGCTCTGGTTGCAAAACTGCCCTATAGGATGTGTGTTCTACAGATGCGTGTGAAACGATACCTTTGCAACGCTGTGCGCAGCGTAGTTTGCCCATGTTGCCGTACGTGTTGCCGTCAGAGCCGCAGACCAAGTTGGTCTCTTGCGTCGTCACACAGGGGCAGCCGATCAACGAGCCGTTGCGGTCGATCTCCTCTCTGCCGGGGGCGGGGGCGGGGGCGGGGGCGGGGGCGGGAGCCGGGGCGGGGGCGGGGGCAGGCGCCGGCTGGGGGCGACCCCCCGGTTGCCCCGGCTGGGGGCGACCTCCGGGTTGCGGGCGACCTCCGGGTTGCGGGCGACCTCCGGGTTGAGGGCGATCTCCGGGCTGAGGCCAACCTCCGGGCTGGGGGCGACCGTTGGGTGGCGGACCTTGGGGCCAGGCCCACTGCGCGTGGACGGTGACCAAGAAACCTGGCGAAATCGAGAGCGTCTGTTTAAAAACTGGGCCGCCAAAAGGGACATGGCGGACGTCAGTATATCGCCTGAGAAGGTCGAGACCGTCAATCCAGCGGCGGGGATGAACGAACCCCATTTGGGGGCTGGTTGCACGCCACTGCAGTAGTGACAGTTGAATTGCAGCTCTTATGGCAGCGGCGTGCAAACTGTGTAATAACGAGATGTTTATGCAGGTAGTGCGTATAAAAGCATTGGGTAAAAGTAAAAAATATGTTATAAGTTGTAACAGCTCTTTCAGAAGTTTGTGAAAATAAAGTCACAAATCCTTCAACGTGGCTGTTGGTGTTTGATATTCGGTTGTTGCTTTTGTGTAAGGGGAGGTCAGCATTCAACCAATGTGTGTGTCGTTGTACCAAACATGCAGAACTAACTTACCTGCACAAACGACGAGGAAGATTGCTGCACTCTTCATGATGCTGTCCTGTGGTATAGGCGGCAGAACGGAGCTCAGGAGACGACTGAACCTGATATTCTGGTGTGATTGCTATTAATACAGGCACAGATCGTCTGATATGCGGCTGGTCCAACCACTTCCCCCCCCCCCCCCCCCCCCCCCGCCACCGCCAAAGCCGCGACTCTTGAGAAACGTTTTCCTGTCGATAACTTGTTTGCCGCGGCCAAAGCCAGAGCAAGAGGAAACGGATTGCGAAAGGCCACCAGGGCTCGTATTCTCGAGTTTTAAGTCAACTTTTAGTCAAAGTGACTAACGCCGTTTAAAACTTTCCTGGAAGACTTAAAGCCAGCGACAATGAACGTTAGTTATATATACTCGGACCTCTGGCAAATGACTTGGGAGAAGCAACTTCTTCCAAAAATGACCTGCAGGGTCGCCACAATAAAACCTAAATAAAGTGACTATAAGGCATGACCCTCGAGAATTGGGCCCCCATGAGTCGGAGAGAGAATGGGAGGGAATACCCAAATGAGGGAGACCAGTCAGTGCTGAAAATTGAAATCAATTTAATCGTGGCAATGACATTGACAAACGGTACAAGCTCACTACATTGAGGCGCCTTATCAAAGATATATGTTTCGAAAACAGATAGTTTAAGATTATATGCCATGCTGCTTTATAATACAACAGCTACCTATAACTGCTATACCATTTGACACAACATTGTGAGGTATTTGCGGAAACTATTATTTATTTATTTCTAAAAGCCTCTGGGGCCCAACCGTATAACCACAGTGGTAGGCCCCGGGCCCGTGTTACGCCGGTGTTATGATAACGCCTTCCTGGCTGGGGGACCACAGTACGCACTATGAAAGAATCTAACCTCTCAGGAAAACCCGCAAAGGATTTGCCTGCGTGGTGCAATCGCAAAACCCGATACCTCCATCTTGGTTCTGGGTTCTGGGTTCTCGGTTCTTGCAGGACACGTGACACGCTGGACGAAGGTGCAACCCAGCCGGGACGAATTGGGGACCTCCTGATTACCGGTCGTGCGCATGTCTAAATTGCAGGACATATATGAGACTTGCATGTCAAAGGCTAGAATCAGTATTTTTTTTTAGGAAATCATATTATTTTATGATCTTCGTGTATATGATTTCTTTTTCCATTGTTTACGACGAAGGACAAGGGAATTAGGACGAGGGACTCATGAAAGTTTTATAAATTACAAAGAATTTTCTTCCTCAAGATTTAAAGAATGAACAAAAACGTCGATAGAAATATAAGGAACATGTCCGATATCGCATGAGTCATCTTTGGAAGTTTCGTCGGCAGATGAATACTTTATAATATAGATATAGTATATAGATACAAATACCTACCTATATAAAAATAAAATTGTAGTGGCGTCAATCTGGTTCCCCCAAGAGCCCAGGTAACGACTGCAAAGCAAACGATGTTGAATATAAAAAATGTAATATTTGTCGTTAAAACATTGTATTTTCCTGCCGTGGCAGCAATTGCGTGGGTAAATTGTTAGAACAAGCGAGAAATATTAGACGTCCTTAAAAACATCGTTGAAGCACGACGCAAAACGCTGCTGTGTTTATTAGGTCCGTGACGAGAGAACGATGGAGTCGATCTCCCGGTCAGTTTGAGTTTGAGATTCTGACAAAAGGACCGCGAAAACAATACATGATCCCGATACCAGCACAAGAAATGAAAAACTGCATGAATTTCATCACCAGCTGCTTGTTCTACACAGGTAATGTATCAAAACATTGTTAAAAATGAGTTTTTGTTGTCCGGTGAAGATCTTGGATATATAATTATCTGCTGACCAATACCAGAGCTGGGTGAAAAAACGTGAGCACCTGATTGTGTCACGATGATGCAGTCAGGATGCATGTCCGAAACAAGGACTAAGGATACGGATCTAACAGTGAGCGTTAGCCGATTCCCCTCCAGCCTTGTCAGGGGCATAGAAAGGCGGGGGGATGGGGGTCAAATACCCCCCCACATATCGGCCTGACCCCCCACTGGGGGGGGGGGGGGGTCAGGCCAGTTTACTCCCCCTGGGATCACGTAACTGGATCGTGCCCGTGATTGAGGAATTCATGAAACTTTCTATTTAGTATGATAGGAAATTTGAAACTAGGATTCCCTATTATGATAACCATTAGTTGATTTGGCCCAAATTTACATTAGCATGTCATTAGCAAGCAGAAATTGTTGGATTCGGACAAAATATTGGGCTATAGAAACTCTAGAAACCGTAAAATAGTAAAAACGCGTAAAACGATGTCGTCAATTGGTGGTAAAATTAGTGAATTACATCTTTATCCATAGGTATTAAATTATAAAAATCTTTTCTGAACTGCTGGCTTCATTTATAGCAACGCGTTTTTGCAATGACGGGCCTGGTTTTTTAACAGTACCGCGAAAAATGTGTCAGTGAACTAACGAGTCAAACAGAAATTGAGTACAGGAATCTTCTTGAAGAATAAATCAATCATAAAATATGCAGTTCTGACCAACAAAATCTCAAGCCCCTAATTGACCGCAAACGCGTAGATTTGCTCCAATGAAAACCTTGAACTCAAAATTTTTTTGGGAACCCCCAAAATATTGATGAATGTCTGACCCCCCCCCCCCTAAAAAAAAAAAATCCTACGCCCCTGACCCTTGTAGGTTGTTATGGGTATCCTCTTCGTCATTTGAGCGCCTTTCGTTTGTCCCAGGCTTCTGGCCGCCGTCCCCGGGGGTCGGGGAGTCCCGGGTCGCCCTCCGCGTATGGCGGCGTCTCTTCCCCCGCGTCCAGCTCGCCAGGATGATCTACGGCATCTTCGCTCAGGCGTACAACGTCTACCTGGACTGGGGAACAATCGGCAACATGCTAGAGTACCTCACTATCCTCATGATAGAAGTGAAACTCCTAGTGTGTCTTTTCGTCCTGATGTTCAGGCAGAGTGAGTTCGCTGATGTTGTTCGATACTTGAGGGAGAAGCAAGTGTTGTTGAGAGGAGACGGTGAAACGAAAGAGCAATGCAGGATCATGGATAGAACGAACTGGTACACGCACTATGTGACGGTGGTAATGCTGGCCGGTCTTGCAACTTGCTACGTTCTGGTAGCGCTAGTTTTGTTTGTCCACGGACTGCAGCACAGAGAGATACCTTTCAGGTAATTAAGGAGCTTTTTTTGTTTGAATGTTTCTACGATGCGACCGTTAGTTTCTCCAGTAACATGCCCAAGCCAGCGGTGTTGATTTTAAAAATTATTCCCCGAAAATTGTACCTATTTCTTAGCCTTTTCAAAGCAGACACTCATTTGGTATAAATGAACGTAACATCTGTTGCAAATTTCACGTCAAGTCCATGCACTCGTATAACAAGTATTTTGTAATAGTTTGCATGTGGTTGTTTGCAGAAAATGGTTCCCGTATGACACGACTTTCACTCCCTTCTTCGAGGTGACCCTAGCCACGGTGATGGTCACACAAACCTTCGATTTGATCGTTATTTTCTTATTCGACTTGCTTTTCTTGGCGATATTTTTCCAACTGATCGGCCAGTTCATGCTGCTCAATTACAAGCTCGCGAACATGAGCGAACTGGTGTCGGCTGAGGTCCACAGGATTCTGACGGCCGAGCGGTTGAAGCTGATGAGGGAACACAGTGATGGAATGACCACACTTTCAGCCAACAACGTATCCGTTCGTTCGGTGGACGAGAGAGGAAATTCGAACAAGAGGTTCAACCGGAAGCAAAATGCGCCGAGAATTGATGATGGTTACCAATTTCCAACGGTTGAGGTTGATAGAGAATTGTCTGCCGCTAGATTTCTTCAGGATTGCGTGGAACATCACATTGAGTTGGTGAAGTAAGTATGATTGATACTAGAGAAAACATATATACCATAAAGTTTTCATGTGTGTGTTTAGGCGTCA
Organism: Nemoura dubitans; assembly: GCA_921293005.1. Classification (NCBI taxonomy): domain Eukaryota; kingdom Metazoa; phylum Arthropoda; class Insecta; order Plecoptera; family Nemouridae; genus Nemoura; species Nemoura dubitans. The sequence continues at coordinate 3,883,543 of OV121074.1, forward strand.
TGTATGTTTCGGTGAGCTACTGGGCAATTACCGGTGGTTTCTTGGGACAACCAACAAAATCTGACCAGCTAAAATGGCCATCTTCGAGTGCACCAAACACACAAGAACGTAGCATCTCAGACGCTCGACAACTGCAAATTTCTGGAACCTATACCGCCGTTGCGACGTTCATCCGTTGCCGCTAATCTATCTTCAGAATTTCAGAGACTGTGGAGTCACTCTTTAAAACTCAACTCCAGTACCAAGTGATTGCCAACGGAATCGTCTGCGTGGTGGTCATTTACATCGCCAAACTGGTAAGATTAATGTTCTGGCAACGCATTGTTCACCGCCTCGAAGGAATCTTTGATCATCAGCAGCCATTTTGGTGGATTGGCAGCTGAGCTCCCACATGCCTAAAGATAAGGGTCTTAGATGCCCAGTTTTTAAACTTTTCTGTTGACAATCTCTATTTAGATTCTTCCGAAAGTGTTGTGCAAAAATTAGCTGAGAATATTGTATATTTGCTGGAGGATAGTGTTTACTGGTTTACTTTTGCAGGTAAAATGCTCTTTGTCACAGAGGGCAAGGGTCGTTATAGTTGGCAACACTCTGCAGTCATGTGCGTGCTTATAGTACGTCTCACGTTCTTTTCTCAGCGTCTCAGAGCATTGGCCATTTACTATAACATTGTCGTTGATCGGTTTACTGCTGTTAAAAGAACCTGAGATGAACTGTTGGCATAAATTTGGTATTGGTCTCATCTTAAATTAAGCATTTGTGGTTTGAAATCAAGCGATTGGGTCGTTATACTATGTTTTTCTAGAGCCTCAGCGTAGATTTCAAGGTCGCGGTGGTGTCGTGCGTCGTTCTCGCTTGTACGATCGAGTTCTTCATGTTCTGCGCCCTCGGAACTCTACTACTGAAATATGTAAGAAAAGGGTTCTCGGTAACACGACCGTTAAGCAACACCGCGTCGGGTTGGGTGGCGGAACGATGACCGCTCATGGCATTGACAAAGTTGGCACATTCCCGGGTAGAGCAGGTAGCACTACCGGACGAATACTGAAACTCTAATTTAAACACTTATATCATTTTAAAATCCAAAGTTTGATGATAGCTAGATATCGAACATATTATCGCATGTGATTTCAAAGTTTTTCACGAGAACCAGTGCTTACTGGACAAGCTATGATGAAAACAAATGTCAAAGCAGACCAAAGTATCAATGCAGATTAGGCGACCATCTTGTTGACTATTTTGAAATGTTATTACGAATGTAATAATATTATTGGTTCACCATTGATATAATTTTGATATATTATATAAATACAATAATATATATAATTATGTACAATTATATATAATTTTACCCGATCCAAATTGAACGGTTGCTTGGTCTCATTGACCCGAAACAGCTCAAAGCAACGCTATCAGTTCCAAGAAAGCACATTATAAGTTCATCTGTTGGTGCTAACTCCTGCACAAAAAGCTTCTTGTCGACAGCATCAAAATGGCACGCCATTGCTCGTGGCCCCTCGGTGTTGCAGAGCAGCGATCTGAGCGTGTCGGCGTACAGCGGAGGCTGGGAGGGCATGTCTCGCAGGGTGAAGACTTCGCTGCAGATCATCATGGCGCAGCGGGGGGTCGTCTTCACGGCCTTCGTTGTCTATCCCATCACGGTGGAGACTTTCGATGCGGTAATATCGCACACCACCATTTTGTGTGGAAGTTATAATTATGGGATATTAAAGTTGAGTCGGTATATCAGGTTATGCTTATTAAAATATATACATTTTATATATTATACAGTGCTTTTTTTTGGAACACCGTTCCGGCACCTCATTTTGGTACACTAAAAAAAATTAAACAACTGCGTTAAATTTCTGCGCTGAGTGCGCTTGCCGATCGCTGGAAAAATTCAGCACTCCATTTCGTGTTGAGAAAGAGAGTGTAAGTATTTGAACCTTCCTCGTGCCGGCCCTCTGCTACTGAGATGCGAGCTAAGAGTTTGATAACTTTCTAGCCATTTCTTGAGCCATACAAAAGGCTCTATGGCTCTAGCCTTCTTCAATATTGAATGGTGGAAAAATGTTCAATAATGACGCTCTGTCTTCGCGCAGGTGATCAAGTTCTCCTACTCCGTGTACACAGTGGCGGACTCAGCGCTGCTCGCCCTGCAGAACACAGCGCACGGCGGACAATTGCCTTGACATGTGCAAAGGACAGATACCGAGTTGAAAACAGACTTCGCAATCACGTCACAGCACAGAAGAAGGCAGCTACTGTTTAAGACATTTTTCATTGAGCTGTGTACCCGCGAACGCAAATTGCGTTCGCGAAGCCCTTAATTTATAAATCGCTCTGCCGATAGTCCGAACATTATGAACGAGGAATCTAGCCCATGTATCCCATCCCCCAGATATTTGCCTGCAATGGGTGCATCACCGCAATGTGTGCAAATACCATCGCAAGGATTGGCACTTAGTGCCGGTTTTTCATTGGCCCATTAAGATACTAACGGTTCATTAGCAAGAAAATTACAGTCTCTGAATGGACGTTGCTATGCAAATAACAAGTTAACAGACCATTAAGTATTTAACGTGCCACTGAAAAAACCGTGTCTTGGCGGATAAGGGACTCGTCAAGCAATTGTATATATTTTCTTAGTGATATTTTTACCAAAAATTACTACATTGTTCCACTTCTTGTGCATATTTTTCTTATTCTATGTAGTACACGTCGCTCTTAAATGTTGGATCAATACAAAGAAATGTTACCATCACGAGTTGAATGCACGAAAAACAACTTTAAGAGAACCAATCCAATATATATATAAAGCATGACTAAGCAATTTTGTCCGTTCAATACTTAAGTATATTTACCCATCCCATACCTTAGATACTGTTTTATGATACTGGTATTATTGTGGCGTGTTTGCAACGACATATCGGTTATTTGTTGACCGCTAAGATGGGCCTAGACCGATAACGTCAAGTTACAAGTTTACAGGACAGTTTTCGTGTGCTGCGCTCGGCAAAGGATCGTGGATTGCAAAAAGTTGTGTCGGTTACAGCACAAGACATGAAAAACTTCATGAATTTAATTATAAATTGCTTGTACTACACAGGTAATGTATATAACACAACCACAATACAACTCTGTTAATTGGTATTTTATACATTTTCAATTTCGTTATCCGGTTCCATATCTGTTTCCATCTCCTTCTCCTGTAGATGTATCTGGAAGTGAAAATTCTCCCCACAAGGTCATTTAACTTTGCTCTTCGAAGATTCTCGGGATCAGAGCCAGGGACTTGAACCGGGAAAACGGAATTTTGGATTTTACATTTTTTGCTAGCAAAAATCTGCGCATGGAACACATCGCGCGTTCGGCGACGTTCGGCCCTTTCTCAGCAAGGATTAAGGAACAAGATCGAATCAGTCATGCTCTCATTTCCTTTCACTGCTCTTCGACAAGCACCAGAATCCCATTTACCCATTAAGGCGCAGTTTAAAAAAATTTTGTGTTATTGGTTTTCTCCTTTTTCTCTGAGAGCCTTTGGTTTGTCCCAGGCTTCTGGCCGCCGTCCCCGGGGGTCGGAAAGCCCCGGGTCGCCCTCCGCGTATGGCGGCGTCTCTTCCCCCGCGTCCAACTCGCCAGGATGATCTACGGCATCTGCGCTCAGGCGTACAACGTCTACCTCGACTGGGGGATAGTCAGCAACGTGCTGGAGTATCTCACTATCCTACTGACTCAAATCAAAATCCTGTTTGCCCTTTACATCCTGATGTTTAGGCATTGTGAGTTAGCTGATGTTGTCCGATATTTGAGGGAGAAACAAGAGTTGTTGAGAGGAGACGGTGAAGAGCAAGAGCAATGCAGGATCATAGATCGAACGAACAGGTTCACGCACTACTTGACGGTGGTTGCGTTAATCGGCGTTGGCGGCGCTGTCGTCCTGGTGGCGCTAGTTTTGTTTGCCCATGGACTGAGTCACAGAGAGATACCTTTCAGGTAAGACAAATATGAGTTGTTTGAGCGAGCAGGTCCCTTTTGCAATGCAATTGGGAAATAAAATGGAAATAAGTACGGCGACCGTAAGTTTTGTCAACATGCGACTAGAACTTAATCTCCAGTAACCGTTTATCGTTTCCACTATCAAACATATTTCCGTATTTTGAAAGGATTTGTTTAGGAATAGGTTCGAATTCTCACAACCGCAACACATTTTAGGTGGAGCTGAACGCACTCATTAGATGACTCTGATTGCGTGGTCGTTTGCAGAAAGTGGTTCCCGTATGACACGGCTTCCACTCCTTACTTCGAGGTGACCCTCGCCACGGTGATGGTGGCGCAGACCTTGGACCTGGGCGTTCTCCTCTTCTGCGACTTGATTTTGTTAACGTCCTTTTTCCAACTGATCGGCCAGTTCATGCTGCTCAACTACAAGTTCGCGAACATGCGCCAGATGGTGTGCGCAGAGGTGAACAGAAGGCTGTCGGCTGAACGGTTGAAGCTGATGCGGGAAAACTGTGTGATGTTTCAAATTTCAGCCAAAAACAGATCGCTTTACTCGGTTAACATGGCAACAAATGTGAACAAGAATTTGAATCAGAACCTACAGGCTGACAATGGTTACCGTTTTCCGACGGTTGTAGTTGATAGAGAATTGTCAGCGTCAAGACTTCTTCACGAATGTGTAGAACATCACATTGAATTGATAAAGTAAGTTAATGATTTATGCTTGGGAATTCTATACCAACTTCTATACATATATATATATATATATATATATATATATATATATATATATATATATATATATATATATATATATATATATATATATATATATATATATATATATATATATATATATATATATATATATATATATATATATATATATATATATATATATATATATATATATATATATATATATATATATATATATATATATATATATATATATATATATATATATATATATATATATATATATATATATATATATATATATGTTTATATATTATATATATATATGTTATGTTTTTTAGAGCGAAACTGGCGATTACAACTTTTGGCATCCGTTTGCAAAAAGACAAAATATGCATTTTAAATTATGGTTGACGTCATACCTATATACACACTTCGCATTTCAGTATGTCTCTATTGAACATCCGTGGCATTTTTGACCCCGATTTGCGAGATTTCCTTCCCTGAGACAATCGACAAAATCTGGCTCAGTCAATAATTTGCTAACATGTATAGAGCGAGAATTCTCACTCGAACAGAGAGCACTGAGCAAGCGCTGTTTTCCGGAAACTTCGTTCGCCTTCCATCGCTACCACCCTCGACTGTTAATATTAATCTAGAATCTAACTGTCATGATGGCTCCAATGCTCCAGGATTTCAGATAAACTGGCATCTCTTCTGCAAACTCCGCTCAAGTTCCAAGTCTGTACCAACGCCATCACCTGTCTGGCAGTCATTTACATCACCGAACTGGTGAGATGAATGCGTTGGATTGGAGTGTAAATGAGTCGGCTACATATAAAAGATCAAAAATGGACTAACGTGGTTTTAAAAACCATATTTAAATACGTATTTATTACCATTTTCAAAACGTGGTTTTTTTTACTATAAAAGTGTAGTTTTAAAATGTGTGAGTGGCCCTGAAACGATCTGCTTATGTCTCATGTTTAGAGCCTCAGCGTAGATTCCAAGGTCGCAGTGGAGTCAGCCATCTTGTTTGGTTGCATGCTCGAGTTCATCGTTTTCTGCGTCGCTGGAACGATTCTACTGGAATATGTAAGAAAATCAGTTAAGCAACACCATCATGGGTTCGGTGGCGGATTGGTGACCGCCACGCACATGTATGTTATTTTAAGCATCGCCAAAACCAGCGCATTCCCGGGTAAATCGGATCCGGAAGCAGAACCGGACAATAACTCCAATTGAAACTGAAACAATCGTTAATCAATCAAAAATCTTCCTGATGGTGAAATTATTGTTAACGACAGAAACCTGGCAAAACAAATTTTCACAAATACTGCAATATTCGTAATCGGCAACAAAATGGTTAGCCAATCCTGTGTGAACGGTTCCAAAGAACCAAAAGCGCCAAAAGATTGTCCGCGTTTTAAAGAATATGTTCTGTAAACTGCATAAAAAGTAACGAGTCAATACCACGAGACATAAGCTGAAGCATGACATTCCTCGCCGCCCTCGGTGTTGCAGAGCAGCCAGCTGAGCGTGTCGGCGTACAGCGGAGGCTGGGAGGGCATGTCTCACAGAGTGAAGACGTCGCTGCAGATCATCATGGCCAGAGCACAGAGGGGAATCGTATTCAGGGCGTTCGCAGTCTTTCCCATCACGGTGGAGACGTTTGTGGAGGTAAGCGATCACCCCTCGTTTGTACGACAACACCTCATAGCTGTTGCTGGTGGGAAATCCATTACTTTCTGAGTGCACGTCAAGAGATCTGTCTTCGAAGCCCCGCTTCTTGAGGTTCAAGGACAAATATAGACTTACAATGCCGGCCACTAAACTAAACAATGATTACTTGTACTGTCATGAATACTTGTACTGTCATGGTACTTGTACTGTCATGAATACTTGTACTGGCATGGTACTTGTACTGGCATGGTACTTGTACTGGCATGAATACTTGTACTGGCATGGTACTTGTACTGGCATGGTACTTGTACTGGCATGAATACTTGTACTGGCATGGTACTTGTACTGGCATGGTACTTGTACTGGCATGGTACTTGTACTGTCATGGTACTTGGACTTGTCATGTACTGTCCGTGTGGAAACTTGCATCAAGTACATTTGTATATATCGACAGTACCAACGGCTAAATTTAATTATTTTGTACTTAAATTACATTTAAAATAATGCTTAAAATGCGCGTTTAACCAAAGATATTACTGCCAGAGATATCTTTGGTTTCTGAGAGGGAATTTTGCGTACTGTAAAACCAAGCATCTCCTTATTTCCGCAGGTGCTAAAGTTTTCCTACTCTGTGTACGCGGTGCTGGATTCGGCGCATTGGAACCGATCGTGAAATGAAATAACAAACAGACACCAATGTCTCAACAATTGTGATTGCATACAGTATAGGCGATCCCACCTTAGATGATCCGTATTCCCTATATGTACGCTCAAACCATATTAACTATATTATTAACCTATATAACTATATATATATATATATATATATATATATATATATATATATATATATATATATATATATATATATATATATATATATATATATATATATATATATATATATATATATATATATATATATATATATATATATATATATATATATATATATATATATATATATATATATATATATATATATATATATATATATATATATATATATATATATATATATATATATATTTATATATTTTTTTAAATAACTTACAGCAGAATGAATTTTCATATAGTGCCATTTTGTAGGCACATTTTAAAATTCCCTCTGCTGTAATTTTTCCAAACACAACAACAAATATATTATCAGCCATCCAGCAACTTTGTAACAACGCGTGATATTTTTCTCATTATTTGTTCTTAGAAGAAATAATTATAAGAATACATTATAGTATGTATATATAGAAATTGCAAGAGCATGGTCAAAACGTTGGGAGGATGCTCGAAGTGGATCGACGATGAAATAGGTGTTGGACAGGGGAGAGTGATATCACCATTATGTACTGTTTAATGTCGTAATGGATGAAATTTTAAAAGAAATGGGTAAAATTAACAAAGAGATTTTACTATATTATGTGTATATGCAGATGACATATTAACATGTCGAGAGAGAGATAAAGTTCAATTTGAAGTGAGAAATGGGAAATGGCAACAGTAAAGTATTATGGAAAGAAGATAAGCAAAGAAAAATGCGAATCAGTGGTAATACAAAGAGGCAAAATAATAGAGAATAAAATAGTGTTGAAGGATTGGGAAATCCTGGACAAAGAATCTTTCAAATATTTGGGAAGTGATATATCGTAATTCGAAGTGTAATAACGTAGTGTAATAGTGATGCGAAATTAGAAAAAGAAATTGAAATGAGAATACACCAAGCAGAAATATTATGTTTAAACGTTGTTATGGAATGATAACTTCCCAAGAAGATGCAAAGATCTATTTTATAAATTATCTAATGAACCAATTCTTAATTATGTATCTGCAGCATGGAATAAAAACAATAAAGAAGTAGGATAAATTGAAGCACCACAGATGAAGTTTATATGATTAATTATAGAATGGGTGATAAAGTTGGACAAAATAAAAACGTAAAGTATTAAGAAAAAATGTAAGAGTGGAGAGATTAGAGCTTAGATTTTGAAAAGAAAGAATGAAGTTGTATGGAAGAAAACAGATAGCCAAGAAAGAGTAGGCAGATGAAGAAGAAGAAGAAGAAGAAGAAGAAGAAGAAGAAGAAGAAGAAGAAGAAGAAGAAGAAGAACATGAAGAGGAAAATAGGCTAAGTAAAAGTATAGAAACACCCATAAATGGCAGCTGTTGGTGTGTGTGAACTGTGAAGTAAGCCTGAAATTTAAGATTTCTGCCTGTTAAGAATTATGACTAGGTGAGTCAAACGATAATTTTTTTCAAATCGATTATTACTCGATTATTAATCGTTTTTGCGGTTTTTCCGAAAAAAATCGTAAAATTGAGGCAGAAAATGATGTATTCTGTAAATTGGAGGTATTTTCACTTTTCAGGTTCACATTTACCCTGCAATAAATATCTAAAACAGCAATTTTTCAACTTACCTGAAAAGACGCACTCTCAAATTTGAGGTTAGAGTCTCGAGAATGATTCCCTCCATTGCCACAAAAAGCTACAGATAAGCCAGCGCTACATAGCTGTGTGAGATTTTGTGAATTAACATTTAAAACATTGCGCCTTCAGCTCAGCAAATTTTCGCGTTTCTGACGATTTTGTTGGAATTTCGATGTTTTCGATTATTTTAGTGAAATCGGTTTATCGGTTTTTTCTCAAAATCGATTAATCGAATCGATTAATCGTAATTGATTGACACCCCAAATTATGACAGATAAAAAAAAATTTGTAGCCAATATAAGGTCCGTTTTAACGTTAAATCTGTGCTAAAATCGGCCAAAACCACACCGCAAACGCTACGCCAAACGCTACGCCACACGCTACGCCGAACGCTACGCCGAACGCTACGCCGAACGCTACGCCACACGCTACGCCACACGCTACGCCACACGCTACGCCAAACGCTTGTTACCGCGTTGAAGGATTATGATGATAATAGAATGAGACAGTGCACTTGAAAATGTCAGACATTTTATATCGGATGTTATAAACTCCATCACACAAAATCTTTCTAATACTCTCAGAAAATATAACCAAGTTCGAGGAAGAGATTAAATAATTGTTTACCGGAGTGAAATACTCGTTCATGTCTCCTCCGTCTCAAATGTGTACACTTTTTAATATGCTGGCACATCTTTTATTTCCGCAGTTATTCAAGTTTTCCGACACCAATTGTTCACGGTCTTCAACAGTTACTATCGTTTACATGATCTGAGGGTTCCTTTCTTTGTAAATCACAGCACACCATGACTAAAGAAGAGTTAACATTTTCCGTTTTGAGTGCAAACACGAAAATAATATACGCACAGTTTGGCAATTTGTGCTACATCAATTCTCCTTATAAATCCCATAAATGATGACGACTACAGCCTGTAATGTCCTGTTTCATATGGTTTCATATTCAGTCATCAGGTGCTAGGAAATATCCACGGCCTGCATGTGGACGCAATGTTTGTAAAAATGTAATAATTGAACGAATTTTTAAGACGTATAAACTTAATAAAAGTGTATTTAATTTTGTTGTATCAGTGTGAAGTAACTAGTGAATTAAAATGAAAGTTGAAATCTGTTTCCACGTTTCCTATACTCTCAATATTTCTTTCATAACAGACCCATTACATTATTGATGCACTCGAAGAATTGCCAGCTGCAAAGTTCACCCAAGGAAAAGTATATGTAATATGTATTTATGAACACGTCAATGTTCATGTATCACTCAAACGCAGCATGTTGCTTTGTATAATAATATTTTATTTTGTTTTCAAAAACGTATGATTTTTTATTTTTGAAAACAAAAGTCATTTTATAATAATTTTATGAAACCTGGGTCAGTTTTACAATGCCCAGTTAAATGTTAACTGTCAGTTAAGTTCGTTATCTCCAAGGTCACATCGAATCAGGTACCTCTATTTATAATTTAACTGACCGTTAAGTTGTTGACACTTTAACTGCACATTGTTAAACAGGCACTAAGAATTGCATGGAAACCCTTCCTATACCTTAACTGGAAAACCGACAATGTCTGAAGGGAATATCTGGGAGCTTCAGAGCAATGAAGACCTGTATGAACTTGGTCTTACGCACATTTGTATCACACTCTGGTAAGAAGCTGAGACCGATCATCTCTCAGCATAAAGACTGATTATTTGGGTGCTCTGCTCCTAAGTGATTTCCAGGTAAACACTCTCCTGTTTCGCCCTATGGGTTTCGCCCTATGGGTACGCCATGGGTTTCGCCCTATTGGCCCCTAGGACACGCGCGTCTCGGTCTATTTGTAATGCAAATATATTGCGAACACAATACTATAAGTGTGTGTGCCTGGATGGCTAAAGTGATAGAGCAAACGACCGCCATGTCTGAAAGACCTGGGCTCATTTCCCGAATGAAAATCCAGTCTCGCATCCCAAACTTGTTTCAGAATAAACCATATCAGTCTTCAATCACTGTATGTTGGTATTTTATTCAGATTTCCTGATATTTGGTTTTCAAACGCCAGTCTGAATTTTTGGAATGTGTTTCTTTGAATAAATGAATATTTCATAATATCTTTTGATTACTTAATTATGTATTTGAGTACAACAGCAAAAATTGCGTGCATGAGTAAATAATAAATGAACACTTATAGGGGTGGATCACTTAACCACCTGGAAAGTGGAAGGCGAACATCGATAAAGTCTTTAGATTTGTTGACTACGTGCAGTGTCTGAAGTAGGTATAGGCTTATTAAGTCGTTGTTCTCTGAAATTGACCACTGAAATAACGAGGTGAAAAGCAAGAGCAACAGAAATGAAGAATTGCATAAATCTAATAATTGGCTGCTTGTATTACACTGGTAAGACTTTCCATTTCAGAGTTTCATAATTCTTATCTATAATACTGTGAGTATACTTGGCAATATACATAAACTGTCTCGGTCGGCGGGTTATAGGTTATGATATAACTTTATACTGTGTGATTGAAATATTTACTTTCCAGAGAACACTCAAACAAATGACATAATCGGTAGTATAAGCTTTCAAAGCGCTATGAAAATTGGACATTCTGAGCATAAATAAACAAATTTTAAAGCATACCCAACAAACCCCCAGATTTGGGGTAAGTAATACGTAATACTGTAAACAGACATATAACTCCAAAGTAAGGAAACATCAATATATTTTACAACATGCAACTTCTCTTTAAAGGAAGTCCTGTAGGTACACTCAAGTCAACTGTATCCAAATTCCATGTGGTACATAAGGGTCAAAAAATTCACATCCAGATTTCGGGGTTAGTTTCATAGCCCATTTGCCTAAAGTTTCTTTCCACCTTTTGAATGAGAGTACATTGAAAATATAGAAACATTTTGCGGAGACCCTTGATGTGTTTCTGCAGGCTTCTGGCCAACCCCTCCGGGACCGGGAGAGCCCCGGACCGTCCTCCGCGTTTGGAGGCGTCTCTTCCCCCGCTTCCTGCTCACTAGGGCACTCTACAGCATATTCACACAGACCTACAACGTCTACCTCGACTGGGGTGCTGTCAGCAACGAGGTGGAGTACATCCTTATTCTGGGTATCGATATAAAAGTCCTGATTGATCTACATGTGTTGATTAATCGACACAATGAGATAGCTGCCGTTGTCAGTTATTTGAGGAAGAAACAAGAATTGCCTGGCAATGCCGAAACCGTGGAACAACACAGGATCGTCGACCTGGTCAACAAGTTCACGCACCACCTGACGGTCGCGTTGCTGCTCGGGATGGGAGTCGGAATGGCTCCAGTCGGTGGTGCCGTGGTTGCTTATGGGCTGAAGACCCGCACGATGCCATTTAAGTACGCTATACCCTGGCTAACAGTGCATTGCATGCATTGGTACCATATGATATAATATGTTTGGGATTTTTGCGTAAATGCCCCGAACACAAATAAATGTCACCTGCCATACCGGGTTTTTAATGATCTTGATTGAAAAAATACAAGTATTGTCACTATTTTTATGTGTTAGCGAGAATACCGGCCATACTCTCTAGCTTCGAAGGCCATAATAAAAATTGATAAAATATTGATATTATTGAATCATCGACCAATGCTAGCCGGTATACGCAACTAGCTCAGCGCTGTAGGTATGTATCCCATGCAACGTTAAATTATAGGCCTTACCAGCTGTCATCTTCGGTCAAATCAACTCTATAACCATGATTATGTCGTTATGTATTGCTATTTAAAAGATTAAATATAGGTATACTAGTCCATTCTAAACAAGACAATTTAATTTTAGAAGTAGCAAAATAATCCCAATGTGTTTTGGTTTTAATGTTTATCCGGTTTTAAGACAACGTATAAAAGAGGCAACATACATCGTGAATGCAGTAAGAGCTGGCACGGCATACTAGTTGCCTATCCCGTACCGGAGCAGTGAGAGCTGGCACGGCATACTAGTTGCCTATCCCGTACCGGAGCAGTGAGAGCTGGCACGGCATAATAGTTGCCTATCCCGTACCGGAGCACTAGCAGTGAGAGCTGGCACGGCATACTAGTTGCCTATCCCGTACCGGAGCAGTGAGAGCTGGCACGGCATACTAGTTGCCTATCCCGTACCGGAGCAGTGAGAGCTGGCACGGCTTACTAGTTGCCTATCCCGTACCGAAGCAATGATCGAAGATTGAATGTCGTGTTGATGTTTGCAGCAAGTGGTTCCCGTATGACACGACTACCACGCCCTCCTTCGAGGTGACGCTCTGCGCAGTGATTATCACGCAAACCTTGGAAATGATAGTCATTTTCTTTTGCGGATTTTTCTTCATCGTCGTCCAAATCCAACTGATCGGCCAGTTCATGCTGCTCAACTTCAAGCTCGCCAACATGCGGCGACTGGTGTCGACTGAGATGCACAGTCAGTTGCAGGCCGAACTGTTGAGACTGACGGGGATGGTAGATCGAACGGCCCAGAGAGAGGTGCTCGCTGGTATCGACAGTGGTGGCTCGAATGCACCGTTTCGCGTGGACAGAGATTTGGCGGCATTCAGATTTCTAAACGGATGCGTGAAATATCACTGCGATTTGGTCAAGTATAACTGCGATTTTGTTTTGCCACTTTTTCATTTTAAATTCAAAGTTTCAAACACATTCTTTAAAATTTTATTTGGAAATGTTCCATTGTTACGAATCTAAATCAACCACATTATAAGAGCAAATTATATACAACGTCGATAAAATTTTTAACGGAGGTGCCAAGCTCAAAATAAAAATGTTTGTTATTCTCTGGTAATGATCCAGAGTTTCAGATATGGTGGCATCATTCTTATGGACCTATCACATGTACCAATTCAGCACCAACGGCATCTGCACGTGCCTTGCAGCCATCTACATCACGGTAGGTGCGATTGCAATTACGTTCAAATCTCCAGTTGTGGAAAAAATTTAATTTTCATCTGTATTTTAGACCATTAGACTATTACTATAGTATGGAATGGCGAAGCGGTTCAGAGCCGTGGTTAGATGGTGTAGTGTAGTGCAGTTTTGCTCTGGTTCGAGTGACTTTTGGTCCTAAAAAAGGGACCGTGGTCGGCGTTTCGTTGGCGTTGGCGCCGACATCTTCAGGACTTCGGGGCTTATGGACACAGTCCTGAAGATGTCGGCGCCAACGCCGACGAAACGTCGACCACGGTCCTTTTTAGGACCAAAAAGTCACTCAAATCAGAGCAAAACTATTGCACACAATCTGTTGTCATGTTATAAGGGTAAGCATTGGTAATTATACGTACCAATCACGTGGGTGAGCACATGGAAACATGGGATGTCATGTTCTTTGATCGGCCGTAATCTAGGTTTGTAGCTGTATTTGTATTTGTATTTTGTTTCATTCCTAATTGATCTGTATACCTACAGATATTGGCATTGTCAATTTACTAAATTCTAAGATAATTACATTTAAAGACCATTCTCTGAAAACTAGGTAAAATGTATGAACTCATCTAATGTATAAAACAATGTGATATTAGAAATTGTATTCACACAGGTGTCTTTGGAGTTGACTCACCAGTTTTCTCATCGGTAGCTGCCTCGCGAAACCAAGAATTTGTTTTGGAGCAAGTTTAGCCTTCTATTCCACACACCTCTACTGGCATGCAACAACTAATTTTATAGAATGTCAGAAGAGAAAATAAACACCTTCTCGAGTCCTCTCGATGATAGGAATAGGGCTATGTCACAACTATTTATGTTTTCATATAGGTAATTTTAATTTTATTTATGTTTATTTCTTTCGTTACCTCGATATCAAGTTAATGGTAATTACCGAAACACTATACCTTTGTGGTCGGGTCGGACTCGGATGTGATGCGAGATATAACAAAAGCAATTAGGAAAATTAAATTAATTCTCTTTGCGGATACCAACTTTTTTCCAGCTGCCGAATAAGTAGAGGACATAAAATATATAAACATGTTTTTCGTGCAGAAAAGACTAAAGAAGTTTTTTTTTTTTTAATTATCATCTATAGCTTAAAAAGTACGTATATTAGGTCATTGGACTTGCATGAAATCTAATGCAAAACTCCACGGTGTACCGATCTATCAGCTTGGTCGATTTTCATTTCACGGAGCGAGGCAGTTGCTGATAAGGAAACTGGTTTGACAAAACTAGATTGCGACCCGGAAAACACCGTCCACTTTTTTGTGGTCAGTACATGGCCTACCTATGCTGTTTTCAGACAAACCTTTATAAGCAGATAGCAGAAATTCGACATGGATGATTAAAAAGTAACAATCTGTGTTTAGAGTCTGGAATTCGACCCCAAAGTCGCTGTTCTAGCCGCCATGCTGTTCGGTTGCCTAATGGAGTTCTTCGCTTTCAGCGTTCTCGGAACGGTCTTGCTGGAAAAAGTAAGAAACAAGTTTTCATTGAACTTTAGGTTGCTGTCTCATAAATCATAATTAATAAACATTTACGATTAATTTAAAAGCAACTAATATATTTAAAAAAAAAAAAAAAAAACTATAAACTATAAAACTACACCTAAAAAAGTATATAAGTACCTTGTGATTCGTTTCTATAACGTTCTGTCACGTGTGCAAATCATTGTCCCCTCGTCGCCCCTCGGTGTTGCAGAGCAGCGATCTGAGCGTGTCGGCGTACAGCGGAGGCTGGGAGGGCATGTCTCGCAGGGTGAAGACTTCGCTGCAGATCATCATGGCGCAGCGGGGGGTCGTCTTCACGGCCTTCGTCGTCTTTCCCATCACGGTGGAGTCTTTCCATGCGGTAATATTTTCCAGAATACGTGCACGCTCAGTCGGTAGTCAGTATTAATAGGAATGCATACCAAGACCATTTAGATGAACAAATTAGAACCACTTTTATTCGTCTATGCCAAGACAGACGGCGAAAATATTACAAGATCCGTTGCAATTTGCATTCGACTGAGTAAATTAATGTCTGGGACAGTTTAGATTGGATCTATATCATTGCGTCTAACAAAATCTCCGCCATCATCAGTAAATAATATTAACCCTGTTCCAAGTGTAACAAGATGAGATAACATCCATGATACGTATAATTGGGATTCATATTGGCTAAGCGCCTCCCATTTAAAGGAAATCCCCGTCGTCTTCATTGCCTCTGTCTTTTCGGCAATATATTACACTTATAAGCTTGTGTTCATCTTTTATTTTCTCAGGTATTCAAGTTTTCTTACTCGATATACACGGTCATGAAATCGGTGTCCTTCGTCCACAAGGGCTGACTTGGCAGGACCCGAAGCGTGTCCTGTGTCACCCAGAATCAGCATTACTTGGGCTGACTTGGCAGGACCCGAAGAGTGTCCTGTGTCACCCAGTCCAACATTATACTTGGTAATTGATACAATTGATTTTTTATACACAAGGGCTGACTTGGCAGTGTTTGATGAGAGTCACTTAGTGCCAACATTTTGTTCCTTTTTATTTTTAAGTTGTAAATATTTGTTTATTTCTTCATAGGTGTTACTTTATTTTAAATTATAACTTCCAATATAAAGCATGAATGAAAAAACTTGGTACAACTTTTTTTTTTTTTTTTTTTTTTTTTTTTTTTTTTTATTATTATGTACACAAATTAGCCTCCCAAAATTGTTACCCATTCCGGGATTTGAACCCGGGTCCCCAACTTTCGCGGCTGGTGCTCTAACCAGCTGAGCTAAACGGGCCATGAAATTTGGGAGAAGTAATTTGCATACAGGGTGAGAATTGAATGTCCCCAGGGGGTACAACTTGGTACTTTGTAAGTTACAGTTTACACACGAGGGCTTCGCAAGCGCGAGTAAGCAATAATATTCGCATCGAGGAACGAGCTAGAGTTTTTGTTAAGAGAAGAATTATTTACAAAAGTTAGTATCATCTATGTAATATTGTATGGATCATCCACTGTAACGCCTTGAGTGCAAAGGAGCAGTTGACGCATTTACGTCAACTGCAGTCTACGTCAACATTAAAAGCCCGAAGGCACCCCCGAACTTCCGAAGGTATTAGTAAAGAAACAATATAAACTTGTACCTATATAACATAGCCCTGGCCCACAGAAGGTAAGACCAAGGTCCGGGATGACACTTGATCATCAAATATCAATGGAGCACGATCAATTGGCACTCCTGAGTCCTGTCACTCTCTTAGGGGTGGAGCGGTGAAGAGGGGGGGCGGTATTGGGTCGACTTTATTTCAAATGCCGGGCCGGTTTCCACCCAAATCTAACTCTGGCGGTATGATCAATAATGGCTGAAATATAAGTCTAAACGACTGACTGTCACTTTAAGATCGTATGGGCTTTAGTCGGAGACTTTAAAAATTGCTTACAGAGTAAAACTAAGAAAATTTGTAATTCGCTACAATGGTGTCAGCGTGTGGGATTCACTGACCTTGAATAATAAAACGTTGGTTTTCGCTACTCGTATGCTATTTTATTGTCCTTGCGAATAGATATTGCATCCTAGTGTTGATTTCCGGTAATAATTACTCTATTACTCTTGTGCCAGCGGTGGGATTTTCCTAAACAACAGAAAATATTGTCCAATGCCCATTCATTTCGTGCACATTTTGTGCACATTTTTGCCTCCTGTCCCTCTCTGGGGGGACAATAAAATTACAATGTACCACTTGTTCTAAGTTCCCCCCTTTCAAAATTCCTGCCACCGCATGACAACTGGGCTACATTATTGATGCATTCAAGGAATTTCCACCTGCAAAATTCATCCAAGAACATGTATGTACCTATGCATGTATGAACACGTCAATGTGCACGTCTCATTTTTCAAATGAAACCTTTTTCCACGCAGGTTAAATTTATATATTTTATTTTGTTTTCAAATACGTATTAAATTTAATTATATTTTTCAAAAATAAATTGTCATTTCGTCATTATGAAAACACACTCAATAAAACCGGAAAATCGATGGCGATTGCGATCCCCAAATTTATTTGCAAGCATATCGTCGTCTGACTGCACCTCACAAAAGACGTGCACTGCCCCGAAAATCACGTGACACGATATCGATTTTCAATTCCCATTATTCACACAAAATATGCGCCTGTTTTGCGGTCCATCACCATGGTGATCTGAGACGGAAAGAAAGAACGAAACAACCCCGAGATTTCCATCATTACACATGTAAAAATCTTGCCATTCTGAGCGCACCCGGTCGAGTTAAGCGTGATTTACCATTCGGAATTCGAATCCATGTCGAGCTTTAGACCCCCCCCCCCCCCCGCCCCCTTTCATGATGACGCGAATCTCATGGTCTCGCGTAAGCGACGCCTCCAGGAAACCGTCGGCGTCGGCGTCGGTGGGCGAGATAACATCTGCGTAACGAACCGAGGGCGAAGAATTATCGCCTCGCAATGGACCGCCGTGCTGAGCGAGACGATCGCGTCGACGAAAAGACCGCTTCGCCGTCCAGTGGCGCTGCGGGTGACAGGCATGTGGCACTGAGGCACGCCACTGCCATTTCGCGTGGCCGAACCGTTTCAAGAACCTCGCATGTCTCCGGCATTTCCAAAAGCAACATTGGTCCTTCTGAGCCCTCAGTTGAGATGTTTGGGTCCTCAATTGCATGGCTCCAGTCGAAACTAGTAAGTACAAGCTTCCAAGGGTATTTCAGAACCCTCTGGGCCTGGATCCACGAGCTGAGCTAGGGCAAAATCAGGGGTAAGTTTGTTATTTCCATGGTGATTACCCCTGAAATCCAAACTTCGTATGTGATTGATTGTTCATCGTTTTACCCCGAGGGTAAACTCTGCTTTGTGGATCCGGGCCTTGAATCGTTGGCCGCCATTGGCAGATGCCCTGGAGTTGCCGCTAACGTTCGCCACTGGTTTGGTCGGGGCACGAACCCAGCACCCTCACGTCGAGCGGACGCGGCGAAGTTGGCTCGGAAGTGTGGCCCGATCCGAGCGTATCGCCCCCCCTCCCCCCTTCGCATCGCGTTAATTACACGATGGGTGGGGGGGGGGGGCGGTATCGGCGCGTCGACGTCCCAACGACTGTCATCGACATCGGATAAACCCGTGTGAGCGGTGTGCGTGGCCGACGGGGTCGGCTCAGATGTCACGAACCCTTGTAACCTCTATTTGGGTCTTTTGCGGGATCGACACATTGACACAAAATGATGTTTTGCTCCGAATAATTGCAGAGAATGTATAACAACCAATCAAAATTATATATGTAATTATCTAATGTTAAAAGTAAAAGCCATACTAAAATGCCAAGAGAAGTAGCTTCTACACGTCGACGAGGTCTATTACAGTTTTATTAGAACAAACCAAATCTCTGATATCATCATTCTGCTAAAAAGGGAACCCTTCATATAGTCTCCTAAACCAAGAATAAAAGTCTCCACAAATTCACAGCGTGCGGTCGCGGATCGCCTTTTGATGGCATGGTTTTGCTGCAGTTATAACTTTTCGGTGGTGCGAGGTTGACCATGATACACAGGCAGTCGATTCTCCTGTTCTACTCGACACCATAAATCGGTATGTAATAGAAAAAGAAGTTATCACACTTATCTCTTCATTTACTTTCTTTTAACGTTCGCTTGAGCGCAGCCGTGACGCATGCCGCTGTCAGCCGATTCTTTCGGCAGCCGAGATCGCATCTCGCCGAATGCGGTTGTTTTATGGGGTGCAGAGGGTGCAGACAGCACGAGGGCGTTCATTTGGCGGGCGGGAGGACTGGGCCGTGATTGGCTCGCAGCTTCAAATTAAAAAAGTTTTACAGTTCAATCAGATAATATGCGCGTGTTAACTGCATAATGTATGCGCCCCTCAGTTAACATGGGAAAGCGTACGGAAGTGATGGAATTCGGGGGTGCATAGCACGGGACGGAATCCCGGAGTTATATATTTGCTTACCAGATTTTTTTCTTATTAAATTGTTGGCAGGCTTATTAAATTTTATGCTGAAAACTAAGTTATGTTTCAAGTTTCTATGTTTGTTCTATAACCTTCGGTATCTCTTAGGACGTAATTAAGTTGTAAAGACACCAAAAAGGTGCGAACTCGGAATGACTCCGTTCATTTTCCGTGTGGTGGCTAGAATATCTGTATTTATAAAATATACTCTTATATAAGTTTCATAAATATTTATAAGATAATATATACGGATAGGTACCTATATGTAATTTTTTATTCGTTTCTTAACGAACGAAAGAAAACGAAGTCGTGCCTACCTCGAAATTTATAGGATTTTCTGCAGCCATGAATACCTATATACCTTATACACACCATCAAAATATGCCATAGAATTGGCGACATTCAAAGGAAAATAATTCCCGAAGCATTTACAGCTACGCCCGACCGGATCCGTGCCTCAATACGTCCGTGCAGTCGCGAGACGCCATGGCCAGGTAGCGGCGCCGACGCCGACGCCGACGCCGAAGCCGACGTCGAGGCAAAGAAGAAGTCGACGCCGCCGCCGCCGCCACCGACGACGACGACGACAGTCGAATGAATGCCATCATCGGATACAAGGAGGGTTCATTAGGTGCCATCACATTGACTTTCCTTCCTTACAGATATTATTTGAAAAGGGACCAATTTGTAATTATAGTTTGTTCAATGACTGGGATGAAAGCCATACACAGAGACATGTATGGTATAAAGTCCCAATGCACATGTTCATATGCCGGGCCGGTTCGGCTCGGAGATATAATATAATATAATAGGGGCATATCCAAGCCGTGTGTATGTATGAGACCGGAAACGAGTCGCGGATGAGGCGAACCCTGCGAGTTGGGGGCAGGGAGTCGGATTTGACCCCGGCTTGTGTGCTTTGTCAGGTAGGGTCGCCGTGGAACTTGCGAGTCGCGAGCAATTCAATGTCGATGGGGACATTGATAAAGACATGGCTGGCATAGGAAAGTTTATAGTACGTCTCAGGTTTGGAAGTCCACAGAGCGTTTTTTATAATTCCGCGAGAGCCCTCGTTTTGGATACCCCTTACTCTACTATTGTGTAGAAGCCTGGATAACTTGTTTTCTAATCGGTTCACACCGCTTTGCTGTCTGGTCGTTAAACATAATATCATGGAATACTTGTACAAATTGAATGAACGATCAATAAACTGAGTGATCAGTCGTCAAAATAATATCCCTATAGTGATTTACGAAATCTTAATTCTGCTCCGATTTTTAAATTTCAAAGTCATGTACAGATTATTTTTTTGGGGGAATTAATAATTCTTCGCATTTAACGTCACATAATCAGTGCGAATTATCTTTAGTAAAAACGCTCAAATTGATTGCGAAACAAGTAGCCTAGCCCCTTTTTTCCGAACCTTTTTTAAAAATGTTCACGTCATGTTAACCTAACCGGACCACATCATCAGCCCCTAATTATAACAGCCATTGGGTGGAGCGAGTCAGCGAGACCTGACAAAATAAGAAGCAGCTATCCGAAAGACCCGTGCAGACCCCGCACAGAGTAGGCATGGACCTGTATTTCATGGACCTGTAACACATGGAGTAAAGGTTCTGAGTATCCCGCTTTACGCTATGCGACCGGCCCTGCCTTCGCCATGAAAATTAGCACGCTGACTTTTCCAGCCAACATCGGCGCCCAGCACAGCTTGATTCACACACACAAAAAACACCAGCCCTTAAATAATATCGCCCGTGGCCTAAACCCCGCGAGCAGACGAGCTGATCGAAACCCCATTCTTCTTGATTTCTATGCATCGACGGCATGAACCAAGCGTCGCCACACAGCCACCACCCCTACGTAGGTCCCATTGTTTCCTTGCAGCTCTGCAGCCTTTTTCTTCTCCTACACATTCCCATTGTACTGGAATTATTCTTCGGATGATGTATTTCGCATTCTTTTATTTATTCCTTTCCCTCATTACGGACAAGCTCATTCTATTTCGCGTATATAGCGATCGACTTTTCACCGTCGTCGTCGTCGTCGTCGTCGTCGTCGAGGTCGCGGATCGACGCCGCTGTGCAGGACCTGCTCGACGTCGCGACGCCGGCAGCTCGACGCGCGATCTTGAAACGTGCGGTCGACGGCGTCGTCGAGGGTGCAAATCTGACGTCCAATTAGCAGACGGGGGGGGCGGACTGCACAAGTGGCGAGCGCGCCTCGGTGCGTCTGTTGACCATCGCCCAGTTCCGAGTCCGACCGCCAGGCGGCCGCGCTGCCCGGGGTGCTGGATGGGGATGGAGGGCTGTGGTGGGGCAGGGAGTGGGCATCGACCGTCCAATTTACGCTGGGATTTTAGGGGTGTTTACACACATAGTGGTAAGGTTTGCGCACGGTTTTTGTTGCGAATTAGCTTAATCAAATGTGCACAAATTATTAGTTTCTTAGAATAAATGATGGTATAGGTTTTGCAGTGATAGCTTTGCCCTCATAGAATAGGAAATAATTATTTTTTGCCTTTACCTACCAACCTACTTTTGGGCACCACAGGTTCAAATAACTTTATTTCAGTTTGTAAACCTCATATAGCGACATAGCCTAGATATGCTTTAAAATCTTTTATACTTTGTATGGTTTCAAAAGATATGGGAGAATTTCCGGGATTTGGTCGGTTCTGACTTCCGAATCTAGTCTATGCAAGACGCCCACTCTCTGACCACGTCACTGCTCTCCGCGAAACGCCCACCCGGCGGGCGTGCTCGAGTTCCCGCGGGCTGCATTAGTTAGCATGGCCGCAACCAGGGGCACGTCGAGCGGAAAACTAATTCCTCGCTGAAAATAATAAAACGAATAAGTGGTGTTTCGCGGTTATAAGTTTCTATCTGTTCGAGTTTCAAGCGTCCTGTACTCTACGAACATAACGACGGACAGCGAACATCTCTTGATTTCATCATTAATCTGTGGACGCTTGACCTCTCTCTCTCTCTCTCTCTTCACAATGCGCATTTTACATTATACTTCGTGGATTTTTAATTATAAAAAAGAATTCTCACTTCAAGTAGTATTCCAAATGAAATGAGCGAATATTAAATTCAATTGCTATAGCAGTTGAATTTTATATATATTTGATCTGTTTATTGTCTTAATATCAAAAAAATGATGTACAGACATTATTTTAAGGCTACCAATACAAAAGCCGGCTAGCCATGCCTGACACTTCTTTTAATATCATTCTTCTTAAGTCTCTCCTTCTCCTTCCTCACTTCCCTCTTCCTCCTCACTTTTTTCTATCAACACCTTCCATGCCTTCTTATCGTCCCACAATTTCTTCTCTTCCATCTCCTTCCAATTCGTCTGTCTCTCCTCCAAATCTTCTTTAATCAACCCACTCCATTTCTCTCTTGGTCTTCCCACCCTTCTTCGACCGCCAGCAGTTTTTTCATATTCGATTCTTGGTATCCTTTTCTTACTCATCCTCTTCATGTTGCCGAACCATCGCAGCCTCTCTCTGCCCAATTTAAAGCCTAGTCTTTCCACTCCCAACTCTTTCCTGATCTTACAGCTTTTCATCTTGTCCATTTTTGTAACACCCATTATACTCCTCAAAAATTTCATTTCGGCTGCTTGCAGTTGTCTTTCTTCTTTTCCACCAATCGCCCACGTCACTGCTGCGTACATTACAATTGGTAAAAAAATCATTATATAACAATTTATAACAGAAATATTATAACATTTTATAACAGAAATATTATAACAATTGGACAGCTGCAGTTCATACGACAGCTGCTGTAGGTATACCTATAGAGCGGACAATAATTAATGCCTAACCAGGGTCTGTCGCATTTTTAGATCATTATGGCAAATAAGTAATTGCCCCGCCGTAACTCAGGCTAGGTACTCTATAAATAATGTAATATATTATATTTATATTTATATTGCGGATACACATATTACAAAAATTCATAATATTTAATAATGTGTTTTTCGTTTACAGAGAAGACGAAAGAAGCTTTTTGAATTTTCTTCGCTAGCTTAAAAATTACGTATATTCGGCCATTGGACTAGCCTAGTGTGGCACTTCTGCAAAACTCGACAGTGCACCGATCTATCTGCTTGGTCGATTCTCATTTCACGGAGCGAGGCAGTTGCAGCTGATAAGACAACCGGGTTTCCATAATGAGTAGGTACCTATACCCGGTATAACCGGTATATAGCTATTATAATAGCTATATTCGAAATTTGGAAAACTTGGAAAAACACGGAAATTTATCTAAAAGAGCATATATATTTTTTCCAAATTGTCCCAAAAATTCATTATTACTTTGTGTGTAACCAAACTTGTAAATATACTAATTAACATATCGGCTGTTAACGACGTTCTGCATTCAGCTTATCTGCCAGAAACAGCACGCTCATCTTCAACGCCAACACTTTGACATCGTTTCATAGTTTTCATAGTTCCTGCTACGTTTCAAATCGTTTTCGTTAATATTCGTTTCGGTTTTAGTGGTAGGTAGGTACAGTAGTTACTTTATTTGTCTATGGTGGTACCAATCGTCCTGATCAGCCAATCGGCCTTTGATTTCTCATTGATTTGATTTTAATTTGATACGACGAGTCGATCGTATGGGTCAATGTTTCTGAAAGGCTCCGAGAAATATGGTATCTAGACCACCCTAGACTACATGAAATGGTTATCAATCTGTGTTTTTTTGATTTTTTTTTTATTGTCGTTTTAAACCATTACATAAAAAAAATGCTGGTGTACAGACATATTTTGATCAATATAAGATTGACAATTAACAATAGAAATACAATAAAATACTATTAATAAAAATAAGAATAGGTACTAAAATTGTGCTCGCAGGCATTTGTCAATAAAACAAAGAATCAAAGAGTCTATAAAATATAATATATATAAAATCACACAGATGTAAAACTTAAAAAAGTATTCATAAATACAAGAAATAACAAAAATTAACCAATACTTATATTATAGACTGCTTAAAAACTCACTGACACTGTAGCATGCCTTGTCAATTAACAAAATTTTTAACCGTTTTATAAATTCATATAGAGAAGGTGTGTTTTTTACATTTTCCGGCAGCCTATTGAAAATGTCTACTCCTACATTTTCTGGTGAATTCAGGGTTTTGTGATGGTTCTTAATAATATTTTCCCTGTTTCTGGTAAAATAGTGGTGTTGGTCTTTAATTTTAGGTAAACTATCAAATCTTTTTTTAATATTCACAGTTATTATTAAAATGTATAAACTATAAAAAGTTAAAATTTGCAGCGATTTAAAAAGTGGCTTGCAGTGCGTCCTTTTTTTTCCATTATGATTCTTATTACTTTTTTTGGAGATCAAAAATTTTTTTACTTTTGCTTTTGTGGGAATGGTATTGGTATAATGGTGTGGTAGAAATGGTACATGGCAGTGACTTCATATGAGTAGGTAGGTATTTTCAGAGTTATTTTTTTAATCTCAGAAAATACTGCAAGACTGTTAGTTGTTACAGTTTTCTCACGATTATACCATAATAATTTACGCCCAAAGGCTTTGCAGGAGGGATGGAAATACTACTCTTTAGGTAGTTTCTTACTTTGACCCCCCCCCCCCCCCCCTCTCCTACCCCTTCATCACAGCCACCAAGAGGTGCGCCCCTGAATACCTACGACTGGGGTACTCAACCTTCATTGGCAATGGGCCATGCAAAATAAATATGTGCATCGGGCAGCCAAGAGTAACTTCCGGACACAAAACTCGTGATCTGCAAGATACAGCGTTGTGTACCTACCTCACTTACGAATCACAGTACTGGACGCTTTCTCGTAACTTGTGTACTTGCATAATGTAAACTGATACTGCTCGCAACATTGATTATAAATTTGAAGTTGGCCCCAAGGCTGGCTGAAGGCTGCATACCACTGACCACTGTGATCCTATGCAGACATGGGATAGTGTCATAATAAGTACTTTCCAGGGGTGTAGCAAAAGAATCCGTAATTAATTACAAACCTGCCAGAACGTTCGGCTTGGCTCGCGTCCGGGCATTCAAAACACTTGCAGGCCATAGTACCTCAGGCCCAAGTATGGCCCAGCTTCAGTTCGTACCAAGCAGATCATTTTGTTCAAAATCCAAAATAAGATTGATTTGGATAATCTTCACACAGCTAGCTAGTAGCTGTGGGTACCTACTACGTTTGGCAACCAACGTCCTTATGTGGTATTGCAGGGCTAAGGGCACTTAGGGATGCCAGCAATTGGGTTCAGAGCAACGAGGCCGAGATGTAACATCTGCCTTTGACCTGACCACTAGAGTATTCGTCATTTTATTCGCAAATCGGTTACAGAGGAGAAAAACTAATACAGTATCCCAAATGACAGTGTAAACTATTTAGATGTCAATACTCGCATTTAGTCAGCTACCTACTTTTAGTAATTTCAAAAGATAATATTTGCAAATTCTAACACTACCACTTAAGTTGTTAAATTCCACAGTATCCCTTGTTATTGGGAGATCAACTACCTACCTATTTTGTTCAGTAAAACCACTTAATAATGGTAACTTAGTAGGTCAGATAGAATTATGTCGATATAAAATTATTATTACCAGGCACCACTCATGACAAAACAAAATGTAGCTATATAATATAATATGTAGTCAAAACATTTTCCATTAATCGAGTTTTAAATCAAATAATATTTGCCGGCAGTTCAAATCACTCTCCGTCTTCTTCTTCGCCTTGGTTCACGAGCAGCCTGACCAGAGAGAGGTTCTCTTCGATCAGCTGCTGATTGGCTTCTTGGTACTTGCACACGACTTTCTTCAATGCAGCCTCTCGCTCACTGCACGGCAAGCTGCCAACACAAAGACATGCATAGTTAGGGACACAAATTAGTACCTTACCCATGATCCATCTAATGTTAATAGTTTTAGTTTTATTATAATGCATATGATGTAGATTGTAGGTAGGTATTTGTTAACTACCTACAATAATGATAAAAGTGTGACAATAACAATATGACAATATGACCCTTTGGCTGCAAAACGATACTTTTCTGCAGTGACCAACAAAGGAATTGCAAATCCAACTTATTCTGAGAGATAAATAGCATCTGTCCAGTGCTTTTCTAAAGGGAGAATTGGTTGTTTTGTTAGTTAAAATATAATTTAGGGCACATTGTTATTGCAATGGTCAACCTAGCATTATAAACTTGCCAATGCTGATCCCAGAGAAGTTGATTGGCATGCATTATAATTATTAATTAGTAAACCATACGGAGGCTTTGCGCGGTTTTGGAGATTCATATACTTACGGCTTTGGCCTTGTTCGTGTCGATATCTTCCCATTCTCCAGTGCGCTTTGCAATTTGTTCTTCAGATCAGCTATCTCAGCATCTTTGCTCAAGACTAATTTTTGGTACATTTCATTCTTGGCAAGTGCTGCATTTGACAAAAAAGAAACAATTTTCAGTGAAAATTCTTTTAGTATAGGCACGCTACTTCTAAATTATTTAGTAGGTAGGTAAGTAAAGACTAATTGGCACATAGTCTAGCAAAAGAAACCTTCTTTTCCTCAATGTTTATAAAATTCAAACGCATAACAAACCTTCATACTTCTGCCTGGCAACATTGGTATCAAATTTCGTGGCTACACCGTTCAACTCTCTTGTTGCTAAATCAGCTCGATCTGTGGAGCGTTTTTCTTTCTCGTTGCTCTTTGCAAGGCGACGTTTTAACAGAGAAATTTCCGTCTCCAGCTGGCGATTAACAAATTTTTGTCTGTCTGCTTCTTCTTGGCGTACTGAGTTGGTGTGAACAGCCTCACGCAGTAGATTCATCAACTGCCAAGTCGTCTCCGCCAGGCGTGGTAGAACAGCCGCGTTATTTAGAGGGATGGTTACGTCCCCTAATATTAGAGGAATCCCGTACAGGTCCAATTCCTTAAAACAGTACAATTCAATTGAACTCGAGCAAATCACCAAGGCATACAGAATGTGTTTTTTTCTTACGACAAGAAGAGACTGCTCCGCAAAATGTTATTTTCTTGTGTTGCCACTAGGTGCTACCTACTAAACCAAATATCATTAATGTATTTAGTGAGAACTAGAGTGGCTTAAGAACCTACTAAACCAAGCCAAAATCATTGATTCAACAAGTAGCGATTATTGTTGTTATAGCTGTCATGTTATGTTAGGTTAGTCAGCAAACAAAACTACAAAAACTTACATCAGACAGAGCTTTTAGCTCTTCCACGGTGATTTTCTCACTCATTATAAATGCTTAGTATCTGGAATGCATTTCACACTGACATTGATATCAATATGCGTCAATAACTAAGAATTGCTCTGTTAAATTCCTTGTATGCGGCCAGTGCTGTCAGTGTCACTGTCACGCAAGTGATTCCTTTCCCGCTCTTTCTATTCAAGCTTCACCGTGTACTCATAGACGGCGTTGACGGCGTCTTTGCTTTCAATTTTAGTAGCGGGCCTAGTAGGGAAACTTTTAGGTGAAAATTTTTTACCCGTTGTACAATTGTCTATTATGAGTCGGCACACTATTTGAACACAAGGAATATTTTCAAATTACTGCCTCATTTGGGTACCCTTAGTTTGATGTTGCCTTTTTCGTTAGGTTCGTTAGGTTCGTTAGGTATCCTTATGGCAATTTTTCTTTAGTCGAGCGTTATAAATACGCAGATTTGTTTGATACTGGCGACCCCCGCCCCGCGTCCAGCGCAACCTTCGATCATTAGTAATGATCGAAGGCGCAACGTGCCTAAGTTCTAGTCCGACGTCAGTATTCTGACTAGGTACCTATACTGTCAGATAATATGCAGAACACCGCCACAGAAAATGGTAATTTGTCCGAGAACTGGCGGAAGAAGAGTTCGATTGTACGCAACACGTATAGCATATACAGCGCTCTGTACATGAGTGAGATTCTCTTGATTAATTAGCCTCCGACTCCCCGCTCTCCAGTACATACCCAAAAATGGCATTTGCTTAGTGCGACCCGTGTGAGCGAGCGGCCGATGAAATGAGCGCCTACGTTGCCAGAATGTTTGTCAACGACTGAATTATCTTCTGCATTGTGTGAGCGATGATTTTCCGTGAGAATGAATGAGGTCGGAGATACTGCCCCCCCCCCCCCCCCTCCCACCCCCCAACAGAGATACCAACACTGGACCCCTAAGCAGTAAGCATCATCACCCTGTGCTGTCAATGGTCGTGCAGATTTGGTCTTCTTACTGGACGTGTATCTTGTGTTAACGGTTGTGAGTTGAGACCGTGATATGTTGGACTCAAATAGTTAGTTCAGTTCGCCAGAGTTCGCCGGCTGGTTGACATGGTGGTAGCTCGAAATCATTCCCACGCTTCTAGTACCGAATCGCATACATATTCTACCGAGCATCAACTGCAGTGATACCTACTTAATTCTAACAAAGTGACGCTAGTAAATGCTGAGATACACCCTGTACTGGATTAATGCAATGGGGAATCATCGATCAATTGTGAGTCATACCCTAAAGTATACAAGTATCGGGTACACTAGCCTACATCACTGGTAGCTTGCTGGGTCTGGGATCACAACTCTACAAACCATACAACTTGAAATCGCATGTTCGATTGCAAGCGATAGGATATGAAGCCACCAATGACACAGTCCAGATGTGAAACAGAGCAATGATTGATTATTGGGCGATAGTGTCAAAAGGAAACTGTATATCGTCCCTCGCACATTCTTTAGTCACTATACATAAAGATCTTTGTGTTGGCTACCAAATATTATTCAGAACGGATGTAAAATAAAAACTCGCGTTCATATTATATGATTCTTTCATTAGCCCAATGTAAATATTTATGCGCTATAGCTAAAATATAAGGAAGCAGCAAACTATGACGATTTGCTTACATAGTTTTAGTTTGTAAGTATTTAGGTATAAGGTTTAGGTACCTATATGTCGCTGTTCAGTTCTCACACCACTCAATTCCACATCGTAAAATTTAAACTTGTCGTCGGTCTCATATTTTCAAAACAAACCTCTCTTACCAACAATCCCCATAATTGCCTCTCTAACTCAAAATGCATATAGTCAAGCAAGGCTCAAAAGACAGGCGAAGGGACGACCATAATAAAATTATTCATTATTTTGGGGATAAATTTTCGAGACGAGCTCAAAATGTGGGACTAATTCATGATTTTATTTTGAGATGTATATTAAGAAATCGGCTAAAAATTGACGGTACTTTGTCGCTTTCTTTACCACCCACCGCCTTTGAGGGCCGATACCGTTGAGTTTGACTTGAGGACAGACAGTTTAGAAGGCGATCGCGATCACTTCCGTTCTTTATCGCATTTGGGCGCCCTTTCTGCTTGCCGACCGAGCAATGGGCGCAGAGGTAAGAATTTTGCTCGCTTTTAATTTGGAAGAAAAGGTGCTTTCAATCATAAAATAGTCTTCATAGCTATTCAGAAAAGTTTCATTTTATTGTTTTGCATGATTTCATCGATGCTGGAATGCTTTAGGCGCTTGCGTTTTATTTCGAAACGTGAAAATTAGTTCTGGCCTGTATAGAAGGTAATATAAGATGATTCCGCCGGTTGGGATATCTCCCCACCGAAAAGACAGTCACTTTTCTTGAGTCGGCTCTTTGCCACGAATTACAGTAACAGTTACGAATTACAGTTGAGTTGGTAATACAGTACAACATTTTATTGGCTTCAGGGATAGTTTGTTGGAAATAATCAATATCAATCAATATCATTATCTGAAATTTTATTTCTGAAATTTCATCGCCATATTTGTTTTTGAATACGCTCTGAAAAAATCAAACTTCCGCCCGCACGAAAAGTGAAATCCCGTTATTTTTTTCCATCGGCGTCAAACAGCGCAGTTGACGCAATCCAAAAAAGTGCAATAATTGGTGCACTCTCTGCTCTCAAAACACGATAAATGCAATCCAGTAAGTTTTTGCAATGTTTTTTCCACGTCCTGGTCCAATAATGCACGCCCTGGAAACTTTTATTTCGTCGTAAACCTTGTAATCCGTTCGGGCATGACAATGGTCGTTGCTGTAATAGGGAGGGCCCTTTTCGCCGAGGCTGTTTTACGGCTAATGCACGGACGGAGCACGGCCGAAAGTTGATTATAATTCATCTCAAATTTTCTTGATAACAAAAATCCATTTTCCTATCGATTTCATTAACAAATTAATATTTTTTCGAGAAATTGCTGATTCACCCGCCAAAATGTTCTGAAGGGAGGTGGCCATCTTTTGTCTTACAAGACGTACCTAATAAGAATTATGCTAAATCATGGCTAAAAATCGCCATTTTGCGCCGAAAACGCGCTGCCGTGTGATACCTGGCTGGTTAAAACCACAATTTTCTGTGTTATCACCTCTGAAATGACGACCAATGCTGTCCGTAAGTGACTGTTAACAGTTTGCCTACAATGCAATCAACAAATTAGCATACCTACTTCGTATTATTGTGAAACAAGTATCGGCCTCCAGGGATAGGACTGAAACCTAGGTAGGGCAGACTTTTCGCATGATTTTCCAATTTTTTTCGGCAATCTTAGTAGGCCTCGATTCAATAATATGAGTAATCAGCTAATTTGTGATTGATTTTCCCTTTGGGCCCAATTCATTCATCATTAATCGAACTTAATAAATCGATTACCAATGATCATAGATTAATAATGATTGATGTGAGTTATTCATTAATCTATGATATCAATATCATGACTTCAATAATTAATCTTCTGCCGAGCTCTTTGACTTTTCTAAATGATCTACATTAATCACAATATTGATTACCTAAATCAGGCAAGGTTCTATAGGTATAGGTATAGGTACCTACCTACCTAAGATTTTTTTGTTTGGGCGAACCAAAAATATTTGCCCTCCTGACTATTTTTACAAACTCAATGGTTCAATAGTTAATTCAATTTCTCAATTTCAATACATTTAATTTTTGATTATTCATTCTCTAAACTTTTAAACATTGCTATTTTCCGGCTGTGCGGCATTCCCCCAATCTAGCCAGCGTCTAGATCTCAAACCAACGCAGCGGCAGTCAAAGAATGTCGCTGATTGACTCCTGGTGTCTGTCCTTCTACAGATTTCGAAGCTGTCGTCGTCACCACGCCTACCCTCTCGACTTCTGCCCGAGAATCCGATGGTGACCCGACTCGCGCTGCTGGACCGAAAACATTTAGCAAACACTCGGGGAAAGCAGTCCACCTACCGGTACGATGCGTGAACTCTCAGCCCCCGGTGTCAGTTGTTCAGTACTGGGTTGACGTCGTAAAGATCGCTCTGCCGGACCGAAAACACCTTGCTTGTCGAAGTGGAATGCGGAAAATCAGTCCAGCTCAGCGCACCAAACTCGATGGAAATGATTTTTTGGCTTGGGGAGAAAGGATTTAGCCCCTGACTAGAAGGAAAGTGGAATTGGAAATTAATCACTTAATAGTTGATTCAATTACAAAGTTTCAATTCCTTTGAATTAAAATTTTGTGTTGTCCATTACAAAATTTTTGGACGAGCCAATTTTCTGCCTGCAGGGCATTTGGCTTTCCTCCAGCCTGCCAGGGTGTGTACAACTCGAACCAGAGCAAAGGATGTCGCCGATTGATTCATGGTTTCCTTTTGTCCACAGATTGAAGAGCTCAAGACTTTACCATGCCGTCGCTCTTGACTTCATGCTCAAGAATCCGAGAGCGATCCAACTCGTGCTTCAAGTGCAGCAAAGACTCGCTCTACCGGACCGAAGACATCTTGGGGGTCGGCGTGAAACGCTGGGAAAGCAGTCCGGTTAGCGGTATGTAGCGTGACCTTTCAATATTCGTGTCAGTAGTTCAGTGCCGGGTTATCGTGGCAAAGATCGCTTTGTCGGACCGAAAACATCTTGCATGTTGACGTGGACTGCGGGGAAAGCAGCCCGGGTAGCGGTACGTAGCGTGAGCTTTCAATATCCGGTGGCAGTCATTCAGCCTTTGGTTTACCCCACTTTTCGCAGAGATGCGCTATACGTGTCTACAGCAAGCGTTTGTATTTTCCTTGTTGTTTTGCTACAAATTTCCTTTTTGCTCTGGAGGTAAAATGCAGGCTATTTTATTTCTGAACAGACAGAGCCACATGTGGTTCAGAGACATGACGGGCTGTTGGTTGAGTCAACGGTTTTGCCCCGTTTTGAGTGTTTTTCGGTCATAAAAAGAAGCATTGGCAGGGGCTTAGTTTGTGGGGGGGGGGGGGGGGGCATCTTCAGGAATGTGGTGTACAGGGGGTTGACTCTTGTGCCGTCAGGACGGCCGAGTTATCCGCTCGGTCCACAAGGGAGGCGCAAAGCGGTCGCCCAGAGCCAAAGTCGGCCTGTTGATTGGCTGCAACGCATCACTATACGTAACGCAACACGGTAACCCATCCGTTCCGTGGACGGCTGCCGGGCGGTTTTGTGTGGCGGGACCGTCGTTCCCGGTACTCGGTGTCTCGAGGCCGGTGGTCCAGCCATCGCTCGGTCTCAGACTAAGGTGGGGCGGAAGGGAGAGGCGAGGGGCACCAGGGTCTTCGCGGAAGCCTGTCTCCAATTGCGGCACTACCACAGATGGAGTCGTCGGGCTTGTTCATGTAGTGCCACGTAGATCTCTTGATCTCGATCGACTCTGGGATCGCTTGCTGGACCTTTGCTGCTTTTATTTACAACTATGATTTTGACGGTTTTTTCTCCGTTATATACTTCTCTTTCAATCTGACGGTCTAGTATCTACCTACACAATAAACCAAGACTTAAACTGGAGGCTCAGCAATTGACAGACAGGGGGTGGGAATAAGATGAGAGCATGACCTTTCGGTGATGCCACGTCCCCCTTGCATTTTCCTGGAATGTCTGCAGGAACCTGTGTGAAGTCACACAACGTATCAACGTTTCACCATATCTAACTAGAAATAATTTACTGTTCTTCCCGTTTTCTTAATTTCTTATTTTTCTTGTTTCTTATTTCCCGTTTTCCCGGTGACACTTTTGGATAGAAGATTTAATAGGTACCTACCTATACTCTCCGTAGTCCAGGTAACGTAAACATTCCGTTCGTCCACAGATCGGGGAGAAGCAACGCACCGGGCTTGGGCGAGAGGTCCTGGACGGCCAAACGAAACGGCGGGTCAGCAATTGCGGCGGCAAAAGCATCTTGCGTCTACGCTCAACGCAGGGCGAGGGAACATCAACCGGTACGTAATTACCCATCCCAAATTACATATAGTGATGCCAATTAATGTGAATAAGCTTGTACGTACATTTACAAACAATGATTATAAAGAAATGATTTCCTAGATAACAACTATTTATAGAGGCTTGTGGGTAGATTGATATGAAATGCAAAGGGCTGCAAAATTAGGATATAAATACCTAAATCACTAAACTAGAAGTGAGAGGCAACAATTTTTTGAGAGCCTTGATTTTAGCCATAAATCATCTTGTATTTGTCCCGACATCCTGTATACCCTGTAAACCGGCTTTCAGAAACACAATCACGAACGTCTTTGCATTTCCAGCCCTCATTCTTCCAAGATCCAGATCAACAGTTCAAAAGAGAGATTTTCATTCTGATCCTGGTTATCTCATTTTGGCACATTCCATTTGTTCGTTCCAGAGTCCTGGCCAGCCTTCCAGAAGAGAGTTTGTTCCGGCACATAATGATCTCAGCACTCCACAAATCCGATTAATTTCAGCCCTTAGTTCCTTATCTTCCAGAATGATAAGCCGGAATCCAGCCAGCAATCCTGAGAGGTATTGGCGCAGATCAATTTCTTTCCAGGATCCAGTTCCATACAATCCTCGGGGTTCGACGTGAAAGAAGATGCGCAATGTTTCCACTCTGTTTGCAGACAGAGGTTTTAGAGGTCGCACAGAGAATCATCTTCGGACCGGCATCTGCGGCTCACCTTAAGGCGTGCTTGTAATGCGGTTTCAATGATCATTGCGTGATACTTGTTTGCTTGCTCCCAGCAATCTCTTGAGTTATTTGTGTCGAGTGCTAAATTTATACGAATTCAATTTAAAAATATGAAAATTAAAAAAGATCTCTTGCCATTGTATCTATAAAATTTTTCATTACTATTTGCTTAAATTATTAAAACATTATTATTAAGCTTTAAAACTGCTGTATTGTCATGATGTGAGAGTGGAAATAAATGAGGATATGTTGACAAGTGACTTAATATAAACTGAAGGACGTTATACTGTTAATTCTGTCCCATTTGCCGTTGTACAATTTGCTCATTGCAATCCATGCCTAATCAACTTTGTTCCCATCCTACAGACTCAGTCAATCCTCGCAAGGACGCTCGGCGAGAGATTCCAGTGAAGTCCAGCTGCTCGTTCCTTTGCTTGTTCCCCTGTCTAGATCCGTTCATCCCAACGTGATCACTAATATCTGTACGAAAAGGGTTTCCTTCCACGCAGTTCCATTCAACAGCAGCCTTCGACACCGTTGCGGCCAGATTCTTGTTTGGCACGACCAGTATGTCACTACATCGGAATTCAACCCTAATCATCTCCATTGCTACTCAGATCCAGCTGCTTGTTCCTTGGAGCCTCTGACTTCAAACGATCATCGCAAAATCAAAAATAATCCCCGTACCCAATCGATGTGTTCCACTCAGATTCGTCTGGGTCTGGGCCTGAGATTCCAATGCAGTTCGGCTCTTTTCGCTTCCGTAGTCCCCGATCTCAAGCCTGGCACTTCGGTTATGTAACTCTGATTTTGCCGTTCCAGGTTACAGAGTTCTGTTAATGAAATACAATTTTTGATCATCTGTAGAATTATAGAAAAGGCAAAATGTAAAAGTTACGTAATCGCTACATGCAAAGCGTACTTGAAAAACAGAATAAGAGATGATACGACTTAACGACGATGATCGATTAAAGCTAAGTCTCGTATTGTTTCTGTATATCAAAGTTTTAAAAACACAAATGTTGGCTAATAAGTAATCATATTATATTACCCTCTCAAACCTCCGCTCGTCCCTTAGCTTCATTTTTTTCTCCTAGGTGACGCTACTGGCGCCCCTAGTGGAAAGATTTAAAATCACCTTGAATCGAAAGCTTCAAAAATACGAAAACACATTTCCTTCGCTTTTTAGCCGTGATTTCGATTATTTCGTTGGCGATTATATAATAAATCATAGATATAGTACTTTTGAAAAGCCGTATCATTAATCGAATCGTTAATATCGACTTTCTGAACATCTGTAAATTCGGAATCAATCTTAATTACCTAGAATCCCATTCTCCCTTTCAGATCTTGTTGGGGCCGCGGTGGACACCTCGATTCCCGTCATTATTTCACTTTCCCACACTTTTTATTGTAGGTAGGGAAGTCGCAGCATCGAACACAGTTCCTTCTCCACAACGCTGCAATACATTCATGCGATGGTTGAACAGGGAGGAACACGTTTTTCTAATTAAAGAATCTGTTTACCATCATTATGTTTTCCCGAACAAAATATTTTCCCAGAGATTATGTATTCGTGCAATTTTCACTTATTTGAAAGCCAGGGAGTCGTAAATCACCTGCAGCAATTCGACTGCGGAATCTTAGTGCCGCTAGAAGGAGCAGCGTCGGCTTTGCAATTTCTAAGCCAATTCCACACTAACTTTGTTCCGTTCCTATCGTTCTCTTCCACTTCTTTCCTAACATTCCCGGAGCAGAATGAAGAGCCCACGGACGCTCATAGAAAGTCGTACTAAAATTCAAAGACTTCTTCCTTTGTACAAGTTATATCCCGCAAGTTGCTTTGTAGAAGTTGTTTCCCGCCACAGGTGATACCCAGTGACGAGACAGTGAAAAAAATTCATTCTGACAGTAACTGGCGTCAATGAATAAGCAAATGTCTGACACCCCTCTCTAAGGCCCTACATCTCCATGAATTCCTGTCCTGTCCATTCCAGGAGAAGCCTGTCACCCGTTGTGGCGAAGACAGCGCTCAAGCTGGACAACCGCGAAGACCACCAATGCCTCCCCGTCGCGTCAAGGGTGGGCAGGAGTCCCCTTGACCTTCGAGGTCTCCCTTAGAAGGGAACGGACCACGAGATGGCAGCTTCATCGAGGTCATAGGTGTGAAGTTAAGTGCAGGGCGAGTTGTGGGATTGACGCTACACTGGGGACACATCTTTACTTTCAGCACTGTATTTCATTACTTGTTTGCATTTTGTCTTCTTGTTTGTGTCTTGTCGACTCTGTGCCGGAAGCTGCGCGCTTCGCAGGACACCATTTCAAGCTGACGTTTTTTAGAGTTCCCATACTCTATCGTCTTTGTAACAATGTTGCCCGCTAGCTGGCACATAGGATGCATTTTAGCTCAAATACAGAGTGAAGCACTCTTGCAAATGTTCACTGAACTGATGGTTGAACGGAGGATGTATAATTACTGATAAATTCACCTGGGTGGATGCAATGCGCCTTGGGTAGCATTACTCCATGGCACGCTTGGGTGTCTCTTCTCTTGTCCTTGCAGTCTAGCTCCTGTCCGAGGTCCAGACGAGACGCCACCCTCCCCCTTTCAAATTCGGTCACATGGAGTTATAGGAGCTAGAACCACTTTCGACCATTCAAAGTCTAGGCAACCTTATTAGGCATCCCTTGCTCTGCAACCTCCTGACCCATTATACCCTCTGCCACTCCCTCCCCCCTTTTTTTAGCGGTATAACGGTACTGCCTACAATATACTAGGACCCAGTGGCGTAACTTCAAATCGGAGGTCCCAGAGAGAGCAAAAGAAAAGCGAGGACCTACCCCCAACAGAGTTGCCAGTTGCCCCACTGAGCCCGAGGCCCCAGAAGAGCACTGGTATGCCTTCTCCTCTCTATAGTGACTCCCCTGGTGAGACGTATACTCTGCATTGTAGATATTGCCACAATAGGATGTCGATCATAGATATCCTTGCACGCTAATCTTTCCACTGACTGCACAAGCAATCGAAATTTGGATTAAGATAGACAACTATATATGATGTGTATCAGAGTTCAGAAGCTAGAGAAATTAATACAGAACGTCGGTTAAATTGGAAAACATATCGATACGAATCATAAACGTATATTCCATGAGATCTCCGTACCAAAATGTCAGATTTTTCCGGCCAACAAAGACGGCATCTCCTTGCCACGCTACCCTCTGCCCCCCTCACACATGAGAGGTTCTTCATCAGTACTGTTTAAATAAACCGAAAGATTTGCATTATAGTCATTGCGCAATCCACTTAAGGCAGTGGACCTGACGAACCTGCTTGACAGTCTTTCCACTGGCTTGACGCGGGTCCTGGTCATAGGTCATAGTCATTGCGCAATCCTCTTGAGGCAGTGGACCAGACAAACCTGCTTGACAGTCTTTCCACTGACTTGACGCGGGTCCTGGTCATAGGTCATAGTCATTGCGCGATCCACTTAAGGCAGTGGACTGGAAGAACCTGCTTGACAGTCTTTCCACAGACTTGACACGGGTCCTGGTCATAGGTCATAGTCATTGCGCAATCCACTTGCGCAAAGGCAGTGGACTGGAAGAACCTGCTTGACAGTCTTTCCACTGACTTGACACGGGTCCTGGTCATAGGTCATAGTCATTGCGCAATCCACTTAAGGCAGTGGACCGGAAGAACCTGCTTGACAGTCTTTCCACTGACTTGACACGGGTCCTGGTCATAGGTCATAGTCATTGCGCAATCCACTTAAGGCAGTGGACTGGAAGAACCAGCTTGACAGTCTTTCCACAGACTTGACACGGGTCCTGGTCATAGGTCATAGTCATTGCGCAATCCACTTAAGGCAGTGGACCGGACGAACCTTCTTGACAGTCTTTCCACAGACTTGACACGGGTCCTGGTCATAGGTCATAGTCATTGCGCAATCCACTTAAGGCAGTGGACTGGAAGAACCTGCTTGACAGTCTTTCCACAGACTTGCAGCGGGACCTGGTCATAGGTCATAGTCATTGCGCAATCCACTTAAGGCAGTGGACTGAAAGAACCTGCTTGACAGTCTTTCCACTGACTTGACGTGGGTCCTGGTCATAGGTCATAGTCATTGCGCAATCCACTTAAGGCAGTGGACTGGAAGAACCTGCTTGACAGTCTTTCCACAGACTTGACACGTGTCCTGGTCATAGGTCATAGTCATTGCGCAATCCACTTAAGGCAGTGGACTGGAAGAACCTGCTTGACAGTCTTTCCACTGACTTGACGCGGGTCCTGGTCATAGGTCATAGTCATTGCGCATTCCACTTAAGGCAGTGGACTGGAAGAACCTGCTTGACAGTCTTTCCACTGACTTGCAGCGGGTCCTGGTCATAGGTCATAGTCATTGCGCAATCCACTTAAGGCAGTGGACTGGAAGAACCTGCTTGACAGTCTTTCCACTGACTTGCAGCGGGTCCTGGTCATAGGTCATAGTCATTGCGCAATCCACTTAAGGCAGTGGACCGGACGAACCTGCTTGACAGTCTTTCCACAGACTTGACACGGGTCCTGGTCATAGGTCATAGTCATTGCGCGATCCACTTAAGGCAGCGGACCTGACGAACCTGCTTGACAGTCTTTCCACTGACTTGACACGGGTCCTGGTCATAGGTCATAGTCATTGCGCAATCCACTTAAGGCAGTGGACTGGAAGAACCTGCTTGACAGTCTTTCCACTGACTTGAAGCGGGTCCTGGTCATAGGTCATAGTCATTGCGCAATCCACTTAAGGCAGTGGACTGGAAGAACCTGCTTGACAGTCTTTCCACAGACTTGACACGTGTCCTGGTCATAGGTCCTAGTCATTGCGCAATCCACTTAAGGCAGTGGAACGAACGAACCTGCATGACAGTCTTTCCACAGATTTGACGCGGGTCCTGGTCATAGGTCATAGTCATTGCGCAATCCTCTTAAGGCAGTGGACTGGAAAAACCTGCTTGACAGTCTTTCCACAGACTTGACGCGGGTCCTGGTCATAGGTCATAGTCATTGCGCAATCCACTTAAGGCAGTGGACCTGACGAACCTGCTTGACAGTCTTTCCACTGACTTGACGCGGGTCC
Source organism: Nemoura dubitans (assembly GCA_921293005.1). NCBI lineage: Eukaryota > Metazoa > Arthropoda > Insecta > Plecoptera > Nemouridae > Nemoura > Nemoura dubitans. The sequence goes on from OV121074.1 coordinate 3,923,352, forward strand.
TGGTAATAGGTCATAGTCATTGCGCAATCCACTTAAGGCAGTGGACCTGACGAACCTGCTTGACAGTCTTTCCACAGACTTGACACGGGTCCTGGTCATAGGTCATAGTCATTGCGCAATCCACTAAAGGCAGTGGACCGGACGAACCTGCTTGACAGTCTTTCCACTGACTTGAAGCGGGTCCTGGTCATAGGTCATAGTCATTGCGCAATCCACTAAAGGCAGTGGACCGGACGAACCTGCTTGACAGTCTTTCCACTGCCTTGAAGCGGGTCCTGGTCATAGGTCATAGTCATGGCGCAATCCACTGGAGGCAGTGGACCGGACGAACCTGCTTGACAGTCTTTCCACAGACTTGAAGCGGGTCCTGGGCATAGGTCATAGTCATTGCGCAATCCACTAAAGGCAGTGGACCGGACGAACCTGCTTGACAGTCTTTCCACTGACTTGAAGCGGGTCCTGGTCATAGGTCATAGTCATTGCGCAATCCACTAAAGGCAGTGGACCGGACGAACCTGCTTGACAGTCTTTCCACTGACTTGAAGCGGGTCCTGGTCCTAGTTAGGAAGTTCGCTGTGGTAAAGGGTGGTGGTTAATGTTATAGACAAAGCATAACGCATATCCAACTTGCTCGCTGTTTGGCGGGGCATTTTCGCATCCCTGAACTACAAGGCTAGAGAGCTACAGGGCAACAGGGCTACAGGGCTACAGGGCTACGCAGGGCCGAGATATCTTCTGTACAAAGTAGCTAAGGAGAGATCCTCCATGGGGAGATTCTCAGAAATCAATTGCTACAGAGGCATCCGTCCAAATTCGCTTTGAAGTAAAAAAGTTAAAAATTGTGGTCGAAATGATAGAAAGTTCAATGCTCCACGAGGTTTTGTAAGAATAAAAATCAAGCCATAAAGCGGTAAGTCAGTGTCTTGCCCTTCGCGTTCATCGTCCGGGCCCAAACCGAGTCGTTCCTTTGTCGTGTTTGGTCCGTAGCCATGTAGGTTCCAGCGCGCCCAATCAAGCGCCAACGCAGAGCGTCGAGACCTTCCAGCAACATGCGATGAATGCGGTGCTGCTCGGCCCGCGCTAAGCGAGCTGTTTTGGGGGGCAACACACACGCACACTCACACACAATCACAAGTAGCGCCAATCCCACGGCCGTCCTAGAAGTATTTATCACGTGCAATTGTCGACTCATCGCTTATCGTGGGTGGACTTTTGCCTTTCACTTGGGGGGGGGGGGGGGGGGGGGGGGGATGCATAAAGCCCCCCTTCCTCCTGCAAGGGCAGTTTGGGCATAAACCCTTTGCATCTCAAGAGCATGTGCTCGTAATGTCGATAACATAATGGGATTTATTTACCTCGTGTGAACAGTAAGTGCCTGAAACAGTGTACATTTAAAAAGAAAAAAAAAGAAAATCTTCACTAAGAAGCAAGATTTTCATTACATAAACATAGGTATGTAACTTCCTGAAAAAGTTTTGTAACCTTTTTTTCAATTACATTTCAATTCATCTGCATCTCTTCGGAACAGGTGGTGTGCGCTAATCCAATGCATGTTGATATTTGATTTTATTCTGCCCTTACAGAACAATGCTCATTCTTGATGAGTTTAGGGAGCAATATAATGCCAATAGCAAAAAACTTACGCGATCCCCAAAGGAATACAAGAATCAATCCAAGACATAATCAGGTACGCTTTCAAAGATATTTAATCAAATATTTCCGATGTCCAGTAATTTCCATGAAGTATACTAAATTTTATTCGCAGCATAACCTCGTTAGTACGTTTTTACTTTTTGGTGCTTGGTTTTAAAATGTCGGTAGGAAAGACGATCAATTTTGGTGTTATGGTTAGGTTTGCCGGTAATTTCTTGTGCAACAAAATCCTCTTTTGCGATCGATTCAAAATGCGAGTGTTTCCGCGAGTGATTGATCCCACCCACGCAACCATTGGAGGTTTAGCGGCCGGGTGGGTCAATCCGATAGTTTCGTTAGCAGCGTTTTTACCAATTCGTATCGTTTGCTTTTTTAAAGTTCTGTTAGAAGATCGATTCAAAATGCGTGTGTTTCCGCGAGTGATTGATCCCACCCACGCAACCATTGGAGGTTTAGCGGCCGGGTGGGTCAACGCGATAGTTTCGTTAGCAGCGTTTTTACCAATTCGTATCGTGTGCTTTTTTGAAGTTCTGTTAGAAGATCGATTTAAAATGCGTGTGTTTCCGCGAGTGATGTGCCCACCCACGCAACCATTGGAGGTTTAGCGGCCGGGTGGGTCAACGCGATAGTTTCGTTAGCAGCGTTTTTACCAATTTGTATCGTGTGCTTTTTTAAAGTTCTGTTAGAAGATCGATTTAAAATGCGTGTGTTTCCGCGAGTGATGTGCCCACCCACGCAACCATTGGAGGTTTAGCGGCCGGGTGGGTGAAAGCGATAGTTTCGTTAGCAGCGTTTTTACCAATTCGTATCGTGTGCTTTTTTGAAGTTCTGTTAGAAGATCGATTTAAAATGCGTGTGTTTCCGCGAGTGATGTGCCCACCCACGCAACCATTGGAGGTTTAGCGGCCGGGTGGGTGAAAGCAATAGTTTCGTTAGCAGCGTTTTTACCAATTCGTATCGTGTGCTTTTTTAAAGTTCTGTTAGAAGATCGATTCAAAATGCGTGTGTTTCCGCGAGTGATTGATCCCACCCACGCAACCATTGGAGGTTTAGCGGCCGGGTGGGTCAACGCGATAGTTTCGTTAGCAGCGTTTTTACCAATTCGTATCGTGTGCATTTTTTTCAGTTTAGTTAGAAGATCGATTCAAAATGCGTGTGTTTCCGCAAGTGTTGTGCCCACTCACGCAACCATTGGAGGTTTAGCGGCAGGGTGGGTCAACGCGATAATTTCGTTAGCAGCGTTTTTACCAATTCGTATCGTGTGCATTTTTTTCAGTTTAGTTAGAAGATCGATTCAAAATGCGTGTGTTTCCGCAAGTGTTGTGCCCACTCACGCAACCATTGGAGGTTTAGCGGCCGGGTGGGTCAACGCGATAGTTTCGTTAGCAGCGTTTTTACCAATTCGTATCGTGTGCTTTTTTGAAGTTCTGTTAGAAGATCGATTTAAAATGCGTGTGTTTCCGCGAGTGATGTGCCCACCCACGCAACCATTGGAGGTTTAGCGGCCGGGTGGGTCAACGCGATAGTTTCGTTAGCAGCGTTTTTACCAATTTGTATCGTGTGCTTTTTTAAAGTTCTGTTAGAAGATCGATTCAAAATGCGAGTGTTTCCGCGAGTGATTGATCCCACCCACGCAACCATTGGAGGTTTAGCGGCCGGGTGGGTCAACGCGATAGTTTCGTTAGCAGCGTTTTTACCAATTTGTATCGTGTGCTTTTTTAAAGTTCTGTTAGAAGATCGATTTAAAATGCGTGTGTTTCCGCGAGTGATGTGCCCACCCACGCAACCATTGGAGGTTTAGCGGCCGGGTGGGTGAAAGCGATAGTTTCGTTAGCAGCGTTTTTACCAATTCGTATCGTGTGCTTTTTTAAAGTTCTGTTAGAAGATCGATTCAAAATGCGTGTGTTTCCGCGAGTGATTGATTCCACCCACGCAACCATTGGAGGTTTAGCGGCCGGGTGGGTGAAAGCAATAGTTTCGTTAGCAGCGTTTTTACCAATTCGTATCGTGTGCTTTTTTAAAGTTCTGTTAGAAGATCGATTCAAAATGCGTGTGTTGCCGCGAGTGATTGATCCCACCCACGCAACCATTGGAGGTTTAGCGGCCGGGTGGGTCAACGCGATAGTTTCGTTAGCAGCGTTTTTACCAATTCGTATCGTGTGCATTTTTTTCAGTTTAGTTAGAAGATCGATTCAAAATGCGTGTGTTTCCGCAAGTGTTGTGCCCACTCACGCAACCAGTTGAGGTTTAGCGGCTGAGTGGGTCAATCCGCTAGTTTCGTTAGCAGCGTTTTTACCAATTCGTATTGTGTGATTTTTAAAGTTCAGTTAGAAGATCGATTCAAAATGCGTGTGTTTCCGCGAGTGATTGTTCCCACCCACGCAACCATTGGAGGTTTAGCGGCCGGGTGGGTCAATCCGATAGTTTCGTAAGCAGCGTTTTTACCAATTCGTATTGTGTGATTTTTAAAGTTCAGTTAGAAGATCGATTCAAAATGCGTGTGTTTCCGCAAGTGTTGTGCCCACTCACGCAACCATTGGAGGTTTAGCGGCTGAGTGGGTCAATCCGATAGTTTCGTAAGCAGCGTTTTTACCAATTCCTATCGTGTGCTTTTTTAAAGTTTTGTTAGAAGGTCGATTCAAAATGCGTGTGTTTCTGCGAGTGTTGTGCCCACCCACGCAACCATTGGAGGTGTAGCGGCCGGGTGGGTCATTTCAAAGGTTTATAGTTAGCTGCGTTCGGTATCAATTCGTTTCGTGTGCGCTTGTTTCTCTTTGGAGTTTCCTAGTGTCCAGACTATATATTGCGAAACGCGGAGTCTGTTGGCTAGCCGTTTTTAATGCACTGCTGAATGGACATGAGGTGGGATCGTAAATGTGTGTGGTGTTGAGTCCAGACGACCTGATCTGCTGCTCTCTGCCCCCCCCCCCCCCCCCATTTTGCAAGAGGTCACTGGGAGGCGCAGGGTCAACCAGATGAGACGTCGTTCTGCAGCTAGTCTTGCGGGGGACTGCGATGGAGCCTCATCTGTTTGGAGGTAAGCTCTCGCCGTTTCTACACTGGTTTTTTATCATGGTGACCACATTTTATGATATCTGTGAATATACATTCAGGGAATATATCGTAAGAACTCGAGTTATTGTGTGTTTCTATACATAACCGAAATTGGCACGATTGGCTGATTTTTGTGTTTGTTGCAATGTGCAAAATAATCTCGAGGTACTATGAAGTTTAAGCACGGCTTTCAAAAAATCACTTGTGATCGTTATGAGAAATTTATGCTCCCCTAAAATGTTACAGAAAGTTCGATTATCGTAGACTTATTGACGTCAATGTCCAGTAATTGCAGCGGTGTCGGGTTTTCCCGAAGCGAAACCGGTTAGATGAGTTCATATGAAACTGACCTTGTCGACTTGCTGCCTCCAAGTTCGCTCCTCTGCGCTGTACAACACATTTTTAGTGGTCTTGTTGTGAGATGAAATGATCGCACATGCTATGCGGTTGGGCTCTGTAAGACAGTAACATAGACTGTCATTTTATACTAAGCATTTGTACAGGAAACTCCATAGTCACATGAAAACCAGTTGCTGTATCTTAAAACACTACATGGAGTATAGGTCACAAATCTTCTATTCGAAATATTTTACTATTTCCATTCCATCCTCCTTAAAGGCCCAGTTACCACTTAAAATTACCTTTTATCATCGATTAGGATTAGGAAGATCTAGTAATGAAAGTTAGAGAGTAAAAAATACCTCTAGAGACTATACGGCCATCTGTGCAGAAATGCATGAAGTTCGCGTTTTTCGGCCTCGGTGTTTAAGAATTACCCCATAGCACTTTTTCAACCCCAGCACTAGACAAACCTCTCATTAGATCAAATTAAATTAATTTGAGCATAGTCCTTCATCCTTCCTCTGTGTTGAACTAATTTTGCACTTTTATAAGATTATCCGTTTAGCCACGGTAAGCGGATTGCTGCAGGTATGTAATTAGCGTGTTGCATGTTTCTCGTGCAGTGCCGCTCTGAGCGTGCCGCGCAGAGCCGTAACGGCAGCCACAGCACTCGGAATGGAGAATCGGTAGGGAGGGGATAGAGACACTGCACAAAGAGAATCGTACTCATCTCGCAGATCGCGCCGCGCGAAAAGCCAGAAATCTTATATAATTAAGTATCTATGTTTTCAGAAAACTCATTGAAAGACGTCAACATCTATTCATATTAGAGTTACGAATCTAAAGTAAACATTAATTTCAAGTGGTAAAAGTCTCGTTAATATGAGAACCTCTCGCCCCCCCCCTCACGCCACCCGTGGTCGACCACTAGCGCTCCGAGTCACAATCTGAAACAATTTGAAAAGTTTTTGGTAGAGTTCAAATTTTTGGGAAGAAATATTTTTCAAATTCCTGGTAAAATCAATTGGTAAAAGCGATTATTATCAAATTTACAAAATTATTATTAAAGCATGAATGCTTTGCAGCAGTCTTCCTGGTGTGGTTGAGCGCTTGCGCGGTGCTCGGCGCACAGGTGCAGCGCCGTGACCCTGGCGGCGACCTCGGAGGAGTCGCAGCTCTGCGACGAGGAAGTCGTGGTGCGCACGTCGCCGGTAAGTGATTGCAAGCAGCACCGAAGTTAAGCAACATTGCGCTAGGTCGGGCAATGGGTGGGTGACCACCGCGAACACTTGAGCATGGCCGATGCCATGGGGCCTGCCAGTTGGATTGAAAGCAATCACACCTTGACTTCGGAAGGGGCATATATCGGTATATAAGAGGTACATCGGTAGATTTAATCGCTTCATTTAGGTATACCTACGGACAGTATTCGTCAGTAGAGAAAGATTTCACTAGCTGTCCCATTAATTTAAAAAGCAATAACGAATTTAGTGCACCAGGAAGATAATTGTTCATTTTCTCCCGCAGATACCGCAGATATTTTTGCTTTTGTTATTCTGCAGTGTGAGGTATAAAAGACTAGACAGATCGTTGCATTCGTTGCTCTTCGTGTGGTGCTGGCTTCATCGATCTAGTTCCTTGTTTTGACGAGTTCGTAGTACGTATCATTGACGAGCGTTTTAATTGCCTATTCCACAGGTGAAGAAAGAGATTTTACGTAGGTACTCTCCCATTTGCATTAGCTGCTATCTGTATATCAAAACTTTATTCCCTGGGCATAATTACTTATTTTTTTGTCAATAACAATATGTCATGCGACCTTCCCCTTGTTCGTGGCCCTTGACATTCATTTCTCTTACAAATTGTGGCATAAAGATTTGTTTTCATCAATCTAATATAAATTTACGATCGTGGTGTCTGTATCCTAATAACGTGTTAAACTAATAGTTTCATGGAGAGCCTAATTCTAGCGTATGGTCCGAAGATCTTACCATTTTCCTTTATCGGTGATCTCATATCTCATGAATGATCTCACAAATAAAAACTTGTACATAATGAACAAGGGCCTAGCGAAAGCATTCATCTACAAGCAACACACCAATTTGATTGCGAAGGGTACCTATCCCTCAGGAGCAGAGTGTGGCGTGCGGGGCCCCACGTACGAGACGCTGATCGCTGGCGGCGAGGATGCCAGTCCCGGGGAGTTCCCGTGGCATGTTGGCCTCTACCGGTTCGTGGTCAACAAGCCCCGCGTGCAGGACTGCGGGGGGACGCTGCTCACGCGCACACTGGTCATCACAGGTACGGGCAGGGTCAATGCTAACGTAGGGCCGTGTAGTCCTCGAGCACGGTAAATGCTAACGTAGGGCCGTGTAGTCCTGGGCTGCACCACGTACATTACGTAACTTGAGTAAATTTTGAGACCCAAATAAGTCAGGCATACAATACAAGTTTGTAGGAGAGGCCCCTCCGGAGTTATACTGTCATGGTCATGGTTAGGCATATTTTGGAGGCGACATCGATGTCTGAAAAGTGAAAAACTGATACCTGGCAATGATATAAACAAAATTATATGTTAAGTGACTGAGATCTTCTGTTCTTTAAAAATATTTATTAATTGCATTGAACCATTGCATGGCTGTTGATCTCATTATCCCGATACAAATGTAAGGCGCTTTTTTGCGATTAGATAAAACTCGCTGTTCTTAATGACCGAAATACGATCGCTGATTTTAAATACTGTCTCGAGGACTAGTCCAACAGTTGGACTTGTTGTCTGTCTTGTATTGATATTTTCATCGATTAATTAGAGTTCTGTTGAGTTTCATTACTTTCTAAAGGCCAAAGTTCAAACTCATTTCAAATTAGAGATTATCTTCTGCAAATAGCGCAAAAGCTGATATTACATTATAGCTGATGCACATATAATATTTTTGTGTAGGTAGGTATGGTTACAAAATAGATTTTAGATGCTTGACTGGGTTTCATCACTCATACTCATACACTATAATTTGCACAAACTGCACTAAAATTGGTGCCATTGGTGCCTTTAAATTATTTTGCACTATACAGGGTGAATCTAAAATTGATTGCCAAAAAGTCACAAAAGTGAGCATATGACAGAAAACAACCGCCCTCTTTCAACTACAAGAGTGATAACAATGTGACAATTAAGCTGAAGCTATCCGACTAAACTGACAAGTACGAAACCACCTGGAAAGGAGATTTCATTCAATATGCCACCGTGCCATACCCTTCGGAAATTCAAACTAATCCCGTGGTCCCTGCCCACCCCAGCGGCCCACTGTTTTTGGGAGGAGTCCACCAAGGTGCTGAAACCGGTGACGCTCTACAAGATCGCGCTCGGCAAGCACTTGCGCGAATGGGAGCAACAGGAGCACGGGCTGCAGACCAGAGACGTCGCGAAGATCAACATCCCGAAGCGGTATCGCGGCCGCGGGTCTCAATTCCAGTACGACATCGCCGTTGTCGAGCTGTCGGCCAAAGTCGACTTCACGGACACTGTCAGCCCGATCTGCATGGATTGGTCCAAGCTCTATGAAAGCCAACAGCTTTCCGTGGGAACAAAAGGAATTGTGAGTTGAAATAACTTTCCGCCATCGATGCAACTATTAAATGCTTCATATCGAAGCCAGAATTAGGTTTTATCTGTCATCTATTGAAAGCTCTCTTTTCATGTACCGTTGGTGGCATTCCCTCTCAAGTCTCAACTCCTTATTCACTATCTTAATAACAAGTTTGTCTCTACATTAAAAGAATTAAGAATCAAAAGAGATTATTTTTAGATATGAGAGTAAGATAACCCCTGGATGCAATTGGGTGGCTGTTTGGAAATATGTTTCTGCTGTTCCTTTCAGGCCACGGGCTGGGGAGTGACCTCCGACGACACAATCGCAGACGTTCTGCAGAGGGTGGAGCTGCCGTTTGTCGACTTTGACACTTGCTTTGACGCGCTGCCAGAGAACGCCAAGAGCCTTTACACCGACGATAAATTCTGTGCCGGATTCGCCAACAAAAGCAGGAGCGTATGTCGAGGAGACAGCGGCGGCGGACTTGTTTTCAGTGGCGCGAACGATCGGTGGGTAAATCTTCGTTGCTCGGAACGTGAATTGGTGTGTGCACGTATTTTAAATTATTTGGTTACCGATTGGTCATAAATGCATACATCCTATTTTCTGTTGTAACTCCCTACGTAAATGTTACGTATAATGCTAAAACTGAAAGAGTGGAGACATATTTATATTTAAAAATAAGGTAGGGGCAATAAATTGTAAAGATCTTTTATCAGGCGTGTCAATGTCTAAAACACCCTTGTCTGAATTGCTAAATGTTTTACTGTGATGATGGCATTAATTCAGTACCAGCTGCGATAGAGCTAATATACCTAGGGTCGTAAAACTGGAGCATTTTGTATATTCCGGCAGGTACTTCCTCCGAGGTGTGGTCAGTGTCAGCTTCAAGCCCGAGTCCAACAGAGATCCGTGTTATTCCCAACTCTACACTGGATTCACCCTCGTCTCGCAGTATCTCCCCTGGATCAAGACTTTCGGTGGGGGACTCGCTTAGATTTGTACATTACGTCATGTTTGCACGTTTACAGTAATTCTTGCAGTACACATGTAAAATTCAAAGTACATTTCACAGCTGTCAACAGTCCCACTTTTTTCTTCCTAAAAATTTCTCCTCACCACATTACACTTAAGTCTGGAGACCGGGGAAGCAAAAATATATTAAATAATTAGGTATCCGAAGATAAAGATGTTAAATTGCGGTATTCTGTTTCAAGTTGACGCAGAAGAAGGTACAAGCGCAATGGTAACAACCACCGAAGCACCAAGGATTAAGTCTACCAGCGAGAAGAGTAAGTCATAATAAAAAATACTTCCGTTAAAAACAATTATTGGTTAATTTATTATTTAACATCATGTATTCCTTGATAATAGTGACTTCAATTTTAGCATTAAAAACCTCAATTGAAATACCTAGTTTTTTTTTTAACTTTGTGCTCAAGTTAGGACAATTAGCATACATGTTTTTAAAAGAATCTATGTCTTAAATTTAGGATCTGTCCAATCTGGTTGTAAATCATCAATCATTTTTATATTACACTTGCTATTTGTCTGTTGTGAAAACCTATCTGCTGCGGAGAAATTGGAAGGGAACCTGCGAGCTATAGAATTTGCCCTTCCCTGGGTAATTTTATCTTCCCGTCCTAGCTAGTACGGAGTACCAGCCCAGCGATTTTGTAACTTTTACCTTATGCCGTTACCGGTTCTAATGGATAAAATCCCTGGTGTTGTTCATGTTTATTTTTTAAGTTTGTAACCGAGAATGGCAAAATCAGAGTTATGTAACCGCAGTGCAGGAACAGAATCCGAAATAAATAAAGGAAAAATTGAACCATTTTATTGACGCTGTTTCTCAAGTTAATGTATAAAAGTACCTAACGTATGGTAAAACAAAGTTTCAGTATTATACCTAAAAAACCGTCTAAAACCTCAGCGTATAATACGTACCCACGTCACGTATAATACAGTATTATACCTACGTACAATACGATCGTATATAATACCTACCCAACCCCGTCCAAAGACATATTGTAAATAACTGTACCCACATTTTATTCTATCTGTGATTTTATATATTCCCTGTCTAAGATCCAGGTAATGATCTGGCACAGAAAAGATAGAGCTAACGTCCGTTGTGATTTCTCTTGCGCAGTGTGCGAGGTGTACTCGTCAGCCGTGTACGATGCCGTGGAGCTGCCGTCGTCGGCACCCATCCAGGTGTCGACTTGCGCCATGTCTCCGTCGGGAGTCACCAATCGACGCCTGCTCAGCCAGCCCAAGGAGTTCCCGCACGTGGTAAGACAGAGATCCGATCAAAACCCAACTAGCGTTACTGCCTTTTTCCCCATATGTTTAGGTAAACCCACTTTATATGTTAGACTTTTGGTGCCAGCATGTTCTCGGACCGCTTCCCGCACAGAGTGTATCTCGTACCGGATCCTACCCTGTTGCCTCTCGAACCTTTTGTCTCATTGCAATGAAACCTGTCTACGGAATACTTTGTTAATGCAACAAATTGTATGCACCTGCCTACCTTTTTTCGAATCTTAGAAATATTCACTATCGTCTCGTTTTATCAAGATAATTGTTTGTGTAACATTCCCTGCTAAGCCGGTTCATTGAAAGATATACCCACGAAGAATTCATCTTATTGAGTGGATGATACCGGCCTTTTGTTAAAGCGTTGGTCCGTTCGCAAAAAAATTCCTGTATCATACAGAATCTTTACACTCTGGGCAACATTTAATTGTCTATCTTAAAATATCTAAATCTAGGTACCAGTTGAAAATTCAAAGTTAGCTTCATTCAATCAGCACCATCAACCTAGAAGATTCAAATGAGTTTCTTTATGTTTTAGGGTGGGCTAGGTTACTTGAGAAAAGGAGAGGTGAAATACAACTGCATAGGAAGCCTGATCAGCGAGCGATTCTTGTTGACTGCAGCTCATTGTACGAACCCAAGTGCAGGGTAAGTTGACCTATCAAGCATGCAAGCGATACCGAAAAGGGAATCAAACTCTTTCCTGTATACAATTTTTGAACGACAGGGTCCTGAAATGGGTGCGCTTGGGCTCAGTAAAGCTGTACGCAAACAGCACGGACCAGGGATTGGTGTATGTGGAGGTAGATGAAGTGATCCGTCACCCCAACTATAAATCGCCTTCCCTCTACAACGACATCGCCTTGGTGCGGCTGAAAGAGGACGTGAAGTTCAATGGCTTCGTGAGGCCGGCATGCCTCGACCCGTACCACAGCGCTTTGGACAACGTCATCCTCACCGCCGCCAGTTGGGGGAAGACGGAGTTCGGTGAGTTTCATCCGTTACCATGGACCATAGATATTGTCTGAAAAATGCCAATTATAAATAACAATATTAATTAGGTAAGCAAAATATTTATGCTTTATTGCAGCTTTATGTCTCACATATTTGTCTTGCAAAATTTCTTTCAAATATTGGCTGTATACCAATTACCTAGTACAGGAAAATAAACTTTTGTTAAAATTAGAAACATTTCTTAAATTTTAAATGGCAAAAAAACTATTTGGCCAAATAATGATGAAAGGCACAGGCTATAAACATAAAGTATAGAAAAAAAATCCTCTAAAATTTAATTGAAATCTGATCAAGCATTTAGTTCAGTTACTCAGAAAACACATGTTGATTTTTGTGATGCTCCGTGCAAGTGAAATAGAAGATTCCCCTCCGCTCGCCATATCCTCATCAAAGAGAGCCGCAGATTCTGAATAAATGAAGAACTCCTTCCCTAACAGGCTCGGCAGTTTACGACGGCCTTCTGAATGGGGACGCAAGAGTTGTCGACACCGCCAGCTGCAACCAATCATACGCCCAGGTGACAGCAACGACGCTGGCAAATGGCATCTCTGCACAGACGCATCTTTGCGTCAAGACTTTGGACGATTTCACAGATTGCGCGGTAAGCTGCAAATATGTTACATCTTAACATTTTTGGAACCGGCCGCCAAGATTCAATATAACATCATACTATTTGAATTGGTAATATACTTCAGACTGTGTAGTGAACTAAACAGCATCAGAAAATTATCTCTATGTATATATATATATATATATATATATATATAAATATATCATGCATACTGACTTGAATAATAATAATAATTATTATAATAGTTTATTGTCAGCAAGACCAAACTTTGATTTACATTCAGTCATATTAAAGTACAAATTTTAGGTATTACATTTTTGGTAAAACTTGTCAAGACTGTAAAAACATCCCTGTAGAAGAGAAGCTTTCAATTTTGCGTTAAAACTTATTTTACTGGCAGTCTTGATTTGTCTGGGAAGAGCATTAATAAATTTACATCCAGCATAGATGAGACCTTTGGTGAACAGTGTTAATTGGTGTTTTGCCATATCGAAGTTGACCGTATTTCTGGGTCCATGTCGCCTTGACGTGTCCGGGGTCAGGGGCCTGTGATTGTTTACAAATTTAATACAGTTATAATTATTGTAGATACGTGGCTCAGTTAGGACCTTGAATTTAGTGAAGAATGGACGGCAGGAGTCTTTATAATAGACGGTGGAACACGGATCGTGGCCGGCTTTTGCCAATATTCTGACTGCTTTCTTCTGAAAAACAAATATTCTTTTCATGTTCACTAAGGAATGAATTACTAAGGAATGAACAGTAGGTATTCTAAATATGTCCTAACATTCAACAATGGCAAACTTTCAACCACAAATGTTAAATAATGATGGCAGAGAAGATCTGAACTTAGTCAAAAGAGTCGTAGGTACAGTCGTGTTAGCCTATTACCACAGCCTAGCCGACTTTGAAGTAAAGTATCATTTGACTCTTTTACGATTTGTAAAGAGTAAAATGGTTAATAATTGTAATAATAAATAAAGTTTTCAATGGTAGTGACAAAAACCTAATCATTTGATTCTATGGTATGGTACTCTATGTTATGAGATCCCCAAAAAGTGGCAAACTCAAATTAATTCTAGTGTATCATTTCCACAAAAACCGTTCATTTCTGACGTTCTGATCAACCTCTGTCCCTCGCAGCTGCTTTCCGGGAGCCCCATCATGGCGAAGCTGACCGAGCCGTTCTGCATGTACCGGATCTCGGGCTTCATTGCGTTTGGTTACCACCGCTGCGGGACCGGGAACAACATTCCAAACGTCGCCACGCGCGTTTCGGCGTTTACTCCGTGGATCGAGAGCATCGTCTGGCCTGCCAAGAAAGCCACCATCTCCACAAATCTACAATTTCCCAGCTAATCTTCTAGTAAGCAACTAGAATCATGAATTAGGGACCCTTCCATTCAAAGGATTTTAAGGAGACCAGGAAGTGGCTTTTAGACCAAACCAAAAGTTGCTTAGTTCTCAAGGGATGACCATTAAGTATGTTATTAGTAAGATACATAAAAATTGATGCCCATAGCCCCTTTTTCGAAAAATTGACCCTGGAATGCTTAAGCAGCAAATCTTAATTTTTTTGTGAATGTGCAGAGAAAAATTGGGGAAAAAGGCTGTGGGCACCCATATGTACGTGTTTTACTCATAACATACTCAAATATTAGAATGATAATTCTAACAGTGTTAATAGGTATGTTTCATAATTTTTAAATTATCAATTTTCGACTTTAGTCACACCATGCGTAAGAATTACGACACAAGGACTTGGAAACACTCTCTAATTACATCTACCTAGTACCAAATTTAAGTCAAGTCTTCAAAAAATGTACACTCTGAACTGTGCTTGAGTCTAAAGGAATCTCGATTTAATAGTTTGCAAATAGAGATAGGTAGGTTTGCAGAAATAATTAAGCAACTTTTAAGGCTTTCAAACAAAGCCAGTCATTAAAAAGCTAATGCAACAGCTCATATTATATTTGTAATTGTCACAGCATCAGCAAAGTTCTATATTTTTATGCATTAACTTGCAGGAATTTTGAAAACTGTTCTATTGTCGTGATGTGCGAGTGGAAATAAATGAGGAAATGTTGAAAATCAAGTGAGTTTCAGACTAATAAGCTGAAGATTATACTGTTAATTCTGCCCCATTTGCCGTTGTACCATTGTCTCATCGCAATCCATGCCTAATCAACTGTGTTCCCATCCTACAGACTCGGTCAATTCGCGCAAGGACGCTCGGCCAGAGATTCCGTGAAATACAGCTGCTCGTTCCTTTGCTTGTTCCCCTTTCTAGGTCCGTTCATCCCAACGTGATCACTAATATCTGTAAGAAAAGGCTTTCCTTCCACACAGTTCCATTCAACAGCAGCCTTCGACACCATTGTGGCCAGATTATTGTTTGGCACGACCAGTACGTCGCTACATCGTAATTCAATCCTAATCATCTCCATTGCTACCCAGATCCAGCTGTTTGTTCCTTGGAGCCTCTGGCTTCAAACGATCATCGCAAAATCAAAAATAATCCACGTACCAAATCGATTTGTTCCACTCAGATTCGTCTAGGTCAGGCCAGCTAAGATTCCGATGCAGTTCGGCTCTTTTCCCTTTCGTAGTCCCCGATCTCAAGCCTGGCACTTCGGTTACGTAGGTAACTCTGATTTTGCCATTTCAGGTTATATACAGAGTTGACAAAATAGAATTTTTGATTGCAATAGGTATTTAATCAATCTAGAATAAAAATGGTAACGGCAATTGACGTAAAAGTTACGTAATCGCTACATGCAAAGCGTTCTTGAACTACAGAATAAGAGATGATCAACGAATTAACAATGATGAAACCGTTATCGATCATAGCTAAGTCTCATAAATCGTTTCTGTAACAAAGTTTATAAAATTAAAAATGTTAGCTTATAATAACATTTAAGTACCCCCTCCACTCCATGGCCTCGCCGCAAGACGCAAGTCCCTTTAGCTTAATTTTTCACTCCTAGGTGACGCTACTGTAGCAACTTGGTGATCTTGGCGCCCCTGGAGGAAAGATACATAACCAGAAACCCACCATGATTCGAAAGCTACATGAAGGCGAAAATACATTTCCTTCGCTTTTTACTTAAAGCCTTCATTTCGAATATTTCGTTTGTGATTACATTATACATTGTTTTTAAAAAGGCATATCATTACTCGAATCGTTAATATCGGCTTTTTGAACATCCCTAAATTCGGAACCAATCTTAATAGCCTGGTACTATCCCTCTCTCACATTCAGATCCAGTTGGTTTAACAGCGTTGACACCTCGATTCCCGTTGTTCTTTCACTTTCCCACACTAATTACATTGCAGGTAGGGAAGTGTCATCATGGAATGGTGAATACAATTCCTTCTAATCTTATTTCAATTACGAAAGCTCGTAATTGGCTATTCATTTTATTATTATGTACACTAATTAGCCTCCCAAAAATGTTGCCCATTCCGGAATTGCCCATTCCCGGAATGGGCAACATTTTTGGGAGGCTAATTTTTGAACATAATAATAAAAATAATACAATTCCTTCTTTACAGCGCTGCAATTCAAAAGATGAGATAATTGGTATGCTACTTAGGGTATGCTACGTTTTTCTTATTAATTGGTATGCTACGTTTTTCTTATAGAAGAAATATCCCAATGATCTGTTCCTATCTGTTTCCCATGACGTATGTTTTCCCAACAAACATTTCCCAGAGTTTATGTGTGCCTGCAATTTTCACTTATTTGAAAGCAAGATGGACGTGAATCAATTGCGGCAATTCGACTGCGGCAACTTAGTGCCGCAAGAGGAGCAGCGTCGGTTTTGCACATTTCCCCGGAGCAGAATGATAAGAGAACACGGAAGCTCGCAGGAAGTCTCACTAAAATTCAAAGACTTCACTTCCTTTGTGCACGTTGTTTCCCATTGCAGGTGATACCCAGTCACGAGACATAGCAGCAGATGCATTCAGACATTCATTGACGACTATGAATGAGTAGATGTCTGACACCCCTGCTCTTAATCTCCATGAAATAATCAGGTACGCTTTCACAGATATTTAATCAAATATTTACGATGCCCAGTAATTTCCATGAAGTATACTAAATTTTTTTCGCAGCATTACCTCGTTAGTACGTTTTTAGTTTTTGGTTCTTGGTTTTAAAATACCCGTAGAAAAGACGATCATTTGGTGTCATGGTTTGGTTTACCGTTAATTTCGTGTGCAACAAAATCCTCTTTTGCGATCGATTCAAAATGCGAGTGTTTCCGCGAGTGATTGATCCCACCCACGCAACCATTGGAGGTTTAGCGGCCGGGTGGGTCAACGCGATGGTTTATATAGTTAGCTGCGTTCGGTATCAGTTCGTTTCGTGTGCGCTGGTCCTATTTGATGAAGATTCCGAGGAGGCATCTCGAAGACAATAGTGAGAAACGATTAGTCTGTTTGCTAGCCGAATAGGCAGGACTGCTAATAGACATGAGGGGGGATCGAAAATGGATTTGGTGTCGAAACCAGACGACGCATGATCTGCTGCCCCCTACCTCGCAAAATACGCAGGGTCAACCAGCAGCGACGTCGTTCTGCAGCCAGTCTCGCGGAAGACAGCGATGGAGTCGCATCTGCTTGGAGGTAAGCTCTCGCCTCTTAGACATGCTTTCTCTGAAATTGTGGTTTATTTAGATTTATTATGGTGGACACCATATTTTATGATATCTATATTTTATTATAACCTAACATTCTTTCTCTTCTTTTAGAGAATAAATAACACAGTTAATTATACTCCGTGATAGGTCCTTCTTAGCTGATATTTGTATCTGAGGCAATGTGTAAAATAACCTCAAGCTTTTCTATCAAGCTACAGAATGCCCTTTAAAACACAAGTCTATAATCTCTATGAGAAATCCAATCCCCTATAAGGTAACAGAAAGTTCGATTATTGTCGACTTATTTGCGTCAATGTCCGATTCACCGGTGAAAAGTGTTTTCAGTGGCGTAGCGGAGGCCGAAGCCGCCCCCGCAAGGTCGCAAGGCCACCTGACACATACAGATGATAACGCGGTTGGGCTGTTTTTAGTAAGTGGACAGCTGTTCTAGTTGAGAGGGCAAGAACTTGAGGTTAATATTGTGGCAGAAACTAAAGTGGTCATTCTATATTTAGCAATAATTGTACAGGAAACTCCGTCGTGAAAACTGCTATTATCTTAAAACACAACAATGAAAACGACCGAAATCTTCCACACGAAATCATCCGACAGTAAATAGCTTAGGGATAGGTACATAATGAATATTTCCATTTGAGTATATCCATTCTATCCTCCTTGATATGAGAACATATCGCCCCCCCCCCCCCCCCCCCCGTTGCCGACCACTAGTATCCCTAGTCACGATATAACACAAATTTAATAAGTTTTTGGTAGAGGTCAAATATCTCGGAAGAAATGTTCAAATTCCAGGTAAATCAGTTGGCAAAACTATTTATTACCAAATTTACCAAATTATTATAAAAGCATGAACGCTTTGCAGCATTCTTCCTGGCGTGGTTGTGCGCTTGCGCGGTGCTCGGCGCACATGTGCAGCGCCGTGACCCTGGCGGCGACCTCGGAGGAGTCGCAGCTCTGCGACGAGGAAGTCGTGGTGCGCGCGCGCCCGGTAAGTGATTGCTAAGCTAAGCAACATTGCGCTATGTCGGGCAATGGGTGGGTGACCACCACGAACACTTGAGCGTGGCTGATGCCACGTGGGCCGAAAGTTATATCACTTTGATCTCGGAAGGGGAAGTCATTCAGTGTATTTATGATGGTGGTATATACTCACTTTTGGCTCTCAGTTTCCTTTATATATGTTTTAGGATGAGCGTTTTTAGATTCTAACATTTCATTGAGGTATACAGTATTCGTCAATAGAGAAGAAATGTATTCATTAAGAATTCATTAGATGTCCTTTACTTCTTAAAAGCGCTAATGATTTTAGTGCACCAGGAAGATCATATTTCAAATTTCTCCTCATATGATTGGTGTCATTGCTCCCGCACATTACACCGCAGATCCAGCAGATTAGCTAAAATTTGGTATACTACAGTGTGAGGTAAATAACTTGAGTGGTACGCGTTGCTGCTTCTGTGGTTCTGGTTTCATCGCTCTCAGTTATTGTTTTGATGAAATCGTTGAGTGTGTCATTGATGTGCGTATTGAGTATATGTTTGCGTTTGCCACAGGTGAAGAAAGAGATTACTTTCCCATTAGCTGCTAATCTGTATATCAATAATTTTAGTCCCGCGGCCAATTTCCTTCTTCTAGTCAATAATATGTTATGTCATGCGCCCTTGCCCTTGTTCGTGGCCCAATTGGCATTGCTATTACCGATTGTAGCAATTATTGTAGTCCAGAAAACATTCCATCATAATGGCTTGTTTGCATCTCATACATTAATGGTCATGGTGTCTGTATCCTAATCACGTGTTAAACTAAAAGTTTCATGGAGAGCCTTATTCTAGCGTATTTTCCGAAGATCGGTGATCTCATAGCTCATGAATGATCTCACAAATGAAAACTTGTACATATTGAACAAGGGTCTGTCTAGCAAAAGCATTCATCTACAAGCAACACACCAATTTGATTGCGAAGGGTACCTATCCCTCAGGAGCAGAGTGTGGCGTGCGGGGCCCCAAGTACGAGTCGCTGATCGCTGGCGGCGAGGATGCCAGTCCCGGGGAGTTCCCGTGGCATGTAGGCCTCTACCGGTTCGTGGTCAACAAGCCCCGCGTGCAGGAATGCGGGGGGACGCTGCTCACGCGCACACTGGTCATCACAGGTACGGGCAGGGTCAATGCTAACGTAGGTCCATATAGTCCTGGGCTGAACCACGTACATTACGTCACTTGAGTACATTTTTAGACCCAAATATGTCAGGCATCCAAGTTTAGGTGAGGTCCATATAGCTGGAGTTATAATGTCATGTCATGGGCTACTCATGAGCAGAAATCTTTTGGAGGCGACATCGATGTCTGAAAACTAAGTGAAAAAACAACGCTAAACAAATGCATTGCCTATGTTAAGTATGACTGAGATCTTCTTTTCGTTAAAAATATTCAATATCATTTAACCGTGCATGGCTTTTTGAACTTACCATCGCTGATGGTAACACACGATCGCTGATTTGAAATACTTTTAAAAACGGTTAGACTTGTTTGTCTTGCATTGGTATTTCCATCGATTAATAAGTGTTCTGTTAAGTTTAATTATTACCCAAAGGCCAAAGTTCAAACTCATGCACAATTAGAGATTATCTTCTGACAGCTTTTATTTACATCAAGATTACCATATAATTATATTACCTATATAATAGTGCAATTGCTGTAGAAACCAATCGTACAAAAAGAAAGCAACAAAAATCTCTCAGTCTAGGACGCAGGTTGTTGCACTTTTGATTTTTTTGTGTACCTACTGTGGTTACAAAACAAAAAATATATATTAGTTGCTTGGCAGGGTTTCACAACTCACTCACTATATTTGCACAATTCGCACTAAAAGTGGTGCTCTCTTAATTGTTTGGCAATTACAATTAGCAACCAAGGGTGCATTAAAAAATATTGCCAAAAGTTTGAAAGTTAGCATATGAAAACGCCCTCTTCCCACTACAAGAGTGACAACAAATAGCAATGTGACACCTCAGCTGAAGCTGTCTGACTAAACTGACAAGTGCGAAACCACCTGGAAAGGAGATTTCATTCAATGTGCCACCGTGCCATTCCCTTTGGAAATTCAAACTAATCCCGTGATCCCTGCCCACCCCAGCGGCCCACTGTTTATGGGAGGCGTCCACCAAGGTGCTGAAACCGGTGACGCTCTACAAGATCGCGCTCGGCAAGCACTTGCGCGAATGGGAGCAACAGGAGCACGGGCTGCAGACCAGAGACATCGCCAAGATCAACATCCCGAAGCGGTATCGCGGCCGCGGGTCTCAATTCCAGTACGACATCGCCGTTGTCGAGCTGTCGGCCAAAGTCGACTTCACGGACACTGTCAGCCCGATCTGCATGGATTGGTCCAAGCTCTATGAAAGCCAACAGCTTTCCGTGGCAACTAAAGGAATTGTGAGTAGAAATTATTTTCTGCCGTCGATACTATTTGTTAAAAAGTTATTTTGTAGCCAGATTAGGTTTTAATTGTCACCCTTGTTTAAAGCTCTCTTTATGTAGGTACCTACTTGTGGTGCCATTCCCTCTCGAGTCTCAACTCCTTATTCACTCTCTCAATTACAAGTTTCTCACTACATTTTTAGAAGGAAGAATCAAATGAGATGATTTTAAGATATGAGAGTAAGATACCACCCCTGGATGCAATTGGGTGGCTGTCCGGAAATATGTTTCTGCTGTTCCTTTCAGGCCACGGGTTGGGGAGTGACCTCCGACGACACAATTGCAGACGTTCTGCAGAGGGTGGAGCTGCCGTTTGTCGACTTTGACACTTGCTTTGACGCGCTGCCTGAGAACGCCAAGAGCCTTTACACCGACGATAAATTCTGTGCCGGATTCGCCAACAAAAGCACAAGCGTTTGTCGAGGAGACAGCGGCGGCGGACTTGTTTTCAGTGGCGCAAACGATCGGTGGGTAAATTTTCGTGGCACGGAATATAAATTGGTGTGTGCACGTATTTTAAATTATTTGGTTACCGATTGGTCGTAAATGCATGCTTCCTTACTTTCTGTTGTAACTTGTAAGTAAATTAAATATTTGTAGGTATAGGTATAGGGGGGCAGGCAATCAGGTCAGATATAAATCTGATAAAAGTAAAACACATAACAATGGTAAAACTGAAAATTCGAGACAGGCTGCGAAAGTTTTTTATCAGCCGAGTCAATGAAAGAAAGTCTGAATTGCTAAATGTTTCATTGTGATAATGGCATCAATTCAGTACCAGCTGTGTTATAGAGCTAATTAGGGTCGTAAAACTGGAGCATATTGAATATTCCCGCAGGTACTTCCTCCGAGGTGTGGTCAGTGTCAGCTTCAAGCCAGAGTCCAACACAGATGCGTGTTATTCCCAACTCTACACTGGATTCACCCTCGTCTCGCAGTATCTCCCCTGGATCAAGACTTTCGGTGAGGGACTCGCTAAGATTTGTACATTACCGTTACGTCATGTTTGCACATTTCCAGCAATTCTTGCAGTCCACAGGTTAAATTCAAAGTACATTTCTCAGCTGCCAACAGTCCCACTTTTTTCTTCCTAAAACTTTCTCATCACCAAATTACACTTGTCTGGAGGCTGGGGAAGCAAAAATATATTAAATAATTACTAAGAAAGAGATGTTAAATTTCGGTATTCTGTTTCAAGTTGACGCAGAAGAAGGTACAAGCGCAACGGTAACAACCACCGAAGCACCGAGGATTAAGTCTACCAGCGAGAAGAGTAAGTCATACAGACTAAGGCCTTCTTTTCAGTGGCACGTTAAATAACTTTTGGTCTGTTATTAATTTTTTAGACTTATGTCTACTATATCCTATCTTTAGCACTAGTTTAAAAATAATTATTTCAAACTGGGATTTCATTGAATGCTTTATCAAAAGTCTCACTGGTTTCCTGACATTTTGTAACATATAGGTACTAGTTACTTTATCAAGGGTGATTGCTCGACTGACGTTAAAAACATTACGTCAAAACGTTAAAACGTATCAAATATATAATGAAATAAATTGTACCATTGACAATGTTTCTGAAGTAAATTTATAGAAGTAGGTATGGTAAAACAAAGTTTAAATACTTTATAAAACACCGACTGAAACCTTCAAGTATAAAACCAACTTATAATACAGTGCTATACCTACGTAAAATACATACGTGTTTTAGACGTAACGTATAATACCCACCCAATCCTCTCTGAAAACATTGTAAATAACAATACATTTTATTATATATCTGTAATTTTATACACATTATATTCACTACCCTATCTAAGATACAAGAAATTAATACAAGCAAATCAGGCACAGAAACGATAGAGCTAACGTCCGTTGTGATTTCTCTTGCGCAGTGTGCGAGGTGTACTCGTCAGCCGTGTACGATGCCGTGGAGCTGCCGTCGTCGGCACCCATCCAGGTGTCGACTTGCGCCATGTCTCCGTCGGGAGTCACCAATCGACGCCTGCTCAGCCAGCCCAAGGAGTTCCCGCACGTGGTAAGACAGAGATCCGATCAAAACCCAACTAGCGTTACTGCCTTTTTCCCCATATGTTTAGGTAAACCCACTTTATATGTTAGACTTTTGGTGCCAGCATGTTCTCGGACCGCTTCCCGCACAGAGTGTACCTACCTTGTACCGGATCCTACCCTCTAGCACAACTGGGTAGCCACTCGGACCTTTTGTCAGATCGCGACGAAACCTGTTGATAAGGAATCCTTACACATTACGCAACAAATTGTTTACCTATTTTCGAATCTTGGAAAAATTCAGTATCATTTTTTTTACCGAGATAATTATTGTTTAACCGTTTTAACGAGTATCAACCAACGGATATCCGCGAAAAATTGGCCTAACGCAAACACTTCTCTCGTACTGTCCAGCGTCCACACTAGAATTATATTCGGAATCTACATGCTTCAGGCTTAATGAATAATGACAAATGTTCTAAAATCACAATATGTGCATTTTTAACCTGTTGACCATTAATCTCAAAATAACAGTTTTTCTCAAAATAATTATGAGTTTTCAAAAATGGATTTCTCAGATCAATACCTATATTGAAGATTGATTAAAAAATCTACTACCTATGACACAAGAATACCTTTACTCTGCGCAAGAAAAAAATTTCGTGCTACCCTGTTAAAATGTCAACAAATTATTATTTTTTTTGTGTTGTTCAGTAAAAACAATGACAGATTATTAACAAAAACCCAATCAATGTGATAAAAACACGTGTGGTTAGATCTCCGCAGCGCTGGAAGTTGTTCTGGTCTCGAATCGCCTTAACAATCAGTGATGTAGTACATGGTGTGTTGCAGCTATATGCCGTACACTCGCATTTAATTTTCTAAATTAGCAGATCTCGCCTTTCTTTAAATGAAATATGCTTGTGTCGGGAAGTCCTCTGACCTCGACAGGAGTACCTATGGTAACGCCGCTGCCAACACTGATCTATATTTATTGAGCTGATCAGGAGCTGCTAATTGTCTCTAAAGTGAATGAATATGAATCGGAGGGTTGTTGGGTCACTAGGTTTATGGCGCTAGCTTTATAAATATGTCGAAGAGACTCACGATGGTAATTGACAGCGGCCAGACAAGGGGAAGAGGGCACAGGATAAACAGGCAATGTCGGGTCTGCAGATGCGAAGTAGTAGCCGATGTCGATGATAACATAATGTTCGTTGTTTATTTACGTAGAAACAGACTTTACACTTGATAATAAAGATCAACTTGATAAGTTTAACACTTGCAAATAGTTTGATTATAACTTGACGAAACGATAGGACCGGACCGGTGAGAATCACAAGTGTATCGTGTGTAATTAATCAGACTCTGAACGTGAATGAGGAGCGTATTCGACGGTGCGACGGAGAATAATCGACCCTGGGCTTTGCGCCCTGGTCCTTATATTGGTTCGTCCCATCGCCTTTCCAATGTTATTCTCGTATCTAGGCCTTATGGTGAAAGCCCTTGCAGTATGCTGAAATGGTAACTGTTCTTACCACCTCGTATCCTTAACTTAGTTAGTGCGCTATGTTTACCTCTATTTCTGGATACAGGTGTTGGTCCAATGTACCTACCTGCTATTATTGTAAAGTGGGTCAAGTAGCCCCTAATACTAGCGGATGGAAGTTATATCGGGAATCTGCGGAGGGAAGATACTAACTTCCCGCCGCTGGTACCTACATACACTAATGTCTAGTATGTTATTGACTAAAATCGCAAAATTTTCAATAATATTCATGGTTTCAGCACTTTCATATACACATTCCAAACAATTTCTATTTGCAAACTTGAGACTTGAAACTTGTGTTGCGTTTAAAAAATATCAGTGCATAAGTAAGGAATCCAGAGAACTGTGGATGTGTTTTAGTTCTAGTGCCTAAAAGAAATTCTTAAAATATGAAAAATCTGGAAATGTAGTTGCAATTTCCCCCTCCCCCCCCCCCCCCCACTCACTGGTCTACGAAAAATCACTGTGTATATATACGGATATACCCATCTTTATTTCCAGCACTTCCAGTCTCATGTTGAGCCGGTTCATTGAACAAAGCAGGTACCTACAAAGGATTTATCTTGTAAACTGGATGCTACCCTTTTGTTACACCGTTTGTCCGGTTGCAACAAAACTCTTATGTTTATACGTAATCCTTACATCTTTTCGAAATAGGTAGTTGGAAATTCAAATTTAGCTTCATCCAATTATCACCAACAACCAATAACCAATAACCTTAACAGAAGGTTCACATATATTTTTTCATTTATGTTTTAGGGTGGGCTAGGTTACTTGAGAAATGGAGAGGTGACATGGAGCTGCATAGGAAGCCTGATCAGCGAGCGATACTTGCTAACCGCAGGTTATTGTGTGAGGCCAAAAGTAGGGTAAGTCGACTTATAGGCATGCAAGCAATACCGAAACGGGAATCGAACTCTTTCCTCTATACAACTTTTTTACGACAGGGTCCTGAAATGGGTACGCTTGGGCTCAGTAAAGCTGTACGCAAACAGCACGGACCAGGGCTTGGTGCACGTGGAGGTAGATAAAGTGATCCGTCACCCTGCCTATAAATCGTCTTCCCACTATAACGACATCGCCTTGGTGCGGCTGAAGGAGGACGTGAAGTTCAATGGCTTCGTGAGGCCGGCCTGCCTCGACCCGTACCACAGCGCTTTGGACAACGGCATCCTCACCGCCGCCAGTTGGGGGTACACGGAGTATGGTGAGTTTCACCATAATCATATGACCATCTATGGTCATAGACCATAGATATTCCTTGTCGAGGCTGACTACGCCAACGAGGTTATAGCTGCTTTGAGAGATGGGCAATCATTTCTGTTTTTGTTTTAAAAGCAATCAAAAGTTTCTAAAAAATGCCTGAAAATTGCCAATTAAAAATTACAATATTAATTAGGTCAGCAAAATATATGCTTTATTGCAGTGTCATGTCTCACATATTTGTCTTGTAAATGTCTTGCAAATATTGGCTGTGTATAGGTTTCAATTTCAAGAGGAAAAGAAACTTTTGTTAAAATCAGAAACATCTCTTAAACTTTAAATGGCAAAAAAACTATTTGGCCAAATAATGATGAAAGGCACAGGCTATAAACATAAAGTATAGAAAAAAAGGTCCTCTTAAATTTAATTGAAAACTGTTCAAGAATTTGATCTGCAGTTATGCTCAGAAAAAAATACCTGATGATATTTGTGATGCTCCGTGCAAGTGAAATAGAAGATTCCCCTCTGCTCGCCATATCCTCATCGAAGAGAGCCGTGGCGATTCTGACTAAAGGTACAATTTCTTCCCCAACAGACTCGGAAGTTTACGACGGCCTTCTGAATGGGGACGCAAGGGTTGTCGATACCGCCAGCTGCAACCAATCATACGCCCAGGTGGCAGGAAGCAGGAAGCTGGAGAATGGCATCTCTGCACAGACGCATCTTTGCATCAAGACTTTGGACGATTCCACAGATTGCGCGGTAAGCTACAAATATTTTTACAACACATTTGGAACCGGCCATATAACCGGCCATATCAATATAAAATCATAATTCTAACAGCGGCTCTCAACCACTCCATCATACCAACATCATAATTATACTATTTTGTAGGTGTAGTTGTAGTATAATAATATACTTGTGACTGTGTAGTGAACTAAACAGTCAGAAAACTACCTATAAAACATGCATATGAACTTGAGTTACAAAGGAATGGAGAGTAGGTGATCCATTGTTCAATATTCAACAATGACATAATGATGTCTGAGATGATGGCTGGGAAGGTCTGAACTTAGTCAAAAGAGTCGTAGGTATCCTCATTTCCACAAAGCTCTCCTTTTCTCAAGTTCTGATCAGCCTCTGTCCCTCGCAGCTGCTTGCCGGGAGCCCCGTCATGGCGAAGCTGACCGAGCCGTTCTGCATGTACCGGATCTCAGGCGTCATTTCGTTTGGTTACCACCGCTGCGGGACCGGGAACAACATTCCCACCGTCGCCACGCGCGTTTCGGCGTTTACTCCGTGGATCGAGAGAATCGTCTGGCCTAGTCTAGAAGATCTTGCCCAGATATTTCAGTAAGCAATTAGAATATTATTAGAGAACACTAACCGCAATTAAAGGATTTTAAGAAATCACAATTTAATAGTTTGCAAATATAGATAGGTAGGTACAGAAAAAATTAAGCAGCTCCTATAATTTTCAAGAAAAATAAATGAGTCAATCATTCAAAAAGCCAGTAATTAAAAAGCAAGCGCAGTAGCAGATGTACTTTTCAGTCGAAGCATCAGCAAAATTGTAAATGCGTTAACAATTGCAGGAATTTTTAAATGATCATTGGACATTGATGAATTGCTAGAAATTTCATGGGGCTGGCATTAGAAAGTGATTGACACAAAATTGTGTGCCGACTATTACTATGTAGTCAAAAGGCATGTGACATTGCTGTACAAGGTATGCAAGTACATGTATGCAGTACGTTACATAAATTTAGAGATGTGATCGGCGGAGAAGTGATACGGGTAGCAAATGTAATAAGAATAACAGTGGCTGTTTTAATAAAATTGCAGCCTACGTAGAAAAACTAACTTTTAGTAGTTTTCTAACTTCGAGGTTTTCAAGTTTCTTGACATGCACGTATTTGTCATTATAATTATTAATTTGCATGGTGGTAAAAGGAACATGGGTGGTGTTGGGCTTGGTGGACTGGTATGTAACAACAAACTTTGGCACTTGATAGTTATTTGGACATGGGTATATTATAAATAATATATACCTATATTATATATACCTATTATGGAAAAAAACACAACATATAATAAAAAGCATGCCACTGTTTATTTCATTATCCGTTTATATACCTACTTATTTTTTGTATGGTCAGTAACAATAAATCTTTGTCCTTTGATACAGACTCACAACTTCTTGATGCAATTGTTCTTCCGCTTCCTTCGACAAAAATTCATCCTTCTAATTGCACTCAAGTCTACCATCATATTTTGTAATTGATTGGTACCTATCATAATATATTTCATAAACTTGGATCAAGTAAATAGTCGTTTGGACACGCATCTGCCAGTCTCTGGAGTTGGCAGCGCTGCGGCTGCCAAGGGCGGTTACAGCATTTCGAGCTGCCAGCTGCTCGGGTTGGCGATGATGGGTGCGTAGCGTTTCTCCGGCTCTAAACACGGATACAGAGAAGGCGGTGAGTTTAGAAAAAGTGCAGAAATCCAAACTCCAATATCAAACCTTAAGATGCCTATTCACAATGACCTCTACTTCACGTTCTGATGTTCCTTTCCTTCTCCATTAAAATATACAGTCTCAGAATGACCTTTTCTCGTCGTCAACTAGCCCAGCGGTTGAACTAGTTACGGTGGTGATCGCATCCGGCTGGATGGCCCCTCTTCAGGAGTCGGGATCTTTGCCGTACGCGTCCCACTCGCGGGGATTTCCCCCCGTGTTCGGTCGGGGGCAAACTCACCAATCAGGCAGTCTTCGGACGGCTGCTCGCCCAACGACATCGCGGCGAGGATGCTCTCCGTCGTGGCCTCGGGTCCGTAGGTCTGCGCACGGGGAAAACGTTGCATTGTCAAACGTTTGCCACTCGGAACACTTTGTAGTCCTCCACTTGGCCGGCTTCACACAAATCCAAAACACGTGTCTACATGATTTACAAGGTAAGTGCTTCATACACCAATGATTTATAGAGGCTCTATATCATTTTTTGGGCAAATGGTACCTATTGCAAAGAGACTAAAATATGTATAATATTTTATCTGATGTGACACTTAACTTTCTATAACAATGTACTTTGTTCACTGAAATAAAGAAAAAAATTATCATTATTATAATTTATAATAAGGTTGTTATATTCAAACCACCTTGTTTCCCAAGGAAGCTAGTCTGGCCAAGCAGTTAGGTACCAAAATGCTTGGCCAAATTAGCTTACTTGAGAAACAAGGTATTTCAGAGCATTCCTCTAACAGGGGTAACCCTATGCTGCTCAAAGACCGGATCAAATTTACACCAATATTCGTCAAGTTAGGAAGTGCACGAGCTGGAGCTGAACTCACGTTAGCGCTGGTTGCGCTGGCCAGCGCCGGCGTCCACACGTCAGCGCAGTGCCTGCGCATGTGCTCCAGCGCGTCTCCCAGCGCGGTCTGCAACGCGCTGGCGTCGGCATCGCGTTGCCAGCGCACCAGCTGCAGACACAGCGCGGAAACCTCCTCTGGAACCGGAATCGAAGGGTTCATACTTTGTGCGCATGGATTCTTTATTAAATGTTATTTCTATTGACAATAAATTTGAATATTTTGAGATCCAGGTTAGTACACTAGAATTAATTTCAGTTTGCCACTTTTTGGGGATCTCATATCGTAGAGTACCATACCATAGAATCAAATGATTAAGTTTTTATCATTACCATTAAAAACTTTATTTATCATTAGGTACCATTATTAACCAATTTACTCTTTACAAATTGTAAAAGAGCCAAATGAGACTTTATTTCAAAGTCCACTAGGCTGTGGTAATCTTAGGCTAACACGACTGTACCTAAGCAAATGCCAAATTATACTTTCTAAAGACATTTCTAATTACACAGGACAGTATCAATAAAAGACTTCAAAGTTTGCCTAAAAAAAAATTCTAAGCTTTGGAGCAGAAAAAAATTAAAATCGGAGTTGTTTTGAAACCCCTGTGGCGACTGTCTCACCGGTGAGAGCGCTGGCACCGGAAACCAGCGCGTGCAGCGTGCGCACCAGCGCCTGCGCCTCGAACGGGCCGCCTTCGCGCAACGACAGCTGCTTGCGCTCGGCGCGGCGGCGGCTCTTGCCCGACGATCGGCTGCCGCGGCTGCGCGCGGAAACAACGGAAACACAGGTGGGGGGATCAACGGGGCTGGGATCCAACGCAACGTGATCACTCGAGGAGAAAGACGGGTACGGAATGTTAGCAGAAATCTTACACACTCGCCCCATAAGAACTGATTAGGTTGGGCTAGAAAAGTTAAAGTAAGTTATAAATCAAGGAAGCTTCACAGTCTACTATCACAGTGCTGCTTGGCTTCAATCCCTCCATTCCTAATGAATGTTTAATGAAGTACTTATGCCGTGTCCAAATTCGGTCAGGTACATCCTTACAGGCGTACGTTTTGGTCCCATGCTAGCAATGCACTTTTCAACCTCGTACATCAACTTATCATCAAGTAAATAGAGTTTGGTGATTTAGCAATTGGGAGATGGACATTAGATTTTATTGCTATGTTTTTAAACAAATAAGATAAAATTGAGTTGATGACATAAGCATCCAGTGACCTTAGGTAAACAGAACTGGAAAAGCATCCAGAATGAGCATGGGTTGAACCTAGACCAAGAACTAGAAACAGAGAATCCAGACACGGCCCGAGTTGGCGGTTGCCCAACCAAAGCCGGACTCGGCGCAGTGTTGCTTAACCTGCCGATTGGTTACCTGGACACAGAGCGCATGGTGGACCGCTGCGAGAAGAGGTCGCAGTGTTCGTTGTCCTCGGCGTCCGCGTGCAAATGGGCCGGCGGCGTCGCGCGGACAACGGCCAGACGCAGACGATGGCGATCGAACTGCGCGGACGACTCTGCAATCTGCGTTTGCAGACGGCTCAAGGCCGCGTCGACCGCGGGCCGGACGTGGGTCTCTGCGGGACGCGGATTGTCGACGTAGATGCGATAGGTACACTCGATGTTTCAATCAGCACAGCTCGTGAAAGGGAAACTTTCACTCGGTTCACCATTGCAATTATAAGATTGCAAATATCGTTTGATCATTTCAAAGATTGCAGTCATGGTTGAAATTCGGGATGATAACCAGAAATCTGAAATCAGTCTTGGAGGGTTATAAATTGGAAAAATCTTATAATTTGATGTCGATATCCTGAATTCAGTACCTAATAAAATTACTTTCTAGCCAAAGAGTGAACTGTAATCGTTTATTTTCCCCTGGCATCCGCTTCATCCTCTAGTAATTGCCGAGATCCTATTGCTTTACACTTTTGGTAACTTTTGGGTGCTCCTCTACTTACCAACCTCTAACCACTGGTAACCACAATGCTTAAGAGTGTGGTAGTAAAACTGCACACGCTGCCAGAGTCAAAGGGATGGTGAAATTAAAACGACCATTGGGTTTATAGGAGGGGTGTGCAAATAGTGTCTTCCTTGGTTCCAATCGAATATCGAATAGTTTAACAATCTTAATTCGAAGTCAAATCGAATATCGAGTAAAAAGATTTATAAAAAGTCGAATATCGAAGCGAATCGAATAATTCGTTTGGCTCGAATAATTCTCCAAAAGTTCGAATAATATACCTTAAATGTGAATATTTGCAGCAAAGTGCTTACAAGTGGTGCCAAATATTCAAACCATTTTAATTTTTCGAATTATTCGTTAACGAATAATAAAATTTCGAATTCGAATACGAATTCGAATAGTGTAAAAATCGCTATTCGAAATTCGAATACAAATAATTCCAAAATAATTCCAAAATAATTAGTCCATTTCGAATATTCGCACACCCTTAGTTTATAGGTTTTTAGGCAGAGTCCCACACCGCTAATGCCAGGGTGTCTGCGTAGCCACCGAGGCCGCAACCAGAAGTGTCGGTTTCTCTCGCCAGGTAGCGCCAGCAGCTCTTCCGGGCGCTCGTTTTCGAACAAGACAAAAAAGCCGCGATTGCACCCTGTGGGGGCCACCCCCGAGGCAAGATTTCCCCTATTT
This sequence comes from Nemoura dubitans, assembly GCA_921293005.1. Classification (NCBI taxonomy): domain Eukaryota; kingdom Metazoa; phylum Arthropoda; class Insecta; order Plecoptera; family Nemouridae; genus Nemoura; species Nemoura dubitans. The sequence goes on from OV121074.1 coordinate 3,954,822, forward strand.
AACCCTACAGCGCCACTACGTCATAGCAATCGCCGCTTGCGAGCCACGTTCGAAAAACAAGCGCGCGGCAGAGCTGCTGGCGCCGTCTGGCGAGAGAAACCGACACTTCGCGTTGTGGCCTCGGTGGCTACGCAGACACCCTGGCATTAGCAATGGGACTGTGCCTAAAAACCTACAAACTAGGGGTGTGCAAATAGTGGTTTTCTTGGTTCGAATCGAATATCGAATATTTTAAAAATCATAATTCGAAGTCGAATCGAATTCGAAGTCGAATCGAATTCGTCCATTTAGAATATTCGCACAAACCTACTACAAACCCAATGAAACGACTGCGCCACCCACGAAAGCCGCTTGAGCTGGCTTTGAACGGTCAACATTTTACGTCAACATGTTGACTCAACATTGACGGGATATATGTTGACATCAAGTTGGCCCAGGTGAAACAACATGCAAATTGCCGGTCAGCGTTCACACGATCAAGTTTCAGGAAATATTGACGGGAAATGTTGACAGAAAGTTGAAAAAGTTCAACTTTTCGTCAATATCGACGGCTCCACGGCTCGTTTTTTCTTGGCATGTTTTACGTAATCCGGAGACGTTCCATCTTACAACAAAGTATTTGTACTCCAATAATGTAAAAGCATTTCAATGAGCTTCGTGGTTCAAGTATCCACATATTCACACATTTTAAATGTAGCTATCAAAAACCTAGCCTTCAAAAATTTGAACAGCTGACTGTCGGGAACAGATCCAATAAGCATGATAAAAATATTGACAGAAAATGTTTTAATTTCGTTCACACGGAGTCAACATGTTGACGCAAAATGTTGATGCTTCGGTGGCTACGCAGACACCCTGGCATTAGCGGCGGGCGGACTCTGCCTAAAAACCTAGAAACCCAAAGAAACGTCAATGCTCCCCACACGAAAGCCGCTCACCGACGAGATCGCGCCGACCGACGGCGACGGCCTCCCACTCCGCGCGGTCCCAGCACGAACCGCGCGCCAGCGCCGCGACCGCCTCCTCGACGTCGGACAGCGCAAAGAACATTTGCGCCGCGGCTGCGTGGTCCCCCGCGTCGGAGAGCGCGGGCGCGAGACGCCAACGGCACAGCGCGTGAGCCTCGGCTGTCGGCAGGCCTGCGTGGGGGAAAGTCAGAGGTGAACCAACTCCTATCAAAGGTACATCGATTGCCTTCACTCCGCCCTATGAGAGAATATGCTTTGCTTTCCGCTGAAGTGCCAGTGGCACTTTTGCATGCCTCTTGCCCATCCATCTTCAAGACGCTGGCCCTTACCATGGCTTTATTGAATACCGATTGCGATTAGGTACTGATTAAAGTTATGTAGCCTGTAGTGGGTAGTACTATATTAACTTCTTCAAAGGATATTTATAGTTTGGTTTTAACTTTTAAGTTACAAGTTCAATTGGTATTCAATGCTCAGTATGAAATATATTTTCCCGTAAACTAGAGCTACAATTATTAGTAAACAAATAAAGCCTATAACTATAAATAGTTTTATAATAGTTTTAAATAGTTTTTTAAAATAGTTTTCTCTTCACCACCACCACTATAAATAATCATCAATACAATAGCACATTAAAGTCTATGTCAGAGGTGCATCAACTCCTACTATAAATCAAACACCTGCTCTTTGTCTTATGAGCAAAGTTATGATAGACATGAATCTCCAAATCTCTAATCTTGATTATTGAGTTGATTAGTACCTTATATCATCATTACCTATATTATTTGTACCCATGTTGAAAGGAAAACATAAAAACAAACAAATAAATAAAATGAATACGTCATACATACTTAGGACCGAACTTTCAATGTCTGGACAAGAAGTTATCTGCCAGATTACTTGTTATCTCCATAGTCACAGCCAATGAGCCTACCTTGATTTCAAGTTATCCTGCAGATAACTTCTTGTTCAGACTTTGTAATTTCGGTCCTAAAATGTCTGTAAAACCAGTTTTCTCTCCACTTCATTAAAAATAATAATTAGAAGTACAGAAACTGGCAATGATTGATATTGTTTTGTGTCAACTGTAAAATGAATTTAAAACAGAGATGCCTTTCCACGAAACCGCCATCGACAAGGAGAGCGGTGGCGTACCGATCTCGTTGGCGGTCTGGAGCACGGCGCGCCAGTCTCGCGCCATCGCGCTCTGCTCGAGCGCCGCCGGAAGATCGCCGGCGCGGCGCAGGAGCAGCGCCGCCTCCGCGTGTCTGCGCCGGGATTCCAGCGCACGAGCCAGCGCGAGGCAGGCGCGACGCCAGCCGGCGCTGCCCGCGGGGAACGCCGAAAGCGCCTGCGCATCGAACGGGTACCGGGTTTGATGTTTTGGCAAGGGTCCTGGTTCCGTGAAGAATAATCGTTTTCACGCGTTCAGATTTCAGTTCGTAATGCCTGCATGTCGACTGCCTAGAAGTGATACCTATTACCTTGTATCTGCATTTTTGAAAATAGTCACTAGAGCAAATTATACCTAGTCTACAAATTTTAATTGTTAATTAATCAATATGAGTGATATGCCAAGATTATGTAAAGCCTACATGGTTTCTAAGTGAAGCAAAGGATAAAATTTAACTTTTTAATTAAATCGAATTTATGAGCAGTTTATTTTCTCTGGTGAACATTTTCAAAAATGTAGATACGAGGTATCACTTCTGGGCAGTCGATGTGCGCTTTGGTTACGGGTTTTTGGCCCCAGAAAGAGAGGTTGGCTTTGAATCACCCTATATGCAGCAGCATATCCAATATCCATGCATAAGTTTGTAAGTTTTAAGAGCCAAGGTATGATAAAGGTTGTGGTTACACGGCATTTAACCTTTGTGGATGGAATTTTGGTCCTAAAAAGGACCGGTATAAGGACACGATAACATGTTCCACATTCGGATGCCAGCAGCAATCTACTACCAATCTAAAATGTTGCAGTAGCATAAGCCGGGCACGTATATTGCACGAACATTTCACGCAAGGTTGGTAGGTCCCACGTAGGTCTCGGCCACGATTTCACCACTTTTCGCCCGAACCCCGTACCTGCTTGTGCAGCGAGTGCTGCTCGACGAGCGCAAAGCAGGCGTCGAGGTGTTCGGGGCCGCACCGGGCGATGTGGGCCAGCGCCAGCGCGGGCCTGCGCAGGTGCACGTCGATGGAGTAGCGTCGGAAGTCGGGCTCCATCCTGCGCAAGGAAGGGCGGCGGTCGAAATCTGCGACCCTTGATGGCCGCTAGCCAGCAGGGGATCGGCAACTACTCGATTAACAGTATCGAAGGTCCGTGACAAAGCCATACGGTGACCACTACGGCTTGTGAGCATAAAACTTTTATTTTTAAAATTTTACCCGAATGCATTGGACATGCGTTACCAATTATTCATCATGCTATCTGTTCCCAATGCATAACAGTAAACATCCTCAAGCTGTGTTTACACGGTTCAATGTTTTGTTCATTGCATTGAACAAAACATTGAATGCTCTTGAAGAGCCATTTACACGACTCAATGTTCTAGATTCATTGAAAATGATGGCACAGCCTTCCAAAATCTTTATTTCTAGAAGGCAGTAACATACCCTTCTTTCTATTGAAAGGAAGAACGATATTTAGAACACGTCCTAAATGAGAGCACATTGAATGAAACCTTGAATTCAAGCTTTCATTCAATGATTCATTGAATTCAATCGTTGTTTACACGGCTCAATGAATTGAATTCAACCTTGAATTCAAAGCATTGAACGAAACATTGAACCGTGTAAACACAGCTTAACACCAAATAGCAAATCCAACGCTAATTAATAACGATGTTATAACTTTGAAAAGTTTCTCGAGAAATCTTAAATCAACAGGGAACTGCTGCAAGACATCTGCAATTAAGAGCACAAGTCTATTCTTTCATCCCCTAACATCGTTTCATGATTGGAGTTCAAACGTCAAGAGTAACGACGGATTCCGAGAGAGACGTTGACGTGTGACAGCAACTCACGTGCGCAAGTCGTTGAGGAAGGGCAGGTACTCCTTGGGGTCCTTCTGCGAATGTGCGGCCACGAACGCGGCTAGCTCGAGGTCGTAGAGGCCTGCGCAGAAAAAGCTTTCACTTCGGCGCAATCTCACCCCGTTACCTTAACACACAGCCACTTGGAACAAGGCTGAGTCGGAACATCAACGTTATTGTTTTTTCTGCACACATACTTCACCTTCAGGTAAGCTACCTTCTGTAGGTAGGTTTCTCTTTTTTCTATATATTTTTTTATTGTTTATTCATTGAAGTACCTATACGCTTAGATGACATTTGTCGTTTAAACAGATTCCTACGAAGCCTGGAGGGCTTGAAGTGGGTAGGAGATTTTTGTTTTCTCTGAGTAAGTGGGGTGTTACAAAATCATTATCATAATAATTCATAATCAAAATAATAATAAATAATAATACCAAATAATCCTTCCCCTTAAAGTTTTTGAACAATATATTATAGTTAGCTTTCATTTTGTGTTGTTACTTAATGTTTTTTAATGTTTTTCTTGTGAAAAAAGCCCTCATTCAGGTTTATCTTTGTGATTATTTATGGTAGGCAGCTTGTCCACATTGTTGCCCTCTTTGGACATCAAACTTAAAACTCACCAACGTCTAAAGCAATCAAAGTGAGCGTTCCAAGACAAGCGATAAAGCGTACCTAGCGCGGTGTCGAACAGTTGGTTGACGTCCACCAGACACGAGAGGAACTTCAAGGCCGCGGCGTCGTTTTGCGTCAGCAGCAGCGCTCCGCCCATGTCGCCTGGTGAACAGGCGGCGGATAATTGACAAGGCCTCGCCAAAACTTGGTCAACCAACCAAACCAAACCAAACAAAAATCATTTACACACTCAACCAATCCAACGTTAACCATTTTTCATACATTCCTTCGACACTAAATTCAACCCTGAATGCACGACTACAGTTCTAGAGTCAACCACTTATAATAATCATTTTATTGTCTTAATCAGCTAAAATTAGGTACAGACATTATACCAAGGCTCGTCACTTATCAAAGCCGGCCAGCCACGCCTGACGCTTCTAGTGTCTTCCTATATTCCTTCGTTTCACTTTCTTCTACCTCTTCTTCCTCACATTTTTCAATCATCATCCACCACAACTTCTTCTCGTTCCACAAATCCTTTCTTTCCACTTCCTTCCAATCGATACCTCTCTCCTCTAAAGCGTCTTTAATCGTTCCAATCCATTTCAATTTTCAATCACTTATGTGGGCAAATGATTGCAATGCTTTTCTTATGGCAATTATTTGCCCACACTAAGTGTTCATGACTCTAGAACTGTAGTCGTCCATTATGGCAATTATTTGCCCACACTAAGTGTTCATGACTCTAGAACTGTAGTCGTCCATTATGGCAATTATTTGCCCACACTAAGTGTTCATGACTCTAGAACTGTAGTCGTCCATTATGGCTTGCAACAATCTGGACTTGGTTACGCTTTGTTCTTCCACTGACACAGTTGTTTCTATAATACATCTGCACTAGGGGTGTGCAAATATTCTAAATGGACGAATTATTCGACGAATTAATTTTGAATTATTTGTATTCGAATTTCGAATAGTGATTTTTAAACTATTCGAATTGCTATTCGAAATCATAATTTGATTATTCGAAAAACGAATAATTCGAAATATTCGAATAGTTTGAATATTTGGCACCACTGATAAGCAATTTGCTGCAAAAATTCACATTGAAGGTATATTATTCGAACTTTGGCGAATTATTCGAGCCAAACGAATTATTCGATTCGCTTCGATATTCGACTTTTAAAAAATCTTTTTATTCGATATTCGATTCGACTTCCAATTATGATTTTCAAACTATTCGATATTCGATTCGAACCGAGAAAACCACTATTCGCACACCCCCAAATGCCGCCAATCTCCGAGTGGAGACGATAGCCCACCTTGTCGCACGTGACTGGCCAGGATCGGTTGCAGCAGCTTGGCGGCGCCGGGGGCTCGGCGCATGGCCGCGCGGAGTCGCGCGCACACTCGGTGCACCTTCGTCTCCGTCTCCGCGCGAGGTTTGGCGTCGACGGCCGTGGGATCGCCCACGGCCTCTGGTACATCGAGGTGCAATCAACTAATGATTTTCAAGACGACTTTGCAGGTTCGCCAAGATGGGACATTTTTTTATGAGCCAATCTTTATGTTTTTGCAAGAAGGCCTTGGGAACTAGGCTAAGGTATGCATTTACGCTAAATTAGCTTCCTCTTTTGGTCATTTCGGGTTGGAGTTGCTACCAGCCGTTTCATCTATGTGGGCGTGGGAAATGGGATTGAATAATGAATCCACTGCCTATTTGATACAACTTACAAGCCAAGAATTTCTATAACGAAACTACTTAAATGAAATGGTAAGACAAGGGTTTAAAGATGTAGGTAGCAAGAATGTCTCCGTTACCAAGTTCGGTGCTTTCCGAAGGGGATGTCCAGCGCTAGCTACGTACCGCTGGTGTCTGAGCGACGTTGGTGAGCGTAGTGCGATGCGTACAGCGTCTGCGTCACGTCTTCGTCACGCAGCTCCGACACGAACAGCGCCAGCCACGCGGGGTCGCTAATCTGCCAGCGCAGGCCAACGAAACTCATCGTTTAGTCAGGGCAATGGTGTTGAAAAATCTCTCAACAAGTTGTTTTCAAATGGGTCCAAAACAGAAATGCCATGTAAGCCAATCATTATTTATAATAGTATATTGATTGTTGCCAAGTTGTGACAAAAGCACAAAATTGTCTTTAGTTGAAGAGATGATAGGCCAAATATCATAGGTAAGAATATGACAGCTGGATTATACATATATTTAATAATATCGGATATTTGATTACGATTAGCATAGCCAATTTGATGAAAGTTAGGAATATCTGGGTACGTAGCTATAGAGCCAAGTTAAGCCTGTTCAATGAGCTCTGAAGTCGAGCCGTTTCCCTCATAAGGCATACACTTTCCGATCGCTACGAAACCTATATTTTTGGAATCTTCACACTTCCGGCAACCCAATTGAACCATTTTCATTTCGCAAGATTCACTCGTCAATTACTTACAAGAGTTTTAAAACAACCTTGTTTAGCAGGTTCATAGAAAGATGTACTTAAGGGTCCCTTCCAGTTAAGCGTAATCCGATTGATACGAGACAAATACCTGCGGAATCCCTAAACTTTTGACAACTAATTGATTATTTCAAAACTTCGAAACATCTCTTGGAAATCCATAAAAAGTTTAATTCAATTTACCTCAACAACCATCAACCTCAATCAACCTTAAAAGTAAAACTCCACCAAACGCTCAATGTTTTCTGGCGCTAATCCCGGTAATCCCTTGAACCTAACTGCAAGACTCAGCATAATATCTAAAACGGTCTTGTCATTTGGTCATATTTGGTCATATTGGGATCCGAGACAAACGTAAATCACCCACCACAAACTCTAAGTTCCCTCGAGTCGACCACCTGTTCAATGAGCTCTGAAGTCGAGCCATGATCCCTCATAATCTCCCTCATAAGGCACACACTTTCCAGGCCACACCTTTGGTCGGATCGCTACGAAACCTACTTTTTTGTAATCTTCACACTCCTGGCAACCCAATTGAACCATTTTCATTTCGCTACATTCACTCGTCAATTACTTTGCCTCGAGTCGACCCACCTGTTCAATGAGCTCTGAAGTCGAGCTGTTTCCCTCATAAGGCATACACTTTCCAGGCCACACCTTTGGTCGGATCGCTACGAAACCTACTTTTTTGTAATCTTCACACTCCTGGCAACCCAATTGAACCATTTTCATTTCGCAAGATCCACTCGTCAACTACTTTGCCTCGCGTCGACCCACCTGTTGCACGAACGCGTCGACATCGCGCAGGAACCGCGCCGGCGCGTGGTCGGCCAGCAGACCGAGACTGATGCGCTGGGTGCGCGCCAGCGCGAAGGCGTCGCGGTACCGCCCGGCGTCGAGGCGCCGCGCGATGACCTCGAGACACAGCGGCCGCGGCTGGATCGTTTCGAGCGAGCCGCGCGGCGCTTGCAACACCACGCGAGTGGCGCCGCGCGGCGCCGCTACGAGGCGGGCGCCGCGCTCGATGCGACGGCCCGCGGTCTCGCCGCAGTCTGGCCGCGTGGGGAAACGGCGGTTGCTTTATGCCGTTTTGCACGAGGTTTCGTGCCTTGTAGACGCAATGTTGTATTTCTACCGCTTGGTTAGCATAGGTACTAAGGGCAGGTTGTATTGGAAGATGAAAGTGGCCCGGGCATTTCAAATAAAACAGCACATGGCCCCCTCCTTCCTGGATCCCTATTCTGTATGATTCCCTATGGCCGCGGGAAATCGCGGTTGCTTTTTCCCTTTTGCACGAGGTTTCGTGCCTTGTAGACGCAATGTTGTATTTCTACCGCTTGGTTAGCATAGGTACTAAGGGCAGGTTGTATTGGAAGATGAAAGTGGCCTGGGCATTTCAAATAAAACAGCACATGGCCCCCTCCTTCCTGGATCCCTATTCTGTATGATTCCCTATGGCCGCGGGAAATCGCGGTTGCTTTTTCCCTTTTGCACGAGGTTTCGTGCCTTGTAGACGCAATGTTGTATTTCTACCGCTTGGTTAGCATAGGTACTAAGGGCAGGTTGTATTGGAAGATGAAAGTGGCCCGGGCATTTCAAATAAAACAGCACATGGCCCCCTCCTTCCTGGATCCCTATTCTGTATGATTCCCTATGGCCGCGGGAAATCGCGGTTGCTTTTTCCCTTTTCCACGAGGTTTTGTGCCTCGTAGACGCAATGTTGTATTTCTACCGCATGGTCAGCATACTAGGAGCGTCAAGTGGTTTGTTGGCCACGCTCGTAGAGTGGTAGCTCAATGTGGTAGCTCAATGTCGGCGGTTGTATTGGAAGATGAAAGTGGCCCGGGCATTTCAAATAAAACAGCACATGGCCCCCTCCTTCCTGGATCCCTATTCTGTATGATTCCCTATGGCCGCGGGAAATCGCGGTTGCTTTTTCCCTTTTCCACGAGGTTTTGTGCCTCGTAGACGCAATGTTGTATTTCTACCGCATGGTCAGCATACTAGGAGCGTCAAGTGGTTTGTTGGCCACGCTCGTAGAGTGGTAGCTCAATGTGGTAGCTCAATGTCGGCGGTTGTATTGGAAGATGAAAGTGGCCCGGGCATTTCAAATAAAACAGCACATGGCCCCCTCCTTCCTGGATCCCTATTCTGTATGATTCCCTATGGCCGCGGGAAATCGCGGTTGCTTTATGCCGTTTACACGAGGTTTCGTGCCTCGTAGACCTGCTAACACTGACCTGCTGACCTGACCTAGACCTGCTGTTAGTACCCTGCTAACACTGACCTGCTGACCTGACCTAGACCTGCTGTTAGTACCCTGCTAACACTGACCTGCTGACCTGACCTAGACCTGCTGTTAGTACCCTGCTAACACTGACCTGCTGACCTGACCTAGACCTGCTGTTAGTACCCTGCTAACACTGACCTGCTGACCTGACCTAGACCTGCTGTTAGTACCCTGCTAACACTGTGAGAGTAATGCCTCGTTTAGTGCTAGGAAACATTGTGTTCGCTCACAAGTCCAGCTTGCGATCAGCCAATCACAGCCCGCGATTTAGTCACGTGACAGACTGCTGCTCAACTTCTGCGTGATCGTTTCAGACTTCAACCGAGTTGAACCTTTTCAAAGTTCGGCGCTCACAATTGAAAAGTGGGGTTATATTGAACGTCATGATTTCGTATTTTCAGTTTTGTTTGTCTGGTTTGTAAACAGCAAGTAAAGTGTTTTAAGTATCAACACAATGAAATACTATTTTCTGATCGAAAAACAACGTCTAGCTTGGAAATCATTCACTAAATTGGTACAGAAAATCAACTGTGTTTGGTCGACCATTTTTTATTGGCTCTGCCGTCCGTGCCCAAAGAGTGGGCGAACACAATGTTTCCTAGCACTAAACGAGGCGTAAGTTCTCGGCTCGCGACGGCAACCTCCCCGCACGCACTCACCCAGCGGCTCTCCGTCGACGAGCGCCATCAGCCGAGCGCAGACGAGCCGGTGCTGCTCGGTGGTGACGAGCAGAAACGGCGGTCGCACGATGAACGAGGTCACGTTCCGCGCCAGCTGCTGCAGGCCGAGGTAGAGTCGGTGCGTGCGAGTCAGCGCGAACAAGTGCCCGGCCAGCTCCACGGCCGGCTCGGGCAGACGGTAGACGACGGTAGCTGCCGCGGGGGAGACGGCCGTTACGGTGCCGTCGGTGAGATGGGCGTAGGTGGCGTCGTCTTCGCTCGGCGGAACGCTGCCGTCGGGCGATCGGAACAAATGGGTCACCAGACCCGGCGTTGGGGTTGCGTCGCTGGTGGGGGAATGGGAATCATTGCGTTAGTCATTACATTGTAGGCGTGTGCGAATATTCGAGAGGGACGAGTTGTTTGACGAATTGTTTTCGAATTATTTGTATTCGAATATCGAATGGTGATTTTTAAACTATTCGAATTCGTAATCGAAATTTTATTATTCGAAAAACGAATAATTCTAAAAATTCGAATAGTTTGAATATTTGGCACCACTGATTTAAGCACTTTGCTGCAAATACTCACATTTAAGGTATATTATTCGAACTTTTGGCGAATTATTCGAGCCAAACGAATTATTCAATTCGCTTCGATATTCGACTTTTTGAAAATCTTTTTATTCGATAATCGATTCGACTTCGAATTATGATTTTTAAAATGTTCGATATTCGATTCGAACCAAGAAAACCACTATTCGCACACCCCTACTAAATTTCTTAGACTCGTGTCTACTATTAAAAGTCTCACTAAATAAAAGTCTCACAGGTTTCCTGACGTTTTGTAACATATACTAGTTACTTCTTCAAGAGTGATGGCTCGACTGACGGAAAAAACGTGAACAAAAGAACCAATTATTGTTCACAATTATTTTCAACCAATTTTGTTCATGTTTTTGGGACACCAGTGAGACTTTTATTTAGCATTCAAATCCCACTTTGAAATAGTTTTTTTTCGATTGTATAAGTCACTCGTTATGATTATGAGCTGATTTACTGCTGTACGTAATGAGATCACAACAGTAAACTTTACTTTCGAATAATCTTCTTTAAATCACATTCAATCAAAAAAGCATTCATATTTTCTTTTCTACAACTTTGCTGGTCAAAGGGCTATCAAATCCATAGACGTAAAGGATCATTTTCGAGAGACACCAAATAAGAATTAGCATCTCACCTCTGAACGAGACGGTTGCCCTCGAGCGTTGCCCAGATGATCGCCGAGACGAGCTCCGTCGTGAGACACGCTGCGAGCTGATTGGACGACAGCCACAGCCAATGGTGGAGCTGCGAGACGTCGGCCTGGCCAACCCACTCGAGCTCGGTGCACTGCGGACAACGGGGCAGTTCACGTCAACCTTGTCCTGCCTTCGACACCGCATTACGGGGACATGTAATCTGGGTCTCGGGCATTATTTACCCACTTCACAGTGCCTCTGGCATGCCTCTGGCCTTGTATCTTCAAGATTGCAGCCCTCACCGTAGCAAAAAGCAAGCAGCATTGAGACTAGGCTGCAGCCGAGAGAAATTCTCTCATGGGATGGGACAGAGTATACCTACCTAGGTACCTATCTACATGGGTACACGGTAATATGAACCCACCTTGGTTCATGGCTCTACTAACTATTTAACTTTGGAGTCTTCTTGTCATTTTGCTACATTATTATTATTTAGGACTGGTCTTTTTCATTCAAGCAATATGAAAATTTAAAGTAATACAGTTTCTACCAATTCCCACACCCCTTTACAAGTAACAGGAAATCATTGAATACCCTCCTATATCTCTATAACTACATCACAGCATGTGATAAATTTTGACATTTATTCATTTTGCTACATTATTATTATTTAGGTCTTTGGTATTTTTCATTCTGAAAGCAATATGAAAATTTAAAGTTCTCGAGTAATAATACAGTTTCTACCAATTCCCACACCCCTTTACAAGTAACAGGAAATCACGGAATACCCTCCTATATCTCTATAACTACATAACAGCATGTGATAAATTGTGACATTTATTCATTTTGCTACATAAATCATTATAATCATTTAGGACTTAGGTCTTTTTCATTCAAGAAAATTATGAAAATTTCAAGTTCTCGAGTAATAACACAGTTTCTACCAATCCCAACACCCCTTTACAAGTTACAGGAAATCACTGAATAGAGAATACCCTCCTATATATCTCTATCTAAAACTACATAACAGCACGTGATAAATTGTGCTATTTGTGATATCAATATCATAGGGGTGTGCGAATAGTGGTTTTCTTGGTTCGAATCGAATATCGAATATTTTTAAAATCATAGTTCGAAGTCAAATCGAATATCGAATAAAAAGATTTTTTAAAAGTCGAATATCAAATCGAATGATTCGTTTGGCTCGAATAATTCGCCAAAGGTTCAAATAATATACCTTAAATGTGAATTTTTGCAGCAAATTGCTTATCAGTGGTGCCAAATATTCAAACTATTCGAATTTTTCGAATAATAACATTTCGATTTTGAACACAAATTCGAATAGTTTAAAAATAACTATTCGAAATTCAAATACAAATAATTCGAAAATAATTCGTCGAATAATTCGTCCGTTTCGAATACTCGTACACCCCTACCACACCCCTTCACTAGTTACAGGAAATCACTGAATAGAGAACACCCTCCTATATATCTCTACATAAAATTACATAACAGCACGTGATAAATTGTGCCATTTGTGATATCAACGCCCGATCCGATCCGCTCACCGCCATCGCATTCCCGTCCTCATTGTCCGCGCGCGCCGCGAACACCGTCCCGGTCGCCGTGACCGCGACGAACGCCGAGCCACCGTGTTCCGCGCCGGCCACCGCGTTCACCGGCGCGGGAAAGACGGCGACGAGCGAAGCCGTCGGCGGCGGCGGCACCGCGCGGTCGAAGCGCGACAGCAGCACGCGGCAGCCGTCGATCACGGCCACCGAGACGCCGCGGCAGCACCGCGCCACGCGCGACAGGTAGCGGCAACGCGACAGGTGGCCGCGCGAAGTCGTCACGCGGAGTTCGTCGGCGTGCCAGTCGACGGAGCGGACGGCGGATGGGAACGCGACGGTTTGCTTCAGGTACCTGGGGGGAGAGCGGGGGGGGCGATCGCGGTACATTGACGTTTCGGTATCGGCGGTTTCGGTGGTGAAGAAGTAGAATAAGCACGAGGTACCAGAGGGAGAAGCAGGTGCTTTTGGCCCGCTTCTTGCTGGAGATGTCAGCTTGGACAAATGGCTTGGAGAATTTTATTTCTTAGATTTCTTATTTTTGGACAGATAAACATAGCAAGTAAATAAAAGTAGGTACAAAGTACCTGGGGAAGAGCGGTTTGGTATCGGTGGTTTCGGTGGTAAAGAAGTAAAATAAGGGATAACGTCACACGGAATACCGTCACATTGGCCAACTGGACTAAAGTCACATTGGAGTGTGGTCCAGTGGACGATCGTCACATTTGAAGGAGCAGAAAAGGGCCTGTGTAAACGGTATGCGACCATTTTCCGGGGGGTTTCTCTAGGGAAATGACTTCGGGGAACGTCTGTGAAAATGGCAAGCTGCGAAAATGGTCGCATACCGTTTTCACGAGCCCTTTTCTGCTCCTTCAAATGTGACGATCGTCCACTGGACCATTGTCACACTAGTTTTACTGGATTATCGTCACATCCAATGTGACTTTGGTCCAGTTGGCCAATGTGACGATATTCCATCGCCTCGGGAAGAGCGGTGGCGATCTCGGAACATTGACGTTTCGGTATCGGCGGTTTCGGTGGGAAAGAAGTAAAATAAGCACGAGGTACCAGAGGGAGAAGCAGGTGCTTTTGGCCTGCTTCTTGCTGGAGATATCAGCTTGGACAAATGGCTTGCAGAATGTTATTTCCTAGATTTCTTATTTTTGGACAGATAAACATAGCAAGTAAATAACAGTAGGTACATAGTACCTATATCTAGGAACCTAGTAAAAGAGTTAAAGAGCAAAGCAAGTAGGCAAAGCAGAGTCCTCTTGTTTTCATGTACAAATTTATTTCAAACACTAGAACCCTCTTAAATTTTGTGTAGATACAAAGATACCTAACAAAAATTCTTTATCAAAGATTGCTGAACATGCCGAGCGTAGATTTTTCCGGCTTTTCCAGTCGATTTTCCAGCCGTACGAAGTTGGTGCCAAGACTGGAACAGGCCCAAAGACCCGACAGTTTCAGGAAAGTTCATTCCGAAGGGCGGACCAATCGCCGACTCACCAGTGGAAGTTGCCGGTGGTCCAGAGCTGCACGCAAGCGTTGCCGTCGACGACGAGCCAGACGGCCAAGACGCTCGAGTCGGGGCTCCACGACAGCGACGAGACCTGGCGGAAAAACGTCCAAGTTTGGCAACGTTGGGCAACGCTCGGGTTCTCCCCTCGTGTGATATGCGGTAAACCAGCTGGTCCAGGGGTCAGCACCAGAGATTGTCGCAATGCCTATTTCGGTTTGCCTTGATTTTCTCGAGTCACAAAGCAACAAAATGAACCGCTGCTTCAAATCCATCTTTGATGTGTTACCAATTTACTGATTCCAATTTTTAATGTCGAATTCAAAAATGGCAGCGAAAGATATCATCACGAAAAATGACCCTGTAACCATCCTATATCATTAGCGGCATTTGGGATTGTTACGATTGGTCAGCCAGTGCAGGGTAAATATTTAGATCCTCATATGAAATAGCAAACAGAGAGAGGTAAAATGATGGTCACAAAAAGTAAACAGCTTTCTCTGTCCGTGACTGTGAAAGCAAGAGTTGGCTAGCATGGTAGCCATCGACAGCAAAAATTTTATTTCTATCCATGTACAAAACCAGGGCCTTCTACATGAAAATGTTTCCCATTGCTCTTATAGCTCAAATGTAACCAGGAAGCTTTGGTAAATGGCAGTCAAAAAATTTAAAATCATATTATGAATCTCACTCAACGTCACAGCCACCTAGGGACATTTTTGCCATGAAAGCAAATCGAAGCCTCTCTAATCGAAACAAAATCATTCACAGGGCGCTGGCAAGTGGCCAATCGAGGTCAATCTCGTATAGTCTAGTGTCCCTGCGCCAGCCCGTCCGCCGTCGCACTTTGCATACCTCTGCCTCTCCCGGCGCAAACGGCAGCGCGAAATCCCCGTGGCGCAGGCCGTTCTTCTCGAGCAGCACGACGACGTGCTTGTTGGGCAGCCGCTGGGTCGACGCCATCACGTTGCCGCACGGCCGCCAAGCCAGCGACGCCTCCATGCCCGGCACCTCCGCGCTACAAGAACCGTTGTGTTAGCGTGGCTTAAGCACAATTCACACACGAGCAGTTTTTAAAAAAGTCGGCCATAGTAATTTTATGCAGTGCAAATTACTTGGCTCTTTTACCTATTATATCTTAATATTTTATAATATATATTTAAACTATAGATCGACAACTTAGTAGGTATAGCCATTGGGTTTGTCGTAGCCAGAGTCCCACCACTAATGCTAGAGGGTGGCTACGCAGACACCCTAGCATTAGCGGTAGGATTCTGCCTTAACATATAAACCCAATGGGCAATGGTATCTATGCTATATCTATGCTATAGCATAAAATAGCATTTTATAAAATTATATAAAATATAGCCATGTATTAATTTTCTTAGACTCATGTCTACTATATCCTAACTTTAGCACTTGTTTTGAAAAAAACTATTTCAAACTGGGATTTGAATGCTAAATGAAAAGTCTCACTGGTTTCCCGACGTTTCGTAACATATACTAGTTACTTTATCAAGGGTGAAAGCTTGACTGACGTTAAAACATGAACAAAAGAACCAACAATTATTGTTATTAAACTAAGCTTCCTAAATTTTAATTATCTTGTCAAAATCCATAAATAATGTTTCAAAAAAGTTTTGAATAATTATTTCTGGACCCTGACGAGATTTTTACCCATCAACATTTTCAAAACCAACCAAAACCCAAAGAAAAACGACCTCGAAAAATTGGTATTTTCAAAATCAATATTAAAAATTATGAAAAGAGCAATAATTCGTGGTCGTCTTTTTATCTTATCAAATGTGATGTGAAAAAATAATATAACCTAGTGCATAACGTATGCTGTCTTAAGAATTGTAACCCCACTATTCAAAGCCTTAAAATCTAGCCTTCCAAAAGAACAAAAACTATACATTTGATACTCTATTCCTTAATCTACCTGCCCACCCATTTTCCTCCTTATCCTGTGTGTCAGCTCCCTGTTTTTCAACCACTTCTACCTGTGCTTCTACTATATCTTCTATTCTATGTTTATATTGCAACACTGTTCCCCATGCCCTATCGAGCTGAAAACTATCATCCCTATTGAAATTATTAGGTTTTTTCTTTATTTCTATTGCTTCTCTGACTTTTCTAGTGTATTTCTTTTCATCCCTACATAATACTCTGACCTTATCTATTTGAATGTGATGTTGAAACTCATTCCCGTGTTCTGCACAAGCTGATTGGTTTAAATGTCTTTGTTTTTCACCCTGTGTATTTGATTGTTTTGCTAGCCTTATGTGTCTTTCATGTTCCTTTACTCTTGTACTAATTTTTCTCCCTGTCTCTCCAATATAAACCTTCCCACACTCACAACTAACTTCATACACCCCTTTACAATCCAATGGGATTTGATCCTTTACTGGTCTGATCATTGAACTGACTTTTCTGTCTGCTCTAAATGCTGTAAAAATACTGTTCTTTGACAATACTTTCTTAATCTTCTCTCCTATTTTTGGTACATATGGTAAAACTGCTATTGCTTTGATCTCATCTAAACCGCTCTCACTAATTCCTTTCTCTATGATTTCCGTACCAACCCCCATAACTTCCTCCTGTTTTAACCTGTCCATTTTGTCAAGTACTCTTCTTATTTCCTTGACTTTATAGCCATTTTGTTGAAAAATGACTCTAAGTTTCTCCTTTTCTCCCTCGAAATGATCTACATCTGTCAATCTAGTTGACCTAGTAGCTAAAGTGTTTAGAACCCCTTGTTTTTGGCTAGGGTGGTGACAAGAATCTGCGTGTAAAACCCTGTTTGTGTTTGTTTTCTTTCTGTGAACCGTGTGTCCTAATGAACCGTCTTCTTTCCTAATTAACAAAACATCTAGAAAAGCTAAGCTTCTATTCTCCTCCACCTCCATGGTAAACTTTATTCTATCGTGTTGACGATTCATGTGTTCTAAGAAACTATCCAGATGTTCCCTCCCATGTGGCCAAATCAAAAAGGTGTCATCTACGTATCTAAAGAAACATCTAGGCTTCAGTTCTGCACTATTTAAAGCTACTGTCTCTAGATTTTCCATGAAAATATTTGCTAACGCCGGTGACAATGGAGACCCCATAGCTATCCCTTCTTTCTGCTGATATAATTGGCCATCCCATAAGAAATAATTGCACTTTAAACATTCTTCTATTAAATTAACAATAGTTAATGGTAACTTAAATTTCCTGCTGTTTTTCTTTAAAATCGCAATTGTTTCGTTAAAAGGCACATTACTAAATAGTCCTACCACATCTAAACTAACCAGCATGTCCCCCTCTTCTAAGTTAACCTGTTTAACCTTTTCCAAAAAATCTTGTGAGTTTTTCACGAAAGATTTAGCCTTTATTACTGGTTCTCTTAACACTCTTCCAATGTTTCTAGCTATTTCATGTGCTGGTGCCCCAATGGCACTTATGACTAACCTCATTGGCACCTTCACTTCTTCTGAACTAGCTCTCTGTTTTTCCCAATCTATTTTGTGAATTTTAGGTAGACCATAAGCCTTTGGAATGATTGATTCTTTTGGAACTAATTCTTTTCTTAGCTTTTCTTCTATTGGTGCCTTCTCTAAGCAATCAGACAATATTTTTTCAAACTTAGTTGTTGGGTCTTTACTCAACTTAACATAGTCATCTGACTGAATAACCTGATCCATTTGCCTCTTGTAGTCTACTGTGTTCATAATAACTGTTGCATTACCCTTATCTGCCTTCAAAATCACTATATCCTTATTGTTCCTCATTTCCCTCAATGCTTCTACCTCTCCTTGTTTAACATTTTCTTTCAACTCTAGACCTTTCCCTTTCCTCAAGATGTATGCTATATCTTGTCTTACCACATCTGCTAATTTGAAAGGTAATCTTTTGACTGCATCTTCTACCCCTGCTATGATTGGTTCTACTGGTATCTTTTTTGGAGCTATTGCAAAATTGAACCCCCTTGCTAACACTCTATTACCTGCCTCCGACACACAGGTATTAGATAAATTGTAAACCATCTTTGGTCTTGTTTCTGTTACTGTTCCCCTTGTGCCCCAAATCCTGTGACATTGTTTTCTACACAAGTTCTCTAACTTCCTGTTTAGTTTTTCAGTAGATGTTTGGTGAAGCCATCTGTTGTGATTTGTAGTGATATTATCAAACCTGTCCCACAATTCTAAGGAAATGAAATCGCTTACCTTCATTCGGCAGAAGTTAATTTGTTCCGTACAAACCCACAGTTTTTTCCTCGTGTCTTGAATTGTCTTCCGTAACAACGCTTTACTTGCCCTATCAAAAATTGCCTCGGTGTGTTTATCCCTAAGATGATGCTTGATTTTAATCCACGATGGTATGGGGAACAGTGTTGCAATATAAACATAGAATAGAAGATATAGTAGAAGCACAGGTAGAAGTGGTTGAAAAACAGGGAGCCGACACACAGGATAAGGAGGAAAATGGGTGGGCAGGTAGATTAAGGAATAGAGTATCAAATGTATAGTTCTTTTGGAAGGCTAGATTTTAAGGCTTTGAATAGTGGGGTTACAATTCTTAAGACAGCATACGTTATGCACTAGGTTATATTATTTTTTCACATCACATTTGATAAGATAAAAAGACGACCACGAATTATTGCTCTTTTCATAATTTTTAATATTGATTTTGAAAATACCAATTTTTCGAGGTCGTTTTTCTTTGGGTTTTGGTTGGTTTTGAAAATGTTGATGGGTAAAAATCTCGTCAGGGTCCAGAAATAATTATTCAAAACTTTTTTGAAACATTATTTATGGATTTTGACAAGATAATTAAAATTTAGGAAGCTTAGTTTAATAACAATAATTGTTGGTTCTTTTGTTCATGTTTTAACGTCAGTCAAGCTTTCACCCTTGATAAAGTAACTAGTATATGTTACGAAACGTCGGGAAACCAGTGAGACTTTTCATTTAGCATTCAAATCCCAGTTTGAAATAGTTTTTTTCATAGCCATGTATTTTTACAGAATAAAACTGAAGTGGTAGACTATTGTGAAATATGCTCCGATGATCCAAAATGCTCCCATTACAGCTTCAGCTTGCTGACATCTAGTTCAACACGTCTAGCAAGTCTCTCTCCCAAACAGTACGGCAGGGTCAGGTTCACGTATCTGAGGTCTAACCTTGTGTACTGCAGGACAGCCTCGCGACTGAAAACACGCACACATCGCTGCCCGTTTTCCTCTCGAGCGCCGACGGCAAACATTGCACCGTCGCCACGCCACGTCACCCGCGGCCTGCCGTCGTCGGGGACAACGGTCGTCGGTTCCGGCACCGCCGTTGCCGCAGCCTTGCCGGCGGAACCCTGGAACTGAGTCTCGCGCTTTCCTGCAAATTGGCGTTAGTTTGTGACATCCGTAAGCCAGCGATTTAGAAGTAGGTAAGTAGTAGATTACAATCAATATTGTAGGTTAAATTCATTCAGTGTAGGCACAGGTCTCAAAAAACTTACCCCAGCCTACATTGACAAACTGCTGCTCTCCGAAAGTATCGCCTCGCAAAGGAATATCTGCAATCGGATCGAACGAGGCTGTCATCAGCACAATGTCGTCATCGCCAGTCACGACAGCGAGCAACTCTTGGTCAGGGCTCCATTCCCATGCGACTATGCCGCTAGAAACGCAGCCAACAATTTGACAATCCCCGGTGCTATCGATGGTCACTACGTCGCCGTTGTCAAACGCTAGGCAGAGGCTGTGACTGTAGCACATGCCGACCAGGCTGGGGATTGCTTCAGGAAATTGTTCTCTGCAGTCAACTACGAGTGTTAGGTTAGGAGTTTCATTAGCGAGGTGTCGGTACACTTTTCCGTTCGTATAGATGTAGACATCGCCAGTGCCTGGGTCTGAACAAGAAGTTTCGATGTCGTTCACTCCTTGGGAAGTAAAGTCGAATGTGATTTGACCACCAATAACTAAATTCTTCATGTTGAAACTTTCATTTACTCGTTATCCTCATGAGTGTCATAATAATCGCACGCACAGCACATACTTTTCTTTCTCGTGTGGTGGTAAAAGTGGTAAAACCGATGAGAAGATTCAACAAGTTGGTATGAGTGCCGGGCAGGTTTGAAATGAAGCACAGTGGTTTGGGAATAGTATTTCGTTTATTTTAAGTGTTATGGTGTCCTTTCATCCAATATATTCTTTCGCATGATTTATAAAATGTTTGCAAAATATATCCGCCTTCGATATTACCACCCATAACTTGCCAGGATAATGTGGGACAATGAGAACCAGCAACTAACCTCAAATGCAGAGCAAGGTAAGTGACCAAGCGAATTGTCTTTACCATTGACCTTTACATTTCATTGCATTTGTGTGTCAAAGTGAATTGTAGGTTGAATGGAACCATTGAATAAAAAGCCTTATTATTATAATAAATGATGCAACTACGAGTGGTTTGTGCAGTGCCCTTTTATAAACTGTAATGCCGGAAACGGCTCACTTTTTAACCGTCAACGCTTCGAAGCATCGAACTTGATGTCATCAGGAACGAACAGGTACTAGAAAATATTTCATTTCTCTATGGTACTAGCATAGAGTAATGAAGGTTGGTACAAGTAGGTACGTAGGTATCATAGATTAAAATCATAATCTATTGTAGGTGGGTATGCTTGGGAAAAAGCCAAAAGTAGTTCTCCATTACATTTGAAATTGTCTATCTTGTATTTGTTTGCCTGAGTAACTCTCGGCTAAGGGTCTAGCCCTCGGGGAGCCTTACCTAGAGCTAACAAAAGCGTGGGTTACGGAGGGACTGCACTATACAGGGTCTACCGCCATGTTGGCAAGTCAGTAACACCTTTGTAACCACGCGGTAACCCAGGTGCATGGCAACGAGCGATTTTTGTAGTAGGTAGTGTAATGTAGATATAGGTAGTTTGTTTTTACATAATTTGTGTATAATTTATTTGCCACTTAATATTAGGTACCTATTGGGTACGTAGGTAGGTACCTTGCCTAGATTTTGTTATTGGGTATTTATTATTATCATCAATGGTGGTGTAGTGTACGGTCTTGCTCTGATGAAAGTGATTTGTGGTCCTAATAACCTATCACCACAAGTCATCAAGTCACCACAGTCCTAAAATTATATAGTATCTTTGGTCCTAAAGATGTCAGCGCCAATGGCGACGAAACGTCAACCATGGTCCACATTAGGACCACAAGTCACTCTTATCAAAGCAAGAACTTACACAACACCACCATCTAATCATACGGCTCTGAACCACTCCGACATATTATCAGGTAGGTATCATCAAAATTATTATCTACCTACAAGCTGCAACAGTATTTATTTGAGTTCACCACTTTCCACTGCTTTCTAGCAGTATTCAAGCCACAAGGGAAATTGGACACTATTTCACCTAGAAGGCCCTGGTTGAGTGTTCAGATAATTTTCACTCTATGCTGATTGGGCAGTTGACGAAAGAGAAACAAATGCAACAGAGAAATTGGCTTTTCTCTCTCCTCAAATGCCCTATTTTAAACTGTGCTTCAAATGATGAAAAAATAAGCAAAATAGACAGTGTCAAATAGATAAATTATGGCTTTGCAGAAGAAATCATTAAATCCTTTGTTTTAATCCAGTCTGCATGTCCATTGCAGTTGGTATATTTTGAATGGACCTGAGACACATACAAATTAATAGTTATTTTGAGAACATGATGTAATAGTTATTATATTAATTACATTTCTAATCCGTACAGGTTCAAGACCTACTAGGTACAGTCTACTGTAGGTACCATTCGCACCGATTACATCACTTTTCGGCCGTATTTTATTTTGCCAACTTTGAAACCAAGAACAGCAGAATCAGAGTTGCATAATCCAGTGGCCGAAACCTAGAGTGGGTATATTGACTTCATAGTAATTGCGACGGCGCCTCAGTCTTTTCGTTCACCGCGCTCTCTTCCTTTGGCGCTGGGTTCGTTGACGAGTTCCGAACTGTCCTATTTGGGGAACAGTTTGTCGTGCGGCAGCGATCGGAAGACGTTGCGTGCAATGTTGCCGACAAACATCTCGACCACTTGCTCGACGGCGGGCTTCACCTCCTCGACGATGTCCTTAGAGTTCATGTTCAGGAACATGTTGGTGGCCGTGCCTGGAACAATGCACCATCAACGTTGTCAGTGGGATGTTATTTTCAAATACCTGAACGGAAATTTGAGTTTGTTATTGAGATCCCAATGCAGGATTTGAAACATAATGTTTCTCTTGACCAAGAGGTGTAGAATAGAGAGTCAGAAGCTCCTCACATTATTCAATTAATTTCTATTTTACCTAGGTACATATGATTTGTGGGCACGTAACTGAGTTAAACCGACCTGTATTCCAAATTACCAATAAATCTGATGAATGATTCTTTTTGCTGAATCAATTTAAACTAAAGACACTGGCATAGATGCTAGAAAAAGTTTTCAAAACCATTGCTAGGGGAAATGGTTAGATTTCGCCCAGCCACCAATGGAGGCACAACTATGGTTTCAAAAAGTACATTAGTTTTGTATGCCCGTTTCCAAGAGAGCAAATGTTGGCTGGCATGGCAGCATCATGTTCAAATATATAGGTATGTAACCCAGTTCCTGCATCGAGGAGTTATGCTAGAAGTTGATCACTCTTAGCCCCAAATTCCACCGCCAAAATACTAAATAGCAATCACTCCAGTAACGTTGGGCTGCAGCCGCAAAGCGTGGTCACTCACTGACTCTCTGGTCGCCGTCGAAGAGGTTGCCGAAGTGCACCTTGACCTTGTTGATGGTGAGCTTGACCTCGGTGCGCTCGTTCTTGTAGTACTCCTTGCCGCGATGCGTCTCGAGGCCGGTGTACAGATTGATCTCGGCCTTGGTGTCGGCTGGAACAAAGGGCGGCCGACGGTTTAGGGTTTGCCCGCTTTGCTGCCCCCACGAGGCACGCTGCAATCGCTGTGGTGGCACTTTTCATGATTATTTTAGTCGAAAATGTCATGAAAACAATGAGTGCAAAATTGTTTTCGTGGTTACTGTACCTACATAATGGGCGCTAGCAGTGGTGTAGTCGAGGGTATACACGGGTATACGCTGTATACCTAAAAAACGTTTTGAAACCGAGCGTATACCCAAAAAAATAATACAATGTATACGCTCATTAAATAATATAAGCAAAACTTTGCAATGCGTTTAAAATTGAAATGTTTGAAACTCTGTATTTATTATTGAAGGAAACTTGAAAAAAGGATTCCCTAACTGATATCCATGGTTGATCTGCCCAAATATACATAAGCATGTCTTAGCATGCAGCAATTGCTGGATTCGGACAAAATATTGTGCTTCAGAGACCTTAGAAACGGCAAAATTTTTGTCTGCGGCGCAATGGGTGTGATGAATTGGTGATGAAAAGCAGTGACCCGGGTCTAGTTTTTAACAGCAACGAGTGGTTTTCGAACCAGTCTGCCACTGATTGGTGTATAACCTTTATCAGATTAATAGGTGAAGCCACCTGATTTATAAGATTAAGAAATTTAGTACAGGAACCTTCTTGAAGAATAAGTCAATTATTAAATATGCAGTACTGACCAACCCATTATCAAGCCCCAAATTTACCGAAAACTCGTAGATTTGCTCCAATGAAAACCTTGAACTCTACTTTTTTTTTGGCTACACCCACCAACATTTTAAATGCAAGTCTGCCCCCCCCCCCCCCCCCCCCACGATCAAACTTTTATAGCCGGGTCACTCAGCGTATACCCAAAAAATAATTTAGGACTACACCACTGGGCGCTAGTTAGGCTGAATTGTTACAGGACCTTTCATGCATGTGTAAATGTTTAAAAAAATTGTTTATCAATATCAATTTGAAATCAGTATTAGAACTGTTTATCAATATTATGTGGTAGGTTTTGCGCTCTGGATTCACTCATCAAAACGAAGAATGACAACTCTCTTAATCTTATTTAAATTACGAAAGCTCGTAATTGGCTATTCATTTTATTATTATGTACACAAATAATAAAAAAGAATGACAACTCCTTGCGGGTCTGGAATCACACAAAACTCCAAAAAATCTTTTGAAAAATAGGATCCCTTCAAAAACACCAATTAGCAAATAATGAACATTCTCACGGAAAAATAACTATAAATTTTCAGAAAATGTAAATGTAGTAATGTACTGAAAATGTTGAACCTCCAGCCGCCACTAATGCTATCAGAGTTGTGTGAGGTGACAACGTTATGACAGGGTCGTAGGCGAAAACTCACTGAAGTTGGCCATGAAGAGTCCCTTTCCGCGGATCGGCAGGATGAGCACGCGGCCCGAGAGCTCGTAGTCGGACTCGAGGTAGAGGCTCGCGAGGTCCAGCTTGCCGGAGATCACCTTGTCGTTGGCCCTGCACAATCGACAACGTGTCACCGCAAGCGTACTAGATAACGATGGTTGGATAAAGGTGTGTGAATGCAAACGAAACCCTAGAAAAAACTATTTCAATCTAGACATTGAATGCCAAATTAAGTCTTAACTCTTAGCTCAATGTTTTGTAAGTTGCTCTAGTTATATAGGAGTACTCTATCAGGGGCAGTCAAGGTCTGCTACAATGTATTGTAGTCCTGGGTAGCTATTGTGTAAAAAATAAAAATGTATGAAATGTTCGAAATGTTCGAAATCTAAACGTTGCCTGCTTATTTCAATGGGCCGTGCCACAGGGCTGTGCCAAAGAGCCGTGCCACAAGGCTGTGCCAAAGAGCCGTGCCACAAGGCTGTGCCAAAGAGCTGTTCCAAAGGGCCGTGCCAAAGGGTCGTGCTACCGAATAACATTGACAACTTGTAGATAGCTTTACAGAATCGCATATCCCAGGCTACAAAACGTAGGGAAGACGTGTAGAATTTACTCTTTTTCCCATTACTCCAATTATATCCACTTACCCTGTTTGCTGTGGTAAATTGGCTCAATCAAAAAGGAGTTCATTAATTTGATGGCAACATGTGAGTGAAATAAATATTACCTGTAGCTTTTTCTAATACTTAGCATGGCATTGTGAAGCTGTGGGGGATGCGGCAGTTTGGTTTTATTTCTGCTCCGCAACAGTCTTGTTGTAGGAGTAGAGCTATGCTATGCCCTTGAGGAAGTAATTTTAGAAATTGCATTATGTTACGAAACGTCAGGAAGTCAGTGAGACGTTCATCCAGCATTAAAATCCTTTATTGAAATAGTTTATTTGAGTATTGCCGACTTGGACCCAAAGTTTGGATCCAAATTAGAGCCAGCCGAATCACAGAAAAGTCCCGTAGAGTCTGGCCAGCCCAGCGGCGCTCTCTGCGGAGCCGCGCGCACGTACGTGAGGTGAGTGAACAGGTAGTTGCTGAGCCCGAAGATGCGCACGTTCTGGAAGGCGGCCTTGAAGTTGACGGCGTCCGTGCCGTGGTCCAGCTTGATGCTGGTGATGGTCAGCGGCTCGACGCTCGGGATGTTGAGTTCGGGGATGCCGTCGGCGATGCGCGACCTGACGGCCACCGTCGCGTTCAGCAGACACGCGTCCAGCATCGGACTCGAACGCTTGCACGTGTTCAGGTAGCTCGCTGCGGGCATGGACAGGACGAGACGGTCAACAACGTTTCGCAGCCGGTTTAGGATCGACGAATATTCATCTCAATTTCAAACTGTTCAAATTGACCGAAACTAGCCATGGCAGTTCGAGTTGATTGTGCGGTTTTTTTTTTGAGGGATTTCGAGAGTGTGAATTTTTATCTGAGTACCTACGTAACCAGGGCCTGCTGGATTAAACCGTTTTCCATTGCCCTAACGACAAGCTGCTAGAAAGCAGTGAACTCTGAAAATTGAAATTTGCATTGAATTTGCAACGAGTCAACTTATTTTTCCACGGTTTGCTGTAAAAGTACAATCATAGTTCATCTGTCGTAGGTACATTCATGTTAAAAGACTAAGATCAATGAAGAATGCCCACGTATAGACTATAGAATTACACTTCGTACTTTCACAGATCCTTATCCTGGTCGTCCTGGTATCTTCCTTCTTGTGTGCTCGGATAAAAATGTATCTGGATACGCCGGTCTTCTCTCGATGTCATGCTTGCAAGACCAGCATGCTGATGACGTCCAAAATAAACTCCAAATTATTTAGAAAAACGTTTGAAAGTACAGGTGTTTGGCGGACTAAAATTGTCGACAATTAAAATTTTAATTAGGTGTAGCATTTTCGCGTCCCTGTCCTTATTCTGCCAGCGCCGTTTAATGACCCTATATAATGCATTATGTTGAAACCTGAACGTTTAACCTCTTTGAGCGTTTTTAGAGGAAATTAAGATAAGCTCAAACTCGCACGACATTTGCCCGGATCTCGCGCATAGAGTTGGTCGAGGCCGCCCGCTGTAATTAGGTGTTCTGGACCACGCGGTCAAATGTTATGTAAGATTCGAATTGGCCAGCGGGCCGGCAGCTTTTGCCACGGTCCTTGTCCCGAGCCTGAGCGCGCAGCGTCCAGTCCGCGCGGTCCCGAGACTGGCTGCACAATTGCCGTCAAGGATGTGACGCGACCGCCGGGGTCGGCAGGGTCGCTCGCTTCCGCATCGGAAGGAAGGAAGTGCGGCGCGGTGCAAAGCCGTCACGGTCGACGACATCGTGGGCAGGCGACTTCGATGATAATGTCAACGAGGGGCGTCGATTTTGGGCCAATAGGCGGGGGGTGAATTGGGATGTTGTATTTCCATTCTGTGTTTTGTGGCATGCGTGAAGCCCTTCTGGTGGTGAAGCACTCTAGACAGCTGGAGGGTACATAATCGACCTATACGACTTATCTAGAGTTTATTCCACACACGTCAGTTTATTTGGAACGCTGAACGTTTGTAATTTGGTATGACCGGTGACCGAATAAATGCGTCCGATAACTTTCTTGCAGTCTATAAGAAATGTCCAAAAACATTTTGTTCTGTGAATGTTCCTGTGTCAAAGTAGGAACACAAGTAACTTTCAAACTGGTATACTTGGAAGTTGATCATTTCAACTTCAAAATATTTTCTATATTGGCATTTTTTTATCCAAAATTCCATAATAAAACATTTAAATCCGACTGTCGTGATCTGTTTGCCAAAAAAGGGAGAGTATCGCGCCTTTGGGGTCGGCGGGGCCCCTAGGCGCAGTCGGCTTTTGGGGCCCACAATTCTTCAAAAAGTCCATTCTTTAAAAAAAAAAACTCATCGCTTAATTTTTCTTATGCATTCCTTAAAAGAAGCGTCATCGTCTTCAGAAAATTACACTCACTAAAAAAAGGTATCGCCTTTTTTTCCGGTCTACGGTTCCGATTCTACGAATTTTCTTATTTGAAAACATTTTTGGGCCCCTCGACCACCGGGACCCCTAGGCACACGCCAGGGCGCCTAGGCCTGGAAGCGCCACTGAGTACTATACCTAGTACGAAGCTGGAACTCAATCTCGTGGTCTCGTGGTTAGCGCGAGATGGGACAACATTTGGCGACATACCGCGGTTTTGTCGTATACAGAACTTAGACTTAGAACTTAAGACGAACAAAGAGGCAATGGTTTGTGGTACTCACGCAGACTCTTGGCGTCGACGCCGAGCGTCGCGACGCCCATTGCGATCAGGATGCGAAGGAGGACGGCGATGGCGGCCATGTTGCGGCGTGCAGCGTGCGGACGGCGTGTGAGTGACCCGAACCGCACGGCGTCGCGCGGTTTTATGCCCTGTGCGGGGCCGGACGGCGACCTCGCCCCCGAGGACGCCGTCGGACGACGCCGCTTTTTGTCGCTCGCTGCTCTTTCGGGGTTTCAAGGCGCCAGACGCCGCGTTCTTTCGGGACCAGAAACGATCTGTGTCTTGGGTGGCTTCGGACAATGCCATTGTTAACACAGATATGTATCTTGACATGTGTCAAGAATTTGCACCAACTCTGTCCCTTTCTCTTCCCTATGTTGCCAATTTTCGGGACAACGCAGCTATTTGCAAGGAGATCTATCAGTTGTCACTCTCGAAGAGAACACAATATTGAGCTAAGCAGAGCTTACAAGGGTCGGCACGCGTCTTCCTAACCCAAAATCTCAAGTGGTTTTGACCCGAAATTCGCGCAGTACTATATACCTATGGGTATCTGTGGGAATGGGATACCAGCTTCAGTATCTAGGGACATTTCAGTATTCGTTGGTCAAGATAACGAACGGTACTTGCGAGGAGCGCGAATAAAAACGATGGGGGTTTTAAATGGGGGTAGAAATGTGTTCCTCGCAGGTCGCTGGTAGCGCACACAGGCCCGTAATATCGTCACCAAAGGCAGGCAGTGTGGCGACCAACAACAACTGTTGGGCTGCTTTATAAAGAATCCCAAGGCAACTGAAGTTGCCTCGTTTCTATACCACAGTTTTCCGAGAGTTCGATTTTAATGGTAATTTTTTTAAATGCTTATTCGGACTTTTACCGTACGAAGTCGCTTCGTGTACCCATGGGTAATGTTTTAATGACATCTCCTGCCTCGGTTGCGTACTCGGTTCGTGTGTTATGGAAGATTGAAATCTCTATGTCGTTCGTTTGGTTCATATTTATACTCCTATGTAAAAACTCCCTCTCGTGTTAATTCTTGCCTCCGGCCGCATATACTTTCCATTAGCGCCCGCCCCCAGGACTCAGCGCGCTGGTCGCAGCGCGCGGGCCGTGCGTGAGCTCCTTACGATTTTACTGGGAGGAAATTATTTTTTGAGCCATCGAATTCAGTTTTCAGTCGCGGCAAATGCATCCCATTCATGATTTAATTTATTTTGTTTCTAGTATATTGCTTCCTGACTTCGCCCGTTAATTGCAATTGTCATCTGTTCCCAGTATTACTGTATTTGAAAGTGAATAAATCTATGAATATTAAATCTTTAATCTATTAATCTCAATCTTAATCTTTGAATAAATCTCTAACCGGTACATTTTGGCCAGTCAAATAACCTTACTGAAGGTCATCAGACGTATATGGACTTCGATTTCGAAAGCCAGAAAAGTATAGAAGTCAAGAAGAGGGCTCCTGAACATCCGCCTCCCTTAAAGGCCCTGGACATGTATATAGGTAGACCTTTTGTGCCCCCCCCCCCCCCCCCCCCCCTTCTGGCAGCAATATTTGGAACTAAAAATTACAGACAGACAGACAGACAGACAGACATACGTCGTTTCGGTTTTATATCGGTTTTTTTTATCGGGACTTCTTGCTCGATATCTTGATCGATTGGAAGTCCCACGCTAAATGTTTGGTTTCCCCGCGAGGGTTCGCCGCGAGCCACGGCGTCCGAGTCGCGTTGGATGCACGTTGAGTTGGTCAGTCTCGGAGTCGCCTCGGAGGTCGTGGATCCACGGCGCTTCGGCCCGGGGCGCTCTTGCGTCGACCGAAATAGCGGGCAGACCTTGGCGGCGATCACGGTCGTCGATGGGCTTGCATCATCGCGCGCGCTCGCTGGCCGGTCGGTCGGTCGATCGGTCGAGAGATTGTTCGACGACGACCTTGGCGACAACCGCATCCCGTGACGGGCAGCAGTGTCCTGTGGGATGCTGGTGTCTCTTGGAGCAACACGGGGAGTGTGATTCCTCGAAGGAGCATGCGATCACTGGCGTATGAACAGGGGGGGGGGGGCCAACTTTTAGGCATTGGGGGGAAACTGGGGGGCAAATTTTATAGTTGAAATCATTCATTTTGTCTGCTGCTCAGAGTTGAGTATAGGTACGTGTTTCTGCTTAGCTGATGTTGAACGAAATCTTTTGTCTCGTAAAAACAAATCACTTCCAGGAATATGACTATAGCAGTAGCAGGAATGCAGACTAACACTGTTCATGTTATAGTCTGAGTCATACATGCACCCAGACTGTAGAGGGAGAGGAAGAATTTTGTATTGCTAGTGTAGAGCTGGAATTCGCCACGGCAAGACGCCCTGCTGTATTCGATGTGCGATATTTACAGGCATCACAGAAAACGTGATAGTAATTTTCGTAATGCGTTAATTTGATATCTTTAAATTAAGTATTCTAAATGTATATTTCTTACCCCCATGTTCCCAGGCTGCAATTATCTCAAACACTCAGATTTGCTTTTAAAAAAATAGCCCCCCCCCCCCCCCCCCCACAGTCCGGGTTTCACCACTGTCTGTCTTGCAGCTTGCCCCCCCCCCCCCCCCCCCCAACTTGAAATGCGTTCCTACGCGCCTGCATGCGATCATCCTGTCATATGCATTTACTTCGGCCCTCTGCCAAGCTTTGATAGAATGACTCTTCGTTAGTCCGATTTTGATACCCTGATATTTTGATATTTTGACATAACCTTCTTTATAACTGTCGCATATATTCCTTTACCACGTGAAATAAATCGTATAAAATCGCATCCTGGATGTGTGTAGGTCGTTACAAATTGTTTAATTGCTTTCCTAATTTTGTAAAGGAGCTCACGTTGCCAAAGTTTGTATACACAATGTAATAATAATACTACAAAAAAAAACCCTGCCTCCATAAGTAAACAAACAAAAACAAACAAAAAATCTATTAAGTACGGTATGTGTGATTTTTTGTTCGAATTTGAAGTCGAATAATGTGAATGGGTGCCACTTTGTAATTATTTTTCAGACAACACTCAGTACTCACTGACAATATACAACACGTACAAGTCTTCTTCTTCTTTTTCTTGTTTGCTTGGCCTTGGGTGTCTGAAACTTCCTTCTCAGCCAGCTGGTCGATTGTTGCCCTGTAGGGATGGGAATACACAAAATGTAGGTAGGATTTACACTAGGATAACTCAGGGAACTAATGCTGCTGAGGCACACCAGCAGAATCTCTACCACATAGGAGCACTGATGCCTTGAATTAGGTTTCCCTCGAGCCAGGAATTGACATATGACATTTTTATGGTGATGTAGTTGGTAGTCCTGCCTGATCAAATATTCTCGAGTTCACGCTTAGTTCTGTAACAATAGCTTTCTATCGCACCGACGCCCAGTGTTTCGTTTGCCGCCCGCTGACCAGCGCCACTTGTCCCGACCTAGCGCCCGTCTGCGCCGACGCGTGGCGACACCTGCAGGTGGCGAGCTGCTCGCCGCCGCTGCGCGCGCACCCTGCGCACGGCCGCTGCGCGCACGCGCTCTGCGTCACGCTGCTCGACGAACTCAAGGTCGAGCTGCACGTGGTGGTGCGCCACCGGGTGCGTCAGTGGCGGCGCGTTGCCGAGCCGGGCAGGTGGTGCGCAGTCGCGGGATTGCTGCCGGCGCCGTTCCAGGTACGAAGGGTTCCAGGGCGCCACCCTACTGCATTTTTTCGAGGGTCAACATTTTAAAAGGTCAAGGAATATTTTCGGTGTCATTGACTGAATATTTTCGGTGGGATTGTCCCCCCCCCCCACCCCATCGATGATAATTCAATCAGTTTCTCCATAGCTACACTCTCATAATGAAACCGCTCTACCAGTTCGAACTGCATTATGTTTATTGTTTCAAAACAACAGTTTTCGCCCCTCAGAAAAGGCGCCTGAGCTGAACGAAACAGCTAGAGGTGGCGAACTTGAGTGCAATTGTTTATGAAATCTACTCTGCGATTTGATTCAGCACTCAAGGTGCGGTATGGTTTCAAAGTTACCTAAACCAAAGCTGAACTATAACGTCAATTTTCTGTGCTTTATGGATAAATCTTTTTTTAAAGACATATATGCTATCAAGTAATTTCACAATTCCTGCGCTGATTCATACGTCACTCCAGTAGGTTCTAGCGTTTTCGTGGGAAGTGAGAGTTCTGAGAGGAAAATTGTTGACACCTCTTAAGGACATATCTTACAGCGTTGCGGCCGCGGGGCGAACTAGCAGTGCAATCAGGGGCGGAACTAGGCGCCCGCAAGCCCCGCGGCCGCGGGCGGGCCCAGGCCCGTCCACTTCCGTTGGGGGCCCGTCGGCCGAACTTAAATCAGAAACTCGTGAACTTTTTTATGCAAGACTTTTAGTGTTATGTTTCCTTGTTTCCTACTTCACTGCAAATATACAATGTGTGAGGCAGACTGACCAAGTACGCGGGGGGCCCCGTATCAGGCCTCATCGAATTTCGTACCCTGAGGACCCCTCTTGATATAGATAGTGCTGGGTAAAAAATAACAGAAAAAATAACAAAGCTATAAAGAAAAACATCGTCAATACTTATCAGTAGAAGCACCCATGTGAGCAGTTATAAAAGACAGGACCCTTTAGTGATTTACATTTTGAAAGTACCGTATGCTGTGATCTGAATCAAAATTTCCAGGCAATGGTCTAGCCTGCTGATTGCAAAATGAAAATAATCGAGCTGCTTTTCCAAATCTGTCGCATTTTGAAATAGATTAAAACGCATTGATTCACTCGAAAAAATGACTATGATTCAAAATTTTCTCGGTGGCTCCAAACCCTGTTGTCTTGAGGGGGGGGGGGGGGGGCCTTCTCAGCCAGATCTGCGGGCGGGCCCGTGAATCGTGGTTCCGCCCCTGAGTGCATTGTGACTTCACCAGCTGGCCGTGCATTGTAACTTCACCAGCTGGCCGTGCATTGTAACTTCACCAGCTGGCCGTGCATTGTAACTTCACCAGCTGGCCGTGCATTGTAACTTCACCAGCTGGCCGTGCATTGTGACTTCACCAGCTGGCCGTGCATTGTGACTTCACCAGCTGGCCGTGCATTGTAACTTCACCAGCTGGCCGTGCATTGTGACTTCACCAGCTGGCCGTGCATTGTGACTTCACCAGCTGGCCGTGCAATGTAACTTCACCAACTGGCCGTGCATTGTGACTTCACCAGCTGGCCGTGGATTGTAACTTCACCAGCTGGCCGTGGATTGTTACTTCACCAGCTGGCCGTGCATTGTAACTTCACCAGCTGGCCGTGCATTGTAACTTCACCAGCTGGCCGTGGATTGTAACTCCCGCTCCTCCCGCAGCACAACGCGCGCGTGTGGCGCACGTGCGCAAGTTCGCGCGTGCGCCCGTGCGCCCCGCGTGGCGTGCGCGCGCACCTCTCCCCGCGCGCCTGGCAGGAGCAGCATCTGCGCACGCGCGCCGGACGCTTCGTCGTCGCGCGCCGACTGCGCTCGGGCGACCTCGTGCTGCGCGCGCAGTCAGGTAGGTCGGGGGGCGGTCTGGAGTGGGCCTGGCAGGGAGGAGGGGATACCCGATGCCGGCTGCATCGGTAGCCTTCATTTCGGTCATGTCCCACTTTTCAATGCTTATTGATGACAATGCAACTTGAACAGCACTATTCCTCCTAATTATTATTCATGCTGGGTTACTGAACTTCATTTCAAGTTTAGAAGGAAAGTATATTTGCATCTTCCTCGAGGACACACTGCTGCTAGACATGAGCTAAGAGTTTCAAAACTTAAAAGCCTTCTCTTGAGCCAGTCATTAAGTCATTAAGGTCAGTTTTGGAACTCTTAGCTTATGTCTAGCAATAGATGGGTCGTCGGGAAAAATGCAAATCCACTCTCCTTCTTAGCGTTTAACATCAGCCCCTTCAGTTGGTCTCTTGACCAAAAGTGACAACGTTTATTATGGTCACCTATCCGTTGCCAGGCTCAGCGCAATGTTGCTTAACTGTGGTGCTTAAATTGCTATGTTCCGAGATTTAAGCGCAATTTCCCGCCATCCAGATGGGGCCGAGTTCCTCCTGGTGACGTACTTTTCGTCGAGGATTGCGAGCTTGCCGCGGATCCCGCTCGGGGCGCTGGTTTCGTTGCACGGAGCTACGTGTCTCGGCCGCCAGGGAGTGCTGGCGATGTGCGCGCGAACGGACCTGCGCGTCGTCGAGCCCGCAGACGACGTACGAGATGCGCAAACGTTTCCGCACGAGACGGACGACGGGAGGCAAACGTTTCGGGCGCAAAGACCGGACGAGGGGCGGGGCGGGAGAGACGAACCGCGTGGAATTGTGCGACGAAGTGCGGACGGCAGCGAGAATCGGACGTTCGGAAGACGCCCGGGCAACGAGTCGTTACGGAAAGAAGAATCAGACGAAATAGCTGTGTCCTTAGTTCATCCATGCGGCGATGGGAGTGTGAATTGCAGAACACCGAGTACAGGAACAAGAATAGGTGACTGGGATAGCCAAGAAAACGTCGGAGAAACATCGTATTTGAATGCCATTTCGGCGCTATTTCGCTCCCCACAAGCCGAAGGGTTTAATTCTGAAAGCCAGCTACAGGAAATATCTGGAGCAGAGGCAAACTCCAGATTAGGCGTTGTGTCAGACGTAAAAGAGACATCGTCGCATACGGAACAACAAGACGGCACCGTAGCATCTACTTTTCGAGTGAAACTGCCAAACACGCGTAGGTTCTTTGACGAAAGCCCCCGGCTGTACAGGCCCGCGAGAAAACCTCCCAGAATCCTGCCAGAAGCGACTGTTGAGGGCAAGACGTCAGCGTTTGGAAGCGGTGGAGGGGCGCAAAGGTTTCCGATGGAGGAGCTGGAAGACGAGGGCCCCGGCGGCTGCGGTGCCGTGAGACTGCGAGTCGAGGCCAGGAATCTGGCGCAGTACCTTTGGTACTTGGACATGGTCGTCAAGTGAGTTCTGTGTGTCAATTCGTGCCGATGGCTTACAAACAGTTCAGTGGCTAAACGAACGTCGACGCCATCTTCTGAGTTTAATTTCTTTTCCCGTTAGTTATTTATCTTAAAAGGGAAGTAAACCGTTTTTCTCGTTTTTCTCGGTTTTTGCATAAATTTTACATTCAAATGGAACGTCTCCTGGCAACAAATTATTTGGCACTATAAATGGCACTTTTTAAAAATTCCCCCAGCTGCAAGTTTTAAATAAACGATGAAAAAAAATAGTATCCACCATTCAGCTGCTCTTTAACAACACGCATATTTTTTTTTCAAAATTTTTGTAAATAATTTGTAGCCAGGAGCCGTTCCGTTTGAATGTGAAATTTATTCAAAAATCGTCCAAAACGACAACTGTTTTATTCTCTCTTAATAAACATATTAAATAATATATGGCATTTACTCTGTTAGGCCCAAAATGGCTAAATGTATTTTTAGAGGGAGATTGGTGATAATTTCTGTTGTTATTCTGCCAGGGAAAAAGAAAATGTTATATGGATGCTGTACGTTGGCCAAGCTCCCCGAAGTTCTCACGCTTTGTGCATCTTTTGCGGCAGGTTTCGAGGCCGTTTCGGGGACGTGGCCGGAAGTGGCAGCCTGGAGGTCGCGGTGGCAAAACTGCTGGGCCTCCTCAACTCTGCGGATGGCGATCAGGGTGAGCCGTCGTTGCAAATCTCGGCAACACCGAAAGACTTTGCAAGCCGAAGCAGCTCTGGGACAAGCGATGATGGCTGAAACCATCCAATTGTTCTGAATCATTGTTCTGAGAAGCGGGACCCAAAATAATATCTAGGAGTAAATAGTTTGTAATATTTTGTACCTCAAAATTTGCAATATGCAAATAAAAAGCCACGTAACAATACCACATTTTAAAGTAAGTAATTATACTTCATCCTAGACCACACCAAACACTCTTTCCTTGTTAAGTGTAAATTCAAGTTGTTTTCTTAATAACCATATATTGTTCTTTTACAAATTCAAATGTAATTCTATTTCTTAGACGTATGTCTACTAAGTCCTCTCTTTAGCGCTAGTTTTGACCAAAAAAACAATTTCAAACAGGTATTTGAATTCTAAATAAAAGTCTTACTGGTTTCCCTAGGAAACTGCTGGGAAACTAGAGAGACTTATTTAGCATTCAAATCCCAGTTCGAAATAGTTTTTTTCAAATGTAATTCTGTTTGGCAAAGTTTAACAACCTTGTTGCTATCGACGTTGCCGCGTATTTCCCCACAGATTGCGATGAGGCGGTCGATGCGTACACAGATCCACATGATCCCCGGCACTGCCTTGCGGACAGAGTCCTCTCCGACTGCTTCTCCGACGACCACGCTTGCCCCCTGGTGGCGGGGGCCGAAACTAGCTTTGCGGTGCATCTCGGTCTGGAGTCAGTCTTCCAGGAAACGTTGCAAGCTTTGCTGGAACGCAGCGCAGGTAACTTGACGCTCAGTGAAATAGCGTAGAGGGGACCTTGGGTGCATGCTATTCCATGAGAGAACATTGCCACAATATGCCATCTTGGAGATGCAAGGCACAAGGCATGCAAAAGTGACTGCTAGCGCTGCAGTGGAAAGAATGTTCTCTCATGGAACAGAGTGTCGGAAATGTCCAGTAAAGCTAATGAAAGCAACCTTATCTGAATGACCCCTCTTAGCGGTTTCTTATAAAAAGTATTGTACAAACATGACTGCTGAAACTAAGTTTTGCTAATAAAAAAAGCATAGCGGGGCATCGATCGATTGTTACCAGTTGCAATTCGCATGCTTTTTGTTGTAAGGAAAATCAATTTGAGGTAAAAACAACAAATTTTGTTAAATATTCCCTATGAACAAATTGTAAATTACTAATTACACTGCTTGTCAGTTATATGCCTGGAAAGCTGAATTCAAATAGCAAATCAGCATCTTAACAGTTAATGGAAACTCTTTGGAAACCTTTTAAAAAATGTAATGCTTTCAAGAGCAAGTTGGCAGTAAG
This sequence comes from Nemoura dubitans, assembly GCA_921293005.1. Classification (NCBI taxonomy): domain Eukaryota; kingdom Metazoa; phylum Arthropoda; class Insecta; order Plecoptera; family Nemouridae; genus Nemoura; species Nemoura dubitans. The sequence goes on from OV121074.1 coordinate 3,991,762, forward strand.
CAAAAGCGAGTTCACAGAAATCAACTGCATTCATCCAAGTCACAGCATTCAGCAAAGCCGTGCACTTACATTAATCCTGACTATTTCCTGCCAGGATCAGGCTCGACGGAGCAGGCTTCCGTGAGCGAGCGACTACGAAACGTTGTGGGAATCCTCGAAGTCTCCCCCGACGGCTTCCGGCTATTCCGTCAGCCGCGATTCGACGGCGCAGCCCTCCGAAGACGAAACCTCCGTTCGGATGCTGCCGAATCCGATGCCACTGTTCGCCACTTCGACTCTGGCTTCCAAAGCCAAGAAGACTCGCCGGCAATCACCGACTCTGACTTCCAAAGTCACCGAAATTCTCATATGATAATCGACAATGACTCTCAGAGTCAGCTGCAGGCTCACTCTTTCACGGAATCTCCTATCGCAAGCCAGTCTAGCTCTCAGTCTTCCGTCGACTGTGGCGTCAAATGCCTTGCGAGCGTTTTCCCTCGGCGTCCGCTGACCGACGAAACGGAGAAGAGTTCGGAATGTTTCGCCGCCGTCGTGATGAACGCCGAGTGCGACGCCGCCATGAACGGCCGACTGGTGCTGCTAGCCGAGTGCCGACTGGTGGCGGAACGCGGGACTGCTTATGAAACGCCGGCCGGTCTTTGGCTGGACTCGCAGCTGGTGCAGGTCAGACTCGGTTTTCTTGCTCAAAGTCTTGTCTGGGTCCAGATCGAGCGGTTTCAAGATCTAGAAATGAGGTTGCTTCCGTTATCTTTACCGGCCAATATTTCCTATGTACACTCTGTCTCATGAGAGAACATGCTTTCTGCTTCAGGGATAGCAGTAACTTTAGCATGCCTTTTGTCTTGCATCTTCAAGATGATGGCCCTAAATGTGGCATTATACAAAAGAAGCAGCGGAAAGTATATTCCTAAGAGATAGGACAGACAGTGTAGGTGTGCCTTTATCAACGAATGTGCTTTCCTGAAAATGGAGAAAGGCCTGTAGCATTTTTAAAAGCCATGCTTACCGAGTGCAGACTCCAGTCCGGACCCATTTTATACGTAGTAGAACTTGTTGAAATTGCCTTTCGTTCTCCTCCTGCTCTTGGTATCACCTATTTGCCTATTTGGTATCACCTATTTGCCTTTCGATACAACCCTAGATTAATGCTAAGGAAGTAAATATTAATTACCTATTTAGTAGAAACTATTTAATATGACAATGTTATTATTTTACTTAAAATTTTCATAGTTTCATATTTTATCATTTTTTTTATTAAATGTATATAACATATTACTATTACTAATTGCTATTACTATTACTTATTAGTTACCATTGTGAAATGACATGAATAGCTATACAGCTAAAATAAATGCTTACTTCCTTAATTTCCAAACTCGTCACGAAAGAGCGGCCGACTAACGTTTCTCCCCGACAGGATCTTGGGCGCTTGCGACTTCCCTGCCCGCCGTTGCCGCCGCCTCCCACGCTCCCCTCGGCGCCGTGCCCGCTCTGCGCGGACGCCGCCGCTGGCGCAGAGCATTGCGACGAGCGGTGGGACCCTGACCTCGACTCGCTCGCCTACGACCCTGGATCCAGCGACCCTGGGTCTTGGGACCCTAGATCCAGCGACCCTGGGACTTGGGACTCTGGTACTTGCAATCCTGGGACTGGGGAGCCTGGGACTTGGGACCCTGGGACTTGGGATCCTGGGACTGGGGAGCCTGGGACTTGCAATCCTGGATCCAGCAACCCTGGGACTTGGGACCCTGGGACTTGGGATCCTGGGACTTTGGACTCTGGGACTTGCAATCCTGGATCCAGCAACCCTGGGACTTGGGACCCTGGGACTTGGGATCCTGGGACTGGGGAGCCTGGGACTTGGGATTCTGGTACTTGCAATCCTGGGACTTGGGACTCTGGGACTGGGGGCCCTGACCCAAGCCCCGAACTCTGGGATTCGGGACTCGAGCGGAATGGGAATGCGAGTCCCGGACGCCGGGACCCCGTCGGGGACCGCGGGACCGAGACGGACGTTGCGTTTGTCGCGTCGTCGCTGGCAACGCGGCATCGGTTCGTGCTGCACTCGATCGCGGCGACGGCGGTGGACGGCGACGGCCGACGATCGTGTCTTCTGCTCGTGAGTCGTGAGTCGTGCAGCACGTTGACCTAGCCGACGTAGGGACATCGCTTGATGCTTCCTTGCCAAGTGGTGTGGGTTAGCATTGCAGAGCTGAGGTAGAAAAACCAACGTATTTGATCTCAGCATTCTGGTCATGGTCATAACTCACTGCTATTTTTGGTTAAAAATCATCAAGTATTATGTAATAGATTGGTCAAAATGGTCAAAATGGTCAAATTGCCTGGTGAGGTGGCATTACAGAGCTCACTACTATCTTGTTATTACTCAGTCCTCTGTCTATGCAGTAGGCAGCTCTGGCATTTGGAGTGGTGGACAGCAGATAATTCCTATAGTAACAGCACAGATATATGGTTACCCAGATTTTCCATTCCCATTGTAAAGCAGCTACGCCAAAGCCCTCCGCCTGCAATACTAGTTTTGCCGGCAGTCAAGGGATACTGTTTGCACTGAGCCACTGTTTGTTGGGTAACCTAGGTAACTGTAACCACCTGAGGAACATTGGGTCCCTTGATTATATTGACCTTGTGCCATGGCCTGGTAGATGATGTAAAAACAGGTTGCCAACGCACCCCAGCGATTGCCGGCGAAATTCCAAGCATCAAATTTTAGCCATTGCCATAGCTAGGTATGGTAGAATGTCTGGGTAACCTTATGTCTGTGATGTAGCCATAGCTGGGTATGGTAGAATGTCTGGGTAACCTTATGTCTGTGATGTAGCCATAGCTAGGTATGGTAGAATGTCTGGGTAAACTTATGTCTGTGACATAGCCATATTTATTTATTTATTTATTTCTCATCATTAGCATACATACACATTTGCAGTTATACATCGTCAATAGGCTAACTTTAAAAGTCATAACAAAATTCCTCTAAAGAATAGAATTCGTTTAGTAAAAGATATTCTTTTACTGCTAGTTTGAACTTCTTTGTGTTATGCACTATCCTAATCCTATCAGGAAGGGCTTTAAAAAGTTTTGCCCCCCTGTCGTACAATCCTGTTTGGTATAAGGCTGAATTGTGTTCTGGCTTTTTGGGAGAAGTTTATGCCTGGTGTTGTGAGCATGGGCATTAGCCATGTGAGCCTTAACTCGGTATGGTAGAATGTCTGGGTAACCTTATATCTGTGACGTAGCCTTAGCTAGGTATGGTAGAATGTCTGGGTAACCTTATGTCTGTGACGTAGCCATAGCTAGGTATGGTAGAATGTCTGGGTTACCTTATGTCTGTGACGTAGCCATAGCTAGGTATGGTAGAATGTCTGGGTAACCTTATGTCTGTGACGTAGCCATAGCTAGGTATGGTAGAATGTCTGGGTAACCTTATGTCTGTGACGTAGCCATAGCTAGGTATGGTAGAATGTCTGGGTAACCTTATGTCTGAGACGTAGCCATGGCTAGGTATGGCAGAATAACTGGGTAACCTAATATCTGCAGTAACAGTTACCTCCGCTACCTTCGCCTGCGTTAACCTCTGCTCGTCACCGCTCGTTAACGCAAAGCGTCCGTTCGCGCGCAGACCTCGCTCGTCGAGTCGTTCGCGCAGCCGACGCCCGGACGCCTGGCCGTTCTCGCGCTGCACGGCGCGCAGCTCCGTTGGCTGCCGCTGCTGCGCGAACGCCGCGGCTACTGTCTGCGCGGCTGCGTGCGCCGCGTGCCCGACGTGGCCGCGCTGGCCGCGTACCGTACGCGATGCGATGGCGCCGCGCTGGAGAGGCACGACTGCGCGCACGAGTGGCGCGAGCGCACGCCGCGAGGCATGCGCAGTCTCGACGCGAAGGTCGTCGCGGTGAACGTGGCGTACGGGAACGGGGGGTGAGTGTGTTGGCACCGTTTTTCCCACCGATGCTGGCCTGCACTTCGTTTCACGTTCGGAAGGGGTGTGGATGTGCAGCTTCCTCGAGGACCCACTGTTGGTAGAAATAAATTCAGAGTGCCAAAACTGCCCGTAGAGGCTTTTGTCCGTCCAAGACATGGCTCATGTAAGTTTTGAAACTCTTTGCTCGTGTATGAAAGCAGTGGGTCCTCGAGGAGGATGCAAATCCTCTCTCATTCTTAACGTGAAATGGAGTTTAGTTGATTCTAAACCGTAAAAGATATCTTAATATAGGAAGCGAGAGAGTTGTGGACTATTAATAGATATGGTGGTGTTGTGTTCGGTCTTGCTCCGATAAAAGTGACTTGAGGTCCTAATAAGGACCTGCGTTAACGTTTCGTCGCCGTTGGCTGCAATAGTAGACTTTCGAAATAATACGTTAGAATCTTAGGAATGCTCAAAAACAACTGTTCCTTTTGTTCTCACTGTCAACATCAGTCAAGCATTCGCCCTTGAGGGAGTCTGTTCATTGACCTTAAAGTCTGTTCATTGAACTGTGAACTCGGGCCACTTCCCTTACCTCGTACGGGATACACTTTCCAGGCCACACCTTTGGTCGGATCGCGATGAAACCTATATTTTCGGAATCTTCACACTCCTGGCAACCAATTGAACCATTTTCATTTCGAAAAATTCACCCAACAATTACTTACAAGCGTTTTAAAACAACCCTGTTTTGCCGGTACATTGAAAGATGTCAATTCCAGCTAAGAATTTACCTCTTACTGGATACACTTTCCAGGCCACACCCATTATCTGATTGCGAAGAAACAAATATCTACGGAATCCTCACAGTTTTGACAGCCAATGGACGACTACAGTTCCAGAGTCTATCACTGATTTGCCCACATAAGTGCAATGTTATTCTTATGGCAATTATTTGCCCACATTATTTTGACTCTGAAACTGAAGTCGTCCATTGAATATCTCAGAATCTCGAAATATCTCGTGGAAATCCAAAAAATGATACATTCAATTTACTTCAACAACCATCAATCAACAGCTTTTACGAAAAGACAAGCACAGATGAGTGTTCGAAACTCAAGTACAACGTATCTATGGAATATCTAACGATATTCGATACAACAGATATCTACAGAATCCTCACACTTCTGACAACCAATCGAATATCTCAGAATCTCGAAATATCTCCTAGAAATCCAAAAAATTTTAAATTCAATTTACTTCAACTACCATCAATCAACAGCTTTTACGAAAAGACAAGCACAGATGAGTGTTCGAAACTCAAGTACAACGTATCTATGGAATATCTAACGATATTCAATACAACAGATAGCCACGGAATCCTCACACTTCTGACAACCAATCGAATATCTCAGAATCTCGAAATATCTCCTAGAAATCCAAAAAATTTTAAATTCAATTTACTTCAACAACCATCAATCAACAGCTTTTACGAAAAGACAAGCACAGATGAGTGTTCGAAACTCAAGTACAACGTATCTATGGAATATCTAACGATATTCGATACAACAGATATCTACAGAATCCTCACACTTCTGACAACCAATCGAATATCTCAGAATCTCGAAATATCTCCTAGAAATCCAAAAAATTTTAAATTCAATTTACTTCAACTACCATCAATCAACAGCTTTTACGAAAAGACAAGCACAGATGAGTGTTCGAAACTCAAGCACAACGTATCTATGGAATATCTAACGATATTCGAGACAACAGATAGCCACGGAATCCTCACACTTTTGACAACCAATCGAATATCTCAGAATCTCGAAATATCTCCTGGAAATCCAAAAAATGTTAAATTCAATTCACCTCAACAACCATCAATCAACAGCTTTTACGAAAAGACAAGCACAGATGAGTGTTCGAAGGTCAAGTACAACGTATCTATGGAATATCTAACGATATTCGATACAACAGATAGCCACGGAATCCTCACACTTCTGACAACCAATCGAATATCTCAGAATCTCGAAATATCTCCTAGAAATCCAAAAAATTTTAAATTCAATTTACTTCAACTACCATCAATCAACAGCTTTTACGAAAAGACAAGCACAGATGAGTGTTCGAAACTCAAGTACAACGTATCTATGGAATATCTAACGATATTCGATACAACAGATAGCCACGGAATCCTCACACTTCTGACAACCAATCGAATATCTCCTGGAAATCCAAAAAATGTTAAATTCAATTCACCTCAACAACCACCAATCAACGGCGTTTGAGAAAAGACGAGCACCCACGAGTGTTCGAAGGTCAAGTCCACCGTCTCCTTCAGCGCCGCGGCGAGTCTCCCCGACTCTGCGTGGCTGGACGTCTGCGCGGACGGCGGCGACGTGCTGCGTCTGTACCTGCGCGGCTGGGCCCGACGTTGCCTGCCCCGCGCGCTGCTCCTCGGCGCCAACGTGCGCATTGCGTGCGTGCGCGAACGCACCTCGGTCGCCGGCCGCTGGTATCTGCATCCGACGCCGCTGACGAGCATCAGGGTGAGCGGCAATGGCGGCGAGGGCATCACGTTTTCGACGCTCGTGTCAGCGTTATTACCCTGGCACTGGTTTTAACAGAAAAAAAACTAAGGGTGTGCGAATATTCGAAATGGACGAATTATTTGACGAATTATTTTCGAGTTATTTGTCTTCGAATTCCGAATAGTGATTTTTAAACTATTCAAATTCGTATTCGAAATCGAAATTTTATTATTCGACAAACGAATAATTCGAAAAATTCGAATAGTTTGAATATTTGGCACCACTGATAAGCAATTTGCTGCAAAAATTCACATTTAAGGTAAATTATTCGAACTTTGGCGAATTATTCGAGCCAAACGAATTATTCGATCCGCTTCGATATTCGACTTTTTAAAAATCTTTTTATTCGATATTCCATTCGATTTCGAATTATGATTTTTAAAATATTCGATATTCGATTCAAACCAAGAAAACCACTATCTGCACACCCCTAGAAAAAACTCTGGGCTCGGAGTCGAAAGTCAAATCCTAAAGACCCCTTGATGAAGAACCTAGAGCTGGGAAAAGAGTGGGACTTACCGATCGGCAATCATTCAATACTCTGTTTGTCATAGTTTTTCTTTTGGAACGTTATGAAAGATCAGATGTACCCAAGTCCCAACAATTTATGTTAGGTAGTCCAATTTATTTCACAAGCTTTGCCATTGATTACTACAACCCTTACGCTACTTGAACTCTGTGCTAAATGCGGATGACTTCGGTTACGACGGGCATGCTGGTACGAGTTCAAATATATTCACATGCAAAAGTAATTTGTTAGAAGAATTTTTTATTTCATTCTTTTCGTCCGGTACATTACAAAAATATAGTAGTTGTACCTAACTAGATGCGAGGAGATCAAATCACCCCCTAGTTTTGCAAGTTAACCTGAAAATAAAAAATCTTGTTTAGAAAATCCTGGGGTATTTCCTTTCAGGCTGTAAAAGTCATTTGTCAGAGGCAATAAATTAAGACTTTTGGGCTTTTGGAGACAAAAGAGAGGAAAGAGAGGAATGGAAATTGTTAGACAAATCGATAAGAAAAGTGAAGTGTTTCAAAATGGCTTGAAATGCAGCAACGTAACATTTAAATGGTTCAGTTTTACTGTTAGCTCCGCAGACCAAGCATGCAACTCGCTGTGCGAATCTGTCCCGATGAAGTCCGACGTCGCTGAGTTGCTCCATTCCGCCGCAGGTAGTCTCGCTGGGAGCGGGCGACCGCGCGTGGTGGGACGTCGCGTTGCCACCCGTCGCGTTGCCGGGGGCGACGATGGGCTTGCTGCCGCCGCGCTGCGTGCGCTGGGCGCTGGCCGCGGCGCGATGCACGCGATGCAACGTCGCCAAGGTAACGGCGTGGACGCAGCCGATACCACATTGGCTCATGTTTCGAACGCACTCGTTCATTGATTCGCACGTTGGTGGTGGGTACGTTGTACCGATGCCAAGTTGTAATGAAATGTCCAAACAATCACGAAACTTGATGTAAGATGGATGTTTTATTCAAGAATTATCGTCGAATAGCGACAATGGTTGGGAGAGCCTGCCGGACAAACCGTGCAGTTCTCAGGTCCGTGGACCACTCTACCGTCCCCAGCTAGCTTGGCCAACACATGGCTCACAGCTAGCTTGGCCAACACATGGCTCACAGCTAGCTTGGCCAACACATGGCACATAGCTAGCTTGGCCAACACATGGCACACAGCTAGCTTGGTCAACACATGGCTCATAGCTAGCTTGGCCAACACATGGCACACAGCTAGCTTGGTCAACACATGGCTCATAGCTAGCTTGGCCAACACATGGCACACAGCTAGCTTGGCCAACACATGGCTCACAGCAAGCTTGGCCAACACATGGCTCATAGCTAGCTTGGCCAACACATGGCACACAGCTAGCTTGGTCAACACATGGCACACAGCTAGCTTGGCCAACACATGGCACACAGCTAGCTTGGCCAACACATGGCACACAGCTAGCTTGGCCAACACATGGCACACAGCTAGCTTGGCCAACACATGGCACACAGCTAGCTTGGCCAACACATGGCACAGAGCGCTGCTGGGATAACAGTACATAGGGGTGGGGGATAGCAAGGCAGGAATGCACAACATACAGCCAGAGCCAAAAACATTGAAAAAGGACAGCCAAAAAGCTGTTCCATTACAAAGTCATGGAGGAAAACCGTGCATCATGATGTTCGGTATTGCAAGTGAAACCCAGAGAGCGTCGGTAGTGACATCCTGTAATTGTATTTCTATAATCTACACAGCTGTTTGTAGCTAATAAAAAGATGCAGGCAGAATGCAGTCGCTATTAGGCCGTAGCTAGTAATAGGCCCACTATCTCTAATAGCCTGGATGGAGCATAGTATTCAGCTAACAGCTAAAAATTGAAATCATGTAACAGTAAGTAGTTCTTGTTTGCAACAGGTAAGAGTCCCAAAATCTGAGGACTCCCTATTATTTCAATGCTAATCCGAGAGTTTTTAAACATGTTTCCAGCGTTTGAGCATTTCGAGCCTAAGCATCAAGCAGGGAACACAAAATACATCTAAAAAGCCTATATGAATGCTGCTCACTTCAATTAAATGTAAGCATCTTGACTAAAAGCTACGAAAATGGTTAGTAAAGCACTAAAATAGCTAATGTGATCTTATGGAGAGACTCAAAATTAGGGACGCGGGGACGCCTACTTCAAAACTGCGCTTTGGCAACAGCTATCCAGGTATTAAATTTCTTAGACTCATGTCTACTTTATCCTATCTTTAGCACTAGTTTTGAAACACAACTATTTCAAACTGGGATTGGAATGCTTAGTCAAAAATCTCACTGGTTTCACGACATTTCGTAACATATGCTAGTTACTTTATCAAGGGTGATCGACTGACGTTAAAAACGTGAACCTAATGATTCCAATGGGAAACCTGGAGACCGATCATGTAACTTTGTGGTTTCAAAACGATTCGTTTTCAATATCACTGCCTATGGTTTAACATAGGCAGTGATTTAAAATCGAATGATTTCGAACCAAATGAAATGAAAAAAAGTTACATGATTGCTACCCAGTGATACTAATGATTTAGCATTCAAATCCCAGTTTGAAATAGTTTCTTTCAAAGCTATCCAGGTAATCTCATGTCGGTGAGTAGGCCAAGACTGCTATGGCCCAGCGCGCTAACTCCGTACCTGCGTTCCAGCGCACGCATGTATGCGACCGCTGCGGCCTGGCGGGTCCGGGCCGCGCGCGAGTCACGCTACGACTCTGCGCGGCCGCCGAAGTCGACCTCATCGCCGTCGACGAGGTGGCTGCCGTCTTGCTCGGGTACACGGCGCTCGGCTGGCAGACACTCACCGATTGGGTGAGCGAGCTAGCGGGTCTGCGGTGGCGCTCGGTGTGGCAAGACATGACTTGCACTGCCCCTGGAGGACGTTGCAACAACCTTCAAAACATAACTTTACTCACACTAGGCTTTGAATACCAAGTAAACATTTAGTAGAAACTTCCTCATCCAGCATGTGTAGACATGACTTGCACTGCCCTTGCAGGATGTTGCAACAACCTTCAAAACATTACTCAAACTAGACTTTGAATCCACGTAAACATTTAGTAGAAAGGAAGTCGAAGCTGGAAAAATGTGCACCCGAACCGGGATACCAACCCGGGACCTCCTGCTTGCCGGGAAAGTGCTCTACCGACTGAGCTATTCGGTCTCACATTCTCCCTGCTTCGCCGGGCAGGTGCTCTACCAACTGAGCTATTCGGTCACACATTCTCCCTGCTTCGCCGGGTGGGACAAGGGGGATCTCCGGGGAGACGAGAGGCCGAGCATTTTTCCAGCTTCCTCTCCGTTCCATGATTCCATCTATTGCATACTGGTATCTGCTTAACCAGTAACAATTTCCTCCTATTTAGTAGAGAAACTTCCTCATCCGGCATGTGTAATAATAGCCTGACTGTACTGTTGCCTTGATTACTATACATTACATTACATATTTCTATGGTTCTATCTATCCTATCATCACCCTTGAGAAAGTAACTTTTATATCAGCTACATTACCCAGTTTTAAATAGTTTTGTTTGGAACCTTCAGAACACTTAAAAACAATCAAGCAACTGATGAAGTCCACCTTTATGGTAATTATGGTGCACCAAATTCACAGTCCCGACAGAATAATTGTGGCGAACTAGTCGAATTCATTGCCCTACTGGCGCAAATGCTAGTAGAAGGATTCACTATCTGCGTTTGGAATCGCTGTTGACAAAAATATCCCTAGGGACTTTTGTGATGCCTTGATCAGTTCACCCATGATGAAGATGGTCATGATCCAATAGTATCTTTGGTCATGAATCATGATCATCGATCATGCTTGATCGTGGTGATAATGATGATTCACCCATGATCACTCTGTCTGGCCAAACTTCTTGTCTACCAACCGATTGGCTCTCTGCCCATTCCTGTACCGAACCTGGTTCTCCCAAACGCAAGGTAGAAGTGACGTAAGTGGTCCTATGACCGCGACATCATGTCCAATCTACCCCCAAAGACGGAGGCATGCACTTTCACCGCAAAACCGCAACCTGGGTGCTGAAACAAGCGTCACAAGCAGATTCGATGCACCAGATGCTGATAATTGTATAACACCCTATACTTAGTTTTATTTAAGAAGATACCACTCCGCTGGGAGCGCTAGTAGTCACTGTAGCTTTCATAACCGTCAATTTGACAAAACTGGAATCATCCTGTCATCATGTTTATACCTTCTTTTATTACCAAAGCTTAAGTTTTTATCTCTCTACTATTTATTCATTGATATTTTTAGTCGTACTTATGAAATAGATTCATGTTGTGATTTTGTTATTTGTAACCGAATGACTGTTTTGATTTCCCGCCTCTAAAATTTAAATTCACGAGTTGATAGTTCGTGGGGGGGCAGTCCCTGCTGTGGCATCCTCACGGGCTGGACTGTGCAGCCTCCACACGAGACAATAGAGGCTTACGAAAACCTACTCCGGCCGCTCTCCAGCGTTCGGAAACCTGCTCAGAGTGACCCGATTGACTCTATTTTGCTTCCGAAAACCCAGTCTGGAGCGATCAGAGCGCTCAACTCGCGTACCGTCTTTCAGCCTGGTGCGCGAGTTCTGTTTGTACGAACGGGCGGGTAATTCTAGACCGTTCAACCTACTAAGGTTTTTTCGTTGTCATTTTTGAAACGCGAACACTGAACACTGATCACCTAAGATGAGCCAGGTATGTTTAATTACTCAATTTCAAATAACATTGTAGTAAAGTGCTACTACTTCTAAAATAAGGGTCAGGCCAACATAACCTGCAATCACCACGCTCAGTCCAGCTCAGACTGTAAAGTTTGCGTTCGAAAACGTCCGCAGCTCGGAGAGCTCTGACCACGTGACAGATCGCCCGGTCGAGTAGGTTGCCGTAAGCCTCTAATGAAGCATGGAAATCCGCCGAAGTTGTCCCCCCCCAACGCGTGTCGTCTCCCGTGCCGCAGGTTCAAGAGTTGATAGTTTGTGAGGGGACAGTCCCTGCTGTGGCATCTTCTCTCACAGGCAAGACTGTACAGCCTCCACACGAGACAATGAAGCATGGAAATCCGCCGAAGTTGTCCCCCCCCCCAACGCGTGTCGTCTCCCGTGCCGCAGGTTTCGCGCACGTGCGGTGCGTTCGAGTGGGCGGGTCCCGACGACGAGATGCCCGAGGACCGCGACCTCGCGCCTTGCGTGCGCCGCTTCTACGCCGCCTGCCGCACGCAGCCGACGGCGCCGACGGCGGTCCGGTGCCGCGGATTCAAGGGCCGAGACGGCGCGGACGTGCGATTCGCGCTCGAGGTCCGCAAGCCGTCGGAGGTGCGGCTGGCGTGGACCTGTCGCTGATCGCCCGGGCTACTCCTGAAGTACCGAGCTTGGTTTGCTGAGCGAACCAAGCTTTTCGTTAAAACCAGTAACACCACAGATAGAAGGGTTACCCAGGCCAGATGTTCCACCGCGCCTTGATATGCTAACGGCAAAAGATGTATGCTAGTAGCTTTGCTGGCAGGCACTGGGGTGCATTGGCAACCTGTTTTTGCATCATCCACCAGGCCGGAATCACTTACTTATATTGTAATCAAGGGACCATATGTTGCAAGGGTGGTTACAGTTTCTCTGGTTACCGGTGATTTGAGCAGTGGCTCCATGCGGTGCTTGCCGGCGAAACTATTTTAGCTTGTTGGTAAGGGGAACGCCGCGGATCTTGCGCTTCCACAAGCGCAAGCCTAGCGCAAGCTAGGGCTTTCTCGTAGGTAGCTGCTTTTAGTACCTATAGGGGTGGATAATCTGGGTATCTGTGGTAACACCTAATTACTTACATCCTTTATACATTCTGCAAAATGCCACAATTTTTTACGGATATAAGGTAGAACTTAAATTTTTTATAAAATTAAATATATTAAAATGTCAAACATTTTGCAAGCAGTTCTACCTCGGCTTAGCTGTGATAATCAAATACTCTACCTGACCAGTTTTCAAATAAATGGATATATATATTGTTGCTTTTTAAAGAAGAGTGTGGCATTTTTCCATTTGCCTTTTACTGCCCACTATTTCAGCCAGTTCATCCAATATCTCATTTTAAATGTTGTAATTTTTGCAAGAGCTAATAATTGATCAGAATTCAAAATCATTCACAGGGCCTTGGATTGCCTGTTTTCGAACATAACTCCCCGCATTGCGGAAAGAATTGACAACCCTCTGATGAACACTGTTATGTACAAAAATATTTTTTTATTACATAATTAATTATATATACACATAAACTCACAAGTCTGTACTAATTAGTAAGTTGAAAGATTTGAATTCTAGAGATTTGAATGGCAGGTATCGATCTAGCACTTTGCTCTGCCGGCACTTTTAGTTCATGATGCACTAAATCGGAAGCCGAAGCGTCCGATTGATTTCCACTCCGCCAGCCGATTGTCTTTCGGAAACCGGTCAAACAGCGCCGGGGTCCGCTTGTCGAGTGCGACCACTTGTAGAATGCGACCACTTGTAGAGTGCAAACCACTTGTCGAGTGCTACTTGTCGATGAGCGTCCCGCGCACGCGCTGTCGCTTGCCGTCGAGTTCCGGGGGCGCGGCGGGCGGCGCCATTGGCTGCGACTTGCGCTTGTTCATGCCCTTGCGCTCGAGCTGCTTCTCGATGATGCGAGCGTTGTTCGCGTAAGAGTCGGCCACTTCGCGCTGAAACACGAAGACCGAACGTCAGGGCGATGATCTCGGGGCAGAGTGAAAGGTATTGGAAATTGGTATTGGAGGTATTGGTATTGGAAATGTATAAGGCTTTTGGATTGGGATGCAAGTGCTGCCTGGGGCCAGGGGAAATAGGGCCCTATGGCATCAAAAGCTACAGTCTTTGAAACTATGTAGTATGTAGGGGAAAATACCTGAACAATATTAGTAATTAATTTTTTTAGACTCGTTTCTACATTGTCGTTACCTTTACCATGTCACCAGTTTTTTTTTTTAATCCAGGTATTTCCGGCTGGATATCAATGCTAAGTGGAAATGAGCAGGCTCTAATTCTTCAGACATTAAGAAGTACTGGTTAGGAAACGTTGGAAAAAGGACGCCCCCGTTAGCATTCACTGAAAAATAGCTTTGTTCATAAATATCTAGGTACCAAAACCACTTAGTAGCTAATTGAACATAAACAACAGTGGATTATCTGGATTTCTGTACCAACTTATCTATTGCTCATAAGATTTTCGACCCACATTTCAAACTTGTTTCGGTAAGGTTTAATGTAAGCCACAAACTCGTGACAAACGTTTGACTCACCGCTTCGATCTCGTCTTCCTCCTCGTCGATGGTCGACACAGTGACCGAGCTGAACTTGCCCATGTTCTTCGTGTGCTTGGTGACCATGATCTTCTTCGGCTTGGCGGCGGCGGCTGCCACCTGGTTGTAGATGGTCGTCATCGGCCCCTCGCCGGAACTCTTGACCACCGCGCCGCGCACGACGAAGCTGACATTGCTCCGCGCGCTCGTCTTGTAGTAGAGCAGCAGGCCGCATCTGCGAAAACCCGAAACCCAGCGTTACATTCTACCCGGATATCCGTCTCGAAATGGTGAAACCATCTCAAATTTGTGGGGTACCAGACTGCAGCATCTGGTATATTCCTTATACTTAGGACAGTCGTAAAATAATGTTTTTATTTAAATTTTTCATATGGGGCTAGTTGTGTTTTGATTATCTTTGGTGATGTGGAGATGCAGAAACAGTGATTTGCATGTGTTCTTTTTGCAAAATCGCGACATTTTCCGAGAGGGAGCGTTGACGCAACTCCATGCCAAGCACCCGCCGCGCTTCGAGCGTGGGCGAACGCAGTTAGATCAAACATGGCGAAGTGCCATGATGCTAAACACAGCGATTAACGTTTTTTCGAGATAAATTCTTACAGTTTTGAGTTTTGGGCTATATTTTCTTTTTTCTGCAGGCTTGTTCACATTTAAAAAGGCCCAAACAAGCTGGTTTGGAACAATTTTTGTGGTAAAAGTTTTAATTTGCACATCGCACAATAGGTAGTAGGAAAATACCCAGCATCCAGGAACTTCAGATCTAGGCTGTACTGGAGAGAAAGGTGGTACTCACTTCTTGCACTTCTGTCGGAACTGTCTCTCGATGCCGCCGGGTCGAGCAAGATGCGCCGTCTCGTCGGGATCGCACGTGATTTTGTGAGCGTGCTTTCCGCCGTCAATGACACGGGCCCCATCGCATGCACGCAAAGGTAACTTCTCAAGAGCGCAATCTGGAGCAAAGAAATTTATTTTGTAGCGTTGCATTCAAGAGGCAACGATTTATATATTTAGTCAACGGTGCAACCGTGAGCGCAACAGTGATGAACCAAGGAAACGCTACAGACGTCAAGAATGATGGATTGGAAATGGGTCACAATGTCCCAAGAAGTAGTATAATGGCCTAGTATAATTTACATCAGTTGGAAAATCTGATGAGAATGATGGAATGAGAGGGGATATTAACTAATTTCTTTTTGTAATCCAAATTTCAGTTGAAAATGCCAACTAACCTAAAATTAACGTCATTTGTCCACAGAGGCAATAATATATGTGTAAAGGCTTTTCTTCACTGTATTCTTCTTGATCTTTAGTGTCCGAACAAACAATACTCCTCGAAACTACTTTTGGCATCGTTAATAAAGTAGAAGTAGAATCTTCAAGTGGATAAATATCAAAATAACTCTCGTTCCACGGGATGTGTCTAGCCGCTGCCGCTTGTAAGTCGAGACGCACGCATGTGGCTATTCGCACGCGACACTGCGGGCACGCAACACGACAATAGTTCGTTCAGTAGGCTGTCTCTTCGCTCACATACACGCCTGATACAAAAAGACAGTTTAGCGACTGAATTTCAGTCGATTTTCGCCGTCGACGACAGCTTCTTCGGCTTCGACACACGAGCAAGATAATAAATATGCGCATTTACTGAGTTTTTACCGATCCACAGAGTTGTTTACTTCTCCGCAAAATGTGTAAAATTTGAAACACATCTTTAAGTTTGGAATAGGGCCACATGCCTCCCCCCCCCCCCTCTAGTGTTCGCTGAGTTATTACCGATCATCGGATTTGATTAGTTATTTACATGAAATGTCGTAAAAGTACAAATTGTAATTTTGAGACAGCAAAGACGAGCATTTTCAGTATTGAAAGCCTTTGGCATTAGCTTCGGTATTGGAGGCTTGTCACTGCGTGGTCTTTACACTCTATGGCCTGTTGGTCTCCGGCCGCTTCGAGGGGCAAATTTGTGATCGGCCGGAACCGCGACGGGCGGGAGGGTAAAGGGGGTAGACACTGAAGAGTCCCTCGCCCTCAAGTCCCGACTCGAGGGAATACCAGTCCTACCAGCTATACCAAACACACACACACAACGTAGCGAACGTCGCCGCAGACCCCGTGTTGCGGGGGGGGGGGGGGGGGGGGGGCGCCGAGGTTCGGGGTCGAGAGCCAAGCGCTTGACTTTGGGCCTCCAACGTTTCAGCGCCATATACGACGGAGGCGCCATGGGCGTCATGGTCGCCTTCCCGCTGGGAAACGCTGAAAAGACGGCGCACCGTGTTTACTCTCTTTATGGCTTGATTCAAATTTATGGGATCCAATCATATTCTAGGTTTACCGTTAGGTCGACTGACAACTACCATATAGAATTCACCAAATCAGTTGCGTCATGAACTTTTTATGACTTTCATTTCTTCCATCTGAACGCTGAATTTGCCATGTTTTTCTTGCATTCTCTTAGAAACACATGTTGTTGTTTTGAAATACAAACAAAGTGGAGCTCGCACACTTTGGGGCTGGGGCTTCCTTGTGGACGACACCGTGAAGCCATCCTTGGACATGCGTCCAATCCACCCTGGCTGAATCCACCCTGAGCACCTATAGGACTTACAAATTTATGTAATATTTTGTATACTGCACAATGCAAAATAAATCAAAATAACGTGTTGGTTCACGAATTCTAATTTACTCCTGCGGTGGTTTAAGTCCCGGTCACCTATAACCTCCTAGGCGATGTTCCAGTTCCAGCAGGTTCCACTCCCTATGGCGCGAACACGACATCCACACCACGTCCGTGTCACGCCAGACTCTGACCGCCAAACCTGCCGTCGATGAACCAGTACATGTGATATGGTATCGGTATTTGCATGTAAGTAGGTATCTGCACTCTGTAACTCCAGCTTGGTACATTTTTGCCTCGAAGCTGCACGTCAAGGTCACGAGACTTCGTGGTCTTCGGATCTCTTCCTTCCGCACACGGAACCTCGATAGTGCGTGTTGCAATTGGAAATCTTGGCCCGCCTGGGAGTTCACCTCACGGCTATCCGCCTTTTTGGCACAAGCCTCGCCGCATTGGAAACCAATATCACTGTAGATAGAACAATTTTCCTCTCACAGCCATCGTCTCCGCTTGGTCGAGTGGTACGGTGCTCGCCTCTCAATGCAGAGGTAGGGCGATCGAATCCGGCTGAGGTAGCTGTTTTTGCAGCTTGACTTGCTCATGGAAATAAATTATAATTTAAACGGCCAAGTGCGCGTTATCCGCTCATATACGTTATTTCCACTGTGACTTTCATCAGACGGTGTATTGCAGTGGTTAGCACACCCGACTGATAACGCAAAAGTCCTGGGTTCGAATCCCAGCCGATGCACTCCGCCAAGGCAGCCGTGCAAAAGAGTATAAATGACAGAGGGTGATTTTGTTTTGAATAAATATAGGTCCAAGATAAATTCTAGCAAAACACCCCCCACCTAGCTCTGGCTTCCCTGGTTGATTCGCTTGGCACTGAAGCGAGCGTCGGGGCCCCAGGCACCCGACACGCTTGGGCATGGCTGCAAGTCTCGCGTCCGTCGATCAGGGCGTCCCGAGACGTCCTAGGGGCGTCCTGAAAGATATCGCACAGACTGCAGCTGCGACAAAACTCCAAAGAGTTAATGCCGACTCATGCCGTGGCCGGGAATCGAACTCGGGCCACCCCGGTAACACGCCCGTGCGTGCTACTGAGAATGGTGCCAATCCACTGAGCTAGGTGGGTTGATGAAATACAGTTCCGAAAAACCTAAAGATAAATTGCAGATGAAATTTCATCGCGTGGCTACCAGAGTGCGCTGAGGGCAGGGCTTCGTTCATCGCCTGGCTACTAGATGGCGCTAAGGGCAGTGTCGGCACTTGCAGGCAAGACTCAGACCGACTGATAGCAATTGACTGGGAGTGGTGGAGGTGCCGGGTCGGTGGATGTGCTGTTACCGAAGTGTTCTTCGACCTTTCGGTCGCAGGCCTTGCCGCCCTGGAAGCGGCAAAGATGGCATCACCTTTGTACACAGCTGCTGGAGTCTCGATTCTCTAATACCATCCCGGCCTGGCATATACTCCTCGAGCACTCCTCGTACGCCCAATATGCTTATTGACTTAACCGGTATCGTAGTCCCATGTAAGAGACAATGTTATTTGACTTTGCCAAATGCATGCACCAACAATCCCCAACGGTTGCCGTGACGACCTGGCACCCACGAAGCCGGCACCTCTGACGCCTTGGGTTCGAGTCAAATCTCTTTTAACTCGAGCTGTCCACGTATTTCATTTTCACGGAAAGGATAAGGGCGGGGCAATCGCTTTCCGATATAATTATAGAGAACCGTTGAATAGAAGTTTAATTTCAATCCCTGATAAAGACAACAACATGGACAAGAACAAAGAAGCAATGCAATGCAAGTTTCCATTCTTATAACTTACTTCAAATTAACAACACAATATTTTAAACACAATATTTTAATACTAAATCGGTACTTAATACTTTAAACAAAATTACTTTAAATCTACCCTGACATCAAAGCAGGATAGACCCGTGCCTGGAAATACACATTTGAATGTTGGGTATATGTTACTTTACTTACTTTCAATCGCTAAGGGGACCTGCCTTGTCCATCAATAACGTAGGGTGCAACTGAATTCACTAATGTAATGTAACCGAGAAAGGCAATCTAAGAGTTACGTATCCGCAGTGCTGGGGCGAGTTCGTTGTATCCATTTAAACAACTTACAACCCGCTTGAAAACTTGCCAACTCTGTGTTTGGTTAATCCATAATTTCACTCCGAGGGCTAGACACCGACTTTGAACACAACACTGCCAAACTGAAATCACGGCACAATTTTCCACAAGTCTGCCAAAGGTACGTTACAATTCTTACTCGATTTGCTCAAACAATGCAAGAATTTTTGGGACATGAACCATTATCACTAATTTAAAAAAAGGATAATATCAAACTGGATCTATCTGTCAAGCTAGGGTCAACCATTAAAAAAAGAAGCTAAAAATCAGGAAAACATTCGGACTTTCAAAGGCCCAACGATAACAAGCGATGTCTCGCCATTGGGACTTTACCCATGAGCACAGCCCTGCGGCCCGTTAATGCTAACAATGTTATGAAACAAATAAAAGGCTGGTTAGGTACTCATGTCACTTTCAAAGCTTCAATCATTTCTAGCCGTGATCCAAGGTCAAGCAAACACAATCGTACCACGTGTCTCAAGAAAGAAACTAATTCAGGTTTGTTTGACTAAAAACCCCTAAAAATGTTAGCCACAATTTAAGGTTCACAATTATTATCAACCACAAATAACACCAGAAATCTCAAGGACACTAACGTCAGCCAAACGCTCCAACAAGTGCAAATGAAATCACATCTCTGGTGAAATGGTGAATTTTCGCAGAGGTTTTCCCGGAACCAGCCAGCTCTTGCCAATCGTACCGAACACTACCGAGCGAAGAAGTCTCAGTCGGAATGTCGCTGTGTGGAGAAGGTGGTCACTATCAGCAGCTGCCAGCGGGCGATTTCCACCTGAAGACAGAGAGACGTCTGTTAGCCAGTGCTGAGGCCACCTGGCCGGTAACTTCAGGGGCAGCTGGGATCGGCCTTCCAGGCTGATAGTGATATGGCTAAACAAATCAGTCTAGCCACAAAGATCAGAGCGCTGATCTCACGCTAGAAGCATATGGTGTTTCGAAATCAGAGCGTAAGAGCTCCGACACAATACTTTCGGGATTCTTCGTGTAAAACCTTCATTTATCAAAGGACAGGCTTTGGACACTTGGGCTGTTCAGAACGAAACCTGGCATGTATCACTTTGACTCAGCTGTCACAGGTAGATTTGAGGGTGAGATTTTAGAGCATAGAGTGTCATATGAAGTGTTGTGAGTTGGGGTATGACTTTTGAGATGGTCACTCGTCAACACTTCAGTAGTCGGTTTGCTGCCACCAAGTTATCAGGTAACATAACCATGAAAGTTGTGAAGTTTGAATTGTTTGCCGAAAGGGTTTAATTTAGTCGGGTAGTATGGTTGACTCTTCAGTCTTCAGAGTAGTTTTTCGACGGGCAAGTTGAACATTTGTTCGGGTTGGATATTTGGAGAGTGGAATGTACGTCAAAAATGTAAGTTATATAGGACTCACCGATAATTTGCACTGAGTTTATGTTTTATTGATAGATGTCAGCTTGCACAAATAGTTATAAGTTATAATGGTTTAAACTTTGGTTCACGTTTATGTAAAAATAATAAAAGTCAGAAAATGTTTGAATTTAAAGATTAACTTTGGTTCTATGTTCACACAAAGAGTTTACTGATGCAGAGATACTGGAACGGCCAAGTATCTCTGGTGACTTTTGTTGGATGATTAAGAGGAAGCTGGATTGGCCAAGCTTCCAATGTGACTGTTTGTTGAATTGATTAAGAGGAAGCTGGATCGGCCAAGCTCCCACTGTGACTGACGAGTGAAGGGTGCGAACCCTTATTTATACCAAGATGCATACATGTGATTTAAAGAATCAGCTGATCATATGGTGAGCCTCCGTGGGGTCCGCGTGCACGTGTTCCGGACGAGGTCAGGAAGACGGTAGCAGCTGACAGAAGGAACGCGGTAACATAAGCATGTACCTTGTAACATAGAGTAAGGATCTTCCTTACTCTATGCAATTGTAATCTCACGGCAGGCAAACATACTGCCATAAACTGCCAGTACCAGCGAGTTACCTACCGACAGTAGTGTATTCAAAGCAGGTTCCAAGTTCCGCTGATTGCATGTGCGGTATTTTCTTCACGTAGCTGCTAGGTAGGTAGGTAGGTACAACAGTCAACACCATCGTCTCGCCCACCAGCCAGCTAGTTCAGCAGGTGTCATCTGAAGGGTCCATGATGTATTGTGCTTCAGCCAGGTTATCTGGTAACCAGAGTAAATCAGAATAGATTATATTATAAACAATCGTAACCTATGATTGCTGTAGAAGCAGCCACCAAATTGATTTTATTTCAACCCAAAACTTACCTACACATGGACTTCATTCTCTTCCTCATCAACACAAGGTATTTGATATAAATATTATATCTTTCGACCTAAACGCAGCCCCGGTTTTCGTAGTATTTTCCATTTCCCAAAGCAATTGGAAAACATCTCCTTCGCCGAGCGCCATGAGTGAACAGAACAGCTGAACAACACGAGGTACGAGGACTCAGGAGCTCGCCACTCGTCATCTCGCGCCGGCGCGTGGTGATTTCTAGGGAGAGTTCAGGGCAAGGCAGACAACGACTACCCTGCCTTCTGCTCCCCTGTTACGAAAAGGCATTTTAACTTCCAGAATCTTGGGTTTCGTCGGGCCAAACCAAGGCTGAGTCAGCCGGGCCAGGTGATAAACCGTCGTAGACTGCACTGCCGACTCGTGTGTAACATTGGTTGCCTACCGGGACGGGGATGAAGAAAACTCCAGGAAAATCGTATTTGAAAAGGATTTCTTGTCAATCACCTCACAGAAGAACATTTCCTTACTCTATAAACATTTTCATAAATTAATTTTGTTTTAAACAATAATCTAAATGTCCACTAATAAAATTCCATAGCCTACCCGAGCTTTAGTTGAATCCATCGATCCGCCCCGGAAGAAAGCACAACATTTTACGTTGCCTGCTTCGATACAACACGATCTGCATGAGAATCTTTAAATTACGTCGCTCGTTAGTGCAACCGGTCTCTAGGTTTTCTCGTAAACGGTCAGAAGAGATTCTCCACTCGAATGGAAACTGACGGAGCCCAAACCAAATGCGAGATCATGTTTACAAAATGTTGCAAACAAATTAAAACACGTGGTTTGCTTTTGTAAATGAGGTGACCAGCAAACATCCCAACTGTTTTAGCATAACACATAATATATGTAAGGTTAATTTATTACTTTCTGCCACTGTTGTTGCAACCTCAGTAAGGACAAGGTTCTATTTGACCTATGATTTAGACAACAATCCTGATTAAATTATCAGTATATTACTCAACTCAATATAACTTGAGGAATAAATCTACTAGGTACCTACCTACTGGGACAACTCCTGTTATGGCAGAAGTCATTCCTTTTTACATGGGGGAGATGCCTGTTTGGTGATAAAGCATGCCTTGATTGTATTCTCATCCACTTGATTTGTGCATTAAAACAGGCTTGCTTGGATATTTCACTGTGCCAATATCAACAAAGGCATGGGTGGTTTAGGTATCCATTTCAAACTGCAATAGGTACTTCGAAATGTGTACCTTTGGATACAGCTATGATGGCTATGCTATGGTCGCTATGGACGAAGGATTTTGCGTAAAACTAAAATGGAATACAAAAGCAACCTTTGTTTTGGCTCTAAGCTATCAGTAAGATTAGCTTGGAAAATTTAATCATTCAGTCAGAATTATACCTGTTACGGAAGGAATCTCGGTAAATGTATTATAATTTAACTGAAGAGTGGTCTGGTTGGTTCCACCACTTCATAGGTAATATAATACCTAGGGAAATAAATATATAGACCTAGATAAATATAAATCGGAAAGTTTAAACATATTGTGTACACCAGTCAGACAATTCATGCAGAGTAGTGATTTGCTAACAGTGATTTGATAGATTAAGTCTGAACATATTCTACAAAATTTTCACGACAGGCACATTAAACCATCAGTTAGGAAATATAAAAAATGAAATATTATTACGGGCCCCCAGCTGTTCATCATTGACAAACGAAACCCTTTTCTTCAGGTTTTTTCTTTTGACAAGTTATCTTGGAACATAGCTTGCAATAATCAATATGAAAACTACCTCCATCATTAGAAACATATCATAAGTGAGCAAATACACTTTGGACGCTTCCCCTAAACAAACCCAGGGCCAAAGTAACTTAAGTATGCACCTTCAACTGTCATATATTGGAACAAGACTTCGGCTGAATATCTATTCAACATTACCTATTAGGCTATTGTAATTAAATCTCGCCAATTTGGCAACAAGAACACACCCAACAACTAAAACGTCAGTCAGAACTGTAGATAAAAACGTTCTCTCTCGTTTAAATGTGTTTTTTCATGTTGTTATTCCCTGCATCTAAACTGAGAAGGTAGATCTACAAATATATCACGTGCTAGCCCCAGATAAGCTTGTGTAAAAAAATTCAAAACCCAACTGCAAAATATACTGACTATAAAGAACAATAGCAAAAGAAACATAATTGATTAACAGATATAGGTACATACAGCAAGAGCATACAAACTTATTCTAATTAGCAACACGGAAGTTGCCACACCGACCAATCGAGACCAATGGCCGATCCAGCCTAGCAGACCCATAAAGGAAGATCGCTAACTATTTACAAGGGGGTGGAGGGGGGGGGGGGGGAGGAACAAGGCTGTCCGCAAAGGCTGGAAGGCTACACTGAAGGCTTCAGCGAGAACGACAACTTAGGCCGTGAGTTGTTCTTGCCGAGGATCTTCTTCTGCTCGTCCTTGACACGTTTCTCGTGCTCCCGCTTGAGCTTCTGGCGTTCTTCCTCCATAAGCCGCTGCTCCTCGACCATTGCCAGTCGGTCCTCCGCCTGGAATCATGACGGCCAGTCAGACGGGAATCGACGGCTGCCATTGAGAGTCTCCCCCGAAACTCTCAGTCAGCTCAAACAACATCAAACATTGCTTGTTTTAAAAGATTTTAACATGTAGTTAAATAGCAAAATCGTATAATCTTGTATCTAACCCTTTTTCCTCAATAAATGAATATTGTGCCTCTGCAGATACTTGTAATGCCCTACCATTTTTATTTGTTTTATAATTTTATAATTTTGTTTCTCTTTTGACGATTTTGACGATTGCGACGATTGTAAATAGAGGAGCTCAATTTAAATCTTGTTTAAACGCTTCTGTCCGAGGTGGCTCGCCAAAATTTCACCCAAAGGACTATATTCTGGATTTTTCTTAATATTGTAAATTACATAAACTAAGTTCTTGAAGCTATGCAGCCTAAAGCAGTTCTGACGTTTGGAAAAAAACCACTAAATTAAAAACAACACTAACCAGTTTTTTGTGAGCTTCCTCGATTTTGCGGGTATTTTCAGCCATGATGAGCTCGAGTTGCTCACGCTTCCGCTGCTCTTCTTCCTACAAGAACAAGCGGTCATGTCAGCATCCGGCCGGCATCCCGTTCAAGCGCTGGCACTCGGTGCACCCCGAAAACGGGGGGACTCAAAGGGTGTGGGTCGACTAATCACTAGACATAGCGGAGCTGGCACAGGGACATCACCATTGACGAGCGGTCGAAAAAGCTTTGGCGAAACTTTGAGGGAACCGTGACTGAATGACAACAGGTGATGCAAGATTTTGTCAATCATGGTTCCAGTGTTTTGCAGAATGATTTATAGATGTGTTACACAGCTGCATTTAAGTATGGGCAGTATCATTTTGACAGGTAACAAAGGAGAGTGATAGGAATTTGCCTGCATTTCAATAACAGAGCGACCAAGATGCAACACGCCGACACTAATTCATAAACCGAAATTAAGTTATCACTTCAAATCACAAAACGGCCAGCAATCGTACTTGTACGATTTGGAACTTCTGCACAAGTTGCGCTCTTCAAGTGAAAATCTCGGAGCGATGAGCAAGGCTGTCTCAGGTGTTCCCCTGCAGAGAACACTTTGAAAACACGGCATTTATCGGCGCGACTTTCGTGGCAGGCGGCCATCGTGATGACTGCATTCACGGGACGGCTTCAGCCACCTGCAAGCAGATAGATTTTTGAATCGGAACGTGGTTTCCGTGTCGACTCCACAGCAAGGATCGTCTGGACACGAGCTACGAGACAAAACCAAGTCCAGATTAGAATCGAAACACTTCTGGAAGGCCTTCATTCTGGCCAGGAGCATCTGGGATACAAACGAAACGAAAATGAAAACGTAAAACCTAAAGCACTACGTGGCAAACCTGTAAAAATCAACGTGTAACATCGTTTCAAATACGAAACAAAATTGGAGAAATAAAGTATGTGGAAGTAGGTATAATGTAGGAAGTTGTGTATAGTATAAACTTACAATAAAAGTATAATATAAAAAATTGGTGGATAATACCTTGTCGCGCGGCAGGCACTCGATCGACACAAGTCTCATCTTCCGTTCTCGCCTCGGCAACTGTAAACGCAGCCTCAAACGCATTCATAGTCTAACCGCGTGCGCGGATGACCTCTTCTCGCTGCTAGCATCCCCACCTCCCCCCACCCCAAACACTGCTAGGTCTCGGAACTCAAATCGTGTCTCGGAAACCTCTCTCCCCCTGTCTATGCATTAGGAAACAGGTAGCCTTTGCAGGTTACATTTCAAAGCTGGGAGGTAGCAGCCGTAAGGCACACCACTGCTAATCAGGAGAAGGACATTGCAAGTGTACTAGCGTTCCAAAATATGCAAGTAATGGAAGAACTAGCCATTGTGTTTATTCAAAAAAACTTGGCTTTGACAACTTTTCTTGCAGCAGTAATAGTATTGAAATCAGTAGACAAATATCGAGTTGGTCCGCGATTAAGGATATTCGCCAGGTCACGCTTCTTGCTTCGGAAATGTTAGGGCCTCGAAATCGGACAACTCGTACAGTGACCGAAGCGAATCCGCGGTTCGCAAAACAGTGACTGACACGCTTGAAAGAGTAAAGCTTATTATTAACAATCTGCACAGCATTGGTCTGCTTATTATTAACAATCTGCACAGCATTGGTCTGCTAGGCTTGGCAAAATCATGCCGAAAGGAACTCAAAATAAGAACTTTACTGGAATGAGGATTGGTGAATTTTGGAAGGTGATCTGATCTGATTGAAACCTCAAGAGAAACCCTAACTTTACACAAAAGGGGTGATGGTTTGTATTGATTTAAAGAATTTATTTGCATCTAATTAGATATTTTCTTTGTAGCACCTCATGAAACTAACCTGTTTTCATTTTTACAAAGTAACCTGAGCTATGAAAATGATTTGAAAAGCCCCTATTAACTAGTCCCCTATTGACACAATCTCCCAACTCTTCGATGAACATTGTAGGCATTCGGCTAGAACAACCTGTCACCTGGATAAATTGGCATCATTATTTGTACGGAAATGTTTAGCTGCGAGCGCGGATAGCGGCTGTGTGCCGGGCCCGGTCCTGCCGGTTTCATCGGAGGATCGGGATGAAACCGGCAGCGTCGGCGTCCGCAAACCCCGGTCCGACCGGGTCCAGAATCCCCCCCGGCCAACGGACAAACACTCGGCCCCCTGGCGAACTGCGGCCAGGCGGAAATCTAAGAGTCTCGAATGAAAACGGTTCCTAAAACTTTAAAAAACTCACGTATACTTTTTCCTTATCTTGGCACTAGTTTCAGAAAAACAATATGGCAAAGAGTTTTCATCGGGGAAAGGTGCCTGAGTGGACTCAGCAACCAGACTACCCTTCATTTATGGAAGACAATAATTTACCACACTGGGCTCTGAAGTGTATCTAAGCATTCTCCCAAAAGCTTCATAACTTGTGGATTTATCCCACGATTACATGAACTGCTCCTTTCCCGCAGTTGAACACTTAACAATAGCATTGTCATTTGTCTGGCACTTCAAACCAGTATATGTTCGACCACGGAAAAGCAAGAGAGGTGTAATCGCATAGAGGATTTGCTGGAGAAAACAATTTAAAATTGTTGGTCCTAAGCTGCTTACAAGTATTTGCTAATCCAAGACTTATTTGGATTCATAGTCATTGTCCTGCCCATTTCACTTTACACACGCCAAAGCTCTCTATTCGTCTACCTCGTCTATGATATAGATAGGTACATCTTATGTATCATTGTGCAGTAAAAACAAGCCCAAACCCCTGTCCAATACACGTGCCGAAATTGCTAGCTGTTGTTTAGCCCTCAAAAAAACTATTACACGCTAGATATTGAGCGCCAAGTTACGTCTCACCGTTTCCCGAACATCGTTGAAACCTAGCAACGTCTCTAGCCGACACCGCCCGCCCTGCCGATCATCGAGTCCGCCGAAAGCCGAGTGGCGCCGGCCGCGGGGCAAACGGACCGGCCGACTTTGCCCCCCTGCGACCGGTCCATGTCTTACCTGCCGGCGACTCTCCTCCAGCAGCTGAGCCTGGCGCCTGCGCTCCATCTCGGCCATCATCTGCCGCTCCATGATGGCCTTGGCCTCCTCTACACGACGGAGGACCTCCTCTTCGATCTCCTCCTTGCGCTTCTCGAGCTCCTCCTCGACGCGCTTCTTCACGAGCTCCTCGATGCGTTTTGCCGTCTCCTCTTCGACGAGCCGCTGCTCCTGCTCTCGCTGGCGCCTGCAACGCGACGGGATTAGCGACGCTTGGTTCCGGCCCGGGGGTTGAACACGAATTATAACCCGCAAGAGGGTAAGTAAGAACAGTTTAACAGTTGGAGTTTGGTTAGGATTCAATACCCAGCTGGAAATGTTTTTATTTTAAAATTAGGTATTGCTAAATTTAAGGAAGTGGAAATGACACTCAAAAATAATTTTAAGTGTATCCATTTTGTTAGGTAACAAAGGTTAGGTTCTAGGTAGGTACCTAGATCTGAGAGGACCTATAAAGAAAACCTCTTGAAAAGCTGGCAAAGTTCCCACCCCTAGACAAAACTCATTCGGCCTAATACTTACCTCAATTTTGTACATATTGGTACCTACTTTAAGTACTTGATCCATGCAGAGGTAGGTACTAGGTCAGAGGTACACACCTTTGTCTCTCCATCTCTGCGAGCCTCTCCACCTCGTCCATCTTCCGGTCGTGGTACGTCCTCTTCCGACCAGCGATCCGCAGGGCATCGTCGGACCCCTCAGACGAACTATAAGACGACTCGGAATGTGAACGTTTTCTGCACAACCCAAAATATAGGATCTGTAGTCGAGCCACTCTCGACAGTGCTCCGACCTTACAAACCTTTCAAAGCTTCTAAAATGTTTAAATACCTACCTAATCTAGCATCATGGATGACACTGCCTTTAACTAAGCTACACAGTACTAATCAAAATAATCTACCTACCTACCTAGTTCTGCTCTCATAGGATCTCAAACTAAACTATCTAATTAGGTAGGTACCTAGATGATTCCAATGACCAGTCATACAAACTTCTTTGCCTATTTTATTTACCTAGTAATTACCTAATTACCTAGCTTTACTATAGGATATTCGTAGGTAGGTGGGTACCTAAATAAAATATTGATGGTAATCATACCTAGGTAATCGAGGGCACATAACATAATACACCTCTCACACTCCATTGTTTCAAGGAAACATTATAATGCATACACGTAGAAATAAAACTGCTCGAGTAACTTTTCGAGTAAAGCCAGCTAAGAAATAAAACGGAGTTCCAAGTATGATAACATACCTACCGAGCATGATTCCAAGTAGGTAGTGCAAGTATAGCATCACTGGTAGGTAGGTAGGTAGGTAGGTAGGTAGGTAGGTAGGTAGGTAGGTAGGTAGTAGGTAGGTACGTAAATTGACAAGGATGCCAGCCCGTTAAATGAGATTTGTTTCCGCAGGGTTAATCTACATCATATTCTGTAGTTCTCGTATCTAACCTTTCATGTGGTAGATGGTGATAGCAATGGTGATAGATGATATTATGTGAACATGTGATGTGTAAGGATCTAAATTTTTGTGCATTAAATCAGTTTCAATGAGCAATTAAAACTACGACTAAATGAAATACCTAGTACCTTGATTTAATGTTGCGTTCCCTAGATTTTTCGACATGTTTGCTGCTGTGGCTAGCGTTCCTGTCTCTCGATTTCGACCTCTTGTGTGCGTGCTTCGTCTTATGACGCCGTTTCGGGGATTTACTTCTAGTTCTTGATCTTCCCATTTCGTATATAGTGTTTAGTTTAGCACTCGAACCCTAAGATCAAAGACACTGACTGCCCCCAAGAAACACTGTGTGCGAGGAAAACGCACAAACGTTAAGTAAATCCGAAATTTAATCAGCGGCTCTCACAACCGATGCGTCTGTCAGCCATTGCTATGTAGGAAATTTAAACATTGCTGCCAACCTCAACACGCTTGACCAACATAACAAAAAAAGTTACCAAGATCTACATTTTGGTAGGTTTTGCACCATTGTTGACTGTTGTACATTATGATTTATTTTTATTTTTGTAGCTATCTGTGTAACTGTATGCTAAGTGAGTGTATAAGATATATTTTATCTATTACAACTTTTGAGAAGTTCCGTCCCGGTGTGCTTGGTCACCTATCCAATAACTCGACTCACGGAGAGTGATCCCCATGGATGGTTCTATCATCACGGATACACAGATAGATATCAATCTTAGATAGAAGGGTCTATCAAAAGGTATCAAAATATTAACAATTCATTTCTTGCTGTGTGGTGCACAGGCGTGCGAAGGCGTGCAAAGGCAAATGGTTAGATTTACAAACATGCTGCCAAGAACGCGGGTCAATCCTAAATGTAGATAATATAGGACTGTTATATTCATGACGCAACCTGCTCTTCATGTAGGTACTATACGTAGTGGCTTATTAATCATGTACTGAACCGGGGCCCGGGGGACTGGTTCTTAGAGTCGAATCCCCTATCTATAAGACTCGATGTCTTTGGGCAACGGTAGTAATATTAGCCACTTCCTCAACGAGGAACATATGCTTTTTGCTTTTTGGTGTGTTTGACCCTTGGCTACGTTCTCTTATTTCCATGTTTGGTCACACACAAAGTCAAAATACATTTTTGGGAAATTTTTAGATAAATTCCCGTATTTTCCAAATTTTCCAAATTTTCCCAATTTCGAATATTGATATTTTTTTCTGATTTTAAGGGGAGGGGTAGGGAGGATTTTCTTGATAAAAACGCACGGTGTCCTTCTTGAGAACAGAAGTAGACACCCTGAGAATTTCATCGCAATCGAAGCAGGCGTTTGATCTGTACTACAACACTTACAAAAAACAACAAAAAACACACACTCACACAAGTGCTTTTTTTAACCAGCAGTGCGAAATTGACGATTGCGCATCGCTCATCAATAACTTACTTAAAGCTTGTGCTTCTTTAAAACCTTCGATATGAGTCGGTGCAGGTTTCACAGCTGCCCGATCTTGCACATAGAGATACGATACAACCCCGAAAATGTTACAGTTAACGAAACCCTAATCCTCACCGACATCTGCGCGGCGCGGGAACCCGAAACGGGCGTCGATCGTCGAACGTCTTCTCCATGCGGAGGTCGTGTTCGGCGATCCCGGCACCGTGATCCCGCAATGCATGTCGTCGTCGATCGCGTCTCGATTTCACAAGCGCGGTGTGCGCATGCCCGACCCGCTCGCGTTACCCAAGCCGCACGGCGGCGACGACGACGGCGACGGGGTCGTAAATCACCCGCGGTTAATGCACGGCGCAGATATCGAGATGGTATTGTTGCATCGGTCGTGATCGCCTTGCATCTGTAACGCGTCGAGCGGCAGTGTGTTGTACGACGGAGGCGCTGTGCATCTCGCCGAAGCTCCCATGGCGGATGACGGCGTCGGCACACACGAGGCACGATGTGCTTGTCGATGGTGTCTACAGTTGGCGCGGGAAAAGGATGATCACGGGCTGTGGAATGGGACTATACGTCCTGCTCGAGAAACAATTCCGGAGTAAAGCCGTTGCGTGTAATGTCGGATAAAACTGAAATATGTGTTCTTTTGGTTTAAATGTTAACCGAGTGTAGCAAGATCCGGACAAATGGAATCCCAGTTCGGGGAATAAAGACTCTTGCCGCATATTTGAACTAAAGCACCCATCGATATAATTTCATCCCTGAACGTTAATAAACAACCAGGGCAAGACAATATAAGGGTAATTGACCTAAAACAAGAGATGCACCGCTTTAGCTCCGGTGATATCATACCTAATTAAAATAAACACAAGTGAAATTCCAACCAAATAAAAATTAGCAATCGTGAAGCCCATATATAAAAAAGGCAGCCGTAATGTGTTCTCCAACTACCGTCCCATATCAATTTTACCAGTTCTAGAAAAGTGTCTTGACGTTTCGTTGCCGACAAACTTACTAAATACTGAGACAAATTCAATATAATAAACAACGAGCAATTGGGTTTTCAAAAAGGAAAAAGCGCAAATGATCTTCTGGCCCAGTTTTCTGACGTATTAAATGGGTGCCAACTTAAATTTCAATAAACACGTTTTAGCACTTTTCATAGATTGCCCAGAGGCCTTTGATACGCTTAATCACAAGAAATTACTTGCGCCAATACAACACATTGAATTCAGATGTGTTGAAATGGTTGGAATATTATTTAAAATATAGAAAATTCATTGTCCAAATCGGAAATGAATCTAGTCCTCCAAAACATTGTAACGTTGGTGTCCCACAGGGTTATATACTGGGTCCCACATTATTTTCAATTGACGTAAATAGTATGTTATCTTGTATGCAGAATTGTCTTATGTACATGTTTGTGGACGACACCGTCATATTGTCAATAAGAAAAGATCTTGACGAAGCTGTAGATGACCTGCAGGTATAGAATTCACCTGGGTTCTGTGTTGGACGCACGATTTTAACCTCTCATTTAACGCCGATTAAACTAAATTACTGCACAATGCTTCCCCATCAAATAAAAACAAATCTAATTCCGTCCAAATAAAATTCCACTGCTTTAATTGCCTTTACATCATAGACACTAATTGCAGCAATTGCGATTGCACCGTCATTGAAACGGTCAACAGTCACACTTACCTAGGAATAATTATCGAGTCACTTCTTATGGGAACCCCTGATTGATGCTCTGTGCAATAGACTCAGAAGCTGTACTAGTCAATTGTATCACCTTCAATTCTGTCTGTCTTTTGAAATCCTCAGATTAGTTTGTATTGCAATAGCAGAATCAATAATAATGTATGGCCTGACGGCTTGGGGAAACGCATCCGCATGTCTCTCAAAAAAATTAATCAAATACAAGATAAAATCGTCAAAATTTTTAGTTAAAAAAAGTTTAATAAACCAGCTCTCGGCTTTGCGGCAGCTCAGGATGTCAACAAAATTGTTTAGCAATTGTTTTGTCATTACGTTAAAAAAAAAATATATATCTCGGGATAGCGTCCCAGAGCTTTTGCCCCATTCGAATTTCCTGGCGGTTGTAATGAAGTTTTCATGACCTCATCAGTTGTTTCGGATACGAACTACTACAGTCGGTATAAAACGTTAGTTTGATTTAAATCGCCTCAAATCGAACGCTATATTCGCATCGTTTGTATATGGTTGACAATTTACCGTACAGAGCGAACAGCTTCGCATGGACAGCAGTGTTGTGTGTTGTGATCAGTTGTAATGTAGGTTGCATAAAGCTAACAATGTCAGAGACAAAATTAACATTGTCATGTTTGAGATCCAGCTGCAGTACCTATGCTCATTCTCATCACTTTCCGAAACTACAAACTTTTTGAACAAAAACATTTGTCATACATACGAAATCAAGACAATATATCTGAGAAAAAATATGATTTTCAGATCACAACTTTTGATTTGTGATTTCATACCCTTGATAGACCGTCGAAACTAGAAACGCTTCGTTTCCCCGCCTGGCACTTTCTTCGGCAGGTTCAGCTAGTAGCCGGGGCAACGGTCCCTCTCGCCCCGACGCCATCGAGCACGAAGCCCACGACGCCGCGGCGCTCGGTTCGCGTTGGTATAAAAGGGTGGAATCGCGACCGAAGGGGCACCACTCAATTACCGGGCTTCCATCCGACGAGTCACAGCGAGCCGAGCTTGCACCGAACACCAAGAGATCCTCAAAGAGTCCCTCAAGTGTGCGTCTGTGTGTGGAATACGTTCTTCAGCGCTCCGGAGGACACCAGATTGGCGATGCATAAGGTGGAGTAAAACAATAATTGAGTTTACTAGCAGGTTGACTGAAGATCTAATCTCAGTCTAATACAATTTGATTTTATACTCCAATTCAATTATCTGTGAATTATTGCAATTTATTGCAGTTTATTGCTTGTTGTGCAAAAGATAAATATAAAGTCGGTTGCAATGTTTTATAAAATAAAGGCATTATAAAATTAAAACATACAATCCAAGTATCATGCTCTTCTCGATGTACACATCAAGGTATTATTCTATGCATGGGCGTTGAATAATGGCCAAGTATTGCCAATCTAAAGCTAACTGTATATCTACCAGTTTATAACCCACCGGGTTATAGATTAAGCTATCATAACGTGGGATAGAAGCATTTACCTTCGGAGTAGATCCAATCGCCTGAACCCTTCTCTGCATTCTGCCTCGTCCGCAGCTGCTAGTGGTGCTGTCGCTGGCGGCGATGACGATTGCCCGCGCCGAGCCGCCGGTCAACTCGTACCTTCCCCCGTCGTCCGGGGGCGGGGGCGGGGGCGGGGGCGGTCGTGGCTCCGGGGGTTCGCCGTCGAGCACATACGGCGCCCCCGGAGGGTTCGGAACGCAAGGCGGCGGCTCAGGAGGCGCCCCGTCCAGCTCGTACGGTGCCCCCAACGGAGGCTCTTCTGGAGGATTCGGAGGCGGCTCCTCTGGCGGACGAGCGCCCTCCAGCTCTTACGGTGCGCCAGGCCAGGGCGGCCAGGGCGGCCGAGGCCAAGGTGGCGGCGCATCATCGAGCTCGCACGGAGCCCCAGGGCAAGGCAACCAGGGCGGATTCGGAGGCGGCTCCTCTGGCGGTCGAGCGCCCTCCAGCTCCTACGGCGCGCCGGGCCAGGGCGGCCAGGGCGGAGGCCAGGGTGGCAACTCACCCTCCAGTTCGTACGGCGCTCCCGGACAAGGAAACCAGGGCGGATTTGGCGGACAAGGCGGACAAGGCGGAAGAGGCCAGAGCGGCGGCCAGCCGTCGAGTTCCTATGGCGCGCCCGGGCAGGGTGGACAGGGCGGATTCGGCGGACAGGGCGGCAGAGGTCAAGGGGTTGGCAGCGCGCCTTCCAGTTCGTACGGCGCCCCGAACGGCGGCGGCAACGGAGGACACGGCGGTGGCTCGTCGCCGTCCAGTTCGTATGGGGCGCCCGGCGGCGACTCTGGTAGAGGTGGGAGCTCGCATGGCGGCGGTGGGAGCGGCGGGGGTGGCAGGACGCCGGCGGGTTCGGTGACGCCTCCTGGGGAAGAGTATGGCGCGCCGGGACGGGGTCAGCAGGGGGGCGACCAGGGGTCGCAAGGTAACCAAGGAAGTCAGCAAGGCGGGCATTCGTCGGGTCAACAAGGAGGTTATGGAAACCAGCAAGGTGGCAACGGAAACGGAAACGGAA
This sequence comes from Nemoura dubitans, assembly GCA_921293005.1. Classification (NCBI taxonomy): domain Eukaryota; kingdom Metazoa; phylum Arthropoda; class Insecta; order Plecoptera; family Nemouridae; genus Nemoura; species Nemoura dubitans. Next base: position 4,026,423 of record OV121074.1, read on the forward strand.
ACGGAAACGGAAACGGAAACGGAGGCGACGATGGCTCTTCAGTGAGTATAAGTTTGTTGTTGGAGATTGGGCTGCTTATGAAGAGACTGAAAAGATTTGCAACCTGTACATCGAATGTACTTGTTCGGTGAACCTCTAATGAGTCGTGGAAAGGGGAACCAATTAAATCTAAATTTTCCGCGTAATGGTTTCAGTGGATACCTTTTACGAACCTGATTCTTGAAATCAAAGCATATACTGTAATATACTGTCTGCATAAGCAGCCCATGAAGATAGAGTTGCCCACCATAGACTTCCTATATAGCACAAGCCCTTTGTCATCAAGATCTGAAACCAACTTTTCCATAATTTCTAATATGCATTAAAATATGCAGGGGTAATGTGATAGCACCACACGTTATCTACATCTCTTTGACAACCAGTACCATACTGTTTGCAAAAAACCAGCTGCTTTGACTTTGCTTTTCCTTCGTTTTGTGACAAAATACTACAGAATAGGGGTTTTTCACCATTAACGAACCAATTTAAGTTATTTAAAAGTGGCTGATCTTTAATGATTCCTCCATGTCACCATCTTTATCGAGCTAGGAGAGCTCGGATCAGCTTGAAACCCAAAAATAGGAAGTCTACGGGCGGTGAAAAACAAATCTGCAACAACTTTAGTGTGGGAAAAACCGACACAAGTGGGCATTATCGGTTGAGGCATGGTTGTATTAGTTACAGCCAACCAATAAGTTACGGCAAGGGTCGTCAGAATCAGAAGAGGAAATTAGGTATTATTCGGAATGGTCAATAGCAGCCAGCCTCAACCAAGAAAGCACTTGTGTCGCAAAGCCTATTTTAAAGTAATAGCTGACTTGTTGCTCGCCGAAAAGGGTGTACAAAAATTCCGTCAAGTCGGTCGCCAGCCGGTCGCTAGATGGCAGCAGCAGACGGCGTCGAGCCAAGCAAGTAAGCACCCGGTCGTCGCCGTCAACAGGGGCACGCGAGCTACGAGTTCCAGTACGCGGTGAGCGACGCCGACAGCGGCGCAGAGTTTGCGCACCGCGAGTCGCGCGACGGCGACGCCGCCACAGGCTCGTACAACGTGCTCCTGCCCGACGGCCGGAAGCAGGTGGTCGACTACGTGGCCGACGGCGCCGGGTTCAAGCCGGAGATCCGATACGAGGGCGGCGAAGACGGTAGGACACGCGCGTGGGTGCATGGCTTCCTGGTCGCGTATCCGGGGGTGCTCGCTTGGGCACGGAATCTTTTTACTAGTAGCATTATGTACTCCAATTAACTGTTTTATAAACTGTCTTCTGCTCAAAAAATGTATGTTTCTTTGCAAATTCTTTGCAAATGAATGAGTTAGCATCTTATAAATATCATAAAAACGATCAGAAAATGCTTTGCGTTGCAAAACTAGGAACCACAAACGCTGTTTAGTTAACGACTTTAACAAAGCAGATTGTGGAACGCCCCAGAATCCCAATCGGCCTAGTCGCATTCGGCTGACTTCAAGGTCATTGATTTGCCCACTTATCTGGATTAGGGATCGTTTCAGTTCCTGCTGATTGTCCGCTTTCAAAGCAAGGTCGCACTTTCGATCGGCGAACTCTAGGGCGCAGCACTGAGCACAGCGTCCACCTTGTTTCAGGAGGCTATTCTTCGGGCGGACAGGGAGGTAACCGCGGACAGGGCGGCAACGGCGGCTATCCCTCGGGCGGACCTCAAGGCGGGTCCGGAGGATTTGGAAACGGTGGCCACTCTTCCGGTGGTCAGAAAGGCGGAAACGGAGGCCACTCTTCCGGTGGTCAGCAAGGCGGCAACGGAGGCCACTCTTCCGGTGGTCAGCAAGGCGGCAACGGAGGCTACCCATCCGGAGGTCCCCAGGGTGGTGTCGGAGGATTTGGCAACGGCGGCCAGCAAGGCGGGAATGGCGGCTATCCTTCGGGAGGTCCTCAAGGAGGCTCAGGAGGATTCGGCAACGGCGGCCACTCTTCCGGGGGCCAAGGAGGGAACGGAGGATATCCTTCGGGCGGACCTCAAGGCGGTTCCGGAGGGTTTGGCAGTGGAGGCCAGCAAAGCGGGAATGGCGGCTATCCTTCGGGAGGTCCTCAAGGTGGTTCGGGAGGATTCGGCAACGGCGGTCACTCTTCCGGGGGCCAAGGAGGGAACGGAGGATATCCTTCGGGCGGTCCGCAGGGCGGGAGCGGTGGCAGGAACGGCGGGTCCTCAGGAGGGCAGCAGTACGCCAGCAACGGTGGCTATGCGTAGAGCAGAAGGCAATTTCCTATCGATGATGGCTAGACAAGACACGAGGCATGTTCACAAAAGGTGTAAACTATTGTATTTATGTTATATCAGTTGAAATGTATTTATTGTTCGTGATATAATTCTAAAATAATTTCGCCAATGATCTGTATTATATTATTTTATGCTTACGCAATAAAAAGCAATGTTATAAAATGTGGCAGTGTTTGGTATCACTTAGTGTTCCCAAGCCAGCTAAGGACTACCATCGTCCTGCGTACGTGCAGGTCAGGAAACCTTCTTTGTCTTCGGCTTGTACGTCGGGAGGAACGGCACATACGATGTCCATGCATGCCTGAGGGTGAGTTAAGAATACATCGTCATTGATTTTGGACACTATAAAAATCGTCAAACAAAAATATACCATGAAACAAGCCAAAACAAGCAATCGTTTTTAATAGACTGGTGGCAATACGTAATTTCAGTGTACGTCAACTTTACAATATAGAAATGATACTTGGAACTACGCTATTGCTCCTGAGACCGTTAGATACCGATTGAGGGGAGCAGATACAAGATTTGGCCACGTTAAGATACAGGCTTGTGCCATTACAATTGTACCAGGGGAATGGATCTTCTTTTTTGTGAACCAATACAAATTTAGGAACATTTTTATAATTTTATAAAATTTACTATCTCTGAAGAGCCAAAAGATTTGAATAATTGCCCACGAAACATTCGAGGGACGTCGAGCGGCAATAGAGCGCTGCTAAAAGTTCTAGGTCCGCGTGACTTTTCGTCCTCTTGCAATTAGGAATTTTCGATTTTCTTCAGTAAAGTTTAACTGTTTTCTCATGAAATTCTATTGTAAACGACTGCTTTTTTATTACATTTTCAAGCGCTCCTAGTTCTCTTCAACGGAGCACAAAAAGCGTCCGCTATTTCCTATTTATTGTTTTAACAATAAAACGATTACATATTTTGATAAGATAGCCGAAGCTGGACGCTCACGGTTACCCGGCCAAGCACCCTTGCGTTCCCGCCAGCGTCATCGGCCTCCCGTGCTGCCATGCGGCCATTGCTACAGCCTATTTCGGACCGTTTATACGAGACAATAAGGGCAAATTCGATGAAGTATTTAAGAGTAAAGACAAAGCCCACCTAGCCTTGAAGGCATCCGAGGGTGAACCCGGTGCCGCATAGCCTTGACAGCCATTGAATGCCAGGCTAAAGACAAAGCTCACCTAGCCTTGAAGGTAGCCGAGGGTGAACTCGGTGCCGCATGGCCTTGACAGCCATTGAATGCCAGGCTAAATACAAAGCTCACCTAGCCTTGAAGGCAGCCGAGGGTGAACTCGGTGCCGCATGGCCTTGACTGCCATTGAATGCCAGGCTAAAGACAAAGCTCACCTAGCCTTGAAGGTAGCCGAGGGTGAACCCGGTGCCGCATAGCCTTGACTGCCATTGAATGCCAGGCTAAATACAAAGCTCACCTAGCCTTGAAGGTAGCCGAGGGTGAACTCGGTGCCGCATGGCCTTGACAGCCATTGAATGCCAGGCTAAATACAAAGCTCACCTAGCCTTGAAGGCAGCCGAGGGTGAACTCGGTGCCGCATGGCCTTGACTGCCATTGAATGCCAGGCTAAAGACAAAGCTCACTAGCCTTGAAGGTAGCCGAGGGTGAACCCGGTGCCGCATAGCCTTGACTGCCATTGAATGCCAGGCTAAATACAAAGCTCACCTAGCCTTGAAGGCAGCCGGGGGTAGACCCGGTGCCGCATAGCCTTGACTGCCATTGAATGCCAGGCTAAAGACAAAGCCCACCTAGCCTTGAAGGCAGCCGGGGGTAGACCCGGTGCCGCATAGCCTTGACAGCCATTGAATGCCAGGCTAAAGACAAAGCTCACCTAGCCTTGAAGGCAGCCGAGGGTGAACCCGGTGCCGCATGGCCTCGACTGCCATTGAATGCCAGGCTAAATACAAAGCTCACCTAGCCTTGAAGGCAGCCGGGGGTAGACCCGGTGCCGCATGGCCTTGACTGCCATTGAATGCCAGGCTAAAGACAAAGCTCACCTAGCCTTGAAGGTAGCCGAGGGTGAACCCGGTGCCGCATAGCCTTGACTGCCATTGAATGCCAGGCTAAATACAAAGCTCACCTAGCCTTGAAGGCAGCCGGGGGTAGACCCGGTGCCGCATAGCCTTGACTGCCATTGAATGCCAGGCTAAAGACAAAGCCCACCTAGCCTTGAAGGCAGCCGGGGGTAGACCCGGTGCCGCATAGCCTTGACAGCCATTGAATGCCAGGCTAAAGACAAAGCTCACCTAGCCTTGAAGGCAGCCGAGGGTGAACCCGGTGCCGCATGGCCTCGACTGCCATTGAATGCCAGGCTAAATACAAAGCTCACCTAGCCTTGAAGGCAGCCGGGGGTAGACCCGGTGCCGCATAGCCTTGACAGCCATTGAATGCCAGGCTAAAGACAAAGCTCACCTAGCCTTGAAGGCAGCCGGGGGTAGACCCGGTGCCGCATAGCCTTGACTGCCATTGAATGCCAGGCTGAAGACAAAGCTCACCTAGCCTTAAAGGCAGCCGAGGGTGAACCCGGTGCCGCATGGCCTTGACTGCCATTGAATGCCAGGCTGAAGACAAAGCTCACCTAGCCTTGAAGGCAGCCGAGGGTGAACCCGGTGCCGCATGGCCTTGACTGCCATTGCATGCTATGGAATTCAATGAACCCATAGAGTTAAAAGCGTGCCACAATAAAACCGCCTCCCTTGGCGCTTGATGCCGAAGTCAAAGGCCATTGTCAAAGGTCAAAGTTGACAGCCATTGAATGCCAGGCTGAAGACAAAGCGCACCTAGCCTAGAAGGCAGCCAATTGACGAGCAATTGCCTTTGAAGGTAGGCTGTACACTCACCGCCTGAGCAGGTCCATTCCAAACGGTAGGTCGTACGTGCTGGGCAGATCGTCGTCCTCTGCCTCGTCACTCGTCAGCTTCATCTGCAGCCTCCACGCGTCCAGGCCGCGCTCTTTCGCCGAGCCTAGAAGGACAAGAGGACGCCGTCATGGGTGATGATGCAATCTAGGGGTGTTCTGACTGGCTCCAGGGGTGCTGATGATTGGGGGAAGCCCAGTTAGCTTCGCTCACTTTCTTTGTCAACTTGATTTGAGTGCCGATAAAACCGAATATGTAGATTTGATGACTATACCTGCCCTAGGACATAGACTGAATAATCATAATACAAACTAGAACTGTGCTGTAGCTGTCCCCATCGAGTTGCTTCGTTCGGTTCTAAACGCGTTCATATGCGTCAAGCCAAATCTTTTACGGTCGAAAACTGCTGTTTGAAACTATAAAAAGCCCTGTTAAAAAGAGGCACTCTCCTCTCATTTGAAATCGTTCAAAAATACAAATTGACCATCATCAGTGCTAGTTCGAGCTGATTGCGAGGGTTCGTTTAGACTTTAGTGTGGCAGCGGTTTTATATACATTTCTCGACACTTGGAACTATATTGCGGTACATGCGATGTTATGTTAGTCAGTGTTAACAAGGCATCTTAGAGATAAGAAAGGCGCTAATGTTTGGGGCCCGCAGAGGCCCAAGTTAGTCCAAAGGCAATTACTTTTTTTTCTGGAATGGATTGACAAAAATCTAGTAGTACGTTTCCCCCGCGATTTGTTCCACTGGTAGGGGCAGGTTGGCCTCAGTATTTTTTGTTGTTGCTTGAGGGCCTTCGATTTGAAGTTACGCCACAGACTAAAAATAACAAAAAGTATATCACTCTTTCCCACAGGGTGTCTTTGGTAGCTCACCGGGGATGACATGGTCCAGAAGACAGCCGAGGACTCCGCCGACCAGGATGCTGGTGCTCAGCAGCACCGTCAGGACGCCGTCGAGGACGTCACTTCCGGTCTGCATGACGCCGGGGTTCGCCACCATCCACTTGGGCAGCACCTGCACATTAAGGAAGATGGTCGTGATATTGGCATCATATATGCGTTGGTGTTCTGTGCGAACGAACAGCATGGAGTGCGTGTACTAGGACCTGAGCCACTTACCAGCGAGAAGAAAATCGAGAATCCGAGAATGTACAAATTGCGAGAAGAGTTGAGATCCACGTACTGCAGAGCGGAGAACCCTGTCGGTTTCAAGAGTTCGATTACACTCAACAATTTTCGTGAAGGTATCGTGTAGGCTGAAATATGTGCAAAATTTGTATGAATTCTCAAAACGAAACCGAAAGGTAAGCTCGAACTACTTCTCGTCCATTGCAACATGATTACAAATGGGAAGATTATGCCTCTTTCCTTGGCGCATTTACAGTTGCAAACAGTATAGATTTAAACTGTTTGAAATGGGGCTTGGCGAGACGATTTGAACTGGACGAAACCATGATAGTTGTGTGTTCATGGTGAGAGACGCAGCGAGGTATGTTTGGCTCACCGAAGGCGGCGATCATGCCGAACATGACGCAGAACATGCCGCCGACGACGGGCTCCGGGACGACGATGAACACGGCGCCCAGTTTGCCCACGACGCCCTGCACCAGCATCAAGGCGCACGCCCATTGGATCACGCGGCGACTGCCGATCTGCAGAGGATGCGTGCGCAATGGTGGTGCTTGGGGACGACTTTCCTAACTCCAGAGGTCGCCCGCGGACAGCGCACGAGTCCAGGAAAAAGCTCGGTTGAAACTTGAAACTTAAAGATACTTTAAAGGCATTTTTTGGAATCATAGAATTAGCTTGAAATCTAGGAGAAAATTTTGGAAATTTTAAGTGGTTCGACGTTACTAACAATCATTATCGCTAACAGGACGTTTGGGGATCAGTTACCAGATTCTATTTATCTCGCATGTCACTCCTCAAATCACCACGAAGTCCTCGACATATGGGCTACACTTGGAGGAAATATTTGAGGGGCAAGCCGGGGCGAAAAATGTACTGTGCAGACTGGAACACGATTAGCTTCTCAGCGCATTGAAAAGTTTCAAAACAACTGATTTGAGCATAACAAAACTGTTATTTATTTGCAGCTAAGATCAAAATGATTTCATATTATTGAATTTGTTTGATATTAGTGCTGAGATTTTGAGGCTGGATTCGGTTCTCTAAATTCATGTAGCTGTTTCATCCTGGGAGTGTTGCATTGGAAAAACATTGAATTCGCGTTCCATGTTTTCCGCTAGTGATCCCAATAATGCGGCCGAACCTTCGTGACGCCGATGGCTCCGACGTTCTCGCCGAAAGTGTTGGTGCCGTTGCCGCAGCCCCAGAGGCCGGCGAGGACCGTGCCCAGCCCCTCGGTGCCGATGCCTCGGTTGATGGCGTGCACGGGCGGAGGCGGCGCGCCTAGCGGACAAGACGTGAGTCAATGCGGGGCGCAGTGCGGGGGGCAGGGCTTGCGGGGCGCAGTGCGGGGTGCAATGCGGGAAGCAATGCGGGGAGCAATGCGGGGGGCAGGGCTCGAAGGCGAAGCTTCATTATCCGAGCGACTTTGTGTGTTCCCGATGTGAGTATGTCTTAAAGTGTTTTGACAAATGCAGTTGTCTTGTAGCAGCAACAATTTGGTCCATGAAAATTCGATATTTTTCAGAAAAGTCACACTTCTGAAGTCGCAAAAATAAACTACTTGCCATTGCAGAACAACCTGGCATTGAATTTTATTGAATTATACTAATGGCAATTAGGAAGATTCCGAATTGTATGGTGTTTATCAGGAATAAACATCGGTTAATTAACTCAGTGAAAGCAGTAAATTGACAAAGTTTAACCCAGTAACGTTAACTAAAGGTTATTTTCTGCGTGGCATTCAACGACATGGTGATTTGGAGACTTGTTCTGGCATGCCAAGTGGTTCGGGGGTGGTTCCAGTGGTTCCAGCCAGGGTTCCAGTGGTTCCAGCGAGGGTTCCAGTGGCACCGGGTCTCACCGCACATGCGCGCCGTGGTGGGGTAGTAGCTGATGGACTCGACGGTGCAGGCGAGCACGCCGGCCAGCATGCCCAGCACGCCGGCCAGACTCACAGTCGGCACGCCCCACTGACCTGCAAGGGTACACCACAGGGGGTCACCGTTGTAGCAGCCATCCCTAAATGGTAAAAGTTACTTCGAGAAGCTGGCAAAGCTCTAGTGGCAAATCCATCGTCTAGTAAAATTAGCGCCATTCCCTTAGCTTAAATCACCACCGACAACAATTAGTATAGCGTCGGTCGAATCCAGTCGGCGATCTTTACTGTTTTTACGGGGTTGACATGGGTAGCAACTTGCCACTTGGTAGGCGCTGTACTCTGAACCACACGCTAGCACGTTGAGGACGACGGTGGACTGGAGTTTGGAAAGTTGGTGCCAAAGAATTTGGGATTCTTTGGATACGATTTGCACTATACAACCACGAGTTCTTTAAAAAGAGCCGCAATGCAATTGGTGCCCAGAGGTGGGATTTTACGAAATATCCGCTCTTCAATTGGTGGAAATGGAGGTGAGACTGTTCGTACAAAATTTGGTGTCCAGGGGTGGGATTTAAAAATGTATATTCACAGTAACATTGGTACGCTGAAGAAAGGGGAGATTTAAAAAATATACTCGCACTACAATTGGTGGCCGCGGGTGGGATCCTTCTAAAATACTCGCACTGCAATAATTGTCAGCGATCTTCAAAGCGGTCAGCATGTTACTGAGATCGACCCACATAGGGTGCCCATGGCTCCCATGGCTCATGTGCAGTTCGACTCACAAGGATAGGGCACCCGGAACCAGGGCGCCTGCTCGAGAATGCGCAGTTTGACGTCCGTGCGCGCAGGATGGCCGACCGGAAACACGTCGCAGAGCGTCAGCACTGCGCACAGCGCCCACATGAGCGCGATGGTCAGCAGTACCTGCCCGCGCGTGCGCAAAGAGTGGCCAATGAGATGTCGAGCTGCGTAGATGGCGCGTCGGTCGGCGCCGAACACGGGCAGCGTCGATGGCATGTTGGTATAAGAAGCTGTCAATGTCGTTGGCGCTGTCAGTGCAGGATTTATAGCTTGTTTTGCCGCAAAATGCGAATATGCTGAATCTAGAAATACCGTTCGTTGCGTTTTTAGATGCAAAATAATTGGTTTGCAGGCTGGATTCGGTTCAATTTCATCGGTTCGTATTTACGAGACTTCTGTGACTGCATTGCATGACCTTCTTCTAGCACTGACACGACTTAGCAATTGGCATCAATCAATAGGTGTTGGGAATTATTCTTCCCCCTGGAAAATGGAAAGAGGCAATAGTAAAGTATATCTCACGGGGAACAGTTTGAAGAGCGGGAACCAGGCCAGCGTGAAGCCGCGCCCTCTGGCGTAGCTCGGCAAGGGGACGGTCACTTCGGTCATGACTTGCGAGAAGACGGTCAACATCATGATGGTCCTGGAGACAGCGCGAAAGTCTCAACAGAGAGGTTGCGAGCGAGTAGATGGTTTCATGTCAAAGCGACGAACGAAGCCGAGTGCACTTTGAGGACGCTCACCCTGCCGCGATGCCCCACTGCGCAGACGCAGCGGCCGCCGCGTGCTCGAACAGCGAGAGACCGACCAACGAGACGGTCGGCACGATCGTCAACGGCGTCACGAACGTCAGCAGTCGGCCCACAACGCCTGGCCACAGACGCCGCGCCGGGGTACAGAACCGAGGACCGTTACGATGCGCGCTATGCCAAGCCATTGGACAAGTCATGTTGCAAGGTTTGGACACGGGGGGTGTTGACCGCACCCAATCCCAGATGGATTTTCAAATTAGCTCTATTAATTTCATGGAATTTTTGGAAATAATAGAGACAAAAATGCTAATATAATTTTGGATGATTTTTAAAATGTAGGTGGGTAAATTTTCATATTTTGATTTATTATTGGACATTGCCAGGATCATTAGAATTTAGGAAGCTTAGATAAAAATAAACTATTGGTTCTTTTGTTTACGTTTTTAACGTCAGTCAAGCTATCACCCTTGATAAAGTAAATATAGCATAGTATGTTACGAAACGTCGAAAACCAGTGATACTTTTGATACAGCATTCAAATCCCAGTTTGAAATAGTTTGATTCAAAATATAATCAATATTTCCCAAGGAAAGGTCTAAAACGATTTCCCTGACTATAATTTCCCTTGAAATTTGTTTAATACGACCTTCACACGGATTAAATGTGGCGTAAAACGAATTTATCTTTTTTGATATAACAAAGATAGTATATCAGTATGAGTTTTGAGTTGGATATTTCAATCGTGATTTCTGGTCTTCACGCACCTGCGTAGCCGACGACCACCTGGAAGAGCGCCGACACGCAGATGGCGCCCGACAGTTCGCGCATGCGCGACTGCCACGCGTCGGCGCGCGCCTCGTCCGTCATGGCGGCCAGCGCGTCAGGGGCCGGACAACGCCACGCCGGCAGCGCCAGCACGGCCAGCGCTGGCACCAGGAACGAGATGGTGCCGCCTTGCACGATGGGCAGGCTGGAAAAGCGCTCGGGGGTCTTTAGCGGATAGGCGTTTGGGGGCTTGCCTTCTTGTTTATGGCGCACGGCCATGGAACGTTGGCCGTTGAACGTTTATCAATTGCGAAGCATTATTTTGCTTCACAATTATTGTAAAATAACGCGTGATTTAAGTTCACTTTTAAATGGAGATAATCTCAACTTGCCTGTTCATTGAGCTGTGATCTCGAGCCGTTTCCTTCACATCGAAGGTATACACTTTTCGTGTCACACCTTTAGTCGGATCGCGACGAAACTTTTGTTTTCGGAATATTCGAACATCTGGCAACCAGTTCTGGCATTTTCATTTCAAGATCACTCGTCAATTACTTCCAAGAGTTTTAAAATAACCTTGATCAGCCGGTTTATTTAAAGATGTACTTAAGGATCCCTTCCAGATAAGAATTTTCAAAGAGGTTATGTTTCAAAGAATTTTCAAATGAGGTTATGTTTCAAAGAGGTTAGGTTATGACAAAGAGGTTTCAAAGAGTCTGTACTTTCGCGACTGCTCCCAAACAGTATGAGAATTTTTAGACTAAAATTATAAATAAATAAATAAACCTCTTACCGTCTACACTTTCCAGGCCACACCAGGTATCCGATTGATACGAAACAATTAACTACGGAATCCTCACTCTTTTGACAACCAATTGAATATTTCAGAAGCTCGAAATATCTCTTGGAAATCCATAAAAAGTTCAATTCAATTTACCTCAACAACCATCAATTAATGGTTTTCAAAAGTATGAGGACTCCGCAGGTACATAAAAACCATAAATTTGTGTACATAAAAATAAAAAATAAACTCCGCAGGTATTTGTTTCGTTGCGATCGGATACCGGATGTGGCATTGAAAGTGTATACGGGAAGAGGTAAACTCTTAGCTGGAATTGGCCGTCACAATGCCGACCTGGAAAGTGGTATACCGTACGAAGTAAAGGCAGCGGCTTGAGTTAACAGCTCAATGATCAGGCTTAAGGGCCAAATGACCAATGGTCAAGACAGTTTGTGTTTTAGGGAAGCAACATTGTTTTGCTCAAAACTCTGTGTGAGAAAATGTTGGTCGTCCCAGCGTCGTGGATCTAACACATGCGTACCGACAGCCGAAGGTGACTTGCACGAAGCTGACGATGGCCGTGACGAAGATCATGGTGGAGATGATGTGGGCCCGCGCGGGGTCGTCGTCGGACATGCACAGCGCAGGCGTCAAGATGAACGGGATGGCCACGATCGCGCCGATCATCGTCAAGTAGTGCTGCAACCCGCCGCCAGAGAGCACCACACGACGCGGATTAATTTGGTTGTCAATTGTGGTGTTTAACGACGCACTGAACTGGCCCTGTGACAATTATGTGGCACTGCTGTGGCCCTGGTTAAGTGGCGTTGAATTGGTGAACCTTACCTAATATAGAAGGGGGGAGGGGAAATCCGGCGCCGACACACATTAACCTACACCTGACGAAAATCACCAGGTGATCTATAATCTACAAACAAATAGAGAAACAGGATTCTTCCACTAATCTATTCTGACGAGAGGTTGATAAGCAAGGCGAGCTAAGCTGTTTTTCTAGCTCCAATCCCTTCAAACTCTGTCTCCGTAACAGAGTGGGCCATGAGTGTGATGGCCACCCATCCAATAACTGTTTCAGTGTTGCTTAACTTCGGTGATCACGTACTGTAAACATTGTGATTTCCAAGCGCTCGAAGGCGTTCAAATTGGCTTTTGAAAAACACTGAACTTAAAGTTGTTGCATCCATTTGCTGTGCTTCCTTGCGTGTATGTTCAGCCGTGTACGAAGAATGTTTTCGAATTTCAAACCCAAAAAAAACACGCAAATATAACTTTACCAGTTTACAATCAAACTGCAAGCCTCCACGGCAAATATACCACACATTCACTTATAAAAAAAAAACGCACATCTACCTCAGCCGAGTAAGCCTGCTTGAAAGAAACCCACATGTTTAAAATCTAAAACGCTGCACCCCTTCCTATTCTCTCTCAATGCCTTGAGAAAACACCCAGAGCATGGTTTCCTAGATGTTCGCTTGACTATGTACGGCGGTTAACCTATGTGATCTCGTGGGAACGACTGCATGTCTTACAACTAACAAGAGAAGCAATTCCAGTCAATGATAATATATTATACGAGTTCACAATACACGTCAAGCCGCTATATAACGTTACAGCACAGATATAAGGCTACCCAGATATTCTACCATACCGAGCTTTGGCTGGGGTAAAAATTTTAATTTCGCCGGCAATCGCTGGGGTGCGTTAGCAACCTGTTTTAAGATCGTCTACCAGGCCATGGCACAAGGCCAATTATAATCAGGGACCCAATGTTCTCCAGGTGGTTACAGTTTTGGCTTTATCTACCAGGCCATGGCACAAGCTCAATGTAATCAAGCGACCCAATGATCCAAAGGTGGTTACAGTTACTTTAATTAAGCAATAAACGGTGGCTCCATCCCTTGACTGCCGGCGTAACTATTATTGCGGGCGGAGGGCTTTCGCGTAGCTGCTTTAATGTGGGAGTGGAAAATCTGGGTTAACTTATATCTGTGGTTATAGCGATAATATAATCCGATCTGTTCAATAAGATCTAAACTACATTTCTCAACCGACCAGCTTCTTTACTATGGTCACGTCTCGGATGGGCAACGTTTGTGCATTAGCGCTTGTGCCGTAGGTGCACGTATGTGTGAGGTGCACGATGCTCATGTGTTAGTGTGCGAGCGCCGCAAACACTTGCACCAATTAGCGCATGGCTACAGGCGTCGATTAGCCTGATTGCCGTGAGCCACGCAGGAGCGTACCTTTGTCCTGCGCCAACGACCATGCGCAGTGCGACCTGTCTAGAGACAAGGGAAATGTGGGGAAGATTTTAAGGAGGCTGACGGTGGGTGGTTATTGATACTTTCGCATTTTCGTTAGTTGTGGTTTTTCGGTTTGTGCTCTTTTTTTAACGGATTGCGGTGCTGAAAAGGACCTTCTAAGGTCCTTGTTAATACCTAGTAAGGTCCTTTTCAGGACCGCAATCCATTAAAAAAAGAGCAAAACCGAAAAACCACAACTACCATCATACCGTTGGCTCTGAAAACCAACGCACTCTTTCCCCATTTTCACCCGCGAAATCACAGAGTACAAGACTTTCCCTCGTGCACTGTAGGAGATTGTGGGTGCGTACCTGCAGCGCCAGGAACAGGCACAGGTACCAGGGCGGGACGTCGTCGATGCCGTACACGATCTCGGGCTCCCGATGAGAGGACGCCGCGTCGTCCTCGACGGGAATTTCCTGGGGCACAACATTCGAGCGCATTGGAAACAGTTTACAAGCGGTAGTTGCGACATGAGTGACGCGAGCTTGCCGGATGAAACCTCCAGTGTTGTGTATTTTCGACGAGGGCGGCTGGAGAACGATGTCGCCGATGGTGGGGGTGGCGTTGCGAGACCTTTGTCGCCATACCGGAAAAGGTATTTAGAGACCTTTGTCTCAAAGTTTTCCATGGCAAAAAGATTAAGAAGAGATTGAGAAAGTCTAAAGAAACGTTAAAAATGGCCCATGAGTCTAAACTACCAAACCTTTGTTGGAATTTCTGAAGAGTCGAAGATATAACCAATTCCAACTTACGGTCTCGGCAGCAAGATCGGTGCCTGCCATGTGAGAGATCCGAAATCGGGATGTTTATGACGAGACTCCACGAGCAACTGCAGATGATGATTCCAGCCAATGTATTCCCTTCCCAAGTTTATTGAAATTGATAGCACGGCGCCTCCAAGTTGTCACCTGCTGTCATCACTCATTGCGACAGCATAAGCTCACTCAGCACCGACACATGTTTACTCGGTGTGTACTAATTACATTGACATATAGAGACAGAGAGAGACAGAGAGAGAGAGAGAACAAAATATGATGCACGGGAGTCATAAACGAGAGTAAAGAGATCTTAGCACTTTCCTTCGTTCTAATGCAATAAATCCAGATCTATTATAAGCGAGCGAAACACAGGCGTAGAATATTTCGCTGATGTAATTTGGCGTTGTAAGTTTGATCTTTATGGTACAGGTAGGTAATAGGTAAGTAATACAAATGTAAAGTCGTCTTGAGAAGTAACAGTGTAATAAAAGGCTCAGTTTGATCTGTAGTGATTTGTTCTTGAACATGTATCTAATTGGCTAGAAAGGTTCAAAAGTTCAAGTATATGAAAGCTGGAATCGGAGCGTTTCTCGGACAGAAAAGAAGATGCTTTTAAAGTGAACATGGACCTTGTATTAATCATTAAATGAGATCATCTGGTGGCAGAAATAATGAGTGATCGCGTTCACAGCGCGTCGATCGTTGGCGGATGTAGATCGACGCCGAAGGACGCGAGACTGTCGAGTGATGTTCGGACGGAATCCTCGAGATGAGAGATTCCGAGTCCCTAGCAACTCGCATGAGGTATTAACAATTTGATGACACGGAGTATAATCGGTGCAATTAGATTGGATTTGCGGCCGATGGTTCGTTTCTGCGGGTCGCCGTCGTGACTGGGGAGACGATGTGTTGTCGGTCGAGTCGGTTATTGGTCCGGAATCCGGCACTCGATCGTGATGGTAGCGTTTTAAACATTTTATTAAACTCAGCCAAAAAGTCGAAAACGAATCCTCGAATACTAAATTTCGGTCAATCGCAGGTAAATTTGTGGTCATTTTTCAATAGCCTTGCTCTAAACCAATTACCATTTGGCCCTTATAAATAGAATGCGTCTTAATGGTAGGTATTAAATACCTTCTGACAGATGTAGATTTTGGGAAAAGCCTTGAGGTATTGTAATAATATACGAAGCATATAATATCATACACTAATGTTTATGTTTGAATTTATATTATGACACCTAACCGAAATGAGTCAATTAAATCTCCGGTATCATCTCACCTTGTGCATGTTTCTCACGTACACCTGACCTGAGAACTGCTAGAACTTTGAACCGTTCGCATTAGCGCCACAGTTACCCGACGCTACTCGTATGTTTCAAGCCGTTCACGGCAGGTGGCGTTCGTTGGTCGAGCTGCGATCAGGAAGCCTTTCTCCTTTCTGAAGCTGCGAATTTTCTTTGCATTCGCGCACTATAGCAAAACCTTTGATTATAGTGCAGTACAGCTATGATCGTCTATGCTTAGGCAATTGCTATAGGGATAGATATGATCGAAGGAAACCCTTATAGATAAAGTTTTAGGGTCCATTAATTACTTTAATGTAAAACTGCATGACAAAATAACGAACACCGTTAAACTTGGTTGCAAATTTTGGCCCTTCCTCGTAGGTTCATGGTATTGTACCTAGGGACTGAATTTTGAAAGTTATCTCAGTGAACCGTATGTCCATTTTTAGCTGCAGGTGAGTCTTATAACAAACAGCAAGAGCACTATAAAGTTTTAAAATTATAAGTCGTGCTTACGACATGATTACGATAAGTGATAACCAATCATCCCCGATTTCCAGGTACCGTTTTTGTTTTGACAATTTGTAATTTCATGCAGGGCACCAAATAAACTTAAACGATGTGTTGTGTCTTTTTGGTAGGCGCATAGGTGGTCTAAGCGGTTGATACAAATTACATGGGACGGACGAATCATAGCAATTACCTGAAACTTTGTGCAATTTCCATTGACGAGGCTAATTTTTGATTACGTCGAGTTAACCGTGGATCGTGAGCAGTTCGAGTGGCCACGTGGGCAGAGCCTAATGATGACACTTAGCTTGGTCATTAATTTAAATCAAATCTTCACCGAATTATGTGTGGTAACAATCTGCACATGCTCTTTATCATCTCGAGCGGATTATTTTCGGCGCCTCGCGTGATTTAGAATCACGGATGATGATCTATTTTCCAGCTGTGTCCTTGGTGCATACGCGTCCTTGAAGGAAGTCGGTCTGGATTAATCGAACTTCACGCAAGGGATTCGGCCGATATAGACAGGGGTGTACAGGTACCGATGCCAATGTGTATAAAGAAGCCGCGAGAAGTTGAAAAGTAAAATGTTGGCCATCGCGGTGCCTGATTGAAAGATTGACGAGCTGCGACCGCGACGGCGGCTTTGCTCGCAGCCTCCGCGAGTGCTCCATTTCTCTTTCATCTGGTGCGCGCTCGTGACGTCCTTGGTGATGAGCAGCGCCGTAGTTAGGGCCGTCCGCTCGTGACGCGACGCATCCTTGGACGCCGACGTCGACGCCGACGCCGACGCCGAGAGTAATTGAACTAGGTGCTAACAGTGCCATACCCTCAAGTGAAACAAACGCGTGTACATACTTGATCGATAAGTGCATAACATTCAAGATGATCTGGTTTATAAAAGTGCACATTTAATTGATTTGTTGATTGGCGTAGCTCGGTGGAGATAAACTCACGATGAGACCGAGGCTAATGCGCAACAAATGACGAGAGAGAAATCCATTCGGATCATCGCTGGGTGAAAATTGAATCTGTTTGGGTTTTACGCGACTTTAGACGACTGTGGCAAAGGCTGATCATGGTTTCCAAAAAGCTATTTAGGGGCTCCTGGGTATAGGTACCTCCACTGCCGTCACAGATGTGACCTCTGGTATTATGCAGTTTTTGACTAAACTGTACGAGATAAGCTTATAAAGTAAGCGAGGGAGTCGTAGATAAAGAGTCATACTGTTTCGGTAACCGGGCCGAGTAAAACTCGGGGGGCAGCTCGCAATTGCGAAATAGCGCGAAAGCAGAGTCTCATGATTATGCACTTTTTTACTAATCCGTAAGAGATAAAATATTGAAGTAAGCTAGAGAGTTGTAGACAAAGAGTCAATCTGTGTCGCTAACGGAGCCTTTTTCTCAATTTTAATCTCCTTCATCTCTTTATCGATTCACGAAAAAGCGCAAGAAAAGAGAAAAAATACAACATTTTAAGACGCGGTATTGGAACTTTTAGACCCACAAAATTGAAAACGACTCGCCTACCGATATAGATTGACTCTTTATCTACAACTCCCTTGCTTACTTTATTAGGTTCTCTCTTACGGTTTAGTCAAAAAGCGCACAATAGCAAAAGTCTGAATCAGTGTGGCAGTGGAGGTACCATTGTCGTACCATTGCTGAATATTTACTATAATCTCGACCCTTAGTTTTAGTTTTATGTTTATTATTCTTTATTTGCAATATGTATACAGATTTTCAATGGAAATAATTTTAATTTTCTTAAAAAAATTCCCAGGACTTAAGGTCAAACAACACATGTAGAACCATATTGACAGAAAATCTGAATAACATCGCAAATTGAATATGACCTATTTACTTTCTTGCGATTCGGCAATCAAATGCTACTTCACCTTATGTCCATACCAAATTGGTCTAATGACGACCAATATTGACTCTGAAAACATGTCGGATCGTTTGACGTGTTCTCAAACCGATTCTCAAACCGATGTAAACATTGTCGTTGTTTGAACGAAAGCGTGAACTTTACAAACTACTCGATTCGAAATGTCAATACGGTCGCTCTAGGTTAGTCTGTTCTTATAAGGACACTGCAAAGTGCAGCGGCTGTTGGTGTACGTTGACACTGACACTAACAAATTAACTGACTTTAGGTTCCGGTCTGTAAACAGCCTACTGGAAACAGCGCGAAGACTTTTCTGTTTTGTTGGACGCCAGCTGCACAATCTTTCACGATGGTCCAAAATTGTTTCCGGAAGAATTTTCCACGGCGATCAAGACGACTGTCATTTAGGCCCTCAGGGGACAGTTCAGTTTGCCATAAAGAGGATTTCAAACCAAAAGTTGCCGAGTTGCAAAGACACAAGGACTTGGATCATTTTACACAGATTCCATCTACTTAGGGGTGTACCAAGTTTAAATCAACTTATCAAAAATTTAACAATCGGAACTGTGCTTGAGCCTTTAGGCGCGGTTCCAATGTTCCCCATCAAGTGGGGTATCACCATATATGGTCATGGTAGAGTAACTGGGTTCGTTTTACATCTGATATTTATAAAATCTGCATTGTAGCGGTAGCCATGACGCTTGCCTGACGCTTGCCTGACATTTCCTGACATTGCCTGACATTGCCTGACATTTCCTGACACTGCCTGACATTGCCTGACACTGCCTGACATGGCCTGACATGGCCTGACATTTCCTGACATTGCCTGACATTGCCTGACATTGCCTGACATTGCCTGACATTGCCTGACATTGCCTGACATTGCCTGACATTGCCTGACATTGCCTGACATTGCCATACTAGCAATTTGTCATACTGTCAACTAGAATGTATTATTCTGAACGATTCATGAAGTCATCGATTTGCTAACTTATTGTCCACAGGCGCGTGCGCAGCGGTGCAGCCGACGCGGCATAGGCCGTGTCTATGATCTTTCCAGCACTACACAGTTTTTTTTAGAAGGAACCTTGCCACTTGCCAGCGCCCTCTAAATGTATTTGTAACAATTTGCTCGAATTCAAAAATGTATCTTGGTGGCTTTGACCTTGATCGAGATTCAACCCAAAGATTTTTTAAGACTCTGACATTTTCCACAGCCTCCTAACATCCAAACAAGTTAGCAATCGGAAACATTTTCATATAGTAGGCCCTGGTAGTGTGCTCGAATAGAAATTAAATGTGTGCTGTCTATGGCTGCCTTAGTGCTATACACTTACCTTAGATGAGGGGCCACGGGAAAAAAGCATTATGTACTCTTTGTGACCATCATTTTGGTCCATCCATGCTGTGCCGTACCAAATCATTTAATCTGCGTACGCCTATGTTTGATAACCACCGAATCTGCTCATGTTTTCCAGATTGGTCAACATTCATCATGGAGTTTTGAGAGAGATATTTTGTAATGTCAATGCATAACTCTATTGTCAACGGTGATCATAATTGATTTGAATCTCGACGTCGCTATAGATCGACTTGTGTGGATCGACCGTCGAAATCGATACTCGGAATCAAGAATCGCGATCCTCGTCGATTAATTCACGAGGCAGCTCACAGAATCGAGCACGACTTGTCAATCATTTCGGAAACAGTTACGAGCACCCGGCGCCGTTTGCGGCGATATTGAAAACTCAGCAGCACTTGCATTTTTTATGTCTCGGTATCGCCATGCCATGCAGCAAAGGAGCTTGACCCCACAAGTCGTTCTTTTACATACCACAATCTTCCAGAGCCACGCTTCCATAGTCCTTATTTATAAGACTAAGATGTACGTCGTTTATGACTCAAAGAGTAACGGGGTAAAGCAGTGCAGGCAAAAGCATTGATATACCTATACGTGCTTCTTAAATGGGTTCAGAATTCTGTAACCAAAATAGCTAATTTTCTTTCAGAGTTGCTTTAATTAATATCTTCTCGTTCTTGCATGACCCTGAAGAGTGCAGCAAATGTAAAGACTTCTCACTGCCAAAGAGGAATTATTCGTTTTCGATTTATCTGGCTAAAATTCGAGCTTATAGAGATGATTGTATATATCATTGAATAAAATCCCTGTTGAATTGTATATCGAAATTCAATGCAGTTTCCTTTATGGAAAGTGAATTTTTACTTACACGAACCTTAAACGTGTCCACAGTATAAAAGTTAAACCTGCACCGACAGGTGCACTTAATAAAATCAAATTGTGGTGATTTACTCAGGGTATACTCATGATTTCTGAGTATACCAAACGTGAACCTCTTTGGTAAGACCGTAAATATATTCGCCGTGTCAACGAGTACTCCACGCGATCGAATGACGCCATCCTCTGCTCGTCCGACGCCATCGCGTCGACGGCGTCGTCGTCGGCCCCATTAACCCCGACTCACGAGCGCCCCTGACTGACGTGGTCCATCCATCTCGCCTCCAGAATCTCTGCCAAGCAAACACCACCCGTCGTCGCAGAGACAGCGCAAGACCGCCAATTACGCCCGCAACACTGCAAATTGAATTGCGGGCCTCGTAAACGATGCCACGGCTTGTGATTGCACCTTTGAGACCCGTTTTGTGTCAACTCTACATTAAATACGAAATTGCATTCGTTTTTAATTAGTTTCTAAACGGTTTCAACTCGATTTTGCCGGCATATAAATAGCAGATGTTCGGGTGACATCTTCAGTGGTGTCAGCGATCTCATCGAGCTTCAGTCTACAAGCCAAAGGACGACTCCAGCCCAAGCATGAACGTAAGAGCGTTGTTTTAATTCCTGTCTAGTTAATATCGCTTTTCACAAACATCCTAGAGGTTGTTTGTGAAAAGCGATAGAGCTATAATTCACATAATCCACTGGCAGACACGTTACAGGGATCAAGTCGTGGGTGTCAAAGACGTCTTGCATATGTACTCTTTGATCAGATCGCTCTTCAGATGCTCGATGCTGAACCTCGGCCAGCTCACATTTTCTATTAAAGGGGGGGGGGTTGTGGCATAGGCAATATTGTGAGCTGGCTTTGAGAACTCTGGCAATGTTGTGCTTAGATCTACCCCTAGGCGTACCAATTGTAGCGCGAATATCTTTCAATATCTCACTCATGGGCGCCATCAGTTAGAGCCAATGTCTTATATGGGCAAATAATTTCAATAATGCCATTGTATTTATTTGCCCACGTTAAAGTGATTCACCCTGGACCTGTAGACGTCAAAATTGTAGTGCGAAAAGTTTTAAAATCCCACCCTCTGCCACCAATTGTGCATAGTACGATTAATTTTGAAGATCCCACCCCTGGGCACCAATTGTGCATAGTACGATTAATTTGAAAGATCCCACCCCTGGGCACCAATTGTGCAAAGTACTATTCATTTTCAATACCCCACCACTGGGCACCAATTGTGCAAAGTACGAATATTTTTAAAATCCCACCCCAGGGCACAAATTGTGCATAGTACGATTAATTTTAAAGATCCCATTCCTGGGCACTAAATCTAGTGAGAATATTGTTTTAAAATCCCACCCACGGCCACCGGACGTAGTACCTACGAATATTTAAAAAAAAAATTACTCCTTTGGGCTGTTGAAATGCAGTGCAGAGATATGATTGTAAATTTTCACGCAGAAATTGATAACGTACAATATCCAATTCGAAAACTTTGTCTGCAATTATTATATCAATCGGCATTACACATTTCACATATTCAGCACAGTATGCTCGAACTGAACTGTAGTAGTCAAAGAAACATCTCAAACTCGCATCATCTATCTCAAGGGGGAATGGAATATAAGTAGACAGCTAGATAGTAAGCATAACCAGATCATCTTTCACTGCTTTGTCCTGAATTCGTTCCAGTGATCAAGGATGGGTAAAACAAATCATTCTAAATCACTGCCAGTCGAGTCGTGCAATGTTTCGCAGCAGGATTGCGATGCTCTTCTGTCGAACCGGTTTCGCGCTTGCCGGAAAGGCACCGGCCGCACGGGGTGGGCCGGTTCAGTTGGCATTACTGCTAGCAACAAGTCCCAGCCAAAGGGAATCCTCTGCAGAACCTGGATGGACTCTTTGTCTCTACTGGGGGATTAGAAACAATCGTGTATAGTACGTTCACGAATTACTGGTCCAAACCACTTGAGATTTTGGGGTAGGAAGACGCGTGCCGACCCTTGTAAGCTCTGCTAAGCTTTATTGTGTTCTCTTCGAGAGTGACAACTGACGGATCTCCTTGCAAATAGCTGCGTTGTCACTTTCGTCCCTCTTGTGTGCTTATACCTACCTGATGATTGGCATTGAAGGAGTTCCCCCGAAAATTGGCAACATAGGGCTGTGAAAGGGACAGAGTTGGTGCAAATTCTTGACACATTTCAATATACATATATGTGTTAACAATTGCATTCTCCAAAGCCCTGAAGTGGTTTCGACCGGTAATTCGTGAACGAACTATATCAGTCTATTGAACTCTTGAACCTGTTTTCAATAGCTATGTTCAGGTAAAAATGAGGACGCAAGTGTAAAAATATCATCCCCTACTCCAATATCTTGACATAGAAACAATAATCCTGTGACAAATTGGTCAACAAGGACATTGTATTCAACTCAAGATAAGAGAGCAATAAACATCTTTGCTCTCGGTTCTCCTGCATAAAAGAGGTATCGCTCTTTAAGGGACGCTGTAACAATTCAACGGCATCGGTTTGTTCGCAGCTCGTTCTGTTGTTCGCCGTCGCGGCGCTCGCGGCGACGTGTGTGCGCGCGCAGGACAAGTCCTACCTGCCCCCGGGCCGAGGCGGCGGTGGCAGAGGGGGCGGTGGGGGCGGTGGGGGCGACGGAGACGACGGGCCATCGGTAAGGAAACAACTCACAAAGAAACTAACATGTGTTGCGAAACGTCGGGAAACCAGTGAGACTTTTCATTTAGCATTCAAATCCCAGTTTGAAATAGTTTTTTTTTTCAAAACTAGTGCTAAAGATAGGATACAGTAGACATGAGTCTAAGAACTTTAATAACTCACGTAGTTGTGGTTGTGTTTAATATTTTTGTAATAGCAAGGCATTTATTAGCACTCAGCTTACCAATGTCCATTGTATGCATGAAGGTATAATTTTAAATCAAATGACAGCTTCCACGATGCATTCTCAAGATTCTCAGTGAGCACTGTATCTAGAAAACAAGTCACTAAAGTAATGAGCATTTTCGGCTCGAAACATGTGTATCATCGGCAACCTTACGCAATGAATTACCAAGCCACATCTTCCGCTCGGAGGCATGGGTATACTCTACGGATTGATTTGAAAAGCTTGTAAGCATTTTAAAAATACATTAAATTGCTCTCCTTGTCCATTTCCAATTTCAACACCCAATTTAATTATGCTGTGCTCAAGAAGAGACTTAAACCAGATCCATCACGTGCACGTTTAGCTTAAATTTAATTGTGTGTCTCGAGTTACTTTCAATTCATCGTGCATGCAAGTATTCCCCGGCAAATAATCATCACTGCCATCGACGCCTCATCATTAGCACCAAGTTTTCACACAACAATTCGAAGCCAATCTTTCTAATTCATGATTGACGTTCGCAACGATCCCGCGAGACAGATGATCAATGCAGACATATTGCACAAAAAAGCCTCTTTGGCAACACAGACATGACACCACTCAGCCCACCTATCAGTACCTATCAATAAACTGCATCGAATCGATGGGTTGCATCTGGAGAGGAGCACTCAAAAATCAATTGTCTGCCTTTCGAAACTCGTATCTTATCGCCCAACTTAATTTTATGCTTTTGTATTCGCTATATTTACCTATTTGGTATGCGAATAGCGAATTTCTTGCAAAATATAGATGCTGCACATAAATTACATATTTATCTTTTGTTATGCACTGGGAAGAGGAGAGTAACAAGATTTCAAAGTTAGTGTGTGCAACATCTATTACGCAGAATCTAATTTTTATTTTCATATTTAATTTTTGAATAATTATCAGCGATGAGCATGCCCACGGAGCGCTCCCATTGCAGCCGCGCTTGGGCAACTGTCGGTGCAATTCGCGTTGCGAAACGTTTGCCGAAGCCTCGCCGAAGCCGACAGAGGATAGATTGCGGTGCGGCGCGTCCCTAACTGGGTTAGATTTATCGGTTCGAGTTTTTTTTGTTTGTGTGCACTCGCGCCGTTTCGCTTAATCCATCGCCGTGTAAACGAGCTGCTGCCATGTGGCGGGGAAAAAGTGTAATTCTCCCGTTAATTGCCGGTTGTCTTTAACGAGTTGACACGACGATGAGCCACGGATGTCTTCATTCCGATAAACGTTGCTGGCGCCTCGGCGTGCACGTGACGCTGAAGTAGTAGAAGCGACGTTACGTTATTGGCTCGGATGAGATTCTTCTTGATTCGGATACCGATATATACCATCGGTTTTTGTCAACATATTATCAAGATGATACATAATTTTGTTTGGAATTCCAAAGTATATAAATTATCGGTCGACTATGAAAATGAACCGAGAGTGGCCCAAATATTTGTTTAACCCGCGTCCACTTTTGTGTTTGTATTTTTTACGGGTTTTTGCAGAATTGAACAGAACAACATATCGAACTTATTTTTTTCGTGTTAAAATTTATTATTTTTTTCCATGACCCGAGTGCTGTTGCCCCTTTCATATCAACTCCTATCCAGAATGTTTGCGATTTGCACATAATATATAATTTTCCATTTGAGTCTTTAAAAAACTCTGCCAGTTAAACGCATTCCCAAATCGATAGTGCAAGGCCTAGAGCTTCGAACAATTTCACATGCACGCAAAAACGAAAGTCACGCCGCTAACTAATAGAGTCCCGTCGAATTCAAACAAGCACAACAGACTTTTCTAGGACGAGAAACTGGTATAATATAAAAAGGAATAAAAAGCTCGTGGCATCAGACCACAACAATGCGTGTAACGCTCAATGCAAAATCGCGAACCATCTCGATCATCTCTCTCTCCGCGGGGACCTTGGACAGACCATAAGGAGCGGACGTCTGTCACTCGGCAGTGCGGCAATCAACTGGAGCAGGTCGGCGTCGGTGCGACAGACCGACCGACCCCGTAATTAGAGTGGGTACGCACTTGCTGAGCCTTGTGGCATACGATCCATCGGGTCTCGGGTGACGCAACGTCGGCGACAAGCCCCTGGAAAGGGGCAAAGCTGTTCGTCGCACAAACGTTTGCTAGGTGCACAAATAGAACAGAGTATTTATTTAATTTGTCGCATTTGTATAGGAAACATTGGAGCACAGTCCATAATAATTATTTCACCTATATACGGGCCGATATTATATTACCGATTAGACTACGTCAGAGTAATTTGACTTTGAAGGGTCTTAATGACAGTTTCATCACTGTTACATGGGGCCGAATCAGCCCCATGTATACGGATCCCTCGAAATCTTTTCTCCCTCGAAGATCCCCTTTTCCCTCGCAGCGAAATAGGAGAATGTTTGCCCTAAAAAGCATGTCTGACCGGCTATCAGGAAGTCCCGGGTCCGAATCCCGTTTCGGTAGCACTTTTTGCAGGTTTGCTCCTCCTCTTCTGGCTGGTCTATGCTTGAACCAGTAAAATTGTCTTGCCCTTAAAAACTTATATGTTATTAGTGTTGAATGATTAAGAATGAGCAATATTGGGGCATTGTGCAATGGTCAAATTTCGCCCCCACTTATGTTGCATCTTCCTTGCATCCAGGCACCGGCCAACTACGAGTTCTCGTACGAGGTGCAAGACCCCGCGTCCGGCAACGACTTCGGCCACCGCGAGTCCCGCATGGGCGACGACGCCAAGGGCTCGTATCACGTCCTCCTGCCCGATGGCCGCACGCTCACCGTCGACTACGTGGCCGACAAGGACGGCTACAAGCCGCAAGTCAAGTACGAGGGTACCGCGAACCCCGCGCCGGCGCCGGCGTCACGACCTGCGGGCGGCGGCGGCGGGGGCGGCGGGGCGCCCGGTGGCCCCGGGGGCAGCGTCGGGGGTGGCGGGAGCGTCGGGGGCGCTGGAGGCGCTGGGGGTGGAGGCGCGGATGGGTACAACTATCCCAAGCCCGACGGACGGAGATATCGGTACTAGAACGGCTGGCTGTGATTTGTGCGCTGTAGGGACGCCGGCAATGTGATTCTGACGAAGGGATACATATCTTAATCAGATTAATAGATATTCATATAGGTATAAATCTGAATTAAAAAAAAAGAAACTTAGTAGGTTAAAAATACTATTTTATGTTCAAGATATTATAGTAAATGTATCCTCCTTGAACGGACTTGCTAAACAGACTCCATTTGACCCAAAGTAATTGCGGTTCCTTGACAGATAAAAGGGTAATAATTTATGCAATGTAAAGATATTTTGTGAACTAGACGCTTCTAGGATTGATTTTTGTAAAAGTTAATCACTTGGTGCTGTTTCATCGTGAGACATACGTAGCTTACAAATAATTATATTATATAGTTTAATGTATAAATGTGTAGTTATATAGTCACAAGCAATAATAAACCAAGATGTTTATTGATAATTTCAAAATTATTTTGTAACAGGTATCTAGAGTGCCATGTCTGCAGAAGACTCTAAACCTTTCCCAAACACGTTCATATGTCAATCACATTTACATTCCATTTATTCCTTCGACGGAGACGTGCTAAAATATGATGTTCCTTCAGATGATGATCTGCATCGGTTCTTGTTTGAACACCGGGTGTCAGACTGACGAAATGCAATCACCATAAAATACACCCAACGCAATTAGCAATTAACCGCATTATTATTAACGAAACACCTGACGTCCGCAATTGGTTTAGCGGCGAACCATTAATCACAGCTCCTTGGAGATCACTTTCTCGACGTCGCATCTCGGTAGTCTGTCCTCGACGTGTCTTCTGCAGCGCTGTGACGTCACCGCGTCGGGGCCCATCCCGCCCTCGCTCCCCGGGGACAAGCGAAGGTGGCCACGGCCGAACGGGGGCGAGTCGAGGGAAGTGTCAACGCGTCGCCGTGCATAATGACATGCATCACTTGCCGTTCTAGTGTCATTCGGGCTGTCATTATGTGGATGGCAGACGTGAATCGAAGGTGGAGGACTTCTTTTCAATATTTAATTGTATCGTCGTGATGATGTGTTTGGTGTTTGGATTTGCTGGGTGGGAGCGACCGGTTCGAAGCGCAAAGGAATGAAAAATCGAGTTTTCTTGCTTTGTTCTTGTTTTGGCATAGCTACTATACCTGATGAGTGTAAGATACAAAAGGGTGAAAGTGACGAAGAATTGCGTTGTTTTCACGTGATATCAATTGGGCTTCAAAATATCTCGCTTTTTGGTCACTAAAAAAATATAATAAACAACCTCCGGTGCCTGCACATCAATATCATGATGCAGCTGGTTGTGGCGTTGTATAGCTGCTAAAGCGATGTGTATTTAATGACGTGCAAAAAATGTAATTTCGTACCTATGCATTTTCGGCAAATCTAGTAAATTGCAATAATTGCAATAACAATAAACAAATGACCGCGGCGTATTTTCACGGCCGCACGGCGCCTCTATCTGCGCGCGGCGCCTCTCTATCTGCGCACGGCGCCTCTCTATCTGCGCGCGGCGCCTCTCTATCTGCGCGCGGCGCCTCTCTATCTGCGCACGGCGCGCCAAGGATGTGACGCATCCTTTCGCTCGGTGCCAGCAGCGCGATCTCGAACGCCGAGCATCACGGCGCATGATCGGCGATCGATGAGGCAACGGACCGAAGCACGGACCGGGCACCGTGTCTTTGGCGGCCACCCTCAACGGCGTCCCCCAACGGGGAGGTCGACATTGGGTGCCCGTCGCTCGTCCCATGGCTTCCTGTTCCTTTCAGACGAGACGATGTCAGACTGGTCTGCATTTTGAGGTGCATTACAATTAGCGTGAACCATAGGACGCGTGATGCCCCAAGAGTCGGTAAATCTTGTCCATGGAACTTAAAATGGATTGGATAGTTCTTGTTTTTCCGTTCTCTATTGGCAGAGCGTGGCCAAAATATTCGTGTCGCCCATAGGGTACTATTCATTTTCATGCACCATGAATGCCTCGACATTATGAGTAGAGGTAATGAGTTTATTTCACTACTTGTATCGTGCTATATGTTGTTCATTGGCACACCAGTGCACTGGAAAAACCATGCATAGCTTTCGCACAGCTATAAGTTATACTTTTGGAAGAATGTCACAAGAGATCCAAAAAAAAAACTGTCACCTTAACAGAAATCATCAACTTGCAGCGGCCGCCTGAAGCACAGGGAGTTGCCAATGCCACAACGGCAATATTAATGATCGAATGTGTTAAGTAACAGCAGCTGTGTTGGTTGAAAGGATGGTACAACACTGTCACTCTGTCGACGAAAGGCAAAATTCGCTGGCACATGTGATGACGCAAATTGTCGCAAGTCGGGCGGGACCGCTATACCACGCTGTCGCCCGGGGTGCGTGGGCGATTTGTGCACCGAATTGGAGCGCCGTCGAGACGTCACGACCGTTCGGTCGAGGGTGGGTGGCTGGGGCGGTGGGTGGATCTCAACCTAGCTACAATTTAGCAATAGCAAATCCATTATATTTCTGCACTGGGCATGAGTGCAGTCGAGTTGTCTGCTTTGTTTCGTGAGTGTCAACTTAGCTCGGCCGGGTTTGAATACAAAAACGCATCGTGCAGTGTGCAACGGTGTCCTCTATGTAACTATGTCTATAGACGACATTTGCGGTATTTCGGCAATTTTCACTCCAGATTTGAGGACCGCGCGACGTTGCGAAACTAAAGCAGCGAGGACACTCGCGCTCTCCGCACCTTCGCCCGTCACCTTCAAGTCTCTCTCTAGTTGCTTCCTCTCCCGTTGCCCCCTCCCCCGCGTTCCAAAGCAAGCCGTCTCACTGACGTCTAGGAGGCCCGTGACCGGCACAATTGCTCCTAGGCATGCTCTTAGGTAACGGTGACGACGTCCTGCTTGTCGAGTCGGCCACTGAAGCCAGGATGGAGCGAATAAATCTGGAGCTTGAAAGTGGTTATTGTTCAGCTGGAAGGAGGCGGCCGTGCCTTGTAGGTAGGGAAACTATCCACGCAAGGTCGAGGTACCGGAAATCATTGAAGACGATCGATGACCGTGTAAGCAAGGACTCCGATCGGTTTTCGACACCTTTCTGGTTCAAATAGATAACATTTCGCATAGAACATGTTCCATTCACAAACGAAGTGTTGGATATTTCATGCAAAACTATGCATAGGACAAAACTGATATAAAAAAAATCATACAACATTTTCATAATTTTTGCAGCTCTGTATATCTTTAGTTAGAGACATTTGCACATTGTCAATGTCCATTAATGCTTATTCAGAGCCCACTACTCGCTCATTCAGAGCCAATACCTCCCTCATTCTGAGCCAATATCTCCCTCATCCAGAGCCAATACCTCCCTCATCCAGAGCCAATATCTCCCTCATTCTGAGCCAATACCTCCCTCATTCAGAGCCAATATCTCCATCATTCTGAGTCAATACCTCCCTCATTCAGAGCCAAAATCTCCCTCATTCTGAGCCAATATCTCCCTCATTCAGAGCCAATACCTCCCTCATTCAGAGCCAAAATCTCCCTCATTCTGAGCCAATATCTCCCTCATTCTGAGCCAATATCTCCCTCATTCAGAGCCAATATCTCCCTCATTCTGAGCCAATATCTCCCTCATTCTGAGCCAATATCTCCCTCATTCTGAGCCAATATCTCCCTCATTCTGAGCCAATATCTCCCTCATTCTGAGCCAATATCTCCCTCATTCTGAGCCAATATCTCCCTCATTCTGAGCCAATATCTCCCTCATTCTGAGCCAATATCTCCCTCATTCTGAGCCAATATCTCCCTCATTCTGAGCCAATATCTCCCTCATTCAGAGCCAATATCTCCCTCATTCAGAGCCAATATCTCCCTCATTCTGAGCCAATATCTCCCTCATTCAGAGCCAATATCTCCCTCATTCAGAGCCAATATCTCCCTCATCCATGAGCCGCTGCGAAGCGCGCGGATTGCGACAGCAGAGCAAGCATGGCTCACTAATTGCACCCGTGCTGATTGTGCCGTCGAGTATTTGGCACTTGGACTGGCGAGAGGCAGTAATTAAACGTAGAGTGTGGTGAGAAAATTGGAGTACAAGCTGCTGTTAATGTTGTGCTATTATGATGTTCGGCATATCGATGTAATTACACGTTGTGAGTACTGTTCGATGCATTAAGTTCACGCAAGGTATATGTATGGATGAGATATGCAGAAATCGTCCGCAATTGCGTTCGAATCCACGAGGTAGATTATTTTCATGTCGGTCATTGGAGATAATAAACATGCCGCACTTATTATATAAAGACTGCCAATTCGATTCAAATTAAATAGCAGATGATATTGGGGTGATGGCGGCACGTATACATTTCTGTGGATGTGATTGCCATTCGGGTGTTTGACCAATTGTTGAAGAGATCGCCAGTGGTCTTATGACCACCGTTCACAGCTTCTGGTATACAGAGTTTGAAAAGGGCAGAAGTTCCACTCTCCACGCATGAACGCTGCACACGTCTCCGTCCACATAACAGATCACGATGGGCAAATATCGTCCAGACAGCAGACAAATTGTACGAGTGCATCGCACCTATAAGACGGGCATGATCACTCGTCTCTGCACGTAACAATCGGTAAAAATGTGCTCGCCATATGTTCTCTCGCGAGCTGAGATAATTTTTGCACAACGATCGCGGCATTACACATCGGTAGACACCATCACGACGAGCGATATTTCAACAACAGGAACATCGCTCGCGCGAATGCTCGAATTTGTGTATGTGCATGCATATATAATAATATAATATAACCTTCATGGGAAAGGATATGATGCATCTGAAACAAGGTCTATGGTTTTAAGTCTTGCCAACGATTGCAGCGCACCAATCACGTTCGATGTATACCCTGAATAAACGTTGATTAGACGGTGAAACGGCTGTAATTTAATTAAAATGAAGTTGTTAGAATGATTGTTTAGTTTATGGTATAACGAGAAATCGGTTATCGCTGAGAGTGTGTGCTATTAAGTATTCCTCGTCGGCGGCGACGAGGACGAGGATGGGACGGGGGCGTGGCGTTGGTTCATCTTCGTCCTCTCGACGTGGATCCTATCGGAGGTCTGATCGGCGAGGCATGGAAGCAGCTGGTGCTGGCTGCTTTGGCGAAATAATGGACGGATAACGACAAGAGAGACGTTGACGTGGGTGGTTGGGTGGTAGCGTGGTGGAATGACGATGCCCTACCCCAAACTGCGATTGGCGCGAAGCTTGTTTCTTTGGGGAATCAGTTTCGAAATGCTGGGATTGTGTTGAAATATTATGCAGGATGCATTCAGCTGATTAGGGAGCATGCAGTATAACGTAATTTCGAAAGAAATGAAGCACAAAACGGCAATTCAATTTTAGGGTTGTTTTTAATTAAATTCAGTAATCGAATTTTTCGTACAATTTTCCTCCTGCTTTTACTCCTTCATTCAAAAATTAAATTATGAATTGAATAATTTTATTAGTTTAGCGGCCAGGAAGAAAGTACGCGTCATCGTAGGTTGTTATTTTTTGCTGCAATTATTTGGCAGTCAATTTCTACGGATGCGTCTTTGGTCTGTGACTGCCACACCATTATTGTGACCTTCTGTTTTGACATCAAAGCATCCTTGAAAAAGAAAACGATCCCATGTTTAAATCATTAATTCTACTACTGTACATTGATTTATGGAATAAATATCAAGAAAATTAGATTACCTGTTTGCATGACATGACATCAATCACTATTTCTTATAACATATGGTTTGATTTGATTACCAATTGTAAATAAACGTAGCTCTTCTGCAGAGGAAACCAAATTGGATCTGAATATACGATGTTCAAGTATTTTTTCACAGTTTCCTCGCAAGAGGTCAGAAAGTTCGGGGGTCGTGGCATTACCCCTGGAGTGAGGTGAGAGTGCACACGCACACTCACACGCACACGCACACGCACACGCACACGCACACGCACACGCACGTGCACGAATTTGCAGGAATGTATTGTAAAGAGCCATCTTCCTTTTTTCGTTCGTATACCAAATTCTCCGACGCAAAGTGCAAATATAACAATATCTAGATATTTTTGTTATCTTTACAAAATTTGCTGAATCCATCAAAATCCATGTCCGAATTAATATTTCTCAAGATTATAATTGGCGCGTTCTTCTGCATGTTCTTAACATGCATCTGTTTAAGTTTACTTTAGTGACATGGCTCCCTTAGGTTGATAGAGGACAAACAATTAAAAGTCGTTTGGTTTAAGATAAAATTACATGTTCCTTTCCTATGCAATGCACATCTGTATTGGTAATATTGTTATATGTTTTCAGGGTATTTTGATTTCTCCATACAAAAGGAATGACTTGAACCCGCAAAGGAAAGTGTTGGTAGCGAGCTATTGAGATTTTAGGAAAATAATCAAGATTTCTACCTGAGCGCTAGGCGTCACCAAACCAAAGTTCGCATTGACTCGATCTTTTTTGATTTTATGAGAGAAAGATCAACGACAACGAATGTTGCAAAGGAAATAAATAATTTCTCAAATCATCCCTTCTATACCAGGTTCCATGGGTCGTAAATCGCCCCACGTTGTTTCTTACGGTGAATCGTTTCCCGGGGGGCCTAGGCCGACCAACGCCAATTCCGACAATTTATTTTTGTCCTTGTTGTTGGCCGAAACTTTTTGCTAAACTTTCATAAACCGACGTCTATAACGGTAGAAAATTGTTTATTTCGCACTTGAAAATCACACAGATTTGACCGGCAAGTGCAGCAGCCGGCCTATATCGCACTGCACTTGCCGGCGAAATATGTGCTGCGCCGGCCTGCAGTCGTCTTCGTGGCTGCGCCGGCCTGCAAGGGCAGCCGTGTAGGACACAGCGCGCAGCGACAGCACGCGATGAGCGATCCAGAGCGCGCGCTGACGCAACGAAGATCATCTGCCGCAGCCTCCCGTCGATCGGTGTACCACGTACTCCACATTCGAATGGTCGCGGAATGGCGAGGGGGTAATCCGACGCAGCGACCATGCAAGCCATCGCGCCTCCA
The DNA here is from genome assembly GCA_921293005.1 of Nemoura dubitans. Classification (NCBI taxonomy): domain Eukaryota; kingdom Metazoa; phylum Arthropoda; class Insecta; order Plecoptera; family Nemouridae; genus Nemoura; species Nemoura dubitans. The sequence goes on from OV121074.1 coordinate 4,059,716, forward strand.
GTATAAATACGAGGAGCGTCTTCATTACGAGCATCAGTCGCAGAGTGCATCTCTCAGTAGATCATCAGTATTAGCAATAAATTGTTTCAACATGGCAAAGGTAGGTGATCGAATTGCTCATTGCACGGAAAGATTCAGAAAAGACAAGTTCAATTTATTGGAACACCTTACAATTTTAATTATGAGTTTAAAACATGTAAAATAAGTTTTTATACTAACTACTTCCGATCAAAATTAAACTCATTAATCAACAGTGAATGCCCCTTTAGGAATATAACTATTTTCACAACGATTGAGAGGGAAACTAATATCTAAACATGACAGTGCAACCTAGTGATTTGAATGCGCGAGCGCGCGCATTTGTGGGGAAGTGAATTCAAGCTCCCCCGATCTGCTGGGTGCTTAACAATTCAATGGCAAGCGAGCATTTATCGGTTTCGAAGGAAAACAGTGAATCTGTAAATGGTATAAATAATGGGGTAAAACACCAAAGCTTGAGTGCGCGGAATCACGAACAAAGCTTTTCGTTTTCTTACTGTTTCAATTGCCTAGTAAATTTATTTCCGAATATTGGAACAATTTTGAACGCTGTATAAAATATCGATACCGATATAGAAAAGGGGTTGCTATTAAAATCGAAATTAAATTGAAGTCAAGGGCAGATCATGCTTCAGTGTCATCACTTTCCCACGAGCAAATCTCTCAAGGTCGCTCTGCGGTAGCACACATCATAAAAAGCACTCGACTTTCTTTCGTACCTAGTCGCTACTCGTGGTAACTTAATTAAGGACACCGATAAAACAATCTGCTAAAAATAAAACAGTTCACGCAACTTGTTTGAGTAGCTAGCTTGCACTGACGGCCACTGATGGCCAGAAACGTGCCAGATCCCCCGGCATAACAGACTTCAGCTTCCAAGAGTACTCGGTTTTCTGGAACAATCTGCAAAGACGCTTAAACCAGCAATCGATGGCTGGAAGGAGGACACAAAGAAGGATGGAAGCGAGCTTCGTCTTCCTTTCTATAATTCATTTCACGTTAAGAAGGGGAGCGGATTTGCATTTTCCTCGAGGACCCACTGCTGCTAGCAATGAGTTAAAAGAGTCGCAAAACTACCCACAGAGCCTTATGTCCGACTAAAGACATGGCTTTAAAGTTTTGGAGCTCTTAGTTCGTGTCTAGCAGCAGTGGGTCCTCGAGGAAGATTCAAATCCACTTCCCTTATTCACGTGATATGGAGTTTGGCTTGTGTCACCATGCTGCATTTGGGTTAGTTTCTTATTTGTATCGTAAAACAAGAATACATTTTCTATCGCAGAACAGTAAGTTCGTAGTGTCAAATTGCCCTAAATTTTGATGCCCAGGCTAAAGATTAATTTTTGGCACATTTGTGACGGTGATTGAAGTAATAAAGCAACAAGTAGAGCTAAATCATGCCCCCGAATATGTACTACAATGTGTAGCATCAACCATTATTCGGCGACCGCCAGGCCCCCACAGAAGACGCACGCGAAAGCATGTCGTCCTGCACCGCTAACAGATCGTCCCTCGACCGATTGCAGATGATCCTCGTGTGCTTCGCGCTGGCCGTCATCGGCGTGATGGCCGAGCCGCCCCCAGAGAGGGGCTACCTGCCCCCGAGCCTCGGCAACGGCGCCGCCCCTTCGCAGCAGTACGGCACCCCCTCCGAGTTCGGCAACGACGCGCCGTCTCAGCAGTACGGCACGCCGTCGGCCTTCGACGACGCCGCCCCGGCCAGCGAGTACGGCGCGCCGTCGCAGCAGTACAACGCTCCTTCGAGCCAGTACGGTGCCCCCGCCAGGTCCACCGGCAACGGAGGACAATCTAGCCAGAACAGAGCCCCCTCAAGCCAGTACGGAGCCCCTGCCAGGTCCACCGGAAACGGAGGACAATCTAGCCAAAACAGAGCCCCTTCAAGCCAGTACGGAGCCCCTGCCCGAACCAGCGCCCCGTCTTCGTCTTACGGAGCCCCTGCCCGCAACACCGGAAACGCAGCCCCTTCAAGCCAGTACGGAGCCCCTGCCAGGTCCACCGGAAACGGAGGACAATCTAGCCAGAACAGAGCCCCATCAAGCCAGTACGGAGCCCCTGCCCGAACCAGCGCCCCGTCTTCGTCTTACGGAGCCCCCGCCCGCAACACCGGAAACGCAGCCCCTTCAAGCCAGTACGGAGCCCCTGCCAGGTCCACCGGAAACGGAGGACAATCTAGCCAGAACAGAGCCCCTTCAAGCCAGTACGGAGCCCCTGCCCGAACCAGCGCCCCGTCTTCGTCTTACGGAGCCCCTGCCCGCAACACCGGAAACGCAGCCCCTTCAAGCCAGTACGGAGCCCCTGCCAGGACCACCGGAAACGGAGGACAATCTAGCCAGAACAGAGCCCCATCAAGCCAGTATGGAGCCCCTGCCCGATCCACCGCCCCTTCCTCGTCCTATGGCGCACCTGCCCGAACCAGCGGAAACAACGCCCCCGCCCCTCGTTCCTATTCCAACGCCCCGTCCGCGTCATTCGGAGCCCCTGCTCGTAACAACGGAAACGGAGCCCCCTCAAGCCAGTACGGAGCCCCTGCCCGATCCACCGCCCCGTCTTCGTCGTACGGCGCCCCTGCTCGCAACAGCGGAAACAACGCCCCCGCCCCCAGTTCCTTCTCGGCCGCCCCTTCGTCTCAGTACAGCGCCCCGTCCGCTAGCCGCGCCGCCGCACCCCGCAACAACGGAGCCCCGTCCTCGCAGTACGGCGCCCCCGGCCAGAACGACGCCTTCCAGGGGTACGACGCCGCGCGCCTCACCGGCGCCAACGGACAGGACGAGGATGCCCAGTCGGTGAGTTTGCGCACGTTATGTTGTCTGGGAGATAACACACCTGCCAGTAATAAGCAGCGGTTTATTGAAGCATCAGAAAGTGGTCGGTAATTTGTTACAATTTCACGCACAGTTAGAGTGGCAGTGATTATATAGAGTTGCATTTATGATGCACTTTTAGCCCTGTTATTGTCGACGAAAATTGCAAGGAAATATATATTTTTATCTTTGCTATAACGACTTGTATATTGCTGGCAATCGATCAATTTTCAGACGCACGAAAAGCAATGTGCGTCTCTATGAGGTACTTACAAATATTTTCGAGTCACCTTACGTCTAATTTAATCAATCCTGTATATCAGGAGTCAATTGTCAATATAAGTCAATATATAAGGTGCACTTTCTACTTAAACGACCAAAAACTCGTTGCAAATCCATAAAAGCAATTCTATTAATCTGTGCACGGAAAGCAAGTAACAAACGGTCGTAGAAATCTAGGAGTCTGTCCATTCCTTTCGGGGACAGGTGTAAGCAGGCAGTCAGGCTTCTAATGCTGACATCAGCCTTTAAACAGGGAGAGTATTTAGCCTTTGGACATGGATGCGGATGAGGGCAGAAGCAGACATACCACTCAAAAATTGGACACAAGCCACTCAAATTTCTCACCAATAATGGTGTGATTTCCCGGTGAATAGCGTACAAAATGACATGAAAGAACATCAGCTGTAGCAGTGCATATCAGTATAGACTCAGTGTCAAGTAATTTGTAGATCATGCAACAAAAATAGCTTCTACGATCGAAGGGTCTAGCGACAGCCGGGAGAATCATTGGATTGTTGATTAGGCCCAAGTGTAGAACAAAAAACGTTATCAAAAACCGCGCAAAAGCCGTTATTACGAACGTTCGTGGACGTCGAAAAGCTAACGGGGGATAACTTGCGTTCAACGCTCGGGTAGAACCTAATCGAAAATTTGGCGAATGTGAACGTTGATCGCAAGTTTTCTCCCGTTAGCTTTTCGACGTCCACCGAACGTTCGAAATTACGTTCGCTGAACGTTTATGTGCAGCTTGGTCCGGGGGGGGGGGTCTTAAACAATAAGGGGAGAGCATGAACTATCAAGCAAGTGAGACAACCATTTAACCGCTGCCTCTGCCTCGTTCCTGCAGGAGCCCGCCAACTACGAGTTCTCGTACGAGGTGCAAGACGCCGAGTCCGGCAACGACTTCGGTCACCGCGAGTCCCGTCAAGGCGACGAGGCCACCGGCTCGTACCACGTCCTCCTGCCCGATGGCCGCACTCAGATCGTCGACTACGTGGCCAACGCCGAGGGCTACATGCCGACCATCCGCTACGAGGGCGGCGACGACGCCAACGGCCAGCTTGCCGACGGCGCCTACCCCGCGGCGGGAGCGCCCGGCGGCGGCAAGGGAGAGCTGCAGGGACCTTACTAAGGACGCGGCTGCACGCGATGGCTTTGGTGGACTGCACTTTGATTGGCAACTGGATTTTTATTCTTGCTTCTCAAATTTTGTACAGCAAGGTCTACTAAATTCGTTTCAAAAAAATGTCTCGTCTCTTTAAACTTACGTGTGTACACTGTAAATTCCTTTAAATTCCTAAATTTCACACGTCTCAGTAGAAAATGCTGTACATTCGACGATAAGTACATATTTTATAAATTTATAGCTTTTAACGAAAAATACTTGGAAAATAGTTTAGACAGGGCTTACGTTGCCAGTATAAATTATAATCAAGCCAGCCGATGAAGTTGTGAGTCTTGCCACCAGAGACCAGGACCTCCTAAGGAAGATACCGACAAGGACGACCAAAGTGTGCGGTACATTTTGGCGCCACTGCAAATACACAAGGAAACGAATGGGTAAATCGCGATCGATGGTTACCCCGGTAACCAAGTCAAGTTGAAGTTACCATTACACGTTAGGGCTTAAGCGAATGATCTCTCGAAGTCACGATTGAATACGGCTACTCGAGCACAGTTATTATTTATTGCTAAAATAAAAGTAGATCCTGTATTATGTCTAATGGTCTGCTATTTACGCGGCAAGCTGCTTAAATTCACATGCACTTGTCGACGGTGACTTGGAGTAGCTTTGTTCAACGACTTCGACGAGAAATTAAATGTCACTTAGCAGGACGTTATTAAACTAAGTATTATTTTTATACAAATGTAACAAAATAATTTATAATGAAATAAATGAAATTTCATACCCGACTGGACGTTGTTTAAAGTACCATATCCTAACATTTTCCTGGCATTTCCTTTTAACATTACCTCAGGAGTAAAGAAGGAAAATGTTAAAAATATATAATGGAACAGTGCGCTAAACTTGACGGCATTGCATTGGGTAGGTGCCAGGTTCGATCCTGATGGTAGGCAATCCTGATTTGGGCAACAATTCAAGCGTGGACAGAAACGTCTCATGGCTTTCAAGTCTATAGACTTTCAAGTAGTCAAGACGTGACTTTCAGCTATTATGTCAAAGAACGCCAGTTACCTGCAGGGTTTGCACTCAAAATTTGACCACTCTATGTTTTACTCAAGAATATCAATGTTTAGAATTTATTCCCTGGTCCTTTTGCTCCGAAATCCATATGAAACACTTATCACAGCTAGGGCTGAAAATGTGGGTGTGCATTGAGCAAAATTTGGCGCGTGGATTTTGTGATTTTGGTTCTCCACATAAATGACTCAGTTTGGCAGACGATGACTAGAAAGGAGTCGAGGGTGAATGGCACCCGATGCCGGCACTAAGTCCTGCTACCGTCCTACGGCACCAAGGACCGGCCACCGCTTAGCCTTGTCCCTTTGACACACTGTGTTGGCGCTGTCCCTGTGGCACTGGTCTATTGGCTGTCGGTGAATGGCAGGCTGATGATGAAGCTAGCCTGGCCTGGAAGGGAGCCGAGGGTGGACCCGGTGCCGGCACTAAGGCCTGCTACCGTCCTACGGCACCAAGGGCCGGCCACCGCAGCCTTGTCCCTTTGACACACTGTGTTGGCGCTGTCTCTGTGGCACTGGTCTATTGGCTGTCGGTGAATGGCAGGCTGATGATGAAGCTAGCCTGGCCTGGAAGGGAGCCGAGGGTGGACCCAGTGCCGGCACCAAGGGCCGGCCACGGCAGCATTGTCCCTTTGACGCACTGTGTTGGCGCCGTCCCTGTGGCACTGGTCTATTTCTTGTCGAGCCTGGAAGTGAGCCGAGGGTGATCCCGGTGCAGGCACGAAGCCTTCTGTCCAACAGCACCAAGGTCCGACCACCGCAAGAAGGAGTCCTTTTTGACACACTGTGCTGGCGCGGTCCCCTGGCATTGGCAATGTGCTTTTGTCCAAAAACACCAAGGGCCGGCCACCGCTTAGCTTTATATCCTTTTGAAGGATATCTTTTCCATGGCTTACATTTCTCTACTTTAAACCGCCAAAACAAGCGGCTATTCAAAAAAATTGAGTGAAGATTCCGTGGCCAGTTGATTAATAAATATCAAGCTAAATTATAGTTATAGACGAAGAAAAGGAAGGTTGCAGCAGCTGATCAGCAAACATCGATAGTTTTTTTGATACCTAGACATCTGAAAATCTCACGCCCAGGATCGAATCCGGGACCGCTCGATTGCAAACCAGAAGATGGCGTCTGCGCAAAGGTACACAGCGATCGCGTGCTCGTTTAATGGATTTAATCGACCAACGTTTAGCTTATTAAACGAAAAACACATCGATTGTGAAATCCGTTAGTTCAAGTGGGAAACGTAATGACGAGCCGGGCACCACCAAATATTTGCAGCAAGTAGTTCACACCGTCGTTGGCCGCAGCTTCACGACTTCCCCGCAGCGCTGTTGGCCAAGCGGCAGTGGCGTGCCGAGCGGATGGACGCCACTGGGCCAGAGAACACACGCTTGTTGGATGTCAATGTGTGGAGGCTCAAACTTGGGACGTAAACCTACACATTGGAAACCAAAGTGCATTGAGAAGAAGTATTTTGAGTATTCATATAATGCCCCCCCCCCCCCTTTTACATTATTTGGTATATCCCACTCACAAGCATAGGAACTTACGAAGTGCGAATATTTTTAATAACCCACCCTTAGGCACCAGTTTTAGTGCGTATATTTCTTAAAATCCCACCACTTTACACCAATTGTAAGGCAAAATTTTGTATATATCTCATCCCTGTCCAACATGATTGTAATATGGAATTTCCATAGTATCCCAATCCTGATAACTAAAAACTGGAATGTGATTTATCGTTCAGAGGTCCCACGTATTTGTTATATCCAGACAAACCCAAACCTGTGAAGAACAAATTATGAGCGTTCAGGATGTTAGCCTAGTTCATGTTTCCTACCATTTTAAGGAAGCATGTAAGGATATCTATGTGTAGGTATATCTTTAGCCATATATCTATATAAGATGCTCGTCATTGTGGCCTGAGTTCATGTCCATGCAAGCTCAGCGTTTTACTTGCAAGGACCGCACGCCACTGCTGGCTGGATCTGGGGACCGCGCATTAGGAATCGAACCGCACCCCTCCACCGCACACCGCACACCTCACACCGCACACCGCACACCTCGGTGGTAAACAAAACCACGGCATAAAGGACCCCGAAATATGCATGTGCGGAAACTTTTCAATCACAACCCCAACAATAGATATTATAATAATTATATATATATATATATATATATATATATATATATATATATATATATATATATATATATATATATATATATATATATATATATATATATATATATATATATATATATATATATATATATATATATATATATATATATATATATATATATATATATATATATATATATTATATATTATATAAATTTGAATAATATAGCTGTCGAGGTTTCACCCAGTTTAGCAACTTCTAAACTGTATTTCACATTAAGAAGGAGAGTGGATTTGCTTCTTCCTCGAGAACCCACTGCTGCTAGACACGAGCTATGAGTTTCAAAACTTACAAGCCATGCCTTGAGCATGACATAAGTGGTTTTGAAATTCTTAGCTCGTGTCTATCAGCAGTGGGTCCACCAGGAAGATGCAAATCCACTCTCCTTCTTAACGTGAAATGGAGTTTAGTTTAGATCCCAACTTGGCCGAGTTGAAAACTTGGTAAAATCGGGCATAAGAAAACCATTTCAATATTGTTGTACGTTTTAAATACTCAATATACAATTAGGTTCGTTATATTATACATTTTATTCTCTTATAACTGTGCATGCATATATACTTTCCCTTACAGTCTTGATCAAACTTAGCGCTATCTAATTTTACTCTTACGCAATAAATATGTTCGCACTTAACCACGATTTGTATGTATGTTTCACCAAGCGAAATAACCGATCGCTTTATTCCTATGAAGCTACATAATTTCCCAATCAAAAACATGCAGCGTTCGAAAGACTAGTTCCAAGCCTTGGATTTCCTGATCGTTGCTTTCCTGGCTTCTCAAAAAGCACGCGGACGTTTCCTGCATTTTCTTTAAGGATCACCATTTATTGGATTCTCCTTGAAAAGGACGTCAAAGTTGATTTCCAGGCACTCATCCGAACCTCTCGTTTTAGGCAAGCCTGTGCTGTCCTCGTTCCAAAACCAAATGTTATTCAAGAGTAGGTATAATATTTCGTGACTTTTCTGTCCACACGACTGGAGAGAGTGCGTTCCATTACGAGACATTGAGATTTGATCTTTTAGACGAGGAGCCTAGCCGACATTCTGTCCGATTTTGATTATGGATTTCCAATCGCAGTTGAAAAATTGAAAACCACCACTGCACAGAGCCGATTGTAGGAACGTTTGCGAGGAAAATTACTCGGCGCTAGAAACTCAATTTGAATGTTTTATTCACAATAAGCGCGTCGTGCCGTTCTCGTTGACTGCGATTGATTCCCGTCATGTCACTAGACATTATCGGAGAGTGCATCAACGCAAATCAAATCACACGTAACGCTCCACAACAGAGACGTGCTATTTCTTCCCATCGCGGTGACATCACCCGAGTCAGTCACAACAACTCTAGTCGGCCGGCAGCAGGTTTCCGCATCGACGGGCTCTCAATTGCACAGAGCATGCCCCGTTATATCCATATCTTTAATGCATTAGCCAGTTGCATTAGATTAATTTCAGGCGATTTTTCATAACCTCTTCTTTTACTAACATCTCGGCGCAGCTAATTCATCAGGATGATTGAATCGTTTCATAACCGTAAAGTGTGTAGGTATCGCGGCATTCCGTGTATTATATTCTGCAGACGAGCGCATTGCAAAAATGAGCCATCATCAATCTTGAAGGCGCTCGGTGGTCTTGCAACGAAGCGTTCACTGCATAACCGTCAAAGGAGATCGTCTGCAGCACGGCGTTATGTAATGAGCTGCCATCCTGGCACACGGCATTCGGTGCTCGGATTAAGTTAATCAGTCTTTGATTGATAGCCGGTCCCCGTACGAATTCGACTGCACACCCATCCTTACCATAACGGTGTACACTGACCTTCGCAACGTTGAAGTGGTTGGGTCCACGACCGGTTAATCAATGATCTCGTTTTTCTCCACGAGGATAATAAAATATGATTTGTAGACCATGATTTCTTGACAAGCCGGCAAAAAATGCGAGTAGTTTTGAAGTGGCTAGTCGTGATGTTCACTAAAAGCGGTGCCCATGGGTTGCAATTTGACGCCGACGTCGCGTTACGGGAGAAAAACGCAGAGTGCACATTGGATCTAATTATATTGCCACGGCAATGTTGTTTGGGTTGTGTATACATGTGTATATAGGTAAACCTAATGGCATAATTCTTCGATGCACGCTGTTTTGGAGCAAGGGCACGGATGATTGAAAGGTAATTGTGATGCGATTTAATGATAATAACAATAATAACATCTTGTGCATGCCGATCATCTTCTTTGAATGCTGCACATGAGTGTTTATGATGTAAGACCGTGCGGTTGTGACTGACCAGCCGGCGATGTTGCCCGGTAAAATGTGGTGGATCGACGGCGTGTGTGCGCATTGCCTCGCGGTGGTACATTCTCTAATTAGCAGGTACATCGACGAAGAAGACCGAGGGCCCGCTAATGTACATCATGCCGCACCGCCGAGTATAAATAATAGGAGCATCTTCACTGGGAGCATCAGTTCCTCAGCATCCGAGGAATCAAGTGTTTACTACCTCATCCACTAAACTAACACGTATAAACAGCAACCATGATCAGTGCGGTAAGTTTGAAACACGAAGAGAGCGCCAAAGGGATACTCGTTCGGTTAATTAACACGAGAGATTGAGCTGTATAAATTTAACCAATAGTGCGTTCAGGAAATTATTGATCAGTGATATTTAAATGTTCGATTGCAAGCGAACCTATAGTGAGCCTATAAACATCACACTTGCAGCTTGGAGTACAGCCGTCAGGGAGCACACAGAGGATTGAAATAGTTACGCCTAAGGGTGTTCAGTCATAATCGGTACACCATTTTAACAATTCTGCTAGATTTTTATCTACCACACTAAAAAAATTGACGTAAAACCTTACACCCTCTGTACCTTGTATAGGTATATAAAAACAGAACTCGCATTTAAATTCAAACATTCAACAAACTGTTCTAATTGGTTTTAAAAGTATCCCAAGCATACTTTGAAAAACTCCAAATACTCGACAAACCGAAAATTTTGAAGGTAACTTTCTACGGAAAAGTCCCTTTATACTTCTCTCAGAATTAACGTGAATAGGAACCACCAGAATCAAACCACACATAGGTTTTCTTGATGCAATTCTGGTGGGCAGATCGTCCCCCGATGCGATTGGTCCAAGGTGTTTCTTATTCTGTAACTCTCAGAGAAGAGTCCCATCAAGGTGTTCGATTGGCAGAATTTGACAAAATCATTTCGCGGCAAGAAAAGCCACTGCCCATTGTCGTTGTCTTTGCTCTAGAAACTCAGCTCACATGTCCGTTCCGTCTGCTTGCAGAGATGCTGTCTGTTGGTCGCGATGACCGTCGTCACAGTGCTGGCCCAGCCCCAGGGAGGTCGTAGGTACCTTCCCCCCGGCCAAGGAGGCCAGAGCGGCGGCGGCCAGAGGCCCTCGGCCCAGTACGGAGCGCCGCAAAACGCAGCATACCAGACCGGAGGCGGCAACGGGGGATACCAGAGCAGCGGCGGCCAGAGGCCCTCGGCGCAGTACGGAGCGCCGCAAAACGCAGCATACCAGAACGGCGGCGGCAATGCAGGATACCCGAGTGGAGGCCCCAACGCTGCCTACCAGAACGGAGGTTCCAACGCGCAAAACGATGACCTTGCCGTAAGCACGCACGTCGCTTTCCCTGCGGTCCTTTAAGGGACTCTTTCAACGTTTGGCTTGGCTTTACGGTACTAAAGGATACCGTCACTTATACGCATGTGTAACACAAGCATTGATCGTAACAACTTCCTTTTAAAGTGGGTTTAAATTAAAATCACACTCTAGTGTTTATTGTACGGCGCACCAGGGGTTGCTATTGCCACAGCCTTCTGGCAACATTTCATTTATGCCAGCCGCAGGCAAGGGACAATCATTTTATTCAGAAAGCCCTGGTTGTGTGCTCAGATCAAAATTCAAACTCGCTAAAATTGCTATATATGAGGCATGGAGATTTAAAAAGACACAATTATCAGATGAATTTTCAGTTCAAAGCGTGTGAACTCCAATGAAACTCATAAATGTCCTTGCCCTGCAAAGTCTGGCGTAGAATAACAGTCCGATTGGATGAGTAAAATATTGCGAACGTCGTATGCAAAAGTAATGAAATTCTCATCGAATGCATATCATTTCCTCGTGCCTTCAGGAGCCCGCCAACTACGAGTTCTCGTACGAGGTGCAAGACGCCGAGTCCGGCAACGACTTCGGTCACCGCGAGTCCCGTCAAGGCGACGAGGCCACCGGCTCGTACCACGTCCTCCTGCCCGATGGCCGCACTCAGATCGTCGACTACGTGGCCAACGCCGAGGGCTACATGCCGACCATCCGCTACGAGGGCGGCGACGACGCCAACGCCCAGCAAGCCGGCGGCGCCTACCCCGCGGCGGGAGCGCCCGGCGGCGGACAGGGCGGTTATTCCAGGGGTGGACCCGCGAAGTACACCGCTGCTTCCAGTGCTAGCCAGGGAGGTTACAACGCCGGATCCCGGTCGAGCCAGGGGGGGTACAACGCCGGATCCCGACCGAGCCAAGGAGGTTACAACGCCGGATCCCGACCGAGCCAGTACCGTAGCGCTCAACAGGGCAACCAAGGATATAGGTACTAAAACCCGAACCTGCCTTCGACCACACACGGACCCCGATTGTTACGGCCATCCCACCCGAAAATGCGAATACATAATAATATGCACAAAGATATAATGCGGTAATGCCATCTTGTGATACTATATTATTATCCAGGAGTACGATTTAGTACACATGTATAAAACTCCACTTGTTAAGCATGCGTGCACGCACCATGGTTATCGCAATGAGCGCCTGTAAATATGCTTCTTGTAAATAGTTTTTAGTAATTTATTGAGTACCAATAAAGCTCGCCAAGAAAAAATATTTGTGGTTTTATTGTTATTTGATTTCGGAAAGTGGATACCTATACCTCGCCATCGTGTGGAGTCAATCCGAATCCATTCCAAACCGATTCTATTTCGATCCGATTCTGAGGATCAATTGCATAATTTTGTGATTGCAAAATCACTCGTTTTCTTGATCACTATACCCAATCAATTGCCGTATAAAAACGAGTGACAAGTCCGGTGATGACTGAACACAATCGCACCCCAGTCAGATTGAAATCAGATGTCAAAATAGGACTTATAATGGATAATTATTCACATATCGTGATTACTTTGCCGATCTGTGGGAAATGTACACTTGACTTGAGGCTCGTTGCAGAAGACAGGTGGAGGTAGTCTTCTTCCAGTCGCAAAAAAGTGGTCGTAATGCGAATGTAGACGCAGGTCATGGCTAGACACGTATATAGATTAAAATTGTACATGAACAACACAAATCTTCGTCGTTAAAAGTTAATTTATTACTTATCGAGCAAAGGATTTTAAACAAATGATCTAAATTCATCAATTATAAGTGACCAAGTTACACAACTGTGACCTGCTTACGATGATGTTATAAAGAAGAGTAGCATTACAACATTGATGAATGCTGATATCATGGTACCATACACTATACACATTCATGATGTGTGCTGTTATGACAGCAACTTGCTGATGATTATACCATTTGATGGCCTGAGGCTATCAAGCTATCATTAAAATAATGGTGTTTAGTATTAGTGCAGAATAATCAACCGCATCACCAACCATGTTGGCCATCGACCTAGCAATTCCTTCGCGAATCCTGACGGCAGAGACACTTCCTCGTCTTCGTTACGAATTACGATTCGCCGTCAAGAGTGTTTTATAACGAAATTTTGTAACTAATTCCAAATGGCAAAAAAGGAGATGGTCATAAGCTCTCAATTACTGTCTGCTGGCCTTCTTGCATAGGCGAAAAACGAAGGGCGGGAGACAAGAGCTGCGTTGTCCTCAGGCCGATGTGTGGACGCCTGAAGATACATTGTCTTTTTTGTGCCCTTTTTGTCATTTTCGTCCTTTTGTCCTCCACTTCGTCGTGAACATTTATGTCTCGCCCATCCGATACGATGTCTTGGCGCAGTGCTGCTCAACTTTGCTGATATAACGGGGGAACCAAAGTGTTTCTCAACTAAATCGGCGTCCCCTCGAAGCCAGGCTATAGCTCAGACAACGCTCGAGGATGGCTGCAGGAGAAGGGGATGGGATGGGATGGGATGGGATGGGATGGGGGTGATTTACCTCGAATAGTTTTCCTTTCCTGGATTTATTGTGACCATGCCCACAACAAAGAGACTGCGACTTTACACTTCCTGGCCTGATTGCGTACCCTCAATAACTCAATAAGCCCAGAAACATGGTAAACTTCAAGCAGACTGAAACATCTGGGATATGGCCCCCGCACCCCGGATTAGCGGACCAGCCGGGAAACTGGAAATGGCGTGTGAAATCCGAGCTCTTTCACAGCCTGTTGGACCGTGCCTCTCTCGCTCCACGCCCTGGGACACCGAAAGCACTTCACGGATGCCGTGAGTTTCCCGAGAGGTTAAGCAACACTTCCGAGTATTTTAATGGATGGGTGACCACAATGTTAGCATGCACACTATCAGTTCTGCTTGGAAGAGGAAGGTAACAGGGAACAAAGATGATGAAACAGCCTAGGTAATCCGTACACGCCCAGCTCTAGAAAGCATGGAAATTGGTCTGGAATCCGCCCACCGCCCTTAATATTCGACACGGATAGGTTATACGTGCCGGCACCGGGATCACTTTACTTCTAGGCTAGGTAGAGTTCGTCGTCACTGTTCCTTCAACCATAAAGAGTCTCCTATCCTTCGCTTACAGTCAACGCCAAACAATTATGTATCATGTTATTGCGATGGGAAGGGGCGAGGAAAAAAGGGCGATCCATGAAGAAAACGAGTTCAAGTTACAAATTAAGACAATATTATGTTGATCCACCAATTTCAGGGCTCAGCTTATACATTCAATGGACCAGGCAGTGTGCATAAACAGCGCACTAACACTCAAGTTCCCTTGGCAGTCGGAAAAAATGATAGAATGCCTCGAGGAAGTTTTTCATCGTCATCTTAGCCCACAAGTAGTCGGGAGGCGTGCAGAAGAGAGTGGAGGTGGATGATTTGACGTGGCTGCCTATTAAAAGAGGCCCCTCACTCCAAACTGGCTGGATGCAAATGATGGGAAGAAACGTTGCTGTGATCGTAAGATAAACTGGCAAACAAACAGGTTATTATCCACAATTTCATTCGTACAACGTAATTGATATTCAAACATTTGCAATTAAACTGATTTTATCTTCTTGAAATTGAAAGATTCTCCCACCGAGACCAATGTTTACCTGATGGCAATTAAAAGGAAGAAATGCGCGTGGCACAAATTGAATGAACTCGAAATTAAACTGCAGTAGCAGTCCCAGTAGCGATTGTTTCAATGCAAGCAAGATGCAATCAAGATCATACATTGCGATTTAGTATGAGCAAGTATGCAATCAATTAACATCGCTGCAACGATTCAGCCGTAACGATCGAATCATTAAGATCTCCACACAAGCCCATAACAACTGGTCCATTACGACACCCCATTGATCCTCTGCCGGCGTTGCACCATCCGAAGATGGCTCTACACGCGGCGCTCTTGGCGGCGGTCGGTGCGAGCAAGCGCACCCATGCCGCTAATTGCAATCAGCTTTAAGCGACTAATGACGGGCAATCGCCCGGCTAATGAAGCTCGGACCGCCGCCAAGCGGTTGATGCCCGATCGCCGCGTGATTATTGCCATCATTTTGTGATAATGTGCAACAATTAAGATGAGCGCAAAAAACGTGCGTGGGTTTTGAGCGTAAAAGTGGGTCGGCGAATTGTGTAAAAGACGATGCTGAAATGTACACTCTGATCTAGTTGGCGTAATATGTGTCCGTACGCGTCAAGGGTTGGACAATTTCACATTATCTTGCTTTGGTTTATCTCATATCTTTTGTCAAAAATCGTTCACTGCCTCTTCGCAGTACCGCATTATGTGCTGCGACGGCTTTGGAACTTATTACATCATGTTTGAATGTTAGATGCTCAAGTTCAAGTTCAACCAGTGAATAAATGAATCGGCGTAGACAGTGTCCATCTTCGAGCCTCTTGATCGTCGGGAGAAACAGCCTCATATAGTTATCAGATATTAATTACCCACCATTAATACATAATATAAGTATATAACCAATTAGCCAAATACTAAAATATATTAATGGATATAGTTGATGAGCGTAGCGAGCGAAGCGAGCGAAGCGAAATCATCAATTTCACTACTGCTAAAAAAAAACACTTGGTGTGTGTTTGTATGTGTGTTTGCGCGCGCTCTACAGGCCAAACGCCTGCTTCGAGTGGGATGAAATTTTCAGGGTGTCTACTTTTGTTCTCAACTTATACCCCCTGCGTTTTTCAAGAAAATCCTCCACACCCTTCACTTTCAAAGCAGAAAAAAGAGCAAAATTCGACAATTGGGCAAGTTTGGAAAAGTACGGAAATTTATTTAAAAGTGCGTATTTTTTTCTAATGTTCCCAATTTCGATTTGCCTTTAGAAACCATCAAAACCAAATCAAAACATCACACCAGATTTTTCCCAATAAAAACCAAACCAATAAAACCAAATAAAACCCTTGGGCATGAGTTACATCTATGTATTAACATGCACAATGCTTAATGATCTCAAAATGAGCATCTCGGACAGAAACAAAGAAAGATCAAAATCGTTTACATTTTCAAGTGATAAGAATTTTTGAGAAAGCTAGTTGCTCCATGATTTTCAAATGCTTTTGTCTCAATCTTTTAATGCGCAAAATACAAACCGCTACGCTCATCTTCAACGCAACACAAATTGCGTTCGCCCTAGTAATAAATAACGCTCTCTTGTAGCAGGCCATGTTAGTTCAATTTGCCAAAAAAATTGTTATTAAAAAAAAAATTATACATTGTAACATATATAATTGCAATATGTTCATACATGTAGAATGTTATATTAGCATCTAGCCTTGCAGCCCATAATGTAAAATTAGTATATACTCCGATACTCCGATATTTCTAAACACAATATATTAAATTTGTACTGGTGTGCTTTGCCCGCTACAAACAAATACTCAATAATAATAATAATGACTTTAAAAATATTAAGTCATGGGGAAAAATGTATTGTTCGAAAATCGTTGTATCAAAATGCTATCTGATGTACATATAACATAATTTTATTATAAAGAACTTAGAAATGATGCCGAATAATCGTTTAACCATTACCCAAATTAGACTCCTGAGCGAAGTAGATCGCTAACGTACATAGACTTTTATGGATAACAGTAAAAATATGTATTGTTGTACCTACGCAGTGAGAGTGTGATGTAATTTACCATTCATTGCTAATGGACAACAAATATAATTGTCCCACAATTAAAACCACAGGTGAATTGGGACAGAGTCTTTTGGGATTCAGTCCGAGAGATCCAAGAGACCTCCAACGACATAAGGGGCTGAAAGGCAGGGAGACGAAGCTGGAAAATGTGCCAACCGAACCGGGATACGAACCCGGGACTTCCCGATGCGCCTTTACTAAGCTATTCAGCCACACATTTTCACCGCTACTTCGGGTGGGACGGAGGACCTTGTTGTATGCTTGAATTGTGCGACAGAATAATATTCAGGACAAAATCAATCATCAGAGCCGGTTGATTCAGATAAATATTATAATTTATTTCAGAGCAGGTCATGCACCTGGAGCATTATTTACAAATATACAGACAAATTGCGTTACACTGTTGCTGTACACGGAGCTTCGAGTCGAACCGTTCAGGTTCACACACCTTGGTGACAATTCCCAGGGCCTCTCAGACACTCAAATTAGCTTGACTTCTGACAAAAGCCTGGAGAGAAATTTAGAATTTACTTCATGTTTACGCCGCTCCGAATGATTCAAGTACATTAGTTCCTGAGTTGAGTTTTTTCATCGACTGTACCCAGTGAGTAATTTGCACTCTGGGAAAACAATAGTTGTGTGACTTAACATCAAGCACTCGGTATGTTGAAATTTTATAGGTATACTATATATGAGTTAAGCATGGGTGCTAAAGTAAAATAAAAATATTGAAATGCCGGAAATTTTGAATGTGCCAAGAATGTACGCTTTCGAATGTGCATGTCACTAGAAAAGAGTCGGAAATTGTGGCCTATAGCAAATGATTATCGCAGTCCCTATCAGCCCCTCGAGAAAAGTACCAAGCCACGTCGCCGTCGCTCCCCGCAATCGCGGTCCTAGTATCGGTATCCGTCCTGAGCGCCGCGCGACGCCGCGTAGGGGCCGTTGGCGTCGTCGCCGCCCTCGTAGCGGATGGTCGGCATGTAGCCCTCGGCGTTGGCCACGTAGTCGACGATCTGAGTGCGGCCATCGGGCAGGAGGACGTGGTACGAGCCGGTGGCCTCGTCGCCTTGACGGGACTCGCGGTGACCGAAGTCGTTGCCGGACTCGGCGTCCTGCACCTCGTACGAGAACTCGTAGTTGGCGGGCTCCTGCAGGAACGAGAAAGTAGACAATGGAATGACGGAGTGATTAAGGGCCATGGTTAGATGGTGGTAAGGTGTTCGGAAATGCTCTGATGAGATTGACTTGCGGTCCTAAAAAGAACCTGGGTTCCTCGGAACCTTACCACCAAAGTAGACAATGGTAGGCATAGAAGACAGTCTCATCCTGAAGATGGCAGAGCGACCGCTGCTGAAACGTCGGATAAACAGGTCCATTTCAGGACCGAAAAGGTATCATTGGCAAAAAACTAGGAAAATAACTTGCTCTACTAAAGACTGATTGATTCTGGAATCGTGGTCGTCCATTGACTGACTTTGAAAATGATCTAATAAAGGAACAATGCTCCATACCAAGCTTGACCTTAAGCACACTTTAAGGGTTATTTTGCTAACGGCCGACAACGGTAACTAGAAGTGTGATGAATTGACAATTTGCAGAGCTGCTTGATGCGAAAGAGATCTGGTGATGGACATGTGAGTTCTCGCGGTGAACTACTGGGCGAATAGTCCATAAAATGTTTTGTAAGTAGTTGGAGTTACTTATCGGGCGAGCGTGATGATTCTTATCTTCCCTGCATCGAATATTCAATTATTGGGAATTTTAACGGTAAAACATGGTGAAAATAATCTGTGGTAGTTTCTTTTCACTTTAACTTAAATCGCTGAGATTTTCGCGACGGCAGTCGCGATCGCGCGCAACCACGACGCGGATTCCATGGGTTCGAATCCCCGTCGTCATTATAAGTATCTATTTGATTTTACGGAAATAATTTGACAGTCACGTATATGATTGGACCATGGATTTGCAGTTATTTGGGTAGTAAATTCGTACAATAATCATTGAGAATGGAGTGATTATGCCAACAAGATGAATTTCAGAAGTGGTATGATCCAATGTTGACCATGTGAATTAAATTGAAACTGCAAGTGAAACATCACTTGCGGTCGTGAACAACTTGCTCCAATTCCTTGCCGATTTCAGGGCCTCCTCGTCTCTACCTGTCGAAGCGATTGCCAATCCTTTTACCATTCATTCTTCGCCTACAAAAGCCTTAATTAGAGATTGCTCGCCACACCATCTTCAATCAACACACAAGTTTGCGGCTTTCCTTGTGCTATACGGCAGCAGGTAATTAATTTCGCTGATTGGTCAACGAGGTGCCGGCATTTCGCGCATGATGCCGCTCACACATGGGCGTCAAGCTAGTGGAGAATGTGCGAAACGAAATTGCAAAACGGCAACGCCCAGTCGCGAATCGTCCGCCAATAAGGATAATAAAAATATATCACCTACCAATTAGGCGTCATCGCATGTGAGTTAAGCACTGCAATAAATATCACTACAAATCGCGGATATCGCGATCTCTGCTACCGTTATACAGTTCTGCATACAGTTATTGATTATACTCCTTCATCGGTGCATGTATATAAGCTGAGTCGATTTATACTTGAGCCGTCATATATAGACACTTTGCTAAATCCAATGCAAAAGCACGTTAAGTAACGGTATATGACGTACTCTCCTTCCTTACGTTCTAACGTCCGATATATACTTCTTGCGTTTCCTCGCGAGCGAAATGTGAGTACAAGCGATACCGTAATACCACAATGGGAATTTTGAATCGAGACGAAATCATTTCACACAGTTAATTTGACGAGCATTAAAATAACGAAAGTCATGAAAACTAACAACTAGTGTCTCGTGCGGCTGCGCGAAAAGGAAGCTAGACTCGAGTCGTGTGTAGACACAACGCTGAGCGTCGAGGGCTGAAGCCAGCAGCTGTCTTCCTGGGTGTTTCCGCCACTGCCGGCCACATTGTTTACTCGGTTACATTACACTGAAGTGCCACTGCTTTAGTCCCGATTAGGTTCTTTTTCCTTGCTTTTATACCTCAAACACTTCCCATTTAAGCTGAGTACCTATACCTATACTTTATATATACACTCCATTTCACGTTAAGAAGATGAGTGGATTTCCATCTTCCTCGAGGACCCACTGCTGCTTGACACGAGCATAGAGTTTCAAAACTGCCCAGAGAGCGTTTTGTCCAGCTCGAGACAAAGCTTGTAAGTTTTTAAACTCTTTTCTCGTGTCTAGCAGCAGTGGGTCCTCGAGGAAGATGCAAATCCACTCTCCTTCTTAACATGAAATACAGTGTAGAATCTCCAAGCATGCCCTGGTGGTTTGTACAACCAAATCCTCTCCTTGAACCTGCTTGCCAGAAGCATCCTAAAAGTTCTGCACCCCAAAGTCCTCAATTTGCAAGTTGACAAAAGTGCAGTCTATTCCTAGCCGAGAATTGGGCCTGGGGGGCGATACTCACAGCAAGGTCGTCGTCTTGGTTGGATCGAGAGTTGGCGTAGCCGTTGAATCCCCCGACACGTCCCGAGGGGGCGCCGTATTGGGACGAAGGAGCGCCGTATTGGGAGGAGGGAGCACTGTACTGGGAAGCAGGAGCACTGTACTGGGCAGAGGGAGCGTTGTACTGGGAAGCAGGAGCGCCGTATTGGGAAGAGGGAGCGTTGTACTGGGCGGACGGGGCGCCGGAGCGGCTGGAGGCGCGACGAGCACCGACGCCGTTGGGGGCGCCGTACTGGCTCGACGGCCGCGACTGCCGGCGCGACTGGCCCGGGGCCAGGTATTGCCGGGGAGAGGGTGGCTCGGCGAACACTCCCACCATGGCGACGACGCCGACGACGAGGATCAGCTGGAAACGGGAGCGGAGAGACGTTGCGTTAGTGGGACGATGGTGGCGAAATTACTGTGTATTGATGTTTGAAGGGGGAGTTGACACAATTCCATATTATGATTATCATGTTAATTTCAAACATATTATATTGCAAATGATTTTGACAATCTATTGCCATCCAATACCCATGCTATAGCTTTTCACGATGATTGTATGTGGTTCAAGTAATTCAAATATGTTCAGTGGTGTGTATTTAGATCTACACCTAAGTATGATGAGATTGAGAGTTGAGTGACTATCCAATATGGTTCAAATGGGACCAGACATTGTTATCATAATTAATTGGTAAAACCTCGACTTACTTTGTACATGATTGCTGCTCTTCTGTTGTAGTGGTGCACTGCTGCTTATTGGAACCCAAAGACTGTGCCTTGTTCGAATTCGACCACCGGCATTTATACGTCTCACCGGTCCCCGGGGGGGCCGAGCGCCGAGTGACCGGTGCATCGAGGGCGGGGGTAGCCGCGGTTGCGTCACCGGGAGCCGGACCACATTGTCCGCAGGGGAGAGGAGCAGATCTTCGCGCAATCCTCGGACTGCGATGATCTAGATCGACGGCTGAAGGCTGCACTTTTGCGCGGCGAGTGCCGACGGCCGATCGCACCCATCATAACGCGGCCTGCGGTCGGACGCGAAGGCGAGCGTCTTCGTTTCGACGCCGTGAGGCACGTCTTGTACACATGGAGTGCACGGAAATGAGAACATATGTTCGA
The DNA here is from genome assembly GCA_921293005.1 of Nemoura dubitans. Taxonomy (NCBI): domain Eukaryota; kingdom Metazoa; phylum Arthropoda; class Insecta; order Plecoptera; family Nemouridae; genus Nemoura; species Nemoura dubitans. Next base: position 4,081,209 of record OV121074.1, read on the forward strand.
CCATGCGCTTTTCAATCTAAGCTTGATTGTAAAACATGTTTTTGGTAATATTTGAGTGTGTGAGTGTAAGCTGTCTCTCGTTATCAAGAAAAGCTCCAGACATTTTCTCTTGGTTTTGTCCTAGATTTTGTGCGATTGATTATGGTGAGCATTGCAATAAAAACATTGCATTGGGCCTCCTCACGATAAAGCCTAAAGACACCTGTCGTCTCCGAAAGCGGCCGATTCTTTATCAAAATGCAGAATGGAAGATCACAACATTTATGTATTTAATAATTAAAGAACATTTTCAGATTTGTGCTTAATTCGAGCACAGCCGAAAACAGCCGAAAGAATGTTTGCTGAAAACATACATTTTGAAGTACCTGAAGGTCTATCGATTGTAGATCATTCAAGTTATGCAGTTTCTGTTTCCGGTTGAATTTTCGTGAGATGCAACTAAGTATTGATCTGTATAAGTTTAATTACTTTTCGCAGATATACCTATTGCATGTCCGTAAATTGACCTCGAGAATTTTGAGACGATAAGTAAAATACTTTTTATCTATAATAGGATAGGATGAACCATTAATGTGTAGGTAGTACATGCATTCGATACATTGTAAACCATACCATAATGTAGGTAGAAAGTCCAAAATAACCTGAAAACAAATCCCAAAATAAAAACAAGCCATGTGTTTAGTGTTCAGTGGACCAGCACCCCAGGGCCGTGATACCAAGAGAGCAGCCATGCGCCTGGTTTGCGACAGGGCTCCACTTTCCAGGGCAAAGATACTTTTATAATAGTCCATGGTCTGCCTCCATGTTAAACCATATCCACGCCGATGTCCCGTCTTGGTAAGGTCCCTAGATATTTAGCTCCAATGTCCCTGTCGTGGGGAAATAATCAAGATTGTCTTCAAAACGGTGGGAATGGTTTTGCACGGTAAACTGCAACTAGGGAGGCTTCATGGACCGATCGTCTTTAGTGTTAATCTCAGACGAATAAATTCATCTATAAGGTATTATTGTAAAGCAGTCTTTTGGAGACACACTTTGAGAAGACCTGTTGCTTTGGCAGACTGTAAGTGCTGGAAAGTCTGATCATTCGCTCAAACTATTTTATTTAGCATAGTTCCTCCATGGAGGATGCAGGCAAAGAGGAACAACCTGGTCATTTCTCCTCCCTATTTACTCAAAGATGCCGTCATGGCTTTCTGATTGTAACCGCCCCAAAACACTTAAACTATTATATCTATTATTAGTAATTGGTACTCTGTATTATAAAGCTCCTAGAAGAGGTTCCTGATATACATTAAAAATAATCTTCCCCATTAACGCGCGTTGCAAACTATTTTCTATTTCGTGCACGTGAAAAGGATATCCGCGTTGAAATGCCATTCATTCCTCGTAAACTGAAGTCATCGCAAACTATTTCCGATTTTAGACCCATGCGGTCACAGTCCTTGTAAAGGGCAGACGCACACCAAAACCATGGTACATCTAGCAATCTTAATTACCCCAAGGGAGGGTCGCACGTCAAAGGATGGACCCGACTGGCGTGATGCGCTCCAGTGACATGAGAGTTAATTGTAGTTCCCTTCGCAAGCGACAGGGTAATTACATGACTCGTCCATGAAATCATCTCAATCACGCCGCGTGGTGATTCGTCGAACGGCAACCGAAGGACGGTGCTTGTACACGCCTCAATTGACAGGACCACAATATTTTCCAATATCTCTTTCAACACAAATCACCGGCCCATTCAATTCAAGATTCAATTCATCAATACACGAAATCGGTAGCCAAATATGAAAACACCCGCCAATCAATTGAACCACCTGCCAACGCCTCTCAATGCAAACAAATCCGAAGCGAGAGCTCGCGACTCGCCTCTAGCAGTCCTTGCCGACGCCGACGCCGACAGCCGCGTCCTTGCGTCGGGCATCCCGTCCGCAAAGAGAGCACGCCGCCGCCGCCGCCGCCGCCACCGCCTCCTCCTCCGAAGAGCGGCACCTCTAATTGCTGGTCTCAATGAAATCTCGCGCGTATAGTAACCGTCTCGGCATGCATCGCGCGAAGAGGAAGGCCCCCTCCGGCCTGCACTGAAGTCGGCGTTATGCGAGCAGCTGATCGTGATGAGGCAAGATGTGTGGAAGAGCCTCACTGGCTGTGTAGGTTTGTTTTTTTATCGGTGCCTTTACGATGCAAGCGGCGATGCTCCAGTTTGCGCGCGCATGAAGAGGTCTCTCGGATCGTGGCTGCATTTTATGTTTCGTTGGTCTCTAGGTCGTTTCGCGGATTGTGCAGAGAAAAAGCTGCGTGTTTTGTAGCCGCAAGACAGATAGACTATAGAAATAGCCATGCACACAATAGGTGTACTATCGTAAAGCGTTACGAGCAATAAGATGTTTGCTCGCTTTACTTTCGCGCGTTCAAATCTCCTAGCAGGTCGGGTCCTGGGAGTTGATGAGCATGTGTGTACATACATGTGAGACTGCCGATGAAGCTGTGATACCAATTGTTTCGGCTCATGAGTGCAGAGCAGCAAGAAAATAAAATTCACCTTCGAACAACTTCCGTACATGCTCAGTGTTATGGCATACACGAACAAAATGTGCACTGATGATCACTTTGGTTCTTCAGAACAACAGTTTGGGAGTACAGTGATACAGGAGCGACTATAATATACATACTTTATTATGCCCGGCATTCCAGCCTGTCACACCGATCATTAATCTATTACTCGTCTCCGCAATGATCACTTGTTCACAATAAAACTTGACACATTTCTTTGATCTTAATGTAGCTCGTAAATAATGTGTAGCTAACATTCACATCGCTGGCTGGGGTTTGGCGGGTTGTTTTCCCAGATGCAAGAGACGGTCAGTGATGATAAACAAAGTAACTGACAATCCGAAAGCGTGCTCATGCTCGAAGTTTTTCGTGCAATTATCTTTTTGATGGGCTTTCATATCATTTTCCTCGATCAATCGGTTCAATTTCATAGCCATAAAAAGGAATTGATATTTACAAATCCTCTCGAATTCCTGTTTTTCTTTCTTGCATACCTTTATCTTTATATGCATTGCACGTTTAAATATATACTTGGTATCTTAACAAAAATAAATTATGGTTTTAGTATTGCGGATGGCTGCGGAATGAACATTTATCTGTGAACAAGGCTACTAATTATATAAATCTTCCGCAATAAACGGTGTACATTTTCCATTCTTATATTATGTAGGTAGCGGTTACTGCACAGGGGCAAATCAGCCTCTCAAACGATACATGTATAATATAAAAATTATGGAATAATAAATATTTCCTCTGGAGATTATTTTACTATTTGAAAATCCGTATTATATACCTATACCTATACTATTTAGAGGCTATCTGCTATTTATAAAAACTTATTTGCATCTGTAATTAATGTTGAGACGGGAATTGATATGAAATGATAAATATAATAATAGTATTACTTCAAGTAATAAAGTGAGAGGTATCAAAAACAATAATATTATATACCAACATTACTACAATCGATATCACTGCAGAAAATAGGAAAAAATGTACCTTTATTTACCCATATCAAATCAAATAAATGCCCTAAAAAATAAACACATATGGTTGTAGCGAAAATATTACTTTCAAAGATCTGAAATTGCACAATCAATTTATATCCAATTCGACAGCAAATTTTTTGCTATAAATTTTTAAATTCTAAAAAGTAAACACATTTTTGTAACACGACGAAAAAGCGAACACATTTTCGTCATAGGTAATCCAAATGGGTGCGTGCGTGAGATCTCATAGCCTTCATGGGCAACACACCTCGCACACACTGTAAGTACACCTTGACGTCGATCTAAGGCGATATGCTCTAAACGAATCGATGAAATCAGACGGATTTGCATGCGGCGGCGGCGGCGGCCGAAACCCCATCATCCCGACGAAATCGAAAGCCTCCTGACGCAACCTCGCCGATCGGCCCCTTGCGTTTCGGCATCGCGTCATTGATAATAGTCCATCGCCGCCGACGCCGCCGCCGTCAAAGCCGGCGCGCACGCAAGCGTCTTCAATGGCGGCCCGACGTGAAGTGCCGTAAGTGGTCCACCCGTCCCTGCTTTTTTTTTCTCTCCCAGTGTGCTCACCTATCGCTCCGACCGACGATATCTTTGTGTACCGAAACGTACACACGAGCATCACGTGGCCCGCAGTAATTATTGCACTTACGTATATAAGGCTCGGTACAATCGAGATGGGCATCAGTCGCCATCCGTCGGTTCCAGAGCAAGCAAGGATCCCACGCATTACAGAAGCTCTCACATGGCCAAGGTATGCATCATCGTACACATCGACTTCGTAGGTTCGACGTCGGCTACGAGAGGACGCCGTTCAGGCAGGGACGTTGATTGAAAAACATTATCATCACAAAATCAGCGATGTCTGGATCGGCTATAGTATATAGTTTTTGTAAATGTTCTGGATAAAATCACACCATTTCACTTGGTCTTGGAGACACATTGCACTATTAGCACTATTTTAACAAATCAAGAGCTGCACATAATAAATTATAATCAGTGTGCTTTGCCTTTTTATGCCATATGACACGATCTTACTAATTACAACAAAATAGAATTGAATGTGCAGGTATAGAGACTGGGCGAATGGACCTAATATCAATAATTTTTGTACATGCTAATTCCGAGTTAATTCACAACATCTTTCAAATGGGGAAAAGGGCATTGGGGAAGTAAAGTGAGAGGTTTTCGCGGGCTCACATGTCCCGTGCAACACATTGCAGCCATTCGAATTGTCTCTCAAAATATTTCCCACTTCTTGTGCCCATCCACGCTGTTCCTTTTAAACGCCCCCCGTTTCTGTCACATATGGCCTGCTAAACGCCCCACGTTCTCTGCCCCGCAGCTCGCGTTCGTGCTCGCCGTCGCGGCGCTGGTCGGTGCCGTTATGGCCGAGCCTCCCGTCGACTCGTACCTCCCCCCGGGCCAGAACAACGGCCACCACCATCACGCAGGCCGTCAGGGACACCAGCAGCCGCAGCAGCAGTACGGCACCCCCAGCGAGTTCAACAACGAAGCGCCGTCGCAGCAGTACGGCACGCCGGGCGCGTTCAGCAACGACGCCCCCGCCTCCGAGTACGGCCCTCCTCGCGGCCAGGACGACACCGCCGTCGACGCGTACAACCCGGACACCTCGTACGAGGCGCCGTCCAACCAGTACGGTCCCCCGAAGAGCAGCAAGCAGAACTCTCCGTCCAACCAGTATGGGCCGCCTAGGCAATCCAGCTACAACAAGGCGCCTGCCCAGCAGTACAAGGCCCCTGCCCAGCAGTACAATGCCCCTGCCCAGCAGTACAAGGCCCCTGCCCAGCAGTACAAGGCCCCTGCCCAGCAGTACAAGGCCCCTGCCCAGCAGTACAACGCCCCTGCCCAGCAATACAAGGCCCCTGCCCAGCAGTACAACGCCCCCGCTGCCCAGCAATACAAGGCCCCTGCCCAGCAGTACAAGGCCCCTGCCCAGCAGTACAACGCCCCCGCTGCCCAGCAATACAAGGCCCCTGCCCAGCAGTACAACGCCCCTGCCCAGCAGTACAAGGCCCCTGCCCAGCAGTACAACGCTCCTGCTCAAAAGTACAACGCTCCTTCCAGCCAATACGGAGCGCCTAGCCAGAGCAACCTCTTCAAAGCCACCCCTAGCGCCCAGTACAACGCACCTTCCACTTCGTACGGCACCCCGAGCCGTTCATTTGGCCAGAACAACGCCCGCAAGCCCGTGAACGCCCCCGCTGCCCAGTACGGAGCCCCCGCTGCCCAGTACGGAGCCCCCTCTGCCCAATACGGAGCCCCCTCTGCCCAGAACGAACTCAGCGAGCGTGAGAAGAACCAGATCCGCGAAGACGCTCTAGCGGTAAGAACCACAAACATATTTAACAAACGATTCAACCTCACAAATGCGCACACTCAAAAACACAACAGTCTTGCCCAGCAGTACCATGCTCTTGCTCTAATATACAGTGCACATGCATTTTGCATGCTTTTCTTAACATCAATCCATTTATTCAGTGTTGCTTACCAAATTCGTTTACCCATCCGACCAAAGGGAAGTTTAGCCGATGTGCATGTTTGATATCGGTGACAGATTTGGTTCTGAAGAATCACGTTCCATCAACTTATAATTTACAGACTCCCATGCATTGATTAAAGCGTCCAGTGCCACAGAACATTGCCACACCACGCACCCCCACAATCGAAACGCTCCCCTAATCTTGTTCGCAACTCGCAGGAGCCCGCCAACTACGAGTTCAAGTTCGCCGTCGACGACTCCGAGTCGGGCAGCGCGTTCAGCCACGAGGAGAGCCGCGAGATCGAGGGTCCGGTCCGAGGATCGTACCGTGTGGGACTCCCCGACGGTCGCACCCAGGTGGTCGAGTACGAGGCCGACTCCGAGGGCTACCGTCCGGTCATCACCTACGAGGAGCCCCAGGGCGACGGTGCTCAGGGATACGGCCAGGGCGGTCCCGAGGGATACGCGCAGGGAGGCAACAAGGCGGCACAGAACCAGGGGTACCAAAAGCAAGGTGGTAACCAGAACCAGGGATACCAGAAGCAGGGTGGTAACAAGAACCAGGGATACCAAAAGCAGGGTGGTAACCAGGGCCAGGGATACCAACGTCAGGAGAGCCACAGCGGTAGCCATTCTAGCCAGCAACAGGGATACGAACATAACCACAGCCAGTCGAGTCATCAGAACGGCAACCGTGGTGCCAGCAACGACAGGCAACAGGACGATGGATACCATTATTAAGTCACTCGAGTCCGACCGATGATTGCGATTGAAGTTGATAACTCTGCATTGTGATTGGCTTATTATATTATTTGACATGAAGTGAAACATTTTTGAGAGCCGGTCGCAATGTGTTTAGTATCAACTCCAAGACCCGTATGCGTGCTTTATCAACAAATTGAGTCAATTTTGGCACTACATTTCTCGTTAAACGCGTTAAACGCGAGTTACCATTTTTATTTAACTGTTTATACAAAGAAATGTAATGCCGACATGATTATTCTAATATATAATATATATTAATATATAATATATTTTACTCTTATGTTTTATACATAAATGAAATAAAAATGTAATAAAAAATAATATAATAATGTGAAATGTTATTACATTTATGCTTTCCCTCTCCGTCATAGTGCCATCCCCATAGAAACAACTCATATTACGGATGCGTTTACCGAACAGCACGTTTTTGCACTGGATTAGTTGTCGTAAATTGACAGAAATCAATTTACGACAGGGTGCATAATGTTTATTGTGTAGAATATAACATACTCATTTATGGAAATAATGTGATAACTATGTTAGGATGCAATTGAACATCATGCAAGTCATCTAACAACGCAAAATAGATCAATTACTTATTGTGTGATAAAACCACTCGTCATTATTGTGCGATCCATTCGATAAAAATATCCGTAATGGTGTCGACGGGCACATGACGCAATTTCTGAGCGATTCGTTTACAATTTTGTAAGTGGGAAAAATCTTTTGATAGGCTAGTTGTACTGTTATACAACTCCAAGACCTAGGACTAGATATAGTCTATAGACTAGACCAAAAGAAGCTTCGATGACATATCTTCATTCTTCAATAGACCTGACCTCACACGACATTTTAGAAATTCAGTCAATGCCAATGTGGGATCTCGGGTGTGGGTAAGTGCTATTCAGTCATTCAGACAACAACATATTAACATAAATGTCGGCATTTGGCATTCATTTGTCGTCTAAATTAGAGCGAGTGATGACTTTCGATTTCTTCGAGATCTTCACCACTCATCAAACGTGTCTTTGAGAACTCGTTGATTGCGACGGCGCGTCGCTCTCGCTTTTGTCTTCATTCATCTCCGCGTGGCCGTGTCGTGCGGCGAGTGCCGAGGCGCCGTGACTGGCGGTAGGTTCGCGGTCCGACCGCCGCAAGTCGAGGGCGCCACGCAAGGCTACAGGCCCGTGGACCGCTCCTCTGCAGAGTCGGCTGGCACGCTGGCGGTGCGGACAGCATGAGCGGCAGCACTCCGATTTGAACACTTTTACTTCAGTACAATAATGGTACAATGTGTGAGGGTAGAAAATCGACCGAGGAATCGAGCTGGATAGAAAAGTACGCATATAAGAAAATGCGTTATGTGCAAACGAAAAATACCGTCGGCTAGCCAAAAGATCCAGCTAAAAATTCGCGATTCTGACATCAATGGTGGCGTGCTACCCCTTTGTTAGAATCCTCGTACAAATGACGAAATGCATAATCACTCCGATGAACATTTTATGCTAATTTGTGTGCTGGAAACTAATCCATTCTACCCAAACCAGTCACGCCCTATCGAACGTATGAAGCCAGTAGAAACTTCTACCCCCCATACTTTGCCAATAATGCCACTTTGATCCTAAATCGATTGCACTGACTTGTTCAAAGCAAGAGTCGTTCATACCAGATCGACAATGCCTCGACCATAAGATCACTCCAGTAGGGCTTTCGAACGCGTGTGGCCCGACGTGATTGCTCTAAGAACGTCTAGGCTGCACTGGACACGTGGTTGATCTCCACGCCGCTAGGATCGCATCCTTGACGCCGCGCAGGCGCCTGGGCCGTGATGGTTCACTGCCCGTCCGACAGATGGCCTACCATTCGCGCGAGCGAGAGCGCACTTCGCTCGCTGCCTGCTTCACGCCGCCCAGGGATTGGTTGGAGCCGAGCAATGACCTTGAGCAAGGTGCCGTATAACGCGTGGTCACTGAGATTCATACTTTAATCCACCTTATCCTCCCAATAATTGCGTTGGTATTAAAAGCGCATACGTTTATTACGCTAATGTCCGCAACAACAAACACAATAAATATGCTGAATTGCCATTCCACGAGTATGGTGGCGTCACCGGGATGGACTGTCAGGGGGGTGCGGATTCACAATCCGTGGTTTGCTAATCGTCCATGGACGGACCACTATTCTGTAACTTTCCTATGTGACATGAGATGCAAATTAAGTGAGAACCATATGTTATATGTGCCACATGATAGCATGTATAGATAGCTGTCTATATATTCTTATCCACTGTTGACATTGGATTTCTCACCCTAATGCAATGTGAACTAACATGAAAAAAATGTACAGATTAGGATCCTAGTGCAATTTCAATTCCCTATCCAACATAATTCTAACATATGTTTGGCATCCTGCAGTTGTGTGCAATTGTCCGATGAGATTTAACTCGCAGTTTTCCCAAGTTGTCAATAAGACGTCTTTGGTCCAAGGTCGAGCTGTCAACTGACAAGTGACAATTCATTCGACTGTTTCACACAATCGCCACCCTGACATTTAGGTTCAATTTTGGAAATAATTGCTTGTCATTTTTTAATGCCACGTATAGATATAATGAAGAATGTATAAGTGCCTTCTATATATAGGTATGCCATCACTCAGAACAGATGGTATTGTTTAAATTAATAACGCTTGCTGAAAAAAGCCTTCGGAAAATTGACTGTACAAGGTCGATCTCCGGATCATTTTAAAGATGGATGGGCGTAATTAATTAATTGCAAAAATAAACAACTATAATTCATCTAGCTATTCTTTCTCTCTACTTAAGTGAAAATGCAACGGTACTTTTAGTATTTTCGTACCACGCTTCATTATACCATCAGAGGAAATCGTTGGTAATTTTCGTAATTTCCGAGAAACCGGGATTCTAGTTTTAAAGGCTTTTTAAGTGTTCCTTGGCTTGTATTATATTATACATGCGGCACCCACGCATATGACATCTTTCATCTCCTTGCTTGCGGCAATCTCTGGAGTCTCTGAGGTGTGATTCGAGCTTTCTTTGGTAAACAGCTGCAGATCATCTGTCATTGCCGCAATGTCAACACCGACGCCTCCAGCCGGCCGTGCCGCCGACAATCTCATCTTTGTTCCACTGCACATGCCGAGCAATTCCCAGCCCAATAACTCATCCTCGGCCGCACCCCGCGACACGGCAGCACCGGTCACCGCCGCACCGGCGCATCGCAATCGCAGAGACAATGGCCGCGAGTGTCGGCAACCCACCGCCTTCTCGTGACGGGCACTCGCGAATTGTGACGCCGGGTTCGGGCAGTGTCCGTCGCCGGCGCTGCGAGTTTGGTCCAGATATCGCAATCCGTCGGCACGATGCTTTGCCAAAGGATTGCACCGCGTGTTTGCACCACGAATTGCAATAATTATTGCGTGAAGATAGTTCGTATCGTATACCGATGAACTGAACTGTAACCCAGCATATTTAAATAATATGAGAAATCCCACGGTACGATAAGATACTATGGGCAACTGTCCACTTTAAAGTTAAGTTCAGCTGCAGTGCCTCGTTTAAGGCTAGGCGGAAAAGCTGAGGCTCAAAAGACCAGCTTGCGATCAGCCAATTACACAATCAGCCCGCGATTGAATTTTTTGAGCGTCAAATCATTCGCCTAAACTCCATTTCACGTCAAACTCAAGTAGAGTGGATTTGCATCTTGCACGAGGACCCGTACTGCTGCTTGCCAGGAGATAAGAGATTAAAAAACCTATGCACGCCATGCCAATTGAAAAGGACCAAAGGCTGAGTGCAGTTTTGAAACTCTTAGCTCGTGTCTAGCAGCAGTGGGCCCTCGAGGAAGATGAAAATCCACTCTCCTTCTTAACGTGAAATGATTTTTAGTAATACCCCGATAAACGAGGGTCTAGTTTTCGTTTTTCCGGTTTCCGATTTGTGGAAATCATTAATCATGCATCATGTCCACAGGAAAATGTATAACATCGGGGGGTGGCAATGTTATCCTCTGTGTATCAAGGATAATGCCCGGTAAAGTGCATCGTGATTTCGGCTTAGCCAAATGTTCGTCCTCGCGGGGGATTCACTGCCATCACGATCGTCGAGCTGGTTCGTGACCGAGCCGGGGAAACGCGCGTTGCGTTACGGCGCAGGCGTGGCGCTTTGTCAGGCGATTAGTGGCCGCCAGTGTCGATGGTCATCGTGGGCCGTTGTCGTGGCGACCAGGACCCGAAGTGTCGGGCCATTATCACCAGGGTCGGGGCCTCCCAGACGCTTTCGGGGAACCACTGCCCTGTGGGTCCGCGGGGTGGGAACGTGACGCGGCTATTGGACAGTGCTTCGTTTGTTTCGTTGCGGTGTAATCAAGCGTTATCATGTGTGGTCTCGTCTAGAGAATTTATTATCAAACTATTTTCTTTGTGCAAAATAGGTAAAAAATTACGTAAGTGGTGTTAGCAAGTTGTCGATGGAGACGGTGGGAGAAAGGGCCAGTGTTTTAACGCTTTAGATGTGTCCAAGATGGGTGATTAAATAGACATAATCAGACACATGTCTTGAAATTAGGCATATGTTGTCATTTACAAAAATGCGAAGATAAGAATGGTTCCAGAAGTAAACATTTTGCATTATTTTCAGAGAGTCAAACAAATAAACACATGTAAGAAGCCGTATTTTCTCAGTAATTTTTAAACGCCAGTGGGATATGACTAAGTTGTCCCAATTATATAATCTGCAATTTTTGAATCGCCCTTAAGGGCCCATCGATTTTTTTTATACGACTTCAAATCAATATATTTGAGAAAGTGAATGGGGTAGAAAAACAAGGTTATACTTTCTGGGTCTCGCAAAATTGAAAAGCATTTTTGGCGGTACCTATATACACTCTTAGAACGCAGACTCTTGGCAGCCCGGAAGAAAACCCTTTAAATCTGGTCACGTGCATGCATTTCAGCAGCTACCTATGCCTCCTGACGATTTAAACAACCCGTGCTGTGCATTTCATTGACACCCGATGACCTGATGCAAATAGCAAGCTCCAACTCGGCTGGTGGTCCTCATGGTAGACACGTTTCGCCCACCAACCAGAGGCTCTGGTTTGGGGTACCGCAATTTCGATTACGGAACGCAGCCGATCTGGAATTCAGAGTTAGCATAATATGCATATCCATTGGGTTGGCTGCTATATACGTGTTATTATCGACTCGAAATGTCGTGCCCCATGGACTCTCGATTTGGACTCTCGAAATGGACTCTCGAATTAATTGGTCCGTGGCCAAGAGCAGAGTGGGCGTGTCGTTAAGAGGAGCTGCAACTGCTCATGAGGGTCCTCGCCCTCATGACGGTAACCCTACTAAATAGGGTGGCTCTAAAGCGTGTGAGCTGGAAACGGTATGCTGTGAAGTTAAGCAACATTTCGTCGATTCGGGTTTTGGATGGGAGATCATTCACACGGATAGGTATAGCAATTGGTATAACCGAAGGTGTGGCAAATATATCACAAAGCCAGACGTCATTCTGGCTTTAGTTCCCACATGGTCAACTCACTTAGCAATAGAACACAGATTGAAACAGTTCCTTTTCATAACCTAACCGAACCTTACTAGGTTCCTTCGTCGATGGTGCAAGGGTGACAGATTGAAAAATAGTATATATAATACGCTCGAAAGTAACCACATTTCTGCACAGCTCAGAAATTGCGTATACTAAATTCCTCATTGTGGTATATGCACCGTCCTTCAGGGCCGGTTGGAGCCCTTGGTGCTCTGCGGCGAGGAATGGTTATACGGAGAGAGCCCTTGGTGCTCTGCGGCGAGCAGTGGTTACGGAGGGAGCCCTTGGTGCTCTTCGGCGAGCAGTGGTTACGGAGGGAGCCCTTGGTGCTTTTCGGCGAGCAGTGGTTACGGAGGGAGCCCTTGGTGCTCTGCGGCGAGCAGTGGTTACGGAGGGAGCCCTTGGTGCTCTGCGGCGAGCAGTGGTTACGGAGGGAGCCCTTGGTGCTCTGCGGCGAGCAGTGGTTACGGAGGGAGCCCTTGGTGCTCTGCGGCGAGGAGTGGTTAATCACTGGGCTCCTTTCCTTCTCGACTGGCGCAGACCCATCATCGCCCCCATCGCCACCCCCATCACCACCTCCATCACCACCCCATCACCATCCCCTTCATCACCCCCATCACCACCCCCATCACCACCTCCATCACCACCCCCATCACCACCCCCATCACCACCCCCTCATCACCGCCCCCATCACCATCCTACACCCGTGAACGCCAACGCAATTCCAATCGGAGCAGCGAGCGAAGACTTCAATTTGAAATTTTCAGGACACCTTCAAAATCTCTGAACTTAGGACTGAGACATTTTAAAAAACGATCGGTTGAGAACTTTTCACAAAATGTTTCGATTTTTCACATTTTTAGTTCGCAAATAATTTCGAAGTGACATCTTCACCAAATTTTGTACACATTGCTATCATCGAATGAATTTGTAAGTGATTATTGATGAGCGTAGCGAGCGAAGCGAGCGGAGCGAAATCTTCAATTTCACTTACCCCAGAAAAAAGTCACTTGTGTATGTTTTTTTGCTTTTTGTGTTTGTGCGCGCTCTACAGACCAAACGCCTGAACCGACATGGATGAAAATTTCTGAGTATCTACCTCTGTTCTCAACTTAGACCCCCTGCGTTTTTGAAAAAGATCGGTTCAGTAAATATTTTATAAATCAATTTGTACGAAATTTTTCGATTTTTTCAGAATTTTGAACCCCTGTAAATTTCAAAGTTCTTAACATAACTTCACCAAAACTTCTAAACATGTTGACCTTATACATTTTTATCATGCCTGCAAATCTTAGTTCGGTAGGTTTTTCCAATTGGTTTTTATTAGCATTTTTGTGGTGTTTTTTTCGTGATTTGACGGCTGACTCAATACGAGTCCGGTTTCCTTCGTTTCCTTGGTTACCAGCTTTGTTGACCTCGAAGAGAAACAAAGGAACGTCAGAATCCGTATACATTTTCAAGTGATCAGAATTTTCGAGAAGGCAATGGTCAGGTTTGGTGCTCCATGGTTTTCTTGTGACTGCTGCCTGCACCTTTAATCCGCTATACACAAACCGCTACCTACGCTCATCTTCAACGCAACACAAATTGCGTTCGCGAAGCCCTTGTTTCGTAAAAGTAAGTTTAGGAACATCAGATCTATCGCTCATTTTTCAACGCGGTAACGAGCGTTTGGCGTAGCCCGAGTTACTAGCATATCGACATAAGACATGCAGAGGCAGTTTTCAAAACAATGCGTCGCCAACACACCAAGCAGATTTCGAGATCAATTGCATTTGCGTTTGAAAGTGTAACAATTCGTGGCTCATCCAAGGCTGGCCACATTCATCAGCCGCCCAGACGGCCATCTGCAGACAGCCGGGCATCATCTGCCCAGGCGCGTGCGCTAATTAGGCCAGTGCTGCCGCGGGACGCTCGGCGGCGACGCTCCGAATTACGCAAACAAGCGGCGGGCGACGACGACGCCGCCGCGCCTTAATATCGACAGAGATGCGTTGTTCGCGATAGGTCGAGTGGGTCGTAAAGATGTTGCAGAGCAGAGTGGGTCGTAAAGATGTTGCAAAGCAGAGCGCGGTCCGATTTTGATGCGCTGGTAGATGGCATATCGTCGGTTTACTGGTGCTGGTTTCGAGCGAAAGTGGCTTTTATGGGGGTTTACGCCATTTTACAATACTTCAATTATAGGAATTGTGGCAAACAGTTTATCCAATTCCGTATTGATCGTTCTAAGATCACACTTTTGTTCATGTACAGGTAACATTCTTTCACAACTTTTGAAATAACGATGAAACACAAACAAAATAAATATTTGTATTTGTCATTGAAGAATTTGAAGAATTTGATTAAGAAGGAGTTGTGGGGGATGATGATTGAAAAATGTGAGGAAGAAGAGGAACAGTAAAGTGAAATAACGGAATGAAGGAAGAGACAAGAAGCGTCAGACGTGGCTGGCCGGCTTCAATAAGTTTCGAGCCTACATATTTTTTACCTATTTGTTTAGCCTATTATTAGCCTATTAGCCTATTTATTTGTTTACCTATTATGTTTAGTACCTATTTTTAGTTAATAAAGACAATATTATTATCTTATTATTATTTCATTGAAATAATAGCTTCGTTTGGTTGTCCACTTAGTAACAATATACATAACGAGATTTCGGTTATCTTTTTGACGTCAAAATACGCAGCAATGCATTGATCTAAATCTAGCTGGGAAAAACAAGCTAAAACACCTAGTTATCATCTCATTTCGTGAACGACCTAAAAACCTAATAACATGGTTCTAAGCCTGTGAGTGTCAATGTATAATATATGATACATTCACGAATTACTGGTCAAAACCACTTGAGAGTTTGGGTTAGGAAGACGCGTGCCGACCCTTGTAAGCTCTGCTTAGCTCTATTGTGTTCTCTTCGAGAGTGACAACTGACGGATCTCCTTGCAAATAGCTGCGTTGTCACTATCGTCCCTCTTGTGTGCTTACCTACCTGATGATTGGCAATGAAGGGGTTTCCCCGAAAATTGGCAACATAAAGCTGAGAAAGGGACAGAGTTGGTACGAATTCGTGACATATGTCTAGATACATATCTGTGTTCACAATGGCATTGTCCGAAGCCCTGAAGTGGATGTGACCAGGAATTCGCGAATAGACTATACCTATACACACTGCAAGTAAAATAAATTATTTTTCATTTAATGTTGATAAAGGAAGCTTCTTTTTAAGATAGTTAAAAATGTATAGATAAATAAATGAAATATCCACGCCAAGCCATGTCCCAAATTTTCTTTCAATTATTCCAAACTATAATTTAAGATTCGTGTCAAATAAACGCGATTCGATGGTGTGATTCGTTGCGCAACGCGGCAAAAAATGAACTAAAAATTTAGGCAGTTATCAGGCGAATGCTTACAAAGCCACGCATGCGGTGGCTGCAATTAAAATGATCGCCCGCACGACTCTCCGCAAATAGCAGCCCGCAATCCTGCGCTCGGTAGCGTGCGCTTCAGAGCAAGTAGCGCACTAATTGGCTAATGACCGGTGCCGCCCGGGTTTCATTTGCAAGATTTTGGCGGACAGCAATTCACTCAAATAAGTAGCCAGATTATTGTTTTATGCATGTAAGGTATACATAGAGATGCCCTTTAAGATATATAGGGCATTATTTTAACGACCGATACTCAAAAATCCATTCTTTTAATTGAGAGTTCCACGTCCCCTTCACGAGAGATCCGTATATAGGAGGGCAGCAAACAAGCATGTAGCTATAAAGTTCACAATGAGATCATCACAGTAATCTTCCAAAAACGCTGTTATTTTTCTAGGTCCCTGTTTGTAATTTGATTTCTGATCAAACCTGCGCCGAGTGTGAATTGCCCGACTGTAGCGATGTATACCTACTCGCCGGGTACCTATTCTCGAAAAGCTTCCACGTGATAAGTTATCATTCAGGGTCACGTGACGCGGACAATCCAGTGATTCGATTTGTTATTGAGACATCACGTGACCAGAATCATAGCTTATCACGATGATAACATTTCGAGAATAGATACCCGGGTCTGTTCGAGACGTTTCCCGCTCATCGTCTAGCTTTTACCGCCCCTAAAAGTTGGTATACAGAACATCCTGTTACTTGATTGATCTTATCAGCTGCCTCGTGCAGAGCATTGACCCTTTTCCACAATTTTATGGCAACGAATGCCATCGAATGTCTATAAAATATTTGTTTTTACAGACAAACTATCAGTGACAGCCCAAAACAAAATAGCTAGTGCACTAAGCAATTTATAAAGCTTTCGAATAGAGTCAGTAATTTTTGTTTTATAATTAGATTTGCTTAAAATTCAGAATAACTGCCAAAAATGTATTTGTAAAAGTTTTGAAGGTTATTCTACATTTTCAGCAAGCCTAATCATATCACAAAATTGATTGTTACATTATTTGAAAGCCTTGTAAATTGCCTAGTGCACTATAGCTATTTTGTTTTTGGCTGTCCACTAACAGTTTGTCTGTAAAAAAAATATATTTTGTAGTGATTCGTAGGCTCATACCGAAAATTCCTTTCTACTTCCAAATCTTTTTTTGGCATTTTGAAATCACAAACAATCGCAGTACAACGAATAAGGAATAAGCAAGCCTGTTTAATTCCTGTCAATCTTCTTGGTCCCTCGCCCCACCCAATGATTCCGTTTGATAGAAGATTCCAAACGGAGGATGACTCCGTGGACCAATACTGGAACGCGCCATCGAGTAAATCCATCTGCAAACGCGAGGTGTGTGCAACCAATCCGTCACAAGTGCGTGAGATCCCGGCCTTCGCGTTTTGCAAAACGTCTTGAATTATGTGTTCATTAGGGTCCGGAGGATTGGGAGGCTGGCCGCCGCACGGTCGTTACTCATCTCTTGTGTTTACCAATGGCCGCTCCCAGAGTGCGTGCCGAACGATCGCCATCCCACAATATTTCCCATCATTTTAACAACAGCAGAGAAAATCTAAAGCAAATAAAGACGGAATGCACACAACAGCACTTTGAGCAAAATTAGCATGATTTTTTACAAGGCACGCCAAGCCAATGTAGTATGATCGACCACAGTCTATTACTGATTTGCCCACAAAAATGCACTGCTATTTTTGTGCATGGCAATTTGCCACTCACAATTATGACTTTATGGAACTGAAGATATCCATTGCAAGGTTGTACCTTCAGTCAGTAATGGGTTACACCAGCCCAATCGATGTGAATCTGACATGCCTTTTATTTGTTTTGTTTGATCAGTCTAGATCGAGCGAGGCGAAATCTTTAATTTCACTACTCCCGGAAAAAAGTCACTCGTTTGTTTGCGTGATTTTTGAATGGTAAATACGCGGCATTACCAAAGTGAGGCGCGGTTTCATTCCGGGGAATGTTGATTCCCACAATTCTGGGAATGTTGATTCCCACAATTCTGGGAATGTTGATTCCCACAATGCAATGCTGGGAATGTTGATTCCCAGAAAGCAAAGCTGGGAATCTGAGATACATGCTGTAAGAAACTGAATCCAGTCGGCATGTCCGCCCCGGAAAAGCGCCTGACCGTTTTCCGTGTGAAAAGTGTGAAAAGTGTGAAAAGTGTGAAAAGTGAGGAAAGTGAGGAAAGTGAGGAAAGTGAGCATAGTTCAGCCACAGTCCGCCGAGCGCGTGCTGCAGGGCGAAGACCACGTTTACCGTTCAAAGTCTCGACTATAGAGCTCGCATTATTCACATGAAGAAGCGCCATTTCTAACGGAACTGACAAACATGTCACATTTTTTGTTGTTTTAAAATACTATACAATCGTTTATCACTGCAGCAAAATGTATGAGAATTGCCATATAAGCACCTATTTTGACGTTTGAATTTTCCATCGACTGCACGTCATCTAAGTGTTGTATAATGTATCGGCGCGGATGTCGGCATGGATGACCAAAGTGTAACGCACTATAACACATCCATCGTGATTCCCCTAGGTATCAATAATTGTCCTGGATTTCGCTTTCACATGAAAATTATTTCGTATCACAATATTTTGTGTTTACAGCTGCATAAGGGCACATCCTCAGTGCAATTGCATTTAGTAATTTGTATCGAAAAATTCCATGCCATTTTCCCTAACTGTATTATCTTCTGTTTGAAATTGGAACCACAGTTTTGAGAAAATCTCAATAGGCCGAATTCCACTAGCGTAATCGGTCGATTCCCGGCCTTCTTGCCGCAAGCTGCTATCGCAGAAAATGGAACAAACCCAGTTAGAGGGCCGTGGATCGGTGGACGATTCACATGGAATCCCTTATAGCAGGAAACAAAAGTATTTGCCCCAAATTGTAGGGAAAAGCTCAAAACTGTGACTCCCCAAAAGTTGAAATTGAAGATGGCACTGTTACACTTTTATCTCCGTCTTCACAAATACCAGCGTCTCCTGGATTACCATAAAGATTCCGAGGCGCGCAATCAAAGGCACGGCATCTTTAATTGCATAATAAAATTAATGGCAAGCACCGCCTCCTCAAGACTACGACTCGAGACTCGAGCAGTGAGATCGACGCGCACGGCGCACGTGATCGCAGCATCGAGCCCGCAGTGAGCCGGAAAAAAACAGCTGACTAACGCATTCCCGACCGAACGAGACGAGCATGATGGCAGGGCGCGAACACCGAAGCCGTCCGAAGCACCACACTGCACCCTGCACTGCATAGGTACGACGTGCCTCTAATCAGAGCGCCAATTCGAATCGAAAGTGAATGTGCTAATTAGAGGCAATCCATGTAATAATTGCGTATCATCAGCGATGCAGTTTTATTAGCGTCAGGTGCATTTGGACGCAGTGCAGTCGTCGATCGCGCAATGCACTGCGCAGGGTTGCATCGGTTGCATCGCGGACAAAGAAGCGATGACGTCGACGCGCCGATTCAATTCAGATCAATTCATATACGCGGGAGGCTGAAAGTCTGCCCGAGAATCGACGTCTAAACCGCCTTTGTAATTGGCTCGCTACGAAATTGCTTAGCGAACGAGAATTAATTGTAATTGTTTTGATATTATTATTGAGAAGGTACCTATATAATAATATAAGTTTTTCAGCCTCGTTTTCTTTTTCGAACAAACAATTACGCGCGGCGTGATTGATAGGGTTTGTGTTTCATTAGCGTCGAGTGGATTTGCGTTGCTTTATTTTAAATGAGATCCCCTTGTGCGATTGTGTATATGGCTGCAGTTTGAAAGCCTCGAAGGTCGCGGGGTTTCGTCAAGTTGCACAATTTCCAGCGAGTTTTTTTTTGGAGCGATCTGCTTCTAGTTTCTCTCCTGCACATGTGTGGTCCTCACATCCCTTTCGAATTCTGTCCGGCCCATGACTTGGATGGATGTCGGCCGAAGGACAATGAGGGAAATTGAGTTTTCCGGAAAATACTGACTTTGACTTTCTGTGACGTGGACAAATTGAGCTGCGAGTTTGGATTTTCTGGTTAGTATCAGGATAGATTCCAGCTTCGTCTTCCTTCCAAATTAAGCTGAGATTCTTGCATTTACTCCAGCATCAACTCACCATTCTGATTTCGAAACCCCATCATTTTTGTCACAGTGGTACAATTTTATATTCATCCAATCACGTTAATATATAATTTGTTTAAATAAAGTCTTCTGCATACCTTTTGAAATGTATATAATAAACTAAAGTATGCGTATTTGCTTGCTATAATGACATGAAATCGTACTTAGACCAGACCCCTTGAACAGAGTCATTATACGTATAGAATTATTGGAGCAGTAAAAAAGTAGCTGAAACTGAAAGTCATTAATTCCTGACAAGAATGTAGCAATATACACCACTTTGAGAGCGGGCAAGGATGCTCTCACCGCAGATGGATCGACTCCTCAGATACAACAAACCGGAAGCCGTCAAGGATTCGCCCTCCCAGGCAATTGGATTGCTCTTCGATGTTTGATTAGCAGCCGCCGGCGCCGACGTCGTATACAAATCGCGCTGCCTTAGCGGCATTTGTCCGTGCATTCGCGTGATTATCTGCCCAGTGCGGAGGTCGCTATCACCACGGCGATGGGGGCGTGCACGACTCCTCCGAAGCCGCGAAGACGACGCTCGAGGATGCGCGACCTTGACGATGACAAGGATGTACGCACGCGTGGAATGCCGCGCGCGGTGTTAAAAAAAAACACGAAACAAGTTCACTTTGGCCGATCTGGATCAGAGACGCGAGTAGCGT
The DNA here is from genome assembly GCA_921293005.1 of Nemoura dubitans. NCBI lineage: Eukaryota > Metazoa > Arthropoda > Insecta > Plecoptera > Nemouridae > Nemoura > Nemoura dubitans. The sequence goes on from OV121074.1 coordinate 4,101,843, forward strand.
TCCATGGAGATGAAAGTGAGCGGACGCGACTGGCGCGGTGAAGGGTCGTTATGGCGGCGGTGGATGCTGGCAGAGTGCGCGGGCCAAGGCGGTGTGGACGGGTCATTGTTGTCCCGTTGCCCGGTTGTCCCGGCAATTCGCTCGCACAGCAGACATGCACCCAGAGCTCGGAATCGAAACCCTGGAGGACTTCCTGAACCGGCTAAACGTGGACTTCTTTGACGGAATCGCCACCCACAAGACGCAATTTCGGTAATCACAAATCGGTTCAGATTGTCCATTATTCAAACGGCGTTTCGAAAGCAAGTTAATTGTTTTCCTTTCAATATACTCTGGCTCTGGACAGAGTATAGGCAGAAAGCTTGGGAAAACAGAACGTGGACCGTTTGTTCATAAAACTCCAGACTCCACGAAAGCGACGCCAAAGATTGGACGTCCCAGGATTGTCGACGCTGATTGGCTACCTGGTTAGTTCAAGGCCAAACCTCGCCATCGTTCCCGTTTCCTCTCCTACTTGCGCATTCAAGTTGTCGCTGCCGTCGCATGGGAGCGTAATGCCCTACGCCCTTTGCCCTACGCCCTATGTCCTAGGCTCTCCGCCTTGTGTCCTACGCCCTACGCCCTATGTCCTACGCCCTACGCCCTACGCCCTTTGCCCTACGCCCTATGTCCTAGGCTCTCCGCCCTGTGTCCTACGCCCTACGCCCTATGTCCTACGCCCTACGCCCTACGCCCTATGTCCTACGCCCTACGCCCTACGCCCTATGTCTACGCTCTACGCCATATAGCGAAGTTTGTAAAATCCATTTCGACATTACATCTTACTCGTTCAAGAAAATATAAATGTTTCATGCTCAGGAAACTCATGCGGACTTTTTGTGTCTCATCGTATGTGAACAATACCATGAAATTGGTGTTGCACACTTCCAAACGATCCTGCGATGAGATATACTCCGCAGAGTTTCTTATAAGGTATAAACGGAACGTATGTTGTATTGAAAGGTTATGTTACAAATTTCCTTGGCATTCCACAGCGAAATAATGTTTTCTGGCATACAACTGTGCAAAATCATTACAGAATCGAGATATGTATTGATCTAATAAAGATTATTTTGGAACAACACATTTTTTTCTTGACATAAAATTGTAGCAAAACGAAAGCAAAGAAAATTGAGAACTGCCTAACTCTCTCGTGAATTTTGTGTCTATATATAGTTAATTTAAACTGGAACGTACTTTGTCGACAAAATGCGACAAGTCAAAGAAAATTGGGGATGGTACAGGAAAATACATTTCCCTGGCACTGGGAAATACATATTCCTGGTACTGGGAAATACATCTCCCTGGAACTGGGAAATACGTATCCCTGGCACGGGGAAATACATTTCCGTGCATCTGTATTATAGTGAAACCGTGGACACATGAAGACACATTCAATTTCAGCAATTATTGTCTACCATCCACATGTTGGCACCAAACGCATTTCCCCATTTCCCCACGACGGCCCCCTCTCGCCTCACGCGCAGGCAGCGCTTTTCCATTTCGTGCCCAGTAGATGCAATGCTAAATTTCCCACATTCTATAGGCTTTTTGGACATTTTGCCTGCTGCTGTCCCGTATGCTGACCATATGGTGGAAATTTACCATCAAGTATCTATTGAGAACAGCGCATCCGTGGACACCCTTGCACCAAGACATCCAGGGAGACCCAATTGTACCAAGACATCCGGGGAGACCCTTGCACCAAGACATCCAGGGAGACCCAATTGTACCAAGACATCCGGGGAGACCCAATTGTACCAAGACATCCGGGGAGACCCTTGTACCAAGACATCCGGGGAGACCCTTGTACCAAGACATCCGGGGAGACCCTTGTACCAAGACATCCGGGGAGACCCTTGTACCAAGACATCCGGGGAGATGCGTGAACCAAGACATCCGGGGAGACCCTCGGGCGCCTCCCGAACGGTCTCATCGTCGTGCCGCGGGCGCCGCCCGACCCCACCCACCGTCGAGCGTTGCGCCACTCGAGCGCCAACCTTGTCCGGCGCCCGACGCTCGAAACTGGTGCAGACGTCGTCGCCGCCGTCGCGGTGGTCGCCGAGGCCGTCGGGTGGGGGCACGGATGCACTGTATATAAGCAGATGGGCGCCGGTCGAAAAGCATCAGAAGCGTCTCCGTCGTCCGTGATCTAGATCATCTCACTCGGTGGCCGAGCGAGAACAGTCGATTCGCCGAACAAGTCGTGAATCTTCGAGCTGCGTGCAGAGCCTATTGCTACCCAGATCGCCATGAAGGTAACGTGAACAGAGGCATTGTGCCCGTGCCACGATGACGAATCCTTCGGGAGGATTTACTTAAATTATTTGGTTCTCCCGTAGTATTGGTCTTCTCCGAAAATCATGCCGAAGTGTTTTTAGCATTTCCTTTTTTAATCACTTTTTTGACATAACAATTTCCATACTTTTCATCGTTATTTCCTCATAATCTGAGGGGAACTCAAATCAAATAGTATAAAAAAGTAATCTTTACTGGAATTAATCCAAGAGCATGAGAGAATTGATTAAAATTGTTAGGTACCTAACCAACATTATCAAGAAGTAGTTAGCATAATTACAATGCCGTAGCTAACGCAATCAGAAACATTTGCACGAAAATGTATCAATGAGACATCAGATTGATTTAGTAACAACAGTAATGTTGGAAATCACCTGTTATTAACTGATTATGACATCCCATGACTCACAGTCACAGTATAACAGTATCGAGCATCGCAGCTGCATGTTGACTAGGAAGTTCTCAACTCACACAGCACAAATAGAGGTATCACAATGGACATCATGTTAGAAAACGACTCCCTAAGCATTTGCAATTGTTGTTCGCAGTTCGTGATCGCCAGTCTGGTGGCCCTGTCGGCCGTCGTCAGCGCCCGTCCCGAGCCTCCCGTCAACCCCCAGTTCGCCGGGTACTCCACCACCCACCAGGACCGCTTCTCCCCGCCGCCCTCGCCCCATCACCACGAAGACTACTCCAACGCCCTCAGCGTGCAGTCGGCCAGGAGTCAATACTCTGCTCCTTCTAACCAATACGGAGCCCCTGCCCAACAATACTCTGCTCCTTCCTCTCAATACGGAGCCCCTTCCCAACAATACTCTGCTCCTTCTAGCCAATACATTGCCCCTGCCCGTCAATACTCTGCTCCTTCCGCTCAATACGGCGCTCCTGCCCGTCAATACTCCGCTCCTTCCGCTCAATACGGCGCCCCGTCCCGTTCCTCCCTTTCGCACTCCCGAGCGTCCAGCCATCGAGTGGCCGCGCCCGCGCGCAGCTACGGCGCTCCTGCGCAGACCGCGGCCGTGTTCCTGAGCGCGCAGCCCGCCGCGCAGTACGGCGCGCCGTCGGCGAGCTACGGCGCACCCGCGCAGTACGGCGCGCCCAACGCCGGGTACTCGTACGGCAAGAACGCCATCGACGATGACCTGTCGGTGAGTTTTCCTAGCGGCTACATGGTCTTAACATAACTTGCAAGCTTCAGCTTTTTGCCCGTGATATCTACCTACCTTTATCTCTGGTGTCTTATTGCTTTAAACTTCTCGTTCATAAACATTTAGGTAAGAGGGACTGAAATGAAGCAGAATTTTCCACTTTGCAGCATTCGGTCCTATATAAAAATAAAAGTTACTGCCAAGGGCCTTGCTCTAAAAATCGACATCCGAGCACACAATCTCAATAGGGGACACAATTCCTCGAGAAAGAAAGTATTTTTAAATATTTTTAAACTATCGCCGGCGATACAATGTATATTTATCTCGCTCACAACTTCATACCGCAAAACGCGGGGCAGATACTTGTAAGCGAAAAATGCGTGCACACATTCAAATTAACAAAGAGCTAAATCCTACACGAAATAATGGCACTCGTTGCGAACGACTTACAAGCCACGATTACTCTCAAGATCACAATTAATCTAACACCTAAGTACCTAAATAAGTGCCATTAACTCAAAGAAAATGGTATAGCATTAGAGCATCGCTGTCACGACTGTTGACGAGGAATTCGAGCGATGCGTTTACGTAATTTCTCGCCTGATGTGATCGACCTCGCGACCCGAGACCTGGGCGTTTAACAAGGTTGGGAGGGTAGCTGATTTACTACGAGATAACTCAAGGTGTCAGTCTTCAAAATCCCTGCGAGAACAGCTCCTGCTTCTAATGTGATGCACCATCATTTTACTTTTATAGAGTTTGTTTACACTAATGCGCATTGCACAATAACATAATCTTCTCCGCTCTAAGTTCTAATTTGCAATTTGCAACGCGTCCGGATTTTGCACGCTATATTAGTGCGCCGCCAGCAGCCCGAGTACTTAGAATTAGAAAAGTATCTAACGTAATTTGGAAACATTTTCGTACGGTGCTCTCGAAGGCCACCAGCCGGGCGCACAGGGTGAAAGGTGGAGTGATCGGCACCCATGCCAGATCGGCATCTCCACAGCCGTATGGTTCGTGTGCCGTGATTAGTTCGCGACCCAAATAACAGGCGGCGCAGGGGGCGGCATAGCACGGCGCGCCAAAGCAAACAACTCAAGTGCAAACATAGTGTGCTCGAGTTGCGCGTCTCAACAATGATGATGATGCAAAACAAATTGTTCGCGGCTGAGCCTCGCGTTGCATGCGGACGATGATTCCATTGGTCCATATAGGGAATCGGCGCATCATAAATCTCGGGTGACGCGTAAGATGAAAGCGCGTGGCGATCTCGACGCAAGAAGATCAATTTGAAAGAGTGCAGCCGACGGCGGCGTGGGCGGGCGCGTTACCGTGGCGACTGCGATCCCACATCGCACGGTCGCTAAAGTGTTGGCGCACGGATTCGAAGCCGGGAGTCCCCGGCAATTGGATTGATAGCGACGGAACAGTGTGTACACGAAATTGGGTCTGATGCACAAAAGCCTCACAGCAGAAACATGAAACCTTGTGAGTCGATATGTGTTCACCTAACAACACAGGTGTGATGCGTAACACTGAATTGAAGGTGGCATGCGACGAGGCATTCTAAAACCAAAGGGCCCCAATATGGCTCAATGAGTAAGCTGATTTTCTAAGAAGTATGGTCTAACGCCTCTTTGCCCATCACATTCAGATGAAGAGATTAGCGTGTTAAGAGTTAAGAAACTGCACAGTTTAGTCAAATATGAGTGGGTGATCATACCATACGCACAGATTAATCAGAGAATCCTGCTACATACGTTAGTTGTATAGCGTCAGGACGGGAACGTAGGTGCTTTTTCGAAATGGGAAGGCTGAATGTAAACAGACTTTTTTTTTCTATGTGGCAGGAACCCAAGCAAAGTTCATCATCCCCCCGTTTTCACACCGACGCAATAACCTGCAATCCCTTCGCTCCCGCGAACTGTGCGTCGTTAAACCCCCCTGATTCGCCATGTAAATTGCAGGAGCCCGCCAACTACGAGTTCTCCTACGACGTGCAGGCAGCGCCTCAGGGCGGCGAGTTCGGACACCGCGAGTCGCGACAGGGTGACGTCACGCGCGGCTCCTACGAGGTGCTGCTGCCCGACGGCAGGAAGCAGATCGTCGAGTACGAGGCTGACGCCGACGGCTTCCGGCCCACCATCCGATACGAGGACGTCGGGGGTCCGTACCCGGCCGCCGGCGCCGGGGGCCCGTACTAAGCGACGCCTGTCACGGGGCACACCATCTAGCGGCTGGTCTTGGTAGCAGGGGATTCAAAATGCTCCATTTCTGATAATTGCCGCCAATGATGTGTCATCGTTGGCGGGGAACTCTGCTTGGAGGCCGGGACGCGATGGACTACTCGTGCTTGCCTCTGTGAAAGGTATCCTATTTTGACCGCGCTATGCCTAACAGCGTCTTGACCATCAGTTGGATGTCAGATTCTAATGAAGAAGTCGGTTCTAATATAATGAAAGCATTTAATGTTGATTGAGTCGTGCCCCTAAAGGTGTTTTCTTAGATGCAAACACAAGTTTTAGAGCAGTTATGCGACTCAGTGTACGTCCCATAAACTTGAGTAAAAATGCATAATAAAATTCAACTTTCAAGCATGTTGAAAGGACGTTTTGAAATGGAACATATAGCATTCATTGTCCAACAAATCTTGTAAAGAGTTTCAACTCCAGTTTTCTAATGGAAAGTACATGCCGCAGACCAAGTTTGTAAATATCGTATTTATTGGTGTAGATACTACACATTAACGTGTAATTCTACGCAGTATCTTTCAGAGAAAATAGACCGACGTCTATAAAACATGCTTGTAAAAAGTATCTGATATTATGTTCCTCTTTCCGAGGGAAGTCCACGAAGAATGTAATTGATAACTGGGCGTCAAACTTGTGCACGATGCTATGAAGACTATCTGCTTTCATATTTTGTAATTATAATTGTATACTATTTTATATAACTCGCTTTTGTAATAAAACTAATAAACAAGATGGTTTGAATCCTTAAACACCGTTTGGTTGCACGTCGCACAGAATTATTCGCCCGATTTCCTCACCGCCTCCCGATCTGTCGTTATCTCGGGCCCTTGATCGCATGCCATGTGCCGACGCCTCCATTGTCTACGGCCGGGCCGATTGCGACGCGCCGGCCGCTTCATGTTCATCCTCGTGCCAGTGACCACTCGACGCATGCCGGCACGTCTCGATGCGACTTTGGACATTGGACATTGGACATTGGACATTGGACATCGGTGTCCAAGTGTGGACGCGAGCTCGGTCGATTTGGGAGCTGCCGCTAAGTTACGCCGACATACCTTCCAATTTTCAGGGTATCTGATGCCCAGTTGCACCAACGTCATAATCAGAGATTACTCCCTTGGTCGTTGATTATAATTTGGTATGGTGTTTCACCATTGAAATCGAATGGAATAATGTATTGTTATATTAATTTAAATTATAATTAATTTAATTTAAATTTCATTTAAGATTAAGTCCAATATAATTTGACGATTTCGCTGGTAAAACACCATACCAAATTATAATCAACGAACAGGGAGGTAATCCTTGATTAGGACGTTGGTGCAACTGCGCATCAACAATGTGTGCAAACAATGAACTAGATAAATTTGAACTATATGGCCACTTGATATAATTTAGAATGTAGGTACCTATAATATAGCCCCCGAAAACGGTTGCAAAATGAACCAATTTTAGCGAAGATTACCAACGACACGAGATGAGTGGCAGTTGATGAGTGTAATTATTACCGATCGCTTTCACCTCGCGCATAGCAAAGCTGTCTGCTCCCGCTTGATTGGAAAATCATCGAACCGAGTGATTGATTGCAACTATAGCATGGTCAGACTATAATAATATAATATATAAAGATGTTTCTCAACCTTTTAATTATGCCAGACTTTACCCATCACAGTTAATAAATCTATAGCAGCGACATGACGCGAAATGTTCTAGAAGCTGAGTGATCGGTACTGAGACTGAGAATAATTACTCCAGCCGATTTATACAAATTTCATTTGATGGTTAATTAATTCATTGAATAATCACTAGCAAGTTAGAACAAGTAACTAATTAGAATGTGTCTTGTCATTCTAATGTCGTCCTCGAGTAAATTGAGGAATTTATTCAATGTGTAGAGTTCAACGCATGATGGGGTGCGACAATATCTACGGCAGCCTGCTATCCATTATTTGCCAACTATTTTCGTACTTTGGATCAGTATGGACCAGTAAAACCTGAAAAAAAAGACATCCCATATTTCGGGGTAGGTGCGATACCTACACACTGAAGATCAGAAATTCCCCAAGCTTTCAACATAAAATTACAAAAACAACAACAATACAGGGTTTTCGGATTCCTCCGACTTAATGCTATGGCAGTGAATTGGAGAGGGCTGGTAGTAATAATTTTCAGTTGGCTGCGGTACTTTATAGTAGGTATATAGGTATATCTATAACTGTACCTATATTTTTTCAGTTGGTCAGTCAACTTGCAACTATTCCTTTAAACAAAACTCCAATATAAAAACGAGTCAGCTCTATTTTTCAAGTAATTAAAAACACGCTAGCCTTTATCCCGCGTGTCTATAAATCAATCAGTCAATAGCGAGACCATCTCCTCAGCCGAGACGAGTTCGCCAAAGTGGGCACGCATGCGCGGTCTGGCAAGCAGCATATCCCGACGAGTCACGACCGCTGCGTCGTGTCGTGCAGATGAACCCCTCCAGCCTCCAGCCTCCAGCACACCGCTCATTAACTGCCCAAACAAACCTGCCTGCCTGCCTGCCTGCATAACACTACAACTCCAGTTATTACGTTGGGATAAAGTAAGCTTTTTTGCAAACGCTCTTCGATAAACGGTTTCAATTATGTATATTGCGTCGTAAACGGTTCGAAGTTCAGGGTGAAAACCCCAGAAAGTTGAATCAATGGGCTATTTTTGAAGGTGCTGTGTTGCTGAAATTCAGTACATACCTAGACCTATAATACCGCACTTGTAACTATAGTCCGTCTCAGGTTCTTTGGGAGCAACGAACCGGTTTTCTACAATGTTATAGCATAGGCCCAGTGCCCCGAGGCGCTGCCAAAAATCGTGAGACGTACTATATATCGCATTACTTTACTTTTATAAATAAATGAGGACGAATCTACAGTGAATTCCACGAAAGTATAGCAGGTTTGCAACTCCCTTCCGGCGGCTCGGCGACAAAGGGTGATAGAATGCCACAAAGCGATACTTTTAAGTTAGCTGGCTTACCGAACCTGCGATGATCACCGAAGTTAGATCTGTGCCGATTTGGTCTCCCCTATCACGCCCCTCACCAGGTCCTTCCATTTCCCACGAGTTTCCTTGATTTCCCGGCGTTTCTTCGTAGAACGACGAAGACATAATACCTTACAATTACATGCGTTTATCACAACGTTCGTCGCACTGGCTCCCAAACTCGACTAAACGCTCCGACCCAAACTTATGCCTGACTGCGGATTGTTACACTGGCTAGAAATGCCAGTAAAGATAACAAACATTACTTGAAAGAGGTCAATAATATTGAGAATTCAAGTACCTACTACCTAAACCTAATACACATGTCGTTAAATTGTCATTATTAAATGTTTGTCAACAAGACTCTGTCATGCTGCTCACCGGGTTCCTCAGGTAGCGAAAGGATGAGATGGTAAATGGTGGAATTGGATTCAACTTGGCGTATGACACTTTATCAGGAAACAAAGGGACAAAAACGGTGCGTTAGGTGGGGCTTGGCGTTCGAATACCTCAAATATATTTTTTTTAATGTACAAGAAATCAGTGATATCCCAAAACCCTAGGCAATTTAGCAAGCTATGAGTCATTTTTATTTTATATGTTTACATTTGCTGAAAATGCAGAAAACGGCCAAAAATTTAAGTTAAAAAGTTCTCAAGGTTTTTCAAAATAGCAAACCTAATCATAACAAAAAATTGGTTCTTACATTATTTTAAAGCATTTATAAGTTGCCTAGTGCACTAGCTAATTTGTTTTGGGCTGTCACTGATAGTTTATCTGTAAAAAAAAATGTCCTGTAGTTATTCGTTTATGCCTAGGGGTCCCACCCAGAGGCGTAGCCAGGGGGGGGGGGCAAGAGGGGCAAGACGCCCCGGGCGCCGGCCACAGGGGGGCGCCGAAAAGAAGGAGAGAAAAGGGAAAAAAGAAAGGAGAAAAGAGAGAAAAGGAAAGGAAAATTGAAATTAAAAGGAATAAAGTAAAAAATAATGTAGCTACATAACCTCCTGATCCTGCCGTCAATTGTCAAGTGGTGCACTTGTTATTTCATAACTATTACAGGATTTACAGGACTACACCAAATGCTCTTCATTGCGTTAAAAGTTGATCGTGTGCGCGTTAGGCCTAGGGGCTCATTGAACCGATTTTCTCAGTGTAAGATAAAGTGTAAGCAACAGAATGTTCTCTGCCGTAGAAAATAAGTACTATAGATGCTAATGATCATGCATTGCAAAACTGCTCGCAAAAGGTTTTCTTTGCGCCATTGGCGTCGCCCCCGGATTTATGAACTTCGTCCGTCATTCTTAATTCCCTGTTCGGCTACCCTACGATTATACCACTTTCATTCATACATCATTATACTATTTAAACCCCTTTCCAAATGTCACCTTAGCCAGATGAAATTTGCCCTCAAACGCATAGATTTTCACCACAAACAGCCGCAAGCTACTGTTTTTCTTGTGGGCTGCGCCTCCGAACCCGCACCCCTTTCCCTCGTCTTATTTTCTGCTTTGAGTTCTTTTTTTTTCAGTTATTTTTAACTACATGGATATATTGGTCCAAAAGTCGACTCTCTTATACGGCTAGATGCACCCCTGGGAGGAAAAAATCAAGATAAATATGACCATTTAAGGCTCAAGCACAGTTTCGATTGTAATTATTTGAATAGTTGACTCAAACTTGATACAAAGTAGATGTAATCAGTGTAAAATTATCCAAGTCCTAGAGTCTATTTCATCACATGGGGTGACAAAAGTCGAAAATTTTGCATTTAAAAATGTTGAAACATACCAAACGTTGTCGAGTTCTCACGGTCACATCGTTAAAGTTATCATATCAATATTTCAGTATGTTGTAGACAAAAGACGTAAAGAAGGGCGACCTCTTGTCCCCAAATTTTCTTTGCATTTTCGAATACGATAGCCTAAAAAGGGTAAAAAATGAAGAGGTTTGGGGTATATTCTAGCATTCCAGGGGCAAAGTTTCGAAAAAAGGGCTATGATCGACATTTACTACGTCGACTTTTGTGAGCGACATACTGAAATATGGAATTGTTAACTTTAACGATGTGGCCTTGAGTTCTCGGCAACTTTTGGTCTGAAAAGCCACTTTCTGGCGAACTAATCTGTTCTCAGGGAGAGACCTTATCAACGTACTGATTTAAATAACTCTTTAAATAATTCTCAGCCTAAAAAATCTAGTCAGAAAAGGATAAAAAAGATAACTTGCTAAATTAAAAACCTAGTTATGAACTTAAGAGTTATGACCCAAGAATTATCGTAGAAATTTCGCCGATGAGTGGAGGGGGGGGGGGGGGCGCAAATTTTTGGGTTTGCCCCGGGCGCCCATGACCCTCGCTACGCCTCTGGTCCCACCCAACTGAAACAATCACACAACACAATTCATTTAATCGATTTAATGAAGTTTCTGGGGTAAAGAAGTTCTCATTGTGCACAAGTCACTGAGACAAACCTAGACTATACCTATCTATAGACCTATAAAGACTTCACAATATGATGTATTTTTATTATCATTACTTACCAACAATTAGATTTAGTTTCATAGTCTGTGCATTCTGCTGTACGTGTACCTACAGCATTGGAATTTCCAAGACTCAAATAATAAATAAATAAATAAATAAATAAATAAATGCGGCTTGCCATCAAAGATGATGGCAGCTTTATCCGAAACACCGTCATCCTATTGCGCTGCGAGCACCCTCCGCCCGGAGCACCCCGTGCATCTCTTAAGCTCTCGTCGATCCAAATGCCCGTGGAGAAAGTGCATGCGCACTCTGGTGCCGCGAGCGCCTGTCTCGTAAAATGCACATACCTTCATACAAAGCGCTTGCATCTGCATTGCACCACATGTGAATTACAATCCGAGCATGTGTAGGCAATCAGCGTGCGTCGTGATGCTATATACCGTACCGTAGTGAGCGAGGTCCGGCCGCAGAGGATTGTTGTATAAAACATTGTGTGATGCCGGTTATACGATCGGCTTTCCTGTACTTGATGCCCAGATGATCCAATCGAAAGTACACATTTAGCAAGACATGACATCATTTATTTCTATATAGAGACAACGTGATCATATTACCTCGTTATGCGGCGTTATATGGCGTTTATATGGTGATTTGTTCGATTTGGCATGTGGCATTATATATTTGACACAATATATATTTCATAAATTTATACAAAATTACGAACATACACGTTAAAACTTAAAAAAAAAACACGCTACCTTGTTTCAAGCATATTTCTAGCAGATTTATTAATGTTTTTCTTGAATTGTATTACGTTTCCGGCTGGGTAAACACTCGCAGCATTTTATTGTGATACCGTTTTGGCATGATTATTCGGTTCCTAATTATACACTTGCAGTCTATAAACGAATGGCTTTTAAAAGAATCTGCTCAACGATCTCAAGGTCTAGGTATATACGCAGGAGTAATTTGCAAGATGCACACGCTCACTGCACAGCTGGTTTCAATTCGGGTTGTTGCCATTCATTCCTGATGCCGATGCATGCACCGACCGATGCATTGACGGCCCCTGCACGTCTGTCATATACTTGGGCAAGTCCTCGGGGGATTACTCACCGCCGGCCGGCGTCATCGACGGATCCCTCGGCGTGCCCAAGAGGGCCGCACAAAGCATGGCCCGCAAGCCCGAATCAGTCATCGACTCTGCCAGCACGGATCGATACATTTCATAACTACACCACGACGCCGACAACAAATTCAGACGATCGTCGATCGGTGATGTAAGAGTCATCCTGAGCGCGCTGGCTGAATGACAAACGGACGCGTCCTCCTCCGGGAGGGCCGATGATCTAACGCTGCCAGGCATCTCGTTATCCTGAATACAATATTATTGTCATGACATATTATCATCGGGGCATGTGTTGTTCTTGGAAGAGTGCGACGTGCATTTTTGTACATGGCTAATTTCGATGTCCTCGAGTGGCGAGATGAATGCCCAATGAGATCGACTTCGGCTCGCCGAGATTTCCGTGTCAATGCTGCGGTCAGAGCAAGGAGATTCAGGATCTGTCGACCAATCGCCGCCGACACCATGCTTGTCATAATGTTGTTGTATTTAACAATTGCTTGAATCTATTACATTGATTGTGTATTCATTGTAGCTTTTATATTTATTAGTATTCGTTTCAGCGGCAAGGGTTTTTGGCTGCTATAGGGCAATGTACCCAGGGATCGAACACGTTCCAGGAATATGTTGAATCTTTACCGATTCCTTCCAAAAGTTACACAATTCATACTGATTTCTAAATTTCTACTCTCCTTTCCCCTATCCATTCGCAAAATGTTTTCTAACAGGAACTAGTGGCTGGGATATGAAAGCATTTATATGGAGCATTTATTTGCATACGCCATTACCAGCCCATGTCTGACAATGCAGTCGACGCTAGAGGTTCGCACGCTGATCAGGATGCAGTGAGCGAGCGGCGACCGCAAACGACCAAGCAGCGGCCGCACTTTCGGCAAGAATCCTCCCCCAAAAAACCCAGGGACCATTGTCTTCGTCGCGGTGACACATTGGCCATTGTTGTCGAACGCCCCGCTGATCAATATGCTGGACGGGGAGGACACCAAGAATCTGAGTCCCGATCCTCGGTTCTACAATCGCAGAACATTACACTCAGGTGCATCGACTATAGTGCACAGATTGAATGATTGCATGTTGACTGTTGAGTTCAACGCAGCCTGTCTTTACAATCGGCCCATTGGCACTGGTAATGACGGCTTCGTTGGCTGACGGGGAAGATGGTGATGATGAACCTAATCCAGGCTGAGTTTAGGACAAACCCAAACCCTGCATATTATCCGGAAGGATGACACAGCATATAATTTTTAACCGCAGGAATGCATATCCCAAAGCCTCGCTCTCTGGAGATTGACATGCACTTGTCAAGATGCTGCACCAACTTTTATGAGAATCTGATCAATTCGGTAGGGCAGACCAGCTCTTCGATGTGAAAACTAAGCCCAAGTCACTGGCGTTGCTGGTGTTTTTTCACTATTAGTACTACTTTTCCAAAAACTCTGATCGGCCACTTAGATTTTCTCTTTACCAATGAACAGACACAAAGGAGGGAAGTTTTTCCGATCTCTTTGGTTTTTGTCATTCCCACTTTTCATTTAATCTGTGAACTTTGGGGGCAATGCAATTTCTCATCTTTCCCTGGCATGTTAGTCTTGGTCAAGAATACTTGGTCTTTCCTAAGGAAAGTAGGGTCTTCCCGTCCTTAGAGACTTGATCTTGACACCGCTTTAGAATTGATCCCAATCGCATCTAATCTGATTCGAATTCTCATCGAATTCCCCAAACGAGAGATCCCTTTCGGCGCGACACCAACCTCCTCCAGCTCCAGTCAGCCAGCCGCCTGATCCTGCGCTGTCCCCGCGCGCCCGGGTTCGACCCCTGCTTGCCATGCGACGGACGTCGTCGTTGTCGGACGACCGCAAGCCGCGGGAGACAATGGATGGGCCAATGCGGGCCAATGCCACGCCATGCCGCGACCGACGCATCGGCGCGACGACGCACGGCCCGCGGCGACGCGTATAAAGGGGGGCGTTGGCGTTGGATGGTCATCAGTCGAGTGACACTTGCACTTCATCGAACACTGCATCGGCACAAGACACTTGCAACATGAAGGTACAGATAACGTCGTGGCTGACAGGACGGTGGTAGCCGAACGACTCGGAGGAATCGTCGTTAAACATGTTAGCGCATAGGGATCAGATCTGCAGTGCAATTTGAGCAACACATTTCAGCAGCTTTGAGTAGTTTTGAGCATTATAACAGATTTCAGCAGTTTTTTCAGGGTCTTTGTAAATCGTGTTTTGGAAAAAGTGAGCAACGGGTAATCCGATTTGATGAAATCCACATTCGTTTACTTTTTCAGTGTCTGCGACAGTTAACCTATACCTACCACTTCTACCAGTTAAAAAATTCCCGCTAAGCAGATGTCAGAAAAGTGAGACATTTTCCTACTGGGAATTTTCGGAAAATTCCTTTAGGGCCTTTCAATTTGTGGTCTGGCGTAGCATTCATGTATAATTAGTACAAAGTGGCTTTTCTCACTTTTCTCAATGTACCTACTAATATGATCGAAACGAAATCACTTTCGCCGAGACCACTGTGAATGGTCCATCCATGTTTTAACTGACCACCAATGTCCGCCTCCATGTGCAGATCTCCATCGTCTCCTCGAGCCTCGTGCTGCTGAGCGTGATCGGCGCGGTGCTGAGCGAACCCCCGAGCGGCGACGCCCCTGCCGCCGCCGGGGGGCCGTACCCCCCCTCGGGATGGAAGCCGTCGGGACGCGCGTTCCTGTTGCCGGTGCGTGCGGCGCCTCGCGACGCCTACAAGGCGCCGCCCCAAGGGCAGTACGGCGCCCCGGCGGCGCCCAAGCCTTCGTACGGACCTCCGGCGGCGCCCAAACCGTCGTACGGACCCCCGTCGACGAGCACCACCACCGAGGCGGCGACCACCGAGCCACCGACCACCACGGAAGTGGTCACCGAGCCGGCCACCGACGAGCCTGAGGTACGACGCTCACAGCGCACACACTTGCGTTCATTCTGTTCTGAAGAACATTTTAGTAATGGTACGATTTTCGAAAGTGCGTTATAGAGCCAATGGAAATCTAATCGTAGTTTCTGGGAAGTATTACTATATAGTTCGGAGTAATCCCAAACTTACCAAATGGCGAGAAGAATGACTCGTGGAGGTAACTTAACTGATAGTGATAGCATAGATGCATGAAAGTACGTGATAGGATGTCCTCTGGCAAACTGTAATTAGTTCACTGATAGGCAATATGCGTATTCAAAGACAAAATATTCGCTACAAACTTAAATTTAAATATAAACACGTCAATAATCGAGCAACAAAACTTCTGATCGGTGATTTTTCAAATGACAAAAATGCAACAATCGACAGTCGAAACAAAACAACAAACTCTCGCCAAATACCACGGTCCCCATGACATGACATGTACAATGACATGTAAATATTACCGTATTACGTAACCAGGGTCAATGATAATGTAAGTCATTTTGCTTCACGCAATACCAATACTTATGCACCTGCTAAATCATAGTTATCGAAACTTCAATCATTTCATAGCGTGCAACACGTGGACTTTATCCGTTGCACTTGCTCCAGTACCGAATGCAACTGTGCTCAAAACATTAGAATGATAAGCACACAAAAAGTCGGCACCGCCGTCTGTATAAACACCGCGATTGCAGTGTACCAATTTGCCGATCTTGTTTGTATACTTCTTACTGGTAAGTCGTGAAAACTCATGCACCAAACCCACGTATATTCACGGACGGAGGCGCTCTTGGCCATTGAAAACGAGACCCATTACGAGTCCGAGAGCATCCTCGCGTCACGACCACGTCGTCGAAATGATTCAACACATTTCGCTTGCCCAACATTGCACTCATTATTCGGTTCACACGTCGCTTCAAACGTCGACGTGATACTCCACGGCCGGCGATCGGCAGCACCGGTCGTTGCGCAAACGTCTATTAATTTTGCCCGCGAGTTGGCACAATTTTGGCAACTCAATGCTAGCACGTCTTGGCTGGCTTACCTATAACAGCCGGTAGCTGCAACAATTAGCAATCGCCTCCATTGTTGGGGCACGTTGTTGAAGACACGATGGTGCAGGGTCCTTGCATACCGATGATGGCTCGTATTGGATGAAACGGACGGTAATCATTGTTGCCTTATACTAAGTTTGATGCAATTCGTTTACTTACGTATAGAGTCACCGCTGCTTTGTCGATTGTATATAAGGTCGTTAATTTTCTATCATCTGACCAATATTAATTTTGTGCTGTTAGGATATCGCAACAATTTTGTAGATATATTTTTCTGTTTGTGTCATGACAAAAGTCTATTCAAATGAAGCGTTGAGAGCTGCACGAAGATTTTATGCTGGATGATTTCGATCAAAAGATATCCAGGATGCTTATTTTATAACGTTGTTTGCAATGCGATTTGAAAATGAATCAATCGGTGGATTCCATTTGAACGTCTCGTTAAGTCTCATTGTGAGTTTGTGTCTATAGACATTTTGGAACCTGAAATTCGCAACGTTTCGATTCGACGAAACAACCCATTACAATTGCCTTTCTTGTCAAGTATGGTCGACTCAATATGGTTCGGCATAATTAGCTGGCTGGCTACTTACCGCATGAGCTGTCAGTTTTAAAAATGCATGAATTATAAATCGGTTGCCAACACGAGTTACGAAATATAGATAATTCCAATAGTTTACACCTCTACGTGGATCACATCACATATTTCCTCCTGATGTGAACTACAATATTACAGTTTATAACTAGTTAGGTATACAAGCGAAAGTGTAAAGGCCCATTCACAACCAAATTTAACTTTAACTTTAACTTTAACTCCAGTGTTTGTAGTACGCGCGTCCATAGAAGTGTTCACATCAACTTGACTTTGACTTTATTGACTTTAACTTTACTTCGAAGTTTGGTCATGCCAAACATTTCGACGGAAATATAAAGTTTGACTTTAGTAGGAACCAATCAGGATCAGCCACTGCCAACTGAACTGAGGAACGTCACCGAATCTCTAACTGAGAAAGCAAGTTCAGTTGTGCAATTCATCTTTCATCAAAAAGGGGCTTTTAAAACAAAATTATAGAAGGATTAACAATGAAATATTTTTGGTTAGGTTGTACGAAATACACTTCCTAGTGACGTTGTCAACAACAGCTGATGTAAAATTCCTTGACTTTAAATTTTGGTTGTGGCCTCTATTGATAAGTTAAAGTTAAAGTTAAAGTTAAAGTTAAAGTTAACGTTAAAGTTAAAGTTAAAGTTAAAGTTAAAGTTAAAGTTAAAGTTAAAGTTAAAGTTAAAGTTAAAGTTGGTTAGGTTAAAGGGCAGGTCTTTGGAGTGTGAACTTAATCCAAAGCATAAAGAGACTTCGACATTATTTTGGTTTCTCGGTTCCCCTGGAGCCGAAGTCTTAAACCCCAATTGTCCACCATGCCATGCAGTACGAAGACGACACCGCCAGCAACGTCGACGCCCCGCGCGGCGACGGCGGCAACGGCAACGGCGGCGCCAACGCCTTCGCCAACGCCAACGCGTTCGCCAGCGCCGACGCCAGGGCGTTCGCGCGCGCCCGAGCCGAGGCCGACGACAACGAGGACGGCGCCAGCGGCCTCTACTTCGTCCTGCTGCCCGACGGCCGCCTCCAGCGCGTCGCCTACACGACGTCGCGAGATCAGCGCGTCTTTCAGCGACTGGTGGCCGAACCGGCACCGCGCAACGCCGGGTTCCTGGCCATCCAGTATCAGGACGTCAGTCCCATTCAGGCGCCCGTCTACTCGTATGGTGCCGACAACGCTCTGATCAGAGTCTACTAATGACGTCCACCCTCGCTCCAAACTGCCCTCCCGTATACAAACGGCCAACTTGATGGGTGAAAATGCCACCACACTCCCTGGAAAACGACTGTAAAATGCATAAATATCCTGACCAGAATATGAACCACCAGTTCTCCCATGGCCTTCTGAATAATGAGTTAAATAAGTGAAGAAGGTTGTTGGAAAATCAGCCATATTCGGTGGTTTCACTCGGGGAAAATGGAATTGCTGCACACATAGAAAGCACTGAAAGGATCTGGTCGCTTTGCTAGTCCTGTTCTGCACTCGACAGCTTTGATTGATACGTGGATTCTCCCAAAGACTTACCAAATAATATCGCTGTAATGAATTGCTACGACAGTCTGTCCGATATGACTGCGCCAAAGTTGCCTTGACGTGCATTGAATGAATGATAGATCATGGATCTTAATCACGGCGAATTTTTATCTGCATATCAAACCAATGAGCCCAGCCCTATTGACATTGTGTGGTAAGCTCACAGTTCGATTTGTAAATGACGTGTAAATAAATTGTATACAAGCAAAATGAATGTATTATCTTGATTGTTTGTGTTTCTTCGTATCTCCTACCGACTGAAATGTGAATCAAATTTGAATAGTTTTTGAGGGGTGAAAATGAGCAATACCTATGCACTCAACCCCACCCGATTTTGAGCCCTGTTTCAAACGTCCTGCAATGTCGAGTTCTCATCACCCGAAGGTAAGTAGTTTGACGTCCTCCCGGCGGTGGCAGCACTGGCTGCCTGGACGTCTTCACATCACAAGACTTAGCCGCTATGTAGTGTACAACGTGCCCGCACGAGCGCGCACTAACCTTTCTAGACACGGCCACTCCACGGCCTGGCGCCTCCACGGGGCATAAGTGGATCATGATAGGATAGCGACGTCCCGAAACCCGAAATTGGAGGTTAAATTTCAAAGGAGTATTTTGTAGCGCTTGTATTGGTCACAACCACAAGAGCAATCAAAACTGGAAGACTGCACTCAGCACTGGTTTTGACGACAGACTGTCTCCAGTTTCCCAATTGTCCGAAACTCGAAAGTAACAACGCATGCGCTTTATTGGAAGGGGTTGGAATCGGAATTTGCCGAAAAAGCTTTTCAAGCTTTCCGTGCGAAACAAGAAGCTTTCACCGTCATAGTCTGGCATTGGCATGGCATGGGATCAACAAGCCTGAACTTTGCAGCCCCGAATCAAAACAGAAGGTATTATTTTGTTGATGTTATGTTTAGCAGCGAAAGTGCCGAGAAAAAATTAGCGTTTTGCCTGGGAAAAGTTTGGCATATATTTTTATCTGTAAACTTTTAAAAATATTGTGCCGTTTACTCAAAATAATAGAAGGAGGATGTAAACTGAACTGAGAACAAATAACGTAGATTTCACGAGAAAACGATAAAATCGATCGGAGCAACCGTTTGGCCGTTACAACACATAAAAAAAAAGTTCGTCAATCGTAGACATAATTTTGGACATCATAGAGAGTGAAACAAATGCCTCCTTATACCGAAGCCAGCCAAGTGAGTAGCGAATGTTATCATCGCGATAACGCGCTATTCCATTGGTCGGCACAATAACAGTGCGCGTCAGCTGATGGTCAGACAGAGTCGGTGACAGGGGACGCTTTGCTCCGCATCGTAGGTGAGTGCGTGCACTGCGTGCTCCAGTCAAGACTGCAGAGACGACAGTAGTACTATGATGGGAGCCCGTTGCATACAAGTGTAGGTGTGCGTACGGTGGCTGGAAAGGTGCTGTATAAGTTTGTTCAATACTGGAACCGTTCTTCAAGTTGCTGTTCAAGACGTGCTGACCAAAGGCTCAGCAATCGGAGGCCGATACGGTAAGAATTAACGTATAAGCTGCCAATGGTGTAACCGAATCCTTTGTCGATGGGAACAGTAAAACTGACTTCTAATGGCATTCAAACTAGAAGCGCATAAACATTATCGTCCCTAAATGTGTCATATATTTTTGTCATATAATTTTCATTCTCTTCCTCATCAACATACCGGCTATCTCCGAATATGTTAACATTCGTTCAAACGAAACACACCCGTGATTTTCGTCGTATTTCCCATTTTCCAAGACCTGCATGAAAACGCGAACTCCGCTCGCGTCCATCGCGCAGCTGATCTATCATCGCCCCCAGGCCCCAGATTCCAGAGTGTAGTTTGGCAATAGGCGACTTTTCACGCTTCTGCTCGCCTGATACCAAAAGGCATTTTAACTTCAGAATTGTTCGCCTTTCGAACAGCGCGGTTACGGCGGATTCATACGACGAATGAATGAATTCAACTGATAATCAAAATGATGAAATGCAATGAACTTATTAAATACAGGTACCTACCTACTTAGAAGATGCGTGTGCAATTCTGTATCCCTATGATATGGCATAATATGGCACCTATGTATACGGTAAGTAGGAAGGTAAATGCACAATTAAATACCAAAAAAAAAAAAAATTTTACAGTTTTATGGAAAGTTCCTTGATTCAATTATCTCGTATTAACTTACAACTTTGTCATTCAGATTCCAATGCTTGCTTCTGAAAGTACTCCAAAAATTGAGAACTGCAACAAAAGAAATATTAGAAAACTCAAGCAATGGCCTTATATTATTACCTACATAATAATTTCTTCCAAGATTTTCAATTGAAGTATAGTAATCAAAGCAAGTCACTGCAAATTAATTTGGGATAGTGTCAAGTTAAAATTTTCTCTAGGATTTAGCAGAGGCTTTATGAATCTACCTATTTTGCAACGGGCACATCATTATAATTCTAGCTCTTACCTTCGTTTTTCCCTTCTGCAGCAATGCAACACTAGGTAGGTACTACTAAGTTACAAACCTCACCAAATAACTTATCATTAGTGGATGCCTTGGCATCCTCCAATTTTCCATACATCTAATTGGTTTTCCACGACTTGATGCCTTCTTAGGGATCAGAGACGCACTGCATTCAGATCAGTGCATCATGATAAACTCACGCAGATAGCGGGAAGAGAGTTGAATGTATAGATGGAATGTCAAAAGAATACCACTAGACGTTAAATTACGCAGAAAGAGACGTTTTGATTCAAAACTTCACTATGCGCCCTACAGTAAAAATTGCTGCCTTTTTTGGAATTTGGATTGGAATCGAGTTTTTTGACGTTAGTCGTGAATGAATGATTGGGAATCTACAACCAATAATATTCACACACCCAGAAGTTTGCGATCAGTCACCATTTCTTCTCAAGATTCGATTAGTTTATTCGTAAATAATATAATGGGAATAGGAACAAGTAATAACAATTCATATTTGGGAGTTTTGGCATCGTGGTTTTATTCAAATAATGACCATTACTTTTCTCTTTGGATTGTTCTGATTTACATTCCAAGTTCTCACCCCTATAATATATACTACTAAACAATTGAGCTTATAGACAATTGAGATTACTAAGTTAAATGGATACCACAAAAATGCAGATAGATCTAAGATAGGTATACTAGCACAGTCAATATAGGCACTTGTTTCCAATCTTACACCAGCTGGCTTGCTGTTTTTCTAGCATCAATCAAGACCGAAGATGTCGCTTCTCACGATTCCCACGCCCAGCACGCCGCAATAGTCGAGCACTGCCACTTGAACCAGCTGGTATTCGGTGCCGGCTTGAAGCAGCGGCGCCTGGATCAGCCCGAAGCGCCCTCTAGCCGGGTCCTGACCCAACGCCAGCGTCGACACGTCTATGTTGTCCAGGCGGTCCTAGAAATAGCCGACGAGTGATATACGAGGTGGAATGAGGTTGCCCTAGCTTCATTGCAACACTCATTGCACTTTGCTGGTATCTTATGGTCTTACGTGGGGAAACTCAGCGGCCAGGTAGAGAGTTGCGTTGAGGGAAGCCAACTTTGAGGCCAGCCAAGGGTCGAAGATGTCCAGGCCGGCGGTGTCGTTACGGGCTGTTTCCTCGGAGGCCGCCAGCAGGAGCAGCTGACCACTGCATCAAGCGAGACGTTATTGCAAGGCAGATATTATGCACAAATACTTTCTGTCATGTGAGATAAGCGCTAGTAGTCACTTTTCAATACCCTATTATTGCAAAACATTGTACCAACAAAAAGTGAAATGCTTAGTAGACCGAAAAAACAATTTCAAAATATTGTAATTGTGATCATTTTAAAATACAATTAGGTCCTAATTATTGATTAATATGCTTTTAGATTGCAATGAATATTATCTTTGATGATTCAATCAAGTTTGAAGTTTTGCAGGTGGGAAAAAAACAATTTTTTCGAATTTTATGATCCTATTGTTATTTTTCTCCAATAATGCAGATAAGAGGTTTTGCAATTAGGGTATTGTTTTGCATGCCTTTTTCCTGTACAACTTTAAGGTGGTGCCCTAAATACTGGAAAAGAGATGCAAAAGAGGCTATTAGCTTGGCAGTACTTTGGTAGGGGCCTTAAATATATATAAATTACAAACAGACTAGCAGTACTCCCGTTATAGTGATTGGCATGATGTTTGAATCCTCCCACCTGAGCAAGTCGCGCTGAAGCGCCGAATGCAGCCTGACAACGAGGCTGTCGGGGGCGGCGCTTTGTACGACGGGCGGGGCCGGCATCTCGGGGGCGGAAGGCCGCGTGTGGCCCGTCACGCTGGCCGAAGGACCGAGAGCCACCGTTTTGGCCGAGACGCTCAGTAGGTAGGTGGAAGCGGGCAACAGCCCGGGCATCTGTCGGGAGCAATGAAGAAGCTCGATAGGGAATCATCCCTATGGGCACTACTTCCCTGGCAGTTATCTTATTCTTATCGAGAAAAATTGCTGCTGGTTCGGTGGGTACGTACTCATCGAGAGAGAACTGTCTAGCGATGATTGCCACTACGAGCGAAACAAATTCTAAGTAAAAATGGGCACTGCATATCCCAAAATTGAATTTTCAGTAACTTGGATTGTAGGTGAGGAAAAGTCAGAATTCGATAGGAGGAATTTTTTCAGTCCAAAAATGTTGTGTGAACTGCAAATAAGTACGTAGCAAGCTTGCAACCCATAAACAACAAGCATCTATCAACCAGTCCGAATGCAATGGTGCAATGTTCCGAGATCATCACCTCCAGCTGGTATTTGCGCTCCTCGGTCTTGACCATGACCTCGCGCATGGGGAAGTCCTGGCAGCAGTCGCTGGCGTTGGCCGCGTCGGTCTGCTCGACGGTGACAAGGAACGAGCGCAGCTGGCCGTTGACGAGGTCGGGCAGTCGCCACTGCACAGTCAGCGCTGTGGTCGTTGCGCCAGACAGGAGTACCGACGTTGGCGCACCCGGCGCTGAAACCGCGGTCGGACATGAGCGAGGGGATTGGTTCGAGGCGTTATTCTGGCGTAATAAAGTTCGCACTGAACTGTCTTGCCAGACGAAACAAGTTAGCTCATCTAACAAAATAATATAACATGGAAAATGTTGCCCACAGCTATTGTTTTAAGAAAGTGGCCATAAAAGTGCACCCTATATAGACAATAAAAGTTAAAATTTATATACAGATGACTTTGATTAGCATATTCATGTCATATCATACTAGCAAAGTGAAATAAAAGGTCCGTCTTATAGTTACTTCCTACATACCGGCCAGAAAAAACCCAGGTTTTCCCTCCCTAAAGAAAAGTTTTGGTTGTGAACGATCCAACCCAAAATTCGAATTAAACTCACTTCCCTCTTTGGTGACGGCCAGCAGCGACTCTTCCTCCCCGTCCTCCTCGACTTCCGCGTTCCGAGCCAGGACCTGAAAAGCGCCACCACGCCTTGAGGGACTACCGAGTCGCTTGATCTTTGGCCATCGACGTTGGGCGCTCGGTGGAAATGGGACATAGAACGCTAGCAACTACAGCAACTACAAACTCGAGCAAGGGAGATCTGTGATATCTGCTAGCTTGTTGTTAGCCTCCTAGCAGTGATTGATCCATAGCAGTAATGAGAAACAATTCCACTTAGATTTGTGTGCTCTGATAAAAATTAAAACATGGAGACTTTGAGAACATTGAGATCGAATCGTCCAATGACCATCCAAAGCCCCGTTTTGTAACACAATCTCCTAGAAGCCGCACCGTTGCTTCCCGCCGCTCGCTCACCGTGACCGCGTACTCCGTGTCCGGCTGCAGCCGGTCGATCGTGTGACAGAAGAGTTCGGGCCAGGCGGCGCACGGCGTCGGCGTCAGCACCGCTAGCGCCGATTGGTTCCCGGCGTCGCTAGGGCCGTGGGCGACCGTGAACGAGCGCAGCGGGCCGTACGTCACGCGAGGCGCGGCCCAGCGCAGGCCCAGCATGCGGCGGCCGCGTTTGTACAGCGTCAGCGCCCGAACTCGGCCCGGAGCTGCGGACGGAGGCGTCGAATCAAGGACGGCGCTCGTGACGGGATGACGGGAATTTAACCCTCCTTGCGTTGATAAGGTGGCAATCAAGTTGGCAGCCTATGCAAGGTTTTCCAGGCTGCCATGCGCAGGCAAAGCTTGCTGATGCGTTGGGGGGAATCGATGGTGGTTGCATTGACAAACATTGCATTTACAAACCATGATAATACCTAGATTGTGTATCTTCATGAACTGGATCTGAATTGCTCTAATTGATCTGAATTGAATATTTGCTGTGAGCATGAAATCTCAAGTTGTTTTCAAGTACCTACTCATGGTAAAATGGCAATGGTGGCAGGCTGCGGTTCACAAGCTGCTAATAAATTGAGGCGAATGACGTGCCAAGCAGATTCTTGTATGAAGTAAGAAGTTGTTGAAGTTAATTGTGGAGTGAAAAATTTAAATATTGTACAAATGGCCACTGATTTCAAAGAGGAAAGTTGTGGTAATGTTTTATTGTTTTGCTGACGAGCTTTGCCGAGCGACTCACTTGTGGCGCGCGTCTTTGCGATGAACTCGAGGGGGAAGTCTGCGTTCCATCCGCTGGACGTCACCACGAACACCTGGCCGCGGCAGACAAACAAAGTCAACACACGAGGAAGCCAGCCTCGGGATCGTAGGGGCAGTGATAGATGAAGTGAAACAGTGAAACAGTCATGGAGCTGTCTTCTGTACCTTTATAATTTCAATTAAATCTCTTTTTGCTAAGTAAGTTACTGTACAGTCTGAATGCATCTGTGGTGACAATTCAAAAAGTTCATATACCTACAGAATAAAAATATTTTAACCTTTTAGTTACATTATATCAATGCCACTTTCAATTAAATAATACCTACAACATAATCTCGATGTTTCATATTATATTGTTTGGACCAGTCCAATTAAGATTTAAAAGTGCAGCTCCAAGTGCAAAATCAATCAAGGAGGGTGCCCTGCAAGATTCTGGTATTCCACACGTCTATGCATGCTAATATAGCTCATTGTTTCGATGTTTTAACTGTTTCACCCACTTTATTGATCATCCAGCAGAGTAAACACCCTCTCTCACGACTTATCACCCGATTCCAACGCACCTATGTGTTGCCATCCTAAAGAGCATCAATATCCCAGCTCCACGAAGATGGGCTATCTATATCTGCATATCCTATACAACGTTTTTCAGGGAAAGCTCAACTTCTCGCAGCTCATCAACGATTGCAGAGTAACGAAACGCCCCCCACCTTGACGGTGTAGTTTGTGTGCGGCTCCAGTCCGTCGAAGGTGGCGCTCTCGTCGCCGATCGTGGCGTTTGCGGTGTCAACCGGCGCAACGAGTCCGGCGCGCCAGAGCTGCGCCGTGTAGCCGAGCGCGAAGCCGTTGAGTCTGGCGCAGGAAGTCGCGCCGCGCCATCGCACTGACAGCGACGAGTTGCTGCGCGAAGGAACGGGGAGCGCCGCTGCGGACGGCGCAACGCGCGGGACTGACGGGCAAAGATGTCGCAATTCAGTGACGTTGGCGATCAATCATGATGCAGCCAAACAATAGCACTCATTGTCCTGGGGTTTTTGGGGAATATTAAATCCTTCCCTACTTTGAACAACTTCCTTTTTAGGCCAAGGCCCATTGTAGGGCTGACAATCTCATTAAACAGAGCATTGACCGTGGAGCACTTTGTACCACCTACCTACGGCTCTGGCAGCCGCCACCAAACCGACTTCTACTTAGAGTAAAATGTGATCAGTTTTTCCCTTTTTTCCTTCGAACAGCTCAAAAATGTAAAACACTCCTGGCTCAAGTACTAAAAGCATCGAGAGAAACGGAAACAGCATTCTGATGTCATAGGTATAGCGATTAAATTGGGACTATATGACCTGTAAGTAATTTTGTAGCCATGAAAGTTAGCAATTGAGTGGGGCAGAATAGAACTACAGATACACATTAATAAGCTTTCATTTCCCATTGATAGACAAGAGCATTCCAGCTGTACTGCGTTTACTAATGACATACCTCTGATTTTTCCATTCTTGGATTCAAAATTAACAATAATAATTTATCATTGGCAACAAAGCGAGTTTTTCAATCATAACCGACAATTGCGTAGGGTTCAAGGTTTTAAATCTCTAGACAGCTCCGACATCCGCCTGGCACTGACCGTCTGCCTGCGTCGACGTCATCAGCGTCGCTGGATGCGTTGCGCCCGACGGAACCGTCGTCACGGTGACCTTGTAGCGCGCCAGTGGCGCCAGGTTGGTCAAGGTCGCCAACACAGCGGTCGTCTCCAGCGATCCGCGCGAGTCGGCGCAGTCGGCGTCCGGACAAGCGAGCAGCATCTCACACTGGGGACAGGCGGCGGGGTCGGGACTCTTAGAAGCAGCGGGGGCCAGGGGCGGACTGGCTCGAAAAAGCCCGGCTTGCTGTACAAACTTTAGGCTGGCAAAATTTTAAAAATGCATTGGGGGAAAAAAAATCAAACTTCTCCGAAGGCAATCCCTAAAGAAAACGTCACCTGAAATTTTTCCTGAGGCCAATCGTTAAAAATAACGTCTCCCCAATTTTTTTCCGAGGCCAATGATATGACCGTCAGGGGCCCGGAAAGTCAAAGGCGCGGGGTGCGATAGCACCCCCGCACCCCGGGCCAGTCCGCCCCTGGCGGGGGCACTTCAACCTCTTGCAAGAACTCAGTCTCGACAGACTTTTAATCAGCTGAGGGAGTAAACCCTTTGGAAAAAACATAACACTTTCAATATTCTCTCATTCGTTCCAGTTACGTACCGGAACTTTCTGCCTGGGTAACGCTCTGCCTAATTGTTGGGGGCCTCTGCTAGTAAAGTGGTAACATTTAGGAGTATTGGAAGAAAGTAAAATTCTTATACCAGTATGTTTTCTGGGTTGTGAAGGGCAAATAAACTATGTGTAAAAAGGTTCTTGCATATTGACTTGCACTGCGATAAAGCAACTCACCGTTCACGGTTACAAAGTTAAAAGTTAATACAGGCAACAATAGGGATTTTATCCCTCAGAATTGATAACGGCATAAAGTAAAAGTTGCGTAATCGCTACTCTTTTTTGGTGCGAATGTTCCTAACAGACTCGACTTCGACTGTTTCCAAACAGTATGAGAATTTTTAGACTTAAATAATAAACAAATAAAATAAATAAAATAGCTTCTCTCCAAGTAGAAAGTGTTCTATTGTCCATGCAGATTGCCGAGGCCAGACACTGGTTCTCGGTTCGAGACTGGGCCAGCCCGTACCTGGTAGTCGATACGGTACTTGGTGACACGTCCGTTGCTCGGCGCGGTCCAGGCAATGTCGAGGCGTGTGGCTCCGTTGGAAGTCGTGTGCAGGTCGGAAACGCGGCCCGCGGCTGTAAGTCGGAACAAAGTTGCACTATGCAATGTCGTGGGAGGGACAGTAGCTTCGTAGCGTTCGCTTTTCTTTGCTTCTGTGTTGACAGGCATAGATGTGCAAAATATTGTAGGAACCTCTAACAAATTGGGCATTTCTCTTACTTGCAAGCAATTAGTGATGAGCTTAGCGAGCAAAGTTTTTAGTGCGTCTCATTTTGTTCCGCTGCTGCTGCGCCCATATACACTCATCTTCAACGCGAACACTTTGGCTGCGTTTCCTAGTTAATTACTATTGTGCTGGTAGATTGTTTCACTTGCTCTGCCTATCATTGACCAAGCAATAAGCTCTCTCCCAGTGAGGACATCACACCTTGGCAATCACTGGCTCACCTATACTAGCCCATATCCATCTTCCATGCTTAATCTGGTGCTGAAAACAAATATTTTACATTAAAGTGACCTATAATTTGGGCGTGTATTCTCTACCATGATGATCCCACCCAGAAAAGGGCAGTCTAAAACAAGCTACAACCCTATCAACAATCGCCGACTCACGTTGAGTGTTGAGCGTGGCGACGACGCTGGGGGCGGAGAACGGCCCGGGGCCGGACGCGCTGAGTGCCCGGATCTGCACCGGGTAAGCTCGCCCGGGCAGGAGCCGCTTTCTTTGGGTACCGATTCTGTTGTTTCTCGGTAAACTTGTCATCTTATCAGGGACCGATTCAGTAGAGGCTTCCTCGTCGCCGACTAGAACGGAGGTCGCGTTGTTGTCGAGATGCGTCGACTGCCATTCCCAGCCCATCTTGACTCGCAGCTCGTAGCCGGTGGTGGGGCACGAACCGGGGACCTCGGCCAGGGGCTAAGCAGGCAAAGGGGTGTGAGCTCAGGAACTACAAAAATGGGAAAATGGAAGAAACCTTGGAATTGGTGCTGCCAAAATTATATGGCTTACATCATTCCTAAAGTAAGCTGTGAGATTCAAACCAAAATACAGTAATACTTAGTTCCTTGGTTGAAATGCAATTCGGCTGTGCTTATACTTGGATGATAATCTGATGGAAACGCAAACTTGGTAGGTAGGTATGGACTTGGTATTTTTGAGATGTCTACTTACTTTCCACGTAAGCGAAAAGCTGGTCTCCGTGACGTTTTCAGTCATCAACTCGACTGCACTTTCAGAAACTGAAACGTGAAAAACATATAATTTCAGTGTTCTTTGCTAAATTAATTGAGCATCCAGGTGATCCAGCAGCATATTGAAGAAATTCTGGCTAGATAGGTCACAAGAAAGTAACAGTAAACTTGTAACTTGTACACTTGTAAAATTAAAAGTACCTAACGCTATTATCATCCTGCGACACTAGTTGCTCCTACCTTGGCACGGCGTGTCAAACTCAACGATTGGCACGTTTTCGGCACGGTACGAGCCTCCGTCTCGGTCGATGAGAACGACTCGAGCCTGATGGCGCCGCCCCGCAGAAAGCGAGGGAAGCTCGGCTTCCACGGCATCGGGAACGACCGGCCTCGCTGGAAGGCTCGACCATAACGAAGCCGAGATTTGCTGGAGGTAATAGCATAGGTTAGGGTAGCACAGTGCACAAGATGGGCTCGACAGTTGCAGAACCTACAGAAATAGAACTTATAATGATGGCACAAAACCTACCTTTTCATTGTTTTGAACTACGTGTAAGGGACGGATGGTTGCCAGCTTTGTAAATCAGTTACAGAGCTGTATGGATATTGGGTATACACATCCCTAGATCATGTGAATAAGAATGTTCGAGAAATTCAATCTCGGTCTGCCTGTAGACGGTAATTAATGATTTGTCAAACGAATACTCACTCGGTATTGGACTTGATAGAAAATGGCACTTCCCCTGCCGTTTTGTTTGTCCAGACTGAAGGTGATTTTCCACGAGTTCTTTGCCTTCTTCGCGACCGGGGCCTCGGACAGCGTCTTGTATTCTAAAAGCATAAGTATTAATTGGCATCAGAAGATTGTAGATGTTTTGAGCCCAAGATCATTGACGTGGTAGGCACCTACCAGATTGGCAGAGCGGCGGGTAGAATCCGGGCTGGCAGCCGTCGAAGCATTCTCCGGTGTGGATGTCGCATGAAGAGTTGCCAGCGCAACGACCGCAAGTCTGCGCACAGTCTGCGCCAAACTGCCCGCGCCGGCAAGCTACGTCAGCACAAGACAGACACAGAAACGATAAGTATTGATATAACTCTCTCACAGCCACAGGTAGCCCCCTAGAAATAATAATTGGTGTCTAAAGCCTTAATTTCATAGGAGATTTTTTACAAAAGTCTGCCACGTACCGATATTATGTACTGTCAAAATAACATGGCTATCATAGGCGTGCGCAGCGGTGCGGCAGACACGGCACGTGCCGTATCTAAGATTTCACTCGCCCTTATTTTTAATATTAATTTAGTTTTTTTATTTATTACAAAGAAATGGAATATGGATGTTATTTTACTACCTAAGAAGCGAAATCATTTTACGCTAGAGATGTGATTACGGAGAGGCGGCCACCGGGTGCTGCCTGTGGTAGCAAGAATCGGGCGGCTTCCAGTCAAAGTCAAAGAAATGTCCCGAGACGCGGCGCCGCGGCAATGATACACAAAATATGTCAACGTTTCTGAGTACCTATGCAATTTTATTGTTTATGTTCGAAACACCACTAGAGATGCAGGAATATGCTTTATTATCCTGGTCAGTTCGCATACGCAAGTGGGAGCGACATGCCACCTAAAAAACGCTCTTCGGAGCCGGGAAAAGAATCGGGAAAGGGTGTAATAACCGCATTTTTTAGCAAGAGACCGACAAGCGACATTCAACCTGTAAACACCGATTCTCTCACCTATTCGCAAGCCTCGTGTTCGTCGTCCACTGACCAGGAACAATTTCCTGAAGCTTTGGGACCAGCGATCGATGGTGAGCCGGCCTTTTATATTTTAAAAAATATATAGGTATATATATATAATATATTACGGCTAGCAATCCACTACAGGGTTATGTAATTAAATGCTGTTATATTTCCATATCGGTATACCTAATATTGGCAGACCACAATTTTCGGTTATTTTGGCAAAAGTATAGGGAAAATTAAGTGCCTTTTTTGGTTTGTTATTTGTGCTTATCGAACTCTATTTCCCTCCTTAAATTTAGGCGACATCGCATTTACGAAAATAGTTCCTGAGACTATGATGCAAAATGTAGGATCTCCTGACGACCCGTCAGTGGAAATTCCACTAGAACGGCTCGAGCAGCGAGCCAGACTCCTCAAAGGTCCGCACCAACCGAAACTGGAGAGTTATCCGAGGACGATAATAGGAGGGAATTGCAGAAGCTTCCAGTCTGCGTGGTTTCTTAAATACAATTGGATAGAATACAGTAGTTCTGAAGATACGGTATACTGTTTTCCTTGCCGGGCATTTGGTTCTACTGTGAGCAAGAAGGGGAATTTTGATTCCACATTCATTTCCAATGGATTCAAAGGCTGGAAAGACGCTACTCGTAGTTTCAACGTGCACCAGTCGAGCAAATGCCACATAGGAAGTGTTGAAGCTTGGGAATGCTTTAAAAGGGAGACACCAGTGGACGGTTTACTGGATGTACACAATAAAACTACCTTAAAACGCCGAGAAGCGGAAAGGTTAAAAAACCGAGAGATAATCGCGAGACTTGTCCACCTTACTATGATATTGGCGAAAGGGGGGAGGCCCTTTCGAGGGCACGATGAATCGGCCGAGAGTCCTGAGAGGGGCCTATTCCTAGAAATGGTCGGGATTTTGGAGCGCTATGATCCCGTAATAAGCTCGCATCTCGCACATTCAGGCCGAAATGCACTTTATACAAGCAATCGATCTCAAAACGACTTTCTTCAAGCGTTGAATAACGTTGCTCTGGAAAAAATTCGCCGTAAGGTAAATGGTCAAGCCGTGGCCATCATGGCAGACGAGACCAGCGATTGCGGTCATCACGAGCAGATGTCTGTCGTCGTCCGCTTTTTTGACGAATTGAAAAATGAAACTGTGGAATACTATGTCGCGATGAAAAGAGTTACCATGGTGGACGCAAAAACCATTTTTGACACGCTAGATTCGGTACTAGTTAATCTGAGGATCGAATGGACTTCAGTGACATCCGTTTGCTTTGATGGTGCTGCTACCATGTCCGGACACGAGTCTGGGGTCCAACAGCGGTGCAAAGAAAAAAATCCACACATTTTGTACGTGCACTGCTATGCCCATTGCCTGAATCTTGTTCTGGTAGATGCATGCTCGTCACGATCAGAGAACCCACTAATTTTCGACTTTTTGGGAACCGTTCAGTTTGTTTACACCTTTATTGAGGGTAGTCCTGGTAGGCACGCGATTTTCGAGAAAATCTTGAAGGAAGTTGGTGTATTGCGGGCCCCCAGCCTCAAATCTCTCTCCACAACAAGATGGGCATGCAGAGCCGAAGCCGTTTCAAGTGTGAAACGAAGCTATTCGGAAATTGTACAAGCCGTAGAGGAGGTGGTGCACACGACTAAGCACACAGAAGTTCGGTCGAAAGGGAAGGGGCTTTTATACCAACTAAAAACATTTGACTTCATTTTCTCCCTTCATGTTATGCAGCCCATACTGGAAATGGTGCTAAAAGTAAGCAAATATTTACAACATGAGGACCTCAACCTACTTCTTGCCATGAAGCAGGTCCGGGAATTAAAAGTCGCGTTGGTGGATATGCGAACTTGCCCAGAACTTTTCACCGAAATTTTCGAAGAAGTGGAGGCCATGTGTGAACAATGCTCTATTGAGATACCAGCGGTGAAACGCAGAAAAGTACCGTCTAGATTGGACGAGAACCCGGACACACAGTACACTCATCTGAACAAAACATCTGAGCTCAGAGTGAACTGCTTCTACCCTCTCATCGATACATTGGTGGCTGGCATAGATCGACGATTTCAGCAAGACACGGTGTTGCTGATTGATTCAATCGGAATGCTCTTATGCTTAGAGATCGACAATGAGCACCTTTCCTATTTGACGAGCCATTTTTCCATTTCCAAAGAAGAGCTACAAGCAGAGGTGCGTCTCTTGAGAGCTGTATCCTCCAATTCTGAGACAGATCCTATGCCTAAAGGGCACCAAAGCGTCATTGTTTGGATTAGATGGATGAAGAAAACGGGAAGAGGCCCTTCATTTCCACAATTTCTTAAAACACTGAAACTATTTGCGACTTTCCCAGTAACAAGCTGCTCCTGTGAGCGCGCGTTTTCCAAACTGACGATTGTTAAAAACAAGTTAAGAACAACAATGTCTCAAGAGCGTTTGGAATCAATAATGTTACTTTTCATCGAACAGGAATTGGCTAACTCCCTGGATTTAGATGAAGTCATTGATGAGTTCAAGCGATTGATCCCAACAGAACGAAGAATGGTATTGTGAGTTGTAATTGTGTCCAAGTGAGTGGCTGGAAGGCGTATATTTTTTGACACCTATTATATTACAGATTTTACGACGTTTATTCATAATATTGTTCAATTTTCGTTGCCGCTTTGATTTAAGTTACCTGCGCTATGCACCAAAACTTGTTGTTCTCAAGTTCCTATGTATTATTTTATAATCCTTATCTTTATCTTATCATTACTTTGATATTACTATTACTGTGCTGGATAATAATTTATAAAATATAATAAAACCAGCATATTATTATTTCGTGATTAGTATAATTGCGTAGGCATACGGTTTCAAATGTATAGGCATTTGAATGTATATTTGTACCATCAGAAGTTACTTTAAAAAGTTCATTGAGAAGAGGCTCCAGAATAGTAGTTATTAAAATGTGTATTTTTTCAATGTTCAAATTTTCTATCTCTACGCCCCCCCCCCCCCCCCTATTCCCTGACGAAAATATTTTTGCGGCTGTGCCGTACCTAACGATTTACCCTGCGCACGCCTATGATGGCTATATTAACTATATTATAGGTAAATATTTTATAATGTTATGTCTCATATATACAGGTACTTTTAAAGATAATATAATGGCATATAAACTCTGCAAAACATCAATATAATAACAACTAGGAAACGCAGCCAAAGTGTTCGCGTTGAAGTTGAGAGTAAGGGCGCGGCGGTATCGAAGTTGAGAACAAAGGTGGACACCCTGAACCAAAGATACTATATAATAACCTTCGCCCTGAACATTACATCGCGATAGGTTCAGGCGTTTGGTCTGTAGAGGGCGTGCAAACACACATACAAACAAACACACACAAGTGTTTTTTTTACCAGTAGTGAAATTGAAGATTTCGCTTCGCTCGCTAGGCCGATCAAAAACCTTACGAGAATTATTTCAGTCGCCGATTTACTTTCAATAACTTGCATGCACGAAATTGCCAAAATTTGACAAACTTGAAGCCAACAAAGCTGGTGTGATGTTTTGATGTGGTTCCGATGGTTTCGATGAGCGATATTCGAAATTGGGAAAATTTGGAAACAATACACACTTGAAAGTAAATTTCCGTACTTTTCCAAACTTCCCCAATTTTCGAATATTGCTTTTCTTCTGCTTTGAAGGGGAGGAGTTTTGAGGATTTTCTTGAAAAACGCAGGGTGTCTAAGTTGAGAACAAAAATAGACACCCTGAAAATTTCATCGCAATCGACGCAGGCGTTTGGCCTGTAGCGCGCAAACACACATACAAAAAAAAAAAACACACAAGTGCTTTTTTTAAGCAGTAGTGAAGTTGAAGATTTTGCTTTGCTCGCTACTCTCATAAAAAATGTTATATTAAAATAAAGCCATGTTTTTTTGACAGCATAAAACTGCTTTGGCAGACTTTTGTCCGAAATGCTTCCGTGTAATTCAGGCCTTAAGCCTCCTAAAGGGCATTTTAATGTAATTTGGTAGAGATAAAAAATGATATCAATTGTGACAACTTTATGTAGGAAACCTACCTTGTCCCTAACAACGTTCTCCTAAATAACTAGTAGGTACTATGAAGGTACCTAAGAACATAATACACTTTTAAGGATGCAAATCCTTTATGTTTTTTTCTGACAGATTTTGCAATGTTTCCTTCTTAGCCTAGCAGCTTCATTAATTGTGTTAACTATGAACGTTGTTAGCTCAAGTCCGCTGCCGCACTCACACTGGTCGCAGAGCGGCCCGGCGAGACCGGGAGCGCAAGCGCAGCCGAGCAGCGGCCGGCAGAGCAGCATGCCTCGGCAACCGCGCTCCGTCGCAGAGCAACGACCGCCGCAGTCAGCGCCGTAGCGGTTGGCGCCGCAGCCTGGAACGATCGGCAACCAGGCGTTGGTGATCGGCCCATAAATCGGGCGGCTTTTGCATTCTCAACTGCAACTTTGGTCTTTGAATAACAAATCAAAGCGCACTAAACATTCTCATTATTCACAGGTAAAAGGAATACAATTTTGAAAGTTTGTAAACTGGTGAAAATTTGATTATTGAAGATCCAGCAATTCGGGATGTTTGTGAGAATAGATAGCTAATTTCCAGGAATTTCCAATCTATTTTAGCTGAAATTGCCAGCAGAAGCTTGAAGTGCCCAAAGGTTGGCCTTAATCTAGCAATCTGCAATATAAAATTGGCAAAAAAAAAAACAATGTATTACAGCTCCACTTAGAAGGCAGTATTGGTTAACTCACACTAATTCCAGCTTTACCTTTCTCGCAGTTCTCGCCGGTGAACCCGGCCGGGCAAACGCACTCGGACCGGTTGCCGTTGACGACCCTTCCGCCGTGGGCACACTCGTCATTGGTCAGCGACACTGAAAGCAAATGGGGAACGATGAGACTAGACTAATGGGATGGTAGGACTGCCGGATACAGAATCAAGAAAACCAAATACCAGCATTGCTCTATTCCAAAACACATAGATACCATGCCATATTACTTGAAAATTCTAATAAAACAGTTTAGGCATAGGGTGACCAGACGTCCCGGTTTTCCCAGGACAGTCCTGGTTTTGAGGTACCTGTCCCGGCGTCCCGAGAGACACCACCCGGGACGCCTAGATGTCCCGGTTTCCCAGTCATTCCATTTCATTAGTTTTATAATTTTCATTTCAAATAATTTGTCTCCATATAGGTACTAGCTTCATTAATTGTAGTGTAGTGCATTTTTCAAGCAATTGTAATATGCTGTAGTTTATAACAGTAATTGACCCCCACCCCCTTATTAAAAACACATCATTTGGTTTTGGGTCTGGAGTGGGAACTGCAAAATGAATCTCAAGAGTTTCTTTCATTTAGTTTAAGAGAAAAGCTATAGGAAACCACAAAAAACCAGTGATGAAACGTGATAGCAGTCTCGTGTTTTGGCCCATGAATTGCCTGAATCGCGGAGACCAGACAATTTACGGACTGTGTTTGCCCCCCCCCCCCCCAACGCCCGGTAAATTCGACTTGCTTAATCATCAATTAGTGAGTAGGGAGGGGGGGAGGGGGGGGGGGCGCATGCTATTTTTAACAAGGCGCCGTTTCTGCACACTACGGCCCCAAGTGTATGGGTACATTGCCCCTCCCCCCCCCGTAACAAAAAGTCCCGGTTTTGGAGTTTGAAAATGTGGTCACCCTATATAGGTAAGTACTTAATACTTATGCAAACAAGATTTTAAAAACAAATACTCGCTCTTGAAATCTGTACTTTGCAAGTTGCCTTATTTTTTTGTAATAAATAAGTGACAAATCGCTGTTCGCTATAAAGTGATGTGCTGATGTGCTGACTGAGTGCTGATGACGTACCTGCTCGGTCGAGGGCAGCCACGTCGAATGCTGACTTGACAATCTCAAGCGACGAATCGTTGGAAAACACACGCACATCCTCGTCATCTGCAACAAGACTCCAGCTTGAGTAACTTCGCAATCGGACAAAACAATAATAGATGCAGATGTAGATAACCGTATAAAATTACTGATTTCAGGTAAGTCTGTATGAAATGAAGCCCGATCACAAGATTGTTTAAACGAGATTGTAGTCCCATTTTCCCTTATCAACACAGAATTCAGGTACCTACAGAATAAAATTAAAATTACCTACCGGTAAAAGGCACGCTGTGCACATTCCTTTATTAGTGATATGCCGAGTAAAATATCAGAGCAAGCACGTCGGCTGCATTACCTTGCAGGTTGCAGCCTGCGATTCACTGGATGAACAGGTCAGCGTTGTGGGGTTTCTCGGCGTGCATCGTGATGAAGTGCGGCCCCCTGCCACCAGGCAGAGCCACCTCGAACGTGACACGTCGCCAGCCCTGAGGACAGGGGGTCATCATGCGATTGAGAAAATGCTAATTTAATATACTGTACATGGCTGGCATTTGAAATTTTTTAGTTCGTTGTCTTTAAAGTGACAAAAACGTCCATTCATGCAGCACAATATCTCTTCTGGTTTGGCCCATGAAATATCAAAAAATGTGTGATGTAAGCTAGTATAAAACCAGGCTGATTGCATGATTTATCATTGGGTTCAACAAGATCAATCACCTACCACTATGGGACCGTTCACATCGTTAACGACAGCTGTTTCGGTCTTCTCAGCTGCGGCCGTCACCAGGCCATTGGTTGATTTGGCCATGACCTCGACAACGGTCTTGCTGTCGTCAGTGTAGTAGTCGACCACCACGCACGCTTTCTTGGCACTAGTGTAGAAGGCAGGGCTGGTCATTGTCGCTGAAATTGCGTTATCGTCCTCAGAAATGACATCTTCGCTGTCATTGCTGTTTTTGCTGGTGCCCTTGACGTTCATTGCAAACACAGAAGCTGCAAACAAACAAAAAAAACGTACGAAATACAAAAGGAACACTATAATAAAGTGAGTTAATTGACTGAGAAAACCAGTAATTTATTTAAACAAAATAGGGTTTTGTGTACGTTAGAACGTATAATTTTTTATCTAGCAGTATAATAGCAAGTAGGTACTCGGATAAGTGAATCAATTGGTTTGCAGAAAGGCTCCGAGCCTTCCTTACTGCTCACCTCTTTAGAATGGGACACAAAGAAGTGAAAAAATCATGGACAAAATCTGGTGAAAAAACAATAAAAATTCATAAAATATCACTTCGAAATTAAAATTTAACTAAACGGACTTGAGGCGTGTGCAGATCGAATATATTCATGCATGGTCAATCTTATTAAGGCCTATTTGTTAATTATTATTGAGGAAATGTTCAATGCTTTGAATTTTATAAGAATCAAAAATAAAAGAAATTGTAAATATATATTATATAATGAAAAAATATAATACAAAAAATATAGGTAGGTACATTCAAACTACAAAATAGTAAAAATCAGTTTTTTCACAAAAGTTTGAGCCGATTGGTGGATTTGGTAGCAGTCTGTCTTATTGAGGATTTTAAGGAGGTTTCTAAAATTACAAGTAAATATTTAACAAAATTTTAAACCTTTTTTTCTCTGTGTAGTAGGTCCGAGGTCGCTACCTCTTCAAATTTATAGCTTCACACGCTCATCCAATAACTTACCAACAGAGACTTTCGCATATAAGTGATTGGTGCCAAACTTGATGTTTGTGATTTCAATTGGTTCAGTTGGGTCGG
The DNA here is from genome assembly GCA_921293005.1 of Nemoura dubitans. Taxonomy (NCBI): domain Eukaryota; kingdom Metazoa; phylum Arthropoda; class Insecta; order Plecoptera; family Nemouridae; genus Nemoura; species Nemoura dubitans. The sequence continues at coordinate 4,140,344 of OV121074.1, forward strand.
TCCAGTCAAAGATCTTGGTTCCGTCCACTTTTATAATTACACGATTTCGTATCACATTGACGGACACAATGAGTGGGCCTTCCTTCAGTCCATACTGGCTGACTTCCTGAAACAAAAGCAAATACATTTTTGGGATGGGAAACAAGCAGACCAAAATTATTCGAATAAAAAAGCTCTCTATATACAGCTGTCTCTCCATCAAGACTGCCGCTGGATTTGTAAGTACATACACACCGGTAAATATATATTTACTTATGTTTAATCTATTTGTGGGTATACTTAAGTATACCTACCCACAAATGGACTAAACAGATTTACCCTTATAGTATTTAATATTACCTTTGGTGATTAAAAGCCCGATTAAAGTGATTAAAGTGGCCAGGGGCGTAGGAACATTTTTTTAGTGGAGAGGTCAGATATATATAAAAAAACTAATATAGTAAACATGAGTCTAAGAAATGTATCAAACATTTTGTTCATGATTTTCATTGGAGCAAATCTATGCGTTTTCTGTCAATTTGGAGCTTGAGAGTGGGTTGGTCAGATCTGCATTTTTTATGATTGATTTGATCTTCTAGAAGGTTCCTGTACCGTCAACTGGGGTGACTTTGGCCATTTTTAGCACATTTTCCGCCCCACTGCCCCAGGGTTGCAAAAATGTTCTCGTTTTTTTAGGGGAAAAGTGCAACTGGTAGTCAGGCTTGGGAATGGACACATTTTTTTTTTTTTTTAGTACCTAAGTATTTTTTTTTAATTTTTTAAAAGTGGTCAAAGTCACCTCGTGGGTGGGGGTGACTTTGACCACCATTAGTAAAATGCTTGTAACTCAAGTAACTTAATTTCTGTTTGCTCAGTACTTGACTGACACATTTTTCGCGGAGCTGTTCAAAAACTAGGCACGTCATTGAACAGGCATTGCTGTAAATAAAGCCAGCAATTCAGCAAGGATTTTAAAATATCTTCGAAATTAATTTTTATGTAATTCAGTAATTTTACCACCAATTGATGACACCTTTTGCACCACAACGAAAATTTTACAGTTTCTAGAGATTCTAGAGCCCAATATTTTGTCCGAATCCAGCAACTGCTGCATGCTAAGGCATGCTTGTGTAAGTTTGGGCCAAATCAACCATGGTCAGAATAGGGAATCCAAGTTTCAAATTTCCTATCATATTAAATAGAAAGTTTCTTACAAACTTCAATTAGGACACAATTCAGTATTGTGACCCCCCCGGGGGGGGGGGGGGGACTGGCTGGAGTGGGAAGGGGGGGCATCAGACCTCCCCTTCCTGTGCCCCTGGAAGCATTATAAAATCTTTACCGTAGATGTTGCCATAAGTTCACAATATCGTCCAAAAGAGCGAGAGAATTCGTAGTAGTCGTGTTCATGGTTTGGGCCGCACTTGATAAGTTCAGCAGGTTGCTCACTGTACTGAGGCCGGCTTCCGTACAGGCGAATCAGATACATGCTATCCTCTTGTGCATTTGGCGCTGAGCTCGTTAATAACATTAGGATAATGCTGCTATCATCATTCCGGTCAGTAGATGGCCAAATTGAGAAGCTAGCGATAGTATTGAAACTAAAAGGTTCGGTGAAGTAGCTGCCATATGCGCTAGAAGTAGTTAGATCATCTGAAAATAATTGATCTGAATGAGCTGCATGGTCATAAGCATGAAGAAACATGAGCTACGGAATTATATTGCCCATTGAACTCACAAAATGCACCACCTACTTGAGCCTGCCAGAATCCAGTTGCTCCTCTGCCAGGGGCACCGGTTTCCTTGGCCATTGCATCCAGGGAAGGCGACACCGACGTCAGGGTCTAAATCAGTTGGAAATACGAAAGCGATGATAATGATCACAAAGTACATCTATGTCTCAAATGGAGCTCATTCCATAAACTTTGGGGGAAAGAAAGCTTTGTAAGGGAAAAACACTTCTATATATTGTTTGGATTGTGTCTAATATAGCACAAAGAATAATATAAAGATATCCCCTAGCAAACGTTCATTTAATTTACGTACAATTTATGTATACATCACTAGCCACAATTATTAATCATGTTTAATTTGCATGATATCTTTGCTGCTGTTCTGGCTATAGGAAGTTAAGCGCAATTAGTACCTATATTTGAATTTAAAAACTCTAGTTGAACTGTTAGATTTTTGTTGGTTTTTGAATATAGAGTTTTTCCTAGTTTAATTTGTACCATACAAATATGCACACACAAAAATCATAATGATGAAGTGGCTGATGGTGGTTCTGAGTTGTGCTTGACTTGTGGTCCTAGAAAGGACCTTTGGTAATGTTTCTTCGGTGTTGGCGCTGACATCTTGAAGACTGTTGAACAGCAGATGGTCGCTGCGGTGATTATCTCACGTATCACGTCAAATTCTCACATCAATCACAACAGAGCACAATCAGTCAACTACACCATCATCTGATCGTGGCTCTGAACCACTTCGCCATTCCAAAAATCATAATACCTGCAAAGTGTCCGTTGCTCAACAAGAACGGCAGACCTCGTGCATTGGTTCGGGCGTGAACTTCTGCCCGTTCTGCAATGAAATCGGGCAAGTTTTAGACCGTGTCCCAAATGGCGTTGGCATGGCACGGGCACTGGCAATCCCAGGCGTTTCGGTGCGATCCAACTCACCCGGTTCGGAGCACCGAGTCAGGTCGGCGACGAGCACCGGGAAGTCGGCAAGTCTGTCCGCCTGGATGTCGATCTGGAAGCTGCGTTGCTCACTCGGGTCCACCAGCGTCGAAAATTTCCACGACTCTGCTTTCCTCTGGAGAACACATAATTGGTATTAGCTATGCTAATTAGTGAGGGGCGAAATAATTTTATGAGAATCATTGAGATTCGTAAGGAGGGCGATCTCTCCCCTGAATGCCATGGGTGCCATGGGTGCCTCCCGCCTTGGATAGCGCTGACTAAGATTTAAGAGCCAGGCCCAGTATCAGTCCTCTTGGATCTTTCTCGCTCCCCCCCCCCCCACCCCCACCTGCCGCGCCAAGGGGTGCTTGACTGAAAATGCTCGACAGATCTATTATATTTAATTTGAAATTTGCATTTTTTAAAGAGATTGCGTATACATGAACGTTCAGTTATCAAATAAGTGTTTTACGTGCCAAATGGTAGGTGCCAAACAGAATTCAATTGATTTTAATGTTTAATATAATAAGTATACTATAATAACTATAATAAGTAAGTTCACAATAAACACGGAGGATATTATTCTAGACAGCACGCATTTATAGAAATAATGTTTGTGGTAAAATGGAAGACATGCTAACAGATTAATGAGCAACGTCCTCCGCGTTCACTCACGCTGCTCGCTTCGTCTGCGGCAAACACTCTGCCGAGCGGCAGGCGTCGCCCGTCATCGTACAGCGGGCGGAGACGATGAGACTGCCGCCGCTGCGCAAGTCCACGAACGCGGAGAACGACACGCAGACCGCGGCGGAGTTGCGATGGTGCAACGGCGCACTGCGCAGACCGCCGCTCCTCGACGTCAGCGAGAGAACGGACACGGCTGCACCCAGTTGCAAAGATTCAATCTTTGGGGTGGTGTTTATTTGGTTCAGCATTGGAATTGAGTGATTAACTTATTTTTCACATCCCCCCTTTTGAAACTAGGAATACACAATATGCAAGAAGTGTCATGCTGGAAAATTGGCATATTGAAAGTAAATAACTCCTTATTTGTGGATTGCAAATGGAAAAGCAATTTTAGTTGCTAAGAAATTGGATTAAACATTACACCATGTAATCTACTAGAGCACAGCTTTAAAAAAATCAACAGCATTATAGGCATTAGGAAGAGATCCTACAACTCTGTGGTTCCCAAACTGAGTGTCGCGGCTGACGGAATTTTCATTAGATTCCATGCGTCGCTATTATTCGGTTTACCAATAATATATATTCCCGATATAACTCGTGCTATTAGTACAAGGGAGCCGCAAAAATTGTTAAGGGAGTCATGGATTTATTAAGTTTGAGAACCACTGCTATACCTACCTAAATTAGTATATCCAGTGCTTTTTGTGTGGCGGAAGGGGCCGGAACAGCGTTCCGGCAAAATAGCAAAGTTCTTTTATGAAAATTGGCATTCCTGCACCTATATTTTTACAAAAAAAAAAGCACAGCGTTTTTCTAATACAGGGCTGTCGGATTATGTTTAGAAAGAGAGTCCAATAACAGTTTAGAGGTACCTACTTACCTTGAGTATGTTGAACTTCATCTTCTTCAGCTATCATTCTGAAGTACTTGACGTCTCTTAGTTGGTTGACTTCCGACACTTGGAATAAAGTAGCTGAATCAGATATACGCATCACAAGCAGGCTTTCTGGTGTCAGATGAATCCGGTACTGTTCGCTGTTTTGGGGGTCTCTTGCGTTGGATGCCTGGATGAAAGAAAATATGGCAAAACATTCATATATATATATTGATTGATCCAGGGCAACAGTCCAGGACATCTTGTCAGTGACATTGCTAGCAGTAAATCCAGCTTGAATGGTCCAGGGCTATGTATAAATAAAGAAATAAAGAAATAAAGAAATAAATAAATAAATAAATATATATATATATATATATATATATATATATATATATATATATATATATATATATATATATATATATATATATATATATATATATATATATATATATATATATATATATATATATATATATATATATATATATATTATTTATTTATATATATATATATATATATATATATATATATATATATATATATATATATATATATATATATGCCGACGCACTAAAGTCTGCAGATGGGCCGAAGGCTTTTAATTTTTTTCTTTCATCACTGAAGTGTGAAATGGACATTACTGGGCCGTTGCAAGTATTAAGTATTTTTTATTTGGGAGCGGAGCCACACAAGTTCCAAAGTCAAAGGCTTTTCTGGAGGTGCTTATATGAATCTGTAATGGATGGGAGTTCTTTCGGCAAAGAAATTTTCAAGCCCCGAAATGAATTTGCGAAAAAACACAAACAAACCGTGATAGCCTGGGATGAACCTGGGACCTCTTGAATGCAAATTGCAAATGTCCCTGTGCACACTGCTAACATATTAGTGCTAATTAATTCACTTGAAAAAAATTTTGTATAAATCTTGAATTCACGTATTATTCAACTGACTGTAATGATGATATACATATCATCATATGTATTAACAATAAGAACTCTAGATATAACAGAATGTAGGTTGTGGATGTAAAATGTTTCACATGAAAAATCTATGACTTACGCCTACAGCGAACTCGTTACATCTCCGTTCCGTTCCATCAGGAAGCAACAGCGTCTCTCCAAACTGACCCAAGAGACATAGGAAAGCACTGAACCTTTGGCCAGTCCGATCGGCAAGTCGTAGCACCAACATATCAGAGATGGTCTCATCAATGCCGGTGGAAAACACCATAAAGACAGGCCTAGAACGTTGATATTTTGTAACCAAAACATCAAACGCTTCTGAAGTCACGGCTCTTGGATGTGTCGCATTGCCGTCTCCAGGCAGCTGATCTGCAACGATCGAAGAAGCCAATTTTCTACTGCTGCCCCTTTATACTTACTCAACAAACAGGTCGGCATTGGATTAGCATATTACCCGAGGCCGGGAAAGTGACGGCTGACAAGCCACTGTCCGTTTCCGTCCAGCCTTTTACTGTCCAGCCTTCGCATCCGCCGGAGCCGACAAGACATGAAGCCTTTTGTTGTTCTGCAAAGATACCAATTTATCTTGTAGCGGTTGTGGGAATTAGATGTTTCGTGACCTGATGTAACCTATGCCACTTCTATCACAGTCTTGTTATGGCTTTTATTAGTAAGAAGGTACCTAGGTAGGTGCCTACCTACTTAAATGTTCTCAATTTGCGGCCATCTTGCTGTGTTAACTCTCTCCAGAATATTCACTAACATAGGGTACATAGGTACTTCTTCTACCATGTAGTTTAATAACCTGACCTACATTTATCTATGCCGTTAGGTATATTTACCTTCAAGCATTGGGGCCTTTGCATCTTCCAGCCCGGAAGTCAGCCGGTAGATCGTAGTAACGTCGTAAACCTCTGCAACAAGATGCAAATTGTTTGGCAACATTTGTGCAAAGGGGATGTTTCAATCAAAATCTTCAATTTTAGTCTTGGCAGCCCGTATTCGGTAAATTGATGAATTTCATTTCTCATTGCAGTATACAGAGCACAGTGCTAAAACAGTTTATTTTTATTTGTTAATATTATCTGGTAAAATTATGCAGACAGATTAATCCAGGGGCGGATACAGGGGGGGGGGGAGCGGGGGGGGGGGGGCGACCGCCCCCCCCCCCATGAATCCTTCGACGATTTGTTTTTTTCTTGCTTTAACGCGCTATTTGTATAGCTGGTGGGGTCTGCAAATGGAAATGGAAACTGGAAAATGAAGCCGGTGCATTTCACCCCCCCCCCCTTCCCCACCACCACCCAGGATTCGCCAGTATTAAACTTAAAATTATTTCGGCATCTATTTTTAATATGAGAAATTCAGACTGCGCCAGCCAAAGAAAGCCGACCACGCTCAGTTTGGGATAATGTTTTTAATGGTTATTGTTTCAAGTAAACCAAAACCAAAACGTTACATTTGTGATAAGTAGGTATTCTTACAAATTAAAATACTTAAATGATAATTGTGAATAAAATATTTTCCATTTTGAGTAAAAGAAGAAAAAAAAGATTTCATATGTAAAAATTTGATCGACCATATTATCCATCAATTTCTTTTCAATAAATAAAATATCGATCAGTGCGTTTATGTATATGTTAATTTGCATAATTTATTTTACATCTCCCTTATTGAAAACAATTTTGCATTAAAATTATTGATGGTTTCTGATAGGCAAGATTACTGTAATTTATCTGAAACGCGTAGATTTGCTCCTAAATGATCTTGATTTCTCAATTTTTATCCGGGGGCGCAGCCACCTGATCCCTGTTTGCTGGCGGGCTGCTCCCCCCCCCCCCGTACCATGGCCCCCTTCTCCGTGCCTGATGCTTTCAGGTGTACAGATATGTGTCACTCATAAAATCGCCCCCCCCCCCCCCCCATGATTCAGGTCTAGATCCGCCCCTGGATTAATCTACAGGCCTCGTCCCACTACAGAAGGTGATCTGGCTTTGGTCTTTCAGATAGAGGCGTCTTAAAGGAGCCCTCCGAATTGCTTTTAAAAGAACATACAGTGTACAGAATACCAATTAATTAAACATCCCGTTTGAATTTTACATCGAATTGTTGTAAAGAGCCGTCTCAAATACGAGAGTTGTGTCAGGAAGGCAAGTGCATTACTGAGCACGGCTCTATCGATGTAATTACCAAAAACGTTGATGTGCTAAACAGAACAGACACCACAAGGTATTTTCTGTCAAGTTACTCTCCTCATCTCCTTTCTTCGGCTAGTTTAACATTATTTTCCGCGATTTCTGTTTGAGAGAACTTCGGATCCATATAGTGCTACATGGAGGACCTGCCAATTTCACTCCAAATCGACAAGCGACCCGACCGCGAAAGCTATCGCCCTAATACTAGACACTGCGTAGCGCGGCCGAGCGCGTGCTGCTGGCGCTAGCCGTTCCCCAAGGATACGTCACGAGGAGGTGCCGCGCCAAAACGAGTATGTGCAATTACTCCTACGAAAAATATTTTTTTCAAAAATTCTAATGGGATGTTTCATTAATTGGTATTCTCTACACTATATGTTCTTTTAAAAGCAATTCGGATGGCCGGCGGAGTCAGGGCCCAGGGCGCCACGTTCCTTTTTTTAAAAAGTTATTCACTGTGTTGCATGCAATATTGTATAAACATCGAGTTTCTGCTCAGGCATTTACCAGCGGCACTGTGATAGGAACAGGAGGACGATGCCCCCCCCCCCCTCACCAACTTGCAGGCCCTGGGGGCGCCCTGGGACCAAGATTTGCCCCCGAGATCTATTTTCTCTGCTGCCATTTTTAAACTACAGCTAGGAATTAATAATTCCACGTCTAACACATATTATCGCGCATTGAGGGATGAGCATTAATTTTTGTTATCGCATGAAAACTTCGAAAAGCAGACAAAGTTCGTTATAAATTGTCGAAAGATGCAAATAAAAGAAGAAGCAAAAATCATACGCTTAATTTCTTTCAGTGTTTTACCACTCAATTTCTCAAGATCTTTATCTGAAACATTAAGATAAATTTGCTATACAAAATATAATATTCTTCGTTTTTTTTCAAGTTTCTAATAAAAGGGCAGATCTGTCCTATTTTCTAATTGCATCCCGCAAAACCAATATTATCCCCAAAATAGATAAGCTTCTTTAAGGTTTACGCGTTACAAATGTCAAAACATGTGTGTGTGGGGCCAATAGATACATTGCAATTTCTAAAACGCGTGGATTTGCTTAAAAATAACCTAGATCTCACCAAATTTTCCGGGAACTGTGCCCCCGGACCCCCCCCCCTTCCTGCGCTGAGGGCTTAGTCAATACTGGGGGGGGGGGGGGGGGGGGGGGTAATACATTAAGACGCCCCTGCTTGCATACACTGTAAGCTGGAAGGCAGGCAGACAGATAGCCAAAAAGTCATGCAAGGTGAAGGAAACATTTAGTATAGGTGATTTCTAATCACGTACGTACCTACCAATATCTTTCAGTGACATGTTCCACAAACACTCCTATCTCCAGAATATAGCTATGTTATTTTGGTAACCTGCGTATTAATATGAAAATTGATAAGTAATTGTCCTCTTCACTCTTTGAGTCACGTTTTAATTGTGGTAGATACCACTGCAATATCTGCAAGTGCCACTGCTAGTGTTATTGAATGTGCGTGAGAAAACTAAGGAAGTAAGACTCCAGACTCCAATGCATTATTGTAAAAATTAAAACTACTACTCACTTGCTTGCACCGATAAAGCAGTAAGCAGCAACAACGGCAGCATCATCTTCTTCATAATGTGAGCGCCAACTAGATTACCGACGGGTAAGGCAAGCAATGCGGTTTAGCAGAGTAAACAAGAAAGTACTTGACATTGAATTTTGTTGGCGTCAGCTGGCTAAGTCGACGGGTCGGGTGGAGACTTCCTATAAATTTGCTCGAGGGTGGGAAATGTTTTAAAGTAGGTGCCAACCATAAACCAACAACATCTATGAGTTGAATACCACGCACCACTTCCAACAAGCACACAGCCAACACATCATTCACAAGCAAGCAGCATTCACAAGCAAGCAGCATTCACAAGCAAGCAGCATTCACAAGCAAGCAGCATTCACAAGCAAGCAGCATTCACAAGCAAGCAGCATTCACAAGCAAGCAGCATTCACAAGCAAGCAGCATTCACAAGCAAGCAGCATTCACAAGCAAGCAGCATTCACAAGCAAGCAGCATTCACAAGCAAGCAGCATTCACAAGCAAGCAGCATTCACAAGCAAGCAGCATTCACAAGCAAGCAGCATTCACAAGCAAGCAGCATTCACAAGCAAGCAGCATTCACAAGCAAGCAGCATTCACAAGCAAGCAGCATTCACAAGCAAGCAGCATTCACAAGCAAGCAGCATTCACAAGCAAGCAGCATTCACAAGCAAGCAGCATTCACAAGCAAGCAGCATTCACAAGCAAGCAGCATTCACAAGCAAGCAGCATTCACAAGCAAGCAGCATTCACAAGCAAGCAGCATTCACAAGCAAGCAGCATTCACAAGCAAGCAGCATTCACAAGCAAGCAGCATTCACAAGCAAGCAGCATTCACAAGCAAGCAGCATTCACAAGCAAGCAGCATTCACAAGCAAGCAGCATTCACAAGCAAGCAGCATTCACAAGCAAGCAGCATTCACAAGCAAGCAGCATTCACAAGCAAGCAGCATTCACAAGCAAGCAGCATTCACAAGCAAGCAGCATTCACAAGCAAGCAGCATTCACAAGCAAGCAGCATTCACAAGCAAGCAGCATTCACAAGCAAGCAGCATTCACAAGCAAGCAGCATTCACAAGCAAGCAGCATTCACAAGCAAGCAGCATTCACAAGCAAGCAGCATTCACAAGCAAGCAGCATTCACAAGCAAGCAGCATTCACAAGCAAGCAGCATTCACAAGCAAGCAGCATTCACAAGCAAGCAGCATTCACAAGCAAGCAGCATTCACAAGCAAGCAGCATTCACAAGCAAGCAGCATTCACAAGCAAGCAGCATTCACAAGCAAGCAGCATTCACAAGCAAGCAGCATTCACAAGCAAGCAGCATTCACAAGCAAGCAGCATTCACAAGCAAGCAGCATTCACAAGCCAAGTAGACCCTACGCCAGTAGGTAATCTATGACTATAGCCTCGTTCGGGACTTTATTTTTCCCCCTGCAGTTGATGCCCTACGTAGGTGACGTCATACATGTATGACTTCAAGGTCTTTGCGTTGGATCAAATGGATGGCATGCGGTTAGTTGTGGGCAAAGATAATAGGTAGGGTAGGGTTCGCGTTGTGTGTATCATTGTGAGATAAGCTTTCACATCATAGGTCTGGTGCCTACACCAAATACTTGGCAGTTGGCAGCTTTTGGCACCCAACCCAGTACCCCCCCTCGCACCCAGGGCCGGACTTAGACAATATGCGCCAGTAGGCAGTTTTTTTCGTGGCGCCCCTACAAGCTGTCAATGCTCATCAGTAAAGCCTAAAACACCAATTTTTAAAGATGCATCGATTTCGTAAGTGAAATTCTACTACGGACTGGTATAGATTGGTACTTGGTAGGCACCTATATTGCAGGTATTGTTAAGTAAAGCAAAATATAAGTAGTAAGCAATAAAAACAATTTGATTTTACCGGCATTGTGCTAGCTGCCATGGGCCTGATCTGGCTGACTTATGTCGCGCCCTTCAGTGATTTTTGCTGTAAGCTCCACTCAACTTTTTTTCTAGCACTAGTATCGCTAATTGTTTTACTTTCGCAACTTTCAAATATACAAATAAAGAAAATGACTGAAGATCGCGTAGGGTGACTGCGTACCCACCTTGTTAGCCGCGCTAACGAAGGCGCACTGGAGTGCTCCATGCTCATTGATTTTCCCAACATTTGACACAGGAAAACAGCGATTAATAGTTCCAGGAGTGGAATTAGTCATTCTGCCAATTCAGGAGCTGAATTCGCAATTTTATATGTAAGTCCAGTTGTAAAATGAATTCAAAAAACCTCTCAGTCCGTATTTCCCGGCTGCAACTGCCTTTCAGACAGGAAATGCGGATAAGCGCACATTCGCAAGAAAGAAATAATTCCCGCCGTTCAATTTCGTTGCGTGAATTCAAGGTATACCTAACATACATGGGCACATAATTCAGAGATAGGTATTGTTGCTTATATGATGCGAAGAAAATAAAAAAAAAGCAACATGGGTATGGGCGCCGGCCGGCGGCCGGTGCCCCTAAAACCTCGGCGCCCCTAGGCGATAGCCTACTCTGCCTAGTGGTAAATACGGCACTGCTCGCACCATCGCACCATCGTCTGAACTTTGCAGCGCAAAATACGGCTCCGCCCCCAGTGTAAACGAGCCCTGGCCGCTAGAGTAACATATACCTATAAGACAATATTGAGTCACGAGTCGATTGACCCAATATGCACTCAAATTGAAACCGAAGTATAAACGTAACATTTCCAAGAAAATTCTAAATGCCTACACCGTTAAGGGCTGTCCGTGCCTGGCCACTGTTCAGATTGCTGTTTAATTAAAGTGTATACAGATGATCTCTGTGGTCAGTTTGTTAGATATTCTATTAAATTATTAGAACATGAGAAACAAAATATAGAGATAATATTGGGAAATTATTGTCATTGCTTATTTTCTTACCGTTTCGGCTGCCGCTCTGTGCACCCCTAGCCTGCAACTTAATGAACGGCCCTTGCAAATCTAAAATTCGTTTACTGTCGGCGCCCTCAGCGAGCAGAACACCTACTGTCCTCTCCACTTGTCTGTCACTGGCTGATGTACCTACTGCAGAGTGCACATGGAGCTGCACAGATACGTTGTTGACACTTGACCCTGACCTGTCCTTCGGCGTCAGCTGGTCGGCCCTATCGGCGCGATCGGCAACTAGTTTGGCTAACCTAGCCTAACCTAGTCGAGTTTCCACTTTCCAGGGAGTCCCCGACTTACATGGGAAGAACAGCAATGCATTCTTTTTCCCAAGAAATGTTATTTATTGCAATAATTTTAAGTATAGTCCAAAGTCTATTAGGGTTATATGTGTGCTATAAATGAACTTTTTCCAATTAAGTTCATTTTAATATTTGATAATTTGTTTTGCGGGTCCAAGCAGTAACTTAGACTAATATTATATCATAAATCATAATGTTTTAGGCCATGCACTTCGAATGTGTTGCCCCGGCCCCTACCCAGTAAAAATGCTATTTCGAAAAAAGAAGGCAATTTTTTTCCTTATGTTGAATGCTTTTTAAACTCAGGAACTCAGTGTTTCCAGGGACCTCCCTTGACGTGGGCGGACGGAAGCCTGAAGGGGAAAGCAATGGTGTAGTCGAGGGTATACGCGGGTATGTGCCGGACACCCACAAAACATTTCGACACCGAGCATATACCCAAAAAACATTACAGATTAAACGCTCCATAAATAATATTTGCAAAACTTTGAAGAAATGTGATTTGCAAAGACAATTCATACTCTCGCCAAAATTCATGCAATGTATAGTAGCTCGAAATGCATATAGTTTAATCCGAAAATTGGGTAGTCCGCATTTACAGTATTTACCTCAGGGTCGTATTACCTTGTGGTATTATAATTTTGGTCATTTGTTATGGTTTGGATTCATACTAAGCCTTTCGGACTAAAAACTAACAAACTAAAAATGTTAGAAACAAATGGCCCCCCCCCCCCCCCCCACCCCACCCCCCAGTAATATTTTGATAAGCTGGTCACCCAGCGTGTAATATACAGAACAAAATGTTTAGGACTTCACCGCGAATTTAAGAGGAATGTTAAACAAAATTTATTGACTAATCCTTTATATAGAGTTGACGATTTCTTTGAAATGATATTTCTTTAAAAACTTAAAGTTTAGTTTAGTCTTATCTTTTTATCTTTTTACTGACGAGCTCAATGTCCTAGCATGCATATATTTATATGTATTGTGTGATCTGTATGAGCATAAATAAAGAAATTGAAATTGAAATTGAAAAAAAAACTGGGGGAAAGCGCTGTGTGGACGGCAAATGGACCTCCGATACGCCACTGCCAGTGACAGTTTCTGACAGCTGATGACAAGTACACCTATATTTGAGTTACGAAATGTTGATTTATTTAGATTATATTATTAATTTACATGATTCTAAAACATGCTTTTATCGACTCTTATTTATTTGCTCACATTGTATACATTTTTCTGGGAAGATTCAAAGTTCAGAATCATTAACTATAAGACTAGTTGATCCCATGCCAGCCTAAATGAAGTAGGCGGCTAGTGATTGTGATGACCCTTCACCCCTCGATTTTGTTTTAAACACTCTGGGATTCCCAATAGCCAATTATTTTATCTCAGATTGGTAAGAAGGGGGGGAGGTCAGATTTCGAATAGAGAACGAAAGGGGTGAAGGGGTGGGGGGGGGGGGGTGATAATGGAGGGAGGACATCTTTGGTTGGTACATCACGATAATTTTATGAACATTACTACTAACATGTTAATATTATTTATTATAGAGGAAATCCGGGTTCAAGCTTATATATACTTGCATTGTTGCGCTCAAATCGACTATGTCACCTTTTTTTAAGATCTTTCTGGGTCCAGATCCACAAAAGAAAAGGGGGTTTTCAATTATACCGGGATAACGATTTGTGTGTCTACCTGTCGCCATGGGGATAGCAAAAGAGCCCCGGGGTTCGGGCGATCCATTCTTTGTGGATCGGGGCCCAGATATTCAATATGTATTGGCGGTCAATCGATGATATACTGGGGCAAGTTGATGTGAAGAAGGTCCATGGCGATTGGTGGGGCGGGCTTCTTAGCAATAAATCTAATTGCCAATTCTCAGTACCCCATAGGCATATAGGTAACACGTAGGTATATTGATAAAAATTGTCGTTCAATAATCTAAAACACAGATGAAGGGTGAAAACCCCAGCTCTATGGTTTATACCTACATGCCAATAGCGTTGTCTAATTATCTCCATTAACGGTAATGGCCCGATTTGCTAAAAATAACATAAAAAAGCAAGCAGACGGCAAAGATTTAGGGAAAACACGCCTTTCTTCCCATTCTGGGGCCCTAAAAAGATCAGACTTCTATGGATACGACACACATTTTGGCCCTCTAAAATGCAATCTTCAGATTTTAAAGTTGTTCCGATTTATCGACCGAAAGTCTTTGTTTTTGGAGGAGCGAGCGAAGCGAGAGAAGACTTCAATTCTCCCATGCTTCTTTGTCTGTTAGTCCGGGCTATCCCAGCCTAACGGTTGAAGCGATTTTGATGAAATTTGCTGAGCACCGTCGAAATCTTTGAACTTCGACCTGCTTCGTACTTGAAAAGGTATTATTTGAAAAGGAATATCTGATCCTGTGTAGGTTTATCATTGTTTTGTGGCTGTGGACCTAAATACGCCACGCGAACGGGTGTCAATGTAGGTACAGATGATATCTGACAGTTAGATTAATAAATAATTCTTGATACCGACATGGGACTGGGAACTCCCGTGCCCCCTCCCCTCTCCGAGGGCCTTTGGCCACCGGAATCTGACCGGTTTTCCCGGGTGGTATGTTGTGCCTCTGGCCAAATCAAGGCTATATTACTGGAACTGCAACAAGATGACCAAGTATGTGGTCACGTAGCCGGCCATCGAAGCCACCAGACCGAAGTTTAGTTCAAAGAACCCACACGCGGTGAACGTCATCTTCAAGTCAACCACCTGACTTTTGAACTGCGTCAACGCCTCGCTGATGTCGGCGTCCATTTTGTTTCCGTCCAGCAGCAACTCTTGAATCAAATTGGCAGTTCGCGTGTACTCTTCACATGTGTAACTGCATTCGGCTGCCAGCTCCAGGGCCATGGTTGCAAATATTAAAACAATTAGCGTTGCGAATGCCAAAACAACAAAATCATCTTCGTTCCATTCACCAATCGCAAGGCTTTGAAGAATTAAAGAGTCGACATAAACGTGAAAGATTATGTTCAGAAATATGCTGGTAACGCTGAAAAACAGAGGAATTCCGTACATTTCGTTTAATGAATTAGCTACCTTGAACAATTTCAAATGTGCGCACCTCGCCAGCAAAATTCGAGTCAAATAGTTTGAACTTTTATTCGAAATCGACGACAGTCGCTCAATAACTGTCACCCCTGTGTATCTCTTGCACAGAAAACGAGCTATGTCCAAGACCTCGCGATTGATAAGTTGCAGCTCAAGTTTAATGATTGTCAAATAGATAACAAACTGGATGTTTGCAAACTTTAAAAACGTCAGTGTTATTAACAACAGCATCAAAATCAACCCTGCACTGAGGCTGTGGTGAACGATTTCGTATTGGACATTTGAAAAAATGAGTCCCAATGCTACCGAAATGTGGAGAGACTTTTGAAGAACGACCTTACGGAGTGAACTGCATAAACCTGGCATATTAAATGGCGTGGCAGTGCCGTTCTCTGTTAATTCTTGGAAGGTTCGCACCAGAGAAAGGCGGTACCTCGAGACCAAAAGCACGTTCGCGACGCAAGCGAGAAACATGACGACGTCGTTGAACACGATGCATGCCTTGAAAGTGATTGAGTAGCGCCAGGATGCTGTGACCTTGAGGTAGCAGCCGACGAGGAAGGCGGAGGTGATGGCCAGACAGACGGCGGCGGAGTGGAGTAGCTGTCGTCGGGGGTGGGCGTCAAGGGTGTCAGCGCGGGGGAACAAGCCGAGGAAGCGGAGCACGGGGGTCAAAGGGGAGGAGGCCGTCGCGAGGTCCGAGGGGTCCGGCAACAGCTTCATGTCTTCTGTGATGCCAATTTATGGTATAGTCTTGCGTGGACTGTATGAAACAAAAAACGCTTACTGAGTTTTGCAGTTACAGATACCTTAGAGAAATGTTCAAGTACCTACCACTGAAATAATGTTGCCATGCTGCAATAATTTAGTCTCCATAATGTGAGAAAAGTATAGAGGTAAAGCATTCTACTTGAATGACAACAATGAAACACTCACATCCGAGTGTTACAAGAACGCCCAACACTTAAAACCACTCGATTAACGTCCAGATAATCTAGGCAACAATGGAACCCTCACGCTCCCACTCCCACTACTCTACTTGTAGCTATTTTCACGGATGGGCTTTTGATATAAATAATTTGTTACTTCGTGAATTAAAATGGACAGCGAAAATCGAATTTGATTCATTTCATTTCATTTTATTGTTGCTCTATGACAAAATACAATTTCGTATGAGCTGTACGTGCCATTAGCATCCTCTATCATGAAATTGATTGACGGTCATTTGTTACCAAATGTCACATTATATGGCTACCCGTTATCAATGGTATTCATATAATTCGGTGGTCAATTAGTTTCTTTAGATGCATAAGGAAATATTTTAACAGAATGACGGATCGAAAAATGGTTCGTTTGCAAATTTGTAGCATGTGACACCATAAATGTCATATGTATGTGCTTTATTGCAATTAGGTCGTATGTTACAATGCTCACTCATACACATACCACGGGGTTGTTTATATGAAATGTGTTGTAACGCCAACCTACCTTGGCGGACACCAATGCGATCTACCCCCAACCTCGCTGACGATGCTCCCAGTAGCGGTCCTATGAGGGGGACTTTGGAGGCGAGGAACGACTTACACAGAACCAATAAAATTCTTTGGCGGAGTCGTAAGGTGCGTCGACGAGGAGTCGAACTGAGCGACGAGGCGTCGGCAGGTGCGTCGACGAGGAGTCGAACTCAGCGACGAGACGTCGGCAGGTACGTCGACGAGGAGTCGAACTCAGCGACAACGAGACGTCGGCAGGTGCGTCGACGAGGAGTCGAACTCAGCGACGAGACGTCGCCAGGTGCGTCGACGAGTAGGCGTCGTGTGTATACTTCAAGTGGCGAGGAAGCGGCTCTTTACCCTCCGAAGCTCCGCGTCTTTTTCCATCGTGCGGACCGGCGTCGTGCACCGTCCCCGCGGCATGGCAGCGTCTTTCACGCGCCGAAGCTCCGAGGCCTTCTGGTGCCCGTTCCTCCAGGCGGACCTCCAGGCGATTCCCCTCCAGGCGCACTACGTGATCTTGCCGGCCAATTAGGTCGTGATTTTCTTGACATTACCATATATGGTCGGAAAGACTTCTGCTGACGATGAATTTTCGATGGCGCTCTAGTATCTAACTTACGAATACATATTTATCTTTCCTTGTTTCCATACAGGGTCAAGGGGTGGGGGTAATCCCACCTAATCTAGGGCCTTAAATAATATGTCCGACTGGCCACCCCGGACGTTTCTGTCTCTTCACGATCCTCTTCTTCTTCTTCGGCTGCATTGTTTTCCTCCATCTTCTCTACTAAGTCCTTCCATCGCTCTCTGTTCTCCCACAACTTTCCATCTTTCACGTCATTCCACTTTCCCCGTCTTTCTACGTCCTCTTTTATCTTCTCACTCCATCTTTCCCTGGGTCTTCCCACTCTTCTTCTTCCCACTGCTGTATTTTCGAATTCCCTTCTTACAATTTTCCTCTCATCCATTCTCTTCATATGACCAAACCACCTCAGCCTCTCTCTTCCAATTTTAAAAATCAGATACGAATATCAAGATATATTTCTACAGAATTTAACATTGCAAAAACGCAGGACCTAGGCAGTTCAGGATGGAGTATAGGACCGGACCAAACTGCAAGCTTCGACAGGCTCTCCCTCCGCGTTCATGAGCGACAAGAGATTATGAATTGCGCAACTATGGCGCAATATGCACACCACGGCAAGAAAGTTGGCGCCCCATAGGATCCGTAAATTACCGAAGATAAACTAAAATAGGCACGTGGAGGCCAGGAGCATGGGGTGAAATTAGATGAACCTCACAGTGTGAATGGCCGAGCCGAGTACATAATATGCCAGTGCAAATGAAATCGTTGGATTTTACTTACTCAAAAATCAAACCTTACTTTCACAAATAATATGACCTTCTGCTTAAGGGGACGAAATTTGGGTACGTCAAGAACAGTGCCCTTACTCTAGCCCCCAATACCCCTTCGCTCCCTTAATATTTTTATCAAAGTTCCAACGGTCCATAAAAAAAATTTCAGTGACGAAATTACCCATGGACCGTGGTATTAGTTAAGCTAACTTTCCTTTCACCGTGGATCAAATCAGGTAGCACTGCACACATGGGAGCTTGCAGAAAACCCCGAGGTACCGCGCCATGCGACACTTCCTGCTGCCACGGCCTGGCGCCTCAGAGCACTCAAAAGTAATATAAATTCCTATACTGTGAGTCCCAGTGGATGTTAAATTTCCATCCGTGACTATAGTTTTCAAACTGCAAGTAAGTCGTGATGTAGCCGGCCATCGAAGCCACCTTTTGCATATGTATTGCCTTATATTTTGCTTGTGAGGCGACGAATTTTAGGTAGTACGTCGAGAACAGTGACCCTACCTTACCCCTTCCCCCTACCAGCCCAACAGTATCTCACCATTTCCAAAGGTCAAAAAATATATGTTCTAGTAGCTCCCTATTGCCCCTTCCATTGACCAATAACGCCATCCACACACCAAGGGTCTAAAGCAGCTCTGACACTGAACATGATATGTCCAAGCTTGCAGAAAAGCCCGAGAGAGCGCGCCATGTGGCATGAACTGGTACCCCGTCATGGCGCCTCCACATCACGGCACCGCCACGCTCGATGAGCTGGACAAGAAGATGATGGCGCGTGCAGATCCAAGGGGTGAAGAAACGTTACACCCTCAACGCATCAAGTACCCCTTTGAGTTTCATTTTAATGCACGGCACAACACAATATCTAGCTAACAGTATTATTTTTTTATGTTGACATTTGGTAAATTGGTCTTCTCTTTGGTTTATAATCAGTCATAATATTGTCATTGCTATAAGAGATAGAAATACAAAAAATTTAAGGAAATCGTGCAAAATTGTTGTGCTGGCTAATCTGATCCATATACGGCATTTGCTGTGTCGGCTGCACCACTGACAGCACGTACCTATATATAAATATAATACGCTCATGTGCAAAGCAAAACAAATTGTGTTACTGTTTGCCGTGATTGTAACGCCATACTTGTATTAAATGCTCATTAATTTTGTTGCTTACAACGACACTCTCAAAATAACTATAGGCGTACCTACATACAAATAAAAACATACTTTTTTTAACATCTTTATATTATTTCCCATTAAACATAGAGGGTAAAGAGGTGTACAACACCAATACATAAGCTCTACTTATCACAATGTGTATTTGAGCTGTTTTATACAAATTTTAACATTTTAAAATAATATTTTCATTGCTTGTTTCTTCACATTCTTCTTAATTCACCTTTCTTCTTTATTCGCCAACTCCATCCACCTCGCCTCACTATTCCACTGTTTTCTGTATTATTTTCATATCCACAGGTTTATCCTCTTACTTCGACGTCTCTTCTGAACTGATCAATCCATCCCTCTCTTGGTTCTTAATTCTTAGTTCGAAATAATTATATTTATTTTATATTATATTGTCAAATAAAAAAATAGAATAGAAAAAAAAGAAAAAAGATATATTGTCATTGATGAACTATCTGCAAGAAATTTCTATTCGTAACTAGTTTTAAAATTGCAACAAGATGACCAAATAAGTCGTGACGTAGCCGGCCATCGAAGCCACCAGACCGAAGTTTGGTACGAGGAACCCACACGCGGTGAACGTCATCTTCAAATCCACCACCTGACTTTTGAACTGCGCCAGCGCCTCGCTGATGTCGGCGTCCATTTTGTTTCCGTCCAGCAGCATCTCTTGAATTAAAATTGCCGCTCGCCTGTACTCATGACAAGCGTAACTGCATTCGGCGACGAGGTCCAGAACCATGATAGCGAAAATTCCCACAAGGAGAACAACATATATTAGGAGATGTATTGGTTTTCTAGTTCCATCAACGCCTCTTACTTGAAAAAATGATGCGCCTTTATACAGGGTTAAAACATTGCTCAGAAATATGCTGGCAACGTTTAAAAGCAGAGGAATTTCATAGACTTTGTTAAGCAAATTAGCCAGTTTAAACAAACGCAAGTGTTTGCTACGTAATTTCCTTATACGTGGCAAAACCAAAGAAGCGTGGTACGAAATTGGCGGGTGAAGTTCCGTATATGACCTTGAAAGGTGCTGAGCAACGACTAGGATTTCGCTGTTGACAAGTTGCAGCTCAAGCTTCAGAACTGTAAGCCAAAGCACAAACTGAGAAGTCGCTAATTGCATGAATATCGACTTACCGCACATTGTCAAAGTGGTCAATCCTAGCCAGTCTCTACAGTACTTGACTTCGTAAATCGCATCAGCCATCAGAAGTACTGCAGAGACGATAATGTACAGAGTCTTGCGAAGGACAACTTTTCTGCAACCCATCGCACGAATAGGTCGTGCCGATAGCAGTTAACTCTTGCAGGACTCGAATCAAAGCGACCCGGTGCTTCAAAACCATGATCACGTTCGAGACGCAAGCGAGGAACATGACGACGTCGTTGAACACCGAAGTCGCCATCATCGGTTTCGAGTAGCTCCAGGGTGCTGTGATCTTGAGGTAGCCGCCGACGAGGAAGGTGGAGGTGATCGCCAGACAGACGGCGGCGGAGTGGAGTAGCTGGTGTCGGGGGTGCGCGTCGAGGGTGTCAGTGCGGGGGAACAAGCCGAGGAAGCGGAGCACGGGGGTCAAGAGGGAGGCGGCCGTCGTGTGGTCCGAGGGGTCCGGCAACAGCTTCATGTCTCCTCTGAAGTTAACGTTAAGCACAATCTTGCTTAAAGTATTGACGTGGGTTGTTTTACTCAGCTGATGAGATGAATATATTCGGTATTTTCCTACTGAATCCGCTGTTTTGGTTAACAGTTACAGATAATATGATAGAGATATATAATAAAGTGCCACTGAAACCATACTGCACCAACTTTACATTCTTTCTTTGAAAAGTAGGTAAAGCATTCTACTCGAATGACAACAATGAATCATTCACATATGAGTGTTACAAGAACGCCCAACACTTAAAACCATTCGATTAATGTCCATAGATAATCAAGACAACAATGCAACTCTCCTACTCCCTCTCAATGTGTAAAGCAATTGCATGGATGGGGTTCATTTATTAAAAATAATGTGTTAATTTGTGGAATGAAATACACTTCTAGAATCGAATTTGTTTTATGTGCCATTAGCATGGGGTTTCTCAAATAATGGCATCATGAAATTAATTGATGGTCATTTGTTATCAAATGTGACATTAACTATCTGTTTGTAATGGTATTTGTCTAAATAGGTCACCTAACAAGCATATGTTATATCTTACAAATATCTAACTTCCTTTTGTTACACCAATTGAAAGTGAATTTCAATGGGTTCTTTTGCAAAAAGGTTGTTTGTTTGACAGAACCAATGTTACGCTTAAAATTGCAGTTAGGCCGTATGTGGAAAACCCCTTGCCACATTAGACGGTTTTTAAAATTTTAAACTTCAATGTGAACTGCATTGTAAACTGCCGAATACAAAATCTGCCAGTAGGTACAAATGAAAACGTTGTTCTTTGATATTATACTCACATTACAATACATTTCCACTTAGGTACGACATAAGACTTCTGCGATTACGAATTTGCGATACGTCGAGAAAATTGCCGACTCTATCCACCCTCTGCCCATAATTTCCTGAAAATTATTTGCTACCCATTTTCAATGGCCCTTAAAAATTGCCATGGCCTGGCGCCTCCATGGCGTGGCGCCTCCATGGCCTGGCGCCTCCATGGCGTGGCGCCTCCATGGCCTGGCGCCTCCACGCACGATCGGCTGTGCAAGACAACAATGGCACTGGCAACTTTAAGAGGCAATAAAAGTAACATCCTCAATGTACCCAGTACCACTTTGTGTTAACCACCCTCACGAAAATGCATACACGAACATATATAAAACATATTATCTGGAAAATATGCGAAGGTGCAATATCTTATAAGAAACCTATGTAACTTATAAAAATGTTAACCATCATAATATATGTTTCATAAATGTTTTGTGTATGTACTTCAGTGTCGAAAAGTGACACCCGATTCTACACATGCATTTTGCCACAGCACAGCACAGCACAATGACTAGCTGACAATTTTCTTTTCTCTGATATCGATTTTCTATTTGCTGGATAATAATACATTTTGAATTTATGAAATCCTGCAAAACTGAAGTATCTACTGTCTAAATCTTAGACCTACGAGTACGACCGCACCGCTGACCACGAGTATAACGACATCTATCTATGCACATCTGCAAAGCAACACCAATTGTGCAGATGTTAAAAAATACACCCTCATAATAGCCAGGTAGTACATTCAAGAATAACTGCTACACATATCATTTTTATTTCATATTAACAAATAATAAATCAAATAAACACTGAAAATCAGTCTCTCAGAAATTTCCATCCGTTACTAGTTTTTAAACTGCAACAAGATGACCAAGTATGTGGTAACGTAGCCGGCCATCGAAGCCACCAGACCGAAGTTTAGTTCGAAGAACCCACACGCGGTAAACGTCATCTTCAAGTCCACCACCTGACTTTTGAACTGCGT
The DNA here is from genome assembly GCA_921293005.1 of Nemoura dubitans. Lineage (NCBI taxonomy): Eukaryota > Metazoa > Arthropoda > Insecta > Plecoptera > Nemouridae > Nemoura > Nemoura dubitans. The sequence goes on from OV121074.1 coordinate 4,163,151, forward strand.
CAACGCCTCGCTGATGTCGGCGTCCATTTTGTTTCCGTCCAGCAGCAACTCTTGAATCAAAATGGCCGCTCGCCTGTACTCCTGACATGCGTAACTGCATCCGGCAACGATCTCCAGGACCATGATAACGAAAGTTCCCACAGTTACCAATACAAAAGATATCAGTGTATATATGTTAGATAAGCTTGCGTCAGCGTCGCCGTTTAGTGGGAAAAAGAAGGCGGCAATATACAGGGTATAAACGGTGTTCAGAAATATGCTGGCAACGATTAAAAGCAGGGGGATTTCATAGATTTTGTTAAGCAAAGTAGCCAGCTTTAACAAACGCAAGTGTTTGCACCGCGATTTCCTTATTCGTGGCAAAACGCATGGACCGTGGTAAGAAAATGACGGGTGCTGTTCAATATTTGTAATTCGGTTACATGACCTTGAAAAGTTCAGAGCAGTGCCTAAGATTTCCCTGTTGACATATTGCAGCTCAAGCTTCAGTACTGTAAGCCAAAGCACAAACTGAGTGGTCGTTAATTTCATAAAAGTTATATTAACGCACGTTATCAAAGTGAGCAATGCCTCCAGGTTACCGTAGTAGTTGCGTTCAACAATTGCATCAATCACAAGCAGGAATGCCGGGACAAAAATGTACTGAGTCTTACGAAGGACAATATTCCTGATAGCCACGTACAGCCCTGATTGAGCCAACGCAGATGCCTTGCCAATAGCCGCAAACTCATGCTGAACGTGCACCAAATCAATGCGGCGCTTCATAACCAGGATCACGTTCGAGACGCAAGCGAGGTACATGACGACGTCGTTGAACACGAAGCATGCCTTCAAAGTGGTTGAGTAGCTCCAGGATGCTGTAACCTTGAGGTAGCCGCCGACGAGGAAGGTGGAGGTGATCGCCAGACAGACGGCGGCGGAGTGGAGTAGCTGTTGTCGGGGGTGGGCGTCGAGGGTGTCAGCGCGGGGGAACAAGCCGAGGAAGCGGAGCACGGGGGTCAACGGGGAGGAGGCCACCGTGAAGTCCGAAGGGTCCGGCAACAGCTTCATGTCTTCTATGATATCAATGTTATCACCGTTTTGCTTAGTCTAGCTGTGGGTTCTTTTTACTCAGTTGAAGTGAACAGAGTTCTTTCCTACTGAACCCGCTTATTTGGTTTAGAGTAACAGATATTTTACAGAAATGTTAAAATGTACCACTGAAACCATACAGCACCAATTTCGTGTTCTTCGTTTGAAATGAAGTTAAAGCATTCTACTCGAATGACAACGATGAATCACTCACATCTGAGTGTTACAAGAACGCCCAACACTTAAAACTACTCTATTAATGTCTAGATAATCTAGACAACAATTCACCCCTCTAACTTCTCCCACAATACGTACAGCAATTTCACGATGGGCTTCATTTAATAATAATGTGTTAATTCTTTGAATGAAATGCACTTCGAAAATCGAATTCGTTTTACTTGCCAGTAGCATTGGATTCTACCGAATAATGGAGTCCTGAAATTGATTGATGGACCAAATGTGACTTTAAATACCATTTATCAATGGTATTTATATATAATAAGGTAATCAATTCATATAAAACAGAATTTCAGTGTCACGTATACAGTTGTCTATCGAATAGGCTGGTGTTGCCTATGGCGTAAACATTTTTTATGCCTTAGTGCCAGTGGCTATCTAATTCCATCTAGGAAATAGTGTCACGTATGTGACGTTGGCTTTGCCAATACTGTTAATTACGCTGTCCCGAATGATTGTTTGAATGGCATATTATTTCAAAAAATTACCCTGTTACTAGATTTGTTAGAAATTGCAATTTCTTGTACTGAAATACATTATAGGGTGAGTGACGAGTTTATTTTCTCTACATTACAAAAGCAAGGTAATAATGGAATGACGGAGTGATTCAGAGCCGTGGTAAGATGGTGGTAAGGTGTTCGGTAATGCTCTGATGAGACTGATTTGCGGTCCTAAAAGAACCTAGGTCCTTTTTAGGACCACAAGTCAGTCTAATCAGAGCATTACCGAACACCTTACCACCAAGGTAATAATGTTTACTGGTGTAGGTAGACAATAGATAAAAATTAAATAACTCGGCAGCGCGGACGCATTATGTTATTTCTGGGGGTCTGTAACCCCCCGCGAAGGCGGCTCACGATGGCGTCTCTTCACGGCGATATACCTAGTCTTTGCCCGGTCGGCCAAGTATCCGTTCCCGTTGCGCCATGAGCTCGTCCTCGGTGATCACCACCTGACACCGATTGGAGATCTTGTGACAGCGCATGTTGGCCGCGCAGTCGCTGTCCGACACGCAAGGTTCGCCGTGGCGTCCGTCTGCAACAAGTCTCACAGTTTGGCGAACCGTGCGGCGACAGGTTTCGAATACCGTCGATGTGGGGTCATCTTGTGGGCCCAGAGCCACGAAGAAAGGTAATATTCTAAGTATTTGATGAGCGTCTCCTGAATAATGAAGTCTAATGATTAATGAATGGGTAATGAAGTCTCCTGAAGTCTCCTGAGTCTCCTTCTGTCTCCTGAAGATGACGAGCCGTGCCTCGTCGAAACGTCGAGAACCCAAGCCCTTTTTAGGGCCGACAATCTCCTCAAACAGAGCAGTGACCGAGAAGCACTTAGTACAAACAAGGTAATATTCTAAGTATTTGATGAGCGAGTGAAGCGAGTCGCTATTTCTCACACCCTAAACGCATCATGCGTATATTAACAATTAGCGTTAGTTAAGCCGTGGTATTTTTCTGGGAATGTACGAAAATTTTGCTTGTAGGTGTGCCTACAAAATAGAGAAGCGGCGTCCCATTTTGGCATAAACATTGTTTTGTAAATAATTGGTTATAGGAACACTGACCTGGCAAGAGTGGAATGTTTCAAATAATAATTGCATTAAAATTGGTGCCCAGAGGTGGGATCTTGAAAATGTCACATTAAAATTGGTGCCCAGGGGTGGGATCTTGAAAAAGTCACATTACAATTAGTGCCCATGGGTGGGATCATGAAAACGTCACATTACAATTGGTGCCCAGGGGTGGGATTTTGAAAAAGTCACATAACAATTGGTGCCCAGGGGTGGGATCTTGAAAAAAGTCACATTAAAATTTGTACCCAAAGGGGTGGGATGTAACAATCGATCATATGTTTACCGAAAAACTTATAAGCAATCTTGCGTCTATAGCTTTGAATTAGTGATAATATATTAGGCAACAAGTCAATAATGTGCAAGGCAACAGGAAAGTGCCCAAACCATGAGGAGTGTGTGCCTCTCTGTTCTGTGTGCGCGTTCTTAGTTGTGCCTTATTTTAGGTGCCTACCTTTACGCTTGTCCGGTATGGCAGCCAGAGCAGCCACGACGAACATTGCGAGAACGAAACCAAGCTTGGAACACATCGCCTCGTCCTGCGTCCGGTGGAGTTCGATGTGCAATAAACGCCTCGGTGATGGACCCCTTTGAAATAAATTGTATTGGCAGTATACACTTGGAGCTACAGTCCATGCGTGATGTATATGTTTTAAATCAGTGGCGTAGCGTAGGTATAAATGTTGCAAGCCCACGGTTCTGATTTTTTTTTTGCACTTTACCCTCACTTCACTGTAAATGCAGGACGGAACCAAATTTCGCTGCAATAAAATACTATGGCAAAATAAGGAAAGAGCTGCCACCAGGAGGACAGCGTTGAAATGAGTGACGACAGTCTTAAGTAGGACGAGGTGTTTTTAGGGGCGTCGCCGGCCAGTCTTAAAATTCGGATCCATTTGACTCATTCTGAAAACATTTTTACTGGTTCAAGTTGTAGCCGTGGGGACGGGAGACCAGCTTCTGGGCGCCAGATGTTCAGGAGGTAGTTACGCCACTGTTGGCGATATAGAAAAGAGGACGGATGTGATTGGACAATGGGACATTGCGTGCTCGCCACATGAGGACTGCGTTCATTTTCCAAGCAAACGATAAGGCAAAAGCGCATGTCTGGAGCGATAATAACACAAGGCTGATGACTGAGTGTTGGATCGTGCCATTGCATTGTTGTATAAGCATGTTTTTTCCAGCCCTTATATAATTAACTAGCTACGTCACCTGCATCCAACCCCATGATTTGTCAATCTACTTCCCTATGCTTAAAAATGCACATAATTTTTTCATCGGCGCCGCTTATAAGCCGAACCCATCGGTAACCCCCGTTGACGAAGTCCATGCGCTAGAGTCCTCGTGCTACCCACTACATCGGCGACTTCCGGCGAGACGCCGAATATTTTCCCTAGAGCTTTTTTGAGTATTGGACATAACATTTTGCTTGAAAATCGGGGATCTATAACTGGAAATGGCAAATCACAAGAAAATGCGCGTGGGCGTCGTTAATCGCAATGCCCGAAGGGTGTGGGAGAACGCACGCAGACGCGGACTCTGCGCACGTCATCCGCGCAGGACGCAGTGGCCATTTTCTGTCCCGCACCGGATCCGTAAAGGATGGTGTTTTGTTTCGAGCGGACACATTTTATGTTCCCATTCAGAGACAATATGGCATAATCGGTGTTTTCTTTCATGTTGTTACGAACATCCTTCGTAGAAGGGAAAAAAGGACACATGAATTTCGGACATAAACAAGATGAAATACCAACAGCATTGTATATAACTAAATTATAATGTCATACAGTTTCAGAATCAGAATGAACGTTTATCAAAACTGTTACGCAAACAGAAACATTGAAAAATATAAAATGCAAGATAAACAGTAATTATTACTTAATAAAAAATGCGGGATTTTATTTGTATCATTAGATCGATTATGGTTCATCCAATACAACAATACCCAGCAACATGGCAACAGACATAAAAACTTAAACGTCCTAAAGTCTTTCTGATCTTTCCAGGCACAATTAATCGCACTCCCAGCGACAAAGTGGGCGGCGGACCCTGCTTATGCCCCTTCCGCCCGATTCTGTCGGTTGACGGGCTTCAGCTTCCGTCGGGCCTCTTGCAGCATCTCCGCGGTGATGGTCGCCATGCAGCGTCCAGCGGCCGAGTTGCAGGTGAAGCCGTTCGCGCAGCCCACGCTGCAGGGGTCGCCGTGGACGCCGCCTCCTAGAAGACGCCAGGACGGATTGAGCAAGGCGTCAGCGTCAAGAGTATCACAATTCCCCCGCCCCTCCTGCAGGCTATCACTGAGTAAGACTGGTCGCTATCAGAGATGAGATGACCCCATGCTTTTGACCCTTGAATCTGCGACGGCAAGACGGGGTCAAGACCCGCTAGAGTCAACAAGCAGTTCGAATGACAAGCATCTAAATGATATCGCTTATAGACACTGACTCTTCGCGCAATTTCAAAACTAGATTCTAACATTTACAGGGCCATGGGTTTCCCGTTAATATAGATGCGTGAACAACGTCAATATCTATGTGCATTTACTTATTTCCCCCTCTTTATATGTAATTATTGTAAACCTGTAGTGTAGTTCTTTGGTTTGGTTCGTTAATGTGTCTAGGCTTAGGTATAGGCAATATAGATGCATTGCAATCTCATTTTAGAGCCAATAAAAATAGCAATTTTCATTCAGTAATAAAAAATTGTATAAATGATAGAAGAGAAGAAAACATGCTTATTTGACTAGCTGCGTGCATGGGTATACCACTGTTGGTGTGATTTTCAACGGTGCAAGACAGGTCAGGCGCAAGAAGAAATTAACCCGCTTCGGAAAGTATATTGTTTTGACACTAACATCATTCAGACGTCAGATTTACGTCAATCATCTCATTGTGCAAGCCAATTTATAGTGAGAATCACAGCGGGGACGTGAAAATACGAGGCAAAGATGACATCGAGATCGCGCAGCCAGCGAGCAAAAGGGGTGGAGGCGTTGAAGTCTGCTTACCTTGCTTCGCGGCGGAGGTGATAGTTGCCAAAAGCAACACCGAGAGAATGAAAACGACGGCGACGCGCATGTTGAAACGTGCTACGTAGTACAGTGGAGTTTGAACGACAATGCTCCTGTGTATGTGTGCGTAGGCTTTTATAGGCTATGTCGATGACGTCAGCATCGGTTCGTAGAATTCGAATCAATTGGCGCAGTTTATATAAAGTGCGACTTTAGACTTTATGAATCAGATCTAGGAACAAGGAAACTGTGTTGTTGGAAATGGCATTGCAGCGCCATATTATGTGTTTTAGAAGATGCAGTAGCTAAATATGCTAATTTTCACATGTACTCGTAGAAAATATGCGGCATAACCTGTTAACAAGGACACGTTCTGAAGACAGGCATTTTATAGTATGAAGAGATGATGATTCGTATTATAATTAGGTATTGTTTTACGTGGCATGTATTTACTTAGTGGCAAAAAACAACATAATATACATGCAATCCTTTTAGAAATCCTAAAAATATTATGCTCTATTGTGCATGTTCTAATATACTTACCATGTTAATTGTAATCTGACCCTGTAGGTATAGTACTTGTCTCCTCTGGTTGTCAGTTGTCACGATGGAGACTTCACGCCACTCAACAAGAAAAGCTTTATTGACAACTTGATTCACAAGTTCACAGCAATACACGCCATAAGAATTTAAACTTTCCATGAAAAGTGACATACAAGAACATGGCTGCCAATGAAAACTTACAGTCAAACTTGAGTACTTGTTGTGTTTCTAAGCGACAGCCAATAAGGAGGCTGATTCCCATGTATATCTTAGGGCGCACTCACACTAAGGCAGGGGTGACCGTGCACAGAAACGGACCACACTTAACGCTGGAACTGCATCAAGATGACCAAATAAGTCGTGACATAGCCGAACATCGAAGCCACCAGACCGAAGTTTAGTTCGAAGAACCCACACGCGGTGAACGTCATCTTCAAGTCCACCACCTGACTTTTGAACTGCGCCAGCGCCTCACTGATGTCGGCGTCCATTTTGTTTCTCTTCAGCAGCAACTCTTGAATTAAAATGGCCGCTCGCCTGTACTCTTGGCAGGTGTAACTGCATGTCGCGGTGAGCTCGAGAACCATGATTACGAAAACAGCCACATCAAGCGACATGAACGTTACGTTTATGACAATACCCATCCTGGTTTTAACTGCGCCCGAAATGTGAAAAGATACGGAGCCAATGTAAAGGTAGTAGATTATGTTTAGAAATATGCTGGCGACGCTTAGTAGCAGTGGCTTTCCGTAAATTTCGTTCAACGAACTTGCAAGGTTTAGCAAACGCAAGTGCTTGCATCTTATGCGTTTAATGCTGAGCAATGAATGAGAAGTCTTGCTCGATACTGCCGATTGCGGTTCAATCACAGTTACGCCTTTGTGCCACCGTGATAGGGCACTGAAGATGCCCAAAAGTTCGCTATTGGCACGTTGCAGTTCAAGTTTAATAATTACCAGCCAGAGCACAAAATTGATGATGGCCAGTCTCAGAAACGTCATGTTGATGATAACCAGGACTAAAATAACACCAACATCATTGCCAAAGTACGAAGTTTCATTTGCAATTTCGACAATTTGAAGAATAAGAAGAATGCACGTGTAGAGCGTTTTCCGGAGGACGACCTTCCGAAAAGCTTGGTTAACATTTTCCTGGGCGAATGACGGAGACGCACCGATCTTCGTCAGCTCGCGATGGATTCGCACCAAAGCGACGCGGTGTTTGAACCCGAGCAGCACGTTCGCGACGCACGCGAGGAACATGACGACGTCGTTGAACACGATGGAGACGTGAAGAGTCGTCGTGTGGGTCCACGGGGATGTGACCTTGAGGTAGCCGCCGACGAGGAAGGTGGAGGTGATGGCCAGACAGACGGCGGCGGAGTGGAGTAGCTGTCGTCGGGGGTGGGCGTCAAGGGTGTCAGTGCGGGGGAACAAGCCGAGGAAGCGGAGCACGGGGGTCAAAGGGGAGGAGGCCGTCGTGAGGTCCGAAGGGTCCGGCAACAGCTTCATGTTAATTTAAAAACTGATGAAGATGTTGGTTGTCGGAGCAGATGTTTTATATTGTGTTTTCTTATGCGCCTTTATAGATGAATTCTTGACGAAAAACTTTGCAATTTGCATGCTAAAAGTGACCCGTTTATGGCATTGCATGTTTGTGTTATGCATCGATAATTTTTCGCGGTAGGCATACAAATGTAACTATGCCCGAAGATCGCACTCTACCGTGAGTATTTTAACTGGAAAGAGTATATGAATTTCCACTCTTTCCCTGCAGCGCTAACATTTTATAGGAGTATATATTAGTTCAAAGTTTTCGTCGTTCAACAGCAGAATCAGCTTGTTGAGTGACAACAAATTAGTGAGAACGCTGGCTGTTTGAATCACCTCATACCACAACAATTAACAAGTTGTACAACTACCAATTAAGTGCTATTCCCTGTTGATAGAGCGCCGTCCTTGTATTGATGGGTAAATTCATTGAGCTCTTTGAAAGTTACTGAAGCGACAAATCCTATTTAAAGGGTGTTAACAGGTGTAACAATCGCGTAGACTGACGGAATTGGCGTATCCGGTGGGGGAGGGGGTGGGGGCGGGGCTGGATGGGGGTGGGGTGCATGGTGCCCCGGGGGCGGTGACGGTGCTCTAAAGATTTACCAGTCAGAAATGAAAATCGACCAACTTAATAAAAAATAAAGTCAACTTAAATTTCTCTCCCAGTCATCAGGGTGCATGACAACCATTTACAAACAGCGCTACAATGTAATACTCATATCCCCATGTGAAAGGTCGAAGAGGTTTGATAACCCACTTTGGGTAATCCGATCGGTATTTCCCAGCGGTATTTCCATGGGGCGGACAGACTTTGACCGATGCCCCAAGAACGAAGGAGGGAGGGGGGGGGGGACGGGAAAGCTTCGATGCCGTTGAGACCATCAAGTCGATTAGCTTTCTAATCATCCTAGGAAGCAATTAACAAAAATGCCTAGCGCTTGCGGCACTTCAAATTGGCCATAGGAGACCATGTGTTCCGCTTTGAAGCTGATCAGCTGTCAAACGTGCGTCGTTATCAACATCAAATGAATTGAACAAAGGGGATTTCCATTCCCTTGCCCGAATATTCTGTTAGTTGCACAAAAATGAAATTGCATTGCCAAAAGTAATTTTATTTAAAAGACGAGAAAAAGCAGTATTATAACATTTTGTGTAATGCAAGTGTACCCAAAACATTACCAATTTTTGCCTTGGTTTAAATCAATGCTAAGGTTAATGAGTATAATGAATGCAACAACGAATTCAACCGAACCGTTCTCTAATGCAATACACTATAATTAATTTGAGTTTGCCACTTTTTGGGGATCTCTTATCATAGAGTACCATACCATAGAATTAAATGATAAGTTTTTGTCATTACCATTAAAAAAGGTATTTATCATTACAATTATTTACCATGTTACTCTTTACAAATTGTAAAAGAGTCAAATGATACGTTACTTCGAAGTCCACCAGGCTGTGGTAATCTTAGGCTAACACGACTGTAGTGTTTAATTGCCTCACGAATCCGAGGCACATCTGACGGCGGGCTCAGAGTCTCACCACGATATCGGATCCGGTTGATTTTGAAACACCACGCGTTTCTCGCGAACAAACGCTCGTGTGAACGATAGCCACCTCTATTGCGTCGGCCAGATCGAGGAGAGTCGTTGCGAGGAGGCTGTGACGCGACCGAGCGGCGCTCATACTCGGCGAGGAGGCGTGAGAAAAATAGGCGAGGCCGAAATCCAAAATCTATACCTCAACGTACCTATGGAATTGTCCCAAATGCTACTAAAAGGAAAGTCAAGTCGTCAGCAATATCATGTGTCTGGATATTCTTAGTTCGGGAGCGACTATATATAAACTATACTCGCATGTCACCCAAGGAGGATGTTATGATTACTGTTCCTTGAGGCTATCAGATCATATCAACACCGCAAGGCGTGAGAAAATATTGCAAAGGAAGCATTTATTTATATAAAAAAACGATACTGGGCCGAATGCCACTGAGTGTGCCCTCAGGGGACAATCTTCCATTTCAAACGCCCCCTGAGAGCGCCCTCAGGGGACAATCTTCCATTTCAAACGCCCCCTGAGTGCGCTAAATGCGCTCTGAGAGACAACTCTGCATTCGTATTATTTGCTATCTCAATTCAAAATTCATTCTTTGTGCGTTTCAATTATTTAAATTGAGACGAGACCTTTCCAAAATGCATGTCGTTTCGGCAATATATTACACTTCCATTTGCAATACATTTATAATGTCCAATTATGCATCAGTTTTCCCCCTGATTGCCAAAGAGCCACGAGTGTGTTCCCGTGTCCGAACCTTGTCGACGCAAACACACGCGACACCGCTGCAGAACAACAGTCCTCGGCGTCAGCGTTGGCCAACGGCGCTGCACAGTTCTGCTCGTTTCAGTCGCATAATCATGCGAACGCAACAACCTTGCTGTCATTATCGGTGAGAAATTTTACCCACAATTGTTGTTGTGTTGAGCCGCGAAACCGGCAGCGACTCACTGCAGCCAGCCAGCGTGCGCGGCGGCGGCGGCAAAGTTCCCATGGGCCTTTTCGTCTCTCGCCTGGGAGACGACCCACTTCGGAGGGACTTATGTCATCGCGACGGTTTGTACGTGAATTGACGACATTTTGCACGCTGCGAATTACTAAACGGCATTGTCACAAAGTACCGCGTTTTTTTGTTTTTCTACTCGACGAAAACTATTCACATAGCTGTTGGTAATGTGGAAGTGAGTGCGATGTGCTCGAGTGCGAAACAAGCTCGTAATATTTTATGCCAGAGGCACGAAATCTTTTTATTTGATGGTATACATCCTGATTCTTATACATAGACATTACTAACAACATCAACGGTACTCGATGCTGAATTTTCAGTACAATATTACACAAATTTGTACGCGTAACAAACACAGTCTAATATATATACGCTGGTCGGTTTCAAGAGAGCCGTGGGCGCGAACGCCGCGTCTAACATTGTCTTATCGCTATTGAGATTGAGTATTGTTGCTCCAGTGGTGCGCAATAATGGTAACAAAGAAGTTGGTGTCTATGGTGTGAATGTGAACAGTGCAAGTAACCATATCGTGCCGCGTTTGGAAAGCGCGGCTAACAATTGAAATAAACGAGTTATTCCACGACGTTTCAACTTCAAACAAATATGAAATATCTGGAATAACGTCCGTTAAACTCAAAGAAAAATTAAATAATACAAAAAAAAACTGTTTCACATTTTGGCCTCCGTATAAAAAAATCGTCTTCGTCGTCGTCGTAAATAATACAAAAAAAAACAACCGATACAAAAGATCGTTTGGCAAACATCAACGGCATTCCGGCAAAGCGTCCCGATCGACTGCTGCCTTCGTCCTGCTGCCGCTAGGCGCGCTAGTAGTTGGGCGCGCCGTAGTTGTTAGCGGGCTTGACGGGCGTCGACGGCGGCTGGTAGTTGTAGCCGGGGTCCGCCTGGTTCAGGTTGGTGTTGCTCGACTGCGGCACGTACGGCTTCTGCTCGGGGTACTTGGCCTCGCCCTGGTAGGTGACGACCGCGTGGAACCCGGTCTTCCAGTCGGCGGTGTATCTGGGGAGCGCGCCGGAGTCAGTCGAGGGGGGGCGACAATGCAGGGGGGCGTCAGGGCGTGGAAATTAGGCGGCGACAAGCCTAAATATAGAGGCTCATGGGGTCTATTAATTCTTGAGACGAAAGCGATTCCTAATCACTGCATCACAAGCTTTCAAAAACAAACTATTTACACCAGTAATTGCATGATTAGTAAACACTAGATTGTTTTCGGAAAACAGTCAAATTACTGTAATACAATCTTTATTTTGAAATAGTTATTTTCGCGAAATTGTCAGCTCATTGCTTCCTTTGGTTTTTAAATAACACCCTTATCAGTGCAACATAGCTATATGTTAAGCCCTGTTAACATTTCTATGACTCTTGTCTACTAGTAAAGATATTGTTATAAATATGCATTATGTGTCATGCAATAGGATCAGGTTCAGAGTTGGCACCGGGTTAATTCTCCCTTTAAGGCTCGGTGAACCTTCTCAATATCACCGTACCTTACTGAGACACAGTGTCAAAACAGTTCGTCTGTTAAAAACAACGTTACGCTAAGGCTAAGAGATGGCACCGGGCTCATACTCCCTCTAAGGCTAGGCGAACCTACTCAAAAGCACGCACTAAAGCCAAGGCCAACAGTTCGCCCGTCCACGACGGCGCATCACTTCCCTGTAAGGCTAGGCACACCAACTCAACACCATCCAAGGCCATGCACTAAATCACATATAGCAAAGACAGTTCGTCCGCGCGGGGCGTCGAATCAGAGCACGGAACTCACGTGACTATCTGCAGACGGCCGTCGGGAAGCTGCACGCGGTACTCCCCCTTGACGTTGTCGCCGTCGCTGGCCTCGTTCTGCGAGAAGTCGGTGCCGTAGTAGTCGTCCTTGACGGCGTAGTTGAAGCCGTACGGCATGCCGGCCTCGTGGACGTGGTCCTGCGGGTACGGGGTGGGCGTCAGTGAGGGGTGGTCGCGGTGGCGAGGGCCGGCTAGCGTAGAGCAGGAGCACTCGAAGTGAGCGAATAAACTGGGGATGAATTTGGCTGGTAGAGAAACTTTTTACTGTGTCTCATATGCAAATGTCCACAGAAACAGGTATTCTAAAATGTTTCATTGCCGTCCCAAAGCCTCCAAGACCCGAACCTGATACACAGAATAGAATGCAGAGAGCTGATTCAGTGCCGTTCGGTTTGTGGATTAAGTAATCAGTAATACAATTCTTCTGGTCGCATTACATTGTGTTACTTTAATTTCCCGTTATGTGAATGTATGTTCACACAAACGTGTAACACCTATATACCTTTCTTCTTGCGTCAATTCGGCCTTGATCTACACATAAAATTATCGTCAATAGGTCTCTGCCATTACGCTCGACCGCAGCCGACTTGCAATCGATCACAGCATCGCGATGGAACGAATCATCACGTTGCAATCCGAAGGCACGATCCGTCGGTGACCTTGAGCTACACACCCCCCGACCACGCATAGGTCATCGTCGTCGTTGTGATTCGCTACGCGCTACAGTATTTCTAACATTAGGAGAGCAAGTATATTGTTTTGTAGACCTTTCGGGCGTTTCAACCCTTTAGCTGAACAATGGGACGGCCTGCGAATGTTGACGCATTTGCCTCTTCTTACTTAAGAGGAGCCTCTTTGAGAGTGAAACAAGTTTGAGATCTTTGGCTGCTTTGCTTGGAGACAGCACCCAGCGCACCGAATCGTCGGTTCCCCTCGGAGGGAAACTCTCTGCACGACGGCATTGGCACAGTGAGCACGTAATCGACTTGTGATTGGCCGGCGTGTGCTCATCGCTCGCTTGCTAACACGGTCACCGGCAGCTTCCTGCAATGACGCTGGCTTCACGGGGTCTGCAAATCATCTGCTAACGCGAATTGAGTTGTTCTGTACAAATGTCGAGCCTTCGCTGAGGTTCCTAGCATAAGTGGTATCAAATTGTAGTATTGAAAGAAAAGTGTGAAGCATGAAATCACAGTTGTCTTAAATACATTCAATAAAGCATTAGTTAAAGCAACATCCATCTTCTAGTAGGTATACATTTTTTTCTTGGAGTTCCAAAAAAATTATGATTAAATGTGAAAACAAAGTACAAACTACTGGGGCTTTTCAGGGATGCTACCGAAGTCTAGCTAATTGCAGCAACGGCATTTTCAAACCATCCGATACCGCACTGTCAGGGAATTTTAATCGAATTCTACTTTATTTCACGTAAACACATTCGAAATCGTGCCGCGAACAACAACGCATTTCGGTGCTTTGCATCCATCGAGTAAAATCATGCTATTTATAATCTCAAGATCGTGACTAACAATTTGTTGAAAAATGTTTACCCATAATTGACTGTGTGTGTGTGTGTATCCTCATTCGATTACGTAATAATCCCCTAGCAACAAAACAATATTACCGGGTTTACTTTCGCCTCGACCACTAGGCCGCGTCTACAACAGTCACGTGACGTGACGTCATAAACGGTCTGCAAAACAGACAGAAGCCCCGAACGGCTCGCGTTGCCACACAACAAATGCTGCATCTCTCTCCACCAATAAACGCTCAGTTTGCGGTGCAGCCAGCATGGGAGGAAAGTGATAAAATAATCGATTTACAATGTAATTGCGCTTGTAGTTTTCGTGCTAGTACACTTTTCCTCTAAAGCGCTGAGCGAGTTGCACAGCCTATGAGCGCTGTTATAGGAAATGCCGGAAGAGAGCGGTGCATTGTTGAGCGGTCTCGGACGCGGGACGAGCGCGCGACGGCGTCGGAGGCTGCAGCCTCTCGGTCCGTTGCCTCGACTGGAGGCGAGCGGGCTCCGCGCGCTCCCAGCTGATCGGTATCGACGGGTACATGCACGCATGCGCAGGGAGACAATCGCGGCATTGTTCGGTAATATGACGTTTAGCTGACTGCTGCGCGGGCTGGTAATGTGCTCATAAATATAACAATTGGATGCGAATCAGTGTGCAATAATGACATGGAATGGAAATATTGTGTCCGTTTCAGGAAAATAGCAGTATTGTGGTTAGAATGTCAGCGGGACGGGAGTCAATGATTTCAGATTCATGCATAGAGAACGGTATACATGCTAATCAGAAGTTTATGTCTTGTGTTAGAAATGTAAATAGTAATGGTAAGTTGGCTAATCTAATGCAATGATCATTTTATGTATTTTGCTTATCTCTGAGAAATATTTTCACGGCTTTTTAATTGTTGCCATACACGTGTGTAATTGATCAATTATTTAATTACAGAAACGCAAACAGGAATATGAATAATTTAGTATACGGTTTTGTGATTGCATTGTATTATTTACGTCTTTGCTAAACAACTTTTCAATTTTGATTGAAATTCATTTTTCTCAGCAAAGCCAAAATGTTTCTAAATATATCTGGGTTTCTGTACGAATTCCTGCAATAAAAATGATTTACGAAGAAGATGCTTTGAACTGATTTCCTAAAATGAGCAAGTCAGAAAAATTAAAACTATTTACACGGAAAAAGGAATGAAAGATATAATTTCACCATGCCCACCAGCCCGTCTTGACGAAACAATAGCAAAGTATGCAAATTTCGGTTAGCCCTTAAAATTTGGTTTCGGAGATACCGTGGTCCACAACATCACCATTCCAATCATAATTACATCCCAACAAGCAATACAATTGACCTTAAAATCCGCGCAACTTTCCCACCTTCAGTCCCAATACCATTTCACAAGAGATTATGTTTCCAAAATTACTCTATCCAACCTCTACCAGTCCGGCAATCATCCCAATCACCAGCCGAAGCAGCCTGGGTCAAGGCTGCCGCAAAGGGAGAGACGCCTCTCCTAGAGTCGACGGACAATCTAGACGCAAGCCCACCGAGCCCAATCACAGCCCGCGGCGTCGTCGAGGTCTGCGTCGGCCCGAGTTCGCAAAACGCGGCCGCGCAGTTGGCGTGCGCAGGCGCAGCAAGGATCCTCGCCAGAGTGCAACGCCTGATCGGGGGGCGCGAACGCGATCCGTCGACCTATCACGAGACGCCGAATCGCGTTGCAGTGCTCGGGTTCACGCGTTTGCGAAACACACGCGCCCTATACTCTCGCGAGTGGGCGCGATTTTTATGCCTTTCCGAACGGACTTTTTGTTGTATGTCATTCTAAAGATCAGAGCAATCAGCGGCATGCATCGATGGCCCTGAGCGTCTGCGCCGATTCGCTGATATCGCGAATTCCTGCAGCGCCTTGTTGCAACGATCGCGATTTCATCCGAGCAATAACTCAAATTTTGGTGGCTCAATTCACTAAACTTGTGTACCAAAGTGACGCCTTCCAGTAAAATACAGGCGAAGCCTTACAATAAGACCCCTTTGACGCAAAATGCCACGTAAATTTGCAATCATTTGGGCAAATATCGTTTTATATATCGGGAGCAATACGCTGACGCATAAAACTCTTTCGAAAGCTACTCAGGTGTCAAGCCGTTCTGTGATTCGCAGCTGGGTTTAACGAAATCGACCTCGCGCATTTCAAAGCGTTAACAGCAAAAACTCGCGAAGAAAATCAATCAAATGCCTTGTCCTCGATATCATAAATCATTCCCGCGATTCAATTACCTAAACACACACACCGAAGATGACGTTTCTCATCGCTGCAAAGATTTGTTGCACAACGCAGACGTTTTACAACACGTAATAACATGCATTTTTTGACAATTCTTTGACAACAAAATTATACTGGATTCGTCGGCAATCGCGCGGCGTCACGATTGTGTTTACGATTTCCCGTTGTGCCATTTTCGCGAGACCGTAATGCTCGGCCATGCGGGGATGTCTGCGTTCTGCAGCAGACGCGCTCAATGGCAGGGAGCCGAGTACACCCAAGGGCGTCGCGGACGACGACGGGCAACGCAAGGAACGACGCCGACGCCGAAGCTTTTGGCGCCCGGCCGCATTGGTAACTTACCGCATAGTAGTCATCATCCAGAAATAGAGGCTGTCGATATATGACAGACTAATCGATCAGCCAACCATTTTTGAGTCACAATTTAAGAACATCACAAAACCTGTCATGGCGGCCCTGAGATTATGCGCAACTGTTTCTCACTGCGTAAGTGAAGTGAATGCACCACTATTTTAACCGTGCGCGCATCCTTTTTTGTCAAGACCTTCCGGGGAATCGAACCCTGCTCATCTAGCGTTCCAAGCCCATGCTGCAGACAACTCGTGTTGGACAGCTCCGAGGATGTGCGATAATGAGATGAGACAGAAGATGTATGAAATGATGTTGCCCTGTTATAGTATGCTTTGTTCGAACGACTTCTACTCACATGTCCGTGTCCGTGGTCGTGGGAGCCCGCGCCGTCAGGGTTGAGGTCCTGGGGAGGTCGGTAGACGGGAGGGATCACCTGGGGAGGCCTGTACGCAGGGGGAGTGGGCTGGGGAGGATTGTACGGGGGTGGGTTATTTTGGGGCGGCCTGTACGGAGGGGGAGCGGGCTGGGGAGGATTGTACGGGGGTGGGTTATTTTGGGGCGGCCTGTACGGAGGGGGAGCGGGCTGGGGAGGATTGTACGGGGGTGGGTTATTTTGGGGTGGTCGGTAGGGAGGCGGGGTGTTCTGAGGAGGTCGGTACGGTGGGGGTTTGGCCTGAGGGGGATTGTACGGGGGTGGGTTGTTCTGAGGGGGTGGATTCTTGGGGGGCACCGAGATGAACGGCACCGACGGCTTCGGGTAGTCGTAGCCCTTGTCTGGCGGCAGGTACCCGTTGTTGCCGCCCTGGGGCGCCGCGATCGCGCCGAGCGCCGCGACGCCGACGAGTAGCAACATTCTCTGTGGGGGATACGAGAATCGTGACGTCAGAACGGGAGGCGGAAGTTATGGGGCGCGAAGCGAACCTGACGGGTTCATCTAGCGCGTTATGGGACTGTGAACACAGCCATCTGGGCTCGTTGTCTTGCTAATTTAGTACCTTAGAAGACTCTTTGTTGAACCTATAAATTTTGTATTACAAGTTTGCTTGTGTATCAACTCAAAAGCGAGCTCATGCCAAAATAACTATAGTGAGCAAAGTGTCAATGAACATGGACTTGGCATGATGGCAATTTTAATTGCCACCGTATGCGTTCGCCGTCGGCCTTGGCAAAGAAAGTGGCAGACATTTGGCGAGCGTTTAGCTGACGTCGGGGTCGACGCTGTCCCTTCCTGGGTCCCTGCCAGGTCCACGCATGCCCTGGCACGCATGCCAAGCGGGTGAAACGCGCGGCGAGTGCGTGCGCGCGCACTTTGCGGGGGCCGCGCGCGCCAGGGCGTTCGCAGGGAGTTCGACGCGCGGTCGAGCGTGCGCGAAGGTTCGCGGGTTCGGAGCCCGGTGCGCGGGAAAGACCCTCGACCGCATGCAGGTCGCGGTCCTTTGTTGTGCGTTTTGTTCATTTTGCATAAATTAGTTCATAATCACAAAGTCATTGAATTTAGATTTCGTTTTGCCACGATGGAAATTCGGTGTTAACGCAAATTGGTGTGCGTTTTGCCTTCACAATGCAGTCAAGCAAATACGAGCAAATACGAGCTTGCTCGTCACTCGAAATGGTACCTCCATGTGTTTGATATGCAAATGTCATGAACCTTAAAACGAACAAACTTTGACGTTCAATAAATTGGTATAGACTGTTCCAGGCCTTGACATGATAATAATATAGAGATGAGCCTACAGTGAAATGGGGCCAGTGACTGATTTGAAATATCGCATTTGACAGATTTGTGGATATACAATCATTCTCGGAATGTTGCGATTGGAAGCGAAAGGCAAATGAATTCAATCACAAAAAGTATACTATATTTCGATTATAAATGAAGAATTGCTTGTTTAGTCTAAAATTAACCAACGCCGTATGCAATTATGAAATGGCAATAAATTAAAATCCTCTTAAAACTCTGTAAGTACTTTGCCAGCCCGTGACTTGCACTTTGACAATGAATCGTGTTGTTTGCTTTCGCGGGCAGCACTCATCCAAATAAAGCCCAATCAAGTATTTGTTTTGTCTCTAGAATTTGTGCGGGCTGAATTTGACCGTCCCGAAAATCCGAAAACAATTGTAACGTTGTATATAGCGAAAGTAAGCCTCTGTTTGCCCTTCCATGCACAGAGGACTTATAAAGAAATCTGCATGAACGCCCGTATAATATCGACGCCGAAATCACTCGAAACCTGTCAACGCCGCGCCGCCACCGCCGCGACGCCTTATCCAAAAAGCGATGAAAGCGAAAACACCAAATGATCACACACACCTGTACGAATGCCATCTTCCTTGTGTCGAGCAACAGATTCGAACCACTCAAACGTCGCACTACCAGACTGAAGTGCTCACCGATCGGGTGCGCAAGGCTTATATAGGAGGCCGGCGTCGTCGGCGTCGGCGTCGTCGGCCCGCGGAGGGGCTCCCAAAGGCGGCCGAAATCGGCGCGCGCGGGGGGGAACGCACACGGCTTTGCATCACAGCGGATGCAGTCTCGGGCTGCCTCTCTGCAGAGCGAAGGGGATTGGACACATTATTCGTCTCGGGGATACCGAACGCATGCCATAGGAGAGTACCATCCTTGCCGCGGTGGCGACGGTGGAGGGGGCCCGATTCAGATGGTACATCGCGACGCGGCCGTGGGGGGAGGGGGGCATTTACGATGAGTTGCTTGTTGTTATTGAGAATTACCGATAAAAACAAGCGTTTCAAGGAATTCGCTTAAGAGAGGGGTAGCCCATCTTCCACCAAAAACCGCAATTACTCTCAATTGTATATACGTTACATCAAATGTACGGTCGCGAATAAAAGGCGGGCGTTGTGGAACGTTAATGTTATGCAACCTTTGGCAGATTGTTGGAGCTTGTAGATGCCGTGTGATTCATGACACACATTGCTCGCGATACCCGACGTAGTATCTCTCTCCGGCGCGCAGTTAGCGGCATCTCGCGTCGCTTCCCACCGAAGGCACCGAAGACGCGAGCGCGCGGCGACCGGTCACTTTTGGTTTCATCTCGTTTCGGTTTCGTGCGACAGGCACGCCCTCGCTCCTCGCTCGGTGTACTACAGATCCCGTTGCAGTGACGTCGCCGGCCGCGGTCGGTGGAGGTCGCCGACGATGCGGTGCCGCTCGCTGGAACAATTGCGATTCGGTCGGTGTACGCGTTGACGGATGCAATCTTTGGCACGCTGCACGTGGAGGATTGCCCGGCGAGGAATTTGCGAGTCTGGCCGACGAACTTTGCTGCATATAATAGATGTCTTCGTGTATCTCGATGATCTGAATTGGGATCGAACTCGAGTCACCATGTCCTTTGGAGTGTATTTTATGGTGGATTTCAATCACGCTGGACGTCAGTGAAACGATTGCTGTTATAAATGACTCAGCCACGATTAAGTCGGAGTGTGTGCTGCTCGGATCGTAAATTACATCATCCGAAAAAAGAGGCACGATTTTGTCGATCAGATTCCAGTAAGCATGTCTTTCTAAGTGCTTAATTTTGTTACCGTCCTGCGATTAAGCTTATAATCAATCCAGCTCCACTTATATAGACGCTTGCCAATGTTATCATACCCATTGTATAACTTAATTCTCTTCTCTCGACCATAGTGTTTTTACCCAACATTATTTTCTAAAATGTTTCCTTTTATTTTCAAACACCTTCGTGGTTTTCACTTAGTAGTACTCCCAGGTTATAGGTGCTTATTACCGAACATTGGTTTTTGCAGACATTCAGCAAGCTACACATGGGTATAGCGATCGACAAATATAATTGCAAAGCTCGCGGGGATATTCGAACAATCTCCGTCGAAAGACAGTGCGGAATCTCGATGCGAGGCGCCTGACCCACGCCCCGTGGCCACACATCACGGGTCTGCGGGGCGCGAAGGAAAGTGCATTGCGGGCCGAGTGCGTGCTCCGATCGCCGCACGTACGTGTACGTGAACCGGAGCGCCGTATTGACGAGCTATCGGAAGTCACCGGGGGCGGATCGCTCTGCATGTTAATACAGCGGCTTCCGTGCACCCCCCCCCCTCCCCCCCTGTCAGGAACTTCCGTGTTAACACTGACCACCGCACGTCTTCTCGGTACAAACCCGGCATGGCCGGTTCAAGCGACGATGCCGAGTTGTTGAGAGTTGTTTGAGTGTTGTGCAGCCTTTAACTTTTATCGTCAAAATGCGAAATAAGACACTAGAAAAGTTTTCTAGAGTAAAAAAGGAAAATACAACTTTTATAGGGCCAATTTTGTTTAAATGCCTTCCCCCCAAGGTGAAATGTCGAAAGAAAGAGTAAGGCATTAAAGGATTCTTTCATATGGCACTGCTTTTATAATACTTAGTGACGAATTTACGCAGGCAGAATGATTGTAATCGTAAATATTGTGTGAATGAGAAAATTGATTGATGATTGTCAATTTTCAAAGCCTTTTTTCCTGTTTTATGATTTTCTTTAATGCCGATCATGGCTTGTAATTTTTTCTACAACGGAAAATAAACAAACAATACAATACAATAAAATATACAATGTGTGGTATTATATACGGTAAATATATGGCATATGGATGTATAATGTAAATTGAAAATGTATATATTCTCTTTACTCTTACTTCCAACGGGGCCAAATTTTCACGTTTAAAAATATATCACTTTCCATACTGAAAGGATTTTCCGGCCATAGCTTGATTTTCGACTTGCTTTTAGAGAAATTGTCGGCATATTAAATATTAATGTATCGTTTATAGCGAAGTATCATTTTGTAAACGGTGAAAGGTATATGCAATTGTCTAATATAGTTAGGTGATGGTGTTAATGAAACGTGAACCATTTTGATAATATTGCAAATTGATCTTTGGCAAAGAAAGTGGTCTAACAGATTACTGGTTAAAATTGTATGCTTAATTCGGAAGAGATTAGAAATTGACTCTATAAATAGCTATCGTCGTCGGTGTTAAATTCAATCAATATTTTAGTTACAACTTGACGAATGAGAATGACAGTGTTGCTGGTTTAAGCATATACTTCCAGTAAGCTATGGATGGAGGGGAAGCGAAGCTGGAAACATGTGCAACCGAACTGGGATACGAACCCGGTATCTCAGAGTCATGATCGCCTGTCATTTGCCGTACAGTCTGAGCTATAGCCGGACACTTCTCTTATAGTTTTAAAGCAAATACAGCTAAAAAAAAAGCTGTGTGTAGCAGATGAAGCAATCGGTGAAGTTTATGAATCTAATCAAGTCCTTAAAACAAATGGGTCTAATGAAGCTTCCAAAATTATCCATAAAATTCAAGAATATCAAGACGTGAGTTGGCAAGACGTGGAGCCTGTGGTCGCCTCTGGCAGATTGAGAACTCGTCCAGCAATTAAGTGACTGTCCATCGTTATCCCCGAGAACAAAAAGGTATAGTCCAATTGGAGACCAGGAAGAGAGCATTGAGGAAAATTGAACGGCGTTTTTGTTTGATGGGAGCACCGATAGTTTAAGAGATTACAGATGAAATGGACATGCGTTGCATAAGAAAGTATGGAAGTGCAATTGGCATAATATTTGTCTTTGTAAAACAACGAGATGCTAACTAATATTGAGACTGTATCTATTCGGTCAACATTGCAAAAGCTTAATATAAAAAATCGCTTCTTTTGGCGAAACTGACATAGAGTCTTAGGTGTCGATTTGTGATCAATCAATTTGCCGCAGAATTAAATGATTCCTGTTGATTGTAAGGTTTTCTTTGCGGTTATGTTGTATTTTATGCCAGCACGTCGCTGTATGTAAAAAAATGAAGATAATGAGTGTCTGTTTTAAATGCACTTTCAAACTCGAATAAGTGATGCATTACTTTTCATTGTAGAATTATGAAAATCAATGGTGTACAATTGGCTTTCTATAATAAAATGATGTAAAGCATAATAATATAATTGTGATGTTTGGTTGCTTCAGCTCTGTCCAAATGTTACTGTTTAGTGTTTACCAACCACAAATTAATACCATGTTTAATGTACATACCCTTTCGATTTATATATATATATATATATATATATATATATATATATATATATATATATATATATATATATATATATATATATATATATATATATATATATATATATATATATATATATATATATATATATATATATATATATATATATATATATATATATATATATATATATATATATATATATATATATATATATATATATATATATATATATATATATATATATATATATATATATATATATATATATATATATATATATATATATATATATATATATATATATATATATATATATATATATATATATATATATATATATATATATATATATATATAGGTATACTTAATGAACAATTTTTCTATAGATAATATAAATGGACCATGTGTTTAAACCACGTTCAAACTAGGTTTCTAAAATCGTTGAAAATATGGCAGGACTTGCTTGAATTACCATTACATTCTGGTAGGAAAAGTATTTCGGGAATGTGTCCTACGCAAATAGTCCTGTACTACGCGTAGTATAGGTTCGTTAAAAACTCAACTCAATAGTTGTCGATATAAATGGGCTGCAATTCTCTACGTATAGGAGGGTTATCGTTTCGACCAAAAATTGGGATGGTTTGCAAACTACCAAATTTTCATCGACCGAAGTAAGTATAGTACGACGTACCAAAAGAAAATCAGACCCCAGCATTTCACAATAATTGCATTGAAATCTCTTGGCAAAAAGCATACCATCTCAAGTGTCAGCTTGCATAACCTGATAAAAGTGATAGTAATACCATAATGGTAATAACTTACTTCGATCCCCTATCACACTTTCATTTGGAGATAGGACATTGGTGGGTACCTCTACCTACTTACCTATACAATACCCCATGGCCCCTGTCTATATTTACACACCGACCTAAAAGCCACCACATAGCGAACAATATTAAACGTAGGAGCACGGACGGCATATTCTCATCTAGACCTTGTACATTCAATCAACATTAAACACTCCTCTCATTTACAAACAAGAACAAAAACAAAAGGCCAAATTGAATTGGGACTCGCGTGTTTTTGCGAATCTTCTCCGCGGCGCGTTTTTTGCGTCGATGCTTTAATGGCATAATCAGCGACGACCAATGGCGCGTCTCGACGGCTCGACACCATTGTGATGCGGCGACTGTTTCTTGCCGATGACGCAAGGCGCCCCTAGTCCCAAGGTCGCCCGGCCCGCCGGTCGCGCCAATTCCGGTCCGTCCTTGCGCGGGGCGACGGCCAACCAGCAGATCAAGTCGTCAACGCCGAAGACGTGGTGTCTGGACGTGCGAATTGACGTGCCGTTTTGTCGACTGCAAGGGTTTGGCGCGCATCTTTTTGGTTTGTGCATGTTTGTGTGAGTGGTTTAATTTATGGTGATTGTAAGCGTTTGGCCTCGAGGTGGCGAGGATTGTTCAATTGATCCGTGGGTCGGTTTTCGTGTGTCTGCTTATTTGAGGAGCGAATCGTATTAGAAAGGAGATCTCGTGGGGGCGTGAAAAAGCATTTCATTCGCTTGCCAAAGGCTCTCGTTCGGGAGAATCATGAACGAAATTGCATTCTCATGCAGGCACTGCATACATACTTAAACACCCCCTGGGAATAAAATGTTTGTGTGTTTTCTTTTCGTCAAAATATAATATCACCGCATTTTTGTGATTGGTTACTAGAGGCTGTTGCAAAAAATGAAATATACTGCAGAATGTATCCGTATTAACGCCAAATATGTACGTGATTACTTAGGTTTCACACGGTATTTTTAAATGTTAATGGCATTTTGATTGGTTAGCATTTGCGAATGTAATTAATTCGATTTTATTGTGCCGTATATTTCGTGGCGTCACTCCGCGGTGATTCCGCGTAGACACACCACTTCGAAGGCTGTACGATCGCTAGTTAGGTGTGCTGATTCCTTTGCAACAATACTCGGTATAAATAGCCGCCAAAAAACGAAGAAGAGTTCTCAAATCACGACTCGTGTTTTACTAAATATAGTTCGTTATCTAATTCTCGAGGAATTCCTCGACAATGAGAGGGCAAAATACACACTCAAGCGCGATCGAGTAGTTGTTTGCAAACAGCAAGCGCGGCTCTGCATGGAGAGACTAGGAAGTACGACAAGACGCGATATGGACGTAAAGATAACTTGCTTCATGGTCAAGAAAATATTCTGCCCAGAAGGTCTGGAGTGTATTTTTTTCGCTCCTCGACAAACTGAATTGTTTGTTAGATGCTAACGAGATTTGCGTTATGCGGCGCATTACTCATTGTGTTTTTGGCATCACTTAATTAACTAAAACCAGGACCATGTGCGCGCTCCTTCCGATGTTTATCTTTGGTATAAACTTATAAAGTACCTTTCTTTTTACGAGAAACCGTTTACGAAATTTAGTCTAGAATCTATTATCTAAATTATACACCTCTACACTAAATGAGGTATGCTATTTTTTAAATGAGATACTCTTTTTTGCTTGATAAACACCATATGCCAACTACTATGTGCTCTTGTCGATCCTTCGGGTGAATTACACCACGATCGATTGCGTCAGCGACAAAGTTCACATCGAGACCGTTTTAAACACCGCAAAGAAATGTATGGCTCAATTTTCTGTGGAAGATATGATCGAGATTCGAGACAAACAAGTGAATTGTGTGTGTTTGGGTATCATGGAAGCCCCACACTCTCGAGCCTCCACGGCGGGAACCGAATTGAAACAATCCAAGGAGCTGTGGTAATGCGCTCGAAACCAGAACAATTGTATCAAATTTGCAATTAACTGCTAGTTGTGCACTTCACACCGAAAATAGAGACAACTTATTTCGCTTTATCGAGCTTTTAATTACGGTTGGCCAGACTTTTTTTTCGTGTTTTGTAAGTCAGTTCTCTTGCCTAACACGTGCAGATTTAGCGAATCCCCCGAACGCAACAATCGGGTCGTGTTGTGTATAACGTATACGTACGTACTTCGAGAGAGAACAATGCCCAGATAGCATTATGTTTGAATTGCAGTAACATCTGTAGAGATACTGTACACTGCGTTGCTATGCGAGATGGAGAAATGATACGAATCCGAGTCATAACTGCACTAGGAAATCGGCGTGCCATTGTTTCCTCTCGATGGCATTTTTCCTTCCTGGATGTTTTTGGTTATAATTGGTTGAATGGTTTGATCTTGGTCTGATATAATGATTTGCCGATGTTATCTTGCGTTTCGTTCAGTTTCATAGTCATGTTCGTGGCAAGGATTTCAAAACGGCCAAATTCACGTAATATATTATCGCACCGAAAGATACTTTTGATTCTTAATCCGTTTCTAAACACTTAGATTACAGTTGAGACAGATTTGAATTTGCAAATTGCAGACATGAAGAGAAACCCAATATCCACGACAATTTTGACAATTTCGACATCATCATGATCACTTAGACATGGAATCGGGAATGATCTAAAATGAATCACAATCAATTATGTTTCGGTAAATCGAGGGTGGAATATGGGATTAAGGAATCGTTAGTTGAATCTCATAGTATATTTGTCTGAATGCCTATTGAGGAAGGATCTGTAGAAATTGTGTGGCGAAACTTGATATAAGCAGTGGAAATACTAAAGTACTAAGGATTACTGAATGAGAATAGATTTTCAACGATGACGATAACGCCTGCATTGGACGAGAAGACCCCACCGGATATTCCAGTCAACAACCACAACATATCCACAACGATAACATGAGTGTACTCGTTGAGAAATGACGCACATTTGTGCAGAAACCCAGGTTTCCTCGAACCCAGCGCCCTCTGGCGTCCAAACGCACAAAGCAGGCGTGCGTCGACGGGGCCTTCCACGCCTGGCGATGCCCGGTGGCGGCTAGAGACGCTCACGAAGGCCTTTTCGGCCCGGCGGCGCTGGACGTCGAGGAAAGTTGGTGGTCGCCGCGCGCTGGCAAGGACAACGCAGACGCATCTGCGATCAGACACGCTTTCCTAAACAAACAACGCGTCGGGTTGCTTTGCCTCGGAGTCGTTGTCGACGCGGACACGAGAGAGCCTTTAATTGGGAATGGTAGCGCGACCATCCTGACCGCTCGTGATTAAAAGGGGGAAAAAAACGAAAACTCATTCGAACTGCATGTGATAGTTACCTAACTTGAATACAAAATAAACTAGGCCATCTTGGGTACAGGTCCGAAAAGTAGAGTAGAGACTTTACCCTCCGGATAAAATAAACAGCCAAACATCAGACGTCTGATTATATTATGGGTATCACCATGTTGATAAAAACTTACCCTATAGTTTTTTTCACTAAACCTGCTTTGACAATCCGGGCCTAGGTGCCCTGGAATTGGTTCGGTAATGGCGTCTGTTCTATATGAGCAGAGATCACGCTCTCTGGCCGTTGTGGTTGCCCTCTAGCCTTTCCATGACGGACAGCCAGAGCAGCAAGCAGCGGCGTGCGCTTCTGATGTAGATGATGTTATTATGCAAGTTCATGCAGCCGTCGGAGCCGGATTCACCGGTTGATTACATGCTGGTGGACCAAGGATTCAATCACGGTGCATGTTACAATTATATCTCCATACAGATCGATTATAATACTATACCTTTATAAAGTCTATCCTTCTTCCCAAGGATTCGGCCATCCTCCAAAGAACTATTTCACCGACGGAATTGGTTTTTACCAATCGAGAGTGAAGTGAATAAAGTCGTGGATGGATTCACGTCTTCGTATACCATTGTTTTGTTAAAGATAGCCTTCATCTCCACTGAGGTTCTTCTGGTATTTGTTTTTGCAGTTGCAGGCCACACGGTAATGACGCTGCGTGCAATGCACTCAATTATGACCAATTTCAATCCGTTAGAGATTTCGTTTCTTGGTCTAGCGAGCGTTGGTGTTAATTATTTTTTTTTGCACACTGCATACCTAATTATCATTTCGGTGTGAAATTTACATTTTCTAAATACACATGTAATTATTCAAATATGTTTTTCAACTGGGTTGGCTTCATCGATTTCAAATGTGGATAATGTTCACTAACCATTTCCTAAGACACTTCCGGGCGAGAGACACCTAGTTCCGCAACTTGCGGTACGTACCTATACTTTGACAATAATTACAATATGTTTTATTTTTCGGACAATTACCGGTGGTCTGCAAAGCAATGGTTATAGGAAGCCGCCTTACAGTGGTTGAGAGTCCCGCGGCTAAACTCAATTCACACTGAAAGAAATCTTTAGAAACAACCACGCGATTATGCCAAATATGTTCGTTGAGATCAACAACTTCCAAAACCTATCGAACAGATATGGCAAAAGTGCTCTAGTGAATTGGCCTGAATAAAAATAGAAGCAACCGCGATATATAATTTTTCAAGCTTATGAGTTCCAGTCTCGCCAGAAACGCCTGTCAATGTGGCATGTGTGGCTGTGTGTGTGTTTGTGTGAGTGTGAGTAGCTTCTGGTTAAGCGGTTCTTCGGGATGTTATATAAGTGTCAATCGAGTTATCGCGATTACACTGATCGATGTAAGTAACTTTCAAAGTGATTTGGAACTAATTACACTCGATGGCCGCACGTAGGAGTGAGCATGCGCGCGGCCTGCAGATGCATGCTCGCGGAAACTCGTTGCTGAAAGCAATTTTGCAGATCGACGCGTCGTCGCTCGAGCTAAGTGGCTATCGACTCGGATTATGAGCTTCGAGGACTTAATTCGATGTCGATACTCTCTCAGACTCGAAGATTTATGGATACGCTATGATTCCTGCATATAGGAAATCCTTGTTTTGAGGGTCTGATTGGATGATTGTGTATACCAGCATTGAACTCTCCTTGACACTTAACTTGGATCAATTACTTTTATTAACTTCTCATCGATTTGCTGTTTTGGTTATTTTTATTCAGATCAAAAGGATAAGGCAAACATGTGTAAATCTTAACTTATTTCAAGGATCACGTCTCCATATAATTATCTATACAATGTAACATTAAAGCTATTTATATATGAACACTCAGTTAACAATCATGACAATGATTGCTACTTGGGTTTGCAGAAGTGTCTTCAATAGGAAAATTGCGATACGCATGTGTTAAATACCAACTCAATTTCCTTTACCAGAGGCCAAAAGTGATCAAGGAAATCTGCAGTACGATATTTTGAGTGATAAGCGTCCTAAAATCCGGGACTCGGAGTTTATTTTCAACGCTTTTGCTAGCTTGTGATTTAAAGCCTCCTATAAGATATTTTGAGATTCTGAGATATTCAATTGGTTTTCAAAACTTAAAAGTGTGAGGTTTCCGTATTATATACGTATTGTCGCAATCTGACCAAAGGTGTGGTCTGGAAAGTGTGTCCAGTTCGAGGTAAAGGAAGCGGCCCGAGTTCACATCTCAATTAACAGGTTTCAATTCGTCAACTTGTTTTCGAAATCAATTTTTAGAAAAAGATGCCTTCGATCTCAGCATCACATAACGTAACGGTGCAACACACACTGAAAAACGAGCCGTCGCAATCCCGTCTATTTCTCAGCTTGACGTATACATGTAGACGCGATTAAAATCAAATTACGAGCGACGGCGCAGTGACAAAAGTGCGCAGCGTTTGCGTCCTTCGCACTCGCCGTCGCGTGGAGAATTAATGTGCGAGCTATACACATTCAACCGCGATGAGTATCGCTCTCCGCTACTGCAGCGTCGCGGTTCACACCGCCACCAACTGCAGTCTCGGTTCATAACCGGTCATAAACGCTATCAATGCACTGCAATGACATTGGATGCTAAGAGAATGGTCGTGATCACACACCTGTGCGCTAAAAGTGCACAACAATATGCATTACGTTCCCACAAATGCCCAAACGATTTGCTGATAATATAATTATTATCATCCTATGCAATTATTCTGTAGGATAAAAATGAGCTATATCCATATCATTGCTATTCCAATGGTCATGGGGTTTGCTGGGGTATAATGGACGTATAGGAAAAGACCCAACCTCAAAATATTATTGCCTGTCATATTCCCATGTGGTATTTTTGACGTTATGGTATATTTATAAGCAAAACGTTGTACCTATCTGTTGGTCCCATGCCCCGTAATACGGGGTCATTCTAAAGTATGGGAAACCTTTTACTGTGAGACATTTTCGTTAAATATCACCATGTCCATGCATGTATTTCACACAAACTTACATCAGGTCGTTATCTATTCAAATGTATCGCGCGGGCCATCGCATGATTACCATATGGCGGTGATCTAGATTGCGGTGTCAGAAAATGCAATTAGCACGTCTGCCGCTTGCTAAGTGGACGAGCCGCACACAAAAAGTATGTGAGAAAAACGTGAAGTAGGTATACCAAGGCTGTTTTTCGGCAATTCAAGGAAGTGCAACGAACGTTAACAAGTGCCACGCCTTTGTGGATTGGTGCACGGGTTGATGCAACGTCGCGTTTGTCAAATGATGTCAGGTGAATTTTATGACTGTCATCTTTGAAGTCGAACGTGAATTCGCCACTCGGATGGTTTTTGTAACTCAGCGGAGAGCCAATTTCATTCCTTGGGACGAAGAACTATAAAGAAGACATTTAAACTCGGATAAGGGGAATAGCAAAATGTTTATCACATGGTACATACCACAAAAGCTTTATAATTACCCTAATAAAAGGTAGAAGAAACGTGAATAAGTTCAATATTAATCGATATCTAGGTACATCGTTCTAAATTTAGAGCCAAGTTGTTGCGAACAAGTGCAGGTAGTATTGGCATATATTTTTTTGTTTTATGTTCGCATGCGATCTCAAGATCGTTATAGTTAAAAAATGTTATGCAAAATTGTATGTAAATCAGAACAAAATTGGCAAACTTGATTTGATAAAATCGTGATGTCCATTTAATTCTGCACACACCAAAACCCAACGGCGGACATATCGATCCACAGGCGGACTTCAACTTTAGAAACTTCAAGTGTTGCCTCGGGAGCCGGTGAAACGCTGCATCGGCCAAGTGTGCCGCACTCCCTAATTCGCTTCCGAGTCCAAATCAGGAAGCTGAGCGGCTTCCTCCTTTGGCTTCCTCGGCACCGCGACGGCCTGCACACGTATACACCTCGAGCGGTGCGATTGCATGACGAGAACCGCCGAAAAACGCGGGCGTGCACCGCGAAGGAGTCTATTGCATCAGCGCATTACGCTCGAATTGCATCGAAGTCATTGAACAAATATATGACGCTGCAGTCGCGAATGAAAGCTTGGTTTGGTCAGGACAATCGACATGGCGAGAGCTTCAAGAAGCTTTGACAAGAATACTGCATTTGCAATAACTCGCTTGAAATTTGGTACCACAAAGGGAAAACTTTCAAAATTACAATTCACTGTGGGACCTATCGCCCAATCCCCCGATTTTATATTTTCTTTTCATTAATTCGTAATAAATTGACAAATCAATGCGAAATAAATAAAAATGTTCCAACGGTACGACTGTCGACATAACGAGGGCTTCGCGAACGCACTTTATTTTGAGTTGAGGATGAGCGTATAGAGGTAGAGGTTTGTATAGCGAAAGATGAAGCAGAAGGCATCATCATAGAGCACCAGGCCAGATCCTTGCCTTCTCGTATATTATTATTACTCGAAAATTTAGACGATTTTGACCTTTCTTTGTTTCTCTCAGAGCTGTCAGACAGCGAAAATGTGCTCATTTTGAGCTCATTGAGCAATGAGAACGTAAATACACAAACATAACGTATGCCCAAGGGTCCTCATTTGATATTTCTGACACGGGTTTACTTTCATTTACTTCCATACACGAAAATGAACTTCTGATATCTGTAAAAACTATGCCTTGGCCAAACTTGAAATCAACAAAGTTGGTAACCAAAGTAAAGAATGAAACCGGTCTCTGATTGAATGGTGTGAAAATGTGCCGAAAATCACGAAAAAACACTACAAAATGCGAATAAAAACCATTCGGAAAGTCCTTCCGAGCTAATATTTTCAGGCATGATAAATATGTTTAATTTTGACGTGCTTATAAGTTTTGGTAAAGCCATGTATAACGACGCTTGACATTTACAGAGATTCAAAATTTTGAAAAAATCGTAAAATTTCGTAAAAATTGATCTATTCAAATGTTTCAGAACCAATCTTTAACTAAAAAGCACAATGTCTATGTTTAAAACATGAAGGTCCTCTGAAATTTTGATCAACATGGGAGACGCCGTTTGGTCTGTATAAAGCGCGCGCAAACACTTACACAAAAAAACACGAACAAGTGACTTTTTTTGGGGGGTGGAATAAAATTGAAGATTACGCTCCTCTAGCTTCGCTCATCAAAACGCGGTACACTATACATTTTAGTACAAAGATGCTACACATTTCTGCAAAGATCTCCAGCAGCTATCATGGGCGACGATCCTCCGTATCGCCCGCAGGCGGCTGATCCTCCGCATCGCCCGAAGGCGGCTGATCCTCCAGTTCCTCGCCCTTCTCGATTGACATTCGCGGGGTTCGGGCGCGCGAATTGGATCGCTCGCCGAGGCGTGCCAAACTGAGCCAAAGGTTCGCGAATGTCAAGCGATTGCACTGCGCGATGAAGCAACGCCGTGGACGCCATGGGAACGCCGTTCAAGGACGGCGATGTTCCGCCAGACGAGTGCGACATTTCATGGGCGGCGCCTTCGCCCTTTCGAGCCAGCCACACGGTCTACTTCTTATGCGTTCGTGGATTTTGGTTTATATGGGCAAGGAAGTCCGGGGTCAGATGGCAAGTGTTATTTTCCTTGACGTTGCATTTTGGGGTTCTTGACTTTTTAATTTCATTTTCGTATCAATCATAATATCTCTTGACGTTGCAGGCCAACTCATGGCTTCACTTTCTGAATAATGGAAAAACCAAATCAGAATTTCCGTGGCATTGAATGCATATATTCTGGGCTTCGTCTCTTATACGTAACTTCACCGTGGTGAAGAAGGTAGGATAGGCATGCAGTGATGGGCATTAATTATATGAGTTACTTGATTGACTTGGCAATTGTATTTGTTAAAGATCACATTCTTAAGTGGCCAGATCAGTTCGCCAGAAAGTGGCTTTCTGACCAAAAGTTGCCGAGTTTTCACAGCCACACCGTTAAAGATGTCATTCCAATATTCTAATATGATATTAGTAAAATACATTCAAATGGGTACCCATGGCCCTTTTTTCATAAAATTTCCCCTGGAATGCGAGAACAACCCTCCTAAACCCTTAATTTTTTACCGTTTTTAGAGCCATGTTTATACGACCATGGGTACCCAATTGCATGTATATAACTAGTAACATACACCAATATTAAAATGATAACTTTAACGGTGTACAGTGAGAACTCGGCAACTATTGGTCTGTTTAAATATTATAAATATATGACCAATTTCCAACTTTGGTCACCCCCAGCTACAGAAATAAGACACGAGGATTTTGATCATTTTACACTGACTACATCTAGTACCTACGGGTGTACTAAGTTTGAGTGAACTTTTCAAAAAACTAACAATTGGAACTGTGCTTGAACCAAGGCACAACATGTTTTTGAAGATCCCACCATTAGACGGTTAAAAACTGCAAGGAATAATAAATGTTTTTAATATTTATTTATTCGACGTTTCTCCAAGGAAATGTCTTGGCATCTTCAGGAAAGAGTTTTCTGAGAGTACAAACCGAATCCGCCGCCAAGAAATAGCTCGTAAAGCTTAACTCATAAATCAACCAGCAAGAACGGACAGAAGGAGAAAATTAACACCAAGAACTGTATCACCGAAGTAACCACAAGCATACTTCCAGCTACAACAAGAATAACAAGGAGCTTAGCAATAAACCATTCGTTGTTTTACATTACATGTTTTTTTTTTAAAAATATATTATAGATATTATACATAAATTATATGTTTTTACATTTATATATATTTTTTTTTATTCCCTACATGGTCACCATTATTAGTGCCTATGAGATACATTCACGAATTACTGGTCAAAACCAAATAAGATTTTGGGTCAGGAAGACGCGTGTCGACCCTTGTAGGCTCGGGTTAGCTCCATCGAGTTCTCTTCGAGAGTGACAACTGACGGATCTCCTTGCAAATAGCTGCGTTGTCACTTTCGTCCCTCCTGTGTGCTTACCTACCTGATGATTGGCAATGAAGGAGTTTCCCCGAAAATTGGCAACATAGGGCTGAGAAAGGGACTGAGTTGGTGCAAATTCTTAACACATGGAAAGATACATATTATCTGTGTTAACAATGGCATTGCGCGAAGCCCCTAAGTGGATTTGAACAGTAATTCGTGAACGAACTATATACACATATTGGCCAAAAATGAGTAAAACCATAACTTTCGGGAAACCAATAGTTCAATCATAAATCCACCGGATCGGCCTAACGTCACGACTGCTGAATCTGCTCGAAGCGCGAGGTGACAGACCCCAGTTGGCCGGTGTCGGCATAACGTCGACGCTGCCGCCAAACGCCCTCACAGAAACCCGATCTGGCTGCCAACGCGCCGCCTCTCAACGGGAGACCCGAGCTGCCCGGTCGCGCGTTCATGACCGATTTGGAAACACTCTAACTGATTTCGTGACCCGACTCATCAATCAGCTGGACCGGCAATTAGACTCCATTGCTCGCACATACTTATATGGGACAAACTCGTTTAGTACTACTTCAGGCGTTATTAGTTTCACTGTGTTCTGTTCGCTTTTGTGTATATAGCAAGAATAGACGCAGCATTTCGAAATGAAGCTCTTTGGACCAGGGTTGGAAAAGTGCTTTGATGAGTGAAATTATTTTGAGTTTCAATGAGAAATCACTGTGCTCTATACTCCATTTCACGTTAAGAAGGGGAGTGGATTTACAGCTTTCTCAAATACCTATTGCCGCTAGAAATGAGAAGTCTCAAAACTGCCCATAGAGCCAATCGAGTCCGGCTCAACACATGGCCTGTAAGTTTTGAAACTCATGGCTAGTGTCTGTCTGCAGTGGGTCCTCGAGGAAGATGTAAAGTAAATCTTAATTTCTTATCCTCTGTTCACGTTTTTGACGTTGTCGAGCTAACACCCTTGAAAAAGTAACAAGTATATGTCACGAAACCTCGGGAAACCAGTGTGACTTTTATTTAGCATTCAAATCCAAGATTTAATTGTTTTTTTCAAGATCTACTTTCCTTATTAACGTGAAATTACGTTTAGGTGACTGTAATTAATTGAAAAAATATGAATTAAACAGTTGACAGGTAACAGTACATAGCTACTTAGCTTATTAAAATTTCAAAGAAAACTGCACCAAAGAAAGTTCTGCAGCTCGTAGATCTTACAAATATAATACCTATAAAGCATTATTGCCGCTAGCACAGAGAGGCTGCGCATTTCCAAACAAGCACACCCATTAGCACAACACCCGCAGCAGCAGCACCTTATTCCCGATTAACCCACGCAAAAACAATAGCCACGGGTCCACCCACAATCTCAGTACGCAGCTAGACTGTTGCCGTCGGTTACGTAAAGCGGCGATGCAATTGCCACCACCGAGACGGACACTCAAGACGGGATCGCCGACCAAAGTCCGTCATCGAGGGTCTTTGTGCCGCGTCCGAGCCAGCCGTAGGTAGCACTCGGCGCCGCGGTAATGCCAGGCTGTGTGCTCGCGCACTCCGAGAGTTACGACCGCGCCGTGGACCACAACAATGGAGCGCGTCCGCATTGCTGATCCGCAATTATGTGATTATTAATAAATGTAATCAGCGGCCACTGAGTGGTTTCGTTGTCGTACATAGGCACTCGTATCGCGCCCGAGCGGTGAAAGGTGAAACGATTTCATTATGCTCTGGCGTCGGCGTCGAGGCATGTTATGGAAGTCGAGAGGTGCAGGTTGTGGTACATCGGACTGTAATAATATCGTAGAGGCTGCAATGCGATGACTGTAACGAACCGAGAGGCGACGGTGTGGGAATTGATGAGCTCACTGCCAGCAATGTGTTATGATAAAGTGAAGAATGCGCTCTAATGTTCTCGATTGGTCAATCGCGATGGAATGATTGGTTACAGCAGGAAATGTTGTACAATGCGGAGGTATTTGCACAACCCGGCTGATTTCGACTACGCGGAGAGTTCGAGAAAGAAATTTAAGAGCACGCTGCAATTTAAAGTGTAATACATGCGGTGGAACAATTGGGTATCAACAAATTTGGTTTGTAAATGGAATTTAGAATTAGGCGATTTTACGATATAGGTACGCTGGGTGACCAGGTTATCAAAGTTTGACCATTGGGTGCAGGGGGGGGGGGGGGGGGGGGGGGGGGAGAGAGAGAGAGAGAGAGAGAGAATGATTTTTTTTATTTTGTTAGTTTTCTATAGGGTGCCTGTAGCCCAATATTTGTCCGCATCCAGCAACTGCTGCATGCTAAGACATGCTTTTGTAAATTCAGGCAATTCAGCCATGGTTATCAGTTATAGGGAATGGTCTTATTGTTATAGTTGTTTCAAATTTCCTGCCATAATAAATTGCGAGTTTCAAACATTTAAATTTCAAACACATTTTTAAAGTTTTGCAAATATTATTTACAAAGCGTTTACTCTGTATTTGTTTTTTTGGGTAATCGCTCGGTGTCAAAAAGTTTTTTTGGGTAGGTATACAGCGTATACCCGCGTGTACACCACTGGGGAGATGTTGATTCATAAAAGACATTGTCTTGGATGACTTCTCGAGCTGGTTTGTCCCCCAAAGAAGGCCGACACAAGTTGGACCGAGCTGCGAAGAGTCCGGGACCTCCTGGCACCCCCGCCGCCGTGCGACTGCCGAAAAAGGTCATGCCCGAGATTTCGACTCGAAGCGTTTCGTCATCGTCCGTTCGTCGGCAACCTAACTGGACCATGGACAGCGTTTATAGCATGGGTTCGAAGGTGGCCACTAGGTTTTATACTTTTTCATGTTCGCAGTGAGGTGTCAAAACGTAAGATATATGTCATGGTATACTTGAGGGTGGGTATCATGTAGGCACAAGAAACATCATTATGATAGGCAATGGATACAAGAGAATATAAATAATGCGAATAGTGATCACGCCTTTAGGTAGCAGCATCGACTGGTACTGCGACCAGTCTTGTGATCCTACAAATATTTTTAGGAGGTATACAATTTTACGCCATGTTTACTTTGCCTATCTGGTTCGGAAGCCAGCTTGCCTCGGACCACTAGTGAGGTACTGTAACTTTGTTGACCCCGTGAGGAAGGTTATGACCGAAGAGCAAGTAATTGGGTATGATGGCGCTTTATCTGCGAGCTCCAGCCAACAGGTTTGGCAACAAGGGACGCTTAGATTTTAGTGTCTTCTTTTCATCGAGATAATTTATACTGGATTTAACGAGTTTCTTTACCACATACTACAAAACGTGACCAAAAAATATATACCCTTACATATGTGTCTATATGCGAAATATTTAAATTAAAAAATCAGATCATATTTAAGTATTTCCAATTGGAATATAAATTGATCGTTCATTGGAAATGTTTTGGAATGTCATGTCATATTTTGTGGCAGGTATCGAAACAAAACCCATACTAAATCGCGTAGAAAACAAGTTATTCACGACCCCATCTTCACCAACCATTATTCAAAACAATGTGCCAGTACGGGTTATAAAAAACAAGGGTCCTCGCGGATATATCTCAACATCTCTGCACATGGACTAGATATTATTATATCCATAAGGTGCCGCCCATTGTTACAGTATAATAATATGGAGATACGGAGTTCATGCATCTGTAAATGATGCAGCTGCACCCTGGAACAGTGAGTTTTTTTAACTTTACCGGCGAAAAGGTGTTGTCATAGTTGTGGGGTAAATATTCAGTATCGCTTTGTTCGAGCTTACGGTGATCCAACTCTTCATTCATTCATAGAAATCGTTCGTTCAGAACCTTGTCATCGTGCTGTTTATGGTCCCAATTACTTTAATGATCGCATCAATGTTGATACATATCGAAGCTACACTTGCTTTAGTTTCGACTCGTGCACTTTCAAATAATTTAATCCGAATTAAAAATTGGGACAAAGCGTTTAAATTTGGTATTGACATCTTTCAAGAATGGCAGCAGCCTTTCAGTTGGAATCTCTAATATTTTCGGCCTTAAGCATTTACGTCTCCAATGTTCGAATCACCACAAAAGACTGCCGCGCGGCAACAAAAGAAATACAAGAACAATTCCATTTCTCTATCATGCTTCGAGAGGTCATCATTTCCACAAAACGAGTATCATCGAATCGTAGCCTATCTTCAGCAGTGCGCTCCCAATCCCATTGTGGCGATGCCTTGTCTTTACAACTCGAAGGCGCGAGATCGCACGCTCGACGACGTCCTCGCTTCGACGGCATCGTCCGTCATCATTCACTCGCTCGCCGAGAGATTGATGGTCTGTCTGCATCGGGCAACGGTGGACTCGGCCGACTACCATGCCGAGAGACTGGCCAGCCTACAGACCCGGCGACGCTGCAGGCACCAAGCTTTGGAGTGTCTCCATCGGGAGGCTTTACGGAGGTCCTCGTCTACGTCGGTTTTGCAAGGAAGTTTTAACTTGTTCTTGGTATCTGCAAAATTGCTAGATTTCTGCAAGACCGCAAGCAATTTCGGTCAATTTAGAATAATTCGAAATTATTTTCCCAAAGCCCTTGCTTATTAGCTTTGAATGCGTTTCAATGATTTCAATGGATCGAAAAGTTGGTAGATGGTAAACACTATTCCTTGTTTCCTCATCTTATCCTTTCTTATAAAACTCATCCTTTCTTATCCTTTCTTATAAAACAACATGTTGCGATTCGGCTAGGAGCATAATATCGAACATATACAGCCAGAAATTGGAGGGATTTCATATCGCTTTTTGTTGCACACAACCTTCTAACAAATTGCTAGTAAGGCTCGAATGTTGCTAGAAGCATGTAACCTGAGTGCTTCCTGAGCGCAGCCTGCGCATCGCCCCGCCTAAACCGCGGCTAGTTTCCGACCGTGGTGAAGTCAGCGTTCAAGCGGAGGACGCGCGCGCTGCCGAGGCGCCGAGTCAGCAATCGGTGCCGAACCATCCGGGGCTGCCCATTGGACTCCCCCGGCCCCGATGCGATGCGCCCGAAGGCCCGACTCGTGCTCGACGCGCACTGCAGGGGCGTTGGCGGGCCTTGCGCACGCATTGCCAATATCTCGGCGTTGAGCACACTATCGTTTTGCAGACTCGGTTGTGTTCGAGTGTGTGCTGGAGGGTGTGCTTGCTTGCGTTTCTCTGTAACGAGGTTGAGTGTCTTATAGGCCTGGTTTACCAAATGTTTCAACTCAGAGTTGAGAGCGAAACAGTCGGACACATGTAGCCAATCACATGCATATAGCGAATTCAGTTGTAATTCTCCTGTAGTAGGTACGAGTAACTACGAGTAACTACAAGTTGAAAATTTTGGTAAAACCCATTACTTAAGTTGATATTTTCGGTGAATTAGCTGAAACCAAATTCCCATAAACGCATTGATATTTAAAATTGCAAGTTGTAACTAAGTGCATGACGTGAACAGAGTGTCCATCGGAATTTCCCGGAAATCGTGTACCTGTCGTATTCAAGGTTTGAAAGTCAAAAATAAGCACGATCCACTGAATGCCATAGAAGAAGTCGGCCACCTTATAACACGTACAATCTTCGTTAAATAACGACATATGAGATTACACATGCGTATCCAGGTAAGCGACGTGCAAATTATGCATATTAAGCAAGTAACTCTTGACCGTTGCTTTCCTTCTAAACACCTCCTGATTTCATACGTGCTCGTATGTACGCCTAATCCGCGGTCAGTGTTCTGACCGCTCGCTATCTCGCTCGCTCAAGATGTGAGCCAGGTCCAGCGACTCTGACGCCGCGGATGAGTTACGATCAAGGAAGCGTTGACCGGCTCAAAGCGAGGGCGTGGCCCGTGCAGATGTCACCCAATCAATTAAATTACACAACACACACACACATCGGCCGTATCGCGCGCGAAAACGTGCATAGGTATTTAAAAATTTAGACGGCACGCAGATATTTTTCGTATCTGGACCGCCGTGATTGATGGCAACTTGTTTTCAGTTCACGCTCGCGCGTATTTATAATATTATGAGCGTCGACTTTCCCGTCTGTGATGTATTGGTGTGAATCTACACGATATTCCTGTTAGTCGTTCGCTGGTGCAGGCTTCTTATCTGTCCGTGTTATTCCTTGAAGGGGATCGGCGCGGGCAGCCCAACGTTTGTTGCCCTCACTCCACTCACCTGTATATGTACCTACTGATAAGACATTTTTGTTAAAAGTTGTTTTTATCTTAGGTCGGTTTTCGTCGGCGACTTCGGTAAGCAATTCATGGCGCCCCTTGGAAAAAAAATATGCTAATATTCCTTTTATATATAAATTAAGGTAAGTCAAATTCAATGCTAATCGTATGCACGTACGAATGAATACCATCACATGTCGCGCATGTACTCTGAGTGAGTGCTTCCCTTAGACCTTGCACAATCGCCCTCGCTCGAACATGAAACATGGCCAATTCGCAAAACAATCACAAGTTTATGTAAACAATCAGCGTATGCTAAGTGGTGGTAATAAATCAATTCGAAACTGCCGAAATTCATCGTGATTCATGAGCAGTCCATCGCCCAGCGGCCTATAAATGAGAGATGTTGAAAGGCCCAATTGTTTCCTCTCTTTGAGCGCAAAGAATTTGGAATGGCGTCAAATATCTCGCCCAAAAAGTAACCGAGCTTCGAACAGACGGCTGTAATTGAAATTTCGTCACTCCCCGCATCGCCACGCCACGATCTGACGTGCCCAAAACCCATCATCATCGCACATCGTATACCATCCTCCTCGCAGTCATGAACGCGTCATCATCTAGATGGCGGCAAGGTCGCCAGCGAACGCGGCGGCGTCGTGCATCATTTTTATTCTCCATCATTCGATTTAACAACGGACTGCGACGGCGTCCGCCCTGGTTGCATGTTGTGCAAGGCCGCGGCGCGCAGCGCTCTGATCGTCGCGCGAAGAAAGGATGGCCTGCGAGCGGCCTTCGCTCGCTCGACTCTGGAAGACTCCCATGTTGCAGCGAGACCATGGGAAGCACGTCGGAGTCATTCGCCGCGACCTCTTTTGGGTGCAACAAGTGCAGAATGCCCGGTGGCGGCCGATGCCGTCATAGGTC
Organism: Nemoura dubitans; assembly: GCA_921293005.1. NCBI lineage: Eukaryota > Metazoa > Arthropoda > Insecta > Plecoptera > Nemouridae > Nemoura > Nemoura dubitans. Next base: position 4,203,955 of record OV121074.1, read on the forward strand.
GCATTCTAGGTCGATTTTTCGGCGGGTGTCGATGCAATATATTAGAGTGCGTGCGGCTCGGGCCATGGGAGACGGTGGTATGTTTGTGGAGGCGATGAGAATATAATATAATACGACGTGAGGAAACGTTGCAGTTGCGTGAAGTGGAGCGTTTGGAGGGAAAATTTTTGTCTGAATGCGTTGTAGCCACACAATAACACATATGCAGTAATTGCATATTAGGTTACACCGATTTAAAGTTAACACATGATTTTGGGATAAATATGATTACACTTAATTAGTTTCGCAGCGGACTTTAGATTTCGTTTTTTAATGAATATAAACCAAAGATCACCTCCAGTTCCATAAAGGGCAGAGGTATTCGCAATGTTACCAAAGGTTCTGTGTTAGAATAGAATCATGGCTATTCGCCGACGACTATAATAGAAAGCACTTCGATGGCTGTTTCCATGCCCGTTGGGGTTTCCATGGAAATGGAATCCGCTTGTGGGGTTTATTATGACAGCTTGGGTTGCCGTGGACAACCGATTTCCACCGAGGAACCGGACGCAAGAATAAAAGATTTTGCATAGGAGTAAATATATTTCATATATGAACCAAACGAACGGCATAGAGATTTCAATCTTCCATAACACACGAACCAAGTACGCACTCTTTTAGAGTCGCAAGAGTGTCCTTAAAAAATTACCCGGGGTACACGAACCAACTACGTACTGTAAAAGTAAAAAAAAAATACCATTAAAATTGAACTCTCGGAAAACTGTAGTAGAAATGAGGCAACTGAAGCAGTCCGATATTTTGTTGTTGGTCGCCACACTGCCTGCCTTTGGTGGCGATGTTGTGAGCCTGTGTGCGCTACCAGCGACCTGCGAGGAACACATTTTTACCCCCATTCAAAAACCCCCGTCGTTTTTATTCGCGCGAACCGGACGCGTCTGACCAGGAATCGAGGAACAGGGCGGATACAAACAAACTCGTGGGAGTGTGACTATTTAAGGCCCATTTCTTTGGTACCTACCTAGATCCACTGGCGAAAACAACATATAACACCTATGTGGTATACAACATTATGTAGATTTTGTGATCCACCCTCACCTTGAAAAGCGTTGAGGTCTAAAAACCGATGAGTAGTCGCGAGCGATAACCTAACCATCGATGAACGCTAAGAAAAGCCCCGATGAGCAAACATTTCATTTAATCGTCCTTGTTTTTTCCGCTCTTTGAACCCAGCGAGCTGTCAGTCTGGAGTAAAATCTCATTGCAAAGTTAAATAACAGGTAACATCAGCACTTGAGGCTATCTCATCAAGGTCAACAGCCTGGATAAATGCTGCCTCCATGGCGGGGAGATTGGCAATCGGGGCCGGGCCAACCAATATTGAACGCGGTCTGCCTCGTGGTTTACCATGCACTGCATCATGCTACGTACCTTCGGCGTGCGTAGTTTAGTTTTCCCTGACCTAGCACACCAATTTGCAGGTCCAGTTGTTCGGAAGCCGAACGGTAATTGAGAGTTCAAACGTTTATGGCATTTTTAAAAACGAATCGTGTATTACCTCCTGTACGCGCCTGCACGCATGCGTCGCCGGTAATTACCTAGTTCGGTGGTTGGCCAACGATTGTTTACAACTTGCTCTGTGCTGTGTGCATTTCAGCCAAACACTCGTTGTAAATTTGTGAGTTGTGAGGAAATGAGACTGTATAATAACCATGGCATTTCTTTTATGGATTGTTGTTGTGGGCTGTTGGTAGATCGTGATGGTTCCCTAAAACCGTTTACTTTTTTAATTTATGGAATCGAATGTCAGTGTACTCATGACCTTTCGCGGCTCGAGACGAGGCAATGCAAGATCAATTATACGAATCTGGTTGTTTATACTATAACCACAGGATAGAATGTGATATAATCCTCTAAATTTTAATATGCTACCTAAAGCTGTATACCAATATATGTTATTAATTTAATTGCTATTGCTATTGCGATTCACAATGATTTATTCGCTTGTGTATATAAAAATTGAAATAAAAAAATATATGTAATAACATTAACTGTGCGAAATTGAAAAAAGTTACCAAACCGCTAGAACGTATTTTTTTTGCAGCAATCAATTATGCCAAATGCAGATAATTATAAGAGTTCGTTATTTTTTTCCTGTGCTGTTATAAAGATGTCGTAAATGAATAAAACAGTGCCGACCGGACGAGCATCTGTATATAGTGTTACCCTCTTGGCGATCTCATTAAATTCGCGTTTCGTCAGCCGGCATCCAGTCAGTGTTGCAGCCAAAAGGCTAAGAGTTCGCACTGCCGGGGCTCACTCGTCTTGTGAACGAGTGCTTGCGCCATCCGACGCAAAATGGCAGGTTCGTTTTGGCGAGCACGCCATTTGCGATGCCGACCTACGAACCGAACCGCGAGCGCGAGAAACAAATCTGCAATAAATTAAGTATAGACAAAAATACTCGGGTTTTTATTCTTGTCTAGGGCTGGCTACTATTGGCTGGATCTAACTAGGAATGGGCTCTATTTGGACTGGCTGGGTATCGCATATATATGCGATACCCAGCCAGTCCAAATCTCATTATGACCAAAGGTTGCCTGTAAACGAATATCCAATTCGCCATTTTAGCTATTTACAATGGCAATTAAATGTTGTTTAAAACACTCCGGCTTTCTTAGGTGGCAATATTTCCTCTCTCAATGTCTTCTTTAGATTGTGATGCTTCTTGCTCATCAGTTTTGGTCGAGTACTGACAGTTTCCCAGCCAGTGTCGGTCAAAAATGCTAACCCGAGTCTTATTTCCCATGCGTTTAAGTTATTGCAGATTTGTTTCTCGCGAATCGCGAGCTGGATTCGAACTAAGTGTCGGTCGTTGCGATGTCAATTAAGCTAACTAGCTTAGACGGAAGAAGGTCTGGCACGGTGCCGCCGCGTTTTATGTTTTCCCCGGCGAAAAGCAACAATTAATAGAATTATTAACATATCTCTTTTGTCGAGATGTCAATACAAGCCAGAATGTCAATCAAATCAATTGTCTTCATTCGGCGACGCTGTCTCGTGTTAGGTATCGGTAAGTCACCCATCCAACACCCGACTCGGCGCAATGTTGCTTAACTTCGGCGATCGCATAGGCAAGTGCTGGTGTGACCGTTGTGTCTCAAATCGTTTGATTCCTGCTCATATGTTTAGCGAAAAGATTTCTCACACTGTTCATAGTGGCTTACGAAAACCTACTCCGGCCGCTCTCCAGCGTTCGGAAACCTGCTCGGAGTGACCCGATCGACGCTATTTAGCTTCCGAAAACCCAGTCTGGAGCGATCAGAGCGCTCAACTCGCGTACCATCTTTCAGCCTGGTGCGCGAGTTCTGTTCGTACGAACGGGCGGGTAATTCTAGACCGTTCAACCTACATTAACGTTTTAATGTGCATACACTGACAGGTATGCACAATATGTAAAATACTTACCAACACGACCGCCAACACCATAGCCAACGGCTAGTACTTTATGCATTACCGGTTATGCATTGCCAATAAAGTTCAGCTAGTTCGTTGTCGGCCATTTTCGAATTTCCGCGGTCGACTGTAAAGTTTGCGTTCGAAAACGTCCGCATCTCGGAGAGCTCTGACCACGTGACAGATCGCTCGGTCGAGTAGGTTTCCGTAAGCTTCTCATGTGTTCCAAGCATTTGGGCGGGAAGTTTTGAAACTTTTATATCGAGCAGCAGCATATTATGTTGGGCTGTGGTAAACAATTTTCTCCCTAAGCCTAAGACTAAATGGAGGGTGCATATAACTATAAGTATAGTAACTAGTTTTAGCATTTGGCTGAGTTAATAAAGGTGTATTATCGCCTTTCACTGCAAATAATGGAAACCTTAATTAACACATGAGTCCTCATTACCTTGCCACCCAACGACGACGGCAGTGACGGCAACGGGCGCAATTCCATGCGGATTCAATATCGCATTAAAACACAGACAGCTGTTTGAATTCTCTAATAACTAACTTCTTCGCACCACAGGGTTCTGGAAAGCGAATGCAGCCGTGCCCTTTCGGCGATGGTACTATCCCGGCATTTGACTGTCGTGAAAAACCGCAGAATAGCCGGCCACCAGGTTCGAACCTGAGACGTCCAAATGTCCTCCAGCCAGCGAGTGCTGGCGCCTCCCACCGCGGGCGACTCACCCACATCGCGTCACAACAGCCGTCGGTGGGACGATCGTCATCGAGCGTGGGTGCCGAGCTGATCGCGTGATCGGCCCCGGCGATGGAGATGGCATTGTCGAATTCGCCGAGGCGGACACTCGGGAAACAAGGATGGTGCCTTGTGCGGGGGCACAGCGCAAGCACTTGGACGGCACAAAGGACGACTTGCGCTCAGACCTTCACAAAAGTATGATTTATCAAAAAATATGACCTGCTATAGCGAGTTATTGTAGCTAAACAACTGGAGATGAATGAGTTAAGCTGCGTTTACAGCTCGCAATATCACCAACAATAGTCGTCAACATAATGTCATTGACATGATGTTGTCGACAGAAACCGTTTACTGCTCTTCTGTCAGTTGTTGGCTATATTTCCCGGAAGTCCCCGACGGGACCCGAAAGTTCACGAACTTACCAGTGCCGGTTCGAACCATTGCCGCAATTCGCTGCAAAGCTATTCTTTTTTTATTTTTTATTTTTTAAACTGGGTTCCCTGCATCCCATAAAACGGGGGATGTTTCTAGTAGCTCGACTATTAAAAGATCCTCCTCACAATCCTGGTCGGCCATGTTTTTAAAGAAAAGTGACAACTTTATCAATTCCCACAGCCAGCACAGCCCCCTTCGTTCATTTCAAAGGCGGTGAAAAGTCGTGAACATGCCGCAAAAGTTCAACTTGGCTGAAGTCTAGAATGTCAGTGACAATAGTTGTGAACATGACGTCATGAATTTGGCCAGAGCCGCTGATTGGTCCAGAAGAAAAGTTGACAACACAATGTTGGGGACATTGCGAGCTGTTAACCCACCTTTAAGATCTCATCTTGCTATCTAATCAAAATTATAGATTGCACATACATCTATGGCACATTTTTATGTCACAAACGAACGATTAGAAATCATTCCCATCTCTGTGGAAACGGTCGATGGATTCAACAAAACTGATTCGTAAATCATAGCACATGTCACACGGACTAGTTGCATCCCAACAAGAAATATAGGAAAACACACACAACATTGCTTACACCACATGCTTCCTTGTCGAGTTACATAAACCATGTGCATATGTGTGCGCATATATCGTGATTTAGCTAGTCAATAAACCTCCCAGTATATCGGCATGATGCAGCGAATGCATCGCCATTATTATCTCCCCGTTGCACTTTCTGGCAGCGCGAGCCCCAGTCTACCCGGGGAGAGGGGTCAAAGTGCAGGCCCGCACCCGTGTGCATGGTTAGAAGGTGGCATGCCGTGGCAGATTATGCAAGTCGGCGCGAATATGTATATTGCAATGGGTTTACTTTTATTTCGGTTTATTGGCGCTCGGCTGTAGTAAAGCTGAATGGCAGATATTTGCATGCGTATACCCACGGTGATGGATGACCGCTCGCTGTGCGGCAAGTTTGGTGTGCGGCAAGTTTGGTGTACGGCAAGTTTGGTGTGCGCCAAGTTTGGTGTGCGGCAAGTTTGGTGTGCGGCAAGTTTGGTGTGCGCCAAGTTTGGTGTGCGGCAAGTTTGGTGTGCGGCAAGTTTGGTGTGCGGCAATGTTGGTGTGCGGCAAGTTTGGTGTGCGGCAAGTTTGGTGTGCGGCAAGTTTGGTGTGCGGCATGTTTGGTGTGCGGCAAGTTTGGTGTACGGCAAGTTTGGTGTGCGCCAAGTTTGGTGTGCGGCAAGTTTGGTGTGCGGCAAGTTTGGTGTGCGGCAATGTTGGTGTGCGGCAAGTTTGGTGTGCGGCAAGTTTGGTGTGCGGCAAGTTTGGTGTGCGGCATGTTTGGTGTGCGGCAAGTTTGATGTGCGGCATGTTTGGTGTGCGGCAAGTTTGATGTGCGGCAAGTTTGGTGTGCGGCAATGTTGGTGTGCGGCAAGTTTGGTGTGCGGCAAGTTTGGTGTGCGGCAAGTTTGGTGTGCGGCAAGGTTGGTGTGCGGCAAGTTTAGTGTGCGGCAAGTTTGGTGTGCGGCAAGTTTGGTGTGCGGCAAGTTTGGTGTGCGGCAAGTTTGGTGTGCGGCAAGTTTGGTGTGCGGCAAGGTTGGTGTGCGGCAAGTTTAGTGTGCGGCAAGTTTGGTGTGCGGCAAGTTTGGTGTGCGGCAAGGTTGGTGTGCGGCAAGTTTAGTGTGCGGCAAGTTTGGTGTGCGGCAAGTTTGGTGTGCGGCAAGTTTGGTGTGCGGCAAAGTTAGTGTGCGGTTTGGGAATGCCATATACTGATGTCTTAACTTACTCTTTGGGAAGCGCGTTTATGGTAAATCGGCGCTTTTAAAGGCTGCAATTTGGTTCGTATATGGCATGTGATTGGTGCACGATTACTAGTACTACCTATACTTAGCGGTTTGGTGGATTTGAATGGAAATTAGAAATATTTCCATTGGTCTTTAGGTCACTGAGTTATGGGATTCAGTTTATATATAAGGTGTATGTGCGTTTTAGGCGGAGGTATGTTTATCAGTGTGACCTTACACAACCTAACCTAACCCCATCCAGCCTGACCTAACCTATAACAACAATGGATGTCATGGAAAATTAGTTTTCATTGCTTGTAATAACTACTTGTTGTATACTTTGTCCAAGACCATTGGAAAATTAAAGGCACTTCAGTTTATTGCTAATCCATTAAGAAATCCATTAAAAAGATCAAAATCAGACGGAGACCTTGTTTCACGTATTATACGTATATGCATGAGCACAGAAGTTATAAAAACCACATTCAAAATTTAAGTTCAGGTAAGCTTTGAAATGCAAATCGACTTTTTTGTGTTTATTTCTCGCTTATAGAAGGACATTCAATCCGCCGATTTTGAAACTAGAACCGAAAAACAAGGCTAACGTATAGCGAAGCAAAATACGCGGTGAGCTAATTGATAATTGCATGTCGTGATTACAGTGTGCATGGATACATCAAGTTTGGAATTGCCCTCAATTCCAAGCGTATCCAATTCACCCAGACTCGTTCCCTCGAGCGAGCCAAGACGCACCAAGGGGTGCAAGACAAACGCCTCTGGTACCAAACCACCCTCCCATCTCACAGCGTCTGTTCGGCGACCACCCACGAAGAGCACCCACACGAACTCAATCGCGATTGGCGCCGCGCAATCAAATCGCTTGCAATTTCATCGACTTCAGGTGACGTGACCCCCTCGCATTGCGGTAACTGCCCCGACGATAACGCATCAAACTATCGATTTTGTACGCTCGAACTTTAAACACAGCAAATTGTGGCAATCACGCGAATACTCATCACTATATGTGTGAGCGCAAGAGAGAGAGAGAGAGAGAGAGAGAGAGAGAGAGAGAGAGAGAGAGAGAGAGAGAGAGACCACATGAATATATTGAAACCATGAAATATGCAGTGTAACAAATGCCAATTAATATGTGCAAATATGCTACGGAATAATTGAACGGCTGTGACGCCACACTCGCAGAATCTGTCAGTTCCTATGATTTTAGACCATTTTCACAAATATACCTTTAAGGTACGACGCACGAAAAGTATAGTTTTTTTAAATTCCCCGGGAATAAAGGTAAAAAAAAACTTTTTCAATTAGTGCATTATCGGTTTCTGATTAGTGAAGAGCTTATAGAAATATACTTTTGAGGTCATGTGGTATTCGGCCTACTGATGACTTCAGAAATGAAATTAATTAGACATTGGTCTGATATTCCCGCCTCATATTTTTTTTGAAACGAGAATTTTTTTTGACCGAAATGTCGGTCGATTTTGTGTAGCAATGAGGATCACGATTCGTGAAAGGGTATTTTCGTTTCGAGTGCAACGCCTACCAGGAACACGTTGCACCTCTAGTGCCAGTGTGCGGGCATGACGGCGACAACAGCGTGTCCTGAGGTCCACTGACGCCCTACGCGACGCCTCCAATAACATTCCAAGCTGGCAGTGCCATAAAGAATTGCTAAAAGAATTGTACTGGACACTGATGATATTGATGTATTTTGTTAAACTGGCTTCAGAGCTATAAATAAAAACATTGAATTGAATTGAATTGAATTGAATTGAAAGGAGTCCAGGACACCCTTTGGGCCGAGCGATTGTCAACGTGGTACGCTTCTTGCTGCGGGGCATTGATTGCAGAAATAGTTATTGCTCGATCTGCATTTACTTTTTATCCGCTTCAAACAGCTACGCTCATCTTCAATTCGCTACATAAGAGCTACTAAAGTAGCACAAAAAATTCTGCGAACGTTGTAACAGACGAAGCCGACGTGGACATCGAAAAGCTAATGGGGGATAACTAGCGTTCAACTATCACATTCTCCAAACGTTAGGTTAAGTTCTACCCCGAACGTTGAACGCAAGTTATCTCCCGTTTCGACGTCCACAGAACGTTCGTAATCACGGCCCTTGTGCTACTTGGGAAACTGCGTTAGCGAAGCCGCCTAAGTGTATGTCCAATACCCTTCGTCGTGTCTCTATCGCGCATTCAAGTCACCACGTTAAGAGTCCGGCGACCGCCTTCACATTGTTGCTGCGTATCATAGCAACAAACGACCACGACATCGCCTTTGTCTTCTGCACGTATGTCCACGCAGTGCCAGATTTACTGTTCAGGGGGCCCTGTGCAACTTTGTGTAAACGCGGGCTCTAACATACATCTGATATCTTATCATATATATCATATATCATATATCTATCATATATCTTATATATCTTATCTGAAGGGGGGATGGTAGGGGGGATTTGATTCTTTTAAGCAATTGAGACAGCAGAGGGGGTGTCAAAAGGCTCCCAAAATCGGGGTTTGGCAGCTCAGCCCCAAACGAAATTTAGCGTTCAAGGTTATTTATTCAGAAAATCTATGCGTTTCAAGTAATACAAGAGACTGGAGCATAATTATGAGCGTCATTTTTAAAGGCCTAATAAGTAATAACTAATAAGGAAAGCGAGCAAAGCGAAATCTTCAACTTCACCAGCTCCAAAAAAGTCGCATGTGTGTGTTTGTTTTTTGTTTGTGAGCGCTCATACAGACCAAACTTCTGGTCCGATTTTGGTTAAATTTTCATGGCGTCTACCTTCGTTCTCAGCTTAGATCTCCTGCGTACTTTCAAGAAAACTCCCATTCCACTCCTCAATTCAATTTACCTATAAAAACACATATCAGAATTTGGGTAAATTTTCACCAATTTCTTTAGCGGAACTCTGGCGGAAGTGGGGCTTACCACCAAGTATCGATCTAACGAGGTATCTATTTTAACCCTTTTCCCCAAAAATATCATGTTGAGCGAAAGCAGCAGATTGAAATGAAAACAGAGATTTAAAAAAAATCGTAAGTCGTTTCGGTAACCAGCGAATCTAGTAATTTTCTCTGTTTTACCCATGGAAACTTATAACCAAATTGTCGGGGGCCCCTGAAATTCCGGGGCCCTGTGCACGTGCACCGCCCGCACATGCCTAAGTCCGGCTCTGTATCCATGGCAACAAACGGTCGCATGTCGTATCGCGCGGAGGCTGACCGCGGCACGGCAAGTCGCCTGTCGGACTTCTTTTGTCCCATTGTTGGCCCGCCCGTCGGATCTGCAGAGAACGCTGTGCTGCTTTCTTTCTGATGTGCAATAACACCGCATATTTTACAACACCGCATGTGCAGTATGTCTGTTATGTTCTTTAAAAAGTGATTACACTTACACACGTTTGTGTCATTCAGATTTTGAATACGACATGCATTTATAATGATAGGGCATATAATATACAGCCATGTTAGCCTAAGATTACCACAGCCTAGTAGACTTTGAAGTAAAGTATCATTTGAATCTTTTACAATTTGTAAAGAGTAAAATGGTTAATAATATTGTAATGCTAAATAAAGTTTTTTTATGGTTATGACAAAAACTTAATCATTTGATTCTATGGTATGGTACTGTATGATATGAGATCCCAAAAGAGTGGCAAACTTAAATTAATTCTAGTGTAGGTAGGAGTAGGACCCATACATACAGACAGTGTAAAGCATTCCTACTAAAGAAGTGGACAAGTAATCTATCGGTACTTGTCCGAATGGCACACAATTGATTTGTATTAACGATAGAAGAAAGACCAATGGATTGGCGACCCGCAGAGCGCACTGTTTGTCACTATATTGGTACCTTTTATAGCGAAGAAAACAATCGGAAACAATTGACTCAATTCCGTTCAACTTCCGGCTGAATAATCATTGTTCTCCGCAAGCAGAGATTTGAACACGAGTTGACAGCATCTTAATTTTATAAAGTAAAAGTAAACGTCATACTATTTTCAAACTTACGCTGGTAACGATATTGTTTGTTAAAAAATGATTGCTTTCTTTCGTTCCGCCATGTGGGTTTTCATTTTGAAAACTTCAACCAATGCTGACACTAAAAATTGTCAAATAAGTTCTTGTATCCTGGTTTGGTGTGCCTAATGATTTGAAAAAATCGCAAATGAAACATCCTTTTTCACAATGATCAAGTGAACTGCCAATATCTGCATATGGTTCGGTCCATTTGGTGTGTATTTGTGGACATCTAAATTTCGAAAGTTGGGAAATGAGAAGTATAATATGTCTTCAGAAAACTAACCTATAAAATGGCCCAACGACAATTAAATCAATACCATTATATTTTTTAAATAAAATACTTCAAAGACAATCCGAATATACTATTGATAATTTCTTTCTAGAAATGCTCATTTGAAGCCTCGCTATTCACAATAGAGGTTGATGCCACAGGATCCATTATCACTTTTTAGTAAGTACCTATTGGCAACTCAAAATATTATGTGTATGTTGATTATTCACTCATGTATTCCTTGGCTTTACATATTTTATCCTAAAATTATCCTGAAATCTGGAAACACTTGCAGAATTTCAACTTTGATATCTTGCTCAGGCGTTTGTCAGAAGTTCTGATCCATTCCAGATCCACGATGTATGATACTGGAATTGCATTTGGAGCAGCAATCTTTTCATCCGGTTTCTCAGCACGTAATATCTGCAAGGTCCTGTTTGATGTCATATAGCGATTGACGTTTTTCAACCAGATTGATCACAGCTAAATTATTTATCATCATGCTCTCCTTGGAAGAACAGCAAGTTCTGCTCCGTCCAAGGCCCGTATATACTAACAAGACATTAGTCATTCGCTATTTCAAGTCTTATATATTGTATGTGGATGAACAGGGATGCAATTGTGTAACTTTATTCCGTTCGATTTGGCTCGAAATCACTCGATTTCATATCACTTCCCGTGTTCAACCACATAGGCAGTGATATTGAAAACGAATGGTTTTGAAACCACAAAGTTACACAATCGCCCCCCAGTTTTAGAACTGCTTTATTGTTGTGACTAACATATTCGTTATCTGCCCGTAATCAGCGAGTAGTAAACCAAGGCTCGTATAAGTTAACGGGTTTCAAACTGCATGTTAAGCGCAACAATACGTTTTCACAGTCGTATCTGCCTGCATCGGACTTCAGATCAGTCAGTTCAATCAAACAAAAATTTATGAAAATTGCATTTATCTCCGTAATATTTTTTCTCAATATTGCCTGCATGCAAGATATTCAAGACGCCTACGGTTCCTTTACTGCATCTCGCATAAATATATCATAGTCTGTTCATGGGCTTATATTACCATGGTCTGTACATGCGGGAACTTCAAGCGCTTTTCAAAAGCCCTCGAGTTAACTGTTTTAAAGAAGTGCTGCACCAAGGCCCGTAGATTAACGGTTAACTACAAGCTTCGCAGCACTATGTTTTTGGCTCAGTATGCTTGATCATCAAGTACAGATCCAAGAGCAGTTGCCATGGAGCAATGGTTGATCAATTTGTCTGCTTTGCATGTTCGATGTGCAAGTGCTGTTCCAAGATTTGTGGGTGTATCCGGTTTCATAGCTGCATTGATCGCAGCGATATATTTTACTCTTCCGACTTGAATGCTCGAAATATAAGTGCTGTTTCAAGTCGTATGGACCGACAGTTTTATAACTGCATTTATGGCAGCAGTATTTCATCTCATGGTTCTTGTGCGTGCCAGAACTTCGAATGCAGTTCCAAAGCTTATGGATCCTCGGTTTCATAGCTGCGTATGTTGTTGCATAAATATCTACTCTCAGGCTCCTCTCCATGCAAAACCTTCAAATGATGTTCCAAGATTTGTGGATACTCGGTTTCATAAGTGCATTTTCGGCAGCAATGTTTCCTCTCGCTCTCTTGTGCATGCCACACCTTCAAATGCTGTTTCAAAGCTTATGGATCTTCAGTTTCGTAGCTGCATTTATTCCTGCAATATATATCCTATATATCTGCAGGGTCCTCTACGTGAAAGCATTTCGCATGCAGATTCAAGGCTCTTAGATTATCGGTTTCATAGCTGCATTTTCCGCAGCAAAATTTTATCTCAAGTTTCTGACCATGGCTAAAGTTCAAATGCTTTTTACCGGTATGTTTGGTGCTCACATGTCTTTCCAAAACCCCAGGATACCATGTTCGGTATGAGCATTTATCGCATTTGATTAATTTCCTTTCGCCACTACGTATATTTACAATATGACATTTCGGACGATCAATATTTGATTTTTTGAAACTGCATTCAGAGCTATTATAATGCTCATTTCCATGCACTTCTTCGGTATGTAAGTTCATGGAATGCGTGCACAATGTTTTGTAATTGCATTCAGGACACTTTGTTTCATCTCTGTGCACTTCGAAGAATTCACTAAAGTTGGAATGGGTAGCCAAGTGCGATGTTAACATCGAGTTTGATTCGCACGTGTAACCGCAATAGCCGCATTCACCGGGCGCCAGAAGGTACCTACTTAAGAGATCCTGCTCCTCACTTCCGTCCGCTGACTTCGCGACTGGAAGGACACTGTAACTCTCTGGAGTATGTCGGGTAACCGTTGTGCACACGACTTTGCCACCCCTATCCGAATTATCATCCCAACCATTCTGATCTTCTTGGCAAGATTTGTGGGACAGAGGATCCTCTTCGAAAGGTGCCTCTGAGACGCTTGAACCTTGGGAAGCAGTTTTGCACAAACGAGTCGTGCTTGATGGATCCACAAACGCAAAACGTTGCTGCTGGGAAAAATCTTTTACTTCTGTCTCATCTTCTATTTTCACACGTGGATCATCTTCTATTTTCACATGTGGATCATATTCTATTTTCACATGTGGATCCGCTAAAGGATCATATCCAGGCTCTTCAGTGTGATTTAAGAAATCCCTTTCAAGACCTAAAATTTTCGAATGATATTTTAGTTAACAAGTAAAAACAAGCAAGAAGTTGGAGTATTTTTGCCTATAATTGGTAAATAATTGTTGTTAGCTTCAGGTAAAACATAAGCCAGCAATCTAATTAGAAGCCGTTGAACTTTTCAAGATTTTAAGAGAATTATCGAACGTGGACTTACGAACGCAGTTGACAAATTCGAGACCATCATAGCCGGGCTCCTCTTTGATGAAGCTACCGGATACATTAGACTCTTTCTTGACCCAATCCATGGCTCCTGGAGATTAAAGTTGTGAGCTTGTATCCGTTTGATCCATGGAGGGTTGTTTTACAATAGGTACAGAAATGTGTCAAAAATATTTCGGATGACCATTGAAGTAAAATTTTAAACAAAAATACTTATGTGCTGTTACTAGCAGCACAGAATTATTTTCGTATAAAATTTTGTTTGCGGCTAAGTTCTTTCTAATAACAAACTTTTCCACAAAGCAATACATGAATTCGGTCAGATGTTTCCCATACCTTACAAACTTCTCGATACCAGCTTCCGGTTCCATCAACTTCAGGTAACATCAACGACTATTCAATCCTGATATTGCTGAAATTAAACTACTTTGTGCATGGATTTGTTACAATCAATTATTGAAAATGAACAACTGAAGAACAACGGCTTATTGTCAGCTTAAAGAATATTCTTGCAATTTAAATCAAGGAAGCTTAGGGTTACATAAATAAGATATGTCAGATTTGAATTTTTATAGATCAATGGGGCTGTAAAATTTTTCAAACTGTCAGAATCAATTACTGTTTCAAAATATGAATTCAAATGAACACTTATTAGTGAAATATTCTTCCCAAAAGCAGTGTATGACCACCTAAAGAGACACTAGAACCTTCATGGTAAAGGGTTTGAATTTTTTGGTGAGCAAAGTTCCCTAGCCCCACAAATCATCTGTAAATTTTACAAATGGCATCTCAATGCTGGACAATGATTGTGACCTGCATTGTGACCGCCGCGGGCGCTGCTCCTTGAGACGGTATTCCAAGCAGGTGCCCACCCGCCCAGCGCCACCCACACACATCGTTGGCAGAGGCAAATTCTGTCGATACACAATCCAGAGCCGATGCATCGCTCCGTTCGCAGCGTGCGCCTTGACATTTGCGAATCATCGAGTCGTGACCTGAATTAATTGTTCGTCCCCATTTGCGTGCACTCGCGATAAAACGATGCTCTTTGCCGCTGGAACAATAGTGCAGCGTGCGAGTGCGAGGAGGACACAGACATGCTTGTTATTGATGCTGGAGTGAGAGAGATGTTGCCATGTTTGATTAGCTTTTTGCTATAGGTATATAGCTAATTGCCGAGTAATTACCCATGTAGAGCGGTGTTTGCTTAGGGGCACCGATCTAAGCTTCAATTGATTAGCTACCGAGTCGAGCGGAATCTGTCTGTAATGACACAATGAGGCGACCAGACGGGAGTAAATTTCTTAGACTCGCAACTCTTGTCCTATCTTTAGAATTAGTTTTCTAAAAAAACTATTTCAAAACTGGGTTTTGAAAGCTAAATACAGGCATCACTGAATTCCCGACGTTTCGTAAAACATTACTAGTTACTTCTTCAAGGGGGATATGATGTGTTTAAAGACCGTTCATTGATATTTGTTGAGGTACATTGTATTAATCATTTTATGGATTTCCAAGAGATATTTCGGGCTTCTGAAATATTCAATTGGTTGTCAAAAGTGTGAGGATTCCGGAGGAATTTGTTTCGTATCAATCAGATAACGGGTTTGGCCTGGAAAGTGTATACGGGAAGAGGTAAATTCTTAGTTGGTGGGACCCTTAAGTATACATCTTTCAATGAACAGGCTAAACATGGTTATTTTAAACTCTTGGATGTGAATTTTCGAAATGAAAATGGTTCAATTGGTTGCCGGAAGTGCGAAGATTCCAAAAATATAGGTTTCGTCGCGATCCGACCAAAGCGGTGGCCTGGAAAGTGTATACCTTACGAGGTGAAGGAGACGGCTCGACTTCGGAGCTCATTGAACAGGCTTGCGCTAGGCTTCGTCACTGCACAAAGCTCTGCGAGAAATTGGCGGGTACGCGCATCAGAGATTGTTTTTCGATTGCATTTCATGGGGCCGTGTGGCAGGGTGTTGAAATCGAGTCTAGTGCAAGACGGATCGCTGATCTTGGACCCGTGAGTGGTGAACATTTTTTAAAGAGAGTTCACAGGAGAGATTGCACGATAATGTGAGTTTTTTTTCTTTCTTTTCAGACTGCATTGCATTGCGTAGGCGAGCATGTTTCACAGATATAATAATAAGTCTGTGCCCGCGTGCCATGTTCTGTGTTTACCGAAATTGTATACTCTAAATGAAAGATATTCTCTTTCTTTATTACATAAAATGCGGGTCGGTTTACATATTGTTCCGCAACGTCTTGTATGCTAATTAACGCCAATGACTAAGTCACTGTTATGTGCGCCGTGGTCACTCATGGCTGAACTAATTTCAGTACCAATTCTCTGAAACATATAATATACATTGGAAGGTTCGGGAGGTAAAAGGTATACCATAATTCCTGATTGCAAAATAAATTGTTAGGTGGAAACCTCATGCAAATAATCTGCCTTATTGTGTGCATAAATTTTAATAGGGAAATAATTTGATGAACGAGTCTATAATTGAAATAATCGTTTCTGAAAAAAGAAGCTGAATTCAGTTAGCCAGACGCTTCACCGATGAAGAAAGCGATGACCGGTGCATCCCTTTGTCGGACCGGCAGGCCAAGACGCGGACCCCACGACGTCGACCGATGCGGACCGCGCTGGGAACGTTCCCACTCTTCGGCGGCGTCCTCGAACGCAAGTCGAGCGTCGCCTTGCGACACCCGAGGCATGTCGTGAGCCCGCCGGGAGACGCCGGTCACAGGCACATTGTAACAAGGCAACGTTGAGCTCAGCTACAGCGGTATATAGGCTCGTGACGAGGGTTAACTTTATTTGTGGGTGTTTATTCCAATCGCGGATAATTGTGGATTCAACGATATTTTGATACGGTGAAATAATGGTGACATATTGTACAGGCATGGTGTTAACATGCTGAAACTCTGTTTACGTTGAGATACTTTTGGGAAATCCACGGCAACCATTGTGGTTAGAAAAAAATAACATTTTCCCTAAACCAATGTGACCAATTCTTGAGAAACGCGATGCATCAACATAGTGGCAGTTGCAGCATTCACTTGATGAGTCTTCGTTGCCTCTGTGACCAGTGATCTCAGCTGGTTGAGGAATCAATGTTGTGCATCTTCTTCTACGGCCCCGTCTTGCGGTCAGCGGACAGTCAATTCCTATTACCATTAGTGCGACTGATAGTGACAATAAATTTACCCAATTGTGATGTAAGAAAAGTGTTGATATCGCCGATGGTTCGTAAGTGCGCTCCACCGCTTTATGTGTGACTCTGAACCAACTAAATTTATAGCGATAAAATCGCATTTTTGATTGCTGACTCGCAATTACTGTGTAAGACATTTAAACACACTTTGCAATGCGTTTATAGTATAGGAGATCCATTGTAAAAAATAACTCTGCGGGAAATAATTATCTCACATGTTTTATGATACCATGTTTTTAATTAAATGTGTCTTGCGAGTGGCTGTGCTAACTCGTTAATTACTCGAGCACTTAGCAGGAGCCGCAATTAGAGAGTGCAATCAATGGCTCTGCGCAGAATGGCGAATTGTTGAATCTAAGCGCTGTGAAAACGGTCTAGCTCGGCGCTAATGGCTGCTGCATTTTGTTCCGGAAGCTTCCGTCAGGGGCGCTCAGGATGGGTGCTCAAACGTTTTGTATCCCCCCAGCATGCAGACCTTCAGAAACGTTAATGAAGATTGTTCTGGATCTAATGTATGGACACCCAGTAATTCGCGATGTCCCTGTGTTCGGCGCAGTAATTTGGAGATCTTGATTGTAATTGCGAATTTGATTTTCCTGTCAAGCAATGTACCGGTTAGTGTCAGATGTAAATAGTTCCTTTGGTAATTACTATAGTGGTAATTACTATGTTAGTTCCATTATCGACCCTAATGGAATCGGGTATCCTACTATTCTTTGAAGGTTGAACATTTTCAGGAGGAATATAGTCTAATAAGACTGTGAAATAATTTATTTTCAAAGATTTTGGTTTTTCTCCGCTGTTGCGTGGGAAGCGGCGATCTAGCACGATCGACAATTTCCGATTGGGAGATGAGCTAGGTCTTTCTTTGCTGAAGGTAAAACGCTCTCCCAAGAATCTTCATCCTCAAGGCATTACAACCGCAAACACCGCGCTCCTTTTCCACAATTCACAATTTTTCGATCCTTTTTTCGCCAACAGGGGGCAGGAAAATATTGGTGCGCCGTGAAAAGCCAAGTCCATAATATTTGTGTCAGCCAGAGAGCCAGCCACCATTAGTGCAGATGTATCCCTGTGAAGCCAACTTGTCGGCAACAAATTGCCATGGTTTCAAAACTCGGCTACAGAAATTGGGAACATTGCCTCGTGCCATCACAAATGGCACGGTAACGCGCTACTAATGTACGTGGCATACAAAAGTAATTAGCTTCGAACACGTAGTTCTTAATATCTTGTTTACCGATAATTAGCCGGCCCCATGGGGATGGGGTCCAATCGGCGTGCGTTGTTTATTCGAAACTCAAGCACAATCTATTGAGTTCAATCAGATCAAAGGGTCAAGGGAAATAAGTTTGACGTCTGATGCGCATGTGCACCCGTCGGCAGAAATTTTTCTTACCTGTGGCTCTCCGTGACCTGAAACACTAGTTTTTTCTTTTGCGAATTTTCAATGGTTCTGCTCGATCCTGCAGGCTCCCGGGCGATTTTTTCCACACCACATCACTTTAGTGCCAAACTGCATGTCTCACTTTTCCAAAATAAGTTGTAGACGACTGTCAAGAAACTCATAAATTCCGGCCCGCGGGCCCCCAATGGCCCAATGGGCGAGCTTCCCAATTTATCCATCACTTTCTACAATTTAATTTATAATGCAACACCAAGCGATATCGTATATCGACCCTAGGCTTGATTTTTGAACTAAACTGGACTTGATTTGGTGCTACTCGTCTTGATTGGGCCACTACGTATTGCCGAAAGCTATCAATAACTTCACGCTTCACCTTAGAGATTACTTTATATTCATTCGGACATTTCAATTAACTACACCGTACACTTAACAAACTAGTACTGAAATGATCCTACATTCATATTTCACGATATTATGTTTCCTTTTTGAGTCAGCTGTTTGTTTACACTGATGTCTATTGGATTAATTGCCCGCTTACCTGCTAAAACCTAGTACCGTTCCTACCATTAACTATTAACTTCTATAAAGATGCGCAGATAAAATTAATTAAAATGTGTACCCTTATCTACAATCGGTAACAAATTTGACCCGTCGATGTCTGTGAACCCTCATGTATAATAATATGTTGGTTAACCTCCGGAGTTCAAAACATGATTTCTTTCTCACAACTGTATAATGCTTATACGAAACCTTCGACCATAAATTACCATCGGTATTCCCATCTGATCCGAGGCAAAATTACCCAAGTTCCTTTCGAAGATTGCCGGCCCGGTTGTCAGGGCACACAGCACACAGTACACAGCACATATCATTAGAGCGTATCGTCTTCAAACCTCCCACATTGCGCAATCATTATCAATCAGCAACAATGAGAGCTGCAGAATAAGTGGGCCAGCCGCGAGACGATGTGTAATGACGTGCTTCATAGTTCGTAGATGGCTTCTTCTGTGCCTGGAGATAGCCCACTAATTACCATCTTGGAGATGAAATGCCTTCAGTTGCCATTAAGGCCAATAATATCAATGGCTGCGATCTAACTAAGTATTTATGTTGCACACCTGGTTATGTGTTTGTACCTGAAAGAGAATTAAACAAACTCCAGGATCGCGTAGATGAGTACAGATCACTGCCCAGAGGGCCGAAGTTAAAACAAGGATATGGAATTAGTTTTGACTCTTGACAGAAGACACAGACCGCCTCCACATGGCGCTGCCGAGGACGATCTCATTGCAATGTGTCGGTGGATGTCATTGTCCCTGTGCCACAAGATGGGTATACACTGAAAAGGTTTCGCAAATTGCTTTTTGTGTACTTGTTTTTAGTGCGTCAATGAGATTGCACTAATACTGAAGCGAAATTATTAAATCGAATGTACGAGAGGCATTTCGGTGATGGCTAACATCCTGCAAGAGTTAATTGCACAAAGAGCACAATATAAAATCTACTTTTTTGTGGCAAACAAATAATTGGTGGCCTCCCATTAACCCTATAGGTACTACATAAATTGGTCGATTAATGGCGGCCTTCTGATGCACACCCATTAAAACATGGGAGATTGCACTGGAAAATGATGTTACTAGCGCACGGATTGACCGGGCGGGTGTCGTAATTTTGTCCGAATTAATGTTGAATTTTGCCCGCATGCACAAATTTGGCCATTTAAAGCACTTTTGTACACGCCAGAGTTAATTCGCGGTACCAGCACTCCGTCTTTGGTAACTGAATATGACAGTGCACATCCCATTTCTTGTAACAATGACTTTACTTTGCAGACAATAAAGATGCTCTTGTGTACTCGGCTCGCAACTCAGTCTTAACATTGGTGATCCTGCCTTTATGTGTGCATATTACAGCCAAAATGCAGCCACTTTAAGCGAGGCACACCGTTCCGCACTGACATTGGTTCTCTTGAGCCTGAATGCCTCTTGAATGGAACTGTTATCATTTTCATCATCACCACCTTGCTCATTCAACGACTCCGTCAGACTACACGTCCCTACAATTCACTACCAGTTGCTACAAGTCACTACAAGTCACTACCAGTTGGTATACAAGTCGCTACAAATATAACTGCTAATCACTACCCGTTGGTAAAAATGGCTACAAGTTAAAAAGAGCTACTGTTACTACAAGTCGCTACCAAGTACCAGGTGCTACAAAGTAAATCACTTCAATTTACTGCAATGCACCAATTCCAATAGCATTCGCAGGCGAAGGCTTCTGTCGGACTGGTTCCCAGGACAGGCGCCCCGGGCTGAGGGAGTCCTCTGCAGCCGATGGTAGCAATCGCCGCTCCAACAATTAAGTACGGCCGTCACCTTTGGCCCGAGGATCCGCCGCGGGAGGTCGCGTCACTTCGGACGTACCTACATATATACGCATGCGCCATGTACAGAGCAGAGATTACTTTGTTTTCACTAATGACTGGCCATTATCTGGCAGCTAATCATCTCAATTATCGATTGTAAAAGGACTTTACTTGAATGCTGTGGTCAAGGTGTTTGGCTTTAATGTGTGTTTGATCTGGACAAAGAAAACTGGCTTTATGCATACGCATAATACCAAATTTAATTATTGTTATTTATTTGTTGGCGTCAACACCTACGTGCGTGTATATGTTCAAGTGAGTACTACATTGTGGAATGATGAATGGCATGTCCGTATTGATAGACTGTTGTCATGACATGCTCAGCAGGATCACGTTGTGTTGTGACCAGTAAGTTACGAACGCTTACTTGAAATTGTAGAAAAATAGAGTAGCAATTATTTTGCATCAAAGCGTCTCAATTTGTGAAAGTTTCACTCTATAAATACGATGTTTGTAGGTATCCAGAAAATAACTCACAGCGCCGACATTTTGCAATGAGTTATGCTTGTTTAATTGAATGTTTGAAATATAGATAATCAATTATTTTAATATAATCTATGCCAACAATATTGTAAAACTGAGATATGCTCTCCCGATTTGGTGTACCTATATATTTAATTTTCTTTTAACAAACTTGTATGTTTTCCCAATTTTCAATGTCACTTCTATATATGTTGGTTCATTGACGATAGCATAACAAGTGTAAATTATGTAAAACCGGGACTGAAAAACTGAACATGTTGTCTCTGAAATGGCTCATGCTTTCTCGGCATTGACGATAAAGTCATCACGGCTGGCCGTGCTCCGACATTGTTCCATTTGCCGCCAATTAAGCCGATCATCGCCGGGCCGCAGGGTTCGAACCGCGGTCCCCGCGCCGACAGACCTTCGAGCGCGCGCATCATCGACGCAAATCGATGCGTCGCGCCTGCGCACACGAGGAATGCGAGGTCGACCGCGCACGCTCGGGGGTGAAACGACGACGCGCAGACGCCGATCACGATCCGCGGTCACGTGCTCGAGTTTCGACACCTCGACGGTGTCAAGCGACTCTTTTGAGGACGACGACGACGACGACGACGACGACGACGACGACGGTTGCCATGTGAGCGATTGCGCGTCGCTGCGACGTGATGCCATGCGGCTGGGCCGGAAACGCAGGCGACAGAGTCGATGGTGCAATCGAGAGCATGCAGTTTCTGGAGCGAAGTGATCCAATCGGCTCCCATGGGCGCATTTTAAGGATGGAAACGTGCGATTTTGTTTCCAATTTGCGAGAGGAAACTCCAATTGGTAATTCGCCACTTCCCGTTTGCTATATACTGGTTCTTCTCGAACGCTGTCAAGCAAGACCCAAGGACTTGTGGGAAATAGAATTGAGGGCTGTAAACACTTGCAAAATTCTAATGTTGGTTTTATGTTGCACCGACAAGCTATTGCCATTTAGGTGCAGAACGCTCATTTTTAAAATGTATACTTATAAATTAAGTATAGAAATAAGTATAGAAAATATTATTAAAAATTAAAAAAAATTTGTTAATTATTTAAAACTAAAAACGTGTGTAAAAAAGCTCTATTACACACTATGATGAGGAGAGCGTTTATATCGGTGTTTTTCGCACCTCCTTACCTGTTATATTGGTAATGGAAAAGGGAAAAAGATGTAAAAATGCAATATAATATGATAATTTGGCCTTCATTACATTAATTATGTATGCTTACAGCATGAAAGGGTAGTATTTCATTGCTGTGTTGTGGGGAGAGTGGCAGACTTCTTAATACATCCGCTATACAGCTTCAGCAGTAAGCGAGTTCGAACGTCCGGGGTCAACTCATATAACGATCAGACCTCTCGATGCACATTATTCAACCGAACGTAAAATTCCTCGACTCATCTCTAGATTGCTAACCTTACAGCCATGAGTTACGGAAGAAAGCGAACCTTGAAAAACGTAGTCGATTAATCAATTGAGCGTTCTGTCGCAGCACAGCGAGCGGTGTCTCTTTAATCACCGACGGCCGCAGTCGATTGCATTAATCGCGACCACCGGGTAATTAATTATTTCTGATTATTACTAAACTCGGCTCTGCAGGTGGCAATCACCCATAGTCACCCATCGGCATCGGCATGCACCGGAGTGCGATCATAGAGGGGGGGGGGGGCGTCGGTGCAGGCGTGGGAGTGCGCACGAGCGAGGTAATTAACGCATGTACGCTTTGAGAAGACTTTGGACGAGGATGTCTTTGTGATGGGTATTGGCGGGGGGGGGGGGGGGGGGTGACAGTCCAAGGGAACCGATTCGGGGCATGACGATTGCGGGGAGTCAATCTCAAGATGAAGCGCATTGCTGAGGTGGGCGTCGTGGTCTACAGTTTCCAATCAATCACATGCGACGGTAACATGAGCGTCCTTCGTGCACGCTCGGCATCCGGCGTGTTTCTCTTGAAAGTTAGAACTATTATTAGGTAGGACCTCAGATGAAGAAGGACCACAGGATGATCAAGGTATACAATGAATTTTGTTTTTGCAATGAATTATTATTGCCGGGTATCTTTTAAGATGACCATAGCCAACTGAATCACAAATGTAGAAAACATTTCTTTTGGTAATGTGATAGAAGAGGTGCGAGGCACGCATCTAAATTGGTATAAAATAAATCTTTATATTTTTCATTTTTCAAAGATGAGAATTTCAGAATTCCAATGTCCTTTGTTTACTGCCCGCAATGCTTCTCGTAGCCAACAATCAAGCAAATGAATGCCAGCTTACATCGGCACAGTGGCATTTGAATAAGTTACCTTTTCTTTATTAGGATACTAAACGAAGAGGTCTTACAACTTTTGCAACATCCAGTCCGTGTCACCTGTCAGTTACTTGCCGAGATTGACAAGGAAAACTGCATCGGGCATTCAGACATTCTCGAGCAGACATCGCCCGAAATCGGCACCAGAGGACCGCTGCAAAACCTCTGCAAAAGTTCAGCCCACGAACAAATGGAAACTCTTTCAAACTGGGAATTATTGTTTTCGAAACAGTACTTAGCCCAGATCCACAAATCAGTACTTAACCCTCGGGGTAAAATTATGAACAGCCAATCACAGAAGGCGTTTGCAGATTTTCAAGGGTTATCACCACGGTGATAACAAACTCACCCCTGTTTTTGCACTATAACCCTGCTTTGTGGAAGCATACCCTGTAAAGTTAAGCTGAGTTTGCAGCTAGCAATGCCAGTGACACGATGTCATGAACATTGGCTCTAGACTAATCAGAGACTCTGGATGTGCATGACGTCATGTTCGCGACTCTGCGATGGTATCTCTGATAGGTCCAGGGCCAATGTTGATGACATCGTGTCACCGACATTGCCAGCTGTACACCCGGGTTTAGGTTGCGATCATGGGTTTTTTGAAGACTTGAGTCTATCGAAAATGTAAAGCCGAGTCGTGAAAGCATCTGAAGACGACGACGATGACAGTGCTGCCATCTGCGCGCGCGCGGAGAAAGCAGCGGCGCGACCGCAGCGCGCCCCGCGGCGCAGTGAAAGTGAAGCTACGCACGCACTCAAGGTCACCGAGCGGTTTCGGCGAGAGCATGACCTTGGACGCGCGGCGATTCTCGATTGTCTCGACGCGATCTGATTCACATTGCGTGATTGACGGGATGACCTCTGACGTCATCTCATCGACAGAGATAATGACGTCACCGATCCACGAGCGCGCATGCGTGTGACATCTGGATCACTGGAGCAGCGGGGGCGTTCACGAATTTGTCGATCTTTAGGGGTTGGACGAGACGATGTTTCTAAACTTTAAGGCAAAAAGATTAGGATGCTTTCGCAGAATTTTAAGTCCATGTTTTCGCGTTCTGTTTTAATTTATTTGATTAAATGGCACATTGGCAAAGTGGTCAACGGCATACGTACGGTAAACGGCATACGGCATACGGTAAATCTACATTTTATCACACAGTACTTAAACATTATTGCATTAATTATTAAAAACAATGCACGAAAGTTTTTTTTTAAAATCACATTGACACAACAAATCATGTGCATATCTTTTTAATCTAGTTTCGGTGCTAAATCATCTGCCTTTGGAACCTTGGGTCATAAAAAATGCGTAAACAAACAAAGAGTCTTCGCCGCCAGAAATTTATAACAAGAATAAGAGAACAGCCGTGAAAGATATTAATTGTTTTATGCCAGACGTTAAATTGCCGTGGTCCACTCGTCTGCATGTTTACAGTTTTCCTCGAACGTTCACGCCATCAGCCGCAGTAACTCATCGCCAATATGAATAGAATAGTTCACGCATGCCTCTCCGAAGATACTTATCGCCTAGCATCATGTAATTGCACCCATGTAATAGCATGTATCATGCTGTTGCCATGCCAACAGGTAGCCCATCCGGCGGAAGTGCGACATCGGCGCCAATCAAGCGGCCAAGGTCGGCTCTGCGCAGCGTCCTCGACTGCGCAGCGTCCTCGACTGCGCTGCGCAGGCGCCGTTGGCAGCCACCATGTCCCACGATGGAGGTGTGAGAAAAATCGGCGAGACGATGGATGTGAAAAGGTTGGAAATTTATCGGAAAGTAATTTGTTGCGTGGCCAAATAAATGATTTCTTGTTTTAATTGGACGGCCTTGATTTCATCCGATGCGATAATTATCTCAATTCTTTGGATTGTTTTCTAATGTCCTTGCTGGCTGCGTTTCTGCATCTATCTGATGCTCTGGCTTACTTCTATTCAAAAATATTCATTTGATTTTGATATATATATATATATATATATATATATATATATATATATATATATATATATATATAACTATCTCGAACAATATGCATTTAGCAAGGTAGCAATTGGTATACATTTATAACTCAGTTATTCTTGGTTTCATTCCCCTTAAATCCTGCCATTTTCTTCTATATTCCTTTACTGTTTTAGGCCATTCATCTAATATTCCATCCTTTTGTTAATTCCATTCTTTCAACGTTACAAAAAAATATTTTCTGACATATATATTTTTCCAATTATTTTTGACATCTGCGTTATCAAAATTCTACCTACAGCTTTCGAGCGGTAAGATTTATGGCAATGGGGCACTCCATTTCATGTATGACTTTAAATGTCCATTGGAGAATTTTCATTCTTCAGCCACAGATCATCAGCCACAGATCGAACAGATCAAAAGCAGGATAAGTTACCCCCCCCCCCCCTATACCATCATCCAAGAACGAGATAGGTACAGCAGCAAAGAAGGATCCATTAACAAACAGTAGGTATAGTTGAAGGTGTGTGGCTTTTCTCAGTGGATGCGTTGAAGACCATTATTGATGAACGTAGCGAGCGAAGCGAGCGGAGCGAAATCTTCAATTTCACTTACCCCAAAAAAAAGTGACTTGTGTATGTTTTTTTTTTTTTTTTTCTTTTTGTGTGTTTGTGCGCGCTCTACAGACCAAACGCCTGAACCGATATGGATGAAAATTTCTGAGTATCTACCTCTGTTCTCAACTTAGACCCCCTGCGTTTTTGAAAAAGATCGGTTCAGTAAATGTTTTATAAATCAATTTTTACGAAATTTTTCGATTTTTTCAGAATTTTGAACCCCTGTAAATTTCAAAGTTCTGAACATAACTTCACCAAAACTTCTAAACATGTTGACCCTATACATATTTATCATGCCTGCAAATCTTAGTTCGGTAGGTTTTTCCTATTAGTTTTTATTATCATTTTTGTGGTGTTTATTTCGTAATTTGACGGCTGATTCAATACGAGTTCGGTTTCCTTCGTTTCCTTGGTTACCATCTTTGTTGACCTCGACGAGAAACAAAGGAACGTCAGAATCCGTATACATTTTCAAGTGATTAGAATTTTCGAGAAGGCAATGGTCAGGTTTGGTGCTCCATGGTTTTCTTGTGACTGCTGCCTGCACCTTTTAATCCGCTATACACAAACCGCTACCTACGCTCATCTTCAACGCAACACAAATTGCGTTCGCGAAGCCCTAGTAAAATTACCATTGTCCATGGTTAATGTCCATGTAAAATCAATCCTTTTATATACCTAACAACAAACGGCGTCTTAATATATACATTTGATTGTTGCAGATCTTCCACATCTTCCCAATGTCCGGCGATGTTGCAAAGGTCAGCGCACTGCGAGTGCAACAATGCAATCGCTGCACTTATCACGGCCGCACAACAATAATGGTGCATGTACAAGTATAAGTACTACTTGTTTGGCTTGCGAGGAATGAATTGAATGCTTCCGGCGCGAGTTATGATTACTTTGGTATCGGATTCGATCTCCGCCGGATGTCTGATCGTGTATTTGAATATTTGGCAATTTTTTTCATTTCCAATTCCGTTGTTCAAGATGAGGTATTTGATTCGCAAGCAAACATATTCGGTTTGGCGAGGTCATTATGCATGGAAGTTGGTTTAGGATTCTTCGTATTAAGACTCTGGTTATTTTTGGGTATTAGAGATTTTTTTATTCATTTTCATGTATAAATATTTGCACAAAGCATCAGTAAAGCGTCAATAAAATAAAGTAAAGCCTGTTACATTTCGAAGCAGTTTCTGATGAAAATAATAAATTATTAACAATATTTTTCTATAATACGGAGCCTTTTGAAAGAAGGGCATTCCGGATATTGCAACAAAGAAAAAATACTGAAGAGATCATTGAAACATTTTTCCGTCAGAAAGTTTGTTTTAACGTTTCATGAACAGGCTCTAAAAATCTACAAAAGAAAATCACAATTCAGCTCTCTCAGCATCAACATTACGCGCATTTCTGCCAACCTAATTAAATAAATAAATAAGTAAGCTACTGTCAGAGACTCAGCTGTATAGACAAAATAGGTCAGCATAATGAAAATCCAGTCGGCAGTTGGGAAGGTGAAACGTCTAAGTGTATAGCTCTAAGGATGCTCGCACTTTCTGCCTTTGTGTCTAGCGCCTGTAGTTGGGGGGCAGGTACGAGTTGGATCCTCCGAAGCCGCCGCCTCCGCCGCCTCCCTGGCCGTAGCCGCCGCCGCCGCCTCCCTGGCTAGCTGTGCCCTGGTACTGGACGTCAGCCACGTAGCCGTTGGCGTCGTCAGCGGTGTACTTCACGATCTGGAAGCAAGAACAGGCTCACTTTGGTTGCCGATTTTGCCTAACTGTTTCTAATTTTGGTTGCCAGGAAGGTATTAGAGTGCACTTAAGTGCACTCTTATCTGTGGAAATGTTAAAGTTTCCTTCAACTGCTATATTCTTGAGGGCGCAATGTTAAAACAGAGTTGGGCTAGTTGCAATCATGTATGCATTTTTTTACGGCTCTGCATATTGCAGTTTGTAAGGGGCTTTATTATGAAGAATATATTCTTCAAAGGTATTCAAGATATACCTTTGAATACGGATGTAGGAGCATAAGTCAAGAGTTGTGGTGTTTGGAAGCTTAGTTTTTGGAAGATTATTAGTTATTCGCAGTTAGAATGGTGGTTACAGCTATTTAATGGTTGGAGCTGAGAGGGGTGACTTTTGAGCAACACCAACATCTTTAGGAAATCTGGGGCGCAACTATAGCTCCTATTTTTCACTGAAATGTATCAACCTCTTGGCAGAACTGACTAGCTAACACACTGATTAACACACTGATTAACAGTGCCGATCATTCAAAAAGCCCCTCAAAATGATTATTTTTCCTTCGTATACAGTTGTCCCTCTTCCGTTCTTTTCTAATCCGCTCGGCAAGTTGCCACCAAATGGTATACATTTTGTACTCCGGGACTTGAACTTCATGGCCGGGACTTGAATTTCATGGCCGGGACTTGAACCTCATGGCACCACCTCAACTTCCTGCCCCCATTGCAAACATCCCCCGCTCTCAGGGGGAGGGGGGCAGGGTGGGCTGGGGTTACCTGTGTGCGGCCGTCGGGCAGAAGCACCTTGTACTCCCCGCGGACAATGTAGCCGTCGCTGCTCTCCTGGCGGCTCTGCTGGTTGTTCGTGGCGGCGTCGTTCACGGAGTACTGGAAGTTGTACGGCTCGGGCTGTCCAGAGCAACGAGGGCAATGGAGTTAGTGCGTGATCAAAGGCTTGCTTCAAACAATAGTTGGGGGTGCGGGAAGTAACCATGCCGGGATTATAGCGTTATCAAAAGCTACATTTATTCGCGAGGCCTGTTACACATTCAGGAAATAATTCCATAAAGTCGGTGTAGATGTTAAACAGCATAACACAGATCCTGGATCAAGTGTCAGGAAATATTGCGTGGAAAGGTTTTCCGAATTTTTACTACAGAGCTGGGCTCTTTTGGTAATGGAGGTATAGAAAAGTAATCCTTCTACCATCCAAAGGCTGAGCTGGACAAACAGGCCACACATATCTGGAATATGTGCTGCGTGCATTATGACGAAAGTGACGATTCTGCGTATTAGCGGCACAAACCTTTTCTCTAAAACTGTTTTCGAGAAATCGTAGCCAAATTTCAATTAAGAATTGAACGAATTGACCAATCAAGATATTCATGTGTGTGGCAATTTTTTCCAAGAACTCTAATATTGCTGTCAGCCGAAGATTACAGTGTTATGTTGTGAGCCATTGTTATGATTCATTTTTCGGTTCTCTGAATGACCACAAATTGCTGCATCAAAATATGAGCAAATTCCCTAAAAAGAAAGTTTTTGTGTCCGTCTTTTTGACTACCGTGGCTATCATTGGTCTTCTGCGAGACACTTACCTTGCCACTGCTTCCGTCATTGTATCCCCCGCCGCCGCCTCCGCCCCCATTGCCACCCCCAGGCGCTCCGTAGTTCGAGGACGGCCGCCCCCCGCCGCCTCCCGAAGGGGCGACGTACGACGTCGATGGCCGCCCACCCCCGGAGCCCGGGCCGAAGCCACCCGGCCCGCCCCTGGGGTAGCCGCCCCCGCCGCCCCCGCCGAGCTGCCCGCCGAGGGCGGCGTCCCAGCAGACTGCCAGCGCCAGGAGGCCGAGGCACACGAACTGTAACACATCGGAATCGAGGGTGGATTATTGGAGGCCCGACAAAGGACATTGTTAAGTTTCCCGGGGAGTTTCCCAAATCTCGACACATTCGAGATTCGGTTGGTTTCTACAAGCGTTGCTACAAATCATATTTTGAAGATGTCCTTCATTTTTAGTGACGTTCTTCCTGTCCACCCAGCACTATAGACCGGCCAAAATCATGAATGGTCCGTGAATGCGATTTCACTCAAAGAAAACAGTGATTTCCATTTTGAGTGCACTGATGTTACCGCATGCAAGGAGTGTTGACAAGAACTTTGTTTCAAAAAATCTCTTCATGTCACCAAAAGACCACTTGACACAGCCGGTCGCTGCACGAATAGAGGTAGAAACTCTAAATTATTTTTTTGACAAATACTTGTTATAAATCATCAAAAGTGTTGACCACTGGCAATACCTCAAAACGAGCCATCTTAATCCAAGTAAATAATCTTCAATCTTCTCTGAAAACTGCAATTCCAAATGCAGTTCCTAGTGTTCCTTCTGTGGAAGCCTCGAGCTGACTGATGCCCACCTCATCTTCGGCCGACTCTTTTATAGGACGCCCTCCGCCTCTCGGCACCGACGGCGACGACAACGACGGCGCCGACGGCCAGGGGGATGGCTACCGACGCCGGCCGTCGGCCATCGTTCGGCGTGGGAACCGCAGGGGGGCGCGTCGAGGAATGCCGCGTGCTCGTCGTGGGTGTCGCGGCATTGTCACGCCAGGGGGGGGGGGGGGGCGTCCGGCCCTCGCCAACATCCCCGATGCAACGTTGCGTCATCGACGCCGTCGACGCGGCAAGCGAAAGTGAACCGCGCCGTCGACGCCGCCGCCGCGAAGATGCCTTGATTCTAATCGATCGCGCAGGTCGCGCGTTGCTTTGTCTGATGAACTCGATAGTTTTACTCAGCGGCGAGGGAATAAAATCGTTTCACGCCTTTCGTGCACCTCGCGCTCTCTACTTCACTACACTAAATCTTATCTATCGTGTTTTAAAATTACACACATTTTTTTTGTATACCGTCTCTGAATTGCTTTTAAGTAAAACACGTTTCGCAATGTTGTATAACAACAGTCATGTATATAAAAATTATCGCGTAATTTATTAATATATAACAACCCGGAATATTTTTATATGTGTTCTCTCTTGTTAGGACATGATTGGTCTAGCGGAGATGATGACTTTGGTGCCATCACGACAGCGGCGCTCCCATGGTTGCAAAGTGGCAGTAGCAGTTTGCTCAACGAGTCGCCGTCGGCGAGATCCAGTGGCGGTCGACTGCACCATGGAACGCAGTCGTAGGCAGGAAGTATTCATGCAGTCGGAGTTGGATATAGGCCCGAACCTAACCTAACCATGGGATTGGCCCACTGGGCGACCGGGCAAATGCCCGAAAGGCCGATAGGTTTTGAGTATGGTTTTGGGCCGGTTGAATTTAACCTCGAAGTTTTTCTTTAAAAAAAATTATTAAATATGATATCACATCGATGACTGAAGAGGGTAAGACTCCGGCCCGTGGTCATAAATCTAACACTAACTAGCTTCAAAATATTTGCGCAGATGGGCACTAAAATGTGAAAATAATTCGCCTGCGGCGCTATATGAAGAGCAGAGTGTAGTAAAATCAGTAAAACAGGTGAATATGTCCATGTCCCTTGCATTTCGTGCATTTTTTGTGCAAATTCTTGTCTCCTGTCCCTCTCTGGATGGGGGGGGGGGGGCAGGGGTATTGGGCCGATTTTATTTGAAATGCCCGGGCCGGTTTTTACCTCCAATCCAACCGTGCATGCAGTCCTGAATGTTTGGGAAATGTTTGATTATTCAGACCACCGAGGTCTATAGGCGTAGGTGAGAAGGGGTTGCCGATGATTGGCATGTCAAGACCATGACTCTGTCATCGAACGCAGATTGCGTCTGCAGTTGTGTGAATTGCCAATCGTTTAGTTGATTGTGTAGCTTTGTCGTGGCGTGAACTTTTTGCCAAAAGTCACGTTTTCTCGAGACGCATCGTGCAGATGCGCTGAGAGTCGGCAAGGCCCTCTTGATGTTTATCCGGCAGTTCGTATGTAGACCAAAGATGCTTTAATATTGTCTATAGCCTTCGGTGCACAGACATTTCTAAGACACGGGACCACGAAAACAGACGTTTACTTTTGTTGTTGCATTGGTGGTTACTCCAGAAACCGCCCAGTTCACAGTTCTCATAAGGATAACAAGTATTTATTCGGTATAGAATATTTTAGAAGGCTAAAATATCTATAAAAATAGAATGCAGATGATAAAACTACAGCTTCTCAATCATATAATGCGTGAAAGGGCATCTCAGGACATGCGTATTGTGATACAATCATTCGTGTAACGATTTTTAACCTAATCGATCAACACAAACGGGAAGTTTAAAATTAAAATTAACGGTACAGAGCGAGATAAAAGATATAATTGTAGGTGCTTTTATCTATGCAGATCATGGGACAGTCTCATGTATTTACACCAAGTGAGCAGGTCCAATTTCTGCTATCTGCTCAGAAAGGTTTGTCGGAAAAAAGCATAGGTATATGAAGCAGGTGTAGGCGTGGTTAGGCTAGGCAAATGGAACTGGAAGGGTCCAAATCTCGTTTTGACAAACTTATGACAAACTCGCCTAAATTCACCAGTGTTGCAAGGCCGGTTTGAAAAATCTAGAATGCGACCGATCAAAGAACATGACATTCCTTGCCTCTATGTGCTCATCCATGTGGTTGCTTTACCTGGCAATGCTCTTTTCAAGCAAACCTTTCTGAGGAAAGCCGAAATTCTACTATCTCACTTTCAAGTTTAAAAGTTCTCTCTGACAAGTCTTCTAGATTACAATATACAACGGACTTTAGCTCTGAGAGCTGAAGATATCAAAATGTGAATGTTAATTGCCAGAGCGTACGCGACACAAAAGAAATTGTTACAATTGTATCCTATATAATTTTATTATTAAATTAAATTGCAGTAAATCAACCCCTCGACCCCCAAAGTTAGGTCCTCGAGCATGTCGCTGCAGGGCAAGATGGCCCAGCGTCAGCAGTCACACCGCCACTGTATTTGCTCCTCTTGAGAAGGGACCTGCGCGGCAGCCGTTAGCACAGGACAACAATGACCGAGCGCCGTGCCAACAATGAGCCCGTCAGGAGGTCGAGTGTTGTGACAGTGAGTTGCATGCGCTGACACCGTCAGCCGATCCCGAAGGCG
The DNA here is from genome assembly GCA_921293005.1 of Nemoura dubitans. Classification (NCBI taxonomy): domain Eukaryota; kingdom Metazoa; phylum Arthropoda; class Insecta; order Plecoptera; family Nemouridae; genus Nemoura; species Nemoura dubitans. The sequence continues at coordinate 4,236,831 of OV121074.1, forward strand.
CGCGTGACAGCTGCGCAGGCGCCCTTTCGGCTCGAATACACACGCTGCATTTCACTGCTCTGCGATGCAGTTCTGTCAGACTTTCAATTGTCAGGAAAAGTGGTTGGCAGGAGAGGGCAGCGGACATTTTCAAAGTGGACGCTGCTTTGTTACATATTATTCAGTTATTGCATTGCAAAAATATCACTTATGAATTATATTATGTATGCATTGCATTTCAACTCCAATGCATTGTGAAAAGCTGCATAAACATCAGTTTTGCCAGGTAATTGTGTAGTAAAGTGCATGTATTCATTTGAATAAAATGAATTTTATTTTTATTACGTTGAATGCTACCTTTCTATATTAGGTACTCTGTAATGATCTACTACACTGCACTGACATTAATTCGAGATATTATGTATGATGTTATTCGTGTGATTTAAGGGCGATTTACTTTTATGGTTATCACCGTTTCAGCATCAACTTCGAAAGTAAAGTAAATCCGTAAACTGCGAGTCAAAGAGTTTCCTGGTTCGTCCTCCTTAAAGGGTTGATATTTTTACAATACTTTTGAAACAGTCAATTGACTCTGGCCAGTGGTCCTATTTTATAAGTTTACGAACTCTTCCATATACAAGTACCTACCTAATTTTTAAATGGGTTAAAACCTTTTTGAAACTGACGACGACCATTTGATTTGGAACTGTATCGACATCTGCTACCCCAGCTTCGTCTATAACTACGTACTCCTAAAAGGCGTTCCATTCACAACGGGATGAATTCGTTGACAACATTCAGCTTCTTCAACACAAAAACACCAATCATCTTCAACGTCAAATAGCAAAATCGTTGTATTTGCCCCAAATTGATAAGCTATAGGTAGATTTATAAGTACAACCATTACAACGCCACGAAGCGTCAAACCTCAGTTGACCCTAGGCAATGGCAAAGTTTCCATAAATAGCTGCCATAAATTTACCAAACTGGATTGTCTAGCAAACAATTAGAATTGCACCAGGTTGCACTCATAATCGCCTCATGAACCAGGCAATCGCTTCGAGGTAGGTAAAGAGAGAGAGAGAGAGAGAGAGAGGGTGAGAGAGAGGCCATCTCGTTCAGAGATGACGTGCCCGAGCCCTCGAGTCGAGGCGTGACCCGGGCTCGAACCCCGCTCCAGAGTTGGCACGCCGAGTCAGAGGTGAGGTCTTCTCATTAGGCCGCGCAGGCGCAACTGCGTCGACCGCGCGACGCTAAACGGAGCACAAAGAACGTCGAGCGCCGCGGTTCGGGCGGGACGGGAACTAAGGGCAGAAATCATCTCCGATTATCGCGCATTGCGCAATCGCAGCACGATCATTGTTCGCGCTAAACGCTCGCGATTTTACAAATGTTGGCCGAGGCCAAACGTATTAATGAAGTTCATTGTTTCGGATGTCAAGTCGTTGATTAGTGTGATCGATGTCAATGCTGGCTCGTTAAGGTGGATGTAATCCGAGCGGCTCGTTAGACAGACCTGGTTGTGCCACCTCGCGGTGACTTGCGCGCGAGCGTCACTTTCATCGGGATGGCGCCATCGCGTCCGCGCCGTGGGAATCGCGGCGTCGAACCCTCGACCGTTCGCGGCACAAAGCGGCGCGGGCAATTAAGACATTTCGGCGCGGTGTGCAGGAAGCAGCGAGGCACGTTCTGATGGCGTTCCAGAAGATTCTGTAATAAGTACCTGAATCGCGAGTTTGAGAACTCGAATGCAATGCGCTTTTGCGATAAACGCATATGATTAATAACACGGTGAATTCAATGCACGTAACGTTTCAGCACTATCAGATTCCCATGCATCTCCGTCCTTGCTTGAGTGCGCTTCTATAATCTTCGACATTGCAGAGGAAAAGAAAAAAAACGTGTGTTTCTGGAGCCATTTCACATTATCAGTAGTTTAGATGCAGTTACTTCCTTTCGGGATTCCATAACTGCAATGTTCCCATTCATATCGCTGGCTTCTTCATTGTTATTGTACTAGGGCTTCGCCGAACGCTCTATACCGTCGCGTTGAAGGATGAGCGTAATTTCATTGTCAAATTTGCAATAGAATGCAGTCCCTAACACAAATTAATAATACACATTCAAGAACAAAAGCAAAAGTCACATACAGATTTATAAATAACCAGACGGAACGTCTTACCAATCTAAGATTTTCAGGAATGATAAATATCCATAAGGGCAACATGTGTACAAATTTGGGCAAAGATTGGTTAATAACCTTGACAGTTGTAAAAACGCAAAATTTTGAAAAAATCGATTTATGCAAAAAGTTCCGAGCCGATCTTTTTCAAAAAAGTGGCAGATCTAAGTTCAGAGATTTTGAAGGTGTCCTACAATTTTCATCAAACTTCAGCCGTTTGGTCAGTAGAGCGCGGACAAACAGACAAAAAAAAAAAAAAAAAAAAAAAACATGGGATACTTTTTTCTACGGGTGGTGTAATTGAAGTCTTCGCTCATCCAATAATATGGCAATGATATTCAGCAAACTACCCCTTTATCGAAGTACAATTTAGCTTCTAAGTATCGCCAAATCCCATCGGGTCTTGGACAGTCGTTAACGTTTCCCACCACCCACATTCACTCGGCTCCATCGCCCGCATCTCTCACCAAGCGATCGACATCGGCGTGCCCTAAGATCACAATGCGCAGAGCAACCAGGTCAAGTGAGCGCATTCTCTCGCGCGGATCCCACAGCGACCACCGTGTGCCCATCCTCGACGCTCCTCGGTAACCGGGGGGTTGCGCAACCACGCCCATACATGGACCGAACGGTGCATCCCCGCGTGCACTCGATCGCGCATGCTCCACACAACCTTTCGGACTGGGTAAAGGTCCGCGACGTGGCAAGTGCCCCGGGTATAAAGCGGGAACGGCGGATGTTTGGTGGCAGTTTCACGGTGGTTGCTGTTATGCATGGGTCGAAGGACAGACAGAGCAATGCAAGGCGGACGCGGTTGTAAGTGGTGCCGAAATCTTGGGCTATTAAAAATATTTTGAAAAGGAATTGTTGCAAAAAAGGATAATTTATTTTATTAGCGTCCTTGAGTATTTTATGGTTTCAGCTTAGTAAGTGCACCTAGTATCTCATTAAACGTATAATATACAGTATCTGCGATAAGTGCAGAGATTTTAATTGTTTTATAATAGAGAATTGATTATTATTACATAGTATGGTCATAACAAATGATTGCCGAGAACTTAAACGACGTTTTTTTTTCTACCACTCCATGCTTTACCACCTGAGCCAGCGCTATAAAGAAGAAATCGAATTAAGCATCACGAGTTCAGATAGGGAATTATAACTCAACGTGCCTTCAATAAAACTAAGACAGCAAGGAATACTCGAATCAATGAACGAATGGATTGCTCCAACACACCAAAATGCTGCACTAGTTGCATAATTTGGTGTAACTAGAACAGGATGATTTTAAGTTAATCTTCCTAAAACATTGAGTAAGAAATCAATAACAATAAAGCCACGAGTCAATATTTAGTCACGAAAACAACATAATCGCGGTCACTCTGCGCCTGCGCGTGGGCTCCAAAACACCGAAAACCAGCCGAGCAAAACCGCACCAACATTTGCACTGTATATTGCCCGCAGTCGCCATATTCTATCAACGCCTGCAACTGACCGAGTCTGCCCTGACATAGCTCGTCTGCAGCCTCGGCCGCATCCAGCCGACAGTAATCCAATGCTATTATCGGCAAACCGACGCACGTCGACCGTTTGTTAACATTGTTACATTTGTTATCCATCAGCACTTTAACTTTGTCACCTATACGATGTCTTCAGCAGACAATCACGGCTCCCCCCTCCTCCCCCACCACTCAACATATCACGTTGGGACTAAACCTACCTGCTGGACCAGGAGCACGGAGCTGATAAGAGAGAGACTCCTTCTAGCCTTCAGCAATTCAACATCCTACTTACAACTCTTGATAATATTCTTTTCAACTATGTAACAAAAGTTAATAAATCTCGTCTCATTTCATCTCCTCGTCTACTAAATCGATTCAAATTCCTGTAGTAAACAAGAGCTCCGAATACCTCCTCCCTCTATATGAACCGACGCTCCTTCGACCAATCGACGCTAAACGCTCCTACCTTAGAATTATTTCCTCTAAGCTCCTACCACGAGCGATTTGGTGGTTGACACGATCACCGCTGCCAGTCCGGAGCACCCAAAACGGAGCCAGTGTACCTGACAAAACGGAGACCTGACAGGAACTCCATTACTCGTGACAAAGGTAATATTTAAGTGATTGACTAACGAAACGCTACAGAAATCAGATTTCAATCATATACCGATACCTTGATATGCTAAGAACATTTTCTTGAACTCAATTTTGTCCCCGGAATTTGACGGGTTTGATGGACAATTTAGGGACAGTCGGACGTCGAGAGAAAAAGGTGTTGGGTGCAGGGGATGATTATTACTTATCATGCCAATAACCTCCACTTTTACCAATAAAGTAACAACAACTTTGTGAACAGTGTTTTGTGAAAATAAACTCAAATTATGTCACTTTGAGGAATGATATATATAGAAACACCACCATAGACACATTAGAATTGAAGATTCACGGTAGAGTTCCTTAATTCTACCCCAACGAGGAGATTTACAGAGACAGGAGATGTTAATAACTGCATCTCACAGCTTCCCGTTCATCTCCATGGCAGAACGCGGTGCTACACTAATACCCATTTACCCTCGCCACGAAATGAGCCAGTTCACTTCGTGATCTTGTCAGGGCCCGTTGCGTTCCCAGTCGGTCAGCACCAATCAATCGCGTTATTGCGAGCGAGCGGCCAGCGCGCCTGCGCAATGCAGACTGCGCGCGATTGCGCCAGGGGCCGCCGTGGTCGTGCACTGTTCACTCTCAGCCACCGTCCGACCTAATGATACCTTCTTGTTCGAGACGGCCGATTGTTATGCACGTTACTGGGCCGGATTCGGCTGCACAAGTCGAGCTTTCAAGTCTTGTCAAGTCTTGCTTTGTTGACGTCTTGCTCGTGTGAGTCATGGTGGGAGGATGGCCCGAAATACTCGTTGAGATTGGTGCATATTCGGAGGCGAGAGGATCAGAGCGATCTTGGGAGAAAACAATGAGCCTTTGCAAAATTCAGAAGGAAACTTGTGGGCTTAGCGGTAGCTACGCACTGAACAGGATTTTAAAGTTTATAATCAAATTATAACAGAACTTTGAAGCAATACTACCTAATTATGAAGAAGTGCTATTTATTATTGAGCTATATTTTTGCAGCTAGCATTTAGTGTTTTAGAGAACACAATCGCAATAGTCTGGGCATGATCACTTTACAAGTCTTTCTAGATGTGGAAGGGGTTTGGTGCAAACAGTGGTGGTAGTAATGATTGTTTTTTTCAAAAAAAGTCTGGTCTCTCATGGTGACAATAATAATTACATGATAGCTCACGTCCACGTGCGGACGCTTCCCCGTGAAGAGTGGTCCCCAACTCCCCACCCCCACATCCACTATCCGCATGCAACCCCCTTTTGGTTGGTACATGAGATATGCGACTTCATTGATCGAAATCCCTTTTATGAGCGTTCTGTTTGAATAACTAATCATAATTCATAAAAATATAGAGTTTTTTTACAATTCTCTTCATTTTTATTATTTTTTTACAAAATTCTTAATAACTACATGTAAATATGCCACGTTCAGCGAACCACCAAACAGTAGATCACCTCTAACGATATAATAAATAATCACAAATACAAAAAAACACACCTTCATAACTAAGACAATCAACGAATGAAATATTGTTACTGGCTGTCTTCGTCGCACCATAGAAAATGCTACCCTTTAATTCGATGTGTAATTGAAACCTTTTTACATCAATTCAATTTTAACAAAAGTGTATAATAATTATGTGTACTCATTGATTTGGCCGATTTAGCTGAAGCTCATCCGACCTCATCACCTTGCCTCCCACGAAATCTAGCCTACTAGAGTAATGCCTGAGCCGGTCGTTTGGTTGGGTTCCAAAATTGAAGTGACATCAAAATCCTGAATATCTTAAGCGTCGGTGAACATAAACGCTGAAATAAATACTACCACTCATTTGAATCGCCCCGTAAGCGTCGCCCACTAAGGATCTCCCACTAAGGGTCTCCCACTTAGGGTCGCCCACTAAGGGTGGTAACTCGAGTGCGAAGATGAGCCATGGTTCGAGTAGTCGTTGTAGTTGTTTGAAGACCCGTAGTTGCTGTAAGAGTCGACGTCCCCCTGGCTGTCGTGGTGGTAACTGCCAGAGTCATAGCCGCCGCCGCCGCTGTAGTGGTTGTTGTTGTTGTGGCTGATGCGGTGGCTGTTGATGCTGTTGAGGCTGTTGCTGTTGTACCCTTGGTTGCCGCGGTTGCTGTTGTACGCCTGGTTGCTGTGGCTGCCGGCAGGGGTGTAGTCGTAGCCCTGGGACACCTGACACAGGGACGTATGACAGTGGAGATGCGACAGTCTGACAGTTAGTGAGGAGAAAGTTAGCAAGCATGTGCAATTGAGGAAGTGGTAACGAGTCGGATGCCACTGCCAAATTGTTACACAGCATAAGGATAACCAATATCGGGGAGCAGAATGCAAAAGCTACAATAACTTGCAGGAAAATTTTTAGGTACCCGAAGAAAATGTTGAATTCCCCGAAGATGTTTGACAAGCCAAGCCGCAAATGTTGTAGTTTGTGGACTGATTCACGAAAGCGAACAGAGTTACGATTTCACAACAGGCTCTGTGTCAATTATTTGGATCAGCAAGTGATAAACAGCATTGGCAACGATGAATCCCCTGCTGCTCCGGGGATATGGGAAAATTCCAAGTAAGTAGACGTTTTAACTGAAGAGCATTAACACGATCCACCAGCGAACTAAAGTCTTTTACGAAGAAATCATAATCAAAATAGATTCCTCCACCGAACCAAACCATTTGTCAAGAAATTAAAGAGAGTCTTTAATCCTTCTGATTTCCCAAAAAGTCATGTGTTTTTCCCATGTTCCATCTGATTGTCAATTAATTGCAGGCCACCACCGATGGCATTTCTTTCAATCAGTGAAGTAGACACATACTACACATAATACACGTATTAACTATGCATTTTGTATTCGGAGTTAGTGGGAGTCTTGTTGTTTGATGGAAGTTGAAATAACATTGCCAATCAGGACCTGGGCGCGATTGTCCCTCTAGCGCTACCGACCTGCGCCTTGTCAGGGTAGAACGCCTCTCCCTCGTAGGTGACCTTCGCCTGGAAGCCGTTCTTCCAGTCGGCGGTGTAGGTGACGACCTGTGTGCGGCCATCGGGCAGCTGCACGCGGTACTGCCCCTTGACCGTGTCGCCGTCGCTGCTCTCGTGGCGTCCGAAGTCGTTGCCGCTCGCGTGGTCCTTGACGGCGTACCCGAACTGGTACGACTTGGGCTGCAACGGGGACGGCGCGGACGTGAGTGACAGGTGGCGACGACACGGTAGTTGCGGCGTGGGGAGTCGTTCAGTTGGTATTAAACCCTTCAGGCAATGTTTTTTTTTGTAACGCATTAACAATTAAAAACGAGAAAGAAATTTTGAAAAAAAAACTATTTCGAATTGCGACTTGAATGCTGAATAATGTGTCACTGGATTCCGACGAGGAATCTCATGGACTTTTATTTAGTGAGACTTTTATTTAGCATTCAAATTCCAGTTTTAAATAGTTTTTTCCAAGACTCTTCCTCAAGAAGGGACATGTAGTAGACATAAGTCTAAAAGAGATAGAAGTTAAGTAAATTGGCTGTATAAAGTCGCGTGCAAGAGTGGTTGGAAAATGATGCAATATTTTGGATAAAAGGTGTCGCAAAATTAGAAAAAAGAAATCAGATACTACCACATTTTGAGGATTTCCTACATATTTGCCCTTGCGCTTATATATTGTCGTTATCGTCAATCAATTTTAAAATAACACATAACTGTGCATTCTAACCTTATTCCCAAATACCAAGATGTTTACGCCTTTGACTTCGACATCTGTATAGGTGCCGTTGTGAAAACTCCAGTAACAATCAACTCGTTTACCCTCTCGTCGCCCTTCCATCCGGCGTCGTATCCGGACGAGGTGGAGTGTCCGTCGACGTAGCTGTTGGAGGGCGCGCCGTAGGAGGGCGCCGGCGTCCCGTACGACGTGGACGGCCGTCGGTTGTAGTCCGAGGGCGCCACGTAGTCCGCCGCCGCCGTCGCCGCCAGCACGAGCGTCGTGCCCAGGAGAGCCTAAGGGGGAAACCGCCAGGGTGAATAAGACCGACTGTTTTGCAAATAACGTATCGTAATTTCCGCTTGACGTCCTCTTCATTGAATATGTGTCGTTTTGTTCGAACTCTGATTAGAAATACTAGGGGTGTGGAAAGTTGCGTCGATGGAGGAACTGACGAAGGGGTTTGCAATGAAGGTGGGTTTCTCTGGTAGCAGGAGATGTGAGTGCGATTTTGACACCCATTCAGCATATTGCTCTTTTAGCGAAGTTAAAAAAAAAATTGTATTTCTAAAATTATGAAATCGAAAAGATTGGTTCTGAATGTTGGTTCATATGAAAATCTCTGGAAACTAATGAGATGACAAGAAAATATCGATGTTGTTCGTTGTGCGGAATTTTGACATGATTTTATCACGTCTAATGCATTGACCTTCAGCCAGCGACGTATAACTTAACATGGAGACCCAAATGCGCGGGTAGAAACTGAATAATCCCCCTTTCTCTTAGCATGGAGACCCAAATGCAAGTGTAGGAACTGAATAATCCCCCTATCCCTAAAGTGTAGAATCTTAACAATCTTCGTTGACCCCTAGCCAAATCCCCTAGCAAATCTTACAATCCCATAGCTGCAATTCCACAGTCACAATCCCATCGTAGGTACGGCGTTGTGTCATTGCGAGCCGTAATCTCTCGACGAAAATCGCAATCCATATTTCACCACGATGTCGTTCCTTTTCACACACACAATGAAGCTTCTCAGTCATATCACTTGTTTATGATATGGAGAAAAACAACGCGTCGATGAATGGAGCAATTAATCGTGAGAAAACGCTCATAAACAAACGAAACCGCGAGTGACCGAACCGACCTAATTATTATTCGTCCGATCTCGGATAAAAACTCTCTCTGTCTCGCGCATTTCACTGCCATCTCTTAGAGTCGAGGCGGCGGTGTTCGTTATACATTTAATTCGAACGCTTTTTACGCACGCCGGCCAATTTGTCACGCAAACGTTTGACATGTCCCGGAAGAGCGTTCAAAATGCGTTACATCACGCGCTTGTCATTGTTTCTCTTCGGGCTTAATTGTTAATTAATTGTCCATGGTTGAAATGCAACAAATTTTTAAAACTTAGCTAATGAGTCACTTCTATATATTGTTGCATACGTAAAGACTATGAATAGAGGCCATCATTAAAACAGGCTAATAGCTTAGAAATTTAGCGGCCCGGAGTCACGTGATCCTAGCTATAGATACATGTTTTAGCTGGCATCGATTGACATCGATTCTTGGATCGGAATTCAATGGAAGCCTTGCGTCGTTATATTGCAACTTCTGGTAAAATTATTGTTGCTCTAATATGGAATGTGTGACAAAAACTCCTTATTTGGTTCATAAACATCAAAGCTTTATTGATAATGGCATATAAAATTAAATGTTAGCGCAATAATTCGTTTTGAATATTTTAAACATTCTTCACCGTTGTTAATTTGTTTACTGTGAAAAATTCATTTTTTGTGTTTTACTAAGAGTTTTTAAAATTTAGTGAATCAGGGAAAAGCTAAATAATATACAGTTCTAGAGTCAGTCACTTATACATGAGGGCAAATAATTCCTATCAGGGCTCGAACCAAAGCAGTGTCAACACTTAACCCTCGGGGTAAAACGATGAACAGCCAATCACTGACGGGCATTCGCAGATTAACAGGAACAATCACCAGGGTGATAACAAAATTACCCCTGTTTTTACCCTAACTCTGCTTTGTGGATCCAGACCCAGAAAAGCACAAGTGGGCAAAAGATGATTCGCTCTGAAACTGTTTTTGAAAATGCGTATGTTCTTCCTAAATTTTGTACAGGTGTCGGCTCTCAGTGGTCCGTGAAGGAATTAACAGTATGTTAGCAAAAATTAACAGCAGGGGCGTAACTAGAGGGGATCGGGCATACCAGTGCTCGGAGGCCTCGGTCTGAGGGGGGCCTCCGACACGATTTTTGGGCCCGCAGAGGCCCAAGTTAATCCGAAAAAATGCGACGACGTTTTTTTCAGTGAATTAATTGTTTACGTGAAGCGAGGTAGGTGACGGGTGACAAAAATCTGGGAGTACGTTTTCCTCCCGGGAGGGGGCTCTGGTGGCTCCGATTTGAAGTTACGCCACTGACCAACAGACTCTGATTGAACTTTGACAAGTTAACAACGTGTTAACAGACCCCTGACAAAACCAAGCCTTTTTTTATTGTGCATGTAATTTGAGATGTGACGTCTGTATATGTATGGAGACATCTCAGGATTGAAACTAGTAAATACCCAGCAAAGCATCGGCCACCATGTACTAAGTTGGCCTCCTGCGTGTTTATATTGTTTGATTTTAGATTTCTGAACACAATCAGTCTGGATTTGAACTTCAGTGAACACAGAATCCACATTGCAAAAAAATGTTAACAGCAAATAATCCAAGTACATACCTATACATGTTTTTTATAAACCTACATTAGATAGTAACGTGTATACTTCGATTGTGCTTGCAACAAAAAAAGTATGCTGTCAGAATTATTTTCCCCACACTGATGAGTTCTACCAGTCCCTTTAATGCCTAAGAAAGTTTGTCGGTAAGTTTTCAAAATTCTCCACCTGAAATTTGAAGTACTAGCTTTGGCCGCCGCATATAGACGTCAGCACCACGAGGACACCATCGACATTGTCGTACACCACAAACACGCCACCTACCTGCAAGTATCCCATTTCTGCTGCTGCTGCTGCTGCTGCTGATGCTGCCGTTGAAATAATATGTCCTGGCAACCTAATCCACACACAGTCAAAAACAGTTTGAACTACTACAGACGCCGACATTCTTTTATATCGTTGCGTGCGTCGGCGGCCGCGGAGGAAGGGACGCCGATTGTTGTGTCCATTGTTAGCGAGGGAGAGAGAGACAGGAAAGGAGAGATGGTGCGTGGCGGTTGAGAAAGAAAGAGCGGGAGAAAGATCGCACGATATTATTGCGAGCAGGCCGCGCGCCGCGATTCGGGGTGCCCTGCGCCGCGCGCAAGCCAAGCCGTGGTTACGACGACGACGACGACGACGACGACGACGACGCCGAGTGGGTGGGTGGGTCTTCCGAGTGGAGCGTGCGATACTGGCGCCCTGCGCAGCGCGTGGACGCGCTCACGCAATCGGTGCTCTCGACAAGATTCACTTAAGGATGCCATAAATTAAGCCGGGCTTGGTTTTTAGTGGGAAAGCTTTCTGCCTCGCTATTTAACTGCAATACTTTTATAATGGCTTTATTAACGTAATTCCAATCTGTGTCTTGATATTGTTATGAGATGTACGAACTATGCATTGCATTTAATGTTGGCCGTTGAAGATTTTTAGTCAATTAGGGTTGGATTTGGAACACCCTCATTCTTAAAGTCTTGATGACACTTGGGACGTTTTTTCTTATCAAGAGAAAATCTGCACAAAATTAATGTTTTTGACTGTATGGAGATGAATTCAATTCGCCATGTTAAATACAACCCATCAAGATTTTCTGTAGCTGGCCATGACTCATTGCATGCCATACAGTGCCGATATTTTGACATAGGGCGAGCCAATATGATCTATAAGTAGTACAATATCGTTTATTGAGAAACGTCTAAAACGTTGCACAAACGAATGTATTAAATTGTTTTGTGGAGTGCGATTGGTAGAGCGAGCAATCTGTGCAACATGATGGCATGATGTCGCTCCTACGCACTATGGTGAAGATGGCGCTGGGGAATTCCTCGCGGGACCAGCAACATGGAACAAGTGCGAAGGTGTTGGTACCTACTTCATATGGGTGGGCCGTTTCGGGCCAGCTCACGACCTGTACGTGGTTTAGTAATTTCGGTTTGCAATCGAATAAATTAATTTGAAACACATTTTATGTTGCTCCCCTTTTTTGGAAGTCACAACTGAAGGACGATTGGCGTAGTTGTTTGGAGATGATCTAAAGACCATTCGACGAGGCAGTTGACCGCTTTGCATGGAAGCATTATAGCCGTTGAAGAAGTAAGAGGATTGGGAAGCAAATAAAGACATACCTCTAGAGATACAAATATGCAAGCACTGTCGTTAAAGAAAGATACATTTTCTCACAAACCAGGTAGGTATATGTCACATCCACGCAACTTTAATGATGTTACACAAAATACAATGCCCGTAATTTTGCTTAACAGTAGGTACACCAATCACCATCTGGAGATAGTGATTTTATGGCCAGATGATGGGGGCAACTGCAGTTGTTCAATTGGTCTATAAACAGTTTAGAATATCATGCAGTCACAACTCATACAAATTATTGTAATTACTTTAGAATGTCATTTGAAGTCCAGAGACTGTCTCTAAGCAGCCTGTGATGGGAAACCGGAATATTCACTCGATGTTGAAAGGGTTGGTGGTCGTCGCACTCATTTTCAGAGCGCAAGAATTTCAAGATTTCGCAAATTAAGGAGACAGATCTGTTCGCCTGAAGGTGGCATTCAGACCAAAAGTTGCCGAGTTCTCGAGGCCACATCGTTGAAGTTATCATTTCAATATTTCAGAATGTTGTTAAAGACAAAATACGTAAATTAGGGCGACCATGGTCCTTTTTTCGAAAATTTTACCCCGGAATGCTAGAACATACCCCGAAACTCTTCATTTTGACCCTTTTAGAGCCATTGTAAACGAAAGTGCAAAGAAAAATTGGGTGAAAGGGCTATGAGCGCTATTATTAACGTCTTTTGTCTGCAACATACTGAAATATTAAAAATTATAACTTTATCTGCGTTGCCGTGAGAACTAGGCAACTTTTGATCTTTTTCTAGAAAAAAATTTGCTAATTGTGCGATTTTTTCCACCCTGGAAATATTTTTTCGACCAAATTTGTAAAAATGTGCACTGCGTGTCTTACAACATGTGTCTTACAAGTGATGTGACTCATACCGATAGGAGGCGATTTACTGAAACTGTTTTGATTGCCATAGGGAAGACACTATTGGAATACAATTAATCAAATGATTACGGGGCGATAATTAGCCTGGGCGAACGTAACTACCCGTCAATTCATCAAAGTCCAAGGCACAGTTTCATTATTTTGATAGTCCAAATCTAAACACGACCACTCCTCCGAGCAAATGGCATCTCTGCAGAATCCGATCCGCGTGAATTGGTGCTGACGAAACGCTCTCCCGTCAGAAGAAGACAACGAGTTGGCAACACCTTTGCAGAGTCCGCAACACTCACGCAATTGCGTCATCCCTGTCAGTCCCAATACTCTTCGATTGGTCCAGACCCGAAGCCGTTGCATAGCGACCAACAAAGCAGTCCATTGTTGAGACTCGCTCACCGATCGAGGCTGTGGTCTTGGTCTGTGCTGCAGATTGTTGTGAGGTGTCAATCGCGGTGTTGTGCGTGGTCCGTTGAGTCATCGTGGCGGCCGGGTCCGATCACGGATCGCGCGTGTCTCGGCGGTAATGCCCGGGCACGACGCCCTCGTTCGCGGCGTCCGCTCTACCTGTCCGCGTCGTTGCGCCATCGAGAGCACGCGGCCGGCCATCGGGGCCCGGCTCGGGGCTGCCAGTTCTGTTGCCGCTAACGGGCAGGTCCGCGTTGACACAAGCAATTGCAGAGATTGGTTGCGAAGTCTGTTATGACTTCTATCGTAGAAAGTTTTTTTGCTATGATTTTTGGTTTCTGAGCAATACGTGATAGTTGCTTGATCAGATTATAGTTAGATTGGTCATCGTTTATTAATTTGCGATTATTTTTAATGCACTGCATTTGAAAACAATCGTGCATGCCGAGAGTTGCATGAAAGGGAATCTTGTTATGCTGTACACCGACCAACAACCAATTAACTTCTACCCACAACTCGAGCTCGGATAAAGGATCATCGTCTTTCACATCTAACCCATCGTCATAACAAAGAGCAAAGTTGACTAATAAAAATGTTCGGAACATGTCTCGAACTAGTCATTAACAGAGCATCATGGTGTCGGTCAATCAACTCCGATTACTTCCCGTGTTGGTCAGACAAAGTTCAGAAGCCTATAGCGCGAGGTTCAAACATCGTATATACAGTCTCCGGAAGTTCTGTATGCACCGAAAACGGCTGACAATCATGAATAATGAGTCTACCTGACCTAACTCCATATCGGTAGCAAGAACCGGCATGGAATCGAATTTTCTCTCAGAGTTTTCTCCGCAGAGTACAGAGTCAGATAACGATCGATAAATACAAGTACAAGCGTATCGTGAAACAATTGCTACAGGCGTGCAAGTGGAATCAATTACCCAGGTACACCAATCGACCAATGCGTGGCGTGACATGGCGTGGCGTGGCGTGGCGTGGCGTGGCGTGGCGTGGCGTGGCGTGGCGTGGCGTGGCTTGACATGGCGTGCGTGGCGTGACGTGGCGTGACACCCAAGGCGTGCCAGGCTAGGCCACGCACTCGATTGCATCAAGCGGTGCAGTATGTACGCACCGGGCGGGGGTCGAACCGGGCCGCGTTGTTGATATTTTTGTTTCTATTTTAAATTTTCGTGATTAGAAGGAACCAGTTGGGACATCAGGGACCTTGGAATTCGCGACATGATTTTTGGTCCACGAGTGCTAAGGAGAGATCAGATATCGTTACAGCCGGATGTAACTCATGACCTTGTGCTTTTTCCAGAAATTTATATAAATCTTGCAATTTTCAGCGTTCCTTTGCCAGGTATACGAAATCACATTTTCCAATTTTTAGAAATTACATTTTTAAACCCTTTGTCGTTGATTTGCTGTCTTGCAGCTTTTACGAAGGATTTTCATTATTTCTATGTAGAACATAAACAAAGAATCGAAAGAATCGAATGCATAATCAAAAGGAATACAATGAATTATTATTATATTATTATTATTATCGATTCCGTTCGCAAGGTCATAAAGATGTAGACATAGTGCTAGTCTGTGAGAAAAATGATATTCTGATTTTTAAGCTTTGGTGTGACTATCCCAATGCTAGGAGAATTGACTGGTGGGAAAAATGACATACGAGTCAGAATTGCGAATTGGGCAAAAGTGTTGAAAGTAACGCTGTTCCCTCCTAAACATCTTTTTCTATTGTGTTACACTTTTCAAAAACAAGTTTTCAACCAACAAAAAAAAACCATCTCACCCGAACGAAAACAAAACCATTCATTAAACCATAGAACCTGAAAGCTTTTCATGTGAACAAAACGCCCCGACCCGATCTTTTGGCGCTCGCTCGAGTCTCGAACTACTTTCCTCCGGCACGCAGCATCCGATGCCGAAACTGTAACGCGCCGAATCCGACAACAGCAACAGCAACGCGAAACGGTGAGCCCTCATAATTACAAGTGCAACAATCGGAATACAATTAGCCGTCTAGATGCGGAGAGGCGTTTCGCAATCAACGTTATCGGCCGGCCGCGAGCGCATTCGGTCCAGATTCTCTCCTCTGCACGGAGGAGCGGTGGTCCATTGTCTCTCGGATTCGGACAGCTCCCTTCGCGCCAAAATCGGCGGGTTCCGAAATCGCTTAACCGCTCGGCGGTGGCAATGTGGGAAACTACTCGCGAACGGGGATCGTATATAATAATACAAATGACTCTGGGTTTCGCAATAAATAAAGACCGCGCAAAAAGATTTTTGATGAAACTCTTTATACACCGTGTTATAAATTGAGCCACTATATAATAAGAACTCCCATTGTTATTGAGTGTCTTGGAGAATGCACCGCGAAGCGATGTCCAGACAGAGATAGTGTCAGTCTGTGGTGAGGCAATGCACACAATTTGCCGGTGGTCCTCCTGAGATTTAGGGGGCAGAGCGATGTATGCAGCTGGTGCGATAGTGTGTTCTTGCACCCATGTGTGCTACACTTTTTGATATGGGATGGGAATCTTTTAAAGTGATAACATTCTCTGCGCGTGTTAATTATGATATAACATCGCCCCTCCATCCCAGTCACAACCAGCGATGTCTGCATTTGTAATTGTAATTGATAATTTATTTCCATTAGTTTCTGCAGAAACTTTGAGGTACAGATAGCGACTGTGGTCGAGATCTTACAATATGATTAAGCCAATAATGATATTATTATTGTTTTTACTGACAATTACTACAACTAGAGCCATTAAAATTTTATTGCTTTGAAGGATACTGGCAAATTGTATTTGTAAAATGAAGGGAACTATCACTGGCTGAATTGCGTTCGAGGTGGCAGTCGACTGCTGAAGATTTACCAAAGAACCACGCCGTTCTTCTGGTGCTTTCAGGGAAGGTCAGTAACGGCTTCGCATGCCATGAAACACGGACAAAATCATGGCACGTATGTCGAGCTATACCTAAATGTTGACCTAACCGCATACTTAGCAAAGTGCCAAGTACCATCGATAAAAACAAGTTCTGTGTTGATCATGTTATGCTTCAGATTTCTGAAACATCGCAATTCTGTACGGTGCGCTGGAGAATGCAAACGTTTATCTCCAGCCAGCAATCTCTACTCGAGAGAGTCTTTTCACCGACGTGATAGCAATGCAAATCTCCTCCAAAGTCCAGCACGGCGTGAAACGGCTAGTTGCCGCGCGCGTTTTAGCGATGTCCGACCGCACAATGAGTGGAAGGAGGGTCAGTAATTAGTCCACCGGAATTCATCTACCTCCGTGTAAACGCATGCAAACCGTACGAGCGATCTTGCAGACACTAACGACTTCCTACTATGTTGTAATTCAATTTCAGCTGTTATCCAACGAAAACCCACTACGAAAACCAAATAATATAATATGGTCTTGTTCAAACGTAACACGGCCTGAATGGTAACCACACTTGCATTCGTTTCGAGGTAATTGCTAATTCAAAAAACCTGGAAGCATTTTATATACATTCAAAAAGAATTAATATCCTTGTTGTTATCTCATCCATTGTTCTTGACGGCAACGTCCTGGGAACTCTCGTGGCGTTACACATTTCGTTTTCGTCCGAGCGGCAGCGAATGACATTGCTTTACTTTCGCCCCGTCTGCCGCGCTGACCGAGTGACTGGCGTCCGGCAGCCTTGGGTTCGATCCCAGGCTGCCGCGCTGCGACGCCGATTGCGATGACTCTGTCTTGTCCGTGGTCCGCGTTGTCATGGCGATGGATGTGCAGTGTCTGCGCTGCGGATCGACGGTGACGTCTCTGTTAGTACCCATGGAACTGAGTAGGCTGCGAATGCGGTCTTTAGAAGCCTCGGCAAGCTCTAGCCGTATAGATTGTAATTTCTATTAAATCAGAAAATTGGAGAAGAACTTAGCTGCTGTTTCACGTAACTTGGAAGAATGAGAACTTGATTTTTTCTACTTCACTATAGCAGAATCGCAAACGAACGTATATCTTCTAAAAGATTCTCGTTTTGTTTTAGTTGTAACCACCCTAACCAGCTTTGCACTTTTTAGCGTTTCACCTAGAATGGCTTACTCATATCAGGCACAGCCTCACACGAAATTATACCATGCTTTTAAGAGGCCACCTCTCGGTAAATCCTTTAACCCCCACCCCCACTTAAACTTGGAATGCAGAGGTCCAAGCGAATAGAGAAATGAACCCATATATGTTTTCCTATCTTAAATTTTAAGATATCAGTAGGTAGATGTACTCTTCCTTCATTTACTGGGATCTTAAAATTAAAGATTGGAACAAATATAGGAGTCCATTACTCTATTCGCTTGGTTCTCTACATTTAGTGTTTAAGAGGGGGTGTGGAACACTCTTAACCAAAGTGGTGGCGGCCTAACGACATCCTACGTGACAATAATTGTAGACCAATTTTGGTCTACAAAGTTTTGGCGTTGACGTTTATGCATCGACAAAATTGCTCGGCGTTGAACGAGCACTCCCTCCCCAAGGTGCGATAGTTACATTACATTCACAAGGTTCAAGGTATACATAATAATAAAATGCACATGCATCTCACACAATATCGGCACACTTTGACTTGTAATCGTTCTGCGCACGGAGCGTTTAGCGACGCGTGATGGCGCGCCATTAATTGCTGGCCGCCAAACGCCCCGCGCCTCGACGCGGCGAACAATGCCCATCTGCTTGACGGGTGCAAGGCACTCGGCGCCCGAAACGACCGACCGACGCCGTGCGATCCGCGAGCAGTTCCAACAGGTGCACTACAATGTCTTGCCGCCTTCCGGTGCATTCATCGGTCGCTTGATATGTTTATTGTTTCGCGGGTAGTTTGGCATTATCCGCGTTTCTTTTCTTGAATTGAATTGGTGATTAAAGACTGATTAAAATGGAGTGAGATTGCAAAGCTTGTTACACATCATGAAAAATTTCCTTTTTTCTGTCAGAATTTTCTGATCTGTCAAAAGTTGTTGACATCAGTTGGCAAGTTAATGCAACGTCATCACAATAATTTGACTTATTTATTAGTTGACGTTCTTAGGTTCCGTTCTGTGTAGGATAAGTTTTTACTTCGGTTTGTGGTTATAGATTTATTTTCTAGTTTACGTTGTTAGTTTCCGTTCTGTGTATCGTTAATTGAAGTTTTGACATCGGTTTGTGGTAGATTTCGCGACGCCCAAGAATTCCTCGGCCGCGTGCAACCGAAAGTGACCCACGGTGCCGAGTGTAGGTGCATCACGTCGCGACGACGGCGTCGTGCCGATGCACTTTTAATCAGGATGCAGCGCGGAATGCAGCGACATGCACCGAGTGCAGCTGTTTGTTGTCGACACGGACACGTTCACGACTAGCGACCAGACGGGAACATTGTTACAAGTCTCGGGGGAAGAGTTCCAATTATCGTGGTCGGTTATCTGTACGGCGACGTGGAACGGGTTTGCCTGTTTGAAGCATTAGGTCTTGTTAGAGTGCTGCAGTTAAGCAACACTGCGCTGTGACTTGTGTATGGATGGGTGACCGCCTTGCACGTGGTCGGTTCTGTTCGGAGAGAGGTTGGACGGGGTTGGAGGCAACACTGTGCCGCATCGGGTGTTGGTTTGGTCGACCCCAATCCACTATGGTCCGTTCTGTTCAGAATCAACCTCTTCAAATGTGTGTTCTAAAATACAGGTTTTTCTGGTACCTTTAATTGCCGAAGCATGAGCACATGCAAGCATTTGTTGATTATTAAAGTACATCGTGCAAAAAGTTGACGTATCTTTAGATTGAATCTAATGCAAGGGACACCAACTGTAAACACATTATACCAATGATACCTTCGGAATGGAGGAGGGGTCGGCAAGTTGAATTCCCAAACAAATCATACCTGAAAATGCTATAAAAATTAACGACCGATCGACCATTATATTTGAAGCCATTGGTACAATACACAGTAGCAACTGTTGCTTACGGTCGCAAAGTTACAATTTTAAAGTACGGAGCAAATTTCGCGTAATCAAAGCAAATCGTTGCATGTAACTTGTGAATTGTGATTGGTGATGCTGCATAAGACACGCGACCTTCCGACATGAGTAAGTACCGCAAACCCTCTTTGAAACATCGCTGCAGCATGAAACGCCGCGACTCCGGCGATCTTGAAGGCTCTTATTAAAAATTATACTTGTGTCCAAAATTAATTCCAGGCCATTGTTTATCCGACACACACGGGGTTAATTAAAAATCCATTTGTTCTCGACTTGTGCTCAATACAACTGAAATCTAAATCTCTCGGTTGACCGGCCGCTGGCTGCCACGGCGGCTAAGGTCAGATCCCGCGACGCGATACGATATAGGCAGGCGAAATATGCAATCTGATTTCATATCGTAAAGAAGGAGACGTAGCATCATCGCTGAATTATTCGTGACCTTGCTATCTTCGATACAAGCGTGAATGTTTTCACAAGACCTGATAACAATGAGAGTGTGTGTGTGTGGGTGAAATGCGCCCGAGATGCGCGGAAGAGATGTGCGTGCCATTATCGCTCGAGATCGGTGCGGGTCCATTGTTTTGGCCATCTTCTTGATCGGCTTCTGTTTAGTTTTCACGTAGCTCTCAAGGTCACGCTCTTTGCGCCGCGGCGCGGGAGAAATTCGTGTTAATTTGCGTTTAAATTCATAATGCAAACACCAAATCATGGGTAACGCTTTGCGGACGGAACTACACGATGAAGCGAACAAGTTTCTTGAAGAAAACCGGAGAAAAGGTTGAGATCTAGTGCGATAAAAACGTGTTTTAGTAACTTTTGCTTTGAATTTGATAGAGTTCAAAAATGGCAGAATAATGAGGAATTTTGCTTGATCGAAATTATCTTTTTTCTTAGTTTCTTTAAAGACAGAAACAAAGGCGATGGTTTTCATATGCCTTCTGCCATAATCTTTCGCTATAAAAACCGCTGCGCTCAACTTCAAAGCAACACAAGTTGCGTTCGCGAAGCTCTAGTCTACAAACTTGAGATCACTGACCACACGAAGGCTCGTCATCGATAAACGCTTGTGCAAAAAGATTGAAAAAAATAAATCCGGTAATTTAATGCGATCGCCATGAAATATTCCCATGCGAGAGGCGAGCATTGTATTGTATTTTTTCCATGATTGGTTACTATATAACATTAATGATTGTAAAGTCAAATATATAAACGTAGTACATAAGCTACATAAAATGAATTATTTCAATGCCTGATTTACTCTTTGTGTTCTAAAAAGGAATCAACTGAATAAAAACAATTTTTAAATAAAAATTCTTTCAGTGCATTTTTAAAAGCATTTACATTTACATTTGGTCGGTCCTGGCAATCTGTTAAATAATTTGGCGCCCATTTTCGTTGGTCCTCTATGACCATTTGTCTATTTTGTACATGTTTTGCCTTATGTCCTTCCTATTTCTAAGATCATGGTCATGCACTTGGTCAATGGTTTGAGTATTGCTACAATTGTCAGTATATACAGTCAATACAGTATATTGACTATATTGTGCTATACATTTATATAAGCACGGCAAAGTTAAAATTTCCTGTTTATTTTTAAAAAACCTAACGCACAAGTCCTTAAAGTAAAAATAATAATGTGCATGGGTGGCTCGCCGACTTCCCTCGGGTAGACAAAGACTCACTCCTCTCTCATGCTAGAAATGTTTAGTTTTTGACAACAAGTGACAACTTTTCGAGCGGTGTTTTCCATTTTTGAAAAAAATTTGAATGCCAACGGCGAAGCACGCTTTAAATTCCTGTCGTTTATAACGGTGTGAAATTTATGTATATATAGGCATAATTTGAGTGCGAATAACTTCAAGATGATGCAGTTACACAAACATGCCGGCTAATAACCCAAAAAATCCGAATATTTTCCGTCATACGTCCATGTGTTTTTTGCAGATTTTAAAAACGAGTTTAAAAACGATTTTCGCAGAGCGTCTCATACGAATCTGCTCAGGGAAATTTCTCCCATCCACAATTCTGCCCATGCAGTTATGTTGTGTTCTGAGATTCCCACTGTGTGTAGTTATAGTTATGTAATGGAGGAACATTCCCACGAGGAAGAGGCGTGGATATATGAACCATAATGTTTAAAACCATGGGTTAACCTGTGAGCTTCTAAATAGTTTATTCATTTATACTGTAATTACAAAATTTAAAGATAATTATTCCACTAGCCCTTCGGCTTCGAAATGTTTAAATGTGTAATAGCAACCTTTTATTGTCTTAAAAATTAAAATCTGTATGAAAAGGTACAGCCATTTTCTTTTCTTTAGGACCACACCAATTGAAGCCAATTGAATTATAATATACATGCGCATAGTAATTGGTTGTGCCACTGTCATATTACAGTCAGCAATATTCGGATATTCCCTCGCCCATCTGAGAATACAGTGGTGTAGTAGAGGGGATACACGGGTATACGCCGTATACCTAATAACACTTTTCGACACCGAGCGTATAAAAAAAACACAGAGTATCGCGCAATAAATAATATTTGCAAAACTTTGAATTGGGTTTTGCAAAGACAATTCTTACTCTCGCCAAAATGCATGCAAAGTAGTAACTCAAATTGCATAGTTTTAATCCTGTGTACAGTATACAGTAGATCTAGATGCAGTAGGCCGTGTACAGTATACAGTAGATCTAGATGCAGTAGGCAGTGTACAGTACAGTAGGTACTGTACTTAATGGTCGTATTATCTGTGGTATTATTTTGGTCATTGGTTATGGTTTGGATTCTTACTAAGCCTTTCATCTTAAAACCTAACAACCTAAAAATGTAAAAAGTAAATCATCCCCCCCCCCCCCCGCCGCCCCCCCCCCCTCCCGCTAGGTAGTACCCTGGTCACCTAGCGTATACCCAAAAATAAAACTAAGACTACACCACTGTGAGAAAATGACGCTCAGCACAAACTGATTTTTCGCTGGAACACGATTTTCATCGTTCGCTGCGTGTTTATAACTCTTGTTTGTGTTCGCAGTCTTTCTATATGGAGGCCTCCTGGTGTCGGTTCACTCGCGAAAGTACGAAATCTCGTGAGATTTTAACGGATCGCTAACACTTCGGGATCATCAATCAATTTCGGTGAAACAATCAAAGCGTTGCGAAGTTGAGCTGACCATCACGACCTGCGCTGTGATTTATTGCCTCGCTGAGTCTCATCTAAACTTTTATTTATTACTGAAAAGTATTTATTAAATCAATTTTAACTTTGCCCTAGGGCGTCTCGAGAGCAATTGATGTTGCGCTGATGGTTAGCGTACCTGTTTGTAGTGGATGAAATGGTGAAGGAAGAGTGTTGAAAACATTTGGCAATTTATGTGAAGTTTAACTTTTTATTCGATAAGTAATGGGCTATATAGGTAAGCAAATTTTAATTCAACCCGATTTTGCGTTAGAGTAAAAACGACTGAATTTTGTATGAAATTGCAAAATGCAAATAAAATGAGGATGAAGTCATGCGGATCTAAAAATTACAGGCAACATTTTAATAAAATATGTCAAGATTTTCAGTTCTACATTGTCGACCCTTGAATGGTTGTTCAAGAACGATCAATCCGATTTTGCTGAAAACGCTCAGCAGGCGTTTTTTTTTTTTTTGATAGACGTGCGCGTGGAAGCCGTCGTGGTCCGCGGTGTACTTGACGCTCTGCAGACGACCGTCGGGCAGGAACACGTGGTAGGTGCCCGACGTCCCGAGGGCGTCGCGACGCTCCGAGTGCCCGAAGAAGTTGCCGCCGCGTTCGTCGCGCACCGCGTACCCGAACTCGTAGGCGCCGCCCGTCTGCACGCGGGGAAGAGTGGGGGCGTTTAGCGGGCATTGGATCGAGACGGAGGGCGTTTAGCTGGCATTGGATCGAGACGGAGGGCGGAAGGTGAGATGGGATTCTAATTTATTAACATTTATCCAGGAGAAGTTTGAAAAAAATCTTCTAATGTAATTGAATTTTAATTCAACCCGATTTTGCGTTAGAGTAAAAACGACTGAATTTTGTATGAAATTGCAAAATGCAAATAAAATGAGGATGAAGTCATGCGGATATAAAAATTATAGGCAACATTTTAATAAAATATGTCAAGATTTTCAGTTCTACATTGTCGACCCTTGAATGGTTGTTCAAGAACGATCAATCCGATTTTGCTGAAAACGCTCAGCAGGCGTTTTTTTTTTTTTGATACGCAAACGCACAAACGCACCAACACACAAAATACACAAAAATGACTTTCTTCGTGGGGGGGGGGGGGGGGAGAGTCGTTTTGCATGCAAAAATAACAATAAAAATGTAAATGCAATCAGAACAAAACTACTGTATGGAAATCAGGCAAGTTCTGCAAGAGAAGTCTGCAGGAGTCTAGTTTCCCGCTTTCCACGCAGATGGCAGCACCAAACGCGTTTCGACGCCGCTACTTTCGACGCTCGACGTCGCAGCAGCAGCGACCTCTCGGTATCGACGCACTTTCTCCGAGAACCGAGTCGTAGCTGGCTATAACGCCCAGTCATGTTCACAGTTTGTTATAGTTCATTCGCGAATTACTGGTCAAATCCACTGCAGGGCTTCGGACAATGCCATTGTTACCACAGATAATGTATCTTGACGTGTGTCAAGAATTTGCACCAACTCTGTCCCTTTCTCAGCCCTATGTTGCCAATGTTCGGGGAAACCCCTTCACTGCCAATCATCAGGCAGGTAAGCCCACAAGAGGGACGAAAGTGACAACGCAGCTATTTGCAAGGAGATCCGTCAGTTGTCACTCTCGAAGAGAACACAATTGAGCTAAGCAGAGCTTACAAGAGTCGGCACGCGTCTTCCTACCCCAAAATCTCAAATGGTTTTGACCAGTAATTCGTTCTTTACGTACTATACACTGCCACAGAGAACCTTTATCAGAGACCCCTTGGCGCAAGGCCAAAGCTCGTGGCCTCACAGACGTGCGTAGAGTTAACGGGGGAACAAATATATGGTCCCAAAAAGCACACCGTTTTCTATGCCCGTGACCTTGAAAGCAAGTGTTGTGACAAGGCATGGCAGCCATCGACAGCACACATTGGATTTCTATCCGAGCACACAACCAGCGCCTTCTAGGCGAAAATGTTTCTCAGTGGTCTTATGGCGCGAATGTCGCTAGGAGGCTGTGGGAAATGGCAGAATGAAAAGTTGCTAACGCTTGAATCAGTGCTCAAGGTCAAAGCCATCTAGAGCATTTTCGCCGTACGAGCAAATCGAAACAAATCCATTCAGAAGGCGCTGGCAAGTGGACAGGAACATTGTGAAAATTATGCATGCTTGTCCAAAAGGCAAACGGATGCAAATAAGTCCGCAGCTTTCGTATTATACCCTTAAAATCTATATAGAGATTCATTTAGCTGATGTGCTAACTGACACCTCCATTGCAATAAGATGTTGAATTAACTATACTAGATAAGTAAGGTTCGAAAATTGGAGTGTTGGCTAAATCCTAGATGCGGCCTGCGCCATGTCAGCCACTTGTGACCAAGACATATACCCACAGATGAAGGGTTTTTCGATATTGTAGACAAGCCAGACTTCAGAGATGCTGCGCTCGATGCTCGTGTTTCAAAGGGGCTTCGCCTTATGATTGCACATGCAGTTCACTGATCAATAACATTGATTACCACTTTTAAAACCCAAACTTCGAAACAAAATACCTCGGTGTAACCCTAGAGATTCAGTAACTGTGTAGGTTACAAAACTTACAACTGTGTACAGCTGTGAAAATGCGTCAATGACGTAACGTCCTAATTATTTAGAAGCAGAGACGGTAGAAACGGTAAGTATTTAAACAAAGCGATTTACACTTCATTGCAATTAGTATAATTTTACTTCCTAATTGATTGTGTTTTATTTAACCTTTTGGATGACAATCGAATGTGTAAAATAATTATTATTGCATGTCACCAGAAAGTTGAATCGAAGGTAGCGTATTGCACGCACAAAAAGATTAGAGAAAGCGTCACTAAAATAAAATGTTTCAATCAACTAATATGTTTTATTGACCATTTAAATTTATGGCATCTGTGATAATAACATCAACAGGCTATCAAACACACATAAAAAAGTATCTGAATACAACTAGGTGATCAAGTGAACCTACTGTGGTTGCACATATAAAACAAAGTAACAATCTTATAAAATATAACAACAGCTTTAAACTTAGATTACAATACTTGAACAATAACAGCAGCATCAACAAAATCATCGGTATAGGTCAAAGAACACCAGCAACATCAGCCTTCTTTAAACTCACTGGGGGACAACCTCAATGTTAATACCGATTTATAAACAAATGCCAGTATGCTGTCCATCAGTGAGATAACATGTATTGCATGTGCTATATAGGACTTATATAGGCACACGAATGTATATAACCTACAGTATATGGGGTGTAAACTAAAAAGGCAATTTCTAGTAAAATCTCTTGTAGTTTACATCTCTGGTATTCCGTGCATGACACAGCTGAAGAAGTTGGAACAAAATAGTCCTGGGACTCGGAAAACAGATTTGTTTGATTGCGACGAATTTAAAAACATGAAACTACAAAACGAAAGTCCACTGATGCGTCGAGCGAACTTCAGCGAGGACACTTGACGTAATGGAGACGCAGCCTAGAACGGAAGTCGAGGGGGGGCACAGTTCGATTCGAATTCGCACTTGGCATTGGGGCGTTTCACCAGCGAGGAATTAGACAATCTGTGATCAGGCAACCACTCACGTGAAAACGCCCCCCCCCCTCGAACGTTTCAACGGTAAAAGAGTGCCGGGAATCATCGGCGAGCTCCGTCTATTCGTACGCTGGTGCCGAGCAGATTCTTGGGCAAATGGAATCTGTGTCTCTTTCGTTCGCTGGGAACACGCATTGATTGCGAATTGCGCGCTTGGATTTACGCAAGACTCTATATTATAGACAATATAAAGACTAAATATACAAAGACTCTATATTATAGACAATATAAAGACTAAATATACAAAGACTCTATAAAGACTCATAGTCTTTAAAGTTTAAACAACCTTCTTGGATTTATGGCAAAACATCAGAGAGGACAGCGCTGTCTTTTTTTGCATGATTTTGGTCATGGAATCACGGCATCGTTGACTTTTTCATGAAGCCTCTTGATTGACTAACCTAATTTGGAATGAAGTATTTACATTTTTCATGAAATTTATAGCAGCCTTCGAAGAGATATGCAATTCAATAAACGGCAATAAAATTTAATAAAACCCATGGAAAATCTGGAACTTTGACCATTTGCGAAGAAGAGGCGCCTAATGACATCCATGCCAGAGCCAATGGGTCGAAGGAAAAAATCTGCAATAACTTTAGAATAGCCTTGATTAAGATTCGACAAAATCCTTCCTAAAATGACGGATGTCTAAGGTATAGTCCGATGGGAAAACTTCACATTTCTTGCCCTGTGATCATTATAATTGATCCTGATTGGTCGGTTCGTGTCACGTGACTAGTGAACAGTAAGACAATGTACAAAGTCTACAAACCAAACACTACCTCTAAAAATTGAATTTGATCATTGCAAACAATTGGATTCATGTGCAACTCTGCAAAGTCAGGGGTCGGTGCAGAGGTTCACGCGGGAACTTCCTACACCAACAACTATTAATGTACAATTCTGGAACTAAACACCATATGCCGAGAAAGAATCAATTAATATTGGATGGTAGTTTAAAATAAAAAGTACGTAATACTTTGTTCATTTGAACTTCTTAAAAAAGCTGTAAAAATGGCATATTGCCACTTTTTGAAAATACACAACTCTGCAATTTTTGAAAGTATAATAACCTAACACACCATCCGAAATCAAACAATCCTTCAACTACACGTGTACTTCCTATTCCAAAACTCTGTGTTAGTATTTGTGGCCAGGAGAAGTTCCCGCGTGAACCTCCGCGTATTCGACGAAAACGCTAGCATTTTGTTTCCTGTTGAGGCTATTTCTTGAGGTATGTCCTGTCATTCCTTGAGGTCTGTCCTGTCATTCCTTGAGGTCAGTCCTGTCATTCCTTGAGGTCTGGCCGCTTGTAGGAGACGTGCGCGTGGAAGCCGTCGTGGTCCGCGGTGTACTTGACGCTCTGCAGACGACCGTCGGGCAGGAACACGTGGTAGGTGCCCGACGTCCCGAGGGCGTCGCGACGCTCCGAGTGCCCGAAGAAGTTGCCGCCGCGTTCGTCGCGCACCGCGTACCCGAACTCGTAGGCGCCGCCCGTCTGCACGCGGGGAAGAGTGGGGGCGTTTAGCGGGCATTGGATCGAGACGGAGGGCGTTTAGCTGGCATTGGATCGAGACGGAGGGCGGAAGGTGAGATGGGATTCTAATTTATTAACATTTATCCAGGAGAAGTTTGAAAAAAAAATCTTCTAATGTAATTGAAAATGGACCCAGAAACTAGCTAATAAAATGGACCCAATGCAAAACAACTAAATTTTTTAAACATTACATTCAAAAGTTGATTTTCTCTTTCAATCGAAATGATGTGTTTCAGTTTTCTGAAGCCAGTTATCGTCTGAAACGTGACGGTATTTACGCGATTAGTTGGTAGCATGAGCGGCAGAGGCGTTGGAAAGTGATAACAAATCCGGTTGTCGGTAGTCAGTCAGCCAGAGGTCATCAAGTGGCTGCAGGAGTCATGGGACGCGATGTTTAACGACTCTGGGCTCTGGGCGAAGGAGTCAGTGAACGACGGGGTGCTCAGGGAGGTGGGGTGATCCAGAAGGTGCTTAGGGGGTTGGGGTGCCTGAATCTTTGGGGTGACATCAGGGAAACAAAGCGTATGACGCGACAAAATGTGGAAAATGCCACTCATGTGCAATCGACCTCCGAAAATGGCATAGAAAGGAATAATTTATATCAATATTCTGGAGTTTGGTCATGCATGTTTGTATATTATTGCCGGCTTTTCCGTCATATAATATGAATATAATAAGTAAAAAAAAAGTATTTTATAATGTATCGCTAAAAGTTGCGTATATCTGTTAAAAGTCACCATGAATCTGAATAAACCGCGAAATGTTCTATTCAACTACATTTTTCACGTTGCCAAAGGGAGTTTGTATGACGGCCACGTGTGCTGAGCGACTGCGCAGAGCTGCGCGTTCATCTGGAGCCTAATGGAGCGAGTTGATGCGCTCGTCGCGCTCCCTACATGCTGGACCGGGGACTCGTGGTCTCACAGGAGGAGGGGGGGGGGGGGGGCGTTCGGACTCATCTGCTCGTAAGGCTCAAAGTGGCATGCTAACTGCATGGATGAATCAAGTACTCTTTATTCATCTATCTGGATGGACACCGGGGGTATTGGGGAGGGCGTTAACAGGGGAAAAGTCCATGCTGTAGGCTTTGGTATTGGATGTGTGCTCAGCTAACTTCTCACCTTCGGCCTTTTCGCTTAGGGTGAGGCTGGGGATCAAAACAATACATGATCAATAATAGGATCAACAAACTGTGAAACGAATAGACTGTCCATTGTCAAATCAAGAGTCATTCCTATTCGAATTGAATTACGCATAACAGATGAATCAGCAATGAGTGGAAGTATTTATAGATGACAAAGACAGACAGGGCAATTTCACGGGAAATAGCCAAGATGTCGTCTAGAAACGTCACGAACGTGAAAAGCAAAGATGATCACTTCAGTAATGGGGTGTGAATCAGAGTAATGAAGAGTCAAAAGTTTGAAGGTAATATCCACGACGAGCTCAAGCTCCATCCCGAAGACTGCGTCGCGGGCGAATTGCTCGACGTCAAAACCGACAACCTACCGTCATAAAGCACACATTCTGTCTCCTCTCGGCGACAACGTACCGAGCGCAGCGCACGATATCTCGCGGCTCGAATAGATTATTGTCGCTCGGCGCACGGAATCGAGTTGTTCGGCAGAATATGGAGAGTCGTTTCTCTTCTATATCGATCTCGCACACCACGCGACCAAAACGCGCGCTCGCTCTCTCCCTTTCTCATCTCGCTGACAACTTGCTACTTAGTTTGATTACTATTTGCCAGTCCCTATGTATATATTAGTAGTACGCAAAATCCAAATAACTGTGCCGCGCAGGAGAAGTTATTGTGGAGCATATAGCAAATGTCAATTGCTATTATTGCGAGCTTTGCTGGATTACTAAACACATTTGTGTCACTGCCGTCGCATCAGAGAAGTTCACGGCGAGAATTCAAACTGTCTCTCTTTGGCCGTGCTGATGAAATTGACGTCGTGTGCGATGACTCGTGAATGACACTTGTGTGTTTGTGCCGTCAGCGAGATGACAATAATATATTCTGCTTTGCAGATAGTTGAACGATGAGAACTATATAATAAGGCATATGGGAGCGATGCTAAATTGAAATGTCATGCTTGTGTTGCTGTTTTTGATTGTAGGACGGAAGGGTGAATACTCATACCTACCGTGGACCATATTTTAATTAATTCACATGCATTGCAAGGGTTAATTAGAGCGTTGCAGGCTTAAGGTGCCTCGTGCATAGTTTAATAGGACGCTGGGACGCCAAGTAATTGCATGTATGGCTGATATATAGATTACAAGTGAATTAAAGCAGAGTACGTTGGGGAATTCCTGAGGATGGGTCCCTCAACATAAAAAACACGATGCATTCAGAGGGAATGCAATTTTGACATATTATTTCCGGTATCAGCGCTCATAATATTATAGTGTATGAGATGAAGAGTATATACTAACGTTTGCCTGCTCGTCGGCGTGCTCATGCTCGTGACTCCGCGCCTCGACGACGGCGACCCTCGTCGAGTGCTTGCCGCCACCGCGGCCCGGGAAGATCGCCTCGGTCAGTCTGCCCATGCTGCCGCCCGTCGTCGCGCCGTCGGCGTCGTCGTCGTCGGCCGCCGGCGTCGCGACGCCCCGCGACGCAGGCGCCGCGAACGAGTTGGCGTCGCGCGACTCGTCGGCGGTGTCCAGGAGGACGCCGAACGGACGCAGCGGAGTCGCGTGGTACACGGGCGTGATTGGCTGTCGCGCTTGGTACATTGGCTGTTCGCCGCTAGAGGCAGTCGTTTCCGTTTCCGTTTGCTGCTGCTGTGGTCGAACGTAGTTTGTCGCCTCTCTGTCTTCGACGGGCTGTTTGACGCTGAATCGATGTATTGGAACCGCATGGTACACAGGCCGAATAGGCTGTCTCGGTCTGAACTCTGTTCGCTGCCCGCCGGTTTGGTCCTGCCCCGTTTCCTGTTGCGTTTGGACAACGTAGTTCGCCGCCTCCCTTTCGTCGACGGGCTCCTGGACTCCGAACTGGTGCAGTGGAGTCGCATGGTATACTGGCCGAGTCGGCTGTGACGGTCTGAACTCTGTTTGTTCACCGACGGACGACGCCTGCAGCGCCCGTGCGACGAAGTTGTTCGCCTCCCCCTCGGCCCGAGGGTCGAACTGTGGACTCGGCACGAAGACGGCCGACCGGCCGCGGGTTCGATGCTCGCGTGCGGCGCGGGCGAGCGCGGCCAGCTCGGGGTTGACGGGGGTGTTCTTCAGGAGGTAGGACAGCTCGGGGTTGACGGGGGTGTAGTGCGGGGACGACCGACTCGTCGGGTGCTGCTGGCTGGCTGAGGGCGACGGCGACGACATCGCGGCGTCGGCGTCGGGTACGGGACGCCGTCGTGAGGCTTCGCTGTTGGAGGCAAGCGCCAAGAGGCACAGAATCGCGAACTTCTGGAAGGAAATGCCGAAAAAAGATTCGATTTTGTGGAATTATACAACTTTATAATTACCTGAAATTATTACCTGAAATAATACCTGAAATTATTCGGCAAACTTAAAGCTTTTCATTGTTTAATCTATATTTCTATGATCTAATATAAGTAGTGAGACTGTTTTTCAAGTGATTTTGAAAATTCGTCTTCAAAGGCGCCAGCAACTTGTTGTTCGGATATAGTGTAACTGAATTGAATAGTTAAGATCCAAGTACCAGATAAAGCCGCAAAAACACGATATGTAAAAGTATTTTTCATTAATGATATTTGGTTTATAGGTAGGTAATAATCTTACCGTCATCGTGTAATCCGCGATGAATGTATACAACGGAAGCTTTCTGAGTTCGAACTGCAAATACCGCTACACTGCGGAGAAAAGCTGCCGAGAGAAGCTACCAGGATGTCAATCTGCTCTCGACTGACACCGCCGACCAAAGAAACTCGCTCCTCGCCGGTCGAAGCAGCGTCCGCATCTATGGACCAAATCTTCTCTCGTCGCTCATTGGGCATCGGGTCGGTCAGTGCAGAAGACTTTACGCACACAACATCGTCTCTTTGTTTGGCGCGAGTGCAAATTTCTCTTCCGTTGCGAATCGCGACATGGACTTGGTGCAGCAAGTGGTCTGGCATGGAGAGGCGTTTGAGCGGCGTGCCCGAAGGCTGGGCGATCGCCCTCGGGGGGCGAAGGCGACGGTCGAGAGAGACTCGTTGAAAATGTTAATTGCGTTTTAAAGAAATCGATCAATTATTGTTATACATTTCAATCTGTCACGAGTGTTAATATAGAGTTCATTGCAGTTTTTGGCTGTCATGACAAGTTAATACACTGAGGACAGGTTAATTTGGGCATGGTATAGGTATCTCAAAATGAAAGCGGCTGGACTTCCACGTTGTAAAACTTCGACGAAGTCTAAATCTTACGCATATTATAGGTTATCTTCTTTTGTTATGTTTAGTTTTAATAAACTGGAATTCAGTTCATTGGTAAAATGGTTTTGAATAAAAAACAAGTATGTCTTGTGGAGCTTGTGCCATTTTGATGGAACAACGAGGAACTGCTTCATCAAAGTTAGTATCGTGTTTATGCGGAACGGGCGCAGCTGGTGTGCCATTGAATTCTTTTAGATCAAGTGCAGTTAAAATCTCGTTACTCTTAAGTAATGATTTATTAAATTAGCCTTTCCTCAATTGTAACTCTGTACTTGTCATTGTCGTATTTTGATTCTCACCGTGATTGCTGCACGAATTGCAAAATAAATCGCGTGCTCATTAATGAAGTGTATAGGTACTATATGCATAAAACCTAGTAATGTGTATGAAAGCTACTCGCTGTTTCCACTTTTATCTGATTGCCAGGCACATGAAGCTGGACATGGATTCGTATTATTAATACCGCGTCTTCATTGACATGCTACAAAGGAATCTTGAGTTGATTCTGCGCGTGTTTTTCAGACATCTGCTGCCGTATAAGAGATTTCACTGAACCTAGATGAACTCAAATATTTACTGGTAATGCACTCACTTGTTATCATTTATTGTCGTTGACCAGTGATATAATCACCTTTCAGTCTCGCTTGACCCTATATAAATTGCAAGTGTACGAACTAAACACTTTCCAGTTTCCACAACAACAACAAAAAATACCGATACCTTTTATTCAGTCGCAAATCATGATGTGCTTGACGAGGTGAGCTTGCAATAAACAGGAACGTATGAACCACGCAAAGACGCAGGATTTCCGGAGTTTGTAAACAGAGGGGCAGATTTGTTTGTCGAGTTCATAAATGATATCAGGGGTCCGAACCCACTTTCATTCTTTTTGGCTCGAAATCATTCGATTTCAAATCACTGCCCATGTCAAACAATCGGCTGTGATATTGAAAAAGAAAGATTTTGAAACCACAAAAGTTACATTATGAAAGCCTTTTGTTTCTGAAATGAATTGCGTGTTGCGCTAGTGGAAAAATGCACTGGAATTGGAACCAATTTCGAAAGCGCCATGCAATCACTAGGTGGTGGAAAGAAAAATCTAAATAAGTCTCTAAGAAAACTGAAGATTTTCTTTTTGTTGCATACCCTGTTTGGGGGCGTTTATGTTTACTATAAACCTAAGGTCAGCTTCCAATGTAAAGTTAATGTCATCGGTAAAAACGCAGCGCTTTCAAGTCTCTACTGAAAGACTGAGGAAACAGTTGCAGTAAGGTGTAGAAACAAATGCATCATTTACTAGAAAAACCTGAACCTGGCAGAGGCTGAAGACCTTAAGATATAAACATTGAAACCCCAAGTGGTTTCTAAATTCACACTATAAGGACCAATTTAAAAATCGATAAATGCAGTCGTAAGTTCACAGTCCTTCCGGCCTGTCGTTTTCGGGCTTGCGGCGCGTAGCCCTCGGGCGCCGTACGCCAACATGTCCTCCGTATAGCTACAATCCTGGCAAAGATCCTCGAGTGAAACGCAATTGCAGAAGAAAGTTATCGGGGATCCACTAATTGGGCGATCAGTCGACAGGGCAGACATGTAGGTGTCCACGCCATAGAACGCGGCTGAATGAAGGCAGCAGCAGAGTAATGGCTCAACTCGGAAGTCCATCCCAATTAATTGTCCGCCATCACGGGCATTAATTAATGCAGACGGGTGTAATGAGCGGCGCGGTTCGGTTTTGCCTTGTCACCGAGCCAATTGTTCGCTCGAGTTATGGCTTGATCTGGAATCGGTGCCAAATGAAATATCAAATGAAATCCTCGCGGTGCGCTAAATATTACTGCAGCAAGCGCGTACTCGCACATACGCATGACGATGTGTTGCGTAGATGGTTTATAACCCGGAGTTTTATGTGTTTTGAGAAAGCTGGTAGTTTGATTTTATTATGAAGAATAAAATAATGATGTCAAACTCAAATTTATAGTAGGTATTCGGTGCAAAAGATATATGTGCGAACTGTGAAAACTGACTTCAAGAGCGATATTGTTGCGTTCGGAGATCATTGAGAACGATTTTCAGCACACGGCATCAGCGAGCATTTCGACCTCAAACGCTAGAGGCATGTCTTTTCATTGAAGTTTTGCTGCCAGGTATATATATCGAAAGGTAAGCAATTTAATCAATCTGTTCGATCATATTTGATATACCTAGGTGATAATCTCATGGATGTGGAAGGAGGCTATGGAAAACATGTACATACATTTGGTGCTAAATTATATTTAAAGATGCCATCATATATAGATGATGCCGTGCTTTGGGATTTGGGAATGATACGTATGCGAGGTAAAACAATAATAATGCAAATACAATCTGATAAAAAAACTCGCATACACTTTCCGTGCATATATGCTTAAATAAAGACCATAATAACTATCACATTACGTTTTAACGTTTTATTAAACTAATATCAATCATTCAGATGTGTTCCATTTGTAATCGGCGGCATCCTGCTTTCTATTTTCACAAAACTTTGTGCACTATACAGAGAAACCTCTTGTGCTTTTCGGCAGCGGTCAGTGTTTCATTATAGAACATACAAACGAAACTCAATAATGCCACTAATAAAATCAACATACTAGTGGACCGGCACTGTTATACTCAGGTCTAGATTTACTATACCGCGCTATTGACTCTAACACTGTGCCGCCCAGGGCTAGCGTGGACGATGATAGGCAATTTACCTTCGGATTCGAACTCATATGCACATGTGCACAATCACTAGATTCACTTCATGACTTCCATAAAAGTAAGTGCATTGACGAAAACAACGCGAGTGTGCGTCACTTTCACTTTTCTGGGTCGCTCTTGGTGATCAATATCTTAAATATTATTGTGGTTAATGGATTTCATGTGTTTAGGCCCAAAACTTAGGAATATGGTATGTTCATTTCCTTCTCTTTGTGACATTTGAAGGGTTGACAAGCAGTTTACTCAAAGTAGATTGGTATATACTACCATGGTATTACGATTTATCAAAATATTAATGGAAATTATGAAAATAGTAATCATGTTACAACCTACACTCAAATTGTCTCTTCACAAAGTAAAATCTCAAATCGTACGGATTTTGCGGGAGTGAAATTTGTACAGAGTGTTTTGAAACTTTGTGCTAGCGAATTCCCATTCTTGTGTGCCTTTGAACGACACGAGAGGAAACGAAATGATCGGTATGTGTCTATCGCAAATAAACAAGTTCGTCCCAAATCGACAATCCAGGATCAAGAAGTGGGAAAACAGCTTGGAATGATACCCAATTTACAGGGTGGATTTAATTGGTCAGCATTTCAGCACGATATAATATACACACACTAGAATTAATTTGAGTTTGCCACTTTTTGGGGATCTCTTATCATAGAGTACCATGTGATAGAAACAATGATTGAGTTTTTATCATTTCCATCAATAATATGCTATTTATCATTACCATTATTTACCATTTGACTCTTTACAAATGGTAAAGAGTCAAATGGTATTTTACTTCGGAGTGGTAAAGTAAGGCAAACACGACTGTACTGTCGATTTTGTGATAGTTATTTCATCTTTAGAATTAACTTGATATTGAATATTCCTTCAGCTATTTTTGTACACGTTATAAGGAAGTTGGAATAGGAAAAAGTAGGCAATGTATCTCACAAATAGAACGTGCAATATGAGTATCTGCCTGTACTTAAGAATCAGACAAAGAACTATATGTCCTTGTTTATGGGGTTTACAGTCTCAGAATGCAATTTAATTTCAACAGATGAAAAAGAAATCCTATTGTCGTCGCGTAATCTCCCAATTACCGATCAGCACCCCGGTCGTGCGCGCGCATCTCGCACGCAAATCCCATGGCGTACGGTCGCACGTGGTCCAGACACGCACGTGGTCGTCCCGCTCCAGTTGGCCCAATCGACGCCCGGTGCAGCCAATTGGGCGTCGCTAAAGACCTGTCACCGCACGCCGCTGTCTTGATCGCCCCCCCCCCCTCTCTCTCTCTCTCTCTCTCTCTCTCTCTCTCTCTCTCTCTCTCTCTCTCCCCTCTCTCTCTCTCTCTCCATCTCTCTCTCTCTCTCTCTCTCTCGGCGACCACCATCCACCTAACCCACGCATTGGGGGAGTTTGGACAGGTTGGGGGTTCATACATATACACTCACTAGCGCTTTAAATTTCCTAGACAAATATCTTATTGTCCTTTCTTTGGCACTAGTTTTGATAGAAACTAGTTCAGACTGGGTTTTGAATGCTGTATAAAAACTCACTTATGTATCGGCGTTTCGTCATAATAATAATAAATTATAACTTATTAGGCCAGTTGATCATATACATGAGATTAGGTAAGTCAACTGCCAAAAACATACACTCCAGGTCCAGGTAATATATTCTCCAGGTTTGTAGGCAAATTACGGTCCTATGCTTAATCCTGACATTTATTATTGTGCTCCTGCCCACCACATTTATATTATCAATGACCATCTGAACTACTAAAATACCAGATGATAGCGTATAAACATTATTTGATGACACCCGCTCACAACAATTTGACAATATTTGACTCGTTAAAACACATGCAAGTTATTTTCAGCACCCAATCTTTATTCGGATTTCTTTTCATGACAGCGAGTAAAACAGAGCAAAGCGCTGAGAAAATGTTCATAGATTTCTTCGCCTCCGATCCGTCAGTCAATTTTATGAAGGTCGTTATATAAAAGTCGTCGTATTTATCTCGCCGCTTCCCTAAGATACCAACTTTTCCGACTACGACACTATTTTCGTACATTACATTCATCCGCGAGATATATTCTTGTGCTATTTTCATGAATTTACAACGCTAATTTGAAAGTTTTAAGCTAGACGGAAACTACGAAGTTTTATCTGCAAACTTGGTACACTGTTCTAATGGCGAATAAAGAAGTCACGGCCAACATTTGCGGCTGCATGAATCATCTGAAGTTGGTCGACGAACGCCCTCACAGCGGGCCCGGGAACACCTGTAGGCTCGGCGGGAAGACGGCGGGAACTTGAGTGGGACTCTAATGTGACTTGCAGAGTTCTGGAGGAAGTTTTGCGGCAGCCAGCGAAGGCGGAACTCAGCATTGAAATGTAGGGGGTGGGGAACATTTTAAGGGATAACTCGTTTAAAACTGCCCCCTGACAGGAATACGGTAGATGGGTTAAGGTGTACCATAATAATTATTATAGAAAATCTAAACTTTAATAATCTGCGAAACTTGCCAACGAAAGATGATTAGCCTCGGAAAATATTACCAAAGATAACATCTGGCAAGCACATTATAAACACGATGTAACATAAGTTTCTAGCATCAATAGCTATTACAGAGTGGATGGCAATTCAATTGTTATTGCCACGTGTTGCAATTTTTTGGGTATTCAAATCAATCCTCGTCATAAACCTGTGGTCTTCTCTACGCGACTTTGCACCCAGCCCAGGCGCTTGCGCACATTGTTACCCAAGTTCTTTGACAACGGGAAATAGTTCACCACAGATGAATTACTACATACGATCCATGCCTATCCCGGCTGCATTTGAATTACAACTTCCCTCTCCTGTACAAGCTATAAGTAAATGAGAATGCCAGCTCACTTATTGTATTTCTTTCACTCGCACTGCCAATCATCGCTGTACAATTATGCGTCGTACCAACTTAACTATAGCAGCAGTTTTCCTCTTGTAGCCATTCACCCATGAGATGTACAATAGGTATGTGGTGTGAGTCACAACATAACATAACAACATATTATCACAACGGCTCTATACACAACGTAACAACATCCATATTACTCGGGCTCTTGGTTCTCCCCATACGGAAGTACATACAAAAAACATGTATGAAACAAATATGGAAGGTTGAGAGGAAATTGTTACTGGTTTATTCAGATCCAGTGTGCAATTGATGGAAGGTTCAAATTTCTATAAAACACATACAAGTTTCTTATAAGATATTGAACTTTCGTATATTTTCCCTATTTATGTATCATATATGTTCGTATTTGCCTTTTCGTGTGGGTCTCCCCTACTCTTCCGGCTCTTCGTGAACCACAGCCCCAGCGCCTCCCCCTACTCTTCCGGCTCTTCATGTACTCCCGCCCCAACGCCTCCGCTATGCCCGGGCGCCGCGTGGTAGTCGACGTGCGCGTGGTACCCCGAGCGGTCCGCCCAGTAGCGCACCGTCTTCACCTTGCCGTCGGGCTGGTGCACGTAGTAGCGGCCCCAGGTCTTGTCGCCGTCGCGCGACTCTGCGTGCCCGAAGTCGCCCTCGCCGCGGTGGTCGCCGGCCACCTGGTAGACGTACTCATACTTGGCGGCGGCGTCGACCGCGTGGGGCGCCGTCTGGCGGGGGAAAGTGCACGACGGCGATGAGAGAAGGTGGCGCGAGGTGGCGCTGGCCTCGCGGTTTTACTCTTAGGTGAAACGGTGCTATGTGGTTCTGGTTATTTGGTGGAATCATCACTGGCGTATGCAAACTAAAGCTGGAATTCCAGCTGGCAATGTCAGTGACACGATGTCATCAACATTGACTCTGGACCAATCAGAGACTCCATGGCAGAGGCGCCAACATGACGTCATGCACATCCAGAGTCTCTGATGGCTGGAGCTAATGTTCAAGATATCGTATCGCTGAAACCCTAAGTTAACCCTTTAATTAACCCTAAAGGCACGGTCTGAAGAAAATATTAAGTTCTTTATTATGGGCTGGTTTTGGAACGAATTAAGGCAGAATCTTCGTAGGGATTTGGTGATAAATTTTAGTTTATGGACGAACTTAAAATTGTCTCATAATTGTGTCTAGGGCAATAGATTTTAGGACGGGCGGCAAAAAATTGGGAACGGAAAATGCTGGACTTCCGCAGTGCGAGTACGACAGGCATTTTGAGAGCCATCGTTAATAAATTTTCTTTCAGCAACGTCTTGTTTTAGAAGTTAGAACATTCAATATTTGTAATGAGCACACAACCAGTACCTTCTAAATTGAGTTGGTTCCCATTGCTCTTATGACTCGAATGCTACCAGAAGGCTGTTAAAGGCAGACTCGACAAATACTGGAAGTCTTTGAATCTCGTTGCATATCAAAGCCATCTTGATACATTTCTGGAATATTGAGTCAATTCCATTCAGAGGGCGCTGGCAAGGTGCCTTCGTTTGGATACGAATTTGTGTCTGCAGATAAATTAATTCAGAATGATAGCTAAGTACACGATATTTGGTTCGTGCTCCATGGTTTCTGTCTTTTGGGTTCTTTGTTAGGTTCACATAAGACCAATACAACCTCTAGCTTTTCAGCAAAATCTTTGTACTTTTTATTTTCTTGAATTTTATTTGAATTTTTGAATTATATGAGTTGTTAATTTTGCGCCATTCACACCTAAAGTCGTTTCGAATGAAAGATACAGTTTTTTCCCCACACATAACGACTGTTGTACCTACTTAAGACTTTATGTATTTACCTTTTTTATTAACGTAAGCCTTGACGTGATCGACGTATTTCTCCCGGATTGACGTAGTGCTCCCTATACCCTTACCTTGGCACCGTGGCCTTCGTCGATGTCCTGCAGCTGTTCCTCCCTAGAGGCGTCCAACTCGAACTGCTGGTAGGAGAACGACTGCGGGTGGTGAACGTCGTCGACGCCATCCTCCGTTTCGTGCAGCGACGTCGACGGGTGCAGCGTCCGCGTGAACTCGGCACCCGAGACGTCGACGCCGACGCCGACGCCGACGCCGACGCCGTCGTTGACGTCGACGTGCTCAGACTCTACCACCTGGTTCAGCAAAGCAAAGGGCACATTTTAGTCTTGTTGGGGGAAATTTCTTTGCAACACAAATCACAAAACCTCAGAAAAGCACGGCCACCATGCGCTCTCAACGTACAAAACCGCAGCTCAACGGGCGTCTACAGTTCCAGAGTCAATCACTGATTTTCCCTCGTAACTGTGATGCTATTCGCATGGGAATTATTAGCCTACATAATTATTGACTCTGGATCTATAGTCGACCGTTGCCGTATCAAAACCGCAAACGTTTTTGGAACCTTTTGAAATGGTGTGTTCTATCTTATCATGAACCATACTTTCACACTCTATAGCAGGCAAGATGTCACTACTTTAATCAGATGGAATTGGGAGGTCGCTTCTGTACTGCAATGAATGGAGGGTTGGCAGAGGTGAACTTTTGGGACACATTATTTTTATAAAGATCCCACACTTGGGCACCAATTGTAGAGCGAATTTTTTAAATCCCTCGCCTGGGCACCAATTGTAGTGCGGTTTTTCCCGCGCGTTCGCTCACCCGCTGCTCGTCGTGCGTCGACGGCGTCCTCTCGACGGGCTCCTCGTGGCCGGCGAGTTCCTCCTGCAGCAGTCGCTGTACCAGCAGAGGCGTCTGGTGTGACGATCGCGACACCCGCGCGTCGCTCTCCGGCTGAAAGTCAGGGGATGCCGTCAGACAGCTTTCAGGGGGGCGTTGTCGATGGTGATCTTAGTTTAAATGAGTCTACTGCATTGTCAGCTTGTGATGGTCACGTAGATTGTTTCTAGATCTCAAAATCAACATCATATTATTATTCTAAAGGTTTTGATGAAAGTTGAAGTAAAACTGAGTTGAACAATTCCCCGGCTTGTCTCTGAAACTTCTCGGTCCCAGCACGCAGCCAAAAGGGCGTCTGGACCCGCGACAAAAAAGGAAACCCGAAATCGAAAAGGAGACCTATAACAATTGCTGTTGAATAGAACATACATTTGTGTTCGACATTTAAACAATTCCGCGTGGTTTTCCTTTTAAAGAGTTATCATGGGAACCAGGGAGGAATGGTCAGGGGTCTGACCAAGAGCTGACCTTAGCAAGGCAGACAAAAAGTACAACCCTATTTTCTACTGCTGATCGCAGCAAGTTCTTTGAACGATGTGCCTCAGAAAGTTAGGGTGGTATGACATATGGTATCCCTCTGCGGTATCCCGTGGGGGTGGATGTGTTACCATCGTGGCCTCCTCGCGCGCCAGATTCCTCGAGGCCGAGCGCACGGGTCGCGGCTCCTTGTAAGTCGACCTGAAGACCCCGGCCAACGGACCCGCGCTGCCCACGAGCTGCGCGCCCGAGATGCGCAGCGGCGCGGCGATGTCGGCGAGCAGTGCGCAGCTCAACGCGATCAGCAACGTCTGCAATGCGCGCGC
The DNA here is from genome assembly GCA_921293005.1 of Nemoura dubitans. NCBI lineage: Eukaryota > Metazoa > Arthropoda > Insecta > Plecoptera > Nemouridae > Nemoura > Nemoura dubitans. Next base: position 4,278,398 of record OV121074.1, read on the forward strand.
AGCGTTAGCGGGGACAAATCGGTGACCTTCCGGAAGCGAAAATCTAAATCTGGATTCACTTTTAAGCTTGTAATCTTGATAGCGATTGGTGGGTATTGGCTGGATGGCTCTCTCGTGACAAGGGTTGTATATTGGGGCTTGAAAAGGTGAAAAGTTGTCAACAAAATTTGGTTTGGGAAATGAAAAGTTGGGAATATTTTTATCTTATAACAAGGTTTAAAAACAAGTTTTAAAAACAGCCAAATTTTATGCAGTCTGTACACTTGCTCAATAATTTTCTTTTGACATTAAAATTTTTGAATTTAATGTTTACTTACAACTTGGGCAGTTAACAGGTGAAAGGGTGTTTGCAACTATCATATATTATATTGGACTCCCAACAGGAAACAAAGTTAATAAAATAATGGAATTTAGGTTTCGGGTGTTAATTACAGGAAAAACTTACACGTTCGCTTTTCCCCATTCTTTTCCAACAGCCACGGGGGTAGAAAAGTGACTTAATCTTCTCCCTCTCTAAGCGGTTAAGACAAACGTAGCGACGACAATAAAAAGTGACGAATTTTCGGCAACTGTTTTGTCATCACAACATAATCCTCTTACAACCGCTCGCGAGCTGTCTTGCGACAAAGCATTGTCCACTCTTGACCGATTGAGCAATGTCCCTCGACGACTTCCGGTCACTCACGATGACCACGCTCCTCGACGCGCACATGGCGTCCGAGAAAGTCCGTCGTCGCCCTCGCGGTTTTCATCTCATTGTCGGACGCAGATCGTTTCACTTTCGCGTGCCGTCAAAGTCCGAGTCATCCCGAACGACGGTCGACGATCTTCGAGCCAGGTGCATTGTCATGGAAACCGGGGATTTGTTTGGATGGCGGCTAACTAACTTAATAATGCCTTGCGCTGCGTGGTAACTAACGACTGATTAATGAGATTGTGTGATCGTCGTAGGCGATTTACAATTAACAATTATTAACAATTATGATTAACAATTATTTAGCAAGTTAACTCGACATATTTGATAAATCACCTGCAAATATTTCCGACAGGCATCCCGTTAAAGAACATTTCTCTCTGCTTCTTCATAGTTCTGGCAAAATTGTACAATTTGAATTTTTATGTATAAACAATAATTGCCACCAATTAAATAGAGATTTCTCATAAAATTCTTCACAGAAACTCAATTTACAAACCAATGAGTCTAGAATATCCCTTCCACCCCCACGAGATATTCTTTCGCCTAGATTTATTAATTATTAGCCCAAGATCAGCATCACCGTGGATCTTACACCCGACATTACGACAAATGGTGAAAAAAATCATTAATATTCTTCGAAATTCGTCATGTTTCCAAAACTGGGATTACCAAGTTTGAGTCAACTCTGCAAAAAATGTACAACCAGAACTGTGTTTGAGCTTTAACGATGCCGATTGCCGAATCAAACTGCAGCAACAACAGCCCTAAATACAAAAACAGCCCTAAACACAACATCACCTTACCTTCATAACGAGCGCCATGACTAGAAACAAAACACTGTCGGCTGGCGGTGCAACACAGGCGCTGGTGGTCCCCCGGACGGTGCAAAGGATCTTCCTGCGCTCGGCTTTTGTCACTGTCCGAAGCACGCAGTGTGCACCTCTCTTTATAGACCCCACGTGACTTGCCCCGCTCGGAATAGCCGCACGCTCTCGACTGGGGATCGTATATTAACAGCGGGGATAGGGGAAAGGCCATGGGGTGCCCCATGGACTGCCACAAAAAAGCAGGAGCAGGGCCCTGGGATGTCTGAAGGACATCCAGGATAAGGGTAGGGGTCTCAGGCTCCCAAGGGGTACCTGCCTAGCGATTTTGTAACATTTAAGTTATGCCGTTATCGGTTCTGATGGATAAAATCCAAATTGTTGCCTAAGTTAATTTGTTAACTCTGTAACCGAGATAGGCAAAGTCAGAGTTACGAAATCGCACGACTGGAGGATTTTCATGATAAGGGTAGGATCAGATTTTCAGGGCAGCTTTTTTACAACATGTGAGTCGTGAACAATACGAATTAATTTCCTGCCGCCATTCTTGTCGGTGCCGTCAAACCTGAGGTCCTCCTCCCGTTTGGCACATTATTGACCACCCTTTGGCATATTATGTAGATGCTCTTCAGTGATTTTCGTTAACAGTAATGCTTCAGAGATAATCGAGACCATTTGATTACTGCTCTTTTCAAATTGTGCTTCGGTGCATCGTATATTATAAAAGAAGCAGCAGTAATTATAGTGCAGTGAGCGAGAGTAATCGCAAGACTTTCAATGATAATCAAATTTAAATTATCAATTAAGGCTGGTCATTTGAGGATATACATTGCCAAATCCTGCAAACCAATCTTCATTTTCACGAAAAATGCTTTGAGAAAAAGTGTAACTTTGCCAATGAGTCATCGTTCAATCATTGAACTATTGTAGGTCGACCAGGATCATTTAAAAATAATCTGGAGATGCACACTTATCATATGGAAGCGATGGGAAATAGATTGAAAAAAAATTAAAGGGTACGTAAATACGATATTAACTTGGACGTAGCTTAGAGCTTTATGAGCTTTATGAGCTCTACGTTTGATGACTGGGGGTGGGATATTGTAATATATATAAGCACTACAATTGGTGGCAGTGGGATATTAAATAAAATATTCACACTACAATCGGCGGTGAAGTGAAGAAATATTGATTATTTGTGGCGTACCCATTACGACAAACACTCCTCATCTCTCATCATAATCTGGTTCTGTGCCGATGAAAATAGTCCCACCCTTAAAAAAAGTCATATTAACCCTATAAACGATTAATCCCTCGTCTTTTCCACTGGCCTGGCCGCGTTTGAATCCTCACGACGGAGTCATTGTCCCGTGCGTTCGACACAGGAAGCCGTCGACGCTCGGACGGGAAAGTGCCGAGAGAGTCACGCTCACTAAAGTGACAGATGGCCCGCCGCATGATTCGCTCTCCGACAAGACTGATCGTGTTTAAATTACTCGAGATGATTGTTGGATGTTGTGTGTGTAACTTATTATCTACGTTTCGAGTGGTACCATGGTCGTCAATGGTCTAGGAGGCTAATGAGAGTTGGAAACTCTGCGAATATACTTTCTTGTCGACGATGATATTTTGGCGTTTGTGAATGGAGGTGCTAAGTTTTTTTGCATGCTCTTGTGATATGGAGCTGTGTTGAACAATGATTGGGAGCTCCTTTCATTTGATTATGTTATTGCATGGCTATTTTAACCGTTATTTAATTGGCAAATCTTATATTATGCTATACTAATTACTTCTTTGATAGACACGCTTTATGAGTTGAAATCTATTTGTTACTGTATTAGCAATCAGCGGGTATTTTAGAGCACGGGAAAGTTACTTTTATCATTATTAGTATTTTTTTTTACAAAAAAAAAAATGATACGGAAAAATAATTTGAAGTAAAGCCGGGTTTACAGCTAACAATGTAATGTCAGTGACACGATGTCATCAACATTGGCTCTGCCACCAATCAGAGACTCTGTGACTATCAGATACAGAGTAGCGTACATGACGTCATGCACATCCAGAGTCTCTGATTGGTGATTGAATAAGCCTTCAGTAATAAGGGCACCAACTTTGTAGCAAGCTAAATTCTCATATGTTTTCCACTTAACTTACTAATTGGCTTTGAGGCTTGCCGTGTGTTCACTGTTCATGAGATAATTTTTTTATTATTTTTACAAAAAAGTTAACGAGCTTGAAAGACTGGCCGTGTCTGATACGAAACAATCGCGGCTGACAGTGACAGTTCAATTTATTTCATTCGAATTGAAAACCACCGCAACAATAATTAGATTTTTCCTGATGGAAGAGGGACCTAAAGGGGCAGCGAGCGCGAAGGGAGCGAGGTCCTGACCGAAGGACTGGCGGCACAAACATATTCATGTGTGTGCCTAAATATCTCATTATTCGAGAGTATTGGTGCGTGTATTAATGTGGTTTTCGTTTCAAATGACTAGAACATACAGAAATTTTGGAATGATAACTTTAATGGTGCAGTGGTCGTGAGAACGCTGCCACTTTTGGTCTGTTGATTTTGGCCACCCTGAAAATAATTTTTCGACCACTCTTGTCAAAATATGTACTGCGTGTATGTCTACATTATATTATGTGTCTTACAAGTGTTGTGTCTCATGGCGATTGGAGGCGATTTACTGAGACTGGTATCTGGAAGTGATTTTCCTCTTTAAAATTCACTTCTTTTTATATCCAGAATAGTTCACAATTGATACTTGACTAAAAAAAAAAGTAGAAGGGAATGTTTTCCCCCATTCGTTTGTGTCAAATTAGTGTGATTAGGAAAAAATGTACAAATTGCATTGGAGTTTGCTTCAAATCCCACTCTCGGACGCCAATTGTAGAGCGTTTGAGCGTGGTCAGTTCTAGTACCAATTATGGAATGGACAACGTCAGTTCCATAGTCATTCACTGATTTGCCCACGTAATTGCAATGTATTTCTTGTGGCAATTTTTGCTTACATATTGATTGACTCTATAACTAGAAGTCGTCCATTCTTCTTCTGGACGAAGTGACGCTTCAGCCTATTATTGAAGAGTTTCGGCTCTTCCTGTGACTCACTCAGAGCACGGCACCTCAATTGCGGTTATCCTACGTCGTGGACAGCGCCATCTACCTCGTCTTACCTCAGTCACTTGAGTCAAGCTGATAACGAAAGTGCTCCAACAAAACGCATGGCAATTAACAATTCAACACAACTTTATTACCTAAGAAAATACATTAATTTCACATTGTCAATAAAAATGAAATAGCGATTTGTGATGCGTGAAGAATTAATTTAAAAAGAATAACAACGATGATTGATGATAAATGACACTAAAAACTAAACAGACTTTTTCCAAATACGTTCTCTACAAAATAATACAAAGCATTGGCGCCAAATGCAACAACCTTCCAGGCGCGAGCCCCGTCACTAGTCTAGCTAAACGCCTCGCCCTTAGTCGTGGACCGGCTCCGGCTCCGGCACGGGATCGTCCAGGATCTGTTGCGACGGAATCAGCGGCGGCTTGAACCCGTACTCGATGTTCAGCTTCTTGGTGCGTCCGTGAAACCGATGCAACTCCTGATGGTCGACGCCCCTGCCGGGCTTGAAAAACTCGGGCTGACTCGGCTGAAAGTCGGCCAGCTTCGGGCGTCCGCCGTGCCACGTCGGCGTCGCGCGATACGCGTGCGCGGCGGCCGCCTGGAAGCGCGGATTGCGCGGCACGACGCCGCCGACGAACCCGGGATGCGCGCGCACGTGCTGGAGCACGGCACCCGCGTTGTGGTGGTAGTACTGATGCGCCGACGCCGACGCCGCGCGGAACGGCAGCTGCTGCCACGGCCGATCGACGGCCACCAGTTTGGTCACCGCCGCCGGACGGGGGCGATTCACAGCCTTCGCGTGCTCGTGCGGGTAACGCTGCTGCTGATAAAACTGCGGGAACTGCTGCGTCGGCTGCACAAACTGGAGTCGCACGGCTTGCTTGATCGCCGGCTGCTGGTAGATCGCCACCGGCACCTGGATTGGCACCGGCACCACGGCCTCCTGGGCGACGACGGGCGGCGTCTGCTCTGCGCGCAACAGTGTGCGCAAGTGCGTGACGTCACCGTTCAGCCGCGGCTTGTCGACGGCGATGTCGTCCTGTTTCGACTCCTCGACCAACTGTTGCGTGTAGTCGTTCTCGGTGTCGGCGTGCTTCTCGGTCTGCGCCTGCGTCTTGAAGCGCAGCGTGCTCTGGTGGGCCGTGTTCACGGCCTGCTGGTGCAGCGCCGCCGACGTCGGCCGCCGGATGGCGTTCGCCTGCAGCTGCGCGGCGTACGCGGCGCTCAGCGGCGTCGCGACGCTGTTCTCGGCCTTGAGCAGCGTCGGCGTCGCGGCGCCGGCGGCGACGCCTTGCTGCGCGCGCACCGCGCCGGCCGTCGCCTCTTGCTGCAACCTGGCGGCGTCGAGCGACAACTGCTGTTGCAACCTGTCCGCGTTGATCGTCAACTGTTGCTGCGCCTGCTCGCCGCGCAACAAATGCCGATTGCCGGCGAGGAACTGGTCGCTGAGACGCAGTTCCACGGCGTCCTGGACGACGGCGACGTCGGGTTGCGCGTGCGCGAACAGCGCGGCGTGCTCCTGTCGCAGTTGCTGATTGGCCGAGTGCGCCTGGAGCAACTGGTTGCGATAGAGCGAGCGCTCGTGATTGGCTAGCACCAGGCGCGCGTCGCCGACGGGCACGTAGGAGGGTCTGGACGCGGCGATCTCTTGCACCTGGTGGTTGGCCACGAGAAACGCGTGCGATTGTTTCAGTTTGGCAATCTCCGCGCGCACCTGTTGGTCGTACAGAGGGCCCGGGTTCGAGGCAGCGACGTGGATTGGCGGCAGGAGGCCGATTATTTGCGTCGCGGCCACCGGTACTTGTTGCGGTGATTGGGGCAACACTTGCTGCGCGACCTGTTGCTCGGTGAACACTTGCTGTTCCAACTGTTGCTCGGTGTACGCTTGCTGTTCCAACTGTTGCGCGCTGTGTACCTGCTGATCAGCCTGTTGTTCTTTGAGCACTTGTTGGTCGTTTCCATTGCCATACACTTGCTGAAGAGCCTGTTGATCGGCCAACACTTGCTGTTGAGCCTGTTGATCGTTGTAGATTTGTTCCAGTACTTTTTGATCATTGAACACATTCTGTTGAACTTGTTGATCATTTACTTGCTGTTGGGCCTGTTGCTCGTTGTAAATTTGTTCAAGAACTTTTTGGTCGATGACCACTTGTTTTTGCGCTTGTTGATCAGTCAACACTTGCGGTTGAGCCTGTTGATCTTTGAACACTTGCTGTTGAGCCTGTTGCTCGTTGTAGAGTTGTTCTAGTACTTTTTGATCATTGAACACATTCTGTTCACCTTGTTGATCTTTGAACACTTGCTGTTGGACTTGTTGATCATTGTACACGAGCTGCTCGACCTGTTGCTCATTGTTTGCTTGCTGCTGAACTTGTTGCGTAACAAACACGTCTTGTTGACGGATTCCATGGTGACCATTGTTTGCTTGTTGTTCCACCTGTTGTTGATTGAACACTTGTTGTTCCGCCTGTTGCTCATTGAACACTTGTCGTTCCGCCTGTTGCTCATTGAACACTTGTCGTTCCGCCTGTTGCTCATTGAACTGTTGCACAAGCTGCGCGTTCAGCACCTGCTGCTCGACCTGTTGCTCGACCTGTTGATCTCTGCCCTCGTCCACCGATTGGCTATACACCGGATAGACCCGCTGCTGTTGCCGCTCCCCGCCGCCAGGGCGACCGTGCCCCTCGGCAGCGTCGACCACCTGTCGGATCACGTCTTCGGGGACGCCGTCGTCGCCGTGCGCCGTCGCGACGGGCTCGAACTCGATCGGCACGGCGCGTTGCACCTCCACGATGGTGCTCGTCTTGAAGCGGTCCTTGACGAACCGCATCGCCACCTGGTGGCCGGCGTCCTCGACGTCGCCGTCGCCGGCGACGAAGCCGGGCCGTGGCGTGATGACCACCGTCGGTGGGGTCGGCGTCGGGACGCCGTACTCGCCGACGTCGACGTGCGACGCCTCGTAGGACGGCGTCGATGGCTGGTAGGATGGCGTCGATGGCTGGTAGGACGGCGTCGATGATTGGTAGGACGGCGTCGATGGTTGGTAGGACGGCGTCGATGGCTGGTAGGACGGCGTCGTGGATTGCGCGAGGATCGGACGCGCCGTCGTGAAGATGGCCAACGCCGGGGAGTGCGACGACGACGACGAAGACGACGCGTGATTGTAGACGGGGGACGCCGTCGCCGAGAAGGTATCGGGCGTCGCTGTGACGTCGTTGTTGTCAGCATAATCGGCCACCACGATCGGGCGCAGCGGAGTCACGGCCTCGGCGATGCTGTTCGAGACGACGTTCAGTTTGGCGCCGAAGAGGGCGTCGTCGGCGTGCGCGTGCGTCAACGGCAGCGCGCGCGCGCCGTGGATCGTCGTCTCGACGGGCGGCCGCAATTGGTCGGTTTGGGGGTCGACTTCGTTGTCGAGGCTTTTGACGAGGTAGCGCACGCGGCCGGGCACGACGTCGACGTGCGGCAGGTCGGGGTTGAGCGCGATGGAGGCGGCGAGGCGACGCGCGTGGCCGCTGCGCAGACTGCTGGAGGCGACGCCGTTGTCGGCGGCGGCGGGTGGGGCGTTGGGGTGGTTTGGCGAGGTATGGAGTGCGGTGATTGCGAGGCGATTGGGGCTCGAGGGCTTCGGGTGGCCTTCCGCGGGGGGAGGCGATGAAGCCTGCGAATCACAAGTAGGGATTAGGGGGAGTCATTAAATTGTCGGACGTTTATATCTTTAAGAACTTGAATGAGTTTTTATACAAGTTCTGTAAAATTTTAAAGTATCTCTTTGAATTGCTCGAATAAAAACTCCCGTTTATTGGCAAGGCACTGATTGTAAGGAGTCAGTTGATGTGGAATTTGTTGCATATTACTCGTCAGTTTCCTTACTAAACTCCATTTCACGTTAAGAAGGAGTGGATTTGCATCTTCTTAGAGTTCCCACTGCTGCTAGACACGAGCTAAGAGTTCAAAAACTTCTAAGCCATGTCTTGAGCCGGTCAAAAGGCGCTATGGGTAGTTTTGAAACTCTTAGCTCGTGTTTGGCAACAGTGGGTCCTCGAGGAAGACGCAAATCCACTCTTCGTCTTACCGTGAAATGAAGTATTAATGTTATACAAATTGAGTATTGACTTGCAGTTGAAGACCATATCCGGTAACACCCTGCTACAATCAGATGGATGGATCAAGAGGATAACTACTTTAGTTGGTTTCCTCTAAAACACCACCCTATGTGAGTAAATACCACTGTTGAAGGAGTGCAATCTTGAAGATACAATGACAAAATGTTAGCAAAAGTGACAGCTAGTCCTGCAACGGTAAGTGTTATAAAATGATTAATGCTGTTGTTGATTTAATTCCAAACAGCTCTATTTCCGAAATGGAATATAAATGAAACTAGGTTCGCAAATACCGAATATGTATTGCGGTTCTCACCCTGAATACATGGCTGAGCGACCTCTGCCGAAACGTCGGATTAACAGGTCCTTTTTAGGACCGCAATCCATTAAAGAAAGAGCACAAATCGAATAACCACACTACCATCATACACCATGGATCTGAAAATCTACTCACTCTTGTACCATTTAATTGGTAAATGACTGTTCCTCATTCTGGCGGCAATATATTAGTACAGTCTCTAAAATTATCGGTTCTCTATGTTGTATTCCGAGGCATGATTCCGCACTGTTTTGATTAATTAAGACATTTATCATGTGTATAGTTAGGTATGCATCATAACATCACATTGAGAAAAAAACTGTTTAGCATGTAATTCAGCGATCGCGAACGCACGCATGATTGATTGATTACACGCACGATCGTGCGTGTCAATCGTGCGTACGCAGCGCACGCATGACAATTGCCAGGCATTGCTACATGAAACGTCGCAATCGAGAATCCAAGTGCGTTATGCGTATACATCTTTATGCGTATCTTCATGTTTTTGTGGTGTAATTTTTTAATTACGTTGATGTTTGAAACAGAATTCTAAATGCGACACTATTCAATGGTGAGTCTATTTTTCTCAAACACCAACTACATCCGGTTCTCTTCTTTTCATAACTAAATAGCTGAATTTCCTTACATGACTTACTTTTCTCATAGATTTGCTTGTTTTTATTGTTCAAAGTTTATATTTGTATTATTTGCATCATGGCCTTATAACCGCAATTGCTTCCCGTTGCTACTTCGCAGAATGTTTGGAGTAAATTTTGGTGTGTCAATCCAGGCAAAATCAAGTTATCCAAACAAGAATTTAAAAAATATGTACACATTCACGAATTCTTTTAACCTACGTGTTTTATTTTATATTTGCCACTGACATCTATATTTTATCACAAGATTGTCTTTAAAATAGGAGTTATGTTTGAGAAAAGCGAAAATTATGCCCGGTTTTACCAAGCGAAATCAGTTGTAATTCCTAGAGTTGGAATCTCAACTAACAGTTGGACATTTTGGCAATACCGAGCCTTAGTAACTGTCTTTGTCGAGGATTTAAATCCTATGTCTTGTAAAGTTTGAAAATGACAATTTTTGGAGCTTGATTTGAATCATGCTTCTAGCCATTGCATTATAGTTTGGAACACCCCCCCCCCCTCCAAATCCATCAAGTCCTCCTTCTTAATCCGTGTCCCCACCCTGGGTAGCTTTCCTCCTGCCCAACGTGGACCAAAGGGCGACCCTCGCACCCGCCCGTCCCTCTAGTTCTTGTCCTCACCGCGTGCCCCTTCAGCGCCGCCAGCGCCGCGACGGCCTCGCCTCCAAGGGCGATGTGCGTGTTGCTGACGGCGTCCTTGGTGCGGCTGCCGTACGTCACCAAGGGGTGGTAGCCCCAGTCGTCCGCAGAGTATTGCACCTTTGGACAACAGGTGCTTGGTGTAAGTACATTTGGGGCAACGACTGAGTTAAGCAGCAAAGTGATGAGATAGACATTGGGTGGGTGACCAGCTCTATTGGTGCGGCTGCCGTACGTCACCAAGGGGTGGTAGCCCCAGTCGTCCGCAGAGTATTGCACCTTTGGACAACAGGTGCTTGGTGTAAGTACATTTGGGGCAACGACTAAGTTAAGCAACATAGTGATGAGATAGACATTGGGTGGGTGACCACTGATCCGGGCTTGGATTCACGAAGCAGGGTTATCATAAACATCGGGGGTAAATTTGTTATTACCATGGTGATAACCACTTAAATACACTCAACACTGAATCTGATTGGCTGAACAAATATTTTACAATAATTTTAGCTCCAAAAACTTTTTACTTTGTGAACTTTGTAACTTTGTAACTTTGAGATTTCATAATCATTCTTTTTTCAATTTCACTGCCGATGGTTTAGCATGGGCAATGATTTGAAATAGATTTCGAGCCAAATCGAATGAAAAAAAGTTATGTGATCGCAATTTAGCCATTGGAATTGGATGAACAAGAAGTATGTAACTCTATTTTGATTTGAGAGGTATACCTATGACCATTAACGCTCACACTACGCCAAATCGAATGCCCGAGCTACGAGGCCATGTGACTACCTGTTGCCCACTGTGCGGCAGTTGGACGTAGTAGGAGCCCTGCGCGTGGATCCCGTCACGTGACTCCACGTGACCTTGACGTCCACCGTCGCCGTCGTTGACGTCGTAGCCGTAGTCGTACTTGGGCGCGTCCTGCAACGAAGCAAGCGACTCCAGTAAGTTTACATGGTCTCTGCATCTCATCGAATCTCGACTCGACTGTCTGGGTCGATGGACTCGTTGCCATCTGCATATTTTTGATACGAGGAGTGGAATCTCCGATTATCACCAATGCACTTGCCCCTCAAACAAGTCAAATTTGAGTGTGTTTGGGCGCTCCAAAAATAAAAACCAACCGCTTTTCCGATTTCAGTGGCATTTTAAAATGACCTACTCAACTAAGGCCCCTGTGTTTTGGAAGAAATTTCACCAAATAGTCTCATAGCCAATCAAAACTTTCATAATTTGTGAAAATTTTAAGCATTTACACAAAGTCTTATACGCAGTATACAGTCAAATTTATTCAATTTTGTACGAAACTTTACAAGCATGTGATACATGCCGAAATAAAGCATAACTGAAATAAATTTAGAGACAAATCTGATTGGGTCCCCTTCATTCGCATTATTTATTTATTTTTCGACAATTTTTAGTGAATTTCATCTGATTTTCAAGCTCTTCATGCGAGAACATTAATAAACGCTCATTCCCCAACGTGGATTTATGAATCACTTTGACGAAGCCCTAGTAGATGGCGAGCTACAAGTTAGCGTTAGGACCGATAACGTAGCAATCGCTTTGTTCACGGTCGCTCGTTTTTGACCCGTGCATCGAAGTCTCCACGTTAAGTCTGTTCATTGAGCTGTGAACTCGTGCCGCTTCCCTTACCTCGTACGGGACACACTTTCCAGGCTACACCTTTGGTCGAACCCTATATTTTCGGAATCTTCACATTTCTGGCAACAAATTGTGCCATTTTCATTTCGAACAATTAACCCGTCAATTACTTACACGCGTTTTAAAACAACGCTGTTTTGCCGGGACATTGAAAGATGTCAATTCCAGCTAAGAATTTACCTCTCACTGTATACACTTTCCAAGCCACACCCGTTATCCGATCGCTAAGAAACAAATATTTACGGAATCCTCACTCTTCTAGCAACCAATTGAATGTCTCATAATCTCGAAATATCTCGTGGATTCCAAGAAATGTTAATTCAATTTACCTCACCAGCCATCAATGAACGGCAGCGTCGCCGGCCAGTTCGTTGTCCGCGTCCGCTTTGCCTGAGGGCGACACCTTCGTAGCGAACTCGATACCGAACGCATTCGTTAACCGTCCTGCACTTAGCCTCGCTGTCACAACAACCAGCCAGCGCCTTTTGTAAACAGGTCTTTCGAAAAAACGATTGTGCCTCGCTATAGGGTCAACTTTTCACTCTGGACGTTTCAAAAAATTGAGAGTTGTTTTCGCGCTTTCTTCGCGCTGCTCTGCTTTAGTTTCTAAGTGGCTGTGTGTGTGTGTGTGTGTGTGTTTATTTTTAAACCGGGCGTGTTACCGTTGTTCTTTCTTCCAGAGCCCCGAGGGTGTAAGGAGGCAGTGCCCTCTGTGTGACGTGGCCTTGACCGAGTGACGTAGCACGGTGCTGCCCCAGATTCCGTGCCGTTTGCGCGAGCGCACGTCGAACTGATTGGCCGCTATGTCGGTAATGTAGTACGCTGCCGGTTTTTCCCCCCGACAAAAAAAACCGGGTGTGTCTCTAGGTTATTGTCTTTGTGTAATTGATCCCTCGTAAAATATCATGTTCCTTGTTGGTAGTGCATAATGTGAATAAAATGCACCTTGAAAACCGCATTCATACTTAAACCCCATGGTCTCAGATGGAGGCGACTTTGACCTTACCTAGGGTCAAGGTGCCATCTGCAGACAGTGATCGGTCAGCGTTGGTCTCATGCTGTCGCAGATGACACGACATTTGGCTTTCGGTGTGTTTTTTATGCAGCGATGTGTGATTAATGACAAACCATTCGCAACTACGGAATGTAAAAGGGTATGTTTCACAATTATAACTATATTTACGTTAGTTTTTTATATTGAAAACTAGAAATAAACTGCATAAACCCAAGGTGCATATTGTAAAATTAAACTATTCTGTCGCTAGCAAGTCCATCTGGTATGAAGCACGATGATTCGGCAGTTTGCGTCTACAAATGCACTTAGCACTCGGAACTAAGACTACTGGTAATGCCGATGCACGAGAAAGTGTGATTCGCTGGTTAAAGATCCTTTCAAAACTGCCGTAATTTTATCATCGATAGGCTAGGTTGTTGATGCGTAAAATATACTCTTTTGCGCTTGAAATTTTTTTAAACAATTTTTGTCTGAGATAACCCTGCATAATTAGCCATAATTTTCTCACGTGACTTGAATATTGCTAGAAGTTGTGAGAAATGGTTGCAAAAATAATGGTGTTTCCCTGATTGAAACTTAGTGCCGGATTTTTAGTGGCCCGTTAAGATATACTAACGGTCCATTAGCAAGAAAATTAAAGGTTCTGATTGGACATTGCTAAGCAAATAACAAGCTAACAGACCGTTAGATTTTTAACGTGGCACTGGAAAACCGGGTCCAAGAAATTTTGAATTGATAGTTCGAAACTTTATCATTCTAAGAAATGGGGTTCTGTGCCGACGTCGACGTAAAACTCGCTCGCAAAACAAATTCTCGTAACAAGAGCTAACAAACTGTATTATTACTTGTTGAACTTGCCGCAGACTTTTGAAATCATAAAGGTACACTTTTCATTTCTTGAATGTTGGTTATTTAAGATATGTTTTCGAGCACCGACAATTTCCTTAAATTGAAAGTTTTGATCTCTGCGAAGAATGGCCACAACATGCGCGCATCTTTCCGGCTGACGTCAGCGATCCAATGGCACTTCACACACCACTGCAAAGTGGAGACTCGAGAGTGGATTCCGAGGATGACGACATCGACTCCGCCGCGCGGTGGACGCATGCGACTTGACCCTAAAACGCCCCCCCCCCCCCCCCCCCAGTGCGTCGACGCTTGTTGCCATCCGACGGGCTTGGCTCGATCGAAGACGCTCTCGCATGTGATCATTGATCGGGGGATGCTGCTTCGCTGGGAGGGCCAGTTTTGATTCGGATGGACGTTGATTCTTGATATGACACTCAGGGAAGGACTGGCCCGTGGTGCGGGGGTGCTGTGGCCTTTGACTTTCCGGGCCCCTGCCAGTCATATCATTGGCCTTGGAGTTAGATTGGTCCCGGGAAAAATTTCGGGATACGTTTTTATAAGGTATTGGCCTTGGGAAAAATTTCGGGTGGCTTTTTTTTAGGAAATGGATTTCCTTGTGGGCGGTCTATTTTCTGAAATGCCCGGGCCGATTTTTTTCCCCAATGCATTTAAAATTTTGCGGGCCTAAAGTTTGACAGCAAGCCGGGCTTTCTCGAGCCAGTCTGAATTGACGCTGTTGTAAGTGTGAAATTATCGCGAGGTGCTTTGGAAAGATTGAAATAAATGGTAACACGCCTAAACCAAAATTGAATTCAATGAATCATTGAATTCAAACTTGAATTCAAGGCTGAATTCAATGTTTTCTCATTTAGGACGTTTTCTAAACATCGTTGAAGGTTCGTTTCAAGAGAAGGAAGGGTATATGTCACTGCCTTCTTGAAACAACGTTTTTGGAAGGCTGTGCCACCATTTTCAATGAATTTAAAACATTGATGGCCATGGTTGCAGCAACGTCAGAGATTACCCCCTTGATTGTTGATTATAATTTGGTATCGTGTTTAACCATTGAAATCGTAAAATTAAATTTTACTTTATCTCAAATTAATTTTCTATTAAATTTATGATAATTTTAATTAATATAATAATACATTATTCGATTAATTTAATTTGGCGATTTCACTGGTAAAACACAATACCAAATTATAAACGACGATCAAGAAGGTAATCTATGATTAGGACGTGGGTGCAAATGGGCATGAGTCGTGTAAACGGCCCTTGTCAATCGAGCAATCAAGTGCTGTATCAATGTATTGAATTCGACCTTGAATCCAATCTGCATTTGGCGGAACACTGATCGGTGAAAACCTAGATTAATTCCCATCGCTACCCCTTTCCATCCCCAGACGTCGTAGAGCCGGTCCTGTTTCACAAGATGGTCATTGGGGAAATTAAATTGCTCGCTCTAAGCACAAACAATAACTTCTTCGAGGAAATGCGTAGATACATTTTCAATTAAATGGCACTTGACATGACAATAAAAGTACGTGTGAGGTTTTTCGATGACCATTCGCGTATAGGATAAGGATGAGACCAAGGATACGTATTTAGCACCTTGGCTGTAAGGTAAAAAAGGTGATAATTTTGACATTCTGTGAAAGTGAATGGATTTTGCGTTTTAGCATTTAGAAACAGTGCAATTGCGTATTAAGAAAAAGGGTCACTAGCGCGCATCTTCGTAGCATTAATTGCTTCGGCATTGCCCATTCATTGGGGACCTTTGCAAAGTCGATGTGTGTGTGTAGCTCTATTCGGCAGATTAGTATCTGCAAAAAATTAGTTTATGGTTTGGTGAAAATGCAAAATGACCAAGTGCGAAATGTATATTTGAAAAATACGTCATAAAGTGAATTAGCCTTCCCTATGGAAAAGCTATTTCTGTCCAGTTTAGCCACAGTCAAAACCGCTCCTTGCGTGATGTAGTAATTGAATAAACCATGACCTACCTATAATAGCATCGATGACTAATAGTAAAGCATTGGTATGTGGGTGCATACGCGAAGACCTTTCGTTGATTCAAGAAGAGTACGCGGAAATGTTTGGTCAAACTAGAACAGATATGAAAACAGATGTTCGATTATTGATTATGTTAATGGTGATGTTGATGGCCTCACCCCGCCAGATTTCTGGCATGTAAACCTTCATGGGGCATAGCTTTGTATTCTTGAACGTATTTATCCCTAGCAATGTGTAACAAATTTATAAAGCCGATTCCTTTAAAGAAGGTTCACTAAAATTCCTGCCCGTTTCTAGTTTTACACTCATGTCCAGCCATTTGATAGGAAACATGGCGTTTTTGTGATCTAAAATATCATTGTACAACGACAGACATGGTTTAAAGTCAATGAACCAATTGTTTCACGAAATTCAGTGAACCAATTATGCATCGTGTCACGTGCAAGCTGAGATTAGCTCCACGCAAACCACGGGAACAAACAGCTGCTCTCGTCGCGAAGGTGGTAAACAAACACCGAGGATCGAATGCGACTTCTGTCACACCCCTCGACGCCTGACCGACGCCTGATCGACGCCTGATATACGCCTGATCGACGCCTGACGCCTCGACGTCGAACGACGCGATTCGCCGATGACGTATCACAAGTTG
Source organism: Nemoura dubitans (assembly GCA_921293005.1). Lineage (NCBI taxonomy): Eukaryota > Metazoa > Arthropoda > Insecta > Plecoptera > Nemouridae > Nemoura > Nemoura dubitans. The sequence continues at coordinate 4,294,971 of OV121074.1, forward strand.
ACGATCGCGTAGCACGCCGAACAAGAGACATCTGTCTCCCCGCCTCGACCCATCGCGATCCGCCAAGCGACACACCAACCAAGACTCCAACACCGAACGTGCAAACAAATCGCCCGGCGAAGAGAGCCGGCGGGTACCGACCAATGTGTGCACAACGACACCGACTCCACACTCGCGCCCGATCTCAGCCTTGGCGCGGCGAGGTGATAAAAGAGACGCACTCCGACGACGACGGTGCAATTCCACATGTCCACGCCAGCGATGGAGTCGTCGACGCGTCTGCTAGCGGCGGTGCCGTGCGCGCTCTCGGCGCTAGTGGCCGTGTTGCTGTGGGCGCTGCTCTATTGGCGGCCGCGACGTCGCATCTGGAGGTGTGCGCGCGCGATTCCCGGACCGCGGGCGTACCCGGTGATCGGCAACGCGATGCTGTTCTGGTGCTCGCTGCGCGACACGTTCGAGAACTTGAAGGCGCTGGAGGCGGCGTACGGACCGGTGGTGAGACTGTGGATGGGCGATCGGCTCAACGTGATGATTCTGGACCCCGACGACATCCAGTGCGTGTTGGGCAACGCGAGGATACGCAATCGGGACCCGCAGGCGAGTTACAGTTTGGTGCAGTAATACTTAGGACCTTCAGTACCTTCAGTACCTTTAGGAGCAATTTCAATTGAAGCTGATATAGTCATTTCGTGCTACATTACTCGAAGATTTGTAACTCTTAAAATAATTACGCAGGTCGATCAGAAAATCACTCATTTTATTGTGATAGCAGCATGTTATCCAATGCATTTTCATCTTTTTGATCAAATTCGAGTCCTATGTTCATGTCGACTGCGTTCCGGCAAAGCTCTTGAATATATTTTGTTCAGAAACTTTAAGAAATTTCCAGGCACAATTTGCTTTTCAATCTTGCTTGGGAGTAGGTCAATGCTCCAGGGGCCGATGGCATTGTCAGTCAGGATGTTTATCATCGAGGGACCGAGTTCCTATCCCTGACACTCCTGGTCGACGCCATCCACCCTTCGGCTATACGAACGCTAATCGTGCACTGCAAACGACCGTGCGCAGATGACGGCGGCGATGATCCCGTTCTTCGGCGAAGGCCTGGTGTCGAACCGCGACGAGATGTGGCGCGTCCATCGGCGCCTGCTGACGCCCGCCTTCCACTTCAAAATCCTCGAGACCTACGTGGAGGTCTTCAGGAACAAGGCGGACGTGCTGATCGGGAGGCTGGACAGACTCGCCGACACCGACGACTCGTTCGACGTCTACGACTATCTCAGTCTGTGCACGCTCGACGCCATCTGCGAGACGGCCATCGGTGAGTGGAGGCGTTCACGGACCTTCGACCAAAACGCCATTAGCTTGAATTGGTGGTTTTTGTTGTTGTTGTGAAGTCATATGTCGCGACGATTTTTTATTGACGGAATAAAAGGTGCATTCAAATTATATAACCAAGAAAGCAATTAGGACTCTCAATTTCATGCGACGCTGCAGTTTAAGCTATGCAAGTAAAGAGACAAAAACAAATTTTTACCTAACCATGATTCGTCCACTAATTGAATTTGCGAGTGCAACATGGGATCCCTACCAAATTTGTGCGTGTCAATCTCTAGAAAGGGTCCAAAAAAAGGCAATTAGATTTATTAAAAATAACTACAGTATAAGGACTTCTGTGTAACAGAAGAAATAAACGTACTTGGTATAACTTAATTACAAAATAGAAGAAATAAACATAGATTTCTATTACCACTGCTGTACACGATACAAAAAGAAATGGTCAAAATTGATAAAAAGTCATCGTGCAAACCATCCCAATTTAGTTCACGAAATGATCACATTTATAAAATAAACCCAAACGCGGCAAAGACCAATGTATATCAAAATGCCTTTTTAATGCCTTTTTCCCGAAAACTATCTCATATTAGAAAATTTACCGCTTACCGAAGAAAATATGAGCAGCTTTGAAATTTGAAACGTTTTTTTAAAAATAAATAAATGTTGTAACATATTATTATACGACTTCTTTTCTGTAATATACCCTGCAAAAGTCACAAGAAGATAAAAATAAATAAAAACTGAAGAATTGAAAGTTAGAGTTGACTATAATGTGAACACACAGTCGATCTACTGAAGTGCAATTGAAGTGGATGAGGGAAAGTCCCTTCTCCGCCATTTTGTTGCACAGCTCGGCGAGTCTGCGCCGAAGTCAAGTGCACCATTCGAGAAGAGAAGGGCTCGTTGGGGGTTGTTTTTAAATAAATATTTTATTCCTTGGCTTTCTGGGTGTAGACGTGGGGTTTTCCATGTTTGTTAAACGCTCTTAACTCAGTTCTAAGTTGATCGACATGTGTAAAGAAAATGAAGGAGCAACCCATCCTCTAAAATCCACCAGTTCAATTGGTGTTTACACCAGCTGCATAGAGTCGAACTATATTTGATACGATTTACTCCTAGGCGAACCAATTAAGCGTTTACCAATAAACCGTAGCCTCTTCTTGCGATTGCCATATACCACATTGTGGACACATGAGCCAGCATGTCTTGATCAAACAAACCAAAGCGCTTGCGTCACGCGGCGGCGAGCGAGACGACGCATTCCGCAAGCGCGCCTATTGGTTCGGACGTCGAGCGGGTCGTCGTCTGACCGTTCGCCAACCGAGGGGCATCGTTCACCAACGGTTACCCCCCATCACGGCAGGAGCACGAGCTGAGGGATTCCGATTATGCAAAATCGGATGCCTTGCGGGCTTAGATGGGAGTCGAGCTTTATTATTAGCTTGGAAAGGCTGAATTAACTTTTTCTCTGAATCAGTTAAACTCTAAATTTCAAAGGGAAAGTACTTCTCTAGATGCATGTTTATTTTTTCTCAACTAAGCTAATAGTTTTCAAATAACTATTTCAAGCTTGCACTTGTTGAATGCTTAAAAGTGAAGCCTGTTTTCTTTTATTCTAGGCAAATGACGTCAGCCAATAATTCCGCTGTAATATTTTTCATTTTCTGTCACTTATATACCGGAGCTTAAACTGTACAGCGGAAAATTTAACAAGAATAGTACAGCACAATCATTCCCCATCTACTATAATATCAATTTACTTGCAGTGCATTTCTTTTGACAGCCAATTACCTTCCATCAAATGTTTGTGTGTAATGTATAAATACCCACGGTCATTTCTACTTTTTAAGCATTGCTGACCTACCAGCCTAGCGGTTTTGTAACTTTTACGTGCTGTCGCGTTATCGGTTCTGATGGATAAAATCCCTATTGTTGCCCATGCTTATTTTTTAACTTTGTAACCGAGAACGGCGAAGTCAGAGTTACGAAATCGCACTGCAGTTACGCTGTCTTATATTCCATTCACTCTGTACGTTTGCAAAACATTGGCAAAGTGATCCAAGGATATAGAGCACGCCGTACAATAACCCGCCAAGAGTCAAAGCGGTCCGAACCTACAACGGGGGCGTTTCGCGTGCTCGCAGGGACGACGATGAACTCCCAGCTGGACGGTCGCAGCGACTTCACCACGCTCCTGTACGACGCCACCACGCTCATCCACAGTCGCGTCATCAAACCGTGGCTGCTCAACAAGTGGCTCTATCCACTGACGAGCGACGGCCGGAAGGCGCGGCCCATCATCAAGGTACAGGCCCGGTTAGCGACCTTAACAGTCCGTTACGTCGTTAACAGTCAATTGCATGTCATCGCCATCTGATTCCTCGCGGCTAGTATCCCATTTTCTCTCAAAGAAAATAAGTGTGTTCTACTTAATTTGTGTATTTTCAAATGCACTTGGTATTTCTTTATGTATTCAAAATCATTATATGCTCAAATCATAGGTGTACGATCGTAGATATCATGCAAATATTGTCCAACCTATTTCCAATGCTACATTGACTGCTATCTATAGTTTCTCTGCTACGACTTCAGCCTACAGGCTGTTTAAACGTTTTCACTTTTTATCGACAAATTTGTGCGTAATTTAACAATTGCTTTAAATAGAGTAGCTTTAAAGTCACCTAACCATGAATCATAGCTTTGAAAGTCCTAAAAATCCTGTAAGTGATACTATTGGGATCTTTAATCGATACTTTGTATTCGGTCCCAGTTTCGCTTTGGCCCCCGTATGGCGGCTTCGGTAGTACCCGTGCATCGAAGTCTCCTTGCCGGACCAGCGCAGAGTGTGGCTCGATTGCAATTGGTTCTTGACCAAGTCGATATACTTCGATTGAGTCGCTCGGGTCCAACCCGTGGCAGCGATGCTCTCGGATACAAATCATGGGGATGATAATTCATGGGGAATCATGGTTACCATGAGGATGAGCGATCGGAACCTGTTGATGCAATGCGTCAAGGCCAACCTTCTTGGTGAAGGCAGTTTGAACCATTTGTCTTGCCATTGCACCGCCCTGCCGAGTTTTGGTACTTTCGAGTTTGTTCTTGTGGTCGGTTGCGTTCAGCGAGCTTTGTCCGATAAGACAGGTGCAAACGCATTTGCACACCACACATTTTTAAACGTCTTCGTTTTGATATGTCGAGATTGAAACGAACTGCAGCTTGTTACATTTATTTTGGTAAATAATTCATAAACGAAAGTGAAAATTGATGCAATAATTGCTAATAAATAGTTTCTATGAATGACACCAACATTATAAATCGATTACAGAATCTATAATATAAAACCAACGTACATATTCAGGGATAAATTGTCAACTGTATCACGTGCATCACGTACTGTTCTACAAAGAACGTGTTGCGAAACGGTACGTGGTGCAGGCCTCCGATAACGCATCTGTCCAAGTGTCTACTTACATACAAGTGAGCACCTCTCTTGCAATGGTTTCTCAACCGATTTAATAATAATATGTCAAACTATTCGGTAGTCAGCGGATATAACACATCATATCTCGACAGATTATAGTGTTTATAAAATACTATAACAATGTTTGAGACCATTTGACTGGGTTTACAGCTGGCGATGGCAGCTACACTTTGTCATGAACCACCACCAATCAATCACCAATCCATCAATCAAACAATCAATCAATCACCAATCAGAGACTCTGGATGTGCATAACGTCATGTTTCCGACTCTGCCACGGAATCTCTGATTGGTGCAGAGCCAATGTTGATGACATCGTGACACTGACATTGCCAGCTGTAAACCCAGCTCTCAGCAAGACTATAATGCAGCAATTGCCGACTAATCTGCCCCCGCCCATGCGCAGATGATCAAGAAGTTCGGCCAGGACGCGATAGCCGAGCAGCTGCGCGCGTACCGCGCAGGCGCGCGACGCGGCGGCATCGAGACTGCGTCGGGCAAGCGCATCAGCTCCTTCCTGGACACGATCATCGAGGAGGCGCGCGGGTCGGCGCTCACGGCGCAGGAGATCCAGGACGAGGTGAGCTGCGCACTTGTTTTGGTTTCGATCGCACGGTTTACACAGATGACCCCCTTCCCCAATCATCCCGTAACTCAGAGTTAAAGTTGGAGTTAAGTTATTTGTAGTGGCAACCGCCGATAGCATACCGTGGAAGTTTTCTATTTCTGTGAGCTAAACGCTGAACCTAGAGCTCAGAAATGTTGTGATACCGTTCCTAAAATGAATAAAACCGCGAGGCTGAGTTAAGCAGCACTGCGTGGAGTCAAGTATTGGATGGGTGAACATCTGCATACTATTGACCTATTCTGTTCGGGAGAGAGGTTGGAGGGACTCATGACATTACAATAGCTTCGCTGGTTTTGTTTATCAACCTACTGACCAGTGACAGCATGGATGAGTGGAGGCATACTGGTGGTTTCCGAGATGCTTTTCGAAGGGTAGGCGCCGGGTTTCTCCTCCTTCCTTCTAGGCTAGGTTAGGTGATAGTCGCATTGACGTTCCAGCATTGAGGCCCCATCGTTGTGTGCGTCAATTACTTTCTAACCCTTCGGCCGCTTTGAGTAGAAAAGTTTTTAGTGCGGCACCGGAACTTCCCTATTAGGCTAGATTAGGTTCAGCAGCATCCCATGCCATTTTTGATGGTGCCGTCAGGCAAGCGCCATAGGGATCGTTACTAAAACAGTGTGTCGTTAAATGATACTTAATACGATCAACTATGGAGGGTGGGAATGATGTACAATGTTCAATCTTCAAAACTTTTTAAAATAGTAATTACTTAGCCTGAAATTAAATTAAAATGCACAGAAATCTGTCTGCAATAGGTTTTTGGATCTTGCCAAAAGATATAATTGTAATTATGCATAATCGATAATGATAATATTCGATAATGGTAGTCGAACTAAGTCGAACTAATTCGTAACTAGTATACGCAGTCTATCAGTGACCTTCAGGGTAGGTCAGGGTTGTTTTGTTTCGGCGTTCGGTAACCCAAAACCTCGACGTTTGCTACCCTAACTTCGAAGGTCGTTGCCGAGCAACCCGGGTTATATCGAACTCCTAGCTTCAGTGTTTGTCACACTTCGCTGATCTCAGAAATACTACGTTAATACTATCTATACCTAGTTCAGTTATTGGAAGCATTATGGTGAATGACTCAATATGCCTGACGTTGATTGTTATTGCTATTGAAAGAATCCTAAGTCAATGTTATTGTTAAGTGGCTGTTATTATTCACTCCAGAAATACACACTAGCGTACTATAAAAAGCAAGGCCATTCATTATTCACCATGAATACGGCTTAGCAATATCATTAATCAATTCCATTCAAAACTTATTACGAATGAATACAATAACCGTTGGTTTTGTTCGCGAATTAAACCCTTCTAGGCAATGTTGTGATCCTAAATTGGCAACGATTTTCGATTGATCAAGCACAATTGTACCTAGAGAGGCTTTAATTGGCAGAGAGCGCCCTGTGGACAAAAAATGGTGTCACCGATGTCGAAATGTCAAAATTTTACCGGGTCAGCTTTAGGCTAAATTGAGCTAAAAACAGGCTAAATACGGGCTAAAATGGCCAAATTTAAGCTATAGAAATGATTTTCTCATGTCACATTGTTTTATTGCCACGAATATGTGTATTCATTTCATTTGGACATTTAATGGCGTCCATAAACGGTTTCATAGCAGCTCTCTATCAAATAAAGTCTCTCTAATTGTATCTTCCAAAAGGATAAGGTTGCAGTAACCGTTTTTCTTAAATTGACAAAATGATCTATACCAACAGTATTATGAATAATTTACCGCCATAGACAAGTACGCCAGCTACTCCCCTTGAGAGTTGAGCTTGCCCAATGGCCATGTCCCTACCGACGCCTGCCCTTTGCAGGTGACTACGATGGCGTCGGCGGGTCTGGAGACGACGGCGGCGACCATGTCGTTCCTGGTCCTGTTGCTCGCCATCCATCCCGAGGTGCAAGAGCAAGTGTTCGCCGAGCTCAGCGATCTCTACGCCGACGACTTCGACAGAGAGGTTGGCCATCTCACGCACAACAACAACCTTCATTGTTTACCTCCATTCACGTGCTTGCGTGCCGCCATCTTTGGGGCGATTTGCGTTCCTTATGTTGTTGCAAAGTATTGAATGTCTTTTATCTTTTTGGGATTCAAACCCCATTTATAGAAAAATTTAGAAATTCTGCAGTGTGCGTACCATTAGTTTGTGAGCCAAAGCAATGATTTATTATTTTCTCAACTCTTAATTAGAAGAGTGATTGATTTATTGGACATCTATTGCCTCCTAATTTTTGAATTATTAGATTGTGATAAGGCACCTGGATTTTCAGAGAAAACAAGGTGAAGATCGACTCTCATGTAGATTTGGAGCAGCGAAAACACCGTTCGTTGTTGACTCACCGTTTTCATCTAATTACCGTATTACCGTATTCCCGTATTCCCGTAGTCCCGTATTACCGTTAAATTGTATTGTGTATTGTGTACCTATATTTCCGAAGTGGAAAATGTCAAGATATTACATATTTTCAGAAGTGGGATGAGTCTAGTATATAACACATGGCCAATAATCAAAAGTCTATACCCTGTTTTGGCATGCAATCCATGAATCACATATTCGGTGAACTCCGAAGGGATTTCGGAAGATTATGAAAAGGCTGCCCCTTCTAGTACCGCCTTGCCCCGCCAGGTGAGCTACGAGGACGTCCACGCCATGCCCGTGCTGGACCGCGTGCTCAAGGAGACTCTACGCATGTTCCCGATCGTGGCCATCATGCCGCGCATGATCAGCGAGGACGTCGCGCTGCCCAGCGGCTACACGTTGCCGGCCGGCAGCTCGGCCTTCGTCATGTCCTATCTCGTGCATCGCAACCCTGTGTACTTCCCGGAGCCGCTCAGGTGAGTGCGGCAACACCGCTTTCTTCCCATGATCTCGTCTAAACACGTGAACCACGTCTTGGCGGCTCGGCTTTGTGGATGGTTACGGGGCGGCGATTACGCAAAGTTTTCGCAGGAGATACCTTTCTTTATCTCGACGAAATATCGTTGAAATCCCTAGATATCGACAGGTAAAACGTTGCACAAAGAGTCCACCATGACTTGGGGGCGAATTACAAAATCTTTTCGTAACTTTAAGATAAGACAGCTATATTTACTCAAAAATATCGTTATATATAATTCGTCCCTTGGATTAAAACACCTTCTAGCCTAGAATGAAGCTGCACTGTGTTTCGGCAATTCTCCCTTCTAGGCTAGGTAAGGTTCCGTTCATCGGTTCGACCTCCACGTCAGCAAACACCAATGCACGCGTTAAGACAGTGGCTGCACAGTGGCCGTTGTCAAAACAACGTAGATCTTGACATATTGAGTGGTGACTTTGATTTGTTTTCGGAGGATGATATTGCTTGCATCTTCGAACCTTGACATTCGGCGACATGGAGTAATGAGAGGCTGTACGTGGACTATTCAGGATGCCATAGAATTGGTTTGAGGGGGGGGGTCTAACATGTCTAGCATGTCTAACATGTCTAGCCCGAATGCATGCCCATATGGGCCCAGCTTCAATTGGACTTCATCAATTACCTTCGCAGAACAAAACGTTACTTTTAAAATAAGTTGCATCATGTTTTGACGTCCCAGCCTTGCCCATAGAATGTTGAAGGTGGTCCTATTGGCTTCATAATATTAACTATTACCCTCGCCCTCAATCTTTAGCTTGGGTCCACGCACGGTTTTGTACACAATATACTTAAAGTTATCATTCTCGCTGCAATGTTTTAAGTTTTTGGTTACTCAATTCTATCAATTCTTTCAATGCTTTCAATACTTTCAATGACGGGTAGCACTTTTCAAATGCAGAGACATTGTGGCGATAAAATCTTTAAATGCTCTTCAGATGCCCGCCACGTATGGGACGTACATGGTGTTCAATCCGTGATTTATAATTGCGTCACGATGACGGCAGTGCGGACAGCTTGTTATGAGTTGTGATAGCGACTCCAATGAGGACGTGCTTGTGTGCTTGTCCACTTTCTATCCATCATCCTCCGACGCGGCATGTCCCAACACCGCGCAGCGTCCGGGACGCGAAAGCTTCGGAGGACAATGCCGACTTGGCCGTGATCCCAAAATGTGTACCTGTGCACAGCACGTCTCGTTTCCATCATAGATCGCCGCGAACAAATGATGTAGAAACGCTCTCCTCCCAACGCGAAAAATTGCCCTCAAGGTCTGATCAAGTGTCTTTTCAATTTTAGCGTCACAGATATAAGGTTACCCAGATGTTCCACTCACATACTGAAGCAGCTACGCGAAAGCCCTCCGCGTGCAATAATAGTTTCGCCGGCCAGTCAAGGGATGGAGCCACTGTCTGTTGTGTAATCAAAGTAACTGTAACCACCTGAGGAAAATTGGGTCCCTTGATTATAATTGACCTTGTGCCATGGCCTGGTGGATGATGTTAAAACAGGTTGCAAACGCACTTCAGCGATTGCCGTCGAAATTACTAGCATCAAATTTTTGCCGTAGCCATAGCTAAAGGTATGGTAGAATATCTGGGTAACCCTATATTTGTGATAGTATGTGTGGCTCTATTAGCTTTTAGCTGGGTGTGTGTGTGTTTTTTTTTACGTCATCGTCAAACTACAATTACGCGCACTTGTCAGATGACCACATCTCTCGAAAGGATCGGCCTGCGGCGGACTCGAACCCGGGACTCCTCGGGTTCAAGTGACTTGACCCACGCGCTTCTCGCGATTTCTTTAGTGTGCGTTCAAAGCTACACGCACGCGCGTGATCGTGGTACGCACGAGAACGCGTGGTGCGTGCAAATGTGAGCCAGCCTGGAGTTCTGGTATTTACGCGTTGATGAGAACGTTTTTTTTTCTAATTGCAATTTTCATTAGATTTTAAAATCTTTGTCAATAAGCGGTTTGGTACTTACTTTACCACAGCCTGGTGGACTTCGAACTAAAGTATCATTTGACTCTTTACGATTTATAAAGAGTACAATGGTAAATAATGATAATGATAAATTCCATTTTTATTGGTAATGATGAAAACTTAATCATTTCACTCTTTGGTATGTACTCAATGGTGTGGTAGGTATACTCTATGATATGAGATCCTCAGAAAGTGGCACAATTAAATTAATTTTAGTGTGTATAATTATCAAAACAAAACAGTAGTGAAACCGGGAACTTTTGAGTATCCATAAAAGTCGTGTCTCACGCCTATACAAATTAGGGCCCATGCGGGTGGGATTTTTAAAAGTACACACTTTCAATTGGTGTACCCAAAAATGGGATAGGTTAGATGTGAGTAGCTAGCCACGAACTGAATAAACCCCCCACCCCCTTGACCTGATCATCCCTCTCTGCTCGACTACTAATTTGCAGAATTAAGAAGACAATCGTCCAATTTGGCATTCAAAATACACGCAATGCATTTGAATCCGACTTTATTTTCATGGTTCTTAATGAGTTTTTTCCAATCGCAGGCTGGAAGATGATCTCGAAGTGAATGAGGGTCAAACATGCATTCAAATTTTTTTTTTGAGTTCAAGGTTTTCATTGAAGCAAATCTACGCATTTGCAGTAAGTTTGGGACTTGAGAATGTGTTAGTCAGAACATACACATGTTATGGTTGACTTAGTATTCTTCAAGAAGGTTCCTGTACTTAATTTCTTAATCTTATTAATCAATTAATGGCTTGAAACATGAATCTAATAAAGGCTATACAGTATACACCAACCAGTGGCAGACTGGCTCGAAATACCCTGCGAAGCTGCTCAAAAACTACGCCCGTCATTGCAATAATATGCGATAGCTACATAAAGCCAGCATAAGATTAGCCAGCAAAGATATTTTTTTTATATTAATTAATATCGATGTAATTCACACCTTTTGCTCCGCAGGCAAAAATTTTACCGTTTCTAGGGATTCTGTAGCCCAATATTTTGTACGTATCCAGCAATTGCTGCATGCCACGACATGCTAATGTAAATTTGGGCAAATCAACCATGTTTATCAGTAGGGAATCCTTGTTTCAAATTTCCTGCCATAAGACATAGAGAGTTTCAAACATTTCAAAGTTTTGCAAAAATTATTTACTGAGCGTATACTCTGTATTTGTTTTTTGGGTATACGCTCGGTGTAAAAAAGTTTTTTGGGTATACGGCGTATACCCGTGTATACCCTCGACTACACCACTGGCTCTGGACCAATCAGCGACTCCATGGCAGAGTCGCGCACATGACGTCAAGCACATCCAGAGTCTCTGATTTGTCCGTAGCCAATGTTGATGACATCGCGTCACTGACATCGCTAGCCCGGCTCGACTAAACACCACAAATCGCCCCACCCGAATCGCAGGTTCTGGCCGGACCGATGGCTGCCCGAGAACGCGCCTGCGCAGCATCCGTACGCGTACGTGCCGTTCAGCGCCGGCGTGCGCAACTGCATCGGCGCCCGGTACGCGCAGCTGCAGATCAAGACGATCCTGGCGGCCGTGCTTCGGCGCTATCACGTGACCACCGACAACACGCTGGCAGACCTCGACAAGCTCGAGATCAGCATCACGCTGTTGTTGTCGCAGCGATACTTTGTGCGCATGACGCGGCGGCAGCGCTGACGGCGCACGCGTGTGACTTCTGCATTTTCACGTTTAGAAGGTATCGATGTTTCACTCTTAAAGAGGCTCCCCTGCTGCTAAGTTTAGAAGGTGTGCGGTGTTTCACTCTCAAAGAGGCTCCCCTGCTGCTAAGTTTTGAAGGAGAGCGGTGTTTCACTCTTAAAGAGGCTCCCCTGCTGCTAAGTTTTGAAGGAGAGCGGTGTTTCACTCTTAAAGAGGCTCCCCTGCTGTTATGTTTTGAAGGAGAGCGGTGTTTCACTCTCAAAGAGGCTCCCTTTCTGTTACATTTAGAAGGAGAGCGGTGTTTCACTCTCAAAGAGGCTCCCCTGCTGCTAAGTTTAGAAGGTGTGCGGTGTTTCACTCTCAAAGAGGCTCCCCTGCTGCTAAGTTTTGAAGGAGAGCGGTGTTTCACTCTTAAAGAGGCTCCCCTGCTGTTAAGTTAAGAAGGAGAGCGGCGTTTCACTCTCAAAGAGGCTCCCTTTCTGTTACATTTAGAAGGAGAGCGGTGTTTCACTCTCAAAGAGGCTCCCCTGCTGTTAAGTTTAGAAAGAGAGCGGTGTTTCACTCTTAAAGAGGCTCCCCTGCTGTAACGTTTTGAAGGAGAGCGGTGTTTCACTCTCAAAAAGGCTCCCCTGCTGTTAGAAGAGCCGAAGGTGTCAACATTCGCAGGCCGTCCCATTGTTCCGCTAAAGGGTTGAATGGTTTGAGCATCGAATGATTGACAGCGCCATGTCTGGAGTCTAGCAATTGCGCATTGCGACGGCGCCTGACATTGCATGCACCGAGGGCTGCACCAGCAATGGAAAGTTATGAACTTGTCGACGCATTCTGACGAACTCACTCATAGTTGAAAGGAAAAGATATTGATAAGGTCAGTGACAAAGTAAAGGTCACTGCTGGAAAGAGACTGGAGAAAGAAGTATCTGCCATTTGGCGGGAATAGGAGCTTTTTGACAATAGTCTTGTTTGAGAATGTCAAGTTAACAAGGTTGTTTGCTGGGATTCTAAACGCATAATTGTGAGACCGACGCCTAGCAAAACTGCGATCAGTTTATGTACTTTTATTATAAATTTTTTTATCTCTCATAGCTCTATGTTTTAGATTAAAACGCACTGATACTTATGTATTATAGGTTGTTTTTAAGGTGAAATTTTTGGTCCTTTGCACTCTCGTTTAAACCAGAAATATGGTGACATTTGAAGATGAAAAGTACTTTCAATGAGCAGCGCCGAATCTGACGTAACAATATTTGAATTGTTGACAAAGAGATTGTTCGATGCTGTAACAGCCACGACAGCATCTTCGTTTGTGTCGTAATTGAATAGGTCCTTCTTCGACAAAAATGGTTGTATAAATAATAATATGCTATCCAATCATCACGATCCTTGTGGCATTTTTTGTTTTAAAGTCATATCTGTGATGAGCTGTAGCAATAAATCGTTGGCGAGTAGTTTCAGTTGATCATCGTACCTCATGCCTCTCACTCCTTGAAATTCCCTGAAATATTTGAAGTCAACGTGCAAGCCACCAATAATTATATTATCAGATTGGAAGATGATAACATGATGAAATGAAGATTCCAGGTCCCAGAGTGTGAAGATGTCCCGTTTTGATTCCGCTATAAAAGCGCGGACAGAGGTCATAATTGTCCTATTTAAAGTTTGCTCCCTCGGCTCGTTTGTCAAAAGTTGATATTCTGTAATATGATAAAATGCCGCCGTTTTGTGTGTTCGTTTACGTTGCTAGCAGTACTAGAGAGTGAACGCAATGGGAACTTTGTAGATGGCAACTACTGATTTATGAAAACCGGTTTGCCTGAACAAGCAATGGGCCCATTAAAGCAAGTGGCATGCGATGTACTCAGTACCTATAGGTATAGGTACTGTTTTGTGGGAGCTTTGTTTTGGTAATAAAATGATGAAATCAGATAGCAATTAGTTGGAACGGGAGAAACCGTCATGGTATGAGAGTACCGATGCAGTGACAGTGAACTTTGCAGCGTTATTATTTTTATATCAATGTTGTTGGAGGATTCCAGAGAGGAAAATCTCATCTCGTGGTGGGGTAAAAGACGGGACTCTGCAGTGGCTCGGGACCGAGCGTTGTGGACAGCGGACTGTTGGCATGCTGGAAGTATAACCTACAAGTTTGTGCAGTGCGAGCGCCCAAGAAGACGTGTCCCATCGGTCGTCAAATCTGCAGAGGGCAACAGTTGTCATGTGCCTGGGACTGAGTGGAGGCGTCGTGGCGAGCACGTGAGTAGAGCGATACTTTTAACATACTTTTAAATACTATACACTACTAAATACTATATAGATACTTTTAAATATGTAGGTGCATTATCACATCTAGTTTAGAATGGTGATCATAGTTTGATTTCTGGCTCTGCAAGATCTATAGCAGTGCTACCAGCCTGCGCCCGGCGCTCACTTTTTTGCGGCCCGCCTCAAAATTATTTTTAAATTTGAAAAACGAACTTATCATGCAATTCTCCATGGAAAATATACTGATTTGAAATTTCCAGAACCTCCTTTTAACAAGTGCGTAATTTAAACGTTTTTAAGGTCAAAACTCCATGAGGCGCATAGATTTGCACCATACAAATTTTACAAATAAAAATTTTCTTGGGTATTGAACCCCCCCCCCCCCTTTCCCCCTACCATTGCGTCGTGAGCAATATCCATTTGCATTAATCAAGTACAAGCAAGTACAAGTAACGAGAATGCGTTCAATCAATACCCACAATTTTACACAACGCTATATCTTGCAATTCGCAAGTTTTGTGTCAAATTACCCTTTGCTCCCCGCAGAGGTCACACTTTTGTTTTATTTGGCCCCGTGCAAAAAAAAGGTTGAGTACAACTGATCTATAGGGATAAGAAGCAGATGTTGACAAATCGTTCAAAATGGAACCTGAACCAATTCGTCTTGTTACTCTCTCAGTAAAGAAAGCCGTTTCCAGCAAGGTTCGTCGAGTCGAGGAGCAAAAGGGAGCAATTTGTTGCTGGGAAATCCGCCTTTAGGTTTGATAGCTCGTGGCAATGCACACGGGCTTCGTCACACGGGAGCGAGCTTTCCCTCTAGCGGGTTCCCGGCAACGGTACACATGCCCGTAAATGGTTTGGTACGGCACAGCATGGGATGGACCAAAATGATGGTCACAAAATGTACATCATGATCTGTGGCCGTTACCGCGAAATCAAGTGTTGTGACAAGGCATGGCAGCCATCGACAGCACACATTGAACTTCTGTCCGAGCACACAACCAGGGCCTTCTGGATGAAAACGTTTCCGATTGCTAACTTATGGTGCGAATCTTGCTAGCAGGCTGTGGAAATGCCAGAGTCTTAAAAAAATCTTTGGATTGAATATCGCTCTAGGTCAAAGCCACCTAGATACATTTTTGAATTCGAGCAAATCCAAACAAATCCATTTAGAGGGCGCTGGCAACTGGCAAGGTTCCTTCAAATGAAAATTTGTTGAATTCTAGGGAATAAAATCTTAAAAACCGTGATGTGCTGTAAAAGTCATATGCGCACGCTAATGGTTGGGAGCAACTAGAGAGGACGATTTTCAGTCATCGCTAAAGGTCATTTGGGCATCGGTTTTAAGTTTCTTCACTCAGGGTTGCTGATTTCCATTCGCAAGTCTGTCCTCGAATCACCACCGAACCCTCGGTCTTTTGGCTGCGTGCGGGGTGGATATATTTGAGAGGCCAGCTGGTCTTCTCTGGCTGGACCATGACTATTGAAATGCAGTCACCCCCAAATCGACTCGCGGCTCTATGGTGCTCCTGATCGGTCTGGACGGCGACAATTACCTTTCGCGGCTTTATGGTGCTCCTGATCGGTCTGGACGGCGACAATTACCTTTTCGTTGGCGTTTGTCGGCACGTGACCTGGAGGCGGCGTCGCGACGCTCACGCTGACGACGGCGACGGCCAGAAGAAGAACCTGCAGCAAAGAGCAGGAGTTTTGGTATATTGTCTCATACAAATTCCCAACACATTTCATTCCCAAATGAGATACAAAGCCGAGCAGTGTGTTAACTAACCGCATGGTGTAAAAGATAATGGAGTGATTGATTATTTTGGCGACTGATGAAGAAATATGCATGGCTAGAAAAAACGATTGAATGAACGTAAATGAAATCATATAAAAATACCAAAGGCAATTATAATTTTTACACGAGCTATCATGATAGGTAGCTCAAATTTGAAGTTTTTTTCTCTCAGCACGGCTTCATTAAAGTTGCCAACCCTTTTCGCTAAACCCATTAGACACCAACTCATCTGGACGCTGTTGTCAATTCACATCAAAGTCCGATAATGAGGAAGGTATTTCGCTATGAAACATTTTAATAGACTGAAATTTACAGTCGAAGTAGAAGCTATACCACCGAGGAACAGCGCATGTGCCGAAGCGATTTACGCATCGCACACGTGACAGACCGCGTAGCCCGTCCGACCAATCACATCACATTTTCGTAGATGTCACTACTCATGCGTTTCATAAAAGGGCCATGCGACAGGCACGGCATGTAATGCCATTGCCATGCGTTGGCGTAACTAGAGGGGATCAGGCATATACCAGTGCTCGAGGGCCTCGTAAGAAATTTTTGGGGCCCGCAGAGGCCCAGTTGATCCGAAAACAAGGCGCCGACGTTTGTTTAGGGAATTGATATTTTGGAAAGTTAATCTGAAAAGAAGGCGGCGATTTTGTTTGTTTTAGGGAATGACTTATTTGAAGCGAGACTGGAGACTGGCGACGGGGGGGGGGGGGGTGGGGATTCAGTTTTTTTTTTGCTCTGGGGCTCTTGCTTTGTACGTTACGCCACTGTTACCAGTGGTTGAACGTGTTGGTGTTTGAAACGATAATCGACGGGCAATTGTGAGTGACGGTAATTGATAACGAGACGCAGGAGCGGCTCATGAAATGCTGATCGCTTCGAGCCGTAGCAGCGAAGAAGTGCTAAAAGCATTGTAAAATAAAGTGATCATGCATAATTGATTTATTGTCCAGTAATACTAGAAGATAATGAAATAAAATGCGTAATTAGTTATTTATTTCACTTTGTACATTATTGCACAATGTACTCAATATGCCGTTCTTACTTAATTTATTTGGAAGTCGGATAGCTGGCTATTTTAGGCAACTTGATATAGGTATTTGTATTTCAGAAATTTCAAATTGCAAGTGATTTGTTTATCGAGAACAATTTTTATTGCGATTCGAAATTCAGAGCTTCATATTACAGTCCTAAAACCGGACCGTTAAAATTCCCAGCACACATAAATCATTTTCAAACGAGAGTCGGGTTCATGATACCACGCCCATCCCACCGTCCCGAGCTCTCGTCGAAACATTGCGCTGTCAGCGCCGCTCAGCGTTTGGTTGGCGAGGCCCGGAAATAGCTTATTGGGTCAGCGCACGCCGTCCGAAAACAGGTTCCCTTGAAAAGTGCGTCGCACTCCGCACCTCGACGCTGCTGCCGCTGCACCGCGGCGTCGTCCAAGTGAACTAGATCACGCCGAGAGTGCGCAGACAATACCCGATTAATTAACACCTTCTCTCCGCGCGCGGCGCTCCCGAACAGCCGTCGACAAGCTCCCAACACTGTGCGCGATACAGCCGCGTGTGCAAGCGCCTCCGTCGAACAAAGTTATTCATAAACAGCAGCGGCCCGTCGGCTGATTAGCTTAAAATGGACTAATTCTTGTGTTTTGTCAGAGAAAACGTGAGCACGGTAGAGCGGCGATTAAAAGCCGCGTGTTAACTCGCCGTGAGAAAGTTGTTAAAAATGAATTGAAACCCAGATTAGCGGCGGAATGACAGTGTGTGTACCGCCGGGGTTAAGAGGCTGTTTGAGACATGCAGTGTATCATTAGCGATGCCACCGAACATGAAACACACGCGAGGCTAATTAACTGAAATAAGGTGGTGTGTTTTTGTGAATATTCGGCAGTTTTGTGGTGGCTTCTCGTTTTGACCGGGTTTTAGAGAGAAGCTGCATGCGATGAATGTGTAACGAATGGTCTGCATCGGCTACAAGATACAAGATGACTCCCGAATGACCAAAAAGCCATAATTGGTTAAGAAGGAATATTTATATATAGGAATATCTAGGGATATCTATATATACACAACACACTTGAACTTGAGACTTACGACCTGTTTGGTTAAATTACGTAAATGTATTCCAAACCCTAGAAACATGAATTTTATAGCGTATGTTTCTGGTTTGTGAAATATTTTTCTGAGTAGCCCGGTAGCAATTTTCGAGCCGTAAGAGCAATTTGGGGGACAAGTCCATCTAAATATAGAAAACCCGGTGGTCGTGGGCTCAAATAAAAATGTAACCGTTTTCTTCAAAGTTTAGACGCCCATGCGCAGTGCAAATGCAACGCCTGCGCGGTGTAGCGTTGGCAGCAGACGCCAATGACAATGTCAATGCCAATGTCAATGCCAATAGCAATGTCAATGTTATAGTCAAAGTTGGGCACAGCTAAAGTGCGCAGTCCTAACGAAAAATGCAGGAAATCCTTGGGAAGCCTCTGGAAAGTTGTATTGAAACTATCACACGCTGTTCCAGAAGCATTGAAAGATTTCCCAGAGATCTGCCCTTGGGGGCGTTGAGCAACGTGGCCTTCTATTAGAGCATGGCCTTGCGGAGGCAAGCGAGTTTTCCATTTCCATCGCAGGATCTGACTGCGAATGCTCTCGATCGTTTGGGGGCAAAACACGTTCAATACGTTCAAATTCGAGGTATGAAACTGCGAACGGATTCGCACCAATTGAAATTGTCTCACGACACAATTTGTTGTTATACGATTGGAACAAAATCAGTTTACAAAAATCAGGATCAAAAAGATAAACGGAAAATGTTTCGAATGCGATTCTTCACCAAGATACATCCCTACGACATGGTTGATGGAAAGAGTTGAAACGTTGGTATTTTTAAGATTGCTCCTCTGGTATACACCCCTTTCAGTTTCAGCCCTGCACAAGCTCATGTCAACATGTCAGAGAACCACTTACAGTCGCCGATTTGAAACATTACTATTCACCAGAAACCCATTGACATTAAACGAAATATAATCCAAATCCACACTGCACAATTTTCACGACAACCTCTTGACCAACCTTGCCGACGATCATCATGTCGAAACTCTTCGCCCCGTCTCACATCCACGTCCTCGAGAGTCGGAACACCGAAAACACTGCACCAGCACAACCTGTCTCGATCGCGCACAGCACAACCTTCACCTCTGCCGTTCGCCGCTCGACTTCCGACCGCCAAGCACGCCTTCCGACGGGCCGGGCCGGGCAAGACTTGCTCTCGTTTGCGTTCGCGCGTCGGCGTCGCCGTCGCCGTCGCCTCTGGGCCGACGCCCGCGGAGGGGAGATTCGGCCGCCGCCGCCGCCGCTCACCTTCGATGGTCGCGGCCGGACGTGCTAGCGCCTAGCGGCACGTCGTCGTCGTCGTCGTCGTCGTCGTCGTCGTCGTCGTCGTCGTCGTCGTCGTCGTCGTCGTCGTCGACAGAGATCCCTGCCCGACTCGCATGAAAGTGATACGCCGAGGCGCTCTGAGGTGTGCGCCGTTAACGTGCTGTTGTTGTTGCCGCTGCCACCCATGCGGTTATTAATGCCGAGATGATATACGAGATCTGGTGCGAATTAAATTGCAATCTACATCCGGTTTTCGTGTATCTAGCGTGGTGTGCCGAAGTTTTATAGCGATGCTTGTCAATAGGTTGTTTATTGGCATGCACGTTGATGTATATAATGCTGTTTTGCCTTGTTTATTAGCTCAATGTGAAGGTGTGGGTAATATTTCTTATCTTTATACCGAGTTTTGACTGCGGTTATATGCGTTTCCCTGAGCACATTTGAAAGTGTAACGCCAACGAATGGCAATAACTGGAATTGCTGCCCTATAGCAAGAGTCACATTACTTCTGCACCGGAGGCCGCCTGTGTTTGGATGCAATCCTGAATGCAAGTCCCGACTATTAGATGTTGTATCAACGCATGATCTGAACATGACTGTCACTAAATTCAAAATTGTGACATTTGCGATGATTGAGGTAACAAGTTTGTAACTTCATATATGGCTTCATGTCTAAATCTTCAAAGATATCTCCTATATACAGACACCTATAATGGAGATTGAGAAATTGGATGTCTGAGTGGTATGCAGTCCATCTGATTATGATGCCAAGTAAATTTAAGTGTTTCTTTTGGTGCACTCTTTCTTCGCCAGGAGCAGGTATCAGGATTCAACATGAAACAACGAGTTAAACCGCTTCTCTCTTCGAACCTGCAGGTTAGGTTCGTGACCATAGTCAGCGCAATCTTTATCATACACCGCGAAGTCGCACGATCAGATGCCACAGGGCCAGCGTCAGTCAAAACAGTGACCGGGCGTCAAAACACCACATCGGCAATCCGATTACGATGTCACCGCGTTAGCAGCTGCGACATCGGCCGCCTGTCGCGGTCCCATGGCGGCGTCGGTGCTGGTCCACTTTGGCCGGGCGGGCGACGCTCATGGCCCGCAGGGTCGCGTGCTCCGATCGGTAGGTGCCCGAGGGGTCGCCGGCGACCGCGGGGACGCCGCCGTGTGATTGAATTCGGTGAAATCTCCTTCGAGCTGTGTGTGTGTGTGTGTGTGTGTGTGGATTTGTGCGCGGCTGCAGAGTCTGCGAGTCCATTGTGGCTTGGCGTGTCACAATGGAATCGAGTCCGATGAAAAGAAAACTATAATAGTGCTCGTGGAGTGCGCACGCGCAGCCAGCGCTTTGTTCGAAACTATAATGATCGAGAATCATGGGGTTATTAAACTGTCTTATTAAGAAGGAGAAGGCATTTAGAAAACATTTGTGGTATTCAAAAGGATAATGACGGCAGATTTATAGTCAAATGCTTTATTTCCATTTAGTTTCCGTCATAAACATTGTCATTTCTGTAAACTATGCCTACTTGAGTGTACCTAAACTCATAATTCTAAATCGCTTGTCATGTTTCCATCAGCTCGAGAGCATATTATATGGTTCTGTAATTGTCTTTCAATATGAATAGTACTCGGATGTAAGGAGTTTTAAAATTCCAGATCAAGCCAATAACTTGAGTTCACAATTTCCCTCGAAGCGAGCCTATATTTAGAGCGTCACTGGCAACAGAACTACGACAGGAAATATAATTGACGGCTGCGCAAACTGTGATTATTACCACTATTAATCTTCGCAGTGTCAGCTATGTTATAAACTACTCTATCGCAAATGAATCAGCAAAATATGCACAGAGAGAGACCACTAATTAACCTCGGCGAGTAGTGCGACCACTTTACCTGATCTCGCGGATGATGGCGACCTAGTAACTTTACCACCTCACCGCCGCTAGCGCTAGTTTTTGAAAAATTATTGTCACCGGAGTCGATGGACTTTCTACGCGCGCGCACGCGCAGCGGCGATTGGCTGCAGCGGCAATCACGCGAAACCTTTTGCGTCGCGCGACGGACGCTGTACGCATGCGTGCGCCGAGGACGCGGACCGATCAAAGTCTTGTTGCGCAACAGGGGCGGCCTCCGAGTGCCGATGACTTCCACGAAAGTGAATTTGAAACCAAACGGTAACGCTACTTGAATAACAATGCGCCATGTCACAACCTCCCATTGTGTTTCACTCATGCCTGAGTTACAAACTCCTAGTTGAGATTCAAACTGTTGAAGTAGCAGCTGAAATCGCTGCATGTGATTGGCTGAACGGACGACTACAGTTCCAGAGTCAATCACTGATTTGCCCACATAAATGCAACGTTATTTTTTCTTATGGAAATAATTTGCCCACATAATTTTGACTCTGAAACTGATGTTTAGTCGAGACGTCCATTCAGTTGTAACTCCTAGTTGGGATCTCAACTAGCAGTTGGAATTAAACTTGGTAAACTGATATTTAGTCGGCCACAAGCTACCACTCTGCGAAAATATCACTAGTTTCGTTCCATGTCGCATTGTTTTCTGAAAATTGAAGTAAATTGCAGCAAACGGCAAGCGAAAGCGCATCGAAAACGGGAGACTTCAATGCCGCTGCTCGATGCATTGCGAAACGCCTCCGTCCGGGCACAACGTGCACCCCTCGGGTCACGCCGGAACCTGAGCAACACAGCTTGCAGGGTCCGATGGTTGAATGACCGTCTCGGCCCAGCGACTATGTGCAGACGTGAGGTCATCCACTTGCAGCCGCGACGGCCTTGCCATGTGCTCTGGGTCACGGCGAGCCAGGTGCTTGCGACCGCGGCAGACCCGGGCGGCTGCCGATGGACTCGTGGCCATTGTCCCTCGACGGAACGCCGGGGCAGCGCGCTCTCCGCAGACTCGAGCCAGACCAAATGCAGCAATCAGCCTTTTGGTTGCGCAGTTAAAAGATTTTTGGAACTTTTTATTTCAATAGTGGGCCCGAACACTACCCATATTCTTAGTTGCGTTTTCTTAAGGCCATTCATTGATGGTTGTTGAGGTTAATTGAATTCCACTTTTAATGGATTTCCAAGAGATATTTCGAGGTTCTGAAATATTCAATTGGTTGTCCAAAGTGTGAGGATTCCGAAAATATAGGTTTCGTCGCGATCCGACGAACGGTGTGGCCTGGAAAGTGTATACCTTACGAGGTGAAGGAAACGACTCGACTTCGGAGCTCATTCAACAGACTTAACTATCGGTATTTTCGCCCTTCAACGGCATTTCTGCCCTTGACCTATTTGTCCGAGATAGCAGCCCTTCATCATATACCAATGTCGTCTTACACATTTACTTTTCCAGAACTCGAAAGCAAAATGTATATAATTCCAATTTCTTAAGAGATAAGAATGAGAATTAAAACCATGCTGAGCGGCTCTCACCTGCACTGCGAGTGCGTCGAAAACGCAATGTGGACGGGCAAGGAGTCGTGACTAAAACGTACAGTGGCTTAATTACTCGTCGGCGACCACGAGGAGGCCGTCAAGGATAATTGCAAATCGAAATCGCGCGCGGCGGCGGCGGCGGCGTCGTATCGCTGGCGTCGTGCTCTGTTCAGATGATCGTGTTCAGGTACCCCCCCCCCCCCCCCCCCCCAACAACGGACGCGATCCAACCTGCATCCATAAACTGAACTAAGCCGAGAGCCGGAGGTCGGTCTATAATCTATACTACTTGTATCTTGGTTTTTCCCTGCGAACACATTGTTTCATCCCCGCTCCATGCATCGTCCTGGTGACCTAGCGTCGTCCTGGCATCGTCCTGGCAGCCCGAAGGCAATCTACGACATTTCAGGAACACAGGACTTTTGACCAGTCAGTGCGGTGATGTACGAGTTTAGGATTTTATCAACCTTATCTTTTTAACCCTTTTATGATTTTCAACCTTTCGCCTTCGTGGATTAGTGGACGAATCTTGTTGTCCGAGTTCCTCTGTCCCTTTAGGAATAGGGACACTTTGGTTATCTGTGAAACCAGGAGTTCCATCACCGGATGCCCTTACTTATCACTTTTAAAGATATAGTTATAGGCAAGGTAACATCGCCATCTTCGGCATCACCAATATCGCCAGAGGGCCCGCCATTGCATGCATGCAACTTCACCAATCAATCGATGGAACTTCCGTACTCGACACAGCTTTCAGAAGCCCCGTGACGATGGCAATTGCAGATTGCAACTGCCGCTCGCCAATACACATTCTCCCAGGAAGTGAAACAATGACGGCAAGACCAAAGTATAATGAGTGGCAATTATTGAATAATATCACGGCCCATCGTTCGCGACACGAGGGAAAGGTACATGAAAGTCGCGAAAATCTCGAACGAAAAACTTGTCCCGCGCGTCTGAGTAAATACAGTTATTTAGAGTTGAATTGTACGTAGGTAGCGGTGCACATGCGTAGTACGTAAGTACAACTACTAATTTAAACTGTAACGAAAAGAAATCACTTATAGGAAATAGATTCGTTTCTCGTCTTGACGTTACTGGCGCGAAATCGATTGGGTTTTGTTTTCGTTGATTAGTCCCGCCGTGTGCGTTTGGTTTCAACGTCACCGCGTGCGTGATAAAAATCGCGCTCGCCGCTTTTCTGTAACACACGCGAACCGTGTGAATTCGAAAACACTGCGGCTTTGTCAAACGCAAACTCAATTCGCTCGCGTTTGAAACCGAACCAACGGCAAGTCACGTATTTTCGATTGCCTCGGAAATTATGTCTTCAATTCGAAGAGCATGTTGTTGTAATAAAAACAATCGGGTCACATTATAATATTGACTTTGTTTTATCAATTCGAGCAAAGCTTTGGAATAGGTTTACAAAACCGAAGGCATGTAGGTATAGGTATATATAACACTGTATTTCTATCAGCTTCGAGAGTTATCATTATATCCCTAAGCCAGTTTTGGAAAAGGTTGGAAAGTCTGCTCTAGTGCTGGAGGTAGAATTACCCGTCTTGGGAAAAGCTTGTTTGCCGACACCGTCCTCTATATAACGTGTCGGTGGCCGAAACGAGGCCCTCGAGTCGACCCCCTGTCAAGACGTGTGTGCAGCAAATCACCAAGTGTGGGCGCACTCTCGCGGCAGGGTCCACCCACGCACGTGTGGCCTTCCACGGCCCCGGATGTTTGGCACCTTACTTATACTTAGAAGGCACTTCTTGGAAGTTGGATGCCCCAGAGTGGAAGGCTTCCGGCGGCTGTTGCGATAGGGTTGTCTTAGATACTACCACTGCATACACACTGCGGAATCTGACACGGATGTAGCATGGAATTTATCATTGTTACAAAGGTTGTAATAAAGGTATCCGGCAATAATGGGGTTGGTATGGAGTTATGAGGGGGTCATAAGGAAATCTGTGGGGTTGCCATGATTTCCGGCAAAGTTCTTTAACCACAATAAGACGTGATTTATAATTGAAATCCAAGGAAATTACCAGATTTTCTTGAGGGTAAACTCTAGATTTTCCCAATAATTTTTTTGAGGTGATTCAGAAATTTCCAATATAAGAAATAATAACTTCGCAGGTGGCTTTTATCTGAAACAGATATAAGTGTGGTTCTTCTTATAGCGTTTCATATACACAACTGCAGCATGAGAAAAAATTCAGCTTGGGGGCAAATTTTGCCTCTCCGTTTCCCCCTGGGTGAGGCTGTTGGGGAGGAGGCATATCCCCCATACCTCTTCACCTGCTCCTAGGTAAATGGACCATAATGACGTCTTTACGTGTTGAATATAGCTTCTGGAATATAAAGCATTTTACCGGTAGGTGACAAGCGGCCATCTCCAGCTCAGAGTATCTGGACCAACACTCCGAAAAGGCCATAACAATTCTCGCGCCATTCCAACGCGAGAAAAGTGACCCAGACAACGGCGAGCACCCAAACACAACCGCACTAACCAAAATTCAATTATTCGCCGGGAATTATTAAATTAAAATATCTCTGCTGCCAGGCTTTATGTTGGTCTTTGAATGTGTGAGATGCTGTCCTCTGGTATCTGGGTTAGGTCCGTGGCCCGCCGCGATTTCGCGCACATTTCGGCGACACCGCAAGAGTCTAGATGCCAGCTACTGTCCCGCAATGAGGTATCTTCTTGTCATTGCCTCTCGACGCATAGCGTAGCCCGAAGCTCATGTGAAGACAATTGTTGCTACTGTTTGCGGTGTTTTTGCCGGTCTCATTTCTAGCGAGTAGCACTGCGTTTCTTACCGTGATGCCCATTCGTTTTTTTTTGCGCACATCGGAAACGAAAATTATATACGTTATGTAAAACCACTGGCTGAAGAAAAAAAAAAGTAGTACATTTTCCGTTTGAAATTCCAAGTAAAGCGAAAAGATATCGGGTTTATTGCAGCAATGCCTTACTGCACTGGTTTCAGACGTCCAAACGTGTAGCTAGCCCGCATCCTCAAACCGGAATTTAACGTGAACTCTTTTGAAACAAGTGTAAAAACTGCCTCGAGGAAATTGGGAACCGAAATGCAATACAAATTATTGCTAAAACGGAAAACCTGAAATTTATGTAATGATTCCTACCCTAAATAACTCTTATCTGAAGCGCAGATTTATTTTGAAATGTATTTGCATAGGGTATATGAGAGTTTGTTTCAAAAGGAACCAATATTTCCAGAAAAGGATTCAAGTCGAACCTCGTCGAAGGAAAGGGTATTTCACACCCTGTTTGAAAAACGTGCCTGTTTTGGTTCAGAAACTACGAGCACAAGTTGGCATTTTAGTTTTTGGATTGGGACCAAAGATATTTTCAGGAAAATTGCCCATTGCCCATTGCATCGCATATATACCACAAAGCGAAGCATTTATTAGAATGTCCAGCTATTTGGAACTGTTTGAACTTTGATTTGAGGCGATTGTTCTTTTCTGAAAAATCCTTATTAAGATACTTGCTTTCTTCATAACTATACCTCTTCTTAAGAAGAGTATATACACGTAATTGTTTCCCTTTCCAAACTGATCAGTGTGATAATATTGTGTTTGTCCTGTGTGCTCAAAGAAAATAAGATGAAACGGCCAACCGTAATTCGCTCAACAATTCGAGATAAAAAACAAACCTTTCGCCAACAATTAAATTGCTTACAGATGTAATTATCGATATTACAACCGACCGTGCACAAAGATCTCGTTGGCCGAAAGTCATCGACGCGAGAAAAGAGTTTGAATAAATAATTAGCCACTTTTACCGCTGAGCGCAGCGGAGATCTCTGCAGAGCTGCAGCTATGAAGAGCCGTCGATGTATTTTCAACCGTTTTAAGTTTGAAAAGATCTGGATCGCCAGCGGATCAAATCGCCATCAGATTACCGATTGGCGATTGTTCGCTGCCGCTGTGCTTTCTCTGGAGCCGTGCCCCGTGTAGCAGCGATCTTGGCGGCCGTGCATGAGAGATATTGTTCGAAGATCTGACAGCTACGTGTGGTCCCGAGATGCTAGCAGGAAAACTGAGACGTCTTTGGCTAACTCGATGGCATATCGACATCTGCTGCAGCGAACTGATACCGGAGGAGCCTGAGGCTCGAAGGCTTAGCTGCAATCAGTTTTGGGGGTATATCATGCTACAATGGGCGTGAAATCATTCTGCAAAATAATCTAGCGTGTGCAGATTTTGAGAAATTGATAGGGAAATGGAAACCACAGGTATGGCCACTTAAGAGCTTTAGAGTCCAACAAAAAAATATTATTGCAGAAGAACCTGTTCTAGGGGATATTTACAGTGACAGAGGAAGGTTTTACTATTTTGCTGACTTCGAAAAGGAAGACGGCATTATCGCGAAGAAGAAAAATGCACTTGTGAAGGAAATGCAATTACTTTTCCGTTGGCATAATGCCATCCATACTTATTTTCGCCAATACCAATACTGTCAATACTGCCAATACCGCCAATACTGTCAATAGCACGGCTAAATAAAAACCATGCAGGGGCAAAATTGGGGCAAAAATGTGCTCTCTGCCCAAGGGCGCCCAAGGTCGGCCAAGCATACATCCTCTCAGGCACACACACCTTGCCGCTAATCGCCAATCGTTCGAGCGCACCCCGTAACCAATCGAGAGAGCTGTCCGATTCACGCTAATCGCGACGCTCTGAACTTGTTTAACAAATCGGTTTATACTTTCTTTGGCGTTTTTTTTTATTTTAAATATTATCAAAGAGCAATCATTCTCAATTTCATTTCTTACGCCCGTTTGCCTATAAGTGTGCTAATTACGTCGATTCTAATCTGATGGACGATGTACATAGTTGGATCGGATTTAATGACATGGACAGGGAAAGTACTACACGTACACATGCTAGACTCATGAGATTGTTCAACTCCGGCATTGTTCTTTGGGTCAATCAAAATGAAGGTCATCGTGCATATTAAAAAGAACATGGACAACCATTTTTGTGGACTGATCCTTTGAGATACAACGAGTACAATAAGGATATACGGAACTAATAAGTGTATATTCGGTGCTGTGAGGAGAGAAACAACCTTTCCATGTTGTCATATAGCATTGCCTTTTGTGATACAAGCAGCAGCTTTCATGAAATGAGCCTTATAATAATACAATGCGAATTTACCATGTATCTCATTTATCAGAAAATATGGGAAATATGGTAATCGAAAAGTCTTCAGATGCAATTAATGAAACATGCCTACTTTCTTCTAATCTCTACTAATCTGCTGGTCTACATGTTATGTGGAGGCATGTGGGTACATCTCCGATGGCCCTGGGGTTTGTTTTGATTCTCAAGGGTGGAATATCGGATGGAAAAGTTTAGCGCGTCCAAATAGTTTCTATTGGCCAAGACTTTGTAGTTAGAAATAGGAAAAGTAGGAATCGGTATTGGTAGGTATAGGAATTGAAAAAGACCTACAGTTTCAGCAAAAGTTGCAGGATTTAAAGTTTTTCGGCCTAGGTCCCATATGGAAAACGACTTCCCATAATAAATATAACACGGGGCGATTTTTTGGCCCAAAGGACTACGGTAGAATGGATTATTTAAAAGGTAATTAATTTCCTTGTTTACATTCGTTGATGTTTTCTCTACAAAATGCAACCCAAATCACATCAAAACTACATTTGGTTTAGATGAGAACAGCAAGTCAATTGATGCAATGTGTTTCGATGCAGCACATTTCTGCGCTTTTTTCGCGCCAATACAGCAGCCTAGCAATCAGACTGAAATCTGAATTGTTTTGTTAATATTTAATTAGTTTTCTACACAAACACTTTCGTTTTCGGGTTTACTCTTTCCAAGTGTATCCGTATATATACTCGGACACAAAAACTCCACTTAAATACCCCACAATGTGGTTTCCAAACGCATTTTCACCGCCTGTTTTACACTCACGCATCACGGAAATGTAATTGAATGTTAGTTTATGCATGCAAAATATGTTCGAGTGACTGTCATGATTGAGAGCTGCGATAAGCGCAGCCCGTTCCACGCATCAGTGACTTCGGAAATGTTTTGATGGCCGCATTTAATTGCGATTTGATGCCAATTAACGACCGGCATTCTTTTGCGCACTTTATTTGGGCACTCGCTTGATATGATATGAAAATCGGCAGAACCAGGTCGATGTACTCGGTAAATCACCGGGCTCTGGCCGCGGGCGCTCTTGAAAAGTGAGATTAAACCAGGCGAATTCTTGGCTAATACGCGTTTACCTACGCGTAATTGGTGGAATCGGGGCCATGTTTTCAAAACGATTTGCATTTTTATCGAATTCCTATTTGGCAGTTTTGCGTGTTCAGATGCCCAACGCAACAATGCCACCGTTAATTTCTGCTTTAAACATAGAAATTTCTCATTTATTCACACTTCTTTTACGAAAGTGATAGCCTGAGCTAATCCGACGATTAAATAACCATGTTAAGCATCGATAAACAGTAAACATTTTCACAACTAGCATTCCACGCAATAAAGAGGACAGACCAAAACCCCATAAAATACGCGAATTTTGATGTCCAGCTGATTTGAGCACTGCGTTTTTGAACTAGCCGCGTTTCTTCCATGGGGAAGAACTTGATGGGGAGCTGCTTTATTTATTTATTTGATTTATAAATAGCTTTGGTACATATTTATTACCTAAGGCTAATATATTTATATAGTTATGTAATTTATGTTGCACAATAGAAAAATATAAATGTATGCATTTGCAGAGGTATTTCACGTTTTTTTGGGAACTTCATGGCTTCAAATTTATTTATTTATGTATTTATTCTATTTCTTATCTAAGTCCATAACAACTAATTAGGGGTCAAAACCTAGCTTAACGGAAAAATCACAACCATATCACAATCAGAGGACAACCAAACAGTTCCACAGTCAACCACTATAATATGTGGTCAACTAATTGCCATAAGAAAAGCATTGCAATGATTTGCTCACAATATCTGTGCCCACACAGTGATTTACTCTGGAACTGTAGTTGTCCATTCCTAATGAGATGAAATACATCCGATCAAAACCTCACGCAGTACAGAGCGTACCTACTTCCTCTTCGAAACTCGACGCTGGGCGTGATGCTCTACAAGTCACCAGAGGACGGAATCGACTTCTTTCCGTCCTCCAGCCTCCGGAGCTTCTGGAGCCCACACAACACACAAACACACGTCGCCAATTGTACGCCCGTCGAGAGAAAGTGGTGCGATCGCGGGCAACAATTAAAAAGTAAAAGGCTCCTATTGAGCGATTCTCGGACAACGGCTTGGGCAGGACGCCGACAGACCACGTCCACGGCGTGGCCAGGAATGTGATACACATTCGGGGCGCCCCCGGGCGGCGACGACGACGGCGGCGGCGGAAGACACTTTTACCGCGCTCGGGGTCCTCGAGATTCGAAGCCGCGTGTCGCGGAGAGTGTGGTCCGAAATGATTGCCGGAAGATCGGGGCTTATTCGTTGGATATGCACATTAGTTCTCAGAAAACCGTGGTGTTTGAAAAAGACTATTTCAAACTGGGATTTGAATGCTAAATCAAAGTCTCTCTCGGACGTTTCGAAACATATTATACTATTGTTACCTCTCCAAGGGAGATTTTGATTTTGAGGCCAGTCGAGCTATCACCCTTGAAGAAGTAACGATAGTTTATGTTACGAAACGTCGAGAAACTAGTGAGACTTTTATTAAGCATTCAAATCCCAGTTTTAAATAGGTTTTTTTTCAAAACTAGTGCTAAAGATAGGAAATAGTAGACATGAGTCTAGGACATTTAATAACCATGGTGTTGTTTTACATTGCGGCATGTTTTACAAGCGCATGCCCAGATTCTTGGCGTGAATCTAGGCAGCTTTAATAGTTCAGAAAATTGGTAATTGCATTGCCCTATTTACAGTGGAGGCATTTTTGAAAGATCAGTTAGCAGGAAGAGCAAGCTTATCTGGGATCTGAATTCCGACTCCCCTCTGTAACATGACTTGACATGAGTGAGTCATACTCGTCTAACTGGTCTTAATGGAAACGAGGTTTCTCAGTCACACGTAGCCATGATTTTATGTCATTAAAAATCTGTGTAAAGCAATATAAATCTTTGATCGTCCACTGATTTTTGATAGAAAAAAAAACTGACTCAGCAATAATTGATAATGTTATACAAATTGACTTTTTTCTCAGATCGCTTTTGATGTTATTCTACATACGGTGTCTTTGCCGAAGAGTGTGTACATCTAGGCAGCAAAAATGCTAGCATGAGGTTACTACATAAGGTGCTCTTCACATGCCGTTGAAAATCTACCAGAAATACAAGCCGCACACTAAAGTGGTAACCACTAAACAGTGCGGGCTACAAAGTTGACATCAACTTTGTATTCGGTGTACTCACGTCGAAATTCAGAGAATTCATGTCAGTGACAGTGACAGGCCCGCACAAAACACTTGACAGTCGCGCACCCAGCAACACACTGCCACCCAGTGACGCTGACTCGAAATCGGTGGACCGGGGGGCACCTCGCTCGAGGTGGCGGTGCCCATTTGCGACTCGATTGTCACCCGCAAGGCTGTGGATCGGCAATCGGTGTGCACTCAAAGGCGCCGTGGTGTGGACCCTCGGCACGCTTCGGCTAGCGTACAGCGGCTCTGGCGCGCCTGATTAATTGACTCTGCGAATAATCGTGTGCATTCGAGCACGGTAACCATGGTGATTGGTGCAGGGTGATTTGTTATAACACAGCGTGCTCTTTTCAGCGTGGCACAATTGCGTGATTTTGTGTATAAACTTGCAGAGTCAATATCTCAGCCGCGTTTAGCTGAAAAGAAGTTGGCGTGAATGTCCTTTGTGTTGTGTAGGTAGGTGAATAAGGTGAATTATCTTTGCTGCGTGGGAAACATTGGTGAAAAGACTGGATTTAAAGCGATGCCTATCTCAACTGAATTGGCCGCGGAATACAGCCTTCATTACATGAGCCTGCGCAGAATCGCGTTTCCTTGCAGAATGAAAATCGCTAGACGACACAAACACGTATTCCTTTACCGCGTACCGACCTATTTTATGAATTGAGAACATTGTTTGGGTTTCTTGAGAATCGATAGGAACGTTAAATGTTTTAGAAAACACACATTTGCTTTGCCTATTTTCATGAGCACAGTCCGTGTAGCGGATACATTGAAAGTTGAAACAGCAGCACAACGTTATTACTGGTGTTATGTTTTTCCGATGGAGAGTATCGCTTCTCATTTCCACCACCGCCTCTTGACTTCCAGTTCCACCCCTATCAAAAAGACCACGAAGTACTATTGTCTTTTCCGGCAAGACGAAACACAAAATGTTTTACTTCCTAAAGTGCAAAATTGCCTTACTTTGGGACTGCACAGTTTTATTGTTCATTTTGCCCATGCCGAACCCGTGACATCGCCTCGGGGTCGTTCGTTCATGTCCGTCGCCCCCGGTGCGACGAGAAAGTCAGAGGCCTTTGCTTCCCGGGTGCATGACTGGGGACATTGACGCCCCCCCCCCCCCCCCATCAAGCCCCCAGCGTGCAGCGTGTTTGGGTTGGGAATCGGAGCGGAAGGGTTCGAACAAGTACGTTGAAAACTGTTTGGTAACACGGAATTTTATATGTACTTATATAAAAGGTATGCAATGTTACAAAATTATTGGTAATATTGTTGGTTGGTTGTTAATTATTATATATTGTTATTTATTTATTTATTTATTTATTTATTATTTTAGATTTAAAAATTCTCATACTGTTTGGAAACAGTCGAACGTACAGACTATTTGAAACATAAAAACCAAGTAGGTATTCTATATCACAATGAAATTGAATATTTACATTCTTAAAAAATAATGATAATAATAATAATAACAATAGTAGTATTAGAAATACTAAGAATTATTATAGCAATGATGATAATAATAATAATTATAATAATAGTGATAATGATAATAATAATAATAATATTGCTTAGTTGGTTATAATATGTTCGTTTAGTAGTTAAATACAATTAGTGGCAATGTTATGGCATTTATTTTATTTATAAGAAAAGTTCAATTAGTTACCGATAGTTAGGGAAAAAATTTAAGACGCAAGGTCGTATGGATTAACGATCAACATGGCAGCGATATAAATAAATGAAACACACAAGAATAAAAGGGACTTTGATTACAAACGCAATCCTGGTGGAATATTGCCTTTACGCTAAAATGTCAAAATGCCAACTGCGAAACTGTCAGCTTGAAACATGTGACTGGCTAGGCACAGCGTTCGAGAGTTATATCTCTGTTTGTGAAACCTTTCTCTCACTGCTTTGCTTTCATTGCCGTCGCTATCACTTGCTTGGTAGGTAACCTAGGTAACGTGGAAGGCAAGATGCTGCCTACCACCGGAACTGCAGGCGCCTGTTGAGTGAAAATCATGCACAAGTTTCAACTATAGTTGATACTTGTGATACTTGTTGATACTTGATACCTACTTGTGACTAAAGTGATACTTGAATAATGTTTTTCGTACCCTCTCTATAGAGAGGGTTCCAAAAACATTCGTTTAAACTGGGATTTGAATATACTAAATAAAAGTATCGCTGGTTTCCCAACACTGGTTTATTTATTTGGTTTCTGATTTCTGGATTTTTTTTTTGGTTCACTGGTTTAGTCGGTTGAATTTGAATTTGAATTTGAATTTGAATTTGAAATTGAATTTGGTTGAATTTCGCTCCAGGACGTCGCTCCAAGACGTCGCTCCCAGAAGGGAGCTGTGCGGATTGAATCTCTTGCTGGACTAGCGCGGGTCGATTACAGATAGAGTTTGATGTAAGTCAGGTTGGGAGGGAACCCGTTGGGCAAATTGTCTCTCAGGAATCCTGCAGCCGCGACGAGCGTGGCAGTAGTGGATTATGTGAGCACCCGACCTTTTTGATACAATTCTTGATAAATTCGTTTGCATGTGTTTTCACGCTAAGTGGCCAGAAGATAACTTTTGAGAGCTCTCAAAACATAACGAGTTCTTTTCACGAATCATTTTTTTATATACTGCACTTTTCAATTCAAAATAATAGAATACACATTTGACAAAATTCGTCCATTGAAATTAGGAAAACACACGACATATCAGCTTAGCTTTGGAAAAGATTGGGGGCTCGTACTAGAACCAGCGGATTTTGGGACCGATTTGGAGTTTTTGTCGTGTTATTGAACTGGAACTTTGAGAAAGTTCGCTTACCGATCACCTGATCATAAGTTCGTAGCTTAGACCCAATCGTATTTCTCATTTTCTTCTTGTTTCCATGGTGATTCGGATTCAAGAACTCAAATATCTCCTTAAAACACATCAACTCTAACGGGAATCTTCGACTCATCGTCGCATTAGTTTATTGATACAGACACAATGCATTCAAGATTGGTGATTTTACAGAAAACTATTTAATTGTAGAATAGGAAATTCTTTGTCTTCAAGTCTTCGACTCTTCAATATATTTTTTTCTATTCATAAAGGATGACCATTGAAAAAAAAATTGTTTTGTGAGGTTAACAAAAAATAAATAATATATTTTGCAAGTTGTACAATGTAATTGAAACGCAGACTCATATTTAAACGTAAATAAAAGCGTAGTATCCCATAATATCAATTTAATTTCAAAAGATGACAGTCGTTTGCGATCGTTTCTTCTCCCAAGGCTTCTTACTGCAGTGGCCGCTCACAAAAGAACCGCGAGCTGAGGGCGGCGCCTTGGGGCAGCATGCCTTCGTTGCTGTACATGCCCACGTAGGGGTTGGTCTCCCACGTGCCGACGGGCACCACGAAGCCCGGGATCGGTCGCCACTCTTGGTACAGCTCCGAGAGCGGCTGGTCTGCAACACAGTCGAGCCAACGGTCAGTCATTTGGACAGAAGCTGAACTGCCTCGGGTTCAACATTTGAACATTTGAACAGACATTCATTTGAACAGACCCGGGTTCAAATCCCGGAATGGGCGACATTTTTGGGAGGCAAATTTGTGTACATAATAATAAAATGCCTCGCACAATTTTAGATACGAGTCACAGTGTTTAAGATTCTAGGAAGTGGTAGCATTGCTGCGTTGTTTAAACACATTCCTGCATCGATAGAAAATATAAAAATATAAAAAATATGTTAACATTAAGATTGCCGGTAATTAAAGGAAAAGAAAGAAGAGCATCCATGCCTTCTATTTATTCGCAATTTTGCTTCAAGGTGTAATTTTTCAAATTAACGGTGCGTAATGTTGTCGAAAGTGAAACATATACTTTACTCCGTTATTTTCACCTATTTCTCAATCCAATCATATAGGCTTTAATTAGCCCACCAATTCCCATACTCTACTCATGTAGGGAACAAATCATAAAACCGAAGCCTCTTGGAAATGACACTTACTCCTGACGCTGACAAAGTTCTCGTCGGGACCCCAGCGCCGATGGATTCCTA
The DNA here is from genome assembly GCA_921293005.1 of Nemoura dubitans. Classification (NCBI taxonomy): domain Eukaryota; kingdom Metazoa; phylum Arthropoda; class Insecta; order Plecoptera; family Nemouridae; genus Nemoura; species Nemoura dubitans. Next base: position 4,330,396 of record OV121074.1, read on the forward strand.
GCCAGACGAACAACTCGAAATTGTCGTAGGCGTTCCACAGGGCAGTGAGTTCGGCCTCCGAGTCGACCACCAGCAGGTCAGAGCGCTCCTCGCGGCAGGCCTGCCAAGCTTCCGGCCAAGTCAGCGACTCCTCATGAAGCTTGTAGTAGCCGAAGCCGTCGAGGAGGGCGAAGCCGTCGCTGTGAATTCAGGCAGTTCGTGTTTAGAGACGACCAGCATTGAAGTACAGAAGCCAAACGCGAGGTTTTCTGCTAAGTTTGAAATGTAGTTGACCGCTCGCCTAGATTTCTCACCTGTTGTCTTCGCCGCCTTGGTCTTCGCTGAGTTCGCAGATGAAGAAGCTTAGTGTCGAGCAGGGGCCATCGAATATGCCGTTGGCGTTCAAGTTGCCGCAGTTGTTGGATTCATCGCCGACGGGGAATCCTGGAGCCCAGAGGCTGTCGCTTGCTTCTGTGGCAGGAACGCTCCGTCCTAGGGGCGAATAGGTAAATAGGTTCACAATATGCTGACAATATATGAATAGCGTTCTATATTAGAACGTGCACTTGAGCGCTACGAGCACTTTGCCAAACACTTGTGTCCAATGAACAATGGACATTGCATTAACTTCGTGAAACAAGCAATGCCGCATTTTAATTTCGTCACTACACTTGCAAGTAAAGCCAGAATATTGTTTATGGTGGTTCCCCGTTAACGATTGCGAAAATGACATCACATTTACGCGACCTTTGCTCTTCACTCACCGGTGATGAAGGTGTAGACGCCCTCGATGAATTGGTCGTGGAAGCCGACGAGCACGCTGCTAGCTCCATGTCTTGTCAGCATCTCTTGCAAAGCCTCCTTTTCCTCGACCGAGTTGATGACCGCCAGGTGGCCGCCGCTCGCCTGACATTGCTGGAAGCACGACAGACGTTGGAGCGTTTTGTGTGGGTGTGTGTGTCATCCGAGGTGAGAACGCCACCAGGGGCGTAACTAGAGGGGATCAGGCATATCCTTGCTCGGGGGCATCGGGCCCAGGGAGGGCCTCATAAGAAATTTTTGGGGCCCAAATTGGCCCAAGTTAATCAGAAAACAATGCGGCGAACTTTTTTTGTCGGGAATAGCTTATTTGAAGCGAGAATGGAGACTGGAGACTGGTGACGGGGAGCCACTATTTTTTTTTGTGGCTCTGGGACATCCGATTTGAAGTTACGCCACTGAGCGTCACTGTCGGGTATGAAGCAAACAAATGGTTTCAAAAATGTTATTGTTTTGCATATAGGTACATATTGAAGATTTCAATTTTTTTTCAATTCGAATTTATTTTAATTTTCCACATGATACATGACATAATAACGTATCGTCCGAAGTGATGTTCATTATACAATGTGAAAAAGCCCACATAAGCATCACTTGTGTGCGGGCTTCATATTGGAGATCTATATTAACTTCGGCTAGCTTGAGTGATATTAATAATCTAATATTAATGTAGTATTAATGCAAAAATGAAATTTTGCAATAAATGTTTTTTGTCAAATATCGAGTGAAACGATGGGACTTGTTTTATTTTGCGTTTTGGAATAGCTTACTAGTGCGCGTACCGTCGCTAACTTTCTTAATAAAAGCATCACGACTCGACCACGACTCACCCTGAACGCCTTCGACCAGTTGGCGGGGATCCCGTTGAAGTAGTACTCCCCGATGCCGGGGAACACGTCGTGCACGCCCACATCCGCTTCCGGTCGGGCTCGTGCGACTGCGCTGAGCGCAATGAGCAGGGCGACAACGAGTTGCATTCTGCGCAAAGGAATGTGCGCTGTTGACAACAATAACTCTGCGACACTGGCAGGCAGGATCAGAACATGATTATGATGTTTATTGTTGTTAGCAACTAAAGTTACTTATTAAAATTATATTTTATTTTATCAATTATTTTTATACACTGTTAAACTGGAATTGAAAACAATTGCAATTAATGATAAATTTGGTGTAACTTGGTTATGTTATAAAAACACTGTAGGGTCAAGACTTGCTTTGTACTCACTTGACTGGCTGACTAGTGAAGTCTGTGTTATGATGACCGTCAGTCACGAATTTATACAGGTACTCGTTGAGATTTCATTGTGTCCACAGGCACAACCGCATCCAGAGATAAAAACGTGCCCACCGATAACAGATTTCATTGAAATAAACAAACTTTCGTTAATCTATGCTGATCAATATCTGATTTTAAGTCCGGAGTAAGAGTGGCATTGATAGCTGATGAAAGACACGCATTATATTACAAGGCTGCTGCAATGTTGCTGAATATTTCAGAATTTATTCGCTACCTTTTGAACTTATATACGAGTCCCTATCAGGTTTAATGAGCATATTTCTCAGTGACCAACACGAGATGACCACGTGGCATTCGCGTCTTGTGTCTGGGAAGTTGGGCATATTTGAAGGACACCGTCATTCCCGTAATCGCGATCCATTTTCAGCCGGTGGGTTGGGTTCGGGCGCCCTCAAATCACATAATTATCTGGACCACCCGCTTGCTAACCGAATGAAGTTAACGAGGAAATATTAATTGTGATGAATGAATATACTATAAATTGAAAGAGTGACGTTCAACTTGCGACGAAGAAATAATGCAGAAAATACTATAGTGCCGGGCGGTTTGGCCCTGCCCCATCCACATGGCGTCATCTCTGTCCCATTGCATCATATTTGAATTTGGACTACAATGCAATACGTCTGGACTGTAATAAGTGTAACTTCATCTTCATTAATACGTATACTAAGTACTAACCCTCCCCCTCCCCCCCCCCCCCAAAGCCTGCTGAAACGAAACAGTCGTTTCTTAGTCGTCTTACTTATTTTGTTCTCATCAATGCCTTGGCAAGCAACCAGTTTATCTTTCTGGTGACGCTCCAAAGTTCTTGTTACAAATAAATTGATTAATTAATGTAATATGCGCTTAGATCTTTTTCATGACAAACTTATTTTGGATGTTTTTTCGCTAACAAAATGTGTTTGCCCCGCATTTTGTTTCAGCGCTTTATTGGAGTTCTGAAATGTATTCGTTTCGTTGAAGGTTGACTTATTTCGATATTGATTTAAGGAGACAGATAGTTCGCAAGATAGTGACTTTCAGACCAAAAATGCATTATTTCAATATTTCAGTATTGTATACAAAATACGTAAATAAGGGCGAACATGGCCCTTTTTCGAGAAATTTTCCCTGGAAATTCTTTTTTACCCTTTTTTGAGACATTGCAGGTATACAAAAGTGCAAAGAAATATTTGGAAAAAGGGCCATGTTCGACCTTATTTACGCCTTTTGTCTAGAACGTACTGAAATATTGGAATGCTATTTCTTAAATGGTCTAGCCTTGAGATGTCGGCAACTTTTGGCCTGTTTCAAAAATTTTAATGATGTATTTTCGGCTTTGGTCACCCCATGTCTATAAGCAAATATAGGCAATACCTTGTCGAGAATCGGATAATTTTTCGCGCTTTGCTGAACTTAAGTCAAACACTCGACAAGGTTCCGTTATTGAAAACCTTGATAGTACGTTTTTGAACCTTTTCTCCACGTGCGGTTTGGCAAGGGTTTTACTTGCGACTATATCCAACCGAGTAGATATTCGCATCAGGTCGAGCATTTTTTAGAGTAGCTCTACATGTTCAAAAGGTGAGTCATGTTTTAATGACAATACTGAGATGCCTAGAAATGATCGCGTTTTAAATAGAAATCAAGGAACAATAAAATGCAACTTTGTTTTCTCTATGAACAAGTTCATACACAACCAGGCTGGATCCAATTTAACTAATCATACAATTTGATGGACAGCTGCATTAAAGTGTACAACAAAATCAGTGTGCACAAAGCAAGTTACCTGATTTGTGGTTTCTAGTAACTCGTCAGTGAAACGATGATATACTCAAATTTCAAACATATTTCAGACAAAAATAAGCATTTGCATGCCTTGTAACGACTCTTTGAACATATTCAGAACTTAGACTGAATATGACAAAGAATATTATAGTTTTCGTAAATTTTGATTTTTTTTACAAACAATTGAAGTTGTTTTAATGAAAATTGATGTAGTCTAAGCCGCAAATAATTTTAGGTTTACTTGAAATATCATCTAAACTTACGAACGAATCATAGAGGGAAAAGAAAGGCAAAAGAAAATTTTACTGACATGCCAATAAAGTCAAAATACCCGCATTTTCCCCAGTAGTATTCACTACGGTTAGAGCGTGGTTTCCGTTCCAGGATCATAGAACCTCCAGCTTCAAGAAGCTCCAGTCAAGCAACAATATCGCAGAACACGTTAAAAAATGAAGTTAAATTCTTCGGGAATATAAATGAATACAAAGCCGGTAACGTTTATTGACAATTGCACGACAAGGTGATCAGTCCCCGCCCCCACGCACGAGGTCGGCGATGTAGAAAGCCAAGGCCGTTCCCGTGACGATCACAAGCAGCGCCGGTGTGAGTCCGCCGTCCGCGCTGTCCGCGCCGACGCAAAGACCAGGCTTGAGGATGCTGCACTTGTTCGGCGGCGGACAGTTGGTGCACGTCTCGCCGAAGCGAGGGCCGCCACTGGGCCCGACGGCCGACCCGTAGTTGCACACGACCATCACGAAGAGCTTTTCGCCGTTGAAAAACTTCGACCTGCCGCAGCCCAGCGTTCGGGCCGACGGCCACGTCACTTGCAGGCTCCATTCCCTGAACAGACCGCATATATAGCAACCCAATGAGACGTCACAGTTTATTCGCGCTAGTGAAACGCCCACCCCAATCCCAACACGCACCAAACGTATCATTACGAGTCTCTCTCTCTCTCTCTCTCTCTCTCTCTCTCTCTCTCTCTCTCTCTCTCTCTCTCTCTCTCTCTCTCTCTCTCTCTCTCTCTCTCTCTCTCTCTCTCTCTCTCTCTCTCTCTCTCTCTCTCTCTCTCTCTCTCTCTCTCTCTCTCTCTCTCTCTCTCTCTCTCTCTCTCTCTTCTCTCTCTCTCTCTCTCTCTTCTCTCTCTCTCTCTCTCTCTCTCTCTCTCTCTCTCTCTCTCTCTCTCTCTCTCTCTCTCTCTCTCTCTCTCTCTCTCTCTCTCTCTCTCTCTCTCTCTCTCTCTCTCTCTCTCTCTCTCTCTCTCTCTCTCACTCTTTCACTCACGGGAGACACAAATTACAGAAGCCACGGGTATAAATTATTCACCTTGGTCCAGATATCATCTTTTCTCCTTTCGGCATCTCAAGAGGTGCTTGGGTCCATTCATGTTTCAGTGGCTCCATGATCGAACCCAACACATCGGACCCAATATAATTAGAGTTGTAGACGTACACGAGTTGGCCGGCCTCGTTTTTCTTGTCTGAAACTGAGGAGGTCCTCGCAACGTGAGCAGGAATAATGATAAGCCGTTTTACGTAGCAAGCAGCAGCAAAAAGAGTTAACGATAAGCGACAAAAAGTTCTGCCATGGATTCCCGTCTTACGCATCGTGTTTCTGCACGCGTCGTGCTCGCGTTGGACGGCCACGTTGCACTGGTCTGCCCAGCGTTGGGCGAACCGTTCCAGCTCCTTGCTCCACGTCATCTCGAGCATGTTGCTCACCGGACGGTCGAAGCCGCCGCCGGTGACCAACTCGCTCTTCTTGAGCGCCACGCCACTGCGCACGGTGTTGTGCCAATCCAGCAGGTCGGTCTTCTCCTTCTCCGTCAACGGCAGCGACGGCTGGCTGGTGAGACAGTCGCTTGTGCCTCCGGGCTGCAGGCATCAACGGACATCTCACACATCTGACTTTTTATATTTGATGAGCGGAGCGAAATCTTCAATTTCACTATCCCCCCAAAAAAAGTCACTAGTGTATGTTTTTTTTTGTATGTTTGTTTGTGCGTGCTCTACCGTCCAAACGCCTAAACCGATTTAAATGTAAATTTCAGACGTCCTACCTTGGTTCTGAACTTAGATCCTCAAAGTTTTTGGAAAAGATCGGTTCAGAAATGGTTTCATAAATCACTTTTTACGAAATTTTTCGATTTAAAAAAAAATTTAATTCTCTGTAAAAGTAAAAGTTCTTTACATACTTATAAACATGTCGACCTTATACATCGTTATTATGCCTGAAAATCGGAGGTAGGTAGGACTTTCAGATTGGTTTTTATTCCTATTTTTGTAGTGTTTTTTCGTGAATTTATGCATGCTTCAATAACAGTCCGGTGTCCTCCGTTTCCTTGGTTCCCTGCTTTGTTGACTCCAAGTTTATATATAGGTATTTTATTCAAACAGATTTGTACATTACAAAACACGGTGTCTGAGTACCTATCCTCTTATTTTACTTTAATATAATTTTTAAACTATTTCTAAAACATTTTGCATTCCTCATCATACTTTCATTTAACAAATGTAACCCATTCCAATCATCAATACCTCTTTCTAAAATCCCCACCCCTTTCTTACCTAATTTCTTTCCCAATAACTTAAAATCATGTCCCTTCTTTCCTTTAAACTTTGCCTTCTCCATCCTACTCCCCAATTCATTCCATGCTTCCCACCCCCAAAATGATTTATTGATGAGCGGAGCGAAATCTTCAATTTCACTTACCCCAAAAAAAAGTCACTTGTGTATGTTTTTTTTTTTTTTTTTTTTTTTTTTTTTTTGTGTGTTTGTGCGCGCTCTACAGACCAAACGCCTGAACCGATATGGATGGAAATTTCTGAGTATCTACCTCTGTTCTCAACTTAGACCCCCTGCGTTTTTGAAAAAGATCGGTTCAGTAAATTTGTTATAAATCAATTTTTACGAAATTTTTCGATTTTTTCAGAATTTTGAACCCCTGTAAATTTCAAAGTTCTGAACATAACTTCACCAAAACTTGTAAACATGTTGACCTTATACATATTTATCATGCCTGCAAATCTTAGTTCGGTAGGTTTTTCCAATTGGTTTTTATTAGCATTTTTGTGGTGTTTTTCTCGTGATTTGACGGCTGATTCAATACGAGTCCGGTTTCCTTCGTTTCCTTGGTTACCAGCTTTGCTGACCTCGAAGAGAAACAAAGGAACGTCAGAATCCGCATACATTTTCAAGTGATTAGAATTTTCGAAAGGGCAATGGTCAGGTTTGGTGCTCCATGGTTTTCTTGTGACTGCTGCCTGCACCTTTTAATCCGCTATACACAAACCGCTACCTACGCTCATCTTCAACGCAACACAAATTGCGTTCGCGAAGCCCTAGTATATATACATTAGTCTTGATACCTTCCTTCTTTTACTCAATTCCTCCCAATTTAACTCTTCAATTGTTTTTGTTATGCTGGTATACTTTATAGTAACCATTTCCATTTCTTTATCATTTTCCATCCCTTCTTCTGTCTCTTCCGTTTTTTTAATTTCTTCCTCTTCTACTTCTTCTTCCTTCTCTATATCACTCTCATCACCTTCCTCATCCTTTTCCTTTAGACATTCAATCAATTTATCCAAAATAACTTTTTTATTGCCTTGTATTTTTATATTTTTCTTACTTAACTCTTCTTTGATTTCCTTTAACGTTAAATCTTTCATCTCCTTTTTCATTTTTATTTTTCTTAGATGTTTCCCTCCTATAACGTATTTCGCTGCTCTTCTTTGCACCGATTCAATCTTCTTGTAGTTTTTCTTTTTGTCTGTTCCTATGTCCCATACCCCTAAAACGTACTCCAATTTTGGACGCACCAGTGCCAAATACGCTCTTTCTTTCGCTATTTCCCCACTTCCTTTTAAAGATCTCATTACAAAGTGTAATTTTTTGAATGCTTGCTTTGTAATGTTGTCTATGTGTTCATTCCACTTCAAATTCTTGTCAATAATTATTCCTAAATACTTTACCTTTTCTTTTTTTTTCAATAGTCTCCTCCTTTATTTTGTATTCATAATTTCCGAATTTTTCTCTCCCCAATGTCATCATTTCACTTTTTTTGCAATTTAATTCCAATTTTAAATCCTTTGAATTGCTGTAGACTGTATGCACATCTTCTTGCAGCCTGAGTTTATCTTCCTCCTTCAAAATTTCTCTATACACCGCACACAGTCATCTGCGTACAATCTAACTTTTGAGATACTTGATACGTTTTCTGTTACATTATTAATAAATATTAGGAACAAAAGGGGCCCAAGTACACTTCCTTGTACCACTCCTGATGTCACTTCAATATCTTCTGAAATCTCGTCATCGACTTTCACTCTCTGTGAGCTTCTTCTTAAAAAATCTTGTAGCCACTCTACAACTAGTGAATCAATCCCTAATTTTTTCAACTTTTCTCTCAAAATATTATGTCCCACGGAATCAAAGGCTTTGCTTACATCTAAAAATATACTATCAACTTGTCCTCCTTTTTCTATGACATCTGTAAAGTCTTGAATGATATTAGTTAATTGGGACTCACAGGAGTAACCTCTTCTGAATCCATGATGCCTTTTGTTGAACCATCTATATTTATATTTGCAATGTTCTCGTATATAATTTCCAACGATTTTCTCCAATATTTTACATATCACAGATGTAAGGCTCACTGGTCTATAATTTGCTGGATCTGTTAATTCACCTTTCTTAAATATCGGAATAACAATTGCTTTTCTCCAGTCTTCAGGAATCTTCCCCTTCTTAATAGATAATTTAAATATCACCTCTAGATAAGGAATGATCTCTTTGGACACCAGCTTAATATAGTCAATATTTATGTCATCAGCTCCACCTGCCTTATGTGCTTTCATTTCTTGAATAGTCTTCATTATCTGTTCACAATTTATTTTGAACTCTTTGGCATTCTGTTCCTCTTCCTCTTCATGTTCTTTTTGTTTATCCTCCATATCTGTCACTATTTCTATGTTCTTTATAAAAACCCTACTATAAACTGAATTTAATAGGTTCGCCTTATCCTTGTCCAAAGAAATCATTTTTCCACTTTCCTTAAAATAAAGGGCTGGAATTTTCCTTTTTCCTCCTTCTTTTCTTTTCATATATCCATAGAAATTCTTGTCCACTTCCTGATTGGTTTGGTTTTTATCTTTCACCATTAGCTTGCATAAAAACTTATCCCGAGCTTCTTCCCCTTTTTTTTTAAACTCTTTGCTTACATCTTTAAATTCATTTTTTTGCACTTCTCCTCTATTCCTATATTTATATTTGATCCTGCACTTACTTTTCAGTCTTCTCAGTTCCCTATTGAAGTACTCTGGATCAGATGATTTCCCTATTATCTTTCTAGGAATAAACGCTTTACTCCCTTCTACTATTTTTTAAAAACTTTGCCACATTAATTCAATTGATTCTTCTTGCTTTTCCCATCTATCGAAATGTTCATTTAAGTATTTCTTAATACCTTCTTTGTCTGCTTTTTTGTATTGGAGTAATATTTTCACATCATTGTGCAGCTTATTTTTTCTTCCTATTTCTAGTTCCATGATAACCATTTTATGGTCACTCATTCCATCTTCAATTATAACTTCTTTTACAATATTTATTGGTCTCACCAAAAATATGTCCAGTAAACTTTCCTGTCTTGTCGCCTCTTTTACGCATTGTACCAATCCTTCTTCTCTCATTAACCTATTAATTACTTCTTGCCATTTCCCACCTGACATGTCATCTTCCCACGAAATTCCAGGCAAATTCCAATCTCCTCCTATTATAATTTTTTCTCCAGCTAACTTCTTCTTCATCAATTCTTGGATTATTTTTATCACTTCTATTCCATCTTTTGGTGGTCTGTACACCCCTACAATGGATAATTTTTCTCCTTTCTTCATTTTTACTGTCACTACCTTCACCTCTTCTTTTATTTAAGTTCTTAATTCCTCGCTCTCGTAGATTTCTTTCACTCCTATAGCCACACCACCTCCCCAAGTTTCTGTCTCTCTGTCTTTCCTAAAAATGTCATACCCTTTAGGAAAAATCTCATTGTCATTAAAATTTCTGTTCAGCCATGTTTTTGTCACTATAAAACATCTGGGTCGTAAATATCTACTAGAGCTTCAAACGTCTTTGCTCTTTCTTGTGTTCTCAGGCTGTGGCGGTTCATTTGCATTATTCTGAATGAGCTTTTTTCAAGTTCATTTTGAGATTTTCCTCTTTTATTTTGTTCTTCTCCTTCCTCTTGATTTTGGCGTCATGAAGAATTTTTAACACCCATTTTTGATTTTTGTCGGTTTGACCTTCTAAGTTTCGGTACTTTTGACAATCTTGCATCCGTGTGCTTTGTCCCAATGGAGAGGGGTTTCGTTCTTACCTTTATTGGCAGTGTAATGGGCTGCCTCTCCGTAGAGTGGTCACTCGGACTGTCATCTATGGTCTGCCTCTTAGTAGAGTGGTCATTTTGAATTTCATTAGTGGGCTGCCTCTCCGTAGAGTGGTCCCTCTGACTGTCATCTATGGTCTGCCTCTTAGTAGAGTGGTCATTTTGAATTTCATTAGTGGGCTGCCTATCCGTAGAGTGGTCACTCGGACTGTCATCTATGGGCGTCCTCTCCGTATAGTGGTCAGTCGGACTTACCTCAATGAGCTGCCTCTCCGTAGAGTGATCACTCGGACTTTCCTCCATGTGTTTCATCTCAGTAAATTTAGCAATCCTACTTCCATAGACCGGTAGCGGGATTAACGGGTCCGGTAAGAACTCTTCTTCACTGAGGTATTTTAACTCCATAAATTTTGGAGGTCTTGTTAATAAACAAATGTCCAGTTGATCTTCTTGCTTCTTTATCATTTCTTTGTTGATTTTCCTAGTTCTTTTATGAAATTTGGAGTTTATAAAAATTCTAGACCAAACAAAAACTTTTTTTCCTAGTTTTGACATTTCCTTGTTTGTAATTTCCCTTGGCTGGAGTACGATAATATTTCCAACACAAATTTTGGCTTTGAGGTCACTGTTTCTTAATGTGTTTTTTTCGTACAAGATAAATAGTTCATAAACACTTCTTTATCCAGAACAAATTAATGTTTCAAGCTGTTTAAACTTCTTTAAAATACAAATATTCACAGTACTTTTAGAGCTCCGAAATTTCCCGACTTCTTCGTTCCACAGCCTTCTGTTGTCTCCACAGCCTTCTGAAGTTTGGCCAAGGCAAAGATTTGACAGTAATCAGAAGTTTAGTAAATTTTGTTAATGGAAGTTAAGTAAAAAAGTGCCAGAAATTTATCTTCAATTTAATAAGAACATTCGGGCGTAAGTTATGTCTTATGTATTTACGTTATCATTGCTCAATTAGTAAATAATCTGCATTTCTTCGCTATCTGATAGCTAGGAGAGAAACAGAAAAGTCAGAATCGTCTACATTTTCAAGCGATCAGAATTTTTGAGAAGTCTATTGTCTTCATAGGTTCATATGAATGGTTTTCATTGGAGATCTGTCGGCACCGTTATATCCGCTGTATACTAACCACTACGCACATCTTCAACGCAACACAAATTGCGTTCGCGAAGCCCTAGTAAAACTAGATCTAAATCCTATCACGAACACCTTTGATTACTGGATATATATAAAAATGCAGTGTCTCTTTCAAAATGCAAATCATTGCACCTATTGGGTTTTGTTAGTTGGACTTGCGACGCAGGTTACTTACCTTAGGGAATTCACACATGACATGCTGTCGCGGCGCGCACGAGGAAACGTTGCAGTAATCAACCTCTTGAGAACGTACAAATCTTGCAGCGAAGCTAGCTGCTAAAAAGAACACTACTATTTTGTTGAGGAAAACCATACTCTTTCCGTTTCGAATAATTATAATATTTTGCTAGTGACGAGCCTGAGAAATTTGTCTCATCTTCTTTTTTTTTGCTTCTTACCACAGCAACCTTGATACTAGCCAAGGATCTTCAAATATATTTGGAACTTTCAGCGACCCTGCCACGAAAACGCCCATTTCGACTTTTGCATTGGCAGGGTCGCTGACTGCACGAAAGAGGAAGAGAGAGGACGTACGAATTGATGAAGAATAAGTGAGCGAGCAAACAAAATAACACATTATGGCTGTTTTAATTCATACTTTAACAGTTATGCAAATTTTATTCTCATTCTGACGATCGACAATCAACTGAAATGGACCCCCCCCCCCCCCCCCCCCCCACATCACGGGGCTAGTAGGCAGTGTAGCTCGAAGCGGCTATGCCAATCGAATATTAGCCAGGAAATGTGATTCTGCCACAGTGCGCGCAGTCTACTTCGCTTTGGTGCATCTGCATACCATTCTCCTGCACGGCATAGTCTTCTGGAGATCCACTCCTGACTGCCGTAGGGTCTTCGTGGGCTCGTGGCTCAGAAGACAATTATCCGAATCATGGGTAACGTGCCGCCCAGGGTGTCCTGCAAGGCATAGTCTTCTGAGGATCCACTCCTGACTGCCGTAGGGTCTTCGTGGCTCAGAAGACAATTATCCGAATCATGGGTAACGTGCCGCCCAGGGTGTCCTGCAAGGCATAGTCTTCTGAGGATCCACTCCTGACTGCCGTAGGGTCTTCGTGGCTCAGAAGACAATTATCCGAATCATGGGTAACGTGCCGCCCAGGGTGTCCTGCAAGGCATAGTCTTCTGAGGATCCACTCCTGACTGCCGTAGGGTCTTCGTGGCTCAGAAGACAATTATCCGAATCATGGGTAACGTGCCGCCCAGGGTGTCCTGCAAGGCATCTTTTACCAACCTCTGATTCTCCCACTACCCTGCGTTTGCATACAACATATGGCCTTGTTCACCAGGGACAGCTCACTTCTGTTCCCGACCGGCAGTCACAGCTAAAACCGGGCCGGATTCACAAAGGGTTTTATCTCCTAACACCGTATTAACTTTATGACGAATATCAAGGTAATGAAAGAATGACCACAAGTCCCAATTCACAAAGAATATTAAGCAGTAATAAGAGCGCTATTCGGTATTAAATCTAATTCCAGCCCCGACTGGTATTAGTGTAGTTATTACCATCACTTTAAAATTTTAATATCTTATTTTCTGTGAGATTTTTGTTTGTCTGTTCACAAATAACATTGAATGTATATTTCGGTGTAGCACTATGATAATTTTTCCCATGAATTAGGAACAAAACGTACACTTTTTTGACACTTCAAACCTCTTTGACATTTCGCTCCCACAGCTCCAACTGGCAGACGACAGAAGAACAGCAGACTAACGGTATTTGAATAAATGCGCACTCTGCACTGACTGGTCGAAATTTCAAATGTCATGGCAACACTTCTGAGTTTGTGATGAAATTTAACACCACGCTAATATTTTGTTGGTGAATTTGGAATAGCGCCATTACGGTAATAAAGTTATGCCGTATTAGTGAGGTAATAGTAATGCCGTATTATCTCTAATACGGTATTAAAGTTAAGACTCTTTGTGAATCCGGGCCCAGGGGGCCAATTCACGAACATTCCGTTAAACCTCCTTAACACCGGGTCCAGCTAAAACCACGTTAACACCAGGTTCTAACGTTAGACCTTGGACAATTCTTGAAGCAAAACTAACGTGGTTTTGGCCGATGCCTTGCAAACATGACCCGCCCACCGTACCAGTAGAGGCTTACGGAAACCTACTCGACCGAGCGATCTGTGACGTGGTCAGAGCTTTTCGAGATGTGGACGTTTTCGAACGCAAACTTTACAGTCGGCCGCGGAAATTCGAAAATGGCCGACAACGAACTAGCTGAACTTTATTGGCAATGCATAACCGGTAATGCATAAAGTACTAGCCGTTGGCTATGGTATATTGGCGATCGTGTTGGTAAGTATTTTACATATTGTGCATACCTGTCAGTGTCAAAAAACAGACGTTTGCATCGGTGGCAAAAATGTCACCCTTGCCTGCAAGGCATTGGTGAAAAGTGACTTTCTCAACTTCCCCGATGTGTTCATGACACAATCCTCATGAGTAAACCTGGTAACGCACAAAACAATAAATTATAATATGGAACTTGTAAAATAAAAGATAAAATCTCAGCAAATGCGCAGAATAAAGCTGAGCATGGTGATTGCAGGTTATGTTGGCCTGACCCTTATTTTAGAAGTAGTAGCACTTTACTACAATGTTATTTGAAATTGAGTAATTAAACTTACCCGCCCGTTCGTACAAACAGAACTCGCGCACCAGGCTGAAAGATGGTACGCGAGTTGAGCGCTCTGATCGCTCCAGACTGGGTTTTCGGAAGCAAAATAGCGTCGATCGGGTCACTCCGAGCAGGTTTTCGAACGCTGGAGAACGGCCGGAGTAGGTTTTCGTAAGCCTCTAGTGTCAGCTAACCAATCAGGAGCGCCGGTTCATACTTTCAAGCGGCAAATATTCAAATTGCACAGCCTTCTTAACTTGACACTAGAAAAATGCGGGTCTTTTGTTCCAAGTATAAATATTAGGTAAACGTCAATCATGTCATCCCAAAAGAAGGATGTTAAGTCACACAACATTAACTTAGCTGAAGTGGAGAAGAGAATTATTTCAGAAGAAGTGGCAAAACGGGGAACAGTGATATATGGAGAGTTCTCCGCAACACTTACCAACAACCACAAGATTTTAGCATGGTCCCAAGTGGCTGATGCAGTGAATGCCGTTGCGCCAACGCAAAGGACTTTGAAGAGTGTAAGTAAAACCCATAGGGGCTGTAATCAATATGATCTTAAATGAAAATATTATCGTTCAATACCTAATTAAATCAACATTCATCTATACATATTAGATGTTGCGAGCAAGCTCGAACCTAACATCCCCGAAGAGACCGGTCAGAGCACTTGTCAGACGGCCCTTATGTCCAGACTAAAATTGTTCTCCAAGCTTCCTCCAAAACCTTGTAAACATCTGCAACCGCTGGCTCTCACCACGGCGATTACCTGTTTCGAATGAGTTCAATTCTAGTTAGCTTGTTGCAATATTGGGCTTCACTTTATTAATTATCCACAACAGATTCAGAACAAAATGGAAGGAAATGAAACGAGTAACAAAGCAGAAGGTGGCTCACAACACGCGAGAAATGCACCAAACGGGAGGTGGCCAGGCAAGCATAATCGAACTAACCGAGGTTGAGCGTATCGTCGAGACAAAAATTAGGGAAGGCCTCGCTTTATGGTGTAGGAGGAATGGACAGCTCGCAAGGTAGGGTTGAATAATATCATCAGTATGTGTTAATAGGAAATGTTTATTACTCATTCTGTAAACAAAGAAGGTTATGCAATTTTCTTGCAAAATTTGATGTTTGTGTTTCAAATCCACTGCGTTTTCAATACTTACCGTTTCAATAAGCGATTACGAAGCTGTAAAGAGAGTGTGCAATGAAACAAATCTACCAATTATCTGACAATGAAGACTTTTGGACTTGAATAATTAATGAATTGATGAGTACAGTTGTGTTAGCCTTACGTTACCAACTTTTGGTTCTAGATAAAAAGTATTGTGTTTCATTCAATTTGAAATTTTACTGCAATTATTAATTGTTTCAACATAGAAAACATATTTTAGTTACTTTTAATTGGATAGTTATTTATGATCGGACAGAGTTAATGTTTTGTAAGTTGATACGACAAAACCAAAAGGTGGCCAACTCAAATTAATCCGAGTGTAGGTCCTCAATCACAATTTCCAAGACAAACATTTTCAGGAAAATAATTTAAATACATTTTACTGTTAGTAATAAAATAATGCATATTTTCAGCTTTTCCAACACCCCACACAACCCCGAAGCCAAGACCAGAATTTAAGAACAAGAATTGCCCAGCAACCATCACCCAGCCTCCACCAGAGTCCGAGGACATTGTACTTTACGACTCTCCACTCGATGAAATCGAGCTCTATAACACCGTCGATGCAGAGTCCGTTCAGGTGCTCCATGTGATTGCACCAAGTACTCGTTGTGAAGCTCCAGTATATCGGTACAGCGAATTCCAAAGCGATATTTTAATGCATAATTATTTTTTACATATTGACACGTAAATATATATACATATTTTCATGGATTAGTAGAATTCGATCCATTCCCCAGGCTTGAGTTTTCTTTAGAATTGCGCGCGCACGCCTTTCTTTTCCAAGCCACGACGGGCAAGTCTCGTCACGGCAACGGCCGTTCACAGATGAAATTCTCTGAGAAATTGTGCCCAAGCGCGGCAAGTCCAGTGGTGCCCAGGGACGCGACGTAGGGGTTGGTCTCGTACGTGCCCCACGGCTCCGACGCCGGGTTCCACGTCTGATAGCCGAGCTCGGAAAACGGCACGTCTGCAACGGAAGAGGGACGCCGACGCCGAAGGTCAGACCATGTTTCACCCGGTCGAACTATGTACACATATATTTCCAAACAAACTGCTTCCATTTTTTATTTTTATGTACACAAATTAGCCTCCCAAGAATGTTGCCCACTCCGGGATTTGAATCCGGGTCCCCAACTTTCGCGGCTGGTGCTCTAACCAGCTGAGCTAAATAGACACGACATTTGAGAGAAGTAATTTTCATACAGGGTGAGAATTGAATGTCCCCATGGGGGTATGGTCCAGAGTCTACGAATACTCATATTGACTCTGGAACAGTGTGCTGCTATACTGCAACAATATTTTACATACAACCTCGAGTAACTCCAATTTAACGTTGGATGCGTTGAAATCTCTTTTATAATCTTATTTAAATTACGAAAGCTCGTAATTGGCTACTCATTTTTTATTTTTATGTACACAAATTAGCCTCCAAAATATGTTGCCCATTCCGGGATTTGAACCCGGGTCCCCAACTTTTGCGGCTGGTGCCAATTACGAGCTTTCGTAATTTAAATAAGATTATAAAAAAAAACTGCCTCCATCTTTGTGTTCAACTCGAGAAGTCACCATGTCTTAAAGGATTCTGCGCGGGCTAAAATCACACAAGTCAAAGCTTGGCTTGAGGTGCCCACCATAATTTGCCCTCTCTGTTTTTGAGAGTTATTGAAAGGATGTAAAATTGAAGTTGGGAGGGACGGTAAACTATAGAAAATACCGCCCAATTGATGAGTTCTCTTCAATCAAAAACCATGTCACCAGTAAAAGCATTGAGGGTTCTTGAACATCTACGTTTTTCCGCTCCGAAATCTCGATGAAATCCAGAATCCAGGATCCAGGTAATCCAGGTCTCGTACACGAGCTCCAATACCCCACAGTCCAAAGACTGAAGGTACCGACCGGAACAAACTTTTAGGCTAAGGTGTCACAAGCGTCGTGTTCCTCCGGGCAAAGGACACTTACTCCTGACGGTGACGAATCCATCGTCGGGGCCCCAGCGCCGATGAACTCCCACCCAGAACACGCCCAGCGTCGGCTGGAAGGCAGCGTACAAAGCAAGGAGTTCGGCCTCTGTGTGTAGAACCACCAGGTCGGAGCGCTCCCCGCGGCAAATGTCCCAAGCTTCCGGCCACGTTTTCTGCTCGTGATGGTCCTTGTAGTAGCCGAAGCCGTCGAGAAGGACGAAGCCATCGCTAAAGAAGCAAAGAACCCGCGAGCTTGAGAGATTACCTCCATTGCGTTGCAAAAGATGCATATATTATTGTTCGTATCAAATAATGCTTGTGTTTCACTCTCATCTGGACCCACCTGTTGTCTTCGCCGCCTTGGTCCTCGCTGAGTTCGCAGATGAACGGGCTTAGTGCCGAGCAGGAGCCGTCGAAGATGCCGCCGACGTCCAAGTAGCCGCAGTTGAACAACGGGCTTCCGACGGGATAGGAGGGCGCCCACATGCTGTCGCTAGTTGAGCTGGTTGCCACACTCCGTCCTGCGGGGATTGGAGATTGGAGGGGCGTTGGCCAAGCATTGAGCCATGACCTTCGCTCATCGGCAGTCCAGAGCCGATCATGGTGTTTACTTGGTGAACACCATATGTGTTAACTATGGGAACACACATGGTAAAAATAACCTATCACTGAGCCTTTTTCTGTTTCCATACTTATCGATCGAGCTATGAGTGTTATGTCCAGTTGTAGTTATCTTTGGTATTATGAAAATACTAAAATACTTAAGCGCAGCATATGGCGGCTGGAATTTCCAACAACAGAAGCTGCAAGAACAATTACTTCCCCCCCCCCCCTGACATAAGTCGAGTTTTATGTACCGCGCCATGGATCTAGACACGATAAAATCTTCGCAATATAACCAAGAAAATAGCCATACGATTTCTATTTTAACTTTCGACTTTTGACTTTATAGATATATTAATAGACTTTTGGATTTGCAATTCTTGGGTGATTGTTCCCCTGGACTTATCGTTGTGCTCACCGGTGATAAAGGTGTAGACGCTCTCGATGAATTGGTCGTGGAAGCCGATGAGCACGCTGCTAGCTCCATGTCTTGTCAGCATCTCTTGCAACGCCTCCTTTTCCTCGACCGAGTTGATGACCGCCAGATTCCCACCACTCGCTTGGCATTGCTGGAAACGCGACCCATTCCTTTTTGTTAGGGCAGGTTTTACAAAGTGCCTCAACCCAGAGTTAAAGTTAACTTATTTGTCACGGCAACCGCCAATTGGATGCCTTGCAATTCATCTGTTTCTGAGCGTAAGACGCTTAACCCAGAGCTGGAAAATATTGTAAAACCGGCCCTTCTGAAGCGTTAGTTCCCTTCCATGCCGTAGAGCTACCGGTTTTAAGGAAATTTCCCTGATCCATCATAAAATAAAAGCAACAGTACCGATGAGACATAGGCAAGAGACTCACCCTGAACGCCGTCGACCAGTTGGCGGGGATCCCGTTGAAGTAGTACTCCCCTATGCCGGGGAACACGTCGTGCACGCCCACATCCGCTTCCGGTCGGGCCTGTGCGACTGCGCAGAACGTGATGAGCAGGAAGACAACGAGTTGCATTCTGTGCAATGAGGAATGTGGACGTTTGAGAATCACTGTGAATAATTGGTGAAAGTAGCGAGCAAAGGAAACGGAGCTCAATATTCCAAAAAAGTCCTTGTTTATATTATTAATTTATTATGTTTAAGTAGTTAGTTAGTTAGTTAGTTAGTTTCTTTTTTCTTTGTTGTTTGGGTGTGTGTGTTTGTACGTGCTACACAAGCCAATCGCTTGCTGCGATTTTCATGAAATTTTCAGATGAACATTTTTTCTGAACTTGGACCTCGTGTGTTTTTTCAGCAAAATCGATTCAACGGGATTTCGAATCCATAAGAATACTTGTGAAAATTTTCAAAAACGCCGTAAAACCGACGCTGTAGAACCGAAAGTTCTCAGTTTGTTTTGATGAGCTTTTGGAAATTTGCTAAACATACCTAAATAGAGTGATTAAATCTGTTGTGGTCCCAGATTTCTAAAAGCTGCGGCAAGTTAGATGTTCTCACTTGTCTGAAAGGCTTCTGTGAACAGGTTTTACGTTGGTTCAGCTCTTAAACTGCTCGATTTGGGTTTAATACAGCGAGAAACAGTTTCAACGGCATCCATAGATAAAACTAAGTCCTCCCGATGGAATTAATCGTACCTACTTAAAATAATCTCCTGGGCTCCAATATTTATAACATTCGATCAGATTAAACCTTCTGGCCTAGACTATCAATTAAATTGTATTTAGACACGATCGACACCATTTCGAATATTCAAGTCCAAACTTCGATATCCATAGCAGAAGTCAGTGATCTAGAAATATCAATGACACACATGCCTTTAAAAACACTACCATTTCGTATTTTGACTTCAAACAATAAATGAAACAATAAATCAGTACTAAATTGGGGCCCCTGTTCCGATTTGGGGCCCAAATTGAGACCACCTTTAATGCAGAAAAGAATTGATGTGCTCCTGCGCTTTGTAATTATGATTTATCTTGATCTGGGTATTAACCGTAAATACACAAAGACAATGATAGCAGCATGGTTTAACATTCGAGCTTTCCGTTATCTGATGATTATATTTATGTATGATATGGAGTTTATTTATTGATTTGATAATCCCTTTCTGACTTGTCCAGTGATTCTTTAACCACATACACTCGGAAAGCTACCTCTAAGAAGCAAAAGTAAAGCAATTCATTATACTGAATATATATATAGTAACGTCCACCTACCATAATCCTCACATCTATCAGGGCGCCAACCCTTGATCCGCCCGACGACTGCCGAAGCCTACAGTGGGTGTCCAAAAAAGGGAACTTTTGGGAGGCGGGAAACGACTTACACATAAAACAAAATTCTAACACAAGGCAAATTTACTAAAGCTCTAATCAGAATACAATAACTCCCTATGTCCCTGAGCTAGCTAAAAGATCTGGCCAGAACGAGAGAATGCAATGGTTAGGTTAGGTTTCACGTGGTGCTAGCCGGCGTCGAAATCCGCGTTTGGCGATAGAAGGCGTCGGACAAGGCTTAGGTCTGGTCGTCGCCGTGGAAACGTCGAACAGGGCGCCCGATGGGATGTCGGACTGAGAGCAGATCAGCGCGCTCAGGGGTCGGCACCCGGCACGTGTCAACGAAAGAGCCGCCGACGAACTCGCGGCGACAATAGGCTTTGTATCTGGCTTGATAGCGTCCCGTAGACGCTTCGAACTGGATTGACGACAGGCGGAACAAAAGTGGCGTGGTCTTCACTCTTCGAAGCTCAGCGTCTTTTTCCATCGTGCGGACCGGCGTCGTGCACCGTCCCCGCGGCAAGGCAGTGTCTTTCACGCGCCGAAGCTCCGAGGCCTTCTGGTGCCCGTTCCTCCAGGCGGACCTCCAGGCGATTCCCCTCCAGGCGCACTACGTGATCCTGCCGGCCAATTAGGTCGCGCGTTTCTTGACATTACCATATATGGTCGGAAAGAGTTCTGCTGACGATGAATTTCAAAGGCGCTCTACTATCTAGCTTAAGAATAAAAATATATATTTCTACCAAATTTAACATTGCAAAAACGCAGGACCTAGGCAGTTCAGGATGGAGTATTAGGACCGGACCAAACTGCAAGCGTCGACAGGCTCTCCCTCCGCGATCATGAGCGACAAGAGATTATAAATTGCGCAACTATGGCGCAATATGCACACCACGGAAAGAAAGTTGGCGCCCCAGTATCCGTCTTATCAAAGATTGACTAAAATAGGCACGTGGAGGCCAGGAGCATGGGGTGAAATTAGATGAACCTCACTATATATATATATATATATAATGGTGAACAAAATTGAGTTTTAAATTTTAATTGCTCTGTAATGGTTATAGCAAGACAAAATTTTTAATCTGATCACAATTTGTGTGAAGGTGGGAGAATTCCTTTAAGAATCTCACAAGATATCTAAAAAATGTCAACGTTGCCGTTTGCGGCCACCCACCCGCCGAAGCACAGGGAGTTGCACGCCCCCGAATGCTACTTGAACGCACACTGCCGACACGTACCGTCGGCGCACGTGGGAGGCGCCGGGTTTGACTTGCGAGACGGGCGACGGCGGCGACGACGCCGATAACGAATGACGTCGCGCGCCAAACGCGGCGCGGCTGAGCGTGCACGTCGCCGAATTCTCTCGCCGATTGCTATTTATCAGTAGGCACGCTGAAAGCACTCTGGTGCTACACGTGCGAGCTGGATGTTAATCGACTTTTTAGTACAAAAAAAGTGACATAAAGTACACTTATTTATCACATTCATCATACATGATTCCATGTAATCATTATTATTCATTCGAACTTCACGCAAGAACTTACCTACAGCCAAAAGCTATACCCAGTGGTTTTTCTTGTCACCATTAAACCTGACATGTAGTCTTCTTTCATCTAGTATTGGCAAAAGAAAAATCGCGGTGTGAGATTTAAAAATTTCACTACTTTGGTGGCAGCGTGTGGGATTGCATTGTTCACTACTTTGGTGGCAGCGAGTGGGATTTCATTGTTAAGTATGGTAATAGTGCGAGGGAAACAATTATTTTCTACTTAAGTGCTTATAATAACCATGTGATTAACCAATACAACGGGATAGTATTTACTTGGCCCTACATTTATCGATATTATTTGGTTTACATACAAATATTATTGTTAGAGTAATAGGCTCGTTTTTTACCACAAAAAATGATTCAATGTAAGTGTGAGTTGAAAAGATGATTCCGAATTGCGACTTCTGACCTTGGTGCAAGCTTGTCGTACGCCCGCCGGGCGTAACCGAGGAGATTGGGCAAGGCACGCCCGACTCATCACGCCCAGATCGTCACGCCCAGATCAGCAAGCGCCATTTGCGCCTAGATTCACGAAGCAGGGTTAAATACAAACTGGGGTCTAGTTCGGGGATATTTTTCTTTCAGTCAATCAGGTTATGCAGTGGATTTTTGGGGTAATCACTATGGAAATAGCAACTATACTCTCGGGGTTATGACGACCCCGCTCTGTGAATTCAAACCTTGGTGCGATCGTGCTCGGCACAGCAGCCAGCGATGGGTTTTCTCGGCTGACATGTTTAGAGCTTTGAATCAATTGAATGCCCCCCGTGCTTTAAAAGCATATTGTATAGCTCCCATGCTACCAAGAGTCTTATCTAGGGAAACTCATAAATTAAAACCCTACTCACCTTTCACTTGCTACGAGCAATGAAGCATCGTAAATCATCTAATAATTACATTTTTAATATGTGGTCTTTTTGAAATTTCTTTGCATAGAGGAAGGATTTTTATGCCTGGTTTGAACACCAACGATTATGTTTAAGCGTTCGCTATGGTGGGAGACAAGACTTTAATGTTATCAGGCGCAAAACAGCCACCAGGCTGATGCGCTTCTAAAGCCCACTATTCACTCATCCAGACTCTGAAGACTCTGAATATTTAATTAATTTATATGCTGTAGATGATTGTGCATTTTGCAGTTGTGCTCAGCGGTTGTCGGCATATTGTTGTATTATTGGTCCTTACAACGTTAACCTACAACCATTTTCGAAACATAAAGTACACATTTTAACAAACATTTTTATATAATTTATAGTTTTAAACTTCAAAGGGGCTTTTTGGTGTTGCATCTAATCTTGCAGTCGCGATGGTATGGTCTACTGCAAGTCGCCAAGGGCCGGATGCTGGGTTAACGCTGGGTTAAGCGTCTAGCCCTAAGAAACAGATGAGTTCCACTGCATCCCATTAGTGGTTGCCATGACAAATAACTTAACTCCTACTTTGACTCTGGGTTGATGAACTTTTTAAACCAGCCCTATAGTACGTCTCATGTTCTTTTAGCTGCGCCTCGGTGCACTGGGCCGATACTATAACATTGTAGAAAACCGGGTTGTTGCTGCCGTCAGAACCTGAGACGAACTCTAAGAGTCGTTACCCGTGGGGTAACGATTAAAGTATGTTTATGTGTACTTGTGTACTCATCTTTTGCAATTAAATAACATTTCAATTTTTGTCGTGAACCTTAATGACAGCATGTGACTGCTAGAAACCGGTCGAGCAGATTGGTATCGCTCATTACCTGGGCCGACGTTGCCCTGGCCGATCAGTCTGACTCCGACGCGGACCCTAGCAGGTGCGTGTGCGGTGCAAGGGGGTGAGGTAGTGCTCGCGAAGTGGAGGCTTTCGACGCGGCTTCGAGCGTCGACGTCGGAGGGCGATTGTGGCAAGCGCGTGAATGTCGAGGGTCCGGTCATCGAGAATGGGTCCCTAAGAGTGTTGACCGGCTCGAGTTTCAAGTGCATCTGGATTTATGCCGATAAGAGGTCGGAGATACCGGCGTCGACGGCGAGGCAGAGGGAGGTACTGCTTACTACGACGCGGTGATGGGTGAGTGGCCAATTGGATTTGTTTGGGACGGGGTTGGGAGTTTTCTTGGGTTTCAAAAAGGTTTTGCATTTTATAGGTATTTGAGGAGATGAAAGCCCGTGTTATGTTTGCGACAGAGGTCGTGATTTTTGAGTTGTTTAACTGCATTTGTTCCTGGAAGACGGAGGTGTTTGTATGCTTTACAGGTCAATTGAGCAGCTTGTTGTTGCATCTGCTTCTAATTAATTGAAGCATTAATTTGCTTACTAAAATTTTAACAGGATATCACGCTGGGCTTGACGATTTATTTTTTGTAAAATGAGATATTTATTTATACACATTTCAAAAACATTTTTACAGTAGTCACGTCTACTAAATCTACGTTCGGTTAGACCATCGTTAAAATTCTAAGCTGTGTTCACTGTCGGGTTGTCTAAATTCTGTTTAGTTCACAAACAAACACAGGCGAAACAATAATATTAATATATACAATTAGTATTCCTTAAAACCTAGTCATAAAAAGATAGTATTGTGCAATATACGATAGATGCTCGAATTGAACTAAAACTGAATTTCTGAGCTATCTTTATAAAAAAAAACGGCTCCAATGACATAATTTTCAGTTTCGAACATATCTCGTCAGCGCGGTTTTGTCAGAAAATGCCAAATCCCAGGAAAGAATTCACTTTCAACCCAAATACCACAAAAGTTGTGTTGCCAAAGGCCTAGAAATATTCCTGTTCCTGATGATAACCGTAAAGAAGAGACTGTCGAATTGAAGAAATAAGCTTTAAGACGCTGTAAGTTCAATGCACACTAATACAATAATTACTTACACATTAATGTCCTAGCGATTCAAATAAAATATGATACATATCTTTGGGAGAACACTGACTTCTTAGATAAAATATCAATGCAGGTTTTCATTGCAACCTGCAATGCAGGTTGTGTTTATTTACAATGCAATTGCAGTTGCACTGAATGACACAGATCGTTGTGAAACTTGTCATGACCTCAATTGCACGTACAATTGACTTCTCTTCAAAAAGGCCCGTTTTTAAAAGAAACTAAATAAAGTAGACGTGAGTCTACTTTGGTTGAAAGTGGGCCGAAAACCAAGCGAGCAAAACTGTATTAAAACTAAGAAAAAGCTGCCCTTTGTAACGGACCAATACGAGCACACACCAGACTTCGTTGGCGCTCTGCTATTTTGGTGTTTCATTTCTGGAAACGCTGTCAGGTCCAGAGGCGTAGCAAGGGTCATGGGCGCCCGGGGCAACTTGCCCCCCATGCCCCCCCCCCTGTCTACGCCTGTGTTCTGGTCGACAGGTTCGAAAGCATGTGACAATTTGCCAGTGACTAGATCAATGCGCTGAGCGGCGACGCAGGGAAAATTAGTAATAATATTGGAGAGATTTGCAATTTCCGTCCATAAAATGTGGCCGCTCTGCCTCTCGAATGTTGGCTATAGGTAGAACTGTCATTGACATCACAGGTCAGTACAGTTTATCAAGTAAACAAACCCATAAACCTCAAGCAGTTTGCGATTCCACAAACAATATTGTCACTACGCCAAACAATGTGAACTTATCGAAACATCCCTGTCGCTTTGGATTGCTCTAATTAACATAACTTACGCGGGAGATTGGTTTATAATTGAAAGTAAATTGCGAGTAATCTTTGGTAACCGATTCAATTACCCCCCACCCCGGTGCAGGTATAGGTCGACCCGACCCTCAGGTATACCGTAATTACACAACAAACAATTACTCGGTACGTAACGTTAATGACAAGAGCTCAGCTCTTTTTTTTTCTATAGGAAAACATTGATGATTAGATTCCACTCGTTTCGTTTGTTTTGGTAGTAGTAATCCATCAATTGTAGGTATAATAGACTTTCGCTCAATCATTTAACATCACAATCCGCAAACAAGCATAGTAGTATTATAATAATTATTCTCAAAATGATCTCAAACTATACTCCATTTCACATTAAGAAGGAGCGTGGATTTGAATATTCCATTGAGGACCTATTGCTGCTAAAAATGAGTTATGAGTTTTAAAACTGCCAAAAGAATCTTTTTTTCGCCTCAAGACATAGCGTGTAAATTTTGAAACTCTTAGCTCGTGTCTATCAGCAGTGGGTCCTCGAGGAAGATGCAAATTCGCTCTCATTCTTAACGTGAAATGCAGTTTAGGAGACTCGCGGGCATCTGTTAGATACCTATATAACTTTCCAAGCGAATATATTAATTTTAGGGCAAGGGGAGTTGCATATTTTATATTACAATATTATATAAATGTTATAACAGTTTCTTTAGGACCCAAATTTGATGAGGAGTTCGTATAAATTTGCTTATCAAAACTGAATTAAAGAATGGTTTTGCGTCTGTTGTCATGTTGCGGGCAGTGGTTTAGATGTAGGTGCATTATTCTGAACACTTCTGAAATTCAAACGATTCGCGACAGGATCCTTTTTTCATCGTTATCCTGAACCAACATTATACGATGAAAGATTTACATTTTTATGTTTACATACTTTTAAAACTTTTCAGATGGTTGACATCAAACAATAGCTAACAGAACAAATAAAAAATGAGTCTCAAACAGAAATACATTATTGGCTCACTGCTTTTACACACACACAAGTAAAACAGCCCTTAAACATTTACGGTGCCGTAAGCCGCCGGTAAAACAAACGCAAAATCACCCTTTCGTTTCATCCGAATCTGCAATTGCTCTAGTCTCGACACAATCATTTCGGCCAAAGAAACTGCGTCGGGTCGCGTCCAATATTGTCGATCCACAAAGAAAATAATTGATTACATATTATACAATTTTCATTGATCTCCAATCAGATTCAATCGATACAATTTGTTCGGTCAGTTTCGCGAGATGAAAGCCACTAGCCGACAGTGAAAGGTGATTGGATCCGGATTCGATGGTTGATGAGATGTTGCTCAAGGTCGGCGAGTCTAGGCGACCAATCGGCGACAGGCTCTGCAATTTTCCAGTTCGCCCGTCGATTAGGAACCTGGAACAGAGAAGGAACGACCTGACTACAGACACGCCGATTCACCAGGTTAATTCAAGCCCTCGGGCACTGGCAACAGTGTCTAGCCAGAGATGAACAGCTTAACACGGCTTGCCTCTCAAAATATTTTATCCCAGTACGCAGCCAAAAAACCGATGTCTCAGTGGAGGACGGATGCGAATGGAAATACGCAGGCAAAATTAAATAATGAAAGGAGACGAATCCAAACACGAATTTTCATCAGAGATGGGTAAACATTTGTTGGATTTATGTTTGTTATGGATTTATATCAATGTTAAAAGTTTGTCAAGAAATTTATTGCATGGCCGATGTTATCCCAAAGTTCAGATGTATATTTGACAAGAGCAGATAAAGCTGTTGTATCCATAACTGATACAACGGGTTAAGACTTAAGTTTCTAAAGTAAAAGAAAAATTGTGACAAAGGAACAATAACTCGCTCCATGCAAGGAACCTAGAATGGGTTTCTACAACTTCTCAAACTAGAATTTTTAAGTGGGACTTTCGAGAAGAAGACGAAAATACAGCGCACAAATGTGAAAATCTATTGTTTCTCATTATGTCTAGCCAAAAGTTCAGAAGAGTTGTCAACACTGCTGCCATTGTAGAAGCCTAATTTTGAAACGACCGTTATTCGCGCAGACTGAACATCACTTTGCAGTGGAGCAGGGGGAGGAAAGTCGTCGGGCATTAGATTTGACTCTGAACAACACACATTTGAACCACGCTGTATCTATGCAGTGTCTGCCGGCTGGTGCCATCGAAAGAAAAGCCAATTAACCCAATTCTCCGACTAAATGCGCGCAGTCGTCGGTGCTAAACAATCGCCCATGACGCCGTCCCCCCCCCCCGGCTATGTTAATCCGATTTACGTGCCACAAAATACACTTGTAATGTCCCCACACCCCAGTCGTGGTACTAATTCAAACCAACAGCGAGCGCTGCTGTCCTACAAGCGATTGACACTCGTAAACGTTCATAAACAATCAGTGCGGGGTATGAGTATTAAACATGCGTTTGTTGGTCGAAAAATTCCGGTTCACGGATAATGGGGGGGGGGGGGGGAGATAATAATGTTTACCGCGGAACGATGATGAATCGAGCGCGATTGAGATCGGGTTTTCAAACGGACGGACGGACGGACGGACGGACGGCTTTACTGGAGCGTGGTAGGCCGATGGCTCAGTGCGTGTTAGCCGTGATTTTGTACGACGTTTAAGGCCATTTCTCATTTCCTGACAAGCCGAGCTCAGATTAAAGATTTGTACTTTTTGATGGGCGTAGCGAGCGAAGCAAAATCTTCATTTTCACTACCCCCCAAAGAAAAGTCACTTTTGTATGTGTTTTTTTTTGTGTGTTTGTGCGCGCTCTTTCAGACTAAACGCCTGAACCGATTTGGATGAAATTTTCAGAGGACCCATGTGTGGTCGTTGGTTTGTTCTGGCGGTAGGTGAAGCATTGCAATTTTCTCTGCTCTATTCATTAAAATTTGATTGCTCTTGTGCATTCGTGAACAAAAAATCTTATCAATTGCCAAAACCTACCTCCTCACTTTTTTAATTTGCCCTTTGGCCACCACTGCCATCCCATAATCATGCTAACGACACAAAAACTAGCACCACATATATAAGGTTACCTAAATTTTCCACTCCCATACTAAAGCAGCTACGCGAAAACCCTCCGCCCGCAATATAATAGTTTTGCCGGCAGTCAAGGGATGGAGCCACTGTTTATTGTTATATCACCTGTAACCAAGGTGACTGTCACCACCTGAGCAACATTGGGATCCCTTCCTTATCATTGACCTTGTGCCATGGCCTGGTAGATGATGTTGAAACAGTTTGCCAACGCACCCCAGCGATTGCCGGCGAAATTCCAAGCATCAATTTTTTGCCGTAGCCAAAGCTCGGTATGTTAGAATGTCTGGGTAACCTTATGTCTTTGACGTAGCCAAAGCTCGGTATGGTAGAATGTCCGGGTAACCTTATGACTGTGACGTAGCCATAGCTAGGTATGGTAGAATGTCTGGGTCACCTTATGACTGTGACGTAGCCATAGCTCGGTATGGTAGAATGTCTGGGTAACCTTATGACTGTGACGTAGCCATAGCTCGGTATGGTAGAATGTCCGGGTAACCTTATAACTGTGACGTAGCCATAGCCAGGTATGGTAGAATGTCCGGGTAACCTTATGACTGTGACGTAGCCATAGCTCGGTATGGTAGAATGTCTGGGTAACCTTATGACTGTGACGTAGCCATAGCTAGGTATGGTAGAATGTCCGGGTAACCTTATGACTGTGACGTAGCCATAGCTAGGTATGGTAGAATGTCTGGGTCACCTTATGACTGTGACGTAGCCATAGCTAGGTATGGTAGAATGTCTGGGTAACCTTTTATCTGTGCTATATCACGAAGTGCATATCGGGAAATCACGATCACGTCGGTGGCGAATTGATTTCCTGCCAGTCGGCCGTCAAACAGCGGCGATGCAACGCCTCTCCGGGCGACGCACTGCGTAATCTACGCACTAATCGCCAGGCGGCGTGTCGCGATTAGCAGCGCTATGCGTGTGCGTGCGTAAATCATGCGTTTGGTATCGCGGCTGGAGGCGAGTGTTCGCGGCGATTGGGATGATGACGCCGTGAGCGACTCGCTTGGTTCCGATGCCAGATTGGATATCACAGCATGTCAAACCGCGTGTGTGTGTGTGTGTGTGTGTGTGTGTGTGTGTGTGTGTGTGTGTGTGTGTGTGTGTGTGTGTGTGTGTGTGTGTGTGTGTGTGTGTGTGTGTGTGTGTGTGTGTGTGTGTGTGTGTGTGTGTGTGTGTGTGTGTGTGTGTGTGTGTGTGTGTGTGTGTGTGTGTGTGTGTGTGTGTGTGTGGCATGTGTGAGTACATTTAGACTCTAATGAGCGCGGTGAGTGAAAAAAAACGTGGACATTCCTATCTTTCCGCATCACGTTTTACTCGATAGTTACAACACAAATTGAACTGTCTGCAGAACCATCCATGATATATTTACAGCTGGTATCTGTGCTGTCCACAAGGATTTGTTAAAACCCGATGCTACGGCTGTCATATTAAAGTACAAATCTTGATGATTTGCGCGCAACTTGTGAATGAAACTTACAACGATACGGTGAGCAGGGATCGTCGATTATATCTTAATTATTTACAAAAAGGTGCACAAAAAGATTGGGAGAATTTCACCAAGAGAATAATCACGAGAGATTCTGCGCCATTTTCGTAATGATTAAAGTCTTTAGACGTGTGGACTCCACATTCTCATTTAATCTCCTGAACGCAACCCGCAGAGCAATCCCACCACAGCCACTAGTGCCCCTGAACGCAACCCGCAGAGCAATCCCACCAGCTTCACTAGTGCTCCTGAACTCAACCCGCAGAGCAAACTAAGCAAGACGACCCTGTTTGTCCTTACCTTGTCCTCATAACCTGAGGAAGAGGACGAGCGGCAACAGCAGCGTCCACGTGAAGGCATGTCGGCTCGCCGAGTTGGCATCTGCAACCACGGGAACATCGGGGGCGTTAGACAAGCTTGGTGCAGAGAAAACGTTCACGGGAGAATGCCCTTCTTCACACGGTACGTTATGACGCTCTGAAAATGACTTATTTTTTTAGGGCAGAACAAGTGTACCTATATGGGACTTAACTCATTTAGGAATGTTATTTCACAAATAACCATGTGGAAAGTTTTGAACAACGGTAATTAGGAAGGCCATCGTCTGTGACGTCAGTTCCAGAAACGAGAACGGCTGGGAAGGATAACTTTTTCGAATGAATGCGTTCCAAACGAAGGGGAAAAAATATGGCGACTGAATTTACAGCGATGCGAAATTGTTTTCGATGTGATTTAGCATATTTAGACACTTTTTTGCGCTGTAGTCGAGAAATCATTTATAAAAATAAGATTATACACCAGTTTTACATAACTCGCTTATAGAAGTTAAAATAAAGTGACTCGAAAATCCATATAAATGTAAATGACAGCTAACAAAGCACGACGCATTCGGAAAATCCATGGGAAATCTTGTGTACAAAATACATGCGCTATTATCTGATATATCCTATCGCCTTTAACGGCAAGAAAACGTTTCTTTCGGATTGAATTGCGCACTCGAAACAGACTAAAAATCTTGGCATGAATCTACTTTGTCAAAAAAACTGAAGACGCCAACACAATGTCCCTTGGTGACGACCGACGCCCCTGGCGGCGTATCGCGGCAACCGAGCTCGTCGGCGTGTTTTGCTTGTTATTTGCGAGCAGGCCGTGATCTCGTTATCCGTCTCCTCGATCCTTCTCGGCGCCCTTTCTTGCCGCGCGCGGCGCCACCGGGCTTGTGTCACCGCCTTCTGAGTGTACGGCTCACGGCGGAGCCAACTAGAGCCGCTGACAACACTGACAGTAAGCCGTATCTTTTTTGTTTTTCAAACAAGAAAAAAAAAATGAATTTTGGTTACTTCGATCCTTTTAATACCTGCGAGATAAAAATTTTCGTTGCTGTATTTCTCGAACCATTCATAAACTGGGCTCCCATGATTTTTTTCTATTTCTGAACATTTTCATTGGAAATCGCATCCCGCAGCAGCAACTCAAATGGCTGACGCAACTTCCCTCGGCCATATTTAAATTCAACCCAATTCAATGGAGCATTAGCGGGAGAACCACGCTGCGAATCTAGCGGGCGTATTTACACTAGCCCCGTGGATGCGTTCGTCACGGCCAATTAGACGTCGTGCGGCACAGGCTCTGTCAATTTGCTGCGCATCGAATAAACGATTAAGGCTCAGACACAGTTCTGATTGATGATTTTTTGAAGAGATGATTTAAACATGGTGCACCCCGAAGTAGATGGAATCAGTGTAAAGTGATCCAAGTCCTCGTGTCCTATTTATTCCACATGGGGTGACCAAATTTGAAAATGTATCAATTAAAATTTTTGAAACATACCAAAAGTTGCCGACATCTCAAGGTCACACTATTAGCGCTATCATTCCAATATTTCAGTATGTTGTGGACAAAATACGTAAATATTGGGAACATGGGCCATGGCCCTTTTTCAAAAAAATTCTTTGTACTTTCGTATGCAATGGCTCTTAAAAAGGTAAAAAAAAAAAATCGTTGTATTTTCTGGCATTTCAGGAGAAAATTTTCGAAAAATGGTCCATGTTCGCCACTATTTACGTTTTAATTGTCTACAACATACTTAAATATTGAAATGATAACATTAACGATGTGGCCTTGAGATGTCGGCAGCTTTCGGTCTGAAAAGCCACTTTCTAGGGAACTGATCTGTGCTCTTAAATAGAAGCATAAAGAACTCTAGAACGCTTACCACTTGGGGAAATTTTGAAATAGCTTCGATATAATACAGACAAATAGAATATACCTTTAAATATAATGTCGTGTGCGAATCTCTTTGTGTCGCGGGACGCACAATATTCCCACAACCATTGCCAGAACAGCGGAGAATTAAATTCTTCGCGCTCTGAACAATTGGGCCAACTCTTCGCTCAAGTTTACTAATGAGCACTAAGACGTCGCGGCGACGACAACGACGGCGTCGGTGTGAGATATTCAAATTCTTTGCGACCGTCGAGCGAACGAAGATGCAAATTTCGCGTCTCTGCCGCGTGTGAATTTGAGCAAAGTCTAGATCGACAACGGAATGAATTTATTTCCCTTGGGCGAAGAGAGAGCGAGTGAGATTGGTGTCGAAAGTGGTCTCTTTTCTGCGTTTTCCCTCCGGCGGGGCTTTCGCTAGCGAAGAGACAAAGTACTATATATACCAGTGTCGCTTTTGGTTCATATTTTGTTCGAGTGTATAATATGCAATAACTTCAGAGTGGGAATCACGATTGGTGTTTGCATTCGTGGCTGAGGGTGGCTGAAAAATGGCCAGAACCGAACCTAAAATGGCAGATTTCAAATATGGGTCTTCACTCTTCAGAATCGAATAAGGAAACCAGCGTGATCTATGTCAACGGGAATGGCTTTTATTAATGGCTTAAAGGACGATTTGTTAAAGCGTTTACGTATGGCCATTTGCCACTTACCAATTTGCCACTTACCAATTTTCCAATTCGTCTCGGCCAAGAATGCAAACCCCTGACAATTAACCTATTCTTATGTTATTGCAAAGTTTCTCATATTTAAGGGTTTTTAAAAACCGATAAGCAGCCAGACACAGGATAATAAATTCCCTAGTCCGGCAGGCTCGATAGGATTTGTTTGTTGACATCATTTTTAGGAAGCTGTCAAGTGTCAACTATAAGTCATGAAATAGTCATGATTTAGGGTAAAAAAGCATTGGCTTTTCAACAACAAACAGGAATAATACCTCCATGTTTTCAACAATTAAGACTTGAGAGCATAATATTTGAAAATAGTTCATGACGACGTAAATTCAGCAGCATTAAAGTGACAGTCGCAGCTGTAAGGAACGCGCGGGAAATGTCAAGGCCACGGCCTCCTAGGTTATCCGGCGACGGCGACGTCGCAGCCTCGCGTTAACATTTCAAATGTGCCGTTGATGAGATTGCTAAATTGTTTCAGGCAAGCCGTGCATGGGGGGGGGGGGGGGGGGGGGCACGTAATTGCATTCTCGATCAAGTTTTCGCACCATTTAGTCACAAGGGCGCCATAATATTTCGGCGGCTATAACGCTTCTTCGATGTTTCGATGTGTATCAAAATAAGATGTAACATTTAATAATCAAATTCCTTGCATAGCGTAACTACCTTGAAACCTTATATATACGGTTCGATGTCTTGTCTTTAAAAAGCATTCTGTAGAAGACAAGTGAAAGTAGTCTAAAACAATGAGCATCTCATTTTTATCCTATCTTTTAGTCCCTTGCGGATTTACCTTATTGCAATATTTTACAGCTCTGAATTAAGCGTCTAGCCCTCAGCAACAGATAAATTTCGCGGAATTTTATTGGTGGTTGTCACGACAACTAGATCTCCTACTTCAGCTCTGGGTTGAGGCCCGAAAATTTCCCCTAAAACTGTACTTTGTCAAACGTTGTATTGCCAAGTTTTCCAACAATTTCCCGAACACCACACACAGATAATTGTATTGATTTTCTGTCCGTGCCCGCGGCCGGCTTGCATGGAAAAAGCAAACAAATGGCGCGCAGTTATCGTTCAGCGCCCGTCCATTTCCGGTTCCGGGGCAGGCCGCTCGGAAGCGCGATTTGGTCGACTTCCGGTCGGCACTCGTCGCGCGACATCGGCCGAACAGCGCCGAACGCATCCGACTGGACGAGCCGAGCGCGTACGAACACTTCCGACGCGGTGTCATTCTTCCAGGACGCTAACAGTGAAAATGCCTCGCGTTTTGTGATTTGACCAAAAAATTGACGATATCCTTGCAGTGTATATCCCGAGTCCGGGCTTTATTTTACAAGAAATAAAGTGATTTTAAACACTTTTCAAAAGTAGGTAGGAGTTTCCTGGATTGGATAACTGACTGTAGCGTCAGCAGTTTTTCTTAAGGTTTTCATTTCACTGCCAATTGTAGAGCAGAAAGTGAACATCGTAATCGAGTGGGTACTTTTGTACAGGAACTTTTAAGGCTCCAGAAATGTCACATTTGCAAAAAAACCGATGGATTTAAACGACCTAAAATTGCTATCTACAAATAAAGACAACTTGATGAAACAAAGTAGCACACAAATTCGCATGCAAACCGCTCCATAAACGCATTAAAATGCATCAACATCATACGTCAGCTGGGTTTTCGCCACAGCATCACATTGTGACCTTGAGATGTTTCCCTCCGTTTCCACCGCGACGCTAGTTGCCTCTGTATCACGTTGTTGATTCGCCCCCCCCCCCCCCCTCCCCTGTCGACTGCTCGTGGCACGCACACGTCAGCGCACTTCTGCGTCGACGCTGGAGGTGCTCTACACGAGGCCGTCTCCCCCGAGGCTAGCGATGTTTAGCATCAAGTTGTGGCGTGAGTGGGTGTGGTGTGGACGTTATGGTGGCGTCGGAGGCTGTATGAATGTTTGGGTGGTCGAAGTACGGAGTGCACAGATTCATCTCGGAAGGCGCGCTACATCGCAGATGTGGTTATATATCCCTGAGATATAAGATTTATTATGTATTAGTCGCGAATTTTTGTATGAAAATGCAATGCAAGAGTGAATCATCATTATTTTGAGTTTATCACTGCAATTTGGTGACATTTTTTTCCTGACATAAGATTAAAGAAAACAGTGCCCGTGATTCTGTGCCCCAAAAATCTTACTTCTCTTACAAACTCGTATTCCCAAGGGACGAAAAGTGATTTTATCGTTGAAAACTGCACAAACTATTAGATTCTCAGAGCGGAAAAGTTTAGCTACGTATTTTTTCATCCAATCAGATTCAACATGCAGAGGTATTCGATGATTTTCAAGGCTGTGAATTTTGAAAACCCTTTCTTATCAAACCTGCACAGCAATCACGTGACTTTATAACGTATTGTATTGTATTTTTGTTTATTTCCAAATTGATCTATATACAGATATTGGCATTGTCAATTTACAAAATTCTAAGATAATTGCATTATAAAGACCATTCTCGTTATCGGTTTTTATTGATGAAACACCTATTGTTGCCGTAACTTAATTAACTGAAACCGATAACGGCGAAATCAGAGTTACGTAATCGCAGTACAGATCCCGAAAGATTTCTAAAGAAAACTATCAATGAAGGTACAAGCCTTTTATGTGAATCTTCTTTTAAAATAAAACCCCTAGCCAATCTTGTAGACACAAGCGTACAGAGATCCCAGAAAATATACTACGTTCCTTATCGCGAAGACGTCGTGGCGTCGATTGCTCGGGAAGACGGAGAACTTTAATAAGGTTTCTCAGCCCAGCCCGCCATGGCTTCATATATATATATATACAATTACACGATTGGCACACTCCGCGCGCTGTAAACACAAGCCACGAGACTCCCTTAATCTCGCCCCCCGAGCATCCTCTCTTTGTCACGGCGACGGGGACCCCCGATGCGCGACAGAGCGCGCGACAGGCCGCGTCGTCGTCGTCGTCGTCGCAGCCCCCCCATAACTCGCGGCCGACTTGACGTATATGGGCGCAATTCGTATCGAACTAAAGAACACAACGATTGCACATCGCCAGAGACTTATTGACGCGAATAAACAAAACACGAGAAGACTACAAGAAAATGGCCGTCCCTTGGGGTGTGGGTGTGTACCGTGAATTGGGACGGCATTGGATGCAATGACGTCGGTGTGGGATGTATTTGTGAAAGTGTGTCTCGGTGTAATGGTTGCCGATCACTTGCGCCTTTGGTTGCATAAACAGTTTGCTCGATCGACGGGTTACGGGCCAAGCGAAATAAACATGGCCGCGTCAATTCTCGTGGCACGGTTATTGATATTGCTGGATTTAGATCCGATTGTTTAGATTAGAAACTTTGTGCGAAAACACGTTTGACACTGAAGTTTGAATCTGGAACACTTTGTCTGTAGGTGGTGAAGCAAAATGGGGGAAACCATTTCACAGCGTATACGTGCATATTTGTAGCAGAGAAATGTAATTCTGATAGCACTGTTCAAATTTTCAAGAGGCACAGTTTAATTAAACGTCTAATAAACGTATGAAACGCAGAGCAAATGCACTTGTCCGAATCCAAATTTCTTGATCTGTAAGTATTGGAAAAAGTGTAATAATGTTAGATAAGAAACTATATTCTTGTCTTTCTATACCTACTCATGGGTATTTGTAAAAGAAAAATCCAACTCTGATTAAACTGAGTAAAGGAAAGTTTCCTAGAAATAAAATACGAATAAAACCACGGTACAGGCATGGCCTATATCCAGAGTAAAATTATATTCTATGATCTCCGAAGCTTTGTTGGATCAGTATGAAATACAGCAAGCCCGACTCCCGACCCGGATAATCCCAGGTATAGAGATACCACAGAGAGAGAGATAAGATCGTGAGCCGACCGCTCCAGCCACCTCGGACTCTCCGGACGCCGTCGTGTACCGAGCGCGCCACCAGGGAACGCGACGCCGACGCCGCTATTAATTACGACGCCCGCCGTCGACGCGCTGTGTGTCGTCGCGCGGCGGCGGCGTTAACTCATTTGGTTACGCGTAATCTGCAGCGACTCTTCGTGGCGGCCCCCGGGGATTTGCAACTCATTTTAACTCCCGAGTTAAGAGACAGCCGCGGGCCGGGTCGGGATTAGGCGAGGATGAACTGTTAGTGGCTTTTGGCTGTTCGGCTCGGGTTTAGTTTCTACGTTGCTTTAGGTATAGAGATGCGGTGCTAGAGGTGATTCTGCTTTAGATTTCCGAGCTTGGTGGAAACATTTTGATACGTTTGCAAGCCATTGCAAAATTAAGAGTTTGCACCATTTTGTGCAATGAACTCTGCAACTGTGATACGCTGATATTTCATTAAATGTTACCTACATGCATGCCAGTTGCAGTTGCAAACTCAAAGAGTAATTATGCTTAATTTCTTAGACTTCCATGTCTGCTATGTTTTAAATCTTTAGCACATAGTATTGAAAAAATTTATTTTAAACTTTGATTTCAATGCTTTTTGTAAAAGTCTCACTGGTTTCCCGAGGTTTCGTAATATATACTAGTGCATACTGGTAACTGCTTAAACCAGTAACAATTTCTTCTCATCCACCTCGTGTCTCTTCTTCTGAGAACGGGACAAAGGGTCTAGTGATTGCGCCATCGCCGTCCTGGGGCCGAGTCCGTTTACCCGTCCCATGTACGGGTCGCTCGGCATCTCGTCTCCCTGGAGATCCCCCCTTGTCCCACCCGGCGAAACAGGGAGAATGTGTGACCGAATAGCTCAGTTTGTATAGCACCTGCCCGGCAACCAGGAGGTCCCGGGTTCGTATCCCGGTTCGGGTGCACATTTTTCCAGCTTCGTCTCCCTTCCATCAATTGCATACTGGTAACTGCTTAAACCAGTAACAATTTCCTCTCATATACTAGTCACTTTTTCATGGGTGATAAAATGAAGCTGCCTCTGTAATTACAGGTCTGAGACACATTATCCATGACACAAATAATGAATTATTTAAACATGTCAGCTAAATATTGTCAAGCTTTGGTGGTTGTACAATGCAAGACGCCCACCAAAATACAAGCGTTGATTTGTTGATTTCAGGCGAGCTGATCTACATTTGGAGTCAGTGCAGCAACAGAAAATGTGCCAGGAAAACAAACTATTCTAGTTTAATTGCACTATAAGTCAGCCGGGCAAGTGCACCACGTCTCCGGTACTCTTATACAGCCGATAGTTTTATGCGCTCTACACACACCAACAAAACGAACGGGGTCCGCGGTGTCAGCCCCTGGGGGTTGGGCGAAAGATCGTTTGCGTTGAGCGAAACACAAATAAAGGTGGAATTGCTAATACGTGTCTTCGCCAAGAGACGATACCAGGCATAGTGAGGTGTGGGTGGGGGGTGGGGGGGGGGGGGTCGTTTAAGTTGTGCACCGCCGCATCAAAGCGCTCCTCTTCGACGCGAACACACGAGCACGGGAGGACGACGTCGAAGACAAAAAGGCGGAGCGCCGAGCTATCAAATTGCTTTTCCTTGCTGTGACGGGACGTGTGTTAGTGTGTGTGTGTGTGGGGCGTTTGACAAAAGACTGGCATAAAGGGGGGAAGGGGGGAAGGGGGGGGGGGCGATGGGATGCAAACGAACTGGATTTGGGTTTCAGCGCGCGCCGTTAGAGTGCGCGTCCATCGAATCCTCTATAGAAAGTGCGTGTGTGCGTGTGTTTGGTGTTGAGAGGTGATATTGCCGTGTTGCGTGCGTGGACGGACGATGTTGTGAACGGGATCACCTCTCGTTATGCGAGCAAACTTGTGATGTTGTGGGGCGGAAGGGGGGGGGGGGGGGGAAGGCGTTGTGAACGAAATGTTTTCGCGTTTCTTTGAAGTTGTGATTAAGGCTGGGCTCTTTGTGGTTTACAAGTACAACGTATATTTCAGTGTATGGTGAACTCGCACAAGAAGATATATTACAGATGTTGAAGAAAAACGCTGCTTTATGGACGTTAACATTTCGGTCAGCGTAGTTAATGAACTTAAGAACGGGATACATTCTAAAATACCTGCGATTTTTAGGGCTAGCTTCAATAAAGTATTCATTAAATAAAATTATTTGCAAATGAAGATTGCGTGCGGGCCCGAAGTTGCAAACTCTTCCTGCTGTTCTCTCAACTTGCTTTTATTTACTCCAATCATGCACTGTCTTTCCACCGTGGATTTGTTACGAGCCACTGGATTGGCTGGGAGTTTACTGAGCCTATTGCTCGCGAGGTCAAGGGGAAATTGCTCAGTGGAGGTGCCGAGTTTGCTCTGCGGGCTGCGTTCAGGGGCACGCTAAGATACTGCTTATTTTGTGTACAGTATGTCTCATGTTCTTTTGTCAGCGCCTCAGGTCACTGGGCATTCACTGTGATATTGTAGAATACCGGGTTTGCTGCTGACAAAAGAACCTGAGACGTTCTGTAGATAAGTGTGTAAAGACGTCGCTAGACGTTGTCTGCTTATGTTAAGTATTTCCATGGTGTTTCGGCTAAGTTTGAATGTTAGCATTGAGAGGTGGAGCCTCTTGGCGTTTTTTATACCATATAAATATGGTTCGCTAAAGGCAAAGACGTTTTGAAATTATTTCGTCGAGTATATAATTTCCATGCCATTCATTGCATACAAATCAGAATCCCAATGTTGGTGCAGCTTGACTTGAGAATTTCTAAGGTACCGGCCTAAGTATGATATTATTAGAATGTTATTTCAGCTTAGTTTACTCAATATTGAAAAGCAAATTGCCTGCTCAAAACTTTCTCGCAAAAATAAAAAATAAATACAAACACGTCAATTATTTAGTGAATACAAAATTTGCTTTTCCGAAATTGGCATTTCAAAAGTCTTCAGAGCTGCTTTTAGCAATTTTCGCTCTTGAGTGGTCCATCGATACAAAAAAGTCGCAACTCACATTTGAATAAAATGAAGAAAAAATATGCGAATGGAATAAATTGTGTCGCCCGTCGAGGATTTCTAAAGGGGAAGTTATGAGGGAAGCGATTCACAAAAGGGTTCGGGTCCGCGCGGATTATTGTCCGTCTGCGGTCGACTGCGCGCGCACTTCACGGAACCACGGCGCTTTCTTGTGAAGACGGCGAATACGTTTATTCAAAACAATCGTGGAGATATCGTGGATTTCCCGCGAGATATCGGGTGAAATATCGAGGTTCGGCCGCTGCACTGGCAAGGTTCGATGTCTAATTGGGTCGAAGTTCGATTCCCGAAGGTCGCTGTGACCCATTTCGTCAAGGGGGGGGGGGAAGGTCGTAAAGGGACAGAAGAGACCTAAAGACCAAAGGACCTAATTCTTTTTCAGATTTTTCAAAGGAACGAAACATTTTGCTGATCCAATTGGCAATTTTTCTTTTTGCCGTTCAGGAAAAACTGTGATCAGGTTTAGGAAAGCAAGCACGAAAAGTTCTTTAACTGGATTAAAGAACCCCGAAGTTTGGCAACTCGTGGAAGAAGAATGCGTACCTTGCTATACAATATTTTATATTAAAATATTTTTTAACGTCGTATATTTGTAGAACGTTTCCTTTCTCTGTATTTTACCCTTTAAATTCATTGGACATTGTGATTTAGAACAACGGAAATTGGCCGTTTTAAGATGAATCCAATTCATGAGAAGTGACCAACGACTTACATAGCCTAATACTAATATAACATAACAATATGAATGTAACAATAAGATATGCGGAAATTGGCCCAATAAGTTTTCACCACGATGACACTAGATTTAGTGTGCGACAATATTGGTCCATAAACTCAAAGGACGCCGTTTAAAATGGAAAACAATGATTTCAGACAGCTGGAGCGAAAGTTTCCCCAGCATAGAATGGAAACGACTTTCACCAAAGTTCGTCCAATTGATAACCCCTCACTTGCGCCAAAAAAACTCCAGACACAATCAGTTTGCTGCATGACAACCTTAAGGCCATTAATTTATGGTTTTTGAGGTAAATTGAATTAAACTTTTTTTGGATTTCCCAGAGATATTTCGAGGTTCTAAAATATTCAATTGGTTGTCAAAAGTGTGAGGATTCCGTAGATATTTGTTTCGTTGCGATCGGATAACGGGTGTGGCCTGGAAAGTGTATCCAGTAAGAGGTAAATTCTTAGCTGGAATTTACAGTACATCTTTCAATGTACCGGCAAAACAGGGTTGTTTTAAAACGCGTGTAAGTAATTGACGGGTGAATCTTTCCAGCTGCAAATGGTTCAATCGGTTGCCAGGAGTGTGAAGATCCCGAAAATACAGGTTTCGTCGCGACCAAAGGTGTGACCTGGAAAGTGGATCCAGTACGAGGTAAAGGAAGCGACCCGAGTTCACTGCTCAATGAACAGACTCGCGTTTCGAGGACGCCGATGATGGAATCAGAGGCAAAGCGCGGCAATCTGTCAAACTTTGCACTCGGGGGCGCCGTCGTGCGCTAAGCACGCCTGAGTGATGCGTCCCCCCCCCCCCACCCCCAAGGAAACTTTGTTCGGCGTGCAGTTGTCGAGTGCTGCCGTCGCCGACGCTGCGGCTGAGGGTGGCATCAGACGTGGCTGGTGATTGAACGCCGCTGATTTGTATGAAACGCACGCTGGCAGTTTGTCGGACAAGGTTGTTACCTTTTGTAATTTACATCCAGTTTTACACGTCGGCGGCATTGAATACGTTAACATGCTCTCGTGGTGGCACGATGAGGTTTTATGCCACATGCTTGCAAACGCTGTCATCAACATTGGCTCTGCCACCAATCAGAGACTCAATGACAGAGTCGCGAACAGGGCGTCATGCACATCCAGAGTCTCTGATTGGTCCAGAGCCAATGTTCATGATATCGTGTCACTGACATTGCCAGCTGTAAACTATGTGTTCTAAAGTAAACTATATATAGAAGCATAACGGTTTAGATCACTTAGTCGCCTTAAAACATCATTGAAGGGAATAAAATAAAATGATTTAATCACTGCGTCTGTACTGTCTATAATAGCAAAAATGTTGCAGCCTTTAAATTATGGAAGCATCCCAATTCCTCTCTCACCCTTGTAGAACGTTACTAGTGTATAGAAGAAAGACGACGCTGGAAAAATGTGCAACTGAACCGGGAAACGAACCCGGGACCTTCTGCTTTCCGGTCTCGGGTTCGTATTGCACATTTTCCAGCTTCGTATTTCTTCCATCCATCGCTAACTGGTCAAGCTTTTATCTTGATACTTCCTGAAAAACCAACTACAGTAACTAGTATATGTTACGAAACGTCGGGAAACCGGTGAGACTTTTATTAAGCATTGAAATCCTAGTTTGAAATAGTTTTTTCTAACACAACTCCGGCAAAAGCCATCAGTTATAGAGTGTTGGATGCTGTAATTGCTAAAGACTAGTTCGATGTCGACAGAACAAGGAAACTTCAGTCTCCACTGTTGCAAAGCCCCGAGCAGCGTTTAAGTTTCAACATTTTTTCAACAAAGTTCGCATCAAAGAGTTAGCGATTCTGCCACGAGAGAAAACTCAATTGATGGCGCTGCCGGCAGCCAAAGCCAGTCGGTTTTCCAGCACAACAAGTTTAACAACAATCGCAGTTCACACGAGCCAATCATATCTCGCTAAACCACGCGACGCGATCGTGTTCGCGGC
This sequence comes from Nemoura dubitans, assembly GCA_921293005.1. NCBI lineage: Eukaryota > Metazoa > Arthropoda > Insecta > Plecoptera > Nemouridae > Nemoura > Nemoura dubitans. The sequence goes on from OV121074.1 coordinate 4,372,812, forward strand.
GGGCAACGAATCTCGGCTCGCGCGCCTTCGGGGGGAATCTGTCGACAACTTCGCGCCTAGTGACGCACTACAACAACAACAACGCCGACGAAAACAGAGAAACACTCTTTGATAAATATTCATAAGTGTTGTGAAAGTTTGGTAATACACATCGAGCTATACAGGCTTATAGGAGACAACACAGAGTTTAATTTGGCTGATTATCTAAGAGACGGGGACAATGCTGCTGTCAGATGAACGTCGCGTGTTTCGGGCAACTTTTCCGAGGGGGGGGGGGGGAGGGCGACGTAAGTGGATGGGCGTTGACGACGGGAACAAGGTGACGAGGCTGTTGCTCGTTTCGCTCCCCGCAAAAGGCAGATCTTGTGCTCCATATACAGGACTACACATTTCTGTAGTGCAAGGGATTTTCGAAACTCGATTTGCTCATGTTTCAATCTACATTCATTGGCGACAACAGAGAAAGTTTTGACAGGATTAACTATCGAGCGCAAGCGTTTTTGACTTGGCTGAGATGAGCAGGGAGTGGAATACGTCGTGATATAGGCTCCTTAGGCTGCAGTGCTTACGCATCCTGGCTTTGAGCAGACAAGTCAGTGCGTCGCGCAGAGTTTCCCTCGCGGCAAATGGAGTGGGGTTGCCGTCAGTGTTTTGTGATTAGCGAGCGCCTGGGCGGCTAGGTTTTATACGTAGCAAAGATGCTCGCTACAGTTTTATCTTGTTGAGCGGGTTTTTTGTGTGCAAATGGACTAACTTTGCTTGTCAGCACGAAGGTTTACTTGTTTCAAACTACTTGACATCGCGAGAGTTAATTTCGGACGTAGAGAGGGTGATTCTTGCACGAATAATGGCGTACCGTTTGTGCTGCAATGATAACATTTCTTCTTAGGAACGCCCTTTCCTTCTTAGGAAGGAACGTAGGTTAGGTACTTGGAGAAAAATCTACAAATTTGATTTCTCTAGATTTCAGGATAACTTAAAGACTCTAAAAGGATTGTAAACTCACTTTGTTGCAAGTCATTCATTCGTTCCAAGTTCTAACAATTAAAAACCTCGTAGACATAGATTTTGGCCAATGGCATAACATTGGTTTGAAGTGCATAAACCGTTATGCAAATGCATAATTATATATGGTTATTAAATTTCCCAACAATCTAAGTTAAGTAGGGATGGGAAGTAATTTAAGACGCCTATTTCAACGCCTTCCGCGTCCAAAACACCCCAACCCCCTTATGGCCGTACACGCGCTCGGCCAGCAGCGCCGCCAAATGGCCGAGCGGCCGCCGCGGCAAACCAGTCTGATGATTTAACGTGGCTGTTTCACACTTCATCACTCGCCGCCAGGGCGCCGCCGGTTATTAACCGTTTCCGTTTCCCGCCGCCGCGTGGCCTGCGCGTGACCAGCGTCCGTAAGACCCACGAGGCACGCGCGTTAATCTCCGCGACGAGAGCTATCGGCGCGGCCGTGGCGACCGCGCTGCCCCGTGCGGGCAAACACGGCACGGGATCGCTATAGGAAACACCGGCCGAGAGGCGTAAATCATACACACTCGACGACAGGTGATATAGGTGCCTTTGGGGAGGCGTTAATTAGCTCGGGTGTTGGGGTGTGTGTGCACGTTGAGACTTAAGACTTTGGCTGCAATGCTGTACACGTGAGCCGGCGGTGTTTGTTTCGCCATTTTCTTTTGAATTGAGGTCAATTGATTCGACGGGGGCAACGCGTTTACGTCAACAGAGTCCTTTACCACATGAAATTTAACATGGAAAAGCCATTTTTCAAATATTTCGCATACTATATTATTAAAACTTCATAACGTAATGACTGGAAAATAGAGCGTTAACTGAAATGATTTGGGACGAAAACTAGATCCGTTCACACTGGCGAATATTAATGACTGTGACCAAAATCAGAATTGCAAATATCGTCAACTCGAAATTATAATATGATTATGATTGATAAACGAGTTCGGTAAATACACGTTCACAAATCTTCCGGTTGCATGGAGTAGTTCCGAGGTCAATTACCGGTTTGAACGTGCATCTAGTTTCAGAAATGCTGGCAAAATATACAATGGACATGGATTCTGTGCATTGCGGAACAGAAATATAAAAAACATTTCCGTTTGATTTTGGCATCAAGTGCATAGTTGCTAATTTAAGTGATTCGAACCGGAAAACAGGAATTCACCTCCAGGGTAGAGTGTGTTTTGGACATGGGGCCGTGCCGTACTAATTTCGGATCCCAATTTTGCACTGGTATTATAGGAGTCGTCGAAATTGGCTGCGTCGAATGCGAGTACTTTATTCGGCTCTGCCGTTCGGAAATCTGGCCGTCTGGCGCCTGCACATGCACATTGTATTCAAGTGCGCAGGTGATTCAATTGCGAGCCCTGGGAAATCGAGTACCAATTTGCACATCGTACGAATTCGCTGGCACTGAGGTATGGAAAAGTAATTACAGAGTTTGATGGAAATGCATGCGCCATCGAAATGAGCAGTGCATTTTTAGCAAGCGAGTTAAATTGCATTTCGATTAATTCAGTTGAGAGTTTCATATATACCGAAATACTATTCGCGCAGTTTCATTAAACTATTGTGATGACTTCCAACGAAACCTGTCGGTATTTGTTCTAAAAGGCCCTCATTTATAGCAGCCAAGCGTGCAGTAGAAGTATTTTTATATTGACTTCATGCTTTTTACTGAACTATAAACAACACAATCCAATTGTAAAGATGGGTAATTGTAAATCGAAAAAGTTTATCCTCAAATAGTATTGAAAATGACTACGATAGAAATTCAAATAGATATCAAGATGAAAATACTGCAACATTTCAGGAGCATTTTCCTATAACATGGCGAGGTCAAGCTGATCGAACAGCGCACGCGCAATGGAATCCGTTCTGAGTTGAACCGATCAGTGATGGGATGCCGTGTGACATAAGTTGCTTATTTCCAATATAACGCGTTCCGGAAATAGAGTTGTATTCGGCAAGAAAAACCAATATGGTTTTTCTTCCAGCTCGCAAATTCAGCTACAAGGGTGTGCATCGTCATTTAACTTTGTATACAGAACCGAAACGAACCCAAAAAAGTTCAATTTTCAGTTAAATGGGATAAGTAAAGTGATTGGCATTGAGTGTTGTTCTATTTTTAGTGGGAGGCTAAATTTGACTCTGGATGTTTATCCTGATTGTAGGTTTACGAAATCTGGCAGACTGGCCATTGTAAAATGAAAGTCAACACCTTTGAACTTAAAAGACCGATTGAAACCTTAGAAATTGCATTCGGAAAACTCTGAAACACCGTGGAAAAAATATGTTCTAAGTAAACATGAAGAAGGCGGGCGTCACGAAACTATAAAAATAAAGCAAACCGAAAAAGGGACCGGCGAATTTACGCACCATATTACCGTAATAACGCCCAAATGCACGAGCTTCGAAATCCCACCGTAACGCGCTGGGCCCGGGTCCATGTGGCGCTGTGCGGCGTCGGCGTCGACGTCGGCGTCGAGAATTATGTCAGGCCCCGCGGGCGTCGCTTTCGGGCTCCGGGTGACGGTGGGGGAGGGGGGGGGGGAGTGTGTACAAGATATAGGTGCAAGACGGGCGTAAATCATAATGATTTATGCACCTCGGGAGAGAATGGAAAACAATGAAGTTGCGTCGGTGTGCCGTGCCCGGCCGCGCGCGGGGACGCATGTGGAAGGCGGAGGCGCACTACGCTATCGCCGTGAAACTTGGGAGACGCAGAAACTTTTGTTATCATTGCTTTTGTGACGTCGTACAAGAAACGTATGGTGCTACGTAATTGAACTGTGCATGCAATTGCGATAGTTGTCTTAAAGGTGCGACCACAACTGTTTAAAATTAAATAAATGTTTAAACAAAATTAACTGTGAGGGTTTTTGTCTCGGGATGTGTGTTGAGCGTCAAAGACCAGGTCTCATCTCCTGACACGCTGTGCTCAGACGAAAGGTTTTTACTTTTTATCACTTATGACAGAGGCAAAAATAATTGTTTTTTTTTAAATATTTAAGGCCACAAACAGCATTTATGTGGAGCCCTCGATGACGTCATCGTGGGCTCTGGGAATAGTTTTTGGCCGTAATTACCTTCCCCAAGCACCGATTCACTTCCAACTTTCGGTATAGACTTTTGACAGTAATCACTTTACAATATTAAAGTTTGTAATCGATATAACAATTTTTAAAATTTCGTTTGAAATTGGAAAGATTAGCCAAACGGCAATTGATGGAATTTTTTTTGAACTTAAATACTTCTGTATTGGTTGTAAAAGGTAGTATCTTTAATCTGAGCACAACTTATGTAAAGGTGAGAGAATTCCTTTGAGGTGTACTTAGAAGAATAACTAAACAGATTTTATTGCTCTGTATACATTATCCCTTTGTGTGAACAAAGTTAAGCTTTCCACTGCAGAGAGAATTACATGGTAGCTGTACACAATTAAATAAAGTTCGCACTCTTGTTTTCAGCGCGGTGAACTTTAAAACTTTTTTAAACATGTCATGCAAAGCTGAAAGTACGATAGTAATCAGATACAATATCGAAGAAATGGAAACTTAAATGTTCTTGTTTTGAAGCTGAACGGGTTCCATGATAGACAAGCGAGCTAGTACTCAACTTGTGTTACACGACGTTATTATTTCTTTCGCTTTATATGCGAAACTTCCATGTAATTTAATTTGAATTATCGCGATAATTCGAAAGCCGACGCAATAGCAATTAACAATTTCGCCACGCAATTTCCGTGCACTTTGTATGAAACGCACGCGACAACTCGAAGTGAAAAACGACGCAGGAAAACGACGCAGGAAAACGACGCATAATTTTGTGTCGAACTAAATCATCACGAACGCAGCCGAATCACACCATTTGCGTCCGACGCGTTGCGTAGCTTTCGGCGGTGCGTGGAAGACGTTCGACGCAAGTGCGTGGCGGTAGAATGCGGGCGCTGGCCGCGGGGAGCGCTGCCGACGCCGCAATCAATCCCCAGAATGTTATCGCCTGGGCGTGGAGAAACAATTGCCGCGCGCTGATTGTCGTTACGCTGAATCGAGACGCCGTGAAAGTGTCGGCAAAACAATGGGGGGGGGGGGGGGGGGGCGCCTAAAGTGTTTGTTTCAATTTGCAGTGGAACGCTGTGTTTTAGTGTTCGCTAGTTTGGTATACACACTTTCATTTCGCACAAAAAATTATAATTGGCCCATTTGAATACGAGACTTGCCAGTTAGTTTTAATTTTCAGTACAGTTGGTTCATTTCATTGATAAACACAAAAGTTCACAGTGGTTTTCAACACTTTTTGTGAAAGAAAATGGTATAGCACAAAGCATTCAAAGGCAGGTATACCGCAGTAAGGGAAATTGCAGTTATGGATCTATGTATTGCATGTAAATAAGAAATGCACCTTTAATTTAAAACAATATATACACATAACTTCAATTTCATGAGAAACCCTAGGAAAAAATATATTATTTGAGTTTCGAATATATTATTCTGAATGCAAAAAAGACCTCAAAAGCTGTTTGAAATGAGTAGATTTTAGAATATCAGTAGACGTGTAAAGGTGAGATTACATAAGATACCAAAGCGCAGACGGTGAACTTACTACAATAATTACACCCCTGAATGCAGCCCGCAGAGCAATCACATTTGGTCTCTGCCGCGCAAGCGCTTTGGCGCCGGGAAGCGCTACTAATCGACGCGAAGGTAAAAACTAGAGAAATCCAGTGTGTAAATTTAAACTTTGGATGCAACATAGGCATGCTGGATGCAACATAGGCATGCTGGATGCAACATAGGCATGCTGGATGCAACATAGGCATGCTGGATGCAACATAGGCATGCTGGATGCAACATAGGCATGCTGGATGCAACATAGGCATGCTGGATGCAACATAGGCATGCTGGATGCACCATAGGCATGCTGTATGCAACATAGGCATGCTGGATGCAACATAGGCACGCTGGATGCAACATAGGCATGCTGTATGCAACATAGGCATGCTGGATGCAACATAGGCATGCTGGATGCAACATAGGCATGCTGTATGCAACATAGGCACGCTGGATGCAACATAGGCATGCTGGATGCAACATAGGCATGCTGTATGCAACATAGGCATGCTGGATGCAACATAGGCACGCTGGATGCAACATAGGCATGCTGGATGCAACATAGGCATGCTGGATGCAACGTAGGCATGCTGGATGCAACATAGGCACGCTGGATGCAACATAGGCATGCTGGATGCAACATAGGCATGCTGGATGCAACGTAGGCATGCTGGATGCAACATGGGCATGCTGGATGCAACATAGGCATGCTGGATGCAACGTAGGCATGCTGGATGCAACATAGGCATGCTGGATGCAACATAGGCATGCTGGATGCAACGTAGGCATGCTGGATGCAACATAGGCACGCTGGATGCAACATAGGCATGCTGGATGCAACATAGGCATGCTGGATGCAACGTAGGCATGCTGGATGCAACATGGGCATGCTGGATGCAACATAGGCATGCTGGATGCAACGTAGGCATGCTGGATGCAACATAGGCATGCTGGATGCAACATAGGCATGCTGGATGCAACATAGGCATGCTGGATGCAACATAGGCATGCTGGATGCAACGTAGGCATGCTGGATGCAACATGGGCATGCTGGATGCATGCACAGAGTAAGCAGTGTCCGTAGGGAATCGTTCCTATACGTGAAAGGTAATCTGATCGCAGAGAACTGACCGTTGCAAAAACCGCGCATAAAAACAGCCCTCTCGGCGTCGGCGTCGGCGATCGCTTTAACGACGCCCTAATCCGCGGCGTCGATCGGACGATTCGGTCGAGCGTCGCGACGCCGCCGCGTCACGCGTGCGTCGAAACTGTTGTTGTTTTTTGAGACTCGACGCTTCTTTTTGATGTGGTTTTCCCAAGTGTTTTGTTGGGGGGGGGGGGGGGGGGGAGTGGTAGTCGTTTTTCCGGCCATAGGTACTTGCCACGAGCATAAAAAAATGTTTACGGAGTTGCATTGTTAAATAAAGAAGGCTTAAATTTTGATAGCAACATTTTTGCGCATATACCGTTTAGGCGAGACTGTTTTGTGATATAAAAGCAAAATGTTAGAGTAGAGAATAAAAATTAAATGACTTCCATGCTGGGCATGCTTTTGCAAGCGATTAAAGTCCGGCTCAAGGGCTCAGCGCGTTGCGGAAAGTATCTAAAATAATTGTTTTCCACCATTTTCCTCATTATAAAGGGGTAAGCTGGAATAATTTCCTATGTAACATAGGATGCATAATTCCAGGATGCCTTTTTTTTTTAACCTGCCTTTTGTTCTAGCATTATATTAAATGCATTTACTGCTAATTATATGTATGCGCAGAACGTGGTTTATTTCCCTCTGTCTTCAGGCATGGTTTCAATTACCTCTGCCACCCCATGTAGAATCGTGACGTTGAAGAAACTGTGCACAGTTGTTTTTCACTGCTTGTCTTGCTCGTGCGTACATGAATATATACGAGCTCAAGTACTTATGCTAAGTTTGGACGTTTTACGGGAGTTTCATGCCGCGCGTTCCACGCTCGAGTTTATTTTGAGGCAACAATCGCAAGTTTTGCACGTAGTAAAAGTGCAGGTGGCGCTCTCTCGAAACTTACATTATTATTGTCACACTGCAGACTTCGTCTCATCTCCGTGACGAGGGGACGCTTTATGACTCAAATAGCAACACAAGACGTTTTATGCGCGAATGGTTATGTGTGTTCAGCAATGTTTAATTTATTTCAGTTGAAACCTGGCAAGGTTTTGCACGCTTAAACGCAAAGGAAACTCGTACTTTCAAATCCTCATTATCTTGCGATTTGCGAATGATGAACCGGATGAAATATTTCCATTAGTTTATGAATATTTGCTAAACAATTGTTTACATGCAACCTTTAGTGACACCAAAATAGTTCACCTCCTATATGTAAAATATAAGGCTTTCAAATTACATAAGAATAATTTTGGCGCTATGGTCAGTTTTTCTGGGAACCATTATTTCCCATAGTTACCAGAGTGTTCCATAGTTATACAGAAGGTATTTAGCATAACTATATAGCCATAGCATCAAACTGTTTCTAACTTAATGTAATTTTAAAGACTTTAATACCTATAGGAGATGAGCTATTTTGGTGGGGCAGTCACTAATAGTTTGCCTGTAAACAATTGTTTGGTAGATATTCGATGGCCAAGGTGATCATTCCACCTTAATGAAAGAGGAATTGTTTGGCACGTCCATAACGCAGAACATTTGGTTTGGATTAACTTTTGAATTCACATGACTATCTTTTAGATATCGATGCCCCGGTTACATTACGTGTATATACATGCGCCTGTCTGTTTCAGAACGTAGCAGCATGTTTCCGTTGTAACACGGGACACACAAACATTGTGGCAATCTTGTATCTAACTGACAGCTGTCAATTTCGGAACTCCGTGTGTAAAAGATAAACCTTGGCCAACATTTTGTGATAGATAAACGCGCAAAAGAATTGGCTTGTGTACAACAAAAAAACCGCCGCTAGCAGCATATTCCCAAACCCGGGAACACGTGCACGCTACTTTGGTTTACAATATCTCTGTCTATATATATAATGGAGATTTATTTTAACGAGCAATTGTTGCTGTTTTAATGAAGATCGCTTTGACTATTTTGTAGCTCCTTTGGTTATTAGACGTCTGCATTTCGGGCGGCCATGTAATAGGCAATAAAGTCTCGAACAGCGACGCTTGAATCATGGTTCGCTCCATCCAGTCTATAGGGCGAACGTATATACGCAAAGCTCAGAGAATTAGTCTCAAAGTATACAGTATATAAGTTCTCGTCTTTCTCTAGTTCAATTACCACCCGCCAGAGAGAAAGAGAGAGAGATGCCTATGAGTTTATTGCGAGCAAGAGTATACACGATACTCTTAGCACTGCAGCGACGTTCAACTGTTCGATGCGAGGCGGCCAATAGTAATCTCCGCGAACAAACGAACGCGATTTAAGCGCCGAGCGGTTGGTATATCGGAACGAGGCGCGGAGGACGACGAAAAAGCATCTTACCGGCGCAAAATTGCTTTGCGGTTTCGCCAAGCGGGCGCTCAGCGTCGAACAAGAACGAATTTCCGTTTTAATACATGCACCAGGTCAAAGGGTATGGAAATAATTACGAGAGACTATAGAGAGAACTGGCGAGATAAAAAAAAAGTAATCGACCGCGAAACTGCCGAAGCTTTGCGCTAGTAAATATATTTAGCGTTTAGGGGATTGCCTCAAAGGGCTAAAAAAATAACGGCGAATTAGGACAGGAAGTGTTCGGTAGTAATAATACATAAGTTTGATATTCGTTTGCCCTTTGATCTGATGGACTTAATGCGCGAGTGATAATATGTTGCTTAGTGTAGCGCGTGCTTGCCTTATGTTTGGTACGTTTTTATCGTCGTGGAGGCGCCGGGTTGCGTTTGACAACAAGTTCTATAAACTAAGAATTGGTACATGATCACAGTATTATCAATATCCAATGAGCGATTGAATACCTGCATGGTTTAAATTTCAATTAGAATTGGAAACTCTTTGAAAATGGCGCGCCCAAATGACAAAGTTCGTAACTGGACCAAGAACTTGCACTTGGGTGATAATTCACAAACGATTTTCTTACACGAGGGAAAAACTAAACCCCGCCGTGCGTGAAAGAAAGTTGACACGTGAACTTTGAACGTGAACTTTGAAGTCAGACATCGAACAGTAATGAAAGAGTTAAGACCTAAGAGTTAAGACCATATTATCTTAGTTACCTTTTTCCCGAAAACCTGTCCTCCAGCGTTAACAAGTGAAGTCACGTGATCGATTGCGGCGATATAAAAATAGCGGTGAAGGGTTGAACCACAGTCCATACATATTCAACAATCGCCAAGTGCTCGAGCTACGCAAAAATAGAAAAAAAACGCCCGACGCCTCTGCATTTGACAGAGAGCACTCTTCAGCCGCTGATTGGTCGCCCGAGCGTGACGTCAATCTATCTCTCAACAACCGGAAATGCGTCGAAGCGGACTGGAAAGCACTACATCCGTCTTGTGAATAAAATATGTAACGGCCATCAACCCTTACGAGAGCGCGAGGCCACCCCAATTTAGCCACATGTGACCCCGCACCGATCCCCTATAAAGCCGCCATAGCTCATAGCACGCACACACCTTAGCCTCTCGGAAGCGATACCCTCCCCCCCCCCCACCCCTCCCCCGAATCCATGGTCGTGCAATGTTGACCCAAATGTTCACATCGCCGACCAGGAGCATGTGTGTGTGTGTGTGTGTGTGCGTGTGTGTGTGTGTGTGTGTGTGTGTGAGTTCGCGGGCGGCGATGGCATTTTTGTGTTTTCCCCCACTACCGAAAAGAAAAACTCCAATATCCCGCTCTCGGAACCGCTCTAGCCCTTAGAAAATAACCGATTTTCCTCTCATTTCCCACATATGAGAGGACCCTTTCCACGTTTCATCGTGTGTGTGTGTGTGTGTTTTTGTGTGTGTGAGCGAATGCGTCCTTTTGTCGCGGACGGTCGCATGCGTCACCACTGTCTGTGCCGAGAGGTTCGCTCGAAATCTGCATGTGAAACCGATAACGGACCCCGCCGCCCGAGCCACTGTGATCCTGTGGGGATGACCCGATACCCCCTGGCGGGTATTCCATGGGAACTTTTGATGCCTCTCCTCGGTGCCAAAACCAAACGAGAAAAAGTTCGTTCATCGGCGGGCTGAAAGTGTGTCTGTGTGAACGGTTGACGGGGGCGTTGGCAGGCGGTTCTGGGGGTGAAAAGGCCCCGGTGCGAGCGCTTCAAATTGGCCCGCTAGAGTGGACCACTTTGACTGGAATGTTCGCTCAGTTGCCAATTGCAGCACTAGAATAAAATCCATTAGGACAGAGATATTGATGAAGTATTATAGGTATAGACAAAGGTTACATGTCGATTTGAAATCTTTGAAACGGCTTCATCCCATCTTAGAATTAATTCGAAACAGTGAATGCGAAATAAAGTTCACGTTATTTTGGCAAGACAATACATTTTAATAAATTATCTTATGTTTGCCTCTGTTGTATTTGTTTGCCTCAGTTTTGAAAATAACCGAAATTGTGGAAGCGATTGGCCATTAGCACCGTCCACCGCTTGTCTGTCTGGAATAGCCTCGAGCCGAGAATGCAGCTAAGCCAAACGTAGCGGAAACTAAGAGATTGCCTGAACATGTTTACCGTGGAGTTATTCTCTCGATGCTTCACACGGTCCGATCTTTTCTTTATAAGAACTTGTAGCTTTATCCATTTCTTGCTGCGTTTCTTTGGTTTAAATCGACAATTCCAGACGAAATTGAACTCTTTCGGACCACTGAAAGTCAAACTTGAAACAGCAAAAAGAAGGGTCTGACCTCGGCTTTCACCACATTTCGTCATGATGATCTTGACGTTGAACTTCTTGATGGGCGTCAACAAAAAAATACCATTTCTGAAGAAAACACACCTATAAATAGATATACGCTTCCAACGTATATAAACTCTTAACAAAAAGTGTTTTATTTTTCTTGGCTCAAAGAGTTGCCCTCTCCAGAGAGAGCAGAGGCACGAAACAGGAAAATCATATTGTAATAAGAAAAGTTTTGAGCACATTTTCTAGCGCTGCCGAAATTTGGCCAGCTCCGCGGCTCGCAAGACGTTTATTAACATTGTAACGCGGCGAGCCAGCGACGCCGGCATGCGTGGATGCATGTGTAGGTGGGTGTCCTGGGTGGGACGACTGGATATAGTTTATTGGGAACGGCAATCTGGCCCCGCAGCCGCCTTTCTTGGGCGTTTTGTGCAGCTGATAAAGAAAAAAGGAAACCGCGAACGAGATTAAAATACATTGTGTGGATTGGAAAAGTTTTCTACGGAATTCCGAGCACGATATTGTCAACCGACAGCAACTTTTCCTACATACAGCGTCGGGAAAGTCATATTAATATTGGAAAAACGAATTTTCCGCTGCATGTTACGCCCCCCCCCCCCCCCCCCCCCCCCCAAGGGAAACCAGCAATGTCCATGCCTTTATTTGTTTATAAAATTTAATTTTCTTGTTAAGTAAAGGATATATTTTTTTAAGTTCACGTTAATAAAAAACTTTGTTTTCTTAGGTAGTAGTAAAAAGTATCACAATTTCTTCATATATACATCACATCCTGACTATCCAAACTTTCGTATCCGAATGCTGAGGTAAGAAATGTTGTTTTTAGGACCTATATGTACACGTTCGGAAGCAGAAAGTTTTAACTGGTTTCCTAGCAGCAAAGACTTTGTAAGGTTCATTCAAAAAGCAATTGGCAAAAAGTTATAAATGCGCAAAATTATATATTGTTTGTAAATTGAGCGGCTGGTTCATTCCATAAATTTACGATGTTTGAAGTGCCTATAGCACGGCACATCTGCCTACCGCTAGCGCCCCTAATTGTCGGTCGGGTTCCCGCCCCGATTCTCTGAACGTCATCCCTTTGAGCGATACCCCATGAAGGGGAAGGGGAAGGGAGGCGTCCAAATACGGCGTCCCCGCTAATTTCGCGCCCAAACTCTGGCCATATACCTACGGGCCGCGCTTTACGCGCGCTCCAGAGTATCAAAAGAAAAGTGGCATATATACTTTCTGATAAAAAGACCCGGCTCTCTCTCTCTCTCTCTCTCTCTCTCTCTGTCTGTGTGCCTCACGCACAGCCTCTGCTCTCTCACTCGTTCTCTCTCTTTTCTCGCGCTTCAGCAGAGATGAAAGAAATTTAGTTGGCCCTTTCACGGCAATTGATAACGTCCAAAGATTCTTTAAAAGCACATTTTCACATAATGTCGTCGGAAAGTCTTTCGCGCCACCTCCTCGAGCGTCGGCCGAGAGTTGAAAGGTTCGCGCGAGGGGAAATTGCCACGTCTTTTGTGAAAAACACAAATTGTGACATCTGATGTAAAATTAATTTGCAGTTTTCTTTTCTTGGGAAATTGGAGAAAAGTTATTCTTTTGAAATTAACGACGTTTTATATAGTCTTTGATTCTTGTTGGAATTATTAGCTTTGCATTTAAACCGTCTTAACGTCTTGACATTCTTAAATTAAAGGGTGACGTCTTTTTCTTTTTGCAGGAAAACTTTGACTTGCTCAAGGCTTTCGAACAATCGGTCGAAATAGCGAGTTACTTTGTTTTAAAGGACGAACAATAGACGAATATTATATAGGAGCTTACAAATGCAGTTGACTCCAAAGAGGAGAAAAATAACGAGAAGTGATCGAGTGTTGCGGACGGGTTTATTATTTAAATTCGACTTAAGAATTTAGACTCGGCGTGACAGGAACAATATTTGAACACCACAGGAATGGAATAGCACACGACTGGGACAGCGAAGGCCACTGGCTGAACCAACTTTGCATCGGTTTAGTATAATACACTTTTTTGTAGCTGTTCAGGGAATCATTTCATATGTCCAGTGATAATAGGTCCCGTTTTTCGGTATAGGCCAGTATAATTCTATACTTCTTTCTTGAAGACTTGCAAACCATATGTACAAAACCTTTTATTTCTGCAAGTTGAGTTTCTTTGACAAAACGTTTCAGGTGTCACTTGCACGTCTATTTGCACGCCGTTAAACCACGATGCTGACAACGAGGAGGCGGCACACTTTCACGATGCACGTTGCAGTCGACACACTTCAATGCCATCAATATCAACCGAGTCTGAACGAACTGTCGAATCCTCGCGACATGCGACATATTGTAGCGCACATGCATCAGTCGGAGAGTGAAGTGCACTTTGGCAAAATGCACGAGCTGGGCAAAGGATGTGTAATGTATTACGCGGGTAGCATACATATATATATATATATATGCATCGCGGGCGCATGTGCGGTTTGTTCCGCATGCATTCGACGGAAGTTTGCTCTGTAGAGACAGGACTTTGTGATATGTGCGTTGTGTTTTCTGCACAGCTTTGTCTCGAGCGAGACTAATGAGTTGTGTAGAGAATGGAAGCATGCGGATGATTCAGAAATCACTAGGAGGAGGCCGTCATAGGTGTCGGATTGGGAATCAAACGTTGCATGATATGTGTCAATGCCGGGGGAGGTTTTGATCAATAACTGCCTTACATATTTATATTTTATTTTGAAGTTGAATTTATTTTGATGTTTTTAATGTTGAATTCAGTAATTCAGTAATTTCATTTATTGTTTCACAAAAAGCAGCTGTTTCTCTGTTTCGCCGGATGTAACGAAAATTTGTAATTGAATCAGTAATGGCCAGTGTTTGTACGAATGTTCCGACTACCTATATAGCTCACTCTATAGCTAATTTATCGGACAATTCTCCTCTTAAACAGACGGCTACATGCAGCATCGCAAATCATTTTTTTCGACTAGCGAAACTCTTTTAAAAAGCTGCCACAATTAACCCGTATATAGCCCGCTTGTGTGTATACTATGTGAAACGACACGCAAGGGTGGAGATTGCTCTATAATAAGGGTGAAATAAATCAGCGTGTATCGCGCCGCGAAGTGACTGTCGCGTCCTCTGACGGCGTCGTCGACGTCGACGTAGTCGTGGCAAAAGGGCACAAGAAGGGCCATAACTCAGTCAAGGGGGCGCGCTGCAAAATATCGCTCCATCGACACATCAACTCTGGAAAAACCCACAGAACGCGCGAACCAGGGGGAAAAAAGCTGCGGGAAATATTTCACCTCGTCGCGCGTTTCGCCTATAGGCTGACGACGTTGTCGAATCGACTGAGACAAAGTTGGCGACGCGCTTTATATATAAACACGCTATGATAATAATGTCTATACACACTGATGCGATTTGACATCAGTGTCGAGGCGACGACGACGACGACGCCGACGGCGGTGGTGCAAAAACGACGGGCGCGAAAAACACTTTACCGCGTGTGAAACAAAAGTTTCCGCTAAACGAGGCACGGCTGGTGAGAAAACAGGAGAGTCATGTGCGTCTATGGCGGGGGGGGGGGGGGGCGGTAGTCGACTAGATGGAACAACCGACGGAGTTGTGACGGAACCTCCACGCATCGAAAAGAGTGCAGTGGAGTAAGAAATATAAATATATCTACACGAAACGACATATGAAATCATTTCTTCGGTGAAAATGGTTTGAAGAAAGGGCGAAATCATTCAGACAATCTTGATTTCACCTTTTCCGTCACGGTCTCTCTATTCAGCTGTCATATAATATGCCAACGTGGTTGAAATATTGAAAGCTTTCAGCCTAACGACATTTATTTTATCAGGTTCTTTTTCCTGCAAGCAATGTCCCATTTCCGTCTAGCCACATTCGGCAACCACCTTCCCTTACGCGTTGCTTAACGACTCCCAGCCAGTCGAGGTCGACGCCGTGGACCCCGAGGGTCGCCGTTCGTGTCCCGACGTCGCCCGCGGGGACGTCGCGACGCCGAAGACGTCGTCGCTGATGGATCGTCGCGGCCCGCCGCGCGTCAACGCTCGGCGCTTTGCGCAGGACGGCGACGTCGCGGTGCGGCAAATGCCGAGACCCCCGGGAGGAATTCGTAAAGAGAACGTACGGCGGGGATGTCGACGTGGCGAGACAATGGCGGCATCGGAAGACGCGACGTCTATCGATTGATTGGCGGGTGTGTCATAGGTCATCCACCGCGGTCTCTTGGGAGGTGGCTGCTGTCGACGGGAACGGAAAGAGTGTGTATGACTGGGGCGTCAAAGCAACGTCTAGATCACTCGCGAGATCGTGTAAGATCCGAAACACTGAAACGAAATGGCGGCATGATCGTTCACTTAAAACCCAATCGATCAATCCACAATCATCAATCCCAATCGGCACAATGCTTAGGGTAGCCGACAACATATATTTTTTAATGAAAACCATGAAAGCCATAAAAACCTGTGACCTGAAACGTGTCAACGATGCCAGCGATTGCCTTTTGACAACGACTTGACGTGCTCGGTTAGGATTCGTCCTGAATTCGGCACAGGCGAGCAGAATCCGTGCCTGAGTGCGGTCTGTTAGTCCAAAGTTTGTGCAAAAACGTACAAATCCTGATACCAATATGACCGTTTGCACTGTTACTAACTCGAAAATGACGATTCAAAAACACGAGGATGTGGATGAGGATAAGGAAAACGTAAGAGAAACACAGGGGTTTCAAAAATAGTTGGCATGGGTTATTGTTGGAAATTGGTTGAGTTGCCACGAGATGAATTCGTGTAACCTTCGGAGATATCAATATAATAATTGTTATATCAACAATACGAAAGTATTCTTTGATGAGATAGCCGCTATCTCTCATCGGCACTCGCCGGAAACTGTCGGAGCGGGGGTGCTGACAGTTACCCGGCCACGCACCCTTCCGTGCCCGCCAACGTCGTCGGCCCACCGTGCTGCCACGGCCAACTAAGTCAGACCGTCATGCGACACTATTAAATTCAAGGCTGAAAACTAAGCGTGCCTAGCCTTGAAGGCAGCCGAGGGTGAATCCCGTGCCGCATGGCCTTGACTGCCAGTGATGACTTGCCTAGCCTTGAAGGCAACAGAGAGTGTACTCGGTGCCGCAAGGCCTTGGCCCATGATACCAGTCTGAAGACGAAACTTGCCTAGCCTTAAAGGCTGCATAGTGTGAATCCAGTGCCGCACGGCCTTGACTGGTATTGGATGCTAGGCTGATGACGAAGGTTGCCGAGATTGGAAGGCAGTCAAGGGTGAACCCGGTGCTGCATGACATTCGCCCGCCTTCTCGGAAACTGTCGACAGCGCTCGGTGAATTTTCCAAGGTCAGCGACCACACTTTTCAAATTTTCCATCGTTGACCTTGAGTGAAGAGATTCAACATTTCCCATAAGACCAGTGTTAAATTACTTCAACGAATTTAGTCCCATTTAAGACTAACGGATGCCTTTTTTCACACCGCGACCTATGTTCTGGTTATGGGTACCTAGGTAAACGTTTTCGTAAAAATTGTAATTTTAATTTGTTAATTTGTTTCACTTGTATGAAATTAAGGAATAAGCCATTTTTGCTTTGACAATTTTATTAACTTTTGTACTTATTTTTGGGGTTAACGATATCACCGAAGATTACAAGTGTCCAGCTACTAGCCTGCACCTCTTCTCGAATCCCTCGTGTTCGAGTTAGTAAATGAACAGACGAATTTTGTGAAAAAACTACTCCGCTAGGGACTTTGATCTTCCCGTTTCCCCTGGTTCCAAAAAATAACAACTCCACGGGTACTTTTGTTGATTATAAATCTACATTTTATCTCGAATTTATCGGGAAACATTCCGCCACAGGCCTTAAATGCGAGTTTTAGACCATGGAAAGCTGCCACCGATTCCCCGGGCAGAAAGTACGGCCCTCATGGTGCTTCGGGCCTCGACCGACAGGACGCCGAAGTAGGCGGAGAAAAGGACACGGGCGTTAAATTAGCCGCTCCTTCTTAAAGTCCGCAAGGCGCAGAAAATGGCGGCTGAAGAATCGCCGCTAATGACAAAGCGCGCTCGGGGGAAGACTGAGATATTAAAATAAAAATTTCGAAAATAAATCACGCGGCCTCTTTTTATATCCACATTGCTGTGGGAGGGTGGGGCTTCTGATGATGATGGTTTTAGGGATGATTTATTAAATTATGCGTGCGGCGTCTCTGGGGACTGTGCTTTGTAGCTTAGCTTGGAGGGCTCGCGCCTAAATATATACGCCATTAAACAAAACAAACAGCCATAGTGGGTGGTGTGGGGTGGCCACATAAGAAGGAAAACGGAGTCGTTTTGAGTTTTGATCAAGCCAAATACTCTGCACTATAAATTCACACCGCAATGGTTTATTCTTTAGACCGTCTCCATTCTCTAACACAGTGTTCGCCGTTGGTCGAATTAGGGCCGGTTTTACTACGCACAGTTAAGTCCGTTAACTGACTTACACAAACTTAACTGTCAGTTAAGTTTGTTATCTCCAAGGTCACAGCCAATCAGAAACCTCTATATTCATTTCTACTGGACATTGTAAAACGGGCTCTTCGGTTCTATCCCAACTAATAAGCAGGTTTTTTAATGTTAATGTCTGATTGTCATAACTTTAGCACTACTTTTTAAAATATCAAAACCATTTCATACTAAGTTTTGAACGCTAAAGGACGCCGTTGTGAAGTCTCAGTCGAAGCGTGTTAGCTCTTCTGAGTTTTGACTAAAGCTAAATGTATGCAACAGGACTACTTTAAGTTGTAACACATATGTGTTAGGAGTGTTAGGAGTCGAGCGTGCATTTCTAGATATCCAGCTCAGTGCACTTATACATTGCAGTTTCGGACCATGACAGACCAGCAATTAATTTCTGCCACACAGTCCTAATTTACCAGAAGGCCTTGAATACATCTCTCCCTTTGCTCACAAATTTAAAATGTCAACCTCCATAAAAACCGGGGACCCCAAAGTTTTCGCAAAGCGACGGCGATTCACCCTTATCGCCGACGGTCCGCACGCTCCGATTCACACGACGAGAGCACGCAACTCACACTTTTTGCATCGAATAAACCACTCAGCCTCCCTTTATTTCACCCCCACCCCCCCCCCCCAAAACCAAGACGCACCGTCACATTCTTTACCGCTGCGTATAGGAATTGCCCTCCTCTATACCCACCCAAACGCCCCCCTCCCACCCATTTTGAAATCGCACCGCGCCAGTGAGATGAATCTAGCATCACTCATCTGGGAGCATTATACTTTAACATTTCCGCAGCTCACGGTGAACGAAAGAGCGCGTAACTCAGAGCGAAAGGATGACAAAACGCCTAGCTTCTGCCCGGCAATTTAGTCCCCCCCCCCCCCCCCCACCCCATTTCGCGCCCCTTGCGACCGTCATGACTGATAAGCCAGCCGGATTCGTGGTTTTTAAAACCAGCTTAATTGCGTGCGTAAAATCGCTTGCTGCCAAGGAATCTTCAACGATCAAGCCAGCTCACCGCGGCAGCCGAAATTTAAGTTTTAGACGCGATTTTAACACGTTTAATTACACTTATCGGGGAAATACTTTGGTATGGCGACGCTTTGATTCTTTTGACGTAGAACTACGTCTAAGAGAACAGTACAGGGGATGCAAAGTATGTCACGATTTTTGTCAGGATTTTTAACTATATAATGATGCAATACATATTAAGCCACCGGTGTTTAGTAGGACAGAATCTCGACAGCAGCTATCCTCTCCACACAGAGCACACTATCCTATAGCTAACACCGAAGCGTACATCTGCAACCAGGATCAACATCGCCTCCCCCCTAGCAAACACACAGCCCCCCACCGCCCCTGCACAAAACTGATTACACGGCGACAAATTACCGGTAATTGCGCGTCGATCGGTTGACATTCATTAATTGAATGTCCCGCCCTGCGGTCTGTTGACACGTCCGACGCCATGTCGGGCCGCCGAGCGTTGGGGCGTTGGGGCGTTGGCCAACGCCGCGCTGGCAAACACCACGGTCGCGATACAATGCGCTTATCGCGGGGGCGCAGGTGCGTCGCGGCTCTGCGGCCGACGCGGGGTTCGACAGACGGCGTTGCACCGGCGTTTTGGGGGGGGGGGGGGGGGGGCAGGGCGGCCGGGCGGCGTGTTTCCGTTTTGTGCCTCGTAGACGCAATGTTAAATTTCCCACGGTTAGATCATGGCTTTTTGGGCAATTTGACCGTGGCAGGCCTTAAAAAAATTACCTACGGTGCACTAAACGACAACGTACTGTAATGTGTTCGGGGCACACAAAATAAATCTTCAGTACACGCCCGAAAAACATACGATAGAACCCGTAGGAAAACAAAGAAATGACAACGAATCTACTTGACTACATGAATACAACGCAAAAGACTGTGTAAATGCGTGTAAATAAGATTTTTTGAATCATCAAATCGTTTTTCGAAAGGGGAAAAAAAAGTTCGACCCGATGCGGAATCGAACGCACGACCCCTCGCACATTGAGCAAGCTCTGTATACGAGCGTGACCCACAGCCCACTTCACGCTCCCAGTATATGCTAACCATGAGGTAGATATTTAACATTGCGTCTACGAGGTACGAAACGGAATATAGCGGCCCTTCTGGTTGTAGCGTCGACGCTATCAGTGCAGCACAAAGGGAGGCGGGGATGGGGGTTAGAAGCGCGGCCGAAACGTTGGACAGCGCCCCCTGGTTGCCGCGGGTAAAGAGTCGACGCCGTTGTGCAGTCATACGTGGTATTGGACTAGCGATGCTTTGCCGATCGGGCCCACTCCATGTCTGCGCTGAGCGCTGACGTCGGTGTCCTTTGATTAAACTGCAGTCTAAATGCGCATATGTATTGCAGTGTGTAGAATATTCGGATGTAGGCACGCGTGATAAGATCCGATTGGTTGCCTTTGTGCGAGGCTCCGCCTCTTTGCTTTCCAAGGTCACTGGATCTGATGGTCATTTTACAGTTCTGGCAGTTCTTCTAAGGACGTTCACGACGATGTGTTACATTTGTTTCAATTTTTCGCATCGTCATCATTATGCAAAAAATCGCATACAAAAACCAAATGCGACAAGCGAAAATGCAATAAGTGATGAATGCAATAGGGAAAATAATATTTATACATTATAAGATTTTCTTATTTTTTTAAAGAGTAAAAAACATGTATTTATCTTGTTCCCTAGAACAAATAACAGGTAAATACAGATATTTTAAATTCACGTTCATTATGCAGTGAAGCTATTTGCTTTTAAATCTCGTTTTTATTGAAAAAGCGTATTTGTACGAGACCAGTGTAGCGGAGTTAACGTTCAGAATCCGGGTGCAGACATTTCAGCGTTTCCACGCGCACCGTGATAATCTCCGGTGTTTCTTTCGCCGTATGCCACCCGTAAAGCACACAGCCAACGGGGTGGGTTGATCCGGCCGGCTTGAGCTATAGATCCATAAATTTTATTTCGCAGTTCGCATTTCCGAAAATGATTTCTTAAAGGTCAGACCGACGCACCGAGCGATATCAATAAATCGTCCGAATCTTTGAAAAAATAAACTTTCATTTTCATAAATCTCTGAACGTGCTGCGGGGCCGCGAGCAAAGGGAGTCAATTTCCGCTCTCCTCCTTGGACGTCCCCCTCCCCCCCCCCCCCCCTCCGAGCCCCGGAGGGCATGGAGGCGTTCAGGCAGCACGTGACCTGCGAGAGACGCCTCGCAAAACACGCGCTTTTGTGCGTGAGCACGCGTGCGGGAACTAATGGCGTCAGGCGAACAATGTGCGTCCGAAGGTGCGTGAGTTCGGGCGCTCGGAGTCGACTGAATGGGCTAATACTTGGGCTAACGTGGGCCAGCGTGGGCTAAGGTGGGCTAATACCCAGTACACATCACGCTTTCGAGCCCGTGGGCTGAGCCCGTCTTATTCCAAAGCGCAGTGTGTTTTGCGAATCCGTCTCGTTCTCGGCCTCCCAGAGCGTTTCGGGCTCCGACGGGCCCAGCCTTAAAGACTCGAAAGAATGGAAAAACCATGAACCATGATGTGTTCTGAGTTCTGACTATAAGAATGATCTACTAATTGTGCGATAATCAAAGTTTTTCTAATGATTGATCACGGATAAAACTGTAACGTCCTATAATGAAAACCAACATAATTTTGAGCCATGTCTCTATCAAACAGGCCCAGCAGCCCTTGGATGCTGTTAGAAATTAGTAAGCAGGGGACACAGTGAGCTAGATTGTTACGTGAGCATTATGGGGACTCGATTAGTTGCGAAAGGTGGCACGCAAAGGGGCGCAGCGCTGCCTTACCAGCATCCGAATCGTCGGATTCGTCCGAGTCCGGCTCGACAGTGGTGGTTGGGGGGCCTGCGGAACAAGGCAGCACAATCAGAACAGCCGGCGTGCGGCGCGTGGACATGGTAGAGGCATCTTAATTCTGGCGGTACGACAGGCAAAAGCCGCGTCTGAAAGCTGGGTTTATACAGCTGGCAATGTTAGTAACACGATATCGTCAACATTGGCTCTGAACCAATCAGAGACTCCATGGCAAAGTCGCGAACATGACGTCCTGCACATCCAGAGACGCTGATTGGTGGCAGAGCCAATGTTGAAGACATCGTGTCCCCAACATTGCTAGCGAAAACCCAGCTTTATTTGTGTTATCTTACGTAGTTTTGCTGATTGACATTATCTAACATCTTGGACCCCATGAATTTTCATAGCAAAACCGTACAATTAGCACGAACTACAATTGGTTTTGGACAATTTATAAAAAAAGCAGACGCGATTTTGAGCTGAACTCTATGGTATACAATTCCATATTTAGTGCGCCATACGTATTAGTGCAGTTGTTGTTAATCATAATTGCTTGTGAGGTTCATTACTTAGGGAGTGGTTGCGTAGGATGATTTTTTTTTTAAATCATTAGGTGCGGATCTTGGCAACTTTTGTCTGCCGAGGATTGCTCTTTGTGAGCCACCATCCAAACTCAAGACGATGAGAAATAAAATTAGCTGCCATATTTTAGTGTCCAATTAAGGTTGACATGCATGACTTGACAATTTAAATTATACCGTTCATGCCGTATTGTAAAGCACAACGTAACCGAAGTTCATGTCTGTATTGAAAAGCATTTTAAGGGTTTCAACCTACGTTTGGGGACAACTTTCTGAGAAGCTACCGCACAAGATAGTCATGGAACGTGATACTATATCGGTGCTCGGGGGAAAAAAATGTGTATTGTCAATTGTTGAATTTCCCGGATGTATCTCGGCCAATTTGTCAAATGCGTCGGAAAAGTATTGTACGTTCGCGCTGCCAGCCCTTATTTTCTGTCATTTTCGCTCACTCGAAAACGCAACAAATCATGCACAATTCACCGACCATGAAAATACACGGCGTCTTATTGCCATCTCCACAATCCCCAGGAAGATATGAGAGAGCTAAAAACTTTCACGAATATACCCATAGAAATATATTATATAAATATATATATAGAGAGAGAAAGAGAGAGAGAGAGCGTATATCTAAATAATAAAGGAGCTATGAAAATACATCAACTTTATCGCTGTAGAGTTCTTCTTCTGAGAACACACATCGACTCTGACAGACCGTATAGAAACTTCATCTCGACAATATCGCATTCACTTGTCGTGAAAATAGAATCCTTCTCACGCACGCAGTGCCATCTGTGAGTGGATGGCAAAAGCCCGTTAGAGATGGCAGTCACGCAGAGCTCGGGAACGGCCGAGTGGGTTCATGAATGTCACGCCATAGGCACGGCATGTTGCGTTGTCTGGCCGCGAGGCGCGCTGGGGAGTTGTGTTGCAAGCATCGGCCGCCTGTAGCGCCGGTGTCGATTCTGGTGTTCAAGGTCAATTGTACCAAAAATCGGGACAGTTTATTTTTGAGCGGAAAAACTCTTGGGATACGGGTTTAAATAAATGACGGGTGAATAAAAACCTAATTTATGAGTTACTGTCAGTTTGTGCAGAGAAAAACGAAAATAAAATAAATGAGTAAAGCGGAGTTTATCTAAAAGTTGTCATGCCCAACCTAACTATCAGTAAGCACGCTCAGAAAAAATGACTAAAAGGAAACAATGTTAAACACTGTTTACAGCCGAGCACCATAAATAAGTATCAATGGCATGTTTATTTTTTGCTTGCCTAAATATGTTTCTGTAAATAACAGTTGCAAAAATTAGCCCGTGTTACATACACAAATGCATATTTCGAGCTATTGCGTTACTGTCAGAGGTTGTTATTCTGCTTTGAAGAATGCACTTGCCAGTACCAAAAGTAGCCGCTAGTGTTGGCATGCACCACCGTCGAAATGGTCCCGTCGACGATCGCTATGTCCAGCGCTTACTTGAGCTCGCCGGCGATGCGTTGGCACGGCCCCCTTTAGGTGTCTTGCGTGTGTGTGGTGTGCAGTGCTGCAGGTTGTGTAGTCAGGTGTTCTGTGTGTCGTCCTAGGGAATGTGGGCCGAGCCAGAAGTGAAGTGTTGATGGGCAAGAAGATGAGAATAGAGCCAACGATTTCGAATGCCATAGCAAATCTATTATCTGTATGTAGATTCATGTTGTTTGTGCATGTATGTATACTTTTGTTATGTTATGTAAAGCCGTTGTTGCGCTAAGGCACAACAAAATATGCATAAGAACGTTGAAGAATATATTGTGTCTTTATTGTTGTTTATCATCTCGTTTTTACTGGTGATTTCTAAAGGTTGCCACACAATATTCTCAAATATGCAGCGAGTACCTAACGTAATATATCACCTGAAAGTAAACTGTTATAGAGAAGCAAATAAATGAGTGTCTTCATATGACAAACAACAATAGCATTGTTTTCGACTGAGGAACATGAGCTGCATAAATCACAGTCGTGCCCAAGAGAGCAACGCGCGGCATGAAAATGAAATGCACGAGCAAACCATGAAGTCGGCTAACTTTGCGAGCCACTCGTCGCTGCTGCTCGCGTGTCGACGTCTCATAACGCCCCCACCCCCCCTGGCCCACTTCGACCGAGTGACGCTCCTAGCGTGAAAAGTGTGGTCTGGTCACGAACCCGGTGCCATCCACCTGCTTTGGGTGCGGGGATGCAAAAGGGGTGCAAAAGGGGTGCAAAAGGGGCCGACCGAATGGTTTTGGCATCGGCTGTGAAAAGTCTGCGATATGTTTGTGTGATGACAAGCCATGGCATGAAACGTTGGTTGCCGAATCGAGCAGCAAACGCAGATTTCATGAACAACTGCACTGATAACTGGACGAAATATGGGATTCGGGCGAAGTTGGCCACAAAGATAGTTGTTTCGTTTAGTTTAAATCGCACACCCAAAGCGCCAAGTCATATTTCGAAGGTCCACTAACTGATGTTTGAAACAAAAACCAAGACCATTATATTGAATTTCAAAACAAAAATTCACAAAAATTCACCGCCGTTCGAAAAATTTGAGTGTTTTAATTTTGAAATATGATGACAAAAAATATAACGCAAACTTTCCTGAGCTAAGGAATGACGCACAAACCGCGCTGTTGAAAGTTTCGCGCTACTTTTATTTCGTCCATATACAATAAAACCCGTTACGATATTTGGAACAGTCTCTTCGAACCTATATGTTAGATTTTCGTATAGATTTTCGTTTCATGGAATCTGTGTTTGAATGTTGCTTCTGCAGGTTTCAATATGTGAGGTCCAACTCCAAAGAACATGATTCAGAAATTTCAGAGCCTTTTCATTAGCAATTTTCGCCCTTGGTTGCAGAATTCTTTCCCGTTAAGAAACTCCCCCGCCTGCACCACCCAGAAATCTATCTCCTTCACGGCGACGTCTCTTTCAATCAGCGGACGACGCCGACGACGCCGACGTCGTCGACTAATTGGAGTGTTATCCGAACAGGGCCGGCCGCTAATTGACGAACAGAGGACGTCCCTGGGGAACCGGGAACCACAACGAGTTTCCGGGGATTGAAAGGAAACCGCGGGATTCGCGAGGAAGATTTGTTGGTGCTTCAATAAGCGCGGACGGGAGCGAACTAAACTTTTCGGGAACAAACCTCGTGAATCGTTTGTAGCTTTGGATGAAATAATTGTGAGCTAAAGGGACTCGGCAAACTAGATTGTAAATCAAAAGCTTCGCATCTCAGTGCCATTTGGGTACATTTTCCACAAAACTATGCAATTTGAAGTTTGTACCAATCGAATTTCCCTGTACATTGTTCGTTTAAAACACATTAAGCTGGGTTTACAGCTAGAAATACAGCGTACAGCTAGAAAAAGAGCTTACAGCTTACAGCTAGCAGTATAGCTTACAGCTAGCAATACAGCTTACAGCTAGCAGTACAGCTTACAGCTAGCAGCACAGCTAAAAGCTAGCTTTAGTGTTGTGTTGGATATCAAAACATGACTTGAACAACTATGGTAAACACTTGGTGACATTCTGTCAACGGCATTTGCTCGCTCAAGAGTTTCAAAAGCTTACCGATCTGGACAATTAAATGCAACTGCAATGCCAAGAACGTTCCGAACGTATACAGAACAAACTGAAATTAATTACGTTCACTTCTAAGCGGTTTCGTAATGCAAACACTCTTGCAGTCGCCAAACAATCGCAGTCCAGTCACGAGCAGAGTGCAGCCACCGGACCGTGCACCGGACCGGAAGTGCAGTCGAGCGCACGCGCGCCACGCGCCAAACGCTGTATTAATTGGCGGCCAACTCTCGGTGTCTGTCTGAATGCAAAGTGCGCCAAGCCAAACGCTGACGCGAAGTCGTGGGTTAATGCACTGCAAATTTGAGACAAAGGGGTGCCGGGTTCGAGACTGTGCGAGGGGGGCGCGATTGGTGGATGGACGGCGTTGACGGCTCGGTGTCTGGAGGCGACGTCGGGTGTGGAGGCGTCAAAGTTCGTGTAAATCTGGCGGTTAACTCGTGTTGAAATGATGTGCTCAAGCAAATTAACATCTTCGTTACGACGAGGTAAAAATTATGCCAATATTTCGATTTAGAACCGAAGTCTCTTAGATTCGGAAAATGAATTTTGATGAAAGTCACTACTATATACTAATGCAAGATATTTTCCTCCCAAGTATTTTCGTTCCTCTTATACCATATTCATAGCTGTAATATTGAACTTCTCGAAAATAAATGTCGTTAATTTTGAAATCAAGTCATATTTCCTCCCTCTCTATAAATGATAGCTGGTTTAGGTAAACGCTACAGAATCAGAAATGACCAACGCCTTGCTGGATATGCAATCCGTCAGACGTTTGTGTATTCGGCTGCATAACACCCAGTCATTTCTCCGGTAAAATTGTTAAAGATTCCACGCAGAGCACTATCGTGCAAGTATATGTTTACTTGATAACAAGATGCCTGAACCTGGAAAATATATCCTTATGCAACGGTTCAGGACCAATACTCGCATTATCCGCACAAAATATTTTGAATATTGAGGAAGATATATGAGATATTTATACATTTTCGTACGCCTCAAATTTACGAGAGATATTTTGTTTCATATTTTCTGGAAAGTTTTACTGCGTCTTTTCGTCGCTGAAAAACACGAAGCATTTTTCCACAACGCTTACAGAAACCGACCTAGCGGGCTCTTTGAATAATATATAAAGAAAATGGAAACACTGTAGTCTGCAAAAACAATGTCTCACAACAACAACAGCATAGAAAATCTTCTACATGAACTAACCTACGGTCACAACATTTAACATCTCTCCACCAGACGCTAAAGAAAAACACTTGACGGCACACGTGGTCGCCCCCACTTCCTGGCACGCTCGTCCACGTGACCTTTCGGCGTCGCGGTTGGCTCCCTTGCCCCCCCCCCCCCTCCCCCCCCCCCCCCCCCGGGGGCCCCCCTCGGTTTTTGTAACTCTGCGCCGAGCGTCTTGCGGTGATGCTAATGAGCTCGGGGACGGTGATTAGTGTTAGGGAAAAGGTCTTCAGTCTTCCAAGAAAAACTCACTGCATACCTGAAGACACGGTTCGATAAGAGACGTACCGGATTTGTTTTTATATAGGAGGCGTTATGACAGCTGAAAGAATGTTCAAACAGTGTAATGGTGAGTGGCTGAGGATTTTTTTTAGTCCACGCCGATTGCGTTTGGTCACGGACCAACGGGTTTCAGTTTAGTGTGTCGCGATCTTCGAGCTTGAGGGAGTTTGTACATCCACAAATAAGTTTTGGGGAGGTGAGGGTGATTTATTTTGTCGAGTCAAGTGATACGGTCGAGACGGTTGGCGATTAGTTGGAGTTAATTGCTGTTGATTAGCTGCTCCTTTTGGCGGTGAGGACAAGAGCTTTTGGCGGTGAGGACAAGAGCTTTTGGCGGTGAGGACATGAGCTTTTGGCGGTGAGGACAAGAGATTTTGGCGGTGAGGACAATTGCTTTTGGCGGTGAGGACAAGAGATTTTGGCGGTGAGGACAAGAGCTTTTGGCGGTGAGGACAAGAGCTTTTGGCGGTGAGAGCAAGAGCTTTTGGCGGTGAGGGCAAGAGATTTTGGCGGTGAGGACATGAGCTTTTGGCGGTGAGGGCAAGAGCTTTTGGCGGTGAGGACATGAGCTTTTGGCGGTGAGGACAAGAGATTTTGGCGGTGAGGACAAGAGCTTTTGGCGGTGAGGACAAGAGCTTTTGGCGGTGAGGACATGAGCTTTTGGCGGTGAGGACAAGAGATTTTGGCGGTGAGGACAAGAGATTTTGGCGGTGAGGACAAGAGCTTTTGGCGGTGAGGACAAGAGCTTTTGGCGGTGAGGACAAGAGCTTTTGGCGGTGAGGGCAAGAGCTTTTGGCGGTGAGGGAAAGATTTTTTGGCGGTGAGGGCAACGACTTTTGGCGGTGAGGGCAAGAGCTTTTGGCGGTGAGGGCAAGAGCTTTTGGCGGTGAGGACAAGAGCTCTCGGCTTGGGGTCGCCGTCGCGAGTTCGACCGGCCAACGGCGTCGGGGTTGGCGTAGAATTGTGTGGATATCCTGATCTGTTGTACGATGGAACTTTATGCAAATCTAGTTTCGTCTGGCTAAATACTGATTTGTACTGGTAAGTTTAACCGTCTTATTTAACCAGGAAAGTGCACGCTTTAAAAATATATGCTGGTCAGTAAATTATCACATTGTACTCATAATTATTTAATGCTATGTTGACTTTCCAGCTTCGATATGATGATAATGTCATGCCAATGACATAATAAATGTCATTCTACTTTTTCGATCACGTCCAATTTGCCGAATTCGAGGACCTAGTGACTGAGCACTCATGTGCAATGTGGATAAAATTATAATTGGGTACTTATATCAGTTATATTTCGGTATACAAGTGAACTAGAAATTTACTGGAATTTTACCGTCTGAAGGGCTTGCGTTTCTAAGGGCACACGACAAACCGTGTTGTAGGTACCTACTTGTAAACGCCCCAATTATATTTCGTAACAAAGCGCCGCGTCGCCTACCTGGATAGAAGACTGTGTCCTTCTTGACCGAGTACATGGCGTCGGGTATCTCCAGCTCGCACTCGAACGTGGTCGGTCCCTCCTCGTCGACGTCGACGTCGCCGTCGCTGTTGCTGGTGTCGTTGTCGCCCTCGTCGCTGGCGTCGCTCTCGTCGCTGTCGTCGTCGTCGATCAGCACCGACGCCTGGATGTCGTAGACGCCGTCGTGGGGCACGGTCACCACTTTCACCTCGGGCAGCTTGGCACTGGGGGACCAAGAGTGGCCGGTTATAGGGGCGTTGCGAGGGCTGGGGTGATTGTATCCCCAACCCGTTAGTGCCAGTGTTAGTGGACTAAACAGCCCATGCACGATGTCCCCATGCGAGTGATGCGAGTGATTACAATATTCATAAGAAACCCTACAACTCCCCTATAACTTTATTGAACAGAAAAGTGAAGACATTTCCTAGATAGAATTAGATAGCCACTAAGGCATAAACAATTTTTACGTCATATGCAACACAGCCTATTCGATAAGACAACTGTTCTAATGACTGAGCCCAGTTGTATGAGTTAGAACTGATTATGATTTTCTAGAAACCTCGGTTTCATGAAGAAAAATATTCGTATAAATACTGTCAAGCATATTTGCCATTTACTACATTTCTCTAAAAGGAAAACAAGTATATGTTTATTAGAATTGCTTGCAAAGCATGCTAGTTGAACGGCCATCGAATTAAACCAATGGTCAGCGGCACATTCTTTTCGAAACACTATATTGGTGTTTGGTACACAGTAATAACAGTATTAACACACAAAATCGTACGTCTTGTTCAATATTGACTGGAAAGTGATTGCTTTCATGAGCACGTAATCCATTTATATACGGCGAAGTGTTTGCACAGATTCCCAATTAAACCGAACATCGAAGTGCTGGAATATTGGCTCTCATATAATTGACAGAGACATATTATTGTGGCATCCGCTGACGCATACTCAAATGTCAATTCCGAATGTGTCATTATATTTTCTGCCAACTCATCAATCTATATGGCTGAATAAATTGTCATATACCGTCTCGCACACTAGACACAATATATAACTCTCAGATTTCCCCGCGGCATCCCTTTTAATTTAACCTCCGAGACCGAGCGAAGAGGCCCATAACTTCCGCTCTGTAGCGAGACAACGCCCCCCCCCCCCCCCACCACCACCACCAACCCCAGCAACCCTAGCGCGGTCGACCACAGCGTTGGAAATTTACGATTTTTCCAAATTTTTACGACGTGGACACAAGCGGCGTTTGCCTCCAAATGAAAGGAGACTGCCGTCGTCCCCGTTCCCGGCCAGCTGGAATAATGCATTGGGGTCGTGCGCCCCCCCCCCCCCCCCCCAACCACGGCACCGAAATCCCTTGCCCCAACATGGCTGCTTCGGGCTATTGATAATAAAATTGCTATATAATGGACATTTTTATATGGACTATATTGAACAGCTTCTTTTTCATTTTGATAAACTCAAAATTACTATACGGGCCATGGGTTGTACGTGCATGGAAAATGTATATAGGATTTTATTGGGGTGGTTTTTATATGGGGATGAGCTGGGTCTTTTTTGTGCGATGGTAAATTCCCGGCAGCAGATAACCAGCTCCAATTTGTGTATAAACTGTTAAATACATTATGTATGAGGTATCGGAACAGCGTATGTGCTGTCCTTTTTGTTTGCGAAAGCCATGCCGAGTTCCGAGCTCCGTATATAAAACAATATGTAACATATTGCTTCATGGGCAATGTTTCCACGTAACCAGGAAGGAACTACTTGAATAGCCGCGACGGGATGTGGCATCAAAACTTGAATTTCATGTCATTTTTGATAACCGTAACCGTCATTTCAGTTTTTACTTTATTGAATATTTTGCTGTTTTATCACCTCGAAAAGTTACTGTTCGTAATGACAGCTATATAAACGAACCAGACGCTACAAAACTTTTATTTGCCACATTTGATAAGCTTATATTACCATAATGCCTTATGACTGTTTTTGATCGTGTAAATGGCGATATAACAGCCGGAATTCACGAGAAACGGGTACTTGAATTGCAGACTTGGGACGATTGCTGGAGTCCTGCAGTGCCCAGAGAGACGCAACCGGGGACCACAGTCGGCGTCGAGCGCGCGGCCCAGCGGCGAGTAATTACACTAAAAGGTCCCCGGTGATGAGATTATCCGCCGGGGACACGTTCGGGGACACGGGCTAGAGGAGGCGGTGTCTTGGGCGGTTTGCAATGCACTCAATTAACGCAGAGCGTTACTGATGTAAAACCACAGCTAAGCGAACCTTTACTTTGCGTAGAACACGCAACATATTATTACAAACACCATTGGCAAAACCACGCTCTCATGGAATTGAGTAACGAAGATGGCATGTTGAGAAAACATACCGAAGGAATTGCTTTAGGGAATGATTATCATATGCGAAATAATTGAATTCAGTGATGGTATGACGAAAGTGTAGTAAAAACACGTACAATTGGTGGCAGCGGGTGGGATTTCTCAAAAAGTTAACATATCAAACAGAAATGGCATTTTATCTCTCGTCATGGTGCATCATAGCGTGGTTTCCGATTTTAAAGTTTGTGTTTTGCAGCAAGATCAAAGTTTACGACAACACGTATAAGTTGGTAGTTAAAACTGTCGGATGTGTCCCGAATTTCAAAGTAAGTAGACGCTCGAATTGCAACAGTGACAAACTATTAGCTATCTCGACACTGCAAGTGATCCACACCATGTATACAACGCTCGACACATTGACGCACACGCAAAATCCCAAAACTTTGCGTCAGCGTCTTGCTCAAAGTAATTCAACACGAAGTCTTCGCCGACCGACCATAACACAACCCCCCCTCAAGTTTGACAGGTAATTAAAGCCACCCTCTAATCACGCGTCGTACATTGTTTCGCTCAAGACCACGGTCGGACAGCATCCAGAAGGCGCTGGATCCATCCGAGACGCTCGGCATATCTGGCAAGTTTGACAGTTCATTAAGTCGAGCGCCAATTTCGCTGAGTCGCTACACTATATTATATCCGCGGCTCAGCCGGGCCGTGCAAATACGTGTGGCGCTGCCTGGCGCTGGGTCTATTAGTTCTGTGACGCTATTATGACGCGGTGTGTGTAGTGAGGTCTTAGTGATATTACGTGGTAGCTGGCGCATATTGTGCGCGGGAAAACTTGGTACCAAACTGAAACTTGCTCTGAGAGGCAGTCAGAGCTTACACGAGGAAGTTTGCTCGGCGAGAGTTTAATATAATAGGTGTGTTTCACTGAATCAACAAGCTGGTGTGTTATATAAAACGTTGTAGGCTCATAAGTTTAATAAGTTCAAATGCGTTGCCGTGCTAACATTGAAACTATTCTAATTTACACCGAACGGTTGTACTAAATTATTCGTGTGCAAGACTTATCTCATTTGGGGGTGAAGAAATGGCCAGACTGCAAAGAAGTTGATAAACTTGTCAAACTTGATGACATTTCGAAGATACTTTATATAAGTCAATTAGACCTCAAATCCCTTACAACAAGCAAACCCTTTTTGGATCTTCATAATGTGCAGGCTTTCTTTTTAAAAATGTGCCTCTAATAGAACTGAAAGATAAGAATTGGCATTTGATTTGAACATTGTTTTTAGCTTTTTTCACAATTGACGAGTTTTTAAACGCCTATTCAAAATATGTAAAACGACGATTCCTTATAAAGCACTAATGTGTTTTTGTGGAATTTCAACAATTGAATAGAATTGAATAATAATGCTCCATGGCGCACCTATAATATTCTGCATAAAAATCTTTCAGCGAGCATCCTAAGAAATCATCCAATCGACTTGCTAGTTTAGTTGCGCCTTTGTACATTACTGGACAATAGGGGGGACAAAAATAAAATCTCCAGAATATCATTCTCTTTCCGACGCTGGCGATCGAGCGTGTTCATGCGCTAACAATTCCAGGACATTCCAGATGGCAACAGGGTTACGCCCGATGTGGTAACCTTAGCAACGGCAAGTTGCCCAGGCGGGAGGGGGTGGGGGGGGGGGGCACTACATTGTTCGTCGCTCGGACTTGATCTTTCAGCCACTGCAAAGCGACCAACTTTTGAACATATATAAGTTTTAATTTCACTTTGAAGTTCGCGTGAACTCGCCAAAACGCGGCAACAATGGAAGTCCAATTACCAAATTGCGATTCCCGACTGATCATGAAGTCTGTACTCTTTGCAGTTTATACTGTAGCGGACGACCCATTAAATTATTCTCACCACGAAGACGAGTGCTGTCGGCAAGGTCGTCACCCACGCGAAATGGCCAATTATCCGTGCCTGGAGGACAACAACTGATTCCACCCAAGGCGCTACTGTCAATATTTTGTTGACGAACCAATTGGAAATAACGAACAAGAAGTGTTTTTAAGGCCGTTCATTGATGGTTGTTGAAGTAAATTGAATTTAACATTTCCCGGATTTCCAGGAGATATTTTGAGGATCTGAGGTATTCAATTGGTTGTCCAAATTGTGAGGATTCCGTAGACATTTGTTTCGTCGCGATCAGATAACGGGTGTGGCCTGGAAAGTGTATCCAGTAAGAGGTAAATTCTTAGCTGGAATTGACATATTTCAATATACCGGAAAAACAGGGTTGTTTTAAAACGCTTGTAAGTAATTGACGGGTAAATTTTTCGAAATGGAAATGGTTCAATTGGTTGCCAGGAGTGTGAAGATTCCGAAAATATAGGTTTCATCGCGATCCGACCAAAGGTGTGGCCTGGAAAGTGTATCCCGTACGAGGTACGGAAAGCGGCCCGAGTTCACAGCTCAATGAACTGACTTAAGAGCTGCTCCAGCGAACAATGTTCATGAACTGATCCAGCGGACAATGTTTGTGAGCTGCTCCAGCGGCAATGTTTGTGAACGTGTGTTTTCCTCAAGGGAACGAAATCCATGGGGACGCCGAACCGATACCAATTATAGACGCCGAACGCAAACACACATTAATTCGGAGAAGTCTCTTTCATTGCCAAACGCTGCTTTGAATCGACAGAGCTATTTTCAGCTTCATAAGACTGTTTTCTGCTAATTTTTTTACAGTGGAAATCGTAAAATGGCTAATTTAAACAATGTTTTCAGCTTAAAGTTGGGTTAAAACACTTTACATGATTCAATGTTTCGTTCAATGCATTGAACCTTTTTGATGAGCGTAGCGAGCGAAGCGAGCGAAGCGAAATCATCAATCACTACTGCTAAAAAAAGCACTTGTGTGTGTTTGTTTTGTTTTTTTTGTATGTGTGTTTGCGCGCGCTCTACAGGCCAAACGCCTGCTTCGAGTGGGATGAAATTTTCAGGATGTCTACTTTTGTTCTCAACTTAGACCCCCTGCGTTTCTCAAGAAAATCCTCCATACCTCTTCCCTTCAAAGCAGAAAAAATAGCAATATTCGACAATTGGGGATGTTTGGTAAAGTACGGATACTTATTTAAAAGTGCGTATTGTTATCAAATTTTGCCAATTTCGATTATTGCCTTTAGTAACCATCGGAACCAAATCGAAACATCACACCAGATTTGTGGACTTGAAGTTGAAATCAAGATTTGACAGATATTAGAACATTGCTCAATGATCTCAAAATGAGGATATTTCCGCTACCCGACAGCTCGGACAGAAACAAAGAAAGGTCAGAATCGTTTACATTTTTAAGTGATCAGAATTTTTGAGAAAGCACTGGTCCGGCTTGCTGCTCCATGATTTTCATAGGCTTTTTGCCTCAATCTTTTCATGCGCTATATACAAACCGCTACGCTCATCTTCAACGCAACACAAATTGCGTTCGCCCTAGTAAACAACAATTGATTTCAATGAATCAATAAAATCAACCTTGAATTCAAGGTTGAATTCAATGTTTTCTCATTAGGGCCATGTTCTAAAATATCGCTCAAGTTTCCTTTCAAGAGAAGGAAGGGTATCCGTAAATGCCACTGCCTACTAGAAACAATGCTTTTAAAAGACTATGCCACCTTTTTCAATGAATTTAAAACGTTGATGGGCTATTTCACCAACGTTGGTTAATACCCCCTAAACGGTCGTTTAAGACCGATTTTGACTGGCGTATTCGTTTTCTCAACAAAACTCAGTTCTTCAATAATTCAAATGGAGAATATGGAGTGCTTTTGAAGAAAAATGCAAATTCGACTTTTAGTTCTGTGGTGATAACATAAAGGAATATTTGGTGACCTGAAAACACTTACATGTTGTATCTGGAACTACTTTCTTTCACCAATAAACTCGGTTTAAAAGCTAAATCCCCAACTTTGGGGGCTCAAATAATGGACGATGGATTAGCCAGGGAATTAATAATGACATTTACAAAATAAAATATGCTTCACCTGTCAAAACAATGCCTTCTAGAATCATTGCCACTTTAAAATCAAAATTCAAGTATTTTTTGTGACGTGTCTCAAATTTCTGCTTTGAACTTTTCAAAAAGTCAGTTAATTAGAGAATTTCAAGGCACCGGCTAAATTGGCCTTAAACGCCCGTTTAAGTTAAACTTGGTGAAATAGGCCATGAGCCGTGTAAACGGCAGACTTTTACCTTTGGCTGTGTTTTTCCCAAATGCGGTGTGATTTCAACCGATCCTTTCAAAGTAGTATCATGCATATTTACATGTATGTCCCAAACGTCTCGATTCTTCACCCCCCACTGCGCGGTTCGGTACATACCCTCCGACCCTCGTGATGGTCATACGCGGCTCGGGGAAGACGCCCTCGGCGCTGCACGTGATGTTCACCCTCTCGTCGCTGTCCTGCTCCTGTCGCCTCTGCGTCAGCTCCAAGCTCTTCTCGGGCACTGCAAGCACAGGAACACGTTAGTGGTGTACCACCAATCACCAGAGACCAGGGGGCACTCCGTTGACAATTCGCACAGAAGTGCTGCAGGACCTCGAATTGCTATTTCTCTTCCTGTAACGTTTATCTGGAGAAGGAGGTGGGGCTAAGTTTTGAGGTGTAGATTTTACACCAATTTCCGGTTATCAGCAGTGCGATTACGTAACTCTGATGTCGCCGTTCTCGGTTACAAAGTTAAAAAATTAACATGGACAACATTAGGGATTTTATCCATTAGAACCGATAACGGCATAACGTAAAAGCTACAAAATCGCTAGGCTGGAATGAAGCACGCAAGATTTGTAGCTGGTTTCAAACATTTATATCATTCGAAACCGTTTGGGAAAAAGGTTCCCAAACATAGAAAATGGTGACTGATTTTTGTTAAAGATAATATATTATCTATAATACCATTTCACGAGAATAGATTAAGCATGAAGACTGATGTTACGTACCCGTAGTGTGTAAATTTCAAACTACCATGAAAGTCTCGCTATATATACGAGTCCAATTACAAGCAGCAGGGTAAAAGTGTCATGTTTCTGTGATTGCGGTCCGCACATTTCCCCCCGAAACGACCTTGGTATACAACATGACGCCGCGCGCAAAAGCTGCCTGGGTCAGTCGTGTTTTCCGCCGCTTTAACGACGCCACTACACTAGTGCCTACACGAAGCAGACGTCGCGGGATCATATTTACGCCCCCGGGCATAAAACAGCATCGCCCCTGATTCTGGAGGCGCATTGCGCGACGAATAAAACCAGACCGACACGCTACTGGGCCGCCGCAACAAAATCGCTGTGGCGCTCACATTTATTATAAATATACACAGTTTTTACCTCGTGCGAAGAGAATCTGATTTATTTCTGTGCCGCGCCTTGGCCATGCCGCGGCCCCTGGTCTTTGCGTGTGGCTTGCGCGCCGAAGAGGAAGTCGATGCCCCTTTGGAGGATATTTCCGTCGCATGACGACGGCGTTTCGATGCGTGGGGATCGCCTCGCGTGTCATTGCGTTGGTCACTGTCACGGCTGCAAGAT
Organism: Nemoura dubitans; assembly: GCA_921293005.1. Lineage (NCBI taxonomy): Eukaryota > Metazoa > Arthropoda > Insecta > Plecoptera > Nemouridae > Nemoura > Nemoura dubitans. The sequence goes on from OV121074.1 coordinate 4,409,761, forward strand.
GGCGGCGAGTCGAATTGGCGAACGCGACTGCCAAAACCCGACTTAGAAGTCCTCCCACCCTTTTATATCCCCCAAGGTTTTTATAATTCGAGTATGATTTGGGTAGTATAACGACTATTAAAAGGTGAAGACTGTTTTTTTATGGGCATAGCCGTGCGCAGGGTAAATTGTTAGATACCAAAATGATGGTCACAAAAAGTACATAATGTTCTATGCCCGTGTCCGCGAAAGCAAGTGTTGTGACAAGGCATGGCAGCCATCGACGGCACACATTGAACTTCTATCCGAGCACACAACCAGGGCCTACTGTATGGAAATGTTTCCCTTCCCTCTTATGACGCGAATGTTGCTAGGAGGCTGTGGGAAATGGCAGAGTCAAAAAATACTTGGGTTGAATCTCGCTCAAGGTCAAAGCCACCTAGATTCACTTTTTCCAGACGAGCAAATCGATACAATTCCATTCAGAGGGCGCTGGCAAGTGGAAAGGTTCCTTCATTTGGAAATTAATTCTTGCTTTGAAGATGTCCAATTGGCAAGTTAATAAAAAATTTCCAGTTCTCGTAATCACAACCTCTACAAAAGTACCTACATACTTTTCAATACGCTTGCATTCTGGATACTTGTTTATTTTTCCAGTGCAAATGTTGAACAAGACACCTGCTGACCATTTTTTAGATACGGCCTGTACAGTATCTGCCGCACCGCTGCGCAAGCCTATGTTTATAAGAAAGAGGTTAACATTAAATAGCGCACCCTATATATTTAACTTCACTATTCTCACTATCTCACTATCTTCACTGTTCGTGCATGTTCTGCAAAAATTTTTAGTAAGTTACATACTTTTCCACAAAGATCACGTTAATTTCTTTGCTCACAAACCATGGCAACTGCTTGCAGAATCCAAGAGCTGATAATGAAAGGCGGAACAAGATTAGATTGTTCCAAAAGTGAAATGACCCATGGAGCAAAGCGCGCGTTAATTCCAACTAATCTAGTTTCATAATTCCAATCCCACGAAGATCAACTATGTGCGCGGGCGCCCGCCGTTAGGGCGACACCTTCCGGGCATTTGCGCGGCGAGCGCTCGCGTGCGCCAAGCGCTCTCAGCAAACTTTGCCGCAAGTCGTTTCGCGCGAAACTGCACAAGTTGGGATTGGTCGGGCGCACGACGCGGACGTCGGGACGCTCCTCTCGGACGCCGACGCCGCGTGTAAGTATCCTGACCGTGCCGGCGTCGCGGCGACCTTATCATTACGAGATTATTCCGCCCGCCCGCTCACGCCCCCCCCCCCCCCTCCCCCGCCACGGGCAACTTTTCGACAAGCCGCGGTCAACAGCGGTGCAGCGTCCGGGTCTTCCCGTCGAGGACAGCTCGGGTTACAGCTGGCAATGTCAGTGACATGATGTCATCAACATTGGCTTTGGACGAATCAAAAACATTATTGCAGAGTCGCGAACATGAAGTAAGGCAAATTAAGAGTCGCTGATTGCTGGCAGAGCCAATGTTGATGACATCGTGTCACTGACATTGCTATAACTGTAAACCTCAAACTCCTATTCCACAAACCACAAAGTCCTATTCGCATGCTATGTGCACTGGTTAGTGCAGCAGCAATCTCCCGGATAGAATTTGCCGGTGCGGTTACATAACGACTTATTGTGCATTAAGTAATCTTCCAGGCCTTTCTTCCAGTACGCCTTTATACCTATAGGCCTTTCTTCCAGTGGGCCTTTATTTCAGTGGGCCTTTATTTCAGAAGGCCTTTATTTCAGTATGCCTTTATTTCAGTAATCCTGTATTTCAGTAGGCTTTTCTCCCGGTGGGGCATTCTTCCAGTGGGCATTTATTTCAGTGGGCCAGCTTGAAGTTCAGCCTTTCTTCCAGTACGCCTTAATACCTATGGGCCTTTCTTGTGTGGGCCTTTATTTCAGTAAGCCTTTAATTCAGTGAGCCTTTATTTCAGTAGGCCTTTATTTCAGTAGGCTTTTCTTCCAGGGGGATTTTCTCCCAATGAGCTTTCTTCCCAACGGCTCGCCACTGTTCCGTGTGCAAACCATCAACGCGACGCCACGACCGACCCGTGCTCGGCCCACGGACTGCGAACGCACCCAGATAGTTGGCCGGCAAACTGCAGGGGCGTCGGGTCATCGTTGGCGGCTCGGTGCGGAGGGTAGCGACTGCAGCAACTATGCTGCAAAGTTGGACGGACACGCGCTGCTAGTTGGATCTTCGAAGCTATGACAACTATCTCTGGCATGTAGCTATACGAGCGCATCGACGACGACGACGACGACGACGACGACGACGATGATGGAGTCAAGCTGCTCGCTGGAATTAGACGGAGGCAGGGAAGCTTAAGAGAGAAGCACACTATTGTATTATGACTATATAGGAGGAAATAGAATAACTTTTGGGTACATAGTTTAGTTGTTCGGATTGTGGCACTTTATGGATGTGCAGTATACGAGTGAAATTAATTGTGCGATGGCTCAAATGAATGTTCAGTGAAATGAACAAAGTTTCTGTACTGACATTGTGAGTCATCACAAAAGCACGGGTCAGTTGAGATGTTGCTTGGTTTTTCTTCAGTTTATTCGAGAGTGAAATGTCCTTTGTTCTTCGTCGACAGCGTTATGTTCTGACTGTATAGCGGCCCATGTCGTAAGATCAGAATCCACTGTCTGAAGCACAATTCTTGGCATTCTCTGGGCACAAGAATTTTGCTCGGCGAACGGAGAGAAATGTCAAAGTTTCAACTCCAGAAAATAACTAGATTTTTATTTGTATTTTCTGGATTTAATATTGCGCTGGTCTTCAGAGAATCATGGTCTAATCAGACATACGGCTTATTGCAAATTCTGACCAAATCCCACACCAATTCTGCTCCGCGCCTACGCTTCTTCAGCAACGAACGCAAGGGGGTGGCTTTACCCACCCCCAATGACGGCAGGAATCTCTTTTCCTTCTCCGGTGGCCTCTTTTCAAGGAGATAAAACATAAAATCCGCACAGTGAAGAAGTGCGCCTTGCAAATATGTGCATATTCACACAACATATGCTATCGGGTTGCTTCATACCACGAGTCCAGACCGAAGAACGAAGCATGTGAGATATTACATGTGACACGGTGCCAGCTTTGGCCCGGTATCTTCGATGCCGTACATCCCGAGACAAACACACAGCACTCCTTTTTTCACCTTGGTTATTTCCAGTCACGCTCTCTTGGTCGATGCGAGAAGCGGATAAACGGGAAAATATGCTGATAGCTTTTGTCTGCAACTCTTTCGCCGAATCTCGCTCGCACACGCACACAAAGCTCTCGGTTCGTCGCACGCACCCACGCCGGCGTTATGTGCGTAGATCTATACGCGTGGGGAAATTCGACGGCGTCCCTCTAGACGCGTAAACGTATATATAGAGAAAACGCATATAGCTTCTCGAATCTCGGCGCTTTTCTCGACGCATTGGGACTATAGGGAGGTCGCGTGATTTGGAAAGTTTTCGCATCACTTTGAGGATTCGTCAAAAGGAAGGCTCGACGCTCCGACTGACAGATGGATCGGGGGGGGGTGGGGGGGGGGGCGGGATTTCGCGGGCCGATAATGGACGCTAGCGGGCGGGCGGGTCCCGGCCGAGGTGTGGGCCGCTCGTTAGGGAGTTTTCGACAACTCTGCGCGGAGGCGGCGACGACAATTATTGGCGGCGATGGCGTTTTCGTTCGACGGACGTTTTGTCTCCCGAATGCTGAATTGTAGTTTTGTTTCGCGAAGTTGAAGTTGAATTGGTGGGTGACGCTGAAGTTGATAGCTGTTGAGCCGTGGCAGTTTGGTGTGTTAAATGGTGGTCATTTATTTGTGTCAATCTGCAGATGAAAGTGTCAACTAACTATTATGGAAAGATAATCAGTGTGAAAGGAGACGTCGAGCTATTTGATTGGACAATGACTGTTTAAATTTTTCATTAATGACAGTCGATAATCGCCAGAATCAATGAGGGGTGGGGGAATGTCTCACACTATTTAGTCATCGAGTTCAAATACTCGGAACATTTTACATTAATGTAAAATTACCGAACATTTGAGAGACAAGAATCTGAGACATCTAAAATCATTTCAATTTGTCGTGCCATGTCATGCCGTTTGAATCGTGAAACAAAACAATGTTCCCATTTATTGATTTGAGAAAAAATGTTATTTATGCAACAACTATTTACATTTCGGAAATCAATGTAACGAATTTCAAACCATTGGAAATATATTACGCTGTTGTATACTGTCTTCGATTGTTGCAGAGTTCACAACGATTTAAAGTAAAGAACAAAACAATTTGAAGATTTCTATGGAACGAGAACAGCATAATCAGAGCCATGGCTTCGCGAATAAGATCAGGCTTAACATGGCATTTCCTCTCCGCTTTATTCATTTCCTTCGCGACATCAATTTAGCCGTCGCAAATCGAATCATTGCAGAGATCTACAATCAGGGAGCACCTTCTTACTAGCTGCTGCCGGCGGCCGGCGAACAGCAAAGACGCTGAGACAAGATCCGTCATCGTCGTCGTCGACGAAGACGCCCCCTCCCCTAATCAAGAGAACTTTTACAGAATTGTCTCCAATTTACTTTGCCAAAAATGCGAGCGTCTTGCTGAAAACAGTGCAAATAACGAGGAATATTTTAATATGCATAGTGAGTTTTAAATAAAAAGTTTTGACGAATTCAGCGTTTTTAAAACGAGGCGAGCGAGCGTCTGTGCCATGCAAATCACGGACTTTGGCCGAGTGCTGCTTCGTTATTATTTATTTGGGATTAAACTCCATTTCACTTTAAAAGTGAGAGTGAATTTGCATCTTCCTCGAGGACCCACCGCTGCTAGGCACGAGCTGAGAGTTCCAAAATTTACAAGCCATGTCTTGTGCCGGACCAAACGCTCTATGAGCTGTTTTGAGACTAATTTACTCATTTCTAGCGGCAGTGGGTCATTCAGAGAGCAGAAAATCCCATCTCTTTCTTAGGGTGAACTGGAGAATAACTAAGAATTAAGGATGCCAGAATTATGGATTTCAGCAAGAAATGCATGAGCGTCAAAAAATGGGAAAACAAAGAATGAATGGCGACAAAGCATTGGGACGCGTGATGGGCCCTCTGATCACGCACGCCAATCGAACCCGCGTGGCGGCAAATTGCGTCGTGCGTGCGCTGACGTCACCATCGCGGTTGTCATGGGAATGCATCGGAAACGGAAATCAGCACTCGGCGCTATAACGAGTGACGTGCAATCTTGCCAGGCCAGATTATAGTATCCTCGAGTTGTCGCGTGATCTGCCGAGCGCGGCTGCAGAGATGGTTAATAGCCGTCTTCGCCGAGGGCTGGTTAGGTCTTCAGACAGCCCGTGGTATATATATAGTAGCTCGTTTCCAAACGCAGTCACCAGAAAGCAGGCCTTGCCGTCGAGTCACCGTCGCGGCAAAAACGACGGAAACGTTTTTTGGACATTCGCGTTTTTTTACGACAGAGCACACAACAGTAATCTCTTACGAAAACTAATTTTACGCAAAGCTAAACTTTCAAAGCGACGTCGGATCACATTTTACAGTCACACCTTGTGAGCTGGGTTTTTGTCCGAGCGAGTGAAATATTATATCGCTAACAAATTTCTGCGTTCGCTTCAAAAATTAAATTTGAGAGCTCTTCACGCAGAAATCCGCTATGCGGAAGGCATATACCTTACTCAGAGGCTTCGGGTTCTACACATCTGCATTCAAAATAACCGAATCAACATATCCGTTGGAAATAGGTGGTTTGTGGTAGGTATATACCACTATTTTTCTTCGAAATAAATGTACAGATCTAATACAGATAACAGAATATGGCGATTTGGTATACCAATTTGGTATACCAATTTGGTATACGACATAATCTTACGGCTGCCACATCTGTACCACAGGGTAAAAGTTGAATCTCCCATGGACTTGGGTATAAATTTGAGTGCGACAAACAGAACGAATGTTCCTAAATTGCAATTGTCTGCTACCTCAGTTATACAGACATTGAAATACAGATTTTGACAGCTATCCGGACAGCTATCCGCCAACGTTGTCGACGATGGCAAGCCACCCGCACATGTTTCATTCGGGGTAAAAAGTGACCAAGTCGATACCTATATATACCCATGGGGGGCCGATTGCCAGCGTGAAATGACTGGCAAATCATTGGCGAAGCGATAGGAAATTGCTGGAGGCATTTCATCGTGATACGCTCGTTACAATAATACAGCATTGCCGTCGCTTGGACGGCGACGGAAAAACGGGCGAGTTTTTCGCGGCTCTGTCACTCAATGTCTTCATAATCTCGTTCACTTCACGCTAAGCTGCGGCATGGGAACATTCTACTTTTTATAGATTTTAGCCAATTCGCTTCAATATTAGTAAATAGTAATGCATTTTATCCTTTTTCCGCCATTGTCTACTTTCGCTATATTTGTTTTAACGCTTGAAGATAATTATTGCAGGAAAGCGATAAGCCCCAGTGCCAGCTTAATGTGAAATCTATACCTTTTTCTCATTGGAAATATTAGAAATTTCGTTGCCTTTTTTTACAAGTCCCTACAGCCATACCAAAATATGCCAAGCATATATACAAAACAATGTCAAATTTTGAATGAGGTCCATGTTTAGGTATGCCCATGGGGCTTCAATACAGAATCGCATGAAATTGTAACGCCCCAGGTGACAACACCCGATAGGTCAATGGGTACAGTAAGGCCATCGCCAAAAAGTCCAGGGCATCGAACGCGTACCTGTAACCCGAAAAAAACATAATTATGTGTTGAGAACCCGTACCAGAATCCGAAAATTTGAAAACCCGAACCCGTATTCTAGTTTTGAAGAAAGTTAATCCTAAAAGAAGTCGATTACGTTTTTTTTTCGGAATGGATTTTTCGAAAAGTTAATCCGAATAGAGAGCGAATTTTTGGAAAGTTAACAGGCCATCGAACCCCGAACCCGAAAATCGAAAAGACCGTAATTTTGTATTGAACCCGATCCCGAACCCGAACCCGAACCCGAACCCGAACCGCAATAAGCAAATTAAAAATCCCGAACCCGAATCGGAATATCAAATTTACCAAACCTGAACCTGAACCCGAACCAATATTATAATTTCGGTTCGACGCCCTGCCCAAAACGGACCATGTCCTTGTGCAGTGCAAGACGGCAACCCTGGCCCGCCGATCCCCCCCGCACTTGCGCCACACTGCACCGTTGTTGCATTACGCGATGTTCGGATAGCCATTAACCGCGTCTGATTTATTGGAAACACACCGACATCGTCGGAGGGCCAGGTGCTCGCCGACCGGCAATCGCCCATTGGGCCGCGCTCCGTACAAAACAATTGTGTCCCCACTGCGAGTAAACAAGCGAAAAAAAAATAACCGGAACGCTGTAATAAACAAGCGACAGTCGAAGCACTTGCTGCGCCTCTGCGCATCTCTAGACCGCCACGCTCGAGTAGACACACTGCTATTGTGTCCGTCGGAACCTTCTTTTCCTCTAAACCAACTGAAACTTGCTGTAAAACTTTAATGCAAGACATAAAAGCTGGTCTCGATTGCACGGATTGATTTCCACAGTTTATGTCTTTTATAATGAGTGCTGTGAACGCGGACGAGCCGGCCATTGGGTGGGGTTGGGTGGGAGGGGGGGTGTCTCGTGGACCGAATCTTTTTAATTAACTGCACGCTGTGATTTATCGGGGAGGCCTTGCCGCGCCGTGTCGCGCCGCTCGGCCGCTAGGGGCGCGTAGTGCGTCCGACAGGGCGCGGGGAGGCTCATGCTATTTTCCACCATGTTGCGTCTGAAAAAGGCGACAGGCACTTTCCTTGACACTCTCAGCGACGCGTCGGTTTACAGATTAAATTGGAAACTAATTTCGCTCAGTCGTTTGGAAGATGTGCAAAATCTGTGTACGGCGTTTTTTTCCGTTAGCTGCGAGACTCTGACTTTGGCATCATGTCTGCAAAAAAGCCTTCCAGCTCTTATAAGTATTAAGTATAAGAGCTTCGCACAAAATGGCAGCTATCGTGTAATTGGTAGGTAAAGACGGGAATCAGGCCCGAACTAATCCACTCCACGGCGACGGGACAAGATGCTCGTCTTTATCCCCACGCGTGGCGGAGGACGGCGATCTTGGAAAAGGATCGGCAGTAAAATTAGATCGCGCCCGAGCGACGTCGTAAAACAAAATCACGTCGTGCAAAGGGCAATAACAATTGGCCGATAAAACTCAAGTGACGTCGAGACGCCCTTAAGCCGTCCTAAGGACGTCGTCGGCGTCGGCGTCGGGGATCGAACCCAGTGGGCGCGCGGACCCGGTTCGACGGAAAACCGCCGACTGAACGCGTCGACCGCGCGGCAGTCTATTTTCACGAGCCCCTTGCGTTCTATTTCTAGCTGCGTTCAGGTGCGGCCCATGGTATGAGGATAGGTTACTTTGGGTGCGACCTTTCTCTAGCGCTAAAGACAGTGTATATAATACATATTGATGAGAAAACGTCAATACATGTCCAATCTCGCGTAGTATACACTGTATACAATATTACATTGTGAAAATTGAGTCGCTAATTATTTCACAAACTAGACGGTCAATAAAGTTTCACGCTACAATATTTATAGACATCTGGCTATATTGGTGTGGTTGTTGGTGATTATTTCATGAAGCTTTATTTTATCTTTCTTTTGGTATTTCGTGTTTATAAATCACACAATTTGTTGCTAAAAGTGTGAGGATTCCGTTGACCCTGGTTTCGTTGCAATCGGACAAACGGTGTGGCCAGAAGTTAGTATATCCAGTAGGAGGTGAATTCTGCGCGGGAAGCGGCCCGAGTAAGCACTCACTCCAATAGTATTATATCAAAGACGGCCAAATCCCATACTGTTTAATTTTATTTCTTCAATAAACTGCTCGTAATGTTATTTTTATCCGTGATTTACATCCCACTAACTCATTGGTTATATTATTAACAAACGCAGCGGGTGGCACGCGGCTGCTCGATGAACCAATCTCAAAGTTGAGCCCATCGCCAGCATCTCTTCGCCAGTCCGCACTCAAGACCATCCCCGGCCATCGGCTAGGCTTGGGACGCCCGTGAAGCTCGTCGTATTCCAGACATCTCGCCGCGACCGAGCTGCCATCGGCCGGGTGTTGTCTCGTTCTGGCGCTCGGTCGCGACATCGCCCCGGGTCGGAGATGGACTGTGACTCTGGCACGGGATCGACATCGGCGACATTCCACGTGCTTCGATCGCCAACACAATGAGTTCGCAGAGTCGGCGGACAATGTGCAAAGCCGTAATGCCTCGGTATACGTATGCATATCGAGTCATGAAGTAATGAGATCTATTCGGCACGAGCTGTGGTATTGTTCGTGTCGAGCTCGTCTGGTTTTTGATGATCTGAATACTCGGTGCTCGGCAACTCTGTGGTCAGCAGAGCATGGCCACTTCGTTTATAATCCAAAGCACCGAAAATATGGCGTTCTCTTTTTTTTTGGGTTGTGAATGAGAGAATAATAAGCGTGACTGGCTGGGTAGTGGATTACTGTAGCACAGAGTTCAGATTGCAGATTGCCGAACTAAAAGTAAAAATATCGAACAAACTAGTAATGCGAGCTTATATTTGCATTTAGCAGGAGTTTTGGAAACTCGGGCACAATTCACAAACATGAAATGATAATTTTTAATGGACTCGCATACATATTTTGTTTTGAGAATATTTCGAATAAAGTAATTTGTCGTAACTTGTAATACAAACATATTCAACAGTCAAACGCGGTAAAAGCAGCGCATTACCTATAAGCGTTACCCTGTATATAGCTTGCGCGGGTAAATTGATAACACAATTTGATTTCAGTATAGATAATTGGAGTGGTCTAGTATAATAATGTGATTGGTTGCCTACTTGACTACTCTATTTCACGTTAAGAAGTTTAGCGGATCTGCATCTTCCTCGATGACCCGAAGACACGAGCTATAAGAGTTCCAAAATGTACAAGCTATGTCTTGAGTCAGACAAAAGGCTCTATGGGTCGTGTTGAAACTCTTAACTCATTTTTAGCATCAGTGGGTCCTCGAAGAAGATGCAAACCCACTCCCCTTCTTAACGTGAATTGGTGTATAAATTATAATATCTGTAAACCAAATGCTATCCCAAAAAGCTATACCAATAAACCAAATGCAAGATTATGACAAGATGCTCGACATTCTGTGAAATAAAAATAGGTCAACTTACCGAAGACGATCATGTTCTTGGCCTGCGACGCCTCGCTGGCAAACGTGGAGACTACGCACTTGTACTCGCCGGAGAGTTCGGTGGTCGGATTCATGATCTGCAACGCGCGGTGCGCCTTGTGCTCCTCGGTCGACGCCCGATAGGCCAGATTCAGTTTGTTCTTGAGCACGCCCAGACCCTGCGGGTTCTTGCCCGAAATCCACTGGTAGACGGGCGTCGGGTTCTGGTTGAAGAACCACTTGATGACCAGCCCCTCGGGAGAGTCCTTCTCGAACGTGTAGACGCAATCGAGGATCACCGACGCAATGGTGCCGTTCTGGATCACGTCGGGCACGCGCAGCTCGGTGATCTTGAGGCCGACGGCGACTGGAACACAGACGGAGGCAGGACGCCGTTAGAGAGAGAGGCGATGATGGACACATGGGCGAAAGACCAAAGACACGTGCGCGCAGAAAACGCCGCTATGTTGAAAACTAATTTGGAAAGTTTGTGCTAACAACAAACTACATAATATGATCTTCGATTAATAATGCTGAGATATCTGGAGACTCTGCATTTTATTATGTAGCTTAAACAAACTTAGTTCGAACATCTTTTTACACAATTTATCTAAATGAACTTATTCGATTTAATTAATTAGCATCTGCAAGAGCAACAAGGTAATACGGTATAATACCATAATATAGGGTAATATACCAATGCAATGAAATTCAGCTGCTACGCTTGAAGACCTACAGCAGGCTTTGTTACCAATATGAAGGGATGCTACCAATGTGGAAATCCAGACCGGAACTAGCGCGCACGCTCCTGGTCACTGTCGTTGGAAATTGACATAGTGGTCATTAGATTTTAATCATTAGTAATTATCATCATGCAGATGCAGCGCTTGGTAATTCGAAAATGCATTCGGCGAATTGACTTGCCTGTTACATATACCCACCATTATATAAGCATGCACTGCACGTATATATTACTATAAAATAATGTATGCAAATTAGGTCATTTAATATAGTGATGTATGTACAAGTTGTGTGATAGAGACTTGAATGATTTGTTATTTTATACATAGTTTGTGTTATCATCAATTGATTACAATAATAATCATGAGAGTGAACGTAATTCGAGATGTTTGATCGGATAGCTAATGACGGAAGCATGAAATTTGAGTGTAACACTGCATTTTGCAACCAATGAGACAATCCTTGACCAAGGTTATAGTCATCAACACGATGTCTCTGAGAGTGTTTGGCGATTCTACGCGATTGAAGACGGACACCAATTCGGCCGAACGTCAGTGAGAGGAGAAATTTGATGACCATCGGTCAGTATAGAGCTAGGAAGAGTTTGATGACCGCCCAATAATCTGACAGGCTGGCCATTGGGTATGCCACTGCCTCGGCTCATAGTACGTAGCACAGTGGTTCACTGAATAGTCAGTAAGTGAGACAGTTATTTATAATCTACAGAATTATTATTAAAATAAGTATATGAAGTTAACAATGTTCCAAAAATGGTTTCAGACTTAGTGATATCCGTAGAGATGGTCATATTATGATCTTCTTTCTGGTCGCGTCTAAGACCCCAGTAGCACTTGTGCCGCCACCCTCCCCCCCCCCCCCCCCCCCCCCCCCACAAAAAACACACAACCACAGCACAAAAAACTTCTTACAACCAGATACTCGGTGTCAAATTTCTTACCAGAGCAACGGACTTTCAGTGTGATATGCTATGCATTGTAAAGAAAATATGTAGTATGGACAGTTAGTGCAGCATGGCTGCATCATTCCTTGTTCATCCCTTGATTTATCCCTTGTTCGGCATTGTCGCCAAAGAATTCCTGAACATTCCAAACACGGTGCATGCTATAGAAGAGCGCGTCCGCCTTGCATTCGGGCAGTCCCAGGTTCGATCCCGGTGGTCAGGGTATATCTTGCTTGTAGTTTTGCTTGATTTTTTATACGACCATTCCAGGAAAATACCGTATCGAGTTTTTCCTTTTCCATTGGCCAGCATCTTCCCTACATCCCATCCCCCACAGAATTCCGGGCAAGCCAGAAAGGTCTTGAATGGCTTTGCGGCTTGCCTGCCTTCTCAGAACTAGTCAAATGAAAATACCGTAATCCGGCCAGCGTTTTGTTGTGAAATATGGAAAGAAAATTGAACCGACAGGGCACTGCCATCTGATGTTAGCCACAAGAACTAGAGACATGTGAGCAAACACAGTTTTGATAACAGCTAAGCTAACCAATTGCATTACACAGATAATCCCAAACGGCGTCTTGCACGAAGGTAAATCCGAGATACGAAACGAACGCGCTCCAAGACAAATATTAATGCAGCGAGTTTTCAAAAAGCAAATAACTTCAACTCGAGCAGGGTCTGGGGGTTTGGGGGGGGGGGGGGCGTTGGGGAACTTGCCGCATTCGTACGCTTTGATTTAAATCGTGACCCGACGGCAAATTCCCCGCCAATCGCAAACTCCGCCTCTGGCGTCCATACGACGAACTATGCGCACGGGGGAATCCCCTTGAAGCCTTGCGGCGTCCTCCGGGTCTCGAGAGCGCGCCACCAGCGCGGCCGTTCGTTACGTCGGGGATGTGACGCCGATACCGCGGCTCTAAGGACCCTAGACAGGCGTCCCTTTCTTTTCGCGTGATTTAGACTGCACTGGGAGATATGTTTATGCAGTGAGTTTACAAAATATTAGCCGGCAATTTTCTTTTGCCTTAGTCAGCGAGTGGTTTAAGAATTCATGGCCGTTTTAGTAGGTACTTATAATCCCCCGCAAAGAGGTTATCAATACCTATTATTAATAATTCATTACATAAAGTCAATAGGGAACCAAAGTTTCAGTTTCTCACTCAAATTTGGTGACAATTCTTTTGTTTCCTGCCATATGATTAGCAAAGACAGCTTCCATGAACCCGCTACCCAAAAGTCTTCCTTCTCTTTCGAAACAGAACTGTTCCCCAGGGACATGAAATTTATTTCCGAATATATAGCTGAGAATTTAATACACGGATTTGGGATAAAAGGTATGACTGGAAATGTATGGACAGCTCTCTATGCTATGACGAGGACAAAAATGTCGGTTAAGATAGTTACATGTGTAGGCTCCTTAACCTCGCCGCTGCTGCACATTTTCACATTCCACGAGCGCGCGGATATTAGCGCTCCTCCACATCGGGGTCCCGTGGGTTCGAACCCCCCCCCCCCCCCCAGCGCGTCATAAATCCCGACAACGGTGCATCCTTGCACATGCACTTAGCGCGATGCACCGTGCATGTCAGAGCAGGCGCTCGGTCGGCTCGGTGCAATTGGGTCATCGGATGCTTCGACGTGCACCCGAGAGGATGGAGGCGGCATGGATCGCTGGGCGACGGGAATGTAGCGTGCGAGAACGGCAGGGATGTATGCGGAGACGTCACAAGGGATATTGGGTGCATATTTGAACGATGCGATTTGGTACTGTTCAATTTTAAAGTAAATTTACAATCACTGAGCTTTCTTAGACTGCCACTAGGTGGCACGCGAGATCGTTTAAGCCATGACACGCGCACGGCTTTTCCGTGTTGCGCGCGGATAATTTTCAATTTAGCGCTTTAAACTTGAGTGTCTGTTTCATAAAATTACCCCACTGTTACACGTACTACGACATTCTTAATACAATTGTTGGTGGAAATATTAAAAATATTCGCACTACAATTGGTGTCAGAGGGTGGGATATTTAAAAAAACCGCATTGCCATTGATGGAAACGGGGAAGCTAGCAAACTAGAAATATTCGATCCTATTCTATCATCTTTGGGACGAGGCATGTTTCAAATAAATCGTGGTTTGCAGATAAACTAGACAAACATTGTTCGATATTACCAGATATTACTTCCGATTGAAAATAGTCCCACTAAAATTTGACTTCACTTTGATAATCAGTATTCACCAGTGGCGTAATGCAAAATTGCGCCCCCCCCCCCCCCCCCGACAAAAAAATATGGCGGCCCATCTACCTTCCTTCCCACCTATCAAGTAAAATTTTAATTAGGGAAATTGTTTTTAAATTCCAAAATATTGTGAAGTTTACCTAAAAATCAATAATTTGTATTGAATTTGTCACTTGTGATCACAAGAAACATATTTCCGTCGTCAAAGAACCAACCCCGAGGGTTGCAGCTTACGAACTGAGTGTGTTTTGCTATTGCATCAAACAAACAGCTGATTTTTGACGAACATTATGTTTCTATACCACTACTTGCACGTACTTCCTAAATTCTTCGAAACCAAAGGCCAGCTTTCTGCAAAATTGGCAGTAATACAGTAAAATAGTTACTCATTTCAGAAAAATTTAATGCCACAGTTTACAATAAAAATTTGCTTTAAGCAAGCCAGGGAGAGGCTGGAAGTCATTCTTGAAATTTATTTTGCATCTTAAAATCAAAAACCCTGTTTGGGCTTGAGCGGCTTGGGCCTCCGCTACGCCACTGGTTATCACCGTTCATCCTTCAGTCTTGACATCCACCTAGGTTTGCCCGTGTCACGAGCACGATCCCTTGTCCGACAAATCGGGCCCCGGTAGCCGATGACGGCGCCGGCTACTAATGAGGCGACCTCGAAGGAACCTCGAAGGAACCTCGAAGGAACCTCGAAGGAACCTCGAAGGAACCTCGAAGGAACCTCGAAGGAACCTCGAAGGAACCTCGAAGGAACCTCGAAGGAACCTCGAAGGAACCTCGAAGGAACCTCGAAGGAACCAGTCCGACCCTGTCATAATGCTACATGGCGCGATGATGACGTGTTCTAAAATTACAATTTAGAGTCCGCTTTATGGATCGCGTATACGTTTCGAACAGGCAAAAGCGCGAGATGTCGCTGCTGCTGCCGCTGCATTAAAGTGGAAAGTGGTTGGAATTTGGCGCTTGGTCTGTATATAGCGGGTGTCGCTATCGCGTTGCGGGGGCGTGCAGAGAAATTGAATTAGTTCTGACAAATTTCTGGACAATCTGGACTCACAGGGGCCAGCCAAGGTGTGTGGTAGGTTTTTTGGGGTGAGTGGGTTACTTTCACGGTATCGGCTTAGGTTAGGAAATTAGGTTCTTATAGATTCTTTTGTCATGCATCGCGGCATTTTGGCATCTTATACTTCAACATTGTAGATGATCGGTTTGCCAAGATGTACAAACATAGGTACATTGTTGCTGGTTGCCTATTTTACGTTTTTTGAGTATAATATAACTTGGTGTCTTTACTTTTTCATTAGTTTTATAGAAAAAATGCCATTTTTGAGCAATTTTATTTCAATAATTACTGATATATCGGCGATTTAACCTATTAGCGAGTAGAATTGCATGTTACCATGAAGAAAACAAACGCTACAACTGTTGCTACGCCCTGTCAGCGCATTAAAGTTGCAATTTGCAAATGAAAGTAATGAAAAGTCGGTCACACCAGGTTCTATAATTGGTTTGCACTTAAAGGGCTGACACGGTGTATGTATATAATGTAGTTGAGATGTGTATATAACGACGTGCAACAAGCCCCGGATGGAACGTAGTTCTATTGTGTGGCAGTGTTTGCATGAGGCGTCGTTGTCGGCGACGCCCCGTGAGCGACGTCGCGACGCCGACGCCGAGAGTGCGAGGTCAAGTCGAGCTCGGATGAAAGTTGAACGCGAGCCAGAGGCGTGTGTATTAATATCTCGACGCCCCGACGCCGACGCCGACGCCGACGCCGACGCCGACGCCGACGCCGACGCCGACGTCCGAAGCACATTATGCAGTTCCGGCTGATGACTGGCTCAGATGTATATCTGACGCTGACAGCAAATCTACCAGAATAACGAATTACGCGGACGATTAGAGTTATATGTGTGGATTTGTTTTTTGTTGAACCATCTGTTGTTGAATTGAATCGGGCCTGGCCACGCTAGAGGACGGGGTATTCTTTAAATTTCAATATTTCGCATGTGCATAGTTTGAAATTCCATGTATTAGATAAAATTCAGCCAAGATCATATTTTCTAGGCTCTTGATTATATCTTTGGCCACGCCTTGGTCACAAAATATGCCTCGATATCTTGATTCTTTGTTGATTTTTGAAGACTGGTATTATGGTATGGATTCGATTGGTGGCTTTTGAGTTTTGATAAAGTGAAGAAGGTGCGTGATATTAATTTCATAGCTGTTGTTTTAAATACATTTAGTATTTTCGCCGGATAATTCGCCAACATTCGAAAACCTTTGAGACCAAAGTCCATACCAAATAAGAAACGAACGATTTTCTTTTTGCTGCCCCCGTGCTATTCATGGAAATTGAAATAAATTGTGCTGTAAAATTGCCTCGAGCCGTCTCAATTTTCAGCGCACGAAACTGATTTTCGCGGCGCAGACATTTCGAAATTAGTAAAAACCACTCAAATTACCTATCGCGTATTAAAATAAAATAAAATCCGTTTGGCCACAAGGCAGGAGGGCGAACTTTTACCCGTGTATACTTCGAGTGAAACACATTTCGCGTGGGAAAACTTTCCGTGCGGAAACGTGAATTTTGAATTTGCCTCGAGGCGCTAGAAAACATAACGTTATACGGTATACCTTAATGTAAAGTATACATGATTAATCAATTCAATCATTTGCACTCGATTAATCAAAAGAATATATTCTAACTTTTCGCAAGCTTTACAAACGGCGTTTGATGCTTCTTGAGGCAGTAGAGCCTTCATTTGCAGGCAATCTTAAAACTGGTGATTATTATTTATACAGAAGCGACATGCCGCAAGAGTTGAAAGTAAGGGTTAAAATCTAAAACGGAATGAACAAGCGGCAAGCAAAATATAGGTATCTTCCGCAAAACCCATTGCCATCAAATCTTACCATACCCGATTTGCGAAGAAATCGAACATCTTATCTCACCCATACTTGTGCTCATCCTGCAAGTGATGTATAGCTCAGAATGGATTTGTTTTTTAAATCAACTTTTGGCTTTAGTTAAAAAAAAAAACTCATCGAATTATCTCAATACAAAACACCACAAGAGACGGCAGCTTGTGTGTAGTTCCACCGCCTGCCGATAGCGCGAGCGATCGTGGCGATTCGTCACACGAGAAGGCTGTGTCTCGCGCGGTAATCCCCCCCGCCTTTGTTTCGGACACGGCGCTAAGCTGCTTGCGGCTAGCGCTCCGCGCGGCCGGCGGCGCTAGCTTACTGCACTACACATCCGTCATCGGGGGGATGGCGGCGCCGTCGGCGGACCGCCAGCGATCGACGATTGTCTTCGGCGCTTGCAGATAAATCGAGATTAGCAACGTGGAGTGGGAATCGGAGTGTGGCGACCGCTGGCTTTCACCGATTTCAGAGCTTTATGAAGCGTCCTGGTCGATTGGCCGGTTGTCACACTATAGTGGAAGTAAGAACTGATTGGACAATGTGGAAAATAAATTGCTATCTACTATTTCTAGGCTTAGATCACCCCCCCCCCCCCCCATCACACCGTTCTACACAAGCCCGCAAAAAAATATTAAAGGTCCAATAGACGTATAGCCAGGTTAAGGATACTTTTCTACTTCTATAGTAAATCCATACCTGCAGGGTGACAGTAGTTGTCAATAGTCTGAATGGTCAAATAATGTGAACTTATTTATACGTTTTTAAGTTAAGTATTATTGGAAAAGTGGCTTTTTCTATATACGAAGCAATATTCGAGCGCACTGTCAAAATTATCGCACCGAACGACGAAGAATTCTCGTTTTAAGGCGGTATATTATCACCTTGGCGAACAAATATCTACCAAATAATCGTTTATACATGCAAACTTTTCGGGAAAGCCCCAACAAAAAAGCTCACCTCCTCGGTAAATTATAAGGCTTCAAATTTCTCAGAATAATTTTTGTGCTATTATTGGTTTGACTAAAACGTCCGAACTATGAGCGGTGTTAGTTTCCATAGTTACTAATATTTCCATGGATACGGACGTTAATTAGTTGAAATAATCATAGCAAAAAAAAATATTCTTACATGATATGAAAGCCTTACATAATATAACCTTGGAGGTTACCTATTTTGGTGGGGATGTCACTAAATGTTTGCCAGTAAAAAAATGTTTATTCGTTGGCCATGTTGACCATTCCACAACAAAACCGTTTCACACGCGCGCCTTCTAGATTATTTCCCCGGCCCGGCCGACCCTAGGCAAACACTGCATCCTAGATAGCCGCGATGCACAAATAATGCGATATCACATGATATTAGTTCGGCAAGCCGCCGCACGGCACATGCAGCGCGCGCGAATCACGTGAATGCGTCATTTATCATCTCGGACGACTTATCCGGGCTAATGCATTGCATTATGTACCAATCTATCGCGCTCTCTTGCGCCCAGTGTTGTGCGAATTAATGGCGTCCTTTTCTTGTGCGCGACGGCATACACGGCTGTCTCTGTAGTACTGTGTTTGCTTTGCTCGTTCAGTCTATGTGTATTTACACGTACTATGCGATGCCAGCGCTGTCGTGTGGTTGGCTACGGAACGTGGACGTTTTCGTTTGGGTAATTGATATTTGGGATAAGTGCTAGCTCGTTCGGAGTCAAGGTGGCCGTTAGTGAAATTAATTTGTATTAAGTTTTGATTGGGTATATACCTATGTTGAGAAGCCTATCAAATATTATCTTGGATTTCTCATTATAATGAAGTGTTTTGTGAGACTGATGAGGAACGTCACTTTATCTACTTACTCGAAACTAGATTTTGCCATGTACGTATACGTTATACATAATGTGAAAGTGAAAAGAATCATTGAAATGCTGCTATAAAGAGATAAAGCAATTTAGCGAAACGAAAATCATTTGAATTGTTTTTCCTGGAGTGATAAAAAAACTCACTAAAAATACATTTTCTATATCTAAAGAACACCTAAAGAGGCTCGCTTGGAACCAAAAAGCTCTTCCTATGCGAATAAAGAAGTTAACAAAAGAACTTTCGTCTATATGTTTTTAAATTTAAATTTTTGATTTTTCTCACGACTTTAAATTGTTGCCAACATAATTCCTGTCTTTGGCGCCCAGCAGGCGGCGATACCAGAGGTGTTTAAATTTAAAACTATATAAGTTTCATCATAAACATGCTTACACCTACACTTCGCAAGCGGAACTTCATTACACTGTAAACGAAGAAACACGGCTACGGCACGACCACTGAAATGCAGTGCCACATAATTATTTCCAGAAAGCAGCGAGGAAATTAGTTCGCGAAACGTCCGACGCGTGGCGTCTCGCCCCGAGGTTCCACACTCGCGGGGGAACCCAAATTAAGCGGCCTCTGGTACTATAGTTGTACCTTTAATAATTAAGTCTGCAAAAGACGTCCCGGCTGATATACAATGCATAATAACGGTAATAACATGTATAATTCAGAGATTGCCAATGAAGCGCCAGGAAACTTATGACCTCAGCCGCCAGGGGCGACGGGTGCAGTGGGCTCGCGAAAGCAGCGCCGGTCGAGCGACAAATGTATGCGGCATAACGCTGAACTGGCGGGCGATTGGAGTTATGCAGTTTTGTTTTTATATCCAAACAATGGTCCAATTGTCCACTTCAAGGTCCAGTTGTTTCAAAGTCAACTTTGTTCTAACTTTCAAGGTTAACTAGATTCAAGGCCACCTATAAGAGAAAACTGCTGATATACATAATTTCTGTGCCAATTTAGACTAAGCCCAAATCGAAAAATTAATTTATCTATTAAGTTGTATAAAGAAAGTCCAAACCTTGATTCCCGGAATAAAGCGATTCTTAGAACGAGTTTTTTATATTCATTAATATATTATTGCATATCCACGACCGCTTACTGACTACCAGACACGACGTAAAAGAGACAACATTTTGGAAAACTTTGCAGCCAAATGATAAGTAATTACCTATCCAGGAATTAGCGCGCTTTGAAAATTTATTTGATTGAAATGTTTAATCCTTAGTTAAGACACTGCATAAAGTAATGGAGGAAAATAATTAGAGACGATCACTAAAGCGTAGTGACTTTGGACAAAACATTTACCCACCCCCTACCCTCGACCGTACCAAAGGCACGAATCCAGAGACAAGCGATGCACACGGCACGCCGCCATGCCGCCTAGCGTTCGGTTCGTCAACTACAAGTAATTCCAATTACGCTAATTGGATGTATCCTTCGCTGCTGTTCCGACCTCGCAGCGTTTGTTTATCCCGGCCCGCCAATGCTCGGGTGTTTTCGCAGCGGCATGCGGGCCCGGCACTGATAACAACCCCTAACAAAACAACCGCCCCGTCCCCCTCCCCCACCCCCTACCCCCTACCCCCTACCCCCTACCCCCTACCCACGCATCGAACGTTTCCACAACAAAGTGACGCCAAGGTAAACGCCGCTCTCCTAATGGATGCAAATACATACCGGGGGGAAAAAAAGGCAGACACAAGGCTGGTTTACTACAAACTTAGAAGTACGAGTTAGATGTAGCAGTAATTTTTGACATTTGTATATCAGGAAGCTTGTCTTCAACCAACTTAAAAACTTTAAACTTAACAACTTTGACTTAACGTCAGAAAAATGTTTCACTATGTCAAACTCATACGGCAAGTTAAAGTGAAAACTTAGTGGACAACCAATCACATTCATTTCGTGACCTCTTGAATGATTACCTCCCATACTTAAAAAAAGGGTAATGGCATTGTTGATTTTGTCACGATCGGCTTTTTACCGTAAAAAAATTAAATTATCATTGTAAACAAATCATTTAACGTAGGAATTAACGTAAGATATAAAGTTACTACTAAGCTTGTTGGAAACCAGCCTATATACACCATGTATATGTGCACGCTTGCAGACTAATATGGACCGGGAGAATTGGTTTGTTGGAACCACTTTGTATAATCGGTCGATGGGAATATCCAGGAGACATCGTGCTGGGTCGGGATTTGTGCGGGTGACCGTCACGCACAGGACCTCCTGACTCGTTTGGGATCGCAACATCTCAGTTAGAGCTTCGACCATTGCTAGCCGGGATACGCAACTAGCTCAACGCTGTATGTTTCCCATGCAACGTTAAAGTATAGGCCTTACCAGCTGTGATCATCGGTCAGATCATCTCTATAACCTTGATTATGTCATTATGTATTGCTATTTAAAAGATTAAATATTTACTAGTACATTCTAAATAAGTAAATTGAATTTTAGAAGTAGCTAAATAATCCCATTGTTTGTTTGTTTTAATGTTTATTCAATTTTAAGATAACGGAAAAACGCCAACATACATGTTGAACGCAGTAAGAGCTGGCACGGCATACTAGTTGCCTATCCCGTACCGGAGCAGTGAGAGCTTGGACGGCATACTAGTTGCCTATCCCGTACCGGAGCAGTGAGAGCTGGCACGGCATGCTTGTTGCCTATCCCGTACCGGAGCAGTGAGAGCTGGCACGGCATACTAGTTGCCTATCCCGTACCGGAGCAGTGAGAGCTGGCACGGCATACTAGTTGCCTATCACGTACCGGAGCAGTGAAACCTGGCACGGCATACTAGTTGCCTATCCCGTACCGGAGCAGTGAGAGCTGGCACGGCATACTAGTTGCCTATCCCGTACCGGAGCAGTGAGAGCTTGGACGGCATACTAGTTGCCTATCCCGTACCGGAGCAGTGAGAGCTGACACGGCATAGGTACTAGTTGCCTATCCCGTACCGGAGCAGTGAGAGCTGGCACGGCATACTAGTTGCCTATCCCGTACCGGAGCAGTGAGAGCTGGCACGGCATACTAGTTCCCTAAGCCGGACCGGAGCAGTGAGAGCTTGCACGGCATACTAGTTGCCTATCCCGTACCGGAGCAGTGATAGCTGGCACGGCATACTAGTTGCCTATCCCGTACCGGAGCAGTGAGAGCTGGCACGGCATACTAGTTGCCTATCACGTACCGGAGCAGTGAAACCTGGCACGGCATACTAGTTGCCTATCCCGTACCGGAGCAGTGAGAGCTGGCACGGCATACTAGTTCCCTAAGCCGGACCGGAGCAGTGAGAGCTTGCACGGCATACTAGTTGCCTATCCCGTACCGGAGCAGTGATAGCTGGCACGGCATACTAGTTGCCTATCCCGTACCGGAGCAGTGAGAGCTGGCACGGCATACTAGTTGCCTATCCCGTACCGGAGCAGTGAGAGCTGGCACGGCATACTAGTTGCCCATCCCGTACCGGAGCAGTGAGAGCTGGCACGGCATACTAGTTGCCTATCCCGTACCGGAGCAGTGAGAGCTGGCACGGCATACTAGTTGCCTATCCCGAACCGGAGCAGTGATCGAAGGTTAGAGCGTATGAAAGTAAGTACGGTCGTATGCATCGTAGGTACCTAAGCCAGGGGCATTGTGCGCTGTATTGTGATAAAGCGAATTATCTATATAGTTGCCCCGAATTTTCGGCAGAGGCACTGGAATGCTGATAACTGTGTCGCGTTGCGTTGCTTTCAGAGGCAGCAGAGTTAATTAATCAATCATCAATCGCCTTTATCGAATGCATAGCCGATGGAGCCACAGGTTATATTGTCAATGTGCAGTGCTTCGGTAAAATAACAACAACAACGAAAGCATTGAAAAATAAACACGCAATGCGGCTATTTTAAGGTATTATATTAAATTTGTAATTGTGGGCTCGCCTGTTAAACAAACAAATGCTGAAATGAAAATAAACAACGCAGTTGGTGTTGCGTTGAAGATGAGCGTAACGAGTTGTATAGTGAAAGATGATTGCGCGCTAATGTCACACACAAAGTCACTATCAAGTTATGAGGAATTTGAGAAAATAACATGCACTTTTAAATAAATTTCCGTAATATTGCTATTTTCGATTATTGCTTTTTGTCTGATTGTAATGGGAGGGGTATGGAGGATTTTTAAAAACGCTGGGGGTCTTAGTTGAGAACAAACGTAGACACCCTGAAAATTTCATTGTAATCGACGCAGCCGTTTGGTCCGTAGAGCGCGCAAACACACAAACAAACAAAGAAAAAAAACGCAAGTGTTTTTTTTAACCAGTATGGAAATTGAAGATTTCGCTTCGCTAGCTACGCTCATTAAAAAAAAATGCTTTTCTCGCTCCGGCTGTACAATTGGCGTCCGAGCGGGGGATTTTTTTTTTGTAATTTGGTCGAATGAATTTGGCCAGAAGGTGGCGTGCGTAGCGAAATCACCAATCTCACTACTGTTAAAAGAAAACTTTTGTGCGGTTTTTTTTGTATGTGTCTTTGCGCGCGCTCTATAGACCAAACGCCTGTTTCGATTGCGATGAAATTTTCAGGGTGTCTACTTTTGTTCCTAACTTATACCCCCTGCGTTTTTGAAGAAAATCCTCCATACTCCTTCCCTTAAAATCAGAAAAAAAAAGAGTAATTAAGAAAATTTGGAAAATACTGACATTTTTCTTAAAGTGCGTTTTTTTTTCTTCAAATTTTTCACAATTTCGAATATTGCTTTTCGAAACCATCGAAACCACATCGAAACACCACGACCCGCCGTTTACGACGTTCTGAATTCAACTTATCTGCTACAAACAGCTACGCTCATCATCAACGCGAACACTTTGGCAGAGTTACCTAGTATGCAATCAACGGGAATGCAATCCGGTGCGTAATGGCGCGGTGCCGTGCGTAATTCTCGGCTACGCACTTTGTGCAATATTGACGCGACTGCGTGCGGGTCGTTTAGAATTTTTAAATTGTGCGTATTGCCAATTAAAAGAGACTAAATTGATGTGTGCGTTCAGCGAGATGCGTGTGTTTTGCAGAAGCGTTGTTGCGTATGCAATGCGATTGTTTGTTTTTTGGCAGGTTGAAATTGTTTCATTTCGGCTGTGGTAATTACAACATTGCAAATAATGGAATGGAAGGAATCACACATTTAATTACCATTGGGCTAGTGCTTGATTATAAACAATAGCTGACTGGTTTATTTGCATCTCCGTTATTTGGTGGGGGGGGGGGGGGGGGGGGGCGACAACCAATATAATCACGATTACACATCTAGTTTCATATTAACGAATTTTGACATGTTTAATGGTATTGCAAACATAGTGAAAATATTTCTGGTTGAAGCGTTCGTACTGTGAGTTTTAGGAATAAAATATAATTTACATTTTCTTTCTTAAAATATTAGAGTAGTTTAAATCACAAAAACATATTGACAATAATCTCGTCCGACAAGAGAAGAAGAGTTGTCAATGTTATCGACAACAGGTCATTCATTAGGGCATCGGTTATCGTTTATCATACAGATTAATTTATCAAACCCGCTAATTTTAACCAGCGATTGGAACCGGAACCGGAGCCCAGAACCGTTTGGAACAGTTTGAAATGTGGAACCGTAACCGTCAAACCTAAATCAGGAAATGGTAAGAACTGGAACCGGAAACGAAACCGAAATTAAAAGTTACGGTTCTGTATCGGTTCCAAAAGGTTCGAAAAGAGTGATACATAGAGGGCGGTGATCCGACCGTCGAATTGTTTTGTGGTCACCACTTCCCACAGCCTTCTAGTAAAATTGGAGCCATCCCATCAGATCATCAATTCAGAAGGCCCTGGTCGTGTGCTCAGATAATATGAATTCAATGTTTTCTGATTTGATACCAGACCGGTTAATCGATGATAATTGGGGATAGTCATCAAGCCAGCGTCAGCCTTGACAGCGGGCAGTCCCATACCGCGTGTTACATAAGAGCCTTAAATGATTCCAGAAGGCGCTTCTACTCGAGTTCGAGCTCGATTTTTGTAGAATGGTCATTACGTCTTCTTAGGAAGGACAAGTAGTGAATGGAGCAAGCAGTGTTGGATGGTAGCTCGTGGTGAGATGTTGCTAACATTTAAAGAGCTCATTTTATCTTGTGGCTTGCTCTAAGTTTAAACGTTAGTGCTGGTTGTGAAACGAAATTACTTGCAGACATTTTTTTCTGTATTATCGACGTGATTTGATTAGGTTGGTGTCAGAGTGCGCTGAAGTTGACCGACTGTTGTCTGTTACGTCACATTTTGGCGCCAATCAGCTGGGTCTTGTTATTCAAAGCTTATCGGATCAAGATTGAAGGTATGGTATAAAGTTTGGTACTTAAAAACAATTTGTTACCACTCTGTCTCCTCCTCTCTCCCTTTCTGATTTTGGCATCCTGAAACTATTTTAGCGGACAATTTGACTTCGAAACAATGTGCTGGCGCCTAGCTGTAACACAGGTATGGTTGGTGTGCATTTTTTTTGGCACATTTTGTGACAAATTGATGCTTAACTGGTTTATCAAAACTAGATTGCGACCGATCAATGGTCATCCCTTGCCACCATGTGCTCATCCACGTGGTCGGTACCTGGCCTGCCTATGCTCTTTTCAAACAAACCTTTCTGAGCATATAGCCTGAAATCCTAATAGACGGATTTCCGAGTCCAGAGGTGTACATACATCATTTTTTAACTCCATAAGCAATGTGCCAAACAAGTCAAACTCTTTAAGTTGTCTTTTCCACTTGACTTCCAAATTGAGTGGACTTGAAATACAGTCCATTAACGTTTTTAATAACGAATTCGCAATGCTAAGTTGTGAAATTAAAGTACCTCGAGTTTAAAAATAGACGGAGAGCGATTATAGAACACTGCACTAACTGCATTGCAAAGCATGCACCTAACGGCATTATGAATCCAATGGCCATCCATCATCAACGGCATCCAATAACGCGCGCAAGAACCCCACAGCTGCAACACCCATAAAGGAGCTGCGACGCGCACTGCATTCGCGTATACTCCTTCCACCACTGGAGATGGCGATCGACCGCTTAATTTGAGGACGCCGTTGTGGCTGACCCCCCGCGCGACGCGACCACGTCGGGATTATCGCTCGAGATTGGACTCTTGAAACGCAATAAGACGCCGGCGACGACCCTCCGTCCGGCCGCCGCACACCGGCACTATTCCACCGCGGCGCGCGGTTCGGGAGACCCAATACAATTCACACGAGGTGGCGAATTGACGCGGCAATAACTTCGAGGGGTCCACTTGGACTGCTGCAATATAGCGCCACCGTACGGCGGTGGCGCCGTACGGTTTCATAAAGAAAATATGAGATGAAAAACACACAGAAACCATATATGCCGTGTATGTGTACATCTGTATACACATATATGTATTCGTGAAAACAGGAAGCTAGGAAAATCTTCAACGTTATGTATCGTATAGCTGTGTTTTATGGGGGAGCCGTGAGAGCATAGCTTGATTTAGGAAGTGGTATGATTTAGAAAGGAGTCCAGCACGCCAAGAAACTGCCGCGCTATTGGGTTAGCTTTTTCGCTCTCCGACAAGCGAAACAAATGATACGTTTTCTGTGGCCGTAAGTCGCTCGAGCTTTGGTGTGTGTGTTTGTGTGTGTATAGTTGAGACAGAGGCGTTGATAAATCAAAGGCGGTTGATTGGAGGCGGAAGTTTCGGGGATTTCTGCGATGTCCGTGCCGCGCTGCAGAGGCGAACGTTTAACGAAGATTTGTGCGTGCCTCGCACGAGATTCTGGAGGACTCTGCCGACTGAGAGCTAGCGTTGTTGGCCGCGAGTGGCATGCGCACTTTGCGGGCGCTGGATTTGGCGGCGAGGGCAGTCTGGGAGTGATGAGGCGAACATTCGTATTTATTACATAGAAACCCTCGGGTCTTATTCGACATCGTCGCTTCTATCAAAGTCATTTCTCAGCCCCAAGAAAAATAAATTACAGCTTTTGTAACGATAGGAAAGGTTGTTGAACAACCAGTTGGTTCAAGTCCAGGCAAGTCAGATTTTACACGTCAGAATGTTTGCTAGTTTTAACATGGACAAATCCACTTATGTGCATGCTGACTATTTTATAAGTTTCAGCTGTTCTTATCACAAACAATGAAACTATGACGACCATTGTTGGAATTTACAAACTCGAACATAACATGTAAAGTTAAACAGGACGCCAATAGGACGAAGAATTGACACAAAGAATGCTCCAGGCAGGGCTCAGGTTTAGGTAAAAGTATGCTACAATTTAATATTAAGACCCGGTTTTTCAAAGGCACGTTAAATACCTAATGGTTTGTTAACTTGTTATTTTCTTAGCAACGTCCAATCAGAGCCCTTATTTTTCTTGCTAATGGACCGTTAAGTCTTAACGGGATACTGAAATACCGGCACTCTGTCTCATTTGAAATATTGATATTTAATTTTACACTATTTGCAACTACAAATAATTAATGTATCTCCACAGAAAATGGGGATTTCCATTATACCTATTTTGATTAATATCTAGGCTGTACTTTGAAAATCCATTTAGACTGGATTCCTTTTCTGCTTTGTGATTTTCATTTCATCTCCATTGATATGAGTTAACTGTGCGATCTAATGTGAGGACATAACTGCAAGGCCGGCGTAATAAGAATTGGAACTCGATGCTGGTGGCACGTTTTTAATAACAGTTTCGAGTGCAGCTATACCAACCACTTCGCGCGTCCACCCTGCTCTCTGGGCGGCGAGCGCTGCAACTAATTGGACCGGGCGCCCAACCACGGTCTATTTTGGCCGCGCGACGCGCGCTCATCTGTCCGCGGCGTGCACTCAAGTTGCGCGCGCAGCCGCCGGACGGGGGTGACGTCAGCGTCCTCGTCGGGACTCGATTTGGCTCGTGGACGCGCGCTCTGAGGGGCCGTGCCCGTGCCAAATCGAGCAGTGACGAGTGCTGCTGGCTTCAGTCGCACCGGAATGAATTAAAATTCTCACTTGGATCTATCATTTATGAGATGCTAATTTAAAAAAAAAATTTAAGTTCATACCCCCTTTTCACAGCCTTCTTGCAAGATTCGAGCTCGATTCGGGCCATTGGAAACATGTCCGTATACATATAGAAGGCCCTGGCAGTGTGCTCGGATAAAAATTAGCCTTTGCCAAGACGCTGCGCCGTTAAAATGCAGGGTTTCTTGTTATTATGAGCAGGTATTAAATTGCAGACTGTATAGAAGATACTTTCCACCAAATGCTCTGCCAGAAAGTTTGAAATCACTGAATGTTTAGCCGTGATTTTTGTGCAAAGTAGATATCTCTATCGATCGTGAAAAGGAACGATTCATAAAGAGCAAACCTAATTTTTCGTCGAGGCTCCTATTCCGTTGTGGTTAAAATGACACCAATGTAATTGATTATCCCGCAATCTGTCGATTTAAACGCGACCCCTTACTCGACAACAGCAGCCAACTGCCAACCTTGTCCTGTCCAACGCCTTCGTCGATCTCGCCACGGCACCCGGCGATATACCTGTAACATAACCTGCGTCCGGATCCGCATCTGTTTCCGGCTCGGATAGCCGTATGGCACGGATTTGGTCACGAAAATATGAAAATCTGTCATCTATACCGTATACCATAAAGGCCATAGATCATGGTCTATGTCTATACCATGGGGGCGATTGTGTAACTTTGTGGTTTCAAAACCATTCGTTTTCAATATCACTGCCTATATGGTTTAACACGGGCAGTGATTTGAAATCGAGTGGTTTCGAGCTAAATCGAACGAAATAAAGTTACACAAGCGCACCCCATGACTACGTTGCCTGAGGTCTCTTGGATAAGTTTCTTGTCGATCTGCTTCATTGCGTTTCCGCTTGTGAAGATATGGTTTCTTTGATGCATTTTATGCGTAACTCTGCGTTATGACTGTATCAGGCAAAAAAATACCTATACAGAACAGGACCTCTTTTCTGTAACTTTTTCCAAGTTATATGACAAGAAATGAGAGTGACAACTCCAAGGTCACCTATGTTATCATATGGAGCATATGAAGGTTCTCACTCTCATTTCATCTCACATTTGAAGTTACAGAATAGAGGTCCAGCTCGTTTCATTTGCGCTGTTCGGACCGATATGACGTGTGTTTGCTCTGGCAGAAGATTTGAACAAGAACTTCACCTTTAACCCAAAGCCACGAGGCCTTGGCAAAGTTGGTGGATAATATCATTATGAACGGCCTTTCTGATAATTTATACGAAATTGGCTATAACATATATATAGCGAATATAGCGAAATGCCGCATAAGGCCGAGGCAAACACGTGTTCACCGGGGTGCCT
Organism: Nemoura dubitans; assembly: GCA_921293005.1. Classification (NCBI taxonomy): domain Eukaryota; kingdom Metazoa; phylum Arthropoda; class Insecta; order Plecoptera; family Nemouridae; genus Nemoura; species Nemoura dubitans. The sequence continues at coordinate 4,439,140 of OV121074.1, forward strand.
TCCCCGAAGCACGCAAGATCGATGCCCGACGGGGAGTCTGACCGCCAAGACGAGAGGCCGGGCACGCCGGGAGTGTTTCCCGACCAATCAATCAACCTGTGCGCGCGGATCACGGCAGATAATCTGGCCGCCTCCCGTCCCCCCCCCCCCCCCCCCCACGCCGACGGCTGCCCTCGAAGGGAGGCCGCTACCCGTCCTCCACGAGCCGACGCGGCCTCGATGTGGATGCAGATCGTGCCGAGGGCCGAGACGGTCGGCCTAGCGGAGAGAGTTCGGACACGAGGCGGGAACGGCCGGGAAGAGTGCTTGGTCTGGAGGGTGGCAGCTATCACTTCGAGATAATGCCCAGCGATCGGAGTTTTAAGTGCTCAAATAATTACAATTAACAGAAACGAATCTCTAATTTAGAACATATTTTGCCGCTCATGGTTTATACCGTATCTATACAGAAACTCTGATATCCACGTTCTCCTTTTGAGACATTAAAAAAAATGTGCTGTAAAAATAAATAATCCATCAAGAATCATGGGTAGTTTTCAGGCTTGATATAAACTTATGCCACACAAATACGTGGTAAAAATCCGATCCCAATTCTCATCCCCCGCCATATAGTCTTTGATTCTCAATCAACTCCCATTTATTGGGAAAATGTCAGAAATCAACATCGGACGTAAAGAAAAAGTGAGCTCTGTCGACCGCGTTTCATCCCTGTCGCCGCTTTCCAGTCCGCGTTGGCTCGGATTCTCAGCCCCCCCCCCCCCCCCCCCCCCAACTCCAACCCCGGTTCATTCCGGTCCATGTGCCGGTGTTCTCCCGAGCCAGCGCCCTGTCGAGGGCACGAACTGCGAAATCTGGCGGGCGGCGTGGCTCAATAATTCATGTCGGTCTTCTCACACGCTCGCGGAGGGCACGCACAGTGCGTAATGAATAAGTGATGGTCTCGGCAGGCGGCGAGGGGTATACGGGGGGGGGGGGGCGGGGGGGATCGAACCGAGACGCCGGGATGCGTGGGCCTATCGGGAAATGATCAGCGAGTGTCTGCTGATCGCGTTTTAAGTGAGGTCGCCGCAGCCGAGCGGCACGGAGGCCGCGGTTCGATTCCGGAGAGTGTATGACCTGGAAGTCGTGATCTTTGGTTCTCTTCGAACGTCTTGGTTAAGCGACATAACGACGGGTCTGGTTTTGGATGGGTGACCGTCGTTTCTACATTAGACTGCCATGGCAAATACCGCCATGGTTGCGTGGTCAGGAGTATAGGGTTCGAGGAAAAGTGGACTACTTTGAGAGCTCGAGAGGGCATCCTTGATTTTCCCGAGATTTGGTGCAATAAATCCTCACAACCAATGAACGACTACACAGTTCCAGAGTCAATCACTTATGAGGGCAAATTATTGCCATAAGAAGAGCATTGCGATAATTTGCCCACATAAATGGCTCTGAAACTGTTGTCAGCCATTGCCAATCAAGTCGGCAGTGTTTTGAGTTTTATAGCCGGTACACACTACGCTTTTTTCACGCTTTCGAGCCCGTGGGCTGGGCCCGTCCGAGCCCGTCGAAGCCCGAAACGCTCAGAGAGGCCGAGAACGAGACGGATTCGCAATACACACTACGCTTTATAATCCGACGGACTGCAGCCCACGGGCTCGAAAGCGTAGTGTGTACCGGCTATTCTCTGACTCACCGTGTTTATTGTCAAATCCATTGAAAGCCATAGGAAATGTAAATTAACACCTAACAGAACTCAACGAGAAGTAACAGACATAAAAGATTGCAGTGAGAAAAGGGTGCTCAGGTGGTCACTTGATACACACTTTATTTTATAACAAGACATCACAATTTGCATTTATCACTCCTTAATCGAAATGTCTACGAAACTGCATGAAACTATAGACTGCACTTATGTTTTCGGAGAGATTACTGTTCCGGATAATGTGCAAAAAAACTTTGGGCCTCGTGCAAGATACGGTGTCATGGAGCGGACAGGTACTTTTTAGAGACAACAACACCTTTTCAAATTCTTTACGCCATGAACAAGGGATGGTGCTCGCTATTCATGCTGTCTTGGACATTGTGTTACAAAGGCGCGCTTTAGAAATACAATCATAAATATCCATCAGAGGCAGACCTACACATTCGGGCATTTCTTAGCTAGCACCCTCCCGCCAAGAGTCTCTTTACCTAGCAATGTGAGCCCCGATTTTTGGGCACAAGCATTGTCGAGCTAGCCTAGAGCAAAAGAAAGACACTCTCTGCTCATCCTCGTTCGTGGACAGACGTGTCGGCCAGGTTCATCGAAAATGTAAGTCTTGTTTATATTTTATGCTTGGTGTAATTTTAGAATTTTTGCTTTTAATAAACATATCTCAGTTCACCGAATTCTCATCACTTACAGACTTTTCACAAAGTCGCCCACGTTGCATACATCATTCTGCACATCATGTCTATACCGAATTCTAAATTATCCCTTCAGGATACAGGGACCAGATACCTCAACCTCTGGCGGTGGCAGGCGGTAAAACGCTACCCGGCCCACAATCCCACAACGTGAGAATGTGGTCCACATCAACGGTAAAACGCCCACGCTTGGCGGGGCGCGGAGTAGATGCAGTGCGGCAACGAAAGGCGGCGAGTGATAAACAAAACATCCGCTCGTCTTGATCTGCCAAACCGTGCCAAGTTCGAGTCGAATCTGTGCCAAGTCCAGTTACCCCCCCCCCCCCCCCGGCCGTAACCAACCCACCACGTCTCCCGCAATGTAATCACCGCTTCCCTTAAAAAACGGCAAGACAATGCAACGGCAGTACGGCATGTTGAGTTTTAAATTAGATCGTTTTCGTGGCCAAGTTAAAATATTATTTTTGTCAACGTATTGTTTGAAAACATATTAGTAAACGCTGGCATCATCGTCGAATCGGTAAATTTGTGGAGTCTCTGTGTCATGCTCGAATGCAGTCCAATCCCCAATGCAGTTGCTAAAATCTATAGGTGCTAGTGAACGGCAATTCTATACTCGAGTCTCTTTATTATCTTAGTTGCCAATTTCTAAAGCATTTTCAGAAGATTGGTTACGAGTTATACGAGCGAAACGGATCGTTGCGAAAAAGCTGTGTCGAATGTAAATTCAAAACATTGTGCACTTCGTTGTTGCGTCAGCTGGTGCCGTATATAGAGAAGAGAGTTTGCGTTTTGTTTTATTTCTTCGGATAACAAAAGGATTCATTACAATGGAAATTGTATCAAGTGTTCTATAGTTGCATCAAACTTCCTGCGGAGATCGGCATTTGCCACACTCTTTTGCCCACATGGATGTTTGGTGTGGTGGAAAGAGGGTGGGGGGGGGAGGGGGGTTCTGAACACCCAAATGCAACGCATCTCTGCATATAAAATGTTGAAGTATTTTGCATTTCCGTGACAGCGTTATTGATTATTTTTGCAATTACACTTGAAGTTAAGTTGCCCACAGTCAAACCCATTGCTGAGTGCAATTTACCAAAGATAAGTGGTTTTCAAACTTATTGAATCCATGACTCCCTTAACAAGAGAACGAATTTTCACGGCTTCCTAGTGCACTAATATCACGAGTTAAATAAATTTCTAGATATCTGTCATTTGACAAGACAAGGATTACTATGTACAGAAATATTGTGATGCGTGGAATCTTTTCAAACTGATGAAACGTCCCGTGTATATAAACTGCAGTGACGCTATTGGCTTGCGACAAGGTGGTCAGAAGTGATGAAGCTGTAAGCCGATAGACACGTAGCCGATTGTAGGGACAGACGAGGTTCGAACAATGGGAACCAGTGATTCGTATCGGAGAGAGTCCGCCTCCGACCGGTCACCGGCAGAGTCGACCGCGACGCGGACGACGACTACGGAGGATGCGGAGGATGCGGAGGATGCGGAGGATTCATCGGTCAAGTCCGGCAACCCGCGACCGACGAAGCGTGTCGAAGCAATCGACTGTCAACTCGGTGTATGAAGTTCAATGAAGTTGACTCTGGAAATCTGCACCTCAAACGTCAAGGCATCGCCATTTTGATCGTGTCATTTCGCTTTCATTGTCCCCTCGCATCACTCTTTCCTATAGAGAATCTAACCACAATCAAAAGATGATCGCAACTTTTCTGAGAGGAAATTTTACTCTATACTCATAAATGGTTGGATCCGAATTCCGAAGGGATGATAGCTAATTATACTACATGTATACCTAGATATACGTTTTCAGTTACATTGTGGTACTGTATCAAATGGTAGCTCAAACTGCCGGTCAGCTCCGCGATTCCGATCGGTTTCCTCCCTATATCAACACGGAGCGAAACGCCTGATTGGCTATTACAACGTCACCCGTCCCTTTGTTCAGAGTCCAGACAAACACCGAATCGGATAGGGAAGTGGAGGTTTCATTCCGGTTCTGAGGTGCCCCGGTTAAATGAGAGTACATAGCTTTTATACCGCATTTTCGATGAGTCACGACAGTACAATAGTCTCGCCCCGTCTCAAAATTGGTAGCCCTGCCAGAAATGCAGGAATAGACGCCTCCGATCTGTGAACGTGTTGTGCTTGGGAGTGTGGAATCAGAGGCGTCACGCCGCTCACGTACGTACGTACGTACTTGCATTTGTTTGTTTGACGACCAAAAAGAAAATATCAGCACAGCGAAACTAATTTTAGCGCAATGAGACCTTCTGCTCCGTAACAAACAAGAAAAACAAACACTGCGCTCGCCAATTTCCACGATAACCGAGATTGGAATCCACCCGCGTACCCACCCAACACTTAACGACCACCGTGCGCATATTATATCCACGCATCCCTCACGCAATCAGTGCACTTGTTGCGTACCGAGCCCTCACAACGCCCCCCACCCCTCGAGAGACGTACGTAGGGCGTCGCGCGAGGACCGGATACGCACGACGCAGGTGACGCCGCCTCCACCCCGTCGTCGCTCATAGCGAGCGATGCGAGCGAGCGAGAGACAAAAGACCCGTCGACGCTTCCGGTCTCTCCGCGGATGCACACGCGTCCCTCGGGGTGGGTGGTGGGGGGGGGGGGGGGGGCGACACCCGACACTCGCGTGCCGCTGAGCATGACGCCGCGAGGCTCGGGTGGCCGCCGTCGAGCGCTAACTGCCGTGACTGCGTGCGGCGCGGGCAGACGACTTGCCAGCCAGCGTGTTATACCTGAGAGAGGTGAACGACGCACGAAGACTTGAAGCCAGTGTTTGAAGTCGTTCTGTTGGCGGCCTTTGAACTGGACGTCACGTCACGCCTTGCTCGACAACGATCACGTGTTAAAAGCGTGCGCTTCCCTTTTCTTCACTCGCCTTTTACAATCGCATTTCGAGTAGAACAACACATCACGTGACTGTTCTTGTTCTTGTTGCTTTGGACGACTAAAGTTCATACATCAGTTCAGTACATTTATATGGGCAAATAGCATTGCCATAAAGGCCATATTCCACCAGGATTTCAACCTGCCGATCCATGGCTCTCTAAATGGTTTTGTTCTATCGGCGGTGATAGTAAACTAGCGGTAAGAAGGCCAAGGATCAGCAGGCTTCAACCCTAGTGGAATATGGACTTAAGAAATTGCCATAGGAAATTGCCATAAGCCATTAAATTGGCGTTCACGTTGGATTGATCGAATTGGGTCGCATGTTTCCGCTGGGAAAACTGGTGTCAGTCGCAGCCGGCTGGCAAATCTTGGCCACCAATGCCCTAGCAGCTCTGGAGGACACGATTTTCCGGGCGATCGGCTAGGGAGACGTCGCAGTCTTCAGATGCATAGGAGCCAGAAAACCGCACCCCTGTCGCGGAATTTGCAACCCTGTCGGGGGAATTTTCTAAAAGTGCCTAAAATGGCCTAAAATGGCACTTTTAGAAAATTCCCCCAGCTGAAAGTTTAAAAAAAACTACGAAAAAAAATAGTATCCGCCATTCAGCAGCTCTTTCACAACACGTGTATTTTTTTTTCAACATTTTTGTAAATAATTTGTAGCCAGGAGACGTTCCCTATGAATGTGAAATTTATGCGAAAATCGACCAAAACGACAACCGTTTACTTCTCTCTTTAAACCATGAAGATTGGTTTTCCCTCTTGGGGTGGAGCGAAGCCTAAAGCTACACCACATTACGTCATCTAAGTCTTTGCCTAAAGTCGTATCTTTGGGCCGGATCATAGCGGCAATGCTGGGATGCCGTGCATCGATGTCACCCTCACGATGGACTCATCTTTCACGATTTTTACCTTCTGGTTTCGCTATAACGACTGCACGGATTGGTGGAGCCATGCCTCCCAATCCCATGGTGTGCAAGAGTTGTCCTATTTCGGCTTCAGGTAATCACACCACCTTTCTAAGCCATTCATACATCTATAGGTACACCATGTTCCATGGTATAATGCGTTCGCTAATTACCGCTCAAAACCACTTGAGATTTTCGGGTAGGAAGTCATGTTCCAACCCTTGTAAGCTCTGCTAAGCTCTCTGGTGATTTAAGATGATTCGATTATTGATCTGATGATTTTGATGATGTTATTAATTAAGAGTGCTGCTCTCGGTTAATCCTTTCACCCCCACCCCCACAGAAAAGTTGAATGCAGAGGTCCACGGGGGAGGAGAAATAAACCCCTAAAAATAATCCAATCTTTAATTTTAAAATATCAGTTGATGAAGGAAGAGTATATCTTTGAGCCTTGGTATTTCTTAATTTGATTTTTACAAAAATTTATATGGTACACATTTTCAAAAAGAGCCTAAATGAGCTCTAAACATCGATTGTAAATCAATATTCATTCGTTCTGTATTGGAAAAGCGCGTAGCAAGGCTCAAGCGCGCACACTTTCGCTATGCACAGTTTTTTTTCCAGAATTTTTGGAGCAAATTTAGACCCTCTTTTTTCACGCCCCGTAAGGGTCTGCACCAGTAAATATTAGTGATCACCCTCTACCGGAATGTCAACAAGAGTCATTTTGTTGCATGTTTTGACTTGTGTTGATTAGCGGATGTGGAGGATTATAGCCGAGCCAGAAGCAGCGCAAATGTTTATGATCACTCAGGATTATTGTTTATGACCCAAGTTTTTTTATATTTCACTAACCAATAGAAATTTTACAGTCTCTATTGGTCATTATCATTTTTCGTAAGGAACCTCTGTCTCTTGAAATCGAACATAACAATAGAGTAATTCATGTTAGACAGCGCTGATGTACGAAACAATATTTATAATGTGTTCGAAAAATTGGGAATGAAATTAATTTTATTGTGTAACTTGGATTTCTGGAAGAGGGATGAATCATGGTAGGTACATTGAATATAATATTATAATATTGTCTGTGGTTTATTAGAGAAATGGTCGGAACGTTTCATTTCGATGGATTATTCTCGCACGACAGAAATATTTACTATCGCTTCATCGGATCTAGCAAAGCAGCACGTGTTTGCAATTAGCATCCTTTCACAGCAGAAAAATGTTGCAGGTAACGTTGCCATGCTTGGGACTTTAGGTTGTTGCACATAATTGAAGGGTTGTCTGGCAGTAAAAATATGGAATGTTTGGAAACATCTATGCCCCCCCCCCCCCCCCCCATGCTAACGTGATCTTTTGGTGGTTGTGAGTTTGGCGAAACCACGAAAAAAGAAGTGAACATTCAGTCGACAGAGTGACATCTACTTGACAGGTGCACTGGTCGTGCTGCATACTATTCCAACACACAGTGTGTTACCGAGTGTGATATTCAGTGTGTAATCGCCAATTCGCCGACGAAAAGCGACGCGAAAGAAATTGCCGGAGCCAATCCGTCATCTCGCATTTTGTTCGTCGCGACATTCGAGTGCATTTCCGTTGTTTTATGATGAAGTTTTTGTTTATTTTCACTCTTTTAAATTTTATTGACTGTGACTGTTTTTCAATTGTAACCAATACGCAAGGTGTCTAAATACTTCCGTGGCAAGCGACACATACCGACTTTAGGTATATCTACTATCTAGTATAATAGATCACGTCCAAACAAACTAAAATTCATCCCAGAAAATAGTTAAAAAAAAAAGCGATCGACGGTGCTTTTTACAAAGACTCCGATGGTAGCAATGAAACTATACGCTTACAGAAATCGATCGATTTCTTTCATCGACATGTACTTATCTGATAATTTTAGTTCTTAGAATTCATGAAGTGCTGTTTACAATCAACATCAAATAAGATTAGACCAGATTAAAAAAGAAATTGTGCGGGAAGTTTTGCTGTGGTCTAAATGACCCACAGAATCGCCATTTGGCTTGCGAAAACTTTGATTCAACATCGATCATAATCAGCTATCAAAATCGAACCCTATCGTGTCAATTCTAACTCAATATACAAGAATTTATCGTTTCTTTACGTCTAATGGTACGTGTTTATGCTTATCACGATTCACGGAATATTTTAATTGCATTAATCTCGGAGATGTTGATTCTTTCTGTGCTCGCACTTGCAAAGATTGTGCTTGTTCTTATCATAAGCTGTGATAAGCGGATTATATTAGAAGAGGACTCTTAATGCTGTATAAAAGATGTCTTTGCGGCGACCGCCGCTATGAATTGTGTTCTCTTCGAGAGTGACAACTGGCGGATCTCCTTGCAAATAGCTGCGTTGTCACTTTCGTCCCTCTTGTGTGCCTGATTACTGGCAATGAAGGGGTTTCCCCGAAAATTGCCAACACAAGGCTGTGAAAGGGACAGATTTGGTGCAAATTCTTGTCACATATCAAGATACATATTATCTGTGTTAACAATGGCACTGTCCAAAGCCCTGGTTTTGACCAGTAATTCGTGAATGAACGATATACGTGTTAACAATCAACTAGGTATAACATGTACCTACTGAAGCTTTAATTACACTAAGTAACCTCCAAGTGCAATTTAATTTGTTACGGCAAGTCAATCAGACCATTATTTACCTGTAAACACCAGTGCATTACTAACTATTTGAAAAATATTTTGAGAAACTCATGACAGAGATCGGTAAATGCATCTTATTGGTTTGCCACCACTAAATTTTCTTTGAAATTTGTCACAGACTTACAGTCGTACATGTCACCTAACCAATTCTGCAACTGCATTACTTATTACTGCTCAGAACTGATTGGAAATAGTCAAATTTTCACATTGTTTCATGGCATCTTATATTATATTCATCGTATAGCCAATAAGATGTCAAATTTTTGCCCGAATTCTGCCAAAAAGCTCTTCTTCCAACTTACTGACAATGCTACTACTATACTGTCAGTACTTCAATCCTTGTACCAGAGTGCATGCTATACATATACGTCCTGAAATATTTGCAAACTATGGAGTGGTTAATTGAGTCAGTTTCCATAATTGCCACGCACTTCGCGGCAACGAAGATGCGTGCGCGTATGACGTCTAAGCACGCATGTTGCAAAGTGCGTAAGGGGCCATGGATGGGGGGGGGGGGGCGGTTAATAGGCCTAATTCGGCGACTTGTCGGCACTGATAGCAGGATGTGCGCAGTTTATGCGTGCGCCTTGTATATACTTGCTTGGCGCATCATAACATTATAATATATAGAGACCTTGCGAGCTTAGCTGGAGTTATAGTAATTTCATTAATAACCTACAGAAGCGAGCGAGATTTTAGAGGTTATATTATATAGTGTGATGCCGTCGGTTGCGTGCTAGTTGCTATAGAGATCGAGAGAATGTTCTGATAGGCGTGTAGTGCTGTGGCGTAAAATAACTCGATTCACAATGAGTCGGGCTTGGAGTTGCTGCTCCCGACAGCGCGACTGGCTTCCCCGAGGTAATGGCCAAGGATGCATGTTTGCTCCTGCCTTCTCATGTTTATGTAAACAGCATGTGCGCAAGTAGTTTATGCTCAATTTCTGGCTTCAGAGTTTGGATAAACTGTTTAACAAGACTTGAATCAGATTTCAAAATATTTGAATCAGATTTCAAAATATTTGCTTTGCAATCACGCATTGAATTTCCGTTGCAACTTTGACTTTTGGCATTCGTTTTTGGGCCTCTTTTCTGAGCTCCAGTCCATTGTTAATTGAAATTACATCATGTATGGGGTCTGTCTGTACACATATTATGGCTGTGGTTAGTGCCCTCTGATGATAGTTCTTCCTCTTCGTTAGTTTTAGAACTGTGACAATTTTCAACGCTTGTCAAACAATAAATGTTTTAGGCAAGGGCATGCACAATATAAGGATGCAATGAAAATGTATTATAATAAGTGAATAAATAAATAAATAGGAAAAACAAAAATAAATACATAAATGGGAATAGGGCAACATGTCCATTTTACCGTAGCAATTTAAAGGCTTGAAGTTTATAGATGTATACCCTGCGAGTATTTATTTTTTATCCGAAGGTTTAATTATCGCGGTGCGCGCAAGTAAAAACACTAATTAATGCTTGCACTTAAAGTGCTATTAATTGATCAATTACCGGAGAGAAATGTTTTGTGGGTATTCAGAGCAGTTAGTGAAAGAAAATGTGTATACGCATACTGCAATGTGAGACAGTTTTAATTAATTGTGCACGTCAGCTGTATCCAATAACTAGTCGAAATCCTGACCTACTGTGCAATTCCGTTTCAAAGCTATAGTACGTCTCAGGTTCTTTTCGCAGCGCCCCGGGACATTGGGCAGGTACTGCAACTTTGCACAGCCATTGCTAAAGGTAGCAGAGGTTCGCTGCCAGCTCCACCAAAATGGTTCGGGATAAAGGGGCTGCTACCTGTTTCGCAATCAATTTGAACGTTTTTACTAAAGGTAATTCACACTGATTATGTGACGTTAAATGCGAAGAATTATTAATCCCGGCAAAAAAATAGTCGGTACATGACTTTGAAATTTAAAAATCGAAGCAGAATTAAGATTTCGTACATCACTAGGAATAGAATTTTGACGACTGACCACTCAGTTTTATGATCGTTCATAAGATTTGTAAAGGTATGTCATGGTATTATGTTTAATGACCAGGCAGCAATGACCGCACCGCACCGATTACTGATTAGAAAACAAGCTATCGAGACCGACATCGGCCAACTCTACACAATGGGAGAGCAGGGGTGTGCAAAACGAGGGTTCTCGCGGAAATATAAAAAACGCTCTGTGGACTTCCGAACCTGAGACGTTGAATTTATATGTTGAATTTATAGCTAGCACAAATATCAGAATAAGAAATCACAGATCATATAATGTTTATACAGTGTTCTGAAATATGGCTGTACAGGAATCAACACATGCCCATATGCATTAGACACAAGCAAAAAGCACCGGAATGAACAAACCTCGATGTTTAATCAAAACGTTTCGCTTTTTAATTTAATCAACGCCGCCATTCTCGGCGTGTTTCCGGGTATTTCGTCGGATTGCTCGCGACTCGCCGGGCTTTCGACCGAGAGGACGACGTCGCCCGTCGGTTCATGCCCCGGCGCACACACACACACACAGAACACATCAAAGGGAATTTACTCTCGGGTAAATAATTAATAAATTCCACGCATTCAGGGGGCGGTCGCTCGCGCTCGCATTCCGGCAGAAATTTTCCAATCAGCCGTGCTACTGAAAGATTCATCCGACAGCTAGAGGTCTCTGGCGTCGCGTATTTCCACGTTATATAGCAGTGCGCCGCGCACGGGACGGGGATGGAATACGACGTGTCCAATTGGCCGACTAACGCCCTCCTGTATATTATTATCTTCGCCACGAACTTTTCTGAATGAAGCTGTTCCCCTTAGCGCAATTGTATAGAAGAAAATAGGGTATTATCTTTGTTTTATGGGCGGAGGGATGCCTTGTTCGCCCACGAAGGAAAAAAGCACGGAGAAAATCAAAAAAAATTGTCACCATTCGTACTTCTGTTGGTCCAAAGTATTGTGGTAGATAATTACGCAATATAACTATAATATAACAACTGACTATGATTTTTCGTTCGCTAGTTATTTGCTGGAATTTAGTTGCATCCTTCTGCAACTATAAGCTGCAAATTTTGGCTGCCACTGTCAGTCTTTTCTCGCAGTTTCTGCCATGTTCTGTCATTATCTATCACTTTCTGGAATTTTCTGTCATTATCTATTACTTTCTGGAATTTTCTGGCATTTTCTGTCATTATCTGTCACTTTCTGGCATCATCTTGCATTTTCTATCACTTTGCCACTTCAAAAGTATGCTCTAGATGAAACGAGCGACAATTTTGGCAGTGTGGCAGCTTGTGGCAGCTCGCGGCAGCTTGCGGCAGCTTGCGGCAGCTTGTGGCAGCTTGTGGCGGCTTGTGGCAGCTTGTGGAAGCTTGTGGCAGCTTGCGGCGGCTTGTGGAAGCTTGTGGAAGCTTGTGGCAGCTTGCGGCAGCTTGTGGAAGCTTGTGGAAGCTTGTGGAAGCTTGTGGAAGCTTGTGGAAGCTTGTGGAAGCTTGTGGCGGCTTGCGGCAGCTTGCGGCAGCTTGCGGCAGCTTGTGGCAGCTTGTGGCAGCTTGCGGCAGCTTGTGGCAGCTTGTGGAAGCTTGTGGAAGCTTGTGGCAGCTTGTGGCAGCTTGCGGCAGCTTGTGGCGGCTTGTGGCAGCTTGTGGAAGCTTATGGAAGCTTGTGGCAGCTTGTGGAAGCTTGTGGCAGCTTGTGGCAGCTTGTGGCAGCTTGTGGCAGCTTGTGGAAGCTTGTGGCAGCTTGTGGAAGCTTGTGGAAGCTTGTGGCAGCTTGTGGCAGCTTGCGGCAGCTTGTGGCAGCTTGTGGAAGCTTGTGGCAGCTTGCGGCAGCTTGCGGCAGCTTGTGGCAGCTAAATCGAACGCATTCTTTAGGTTTTGCCGTTTCGTACACCAAAAATCCGCAAGTGGATCGCCCAACACAAGCGTCGTAATGTTTGGCTGAACGCATTCCGCCACCACGTTGTCAACAACACCGCGTAATTAGTACGTACAGTGCGAGTACCCAATTATCTGGTTGCCATGGTGCCCGTTGCGCTGCGTTGCGTTGCGTTGGCCAGGACGCATGTGCGTCGATGCGTGGGGCAGGTCTCGTCGCTGCATCGGCCGAGGAACCGAGCAGCTGCTTTGAGACATGCCTCTTATGCAGTTTCATAGAGACATGCCTCTAATACAGTTGAAGTATCAGGCTGCTCTATGCTGAGATGCCTATACCTTAGGTCCTCTTAGATGCAGATGCAGTATCAGCCTGCTCTGTGCTAAGGTGCCTCTACCTTTAATGCCTTATTCATAATGTCACTGTGCGAAAAGCCACTATGGAAATCTGCAATCGCTTTGGTCTATTTAAGGAGTACCGCAAACGTTGTCAATAAAGCTGGGTTTACTGCAGCTAGCGATGTCAGTGACACGATGTCATCAACATTGGCCCTGGACCAATCAGAGACTCTGGATGTGCATTACACCATGTTCGCGACTCTTCCATGGAGTCTCTGATTGGTCCAGAGCCAATGTTGATGACATCGTATCGCTGACATCGCCAGCTGTAAACCCAGCTTGATTGGTCCAGAGCCAATGTTGATGACATCGTGTCACTGACATCGCCAGCTGTAAACCCAGCTTGATTGGTCCAGAGCCAATGTTGATGACATCGTGTCACATACTAGACCCCATGAAGCTATGTCTGTACCTAATGGCATATATTTTGGCAGCTTGCGCTGGTCTTATAGCCATCGGTATTACTACTAGTGGCCCAAATAAATATGTGTCTCCACTTTTTCATAGGTGTATACCTCTCAAAATGTGTAGTGGGGAAATCAGACAAGAGGTAGAAAATAACTTTTACATAATATAGCATGTGCACATTAACACGAAAACAATTGAGTTGTTGAGCTCTTTCCCGTGCACTCTATGCATAGTTTGTATACCCTTGAAGATGACAGGGGTCACCCCTATGTAAGATATAAAACGACATCGGTAAACGTCTTTAATTGCCATAAAGGTGCCTTTACCTATGCAAATGTGCCGCACTGTGCTTCACTTTACAAGGAAGCGCGAACTCCGATAACCAGGAGGCACTTTACGCATGTTGTAGAGCTGGCGAGTCGAACGCTAAAGAGTGGTGCAAACGGTGTTGTCTGATTAGACCGGCCACTGGACTGCACTTCCGGTCGAAGAATATGTGTCATCGTCGGTACCAATACACTCCACAGGCGCTTATGAGGCCGCCGGCCTTGCTCACTGTGCCGAATTGTCGCATTCTTTCGGCGAAAAAGACTGCAGTTATTGTCTTAATTAGCGTGAAAATGTCGGTGTGCGCTGGTACGTGGTTGCGGCAATTGGCACGGCGCTGCGAGCTCGCGCGTTTTATTATAACACCTAGCTGGGCTGGCTGGGCTGGGCTGGGCTGGCTGGGCTGGGCTGGCTGGGCTGGCTGGGCGGCCAGGAATAATTTGCGCGGGGTTCGGACGAAGAATGCGATGTCGGGATCGTGATTGTCAGTGGCGGTCGCAGCCGGATTGTTCGAGAGAATTCTTTGCTAAGTGCACGCGGAGAGATCATATTCCTCGATATAGCATTCGCATTTATTGATGAGCTTATAGCTAGCGGAGCGAGCAAAGCGAAATCTTCAATTTCACTACTGGAAAAAAAACCTTGTGGATGTTTTGTTAGTTTTTTGTATGTATATTTGTGCGCTCTCTGCAGACCAAACGCATTCGTCGATTGCGATGCAATTTTCAGGGCGTCTACTTTTGTTCTTAACTTAGAACTCCTGCGTTTTTCATGAAAATCGTGCATACCACTCCCCTTCAAATCAGAAAAAGGGCAATATTCGAAATTGAGAAAATTTCTTTTGATTTTGTGTGTGACATATGTGTGTATAGAGCGCACCATCATCTTTCGCTATACAAACCGCTGCGCTCAATTTCAACGCAACACAAATTGCGTTCGCGAAACCCTAGTCAATAAAAACTTAGTAGGTACCTATGGTATGTTTCAGGATCGTATGTTACCTGCTAACCGGTATTCCACAATGTTATAGTATATGCCAGTCCAATGCCCCAAGGCACTGTGGCAAGAACCTGAAACGTACTGTACTATCTCATTTTGACGCTTTTCGGTAAATTTATTTTCAATCAACATTATCTTATACAATAAAATTGAGTGGAAACTAAATTTAAAACCCCGAATTTCAGAGATAATGCAATTTGTATGCTTGAAATTGAGTTGATGGAATTGACGCAAATAAATTCATCGTGTTACCGCGTGCCAGCTAATATATTATACCGAGCCTGCGGCAAAAAAGCTGATCGAGTTCCTGATTTGAAATGAATTAAATTTATATTGGTTATTTTCATGCCAATAGATTGAAAATATGGCACGAAATCTCGCTATATCTGGCGGAATGACATTTACCAACATATACCTCTATATGATGGGCTATAAGTAGGTTTTAGCTGGGGTATAAGGATTGGTCTGTTGTATAGGTATCTATATGTATTCATGTATAGTAAATATATAATAAGGAGGAAATAAGCTCTTACGTGATCGTGATGATATATGCATATTCCACATCATTACCCTCATATTTGAAATGAATTCGATTCAAAAAAATATGTATTAAAAATAACTAATTCAAATGCCAATCTCGGTGGTATCCGAACGACAACGAACTCGAGCGGATCATTTGCCAACCAGACATGACATTTAATTCCGAGCTGCCCCGAGTTTCTCATCAACATTTCACAACGGGCTCGCAACGCGCACGCGCGCGGAGATCAACTGCACGCGACATGCAGTTTCCGAGACAACTCAATGTGTGTCTTTCCATCGGGATTACGTTCGCTTATTAGGCGCTGCCACAACGTCGTCGTCGGAAACTTTGCAAGTTGGATATTTAGATTTGCATTTTTATAAAGGATAGGTATTATTTTTAAAAGCAATCAATTTTGGAATTGAACCAATATTTTCACGGAGTGCTGTTCTAGGATACCATTTTACGATTGTGCGAAAGCTGCAATATTTTAGTTTGGAGTCACAACTATGTAGGTATAAACTCGTTTTCTTTCGGATGAAATTATTTACCGAGACATTTTTAAACAATTTAGAATAAGTACTGACCTATTAAATCGTAAACCCAGGTAGTGAACACATTTATCAAAATAAAGCTGAAACTTATATTATAAACAAATATGCATGCAGGACAATCGCATATAAGTATAATGTGATCTACAAAGTTGTGATCAACACTTCGTGAAAAAAGAGCAGTGCCGCCAATTCAAAAGAGCCTTGTTTCCCGCGCAATTTACACCGCCACCTTGACGCTCCCCACATGATCACATGATCACTTGATCACATGATCCAGCACATCAGTGATGACATCACTCAAGCCGAGATGAAGAATGGAGCGACGCGTCGGAGACCAGTGCACACTTGATTGCGTCTAATCGCTGGTCCACGGCCACGTCGATCGAGTGAGACGATGGATGCTGCAATCACGGCCCGACGGGACGTATTGTGACGAACACGATCTGGGAGGCTGTGGGATGGGGAGTGACATCATGCGGGTCCTCAGCTGTTTCGGTGTCTGGACACAATATGCACTGCACGGGACATGCAGGCTGGAGGGATGCTGACGACCGGCTTTGTCGGAGCGACAAACCGCTGTAAATTCCCTGCCGACAATTCTTGCCATTGCCATGATCTTGTAAGATCTTGTGCTACGATCTAGCCGAGTTCCTGTCGGGATCTTTCTAGGATCTTGTCAAATTGACATTACCTTGCAAGAAGAGATAGTCAAAAGATATTGTCAAAAGAACTTCAAATATTGTGGTAAGAATTTCCAGCTGATTTCTGTGACAGGCTGACTTCGTTAGAGGCGGAATTTGGTAAGGTCGGGTGCTTGACCGCATTTGCAAAAAGATTTGGTTCGTTGAAATCTTGGCATTTTCAAAGAAAATGCTAACGAAAGATGATGGTTATTTTCACATATTTGCAGATTGGACCGCTACAATTCTTGAGATTTTTAACGAAAATACTCAGGAAAAATGACGTTATTTTATCTCTCAAACTCAGACCTCTTTTTAAATCTGTCGTTTTGTTAAAACTGTAAAATTTTAAGGAAAATTCTCAAGAAAAATTGCAGCATTCTATCTCAGAAATAAATGGGTCGAATTTGCAAATCGCGGCAAAAAAAAAAGTTTTAAGTGATAAATTGTTATCTCAACTGTTCCCGGGAATGATCGAGCACCCAAGGAGTCGCGTACCCGGAAGACGAGGAACAAGACGTCGGGATGAGGGATGGGTATTTGTCACAGAACCAGGTGAAACGGGATAAACTAACCTCACTTCGTAGCCCGCCGCAAACTGCCCCCCCCCCCCCCCCCCCCGAGCGAATTGGGTGCGGGGGGGGGGGGGGAGGGGAGGGGGTTCTATTCGTGCAAGTGTGTGTTTTATTCAGACCACGGCTGCATGGGTGAGAACTGAGAAGACGCTGTACAGCAAACCATAGGGGCAGTGATACGGTGTTGTCAACTCGATCCATTGACGTCAAGGAAGCTTATAAACTTATGCGGCTAGACACCCAACTGGGCTTTGAAAAGCGTACCGAATTCCACGCCATCTAGATTAGAACCATAAGCGATCTAGTCTGTCAAATGTGGCATGTTATAGCTTGGTATGCGGATTGGTTCGACCTAAGTATATTTACACTTGCATGGACCACGCGTGTAACCCAATCTGGGATGCGGTGATAATGATTCCCCGAAATCAGAAAACGATCTGCTGGCTCTGGATTTTAGTTACTCGACTGATTTTGCTTCGGAGCTGGAAGCCAGAATTAGTTCGGCCACCGTCCGTTTCCGCGGAAACCGAATTACACGCAGATGCAAACATTTCAATTACCGCCGCCGGCGCCCTTTTGCCTCCACAACGGGAGCGACAGAGACAGCAACATCGGCAACGTCATGGGCGAGACGGAGACAGAGAGATGCAAATTTGAATTGCATCGGACGATGGGATCCGATCAAGCCGGATGGGATGCCGGTCGAGCGCATCGAGTCGGGGCTATTTGGAGGCTGTGTGTCCAGAGGGCGCGTGGGCGGCGCCGCCTTCCGGATCCTGGCACTGCCTTGTCGATCTGCGGCCGCGGGGCGCGCGGGAATTTGGCGCGAATCACGAGGGCTGTGACCGAAAAATTACCTGTCTTTTGTGTGATTGGCGGCACGAGTCGAGTTTATTTCGTTGGGTGGGCAGATTTTGTTCCGCTGGCTTCCTAAAATTTCGGGGTTTCTATGTTTCACAGCCTTCTAGGAACATTCGAGCCATAAGAGCTATATGAAAATCATGTAACAGTTCCATCTTTAGAAGGCACTGATTGCATTTCATCGGATAATATATCGCTGTAGAAAATAAGAATCCGAAGAAGGAATAATAATACAAAATTATTCGAAGTAATCTCAATTCTTGGGGTACAGTTACTACTTTTTTCATACCCTGGCTCTACAACTTCAAAAAAACTATTTCAAACGGTATATTGAATAGTTCCAAACACCGTAACTTATAATATTAACGTATTTAAATTAAATTATCGATAGATTTGCTTGAATGACTTGAACATGATAGCAAAAGTTTCAAACGTTCAATGCTAATTTTGAGACACGTATATATAATAAAAGTGCCGTACCCTCGTCAGCTAAGATTCTGGCTGCCTGCCGGACACCACCACTCTCGTCCTTTGCCATCGTGAGGCTGAACTCCGAAGTCAATAGACCATTCCATCGAAGCCAGACCCCTGAGACCGTTGCGTCGTCAAACAACCCGCCCGCCGTGTCCGCAACGGGTGCGAGCGGGACAGAGCGATGCCGACCGGCAATGGAGTGAGCGAGACAGGTAGATGGAAGACGCCGACGGAAGCGGACGCCGGATATAAGCGGAAGCGACGGCAGATGGCGCCGAATGCTGCTCTGAGCGGCACGGTGCGTTAGGCAACGGCTGGACGCACTCTAGCCTGACCGTCGACGCAATGCGCACCATGCAGCTGAGATAGCCGAGTGGCCAGGTAGTATGCAGGGGTATTTCCAATTGGGGTATAGGTATAGGAATGTCGTGAATTAGATGATCGGATTTTTGGAATTGCAGCCTAGCATTTAGCAGGACGTTTGAAATTACTCATTGAGTATACTTTTAAATGTGTTATGAGCACAGGCAAATCATTAATGACATGGAAATAAGATAGATTTATATCTAGGTATACATTGAACATAATTTTTGACTTTTTGAATTTTACGGTTTTCACAGCCTGCTGTAGCTACATTACATTAGAACCGAAAAGAGCAATTGGAAACAATTTAATTCAGATGGCCCTGGTTGTGTGCTCTGACAAAAATTTAACTATTGGAAAAGGTAAGAGCAAAGAGGGATGACTTGTTATCTTAATCGAATTTCTGCACTTATACGTGTTGCCTCGACATCTATAATGCTGTACATAATGCGCATGTCCTTTGCAAAAGAGGATAAACACAGCTGACCAACGAAGACTTCTCTACCAGGATTGCCGACGATTAGTTCGAAAACAACTGGGTGCGTTATGTGGTTTGTGTATTTTCAACCTCTCCCTTCTATGTATACTGACCATGAAGATGACGGCCCGTGGTCACCCACTCAATAGCTGAACCAGAGACGTGTTGCTTAACTTTCCATCCAAGAGAGAGCCTCCACTAATCCACTATTGGGGCGTATTCAGCACATGCAGCCATGGCGGGAATGCATAGGAAGTGACGTACCCTTATGGGGGAGAACGACGGCGTCCTATAGGTATAGGTGGGAATAGAGGTCGATGAATATCGAGCGGGAAGCTGCGGTTTGAGCTATGTTATGGGGGACTGGTGAGGGTTGCTTGGCGATCCCGTATGAGTTCACTCACTTCCGGTATAGATTTGATCAAATCGAGGCACCTATGGTTTCTTGTCTATCTCCGTACTACGTGTCTCGGGCGATAGAGGGTGAAGTCGGTATCAAAAAGTCTAAGGAATTGACGCGCCACTGAATTTAGAGTGTCGTCGCCGACAAATCTGGCTTCGATCGAAACACAATCATGTTTCAAGCGGAATCAAAAAGTTTCCCGTCGATTTCTTGTGCTACCATCGCCGATAAACAGACAACACAGAGAGAAACTAAACTTAGTAAGGAAAAATAACAAAATTAGATGTGTCATCGTCGGATGTAGAATGAAGGAGTGAATGAGAATTTTAAAACGAAAATCGATCGTTTGGTATGATTTTTCTGCACTGACTGCCTAAAAACCGACATCGAATATAGGTCAAGATATAGGTACTGTATAATGTGAACGTAAACGTTTACCTCTTTTAATTTAGATTAGAGCTTATAGCTCGTGCCCTATACTACAACGGGATGTAGTTCATGGTATAGTCGTAGTGCCTATAACATAATACAGGAATCCAGATCATCTGCGTATATACAAGCAAAAACAATTCCAGGATTAGGGCTTCCTTCAATAAGTTGCCCGAATTCCAGGACTTACAAATACCTATGTCATTTCGGAAGACTCCAGGCTTATAGTTCGCACAAGTGGCCACAGTTTGCTCCATCGACTCTGGAGGGATTTCCCTCGCAGGCGAACCCGATCACAAGAAGGCACGATGATCTAACTAACGCGTTCAAGATCTTATCAACCAGTGGCAAACAATAATGCTCCCTAGAAAGGAAATGAATATCTCAATTCGGATCTTCAATTCTAATTCTGTGTGTTTGCAAAAGTCGCGGGCGCTCGCGGGCGCTAAATTTAGCGCTTTCGCGGATCCCTCGCCGACGCCGACGCCAACGCCGACGCCGACGCTGACGTCGCTCTTTCGCTCGCGCCTTGGCCGCTAATTACTATCAGAAACGGCGGCGTCGGCGTCGGCGTCGGCGTCGGCGGCGTCGGGGGATGATTTATCACTCTTTTAAAACTTCTCGATGATAATTTGTTTTTAATTAACTATTTAGTATTATTATTATTTCGCTGGCCGATGCGCAATTGTTTCGCTGCACGGGCTGGCGAACTTGGCGCAGCGTATTTAACGGCGAGTTTGAACTGTTTAATTAATTCCGAAATCATTCTGGCGATGCAAGCTTTCGCGCAGTGTGTAAGGAAATTAATTATACCCTTCCCCGGAGCTAAATAACGATTAGACAGAAAAATATGGGGAAAAAGCGCGGCATAACCACCAAGTGTGACGCTCACGTCCATATAGGTATGTGGAATTGTTCATTTCCCGGGTAGATTGTGCCATTTTGTAATTTAAATGCACTTAATCACGTTGTTGCAATTCAGATTACGGCGTACAGACTTATTTACCATTACTACTGCAAATATTGCCGACTTTTAAAACTAACATTGCTCGAATCATCAACATTGCGTCAATCTGTCGAACACAATGACAATCAATGTGATCGATTGCGACCGGGTGAATTTGGGGGGCTGTGTCATGTGCCAACTGGGTCGTGACCCTATGCGAGGGCGATTCAATCGGCGGCAAAATTGGGGATTAAAACACACGAAAAAAAATTTAGTGCGTATATGGCGGCAATTTTGAATTTAAATGAGGGTAGCAAGGTACTTCTTCGTGGGATTCAAGTAGTGAAAATTGGCCCTGAGAGGTTATGTAGAAATTTAAACTGATACATATCTATGTGCAGTATCGAAATGCAGAGAAAAGCATGTTCACTCAATAGATGCAAAGGACCCTCGCAAAAGTTGGCATGCGTTACTGCATGATTCTTGGAAAATGCAACTCTATATACCTTTATATAGGTTATATGTAAACATGTAACTAGAAAGCACCTCAATCTTCTCTCTAATTTCAACACCTCATTACCGAGTGGCGGCCACTTTGTGCAACCTAATTGCACTTCGATTTCTTGCACCCTTAAAAGGGGTGACATAGGTGATCACCTTGCCATTATTTCCCAACAACTTTCACGTCTCAAACGCTGTCCACTTCAACGCATACTCCGCGAATTCGACGCTAGGCGACGAACGCCTTCTGTTCAAAATACCTATCTTCTTATATTATCATCGAATTCCGAGAACGGAGCAAATATTTTCCAGGTAGGTTGACACCTTTCAGGACGAAATTATTTGCCTCAGAAATTAAGCGACGATTGAAAAGACTCGAAATTTCCTACAACAGCCAACCGTCAATGACGGCCTCACCTCTACGCCTCAGATATATTTTTAGCCGTGCAAAAAAAAGCGTCTAATAAAATTTCGCTCACCATTAAGAAGCGTCGCCAAGACGCCGACCAAAATCACGCACGACGGCATCGTCGCCCCCCTAGACGCACCCATCACGCGGCTCGACGAAAGTCCACTCACGCACGCACACGCACACGCACACGCACACGCAATGGAGCGTCGCGACGCCCTCAGCGACCGGCGGTTCACGTGTTTCGGGACGACGACGTCGAGAGCTGATCGGACGTGTAGCGACGACTGCCTGCGGCTGCTGTCGACAGCGTACTGGTGGCGCGAGCGGCGGAAGGAGGCGGCACGCGACTCGGCCGCCGATCGCAGCGCGGCGGCGGCGAGTGGCGGCGACGGACTGCGTGGTTGGGTTCGCTGGCGGGGACCCTACGGGGCAGTGGCGGCGCACAAGACTTTTGGGACACTTTTGGATGAATGAACTTTGAGATCGGAGGTTTTTAAAATCATAAAGTCACGATTGTCTGTTGCATTTCAATTTTCAAGTCACAAATTCTTACAAGACGCTATACATGTATTTCCAAACTCTTTATACTAGTATCTTTGAACGAGTCACCAAATGTTTCAATTTGACTACAAGGGAAATAAATTCGTCTTGTTAATTGTTTTTTTTTTAATCTCTTGTGTTCCGTTAAATGTAAATATTCCTCCGCGGCTTCTACGGGTTAATACTTCTCCGGTGATTTTGACGATGTATACTTTTTTTTTAACTACCCAGTTGTCGTTTTTTATTTTATGTATTGTGTTGTTTTTATATTTGTTATGTTTTGCCTAGAAAATAACATGAACTATGTATACTCTAGTTTTTAATACACTCATCGATAAAGACATTTATTTAACCCTAAGGCCACTTGAAAAACCGACACCTCTCCCTCCATTCTTAAGACCCTCCCATTACATGTCCTAAGACATAACCAGCACATACACCTGTACCTAATACTATTACCAAGTTTTATAATGCAAGCAATATTATCTGGTTCCTTGCGATCTCAATCGAAGGTGGAAGACTATAATATTAACTGCGATTTCAATAACGGCGAGGCAAACAAATTGGTGATTATTTGCTAATTTTGTTACAACAACCCTTACTTCCCGTATCTGTCAAACATAACCAGGTGGATCAGACCATAAAACTATATACACTGAGTGGATTCTTTAACAGGAGAGTACTTTTCAGCACTATGTTAAACGTTAGACGTTTCCGATCACCGCAAACTGTTCGTTCAGATGCTGAAGACGACCGCGCTGCTGGCGATGCTAGCGCTCGCCGCCACCCTGGTGGTTGGCGTGGATTCAGGGCGCATTCTGGCGCTGTTTCCGTCGCCCTCACGAAGTCACATCATCTCCTCCGAGGCACTGACCAAAGAGCTCGCTGCCCGTGGTCATCAGGTGACCGTGATCAGCTCTTATCCGCAAGACAAGATTCTGCCGAACTACACAGACATTGCAGTGCCTCTCAAAAAGTTTAGAATGGGTAAGTTAAAAATTCAGGCAAAGCCAAATTTATAAAGCGGGTGAGTATCCCGGTTCTGTCTCACAGTTTCAAAATCACAGTTTTATGTTTGTCAAAACCTAAAAAATCTTTAGCAGTTGCGTAAAGAGTTAGCAGTTAGCCAGAATGCATTAAATTTACTGACGGAATTTTGTTCGTTAATTGCAAGTGATAAACATAATGCGAATGACAAAGGTATATTCATTCCTCAGATGAAGTCAACATGTTCGAGATGACAATCACTGAAATGATAGCGATGGTGATTTCGACGGGCACTTCAATCTGCGACCACTTCCTCAGCGACCCTCAAGTCCAGAAGCTGATCCACGCCAAGGACGACCACTTCGACCTGATCCTGATCGGCGTATTTTGCAACGAATGTCTACTGGGTTTCGCGCACAAATACCAGGCGCCCATCGTGTCAATGGTGCCGATGGGAGGAACCCCGCTCATGACGGACATTGTCGGCAACCCTGCGCCGTACGCCTACGTCCCCAACGTGCTCAACGTCATCACCGACCACATGACCTTCGGACAGCGTCTCCTCAACACGGTCACAATAACAATAATCAACATGGTGAGAGCATTTGCAATGCTACCGCCTCAGGACGCTTTAATGAGGAAGTACTTCGCTGAGTTTGAGCCGATACCGCACGTCAGCGAATTGGAGAGGAGGACGGCGCTGATGTTGTTGAACAGTCACTTCAGCATCGGAATCCCGAAACCGATGATGCCGAACTTAATCGAAGTGGGCGGCATGCACATCAGACCACCGAAGAAGTTGCCACAGGCAAGTACAAAATAATATGTAATTCGCATAATACACGGAAAAAACACTTTTGGCTGTTAAGAAAACGCCTACCAATACAAAAGCAGCTTAGTTATTCAATTATAAAGTTTTGGTTAATTTGCAGAACTTGCAAACGTTCATTGACGGAGCTCAAAATGGAGTCGTCTACTTCAGTCTGGGCTCGAACCTGAAGACGTCGCAGATGTCCGTCGAGAAACGCGATGCGTTTGTCAAGGCGTTTTCCAATATAAAGCAGCGCGTGCTTTGGAAGGCCGACTTGGACCACATCGACGGGCTTTCTTCAAACGTCATGCTGGGAAAGTGGCTTCCACAGATCGACATTCTCGGTAAGCAAGGAAAGGATTTGGGTAAACTTATTTCGAAGAGCTTATGACCATATCACAGGCTGATCCCTCCCCTTCCCGTTCCCCTCAGCGCATCCGAAGGTGGTGTTGTTCATCAGCCACGGCGGACTGCTGAGCACGCAGGAGGCGATCTACCACGGCGTGCCCGTGCTCGGCATACCCGTGTTCGGCGACCAGCAGATGAACATGCGACAGGCGGAGCTCTCGGGCTACGCCGTCACGGTGGAGTACACCAACGTCACGACCGCGTCGCTCTCCTGGGCGCTGGAAAAGCTCCTCAACGACGTCAGGTGAGTTGGTCGAAGGAATTGGACTTGGAATTGGAGCATTGCAGTAGACGAGACTTCGGACGTCAAATTTTCGGAATTTGAAAGAATTTGTTTCGTTTAGTACAACAGTCACATCAATTAACTCTGTTACCTCTTTAGTTCTTACGGTCGGGTTTCATCTTTGGCTCATTTCACGGAACTCGCATCACACACACAAAAAACGGAAGAAACTTGGAAATCACGATAAAAGTGATATTTGTGTGCCACTAAGAGTTGGTGTCCGACCACTCTCTCGTTTGCACCCCCAGCTACCGGTCCACGATCGAGGAGCTGTCTGCGAGGTTCCGCGACCAGCCGTCCACGGCGCTGCAGCAGGCGGTCTTCTGGACCGAGTACGTGCTGCGCCACGAAGGTGCGCCACACATGCGCAGTGCTGCGCTCGACCTCGCCTGGTACCAGTACTTCCTGCTGGACGTGTTGGCGCTGGCAGTGCTCGTCGTCGCGTTGGCAGCACTGGTGGTCTGGGGGGCTTTCAAGGTCGCGAGGAGACTCTTGTGTGGCCGGAGCCGAGCGAACAGCGCGCAGCCTGGCGGCAAGAAGATGAAGAAGAAATAGAGCATTGCAAAGCCTCGGTGGGAAAAACTAGCGATAAATTATTAGGGACATTAAATCAAAGGGGAGAGTGTATGATTTCTGAAGCTCGGAACACCTGTACGATAATTAATGGTTTAATGCAATAAAAAATGTGGCATATTATATTTGTTATTGTTTTCCCGCTCCAGGCCGTTTGCCAAATACCCTCCCTTTCCTTATTTGTCAAGCCGCCACTGAAATGCAAAATCACGTCCTTATCAGATCGAATTATGTAATTCATTATCTGTGGCAGATAAACGTTGCATTACTGCCACTTGAAAAGGTCAGCTCGAGTGCAGACAAACAGTTTTCAAACACTCAGTAGTCAGTACTCAGTTGCTCAGCGAAACGGTGCGTTTTAATATTTCTGGTTACACAGTAGCGACAAAATGGTGAGACAATCAAATTTACTTCGCGAACAGGTATTAAGCATGGTGATCCAGCAGCTTATGAAGTTTTAACGCGTAAACGCAGTGCATATCTTTATATTTGGCGCTTTCGTACACCGACGTAGAGGCATTTTGATGCTCACATTTCACCGATGGTTATTAACCTGTAGCGTGACAACCATCGCAAAATGCCCAGCTCTCCGGTAAGTTCATCAACACAAAATCTCCATTCAGATGCTGAAGACGTCCGCGCTGCTCGCGATGCTTGCGCTGGCTGCCACTCTGGTGGTTGGCGTGGATTCAGGGCGCATTCTGGCGCTGTTTCCGTCGCCCTCACGAAGTCACATCATTTCCTCCGAGGCGCTGACCAAAGAGCTCGCCGCCCGTGGTCATCAGGTGACTGTGGTCAGCATGTTTCCTCAAGAGAAAATTTTGCCGAACTACACCGACATTGCTGTGCCCCTAAATAAGTTTAGAATTGGTGAGTGCGAGAATTTAGGGACTGTTCTTGTTTCAACCATCTATATCAGCTATGTAGCCTACATTATACTTGATGTTTGTTACTGTTTTGGAGAGTTATCTTATAGCAGTGTCATTTTGTCGAAATTTCAGAAACCTAGGGTGATTACCGATGAACGACAAGATGTTGCATTAGGTGTACTAATAAGATGACATTGTTATGTTCTAAGAAATCGAGTAAATTATTTAACGTATTTACATATAGAGAAACCTATACTTAATACCCATTGTGCTTGCAGGTGAAATCAATATGTTCGATGTAAAGTTTACTGAAATGATCGGAGTAATGTTTTCTGTGGGAAACGATATCTGCGACCACTTCCTCAGCGATCCTCAAGTCCAGAAGCTGATCCACTCAAAGGACGTAGACTTCGATCTGATCCTCATCGGCGTGATGTTCACCGATTGCATGCAAGGCTTCTCCCACAAGCTCCAAATCCCCGTCATCCAAATGCTTCCCAACGGAGGATCTCCGGGGTGGCTGGACATTTTAGGGAACGTCTCCCCGTACTCACACGTCCCGAACGTCCTCAACGTCTTCACCGACCGCATGACCTTCAAGGAGCGTCTCCTAAACACGTTCACACTGACAATGATGAAGGTGATGAAGTCGGTGTTCATGGAGAGGCAACAGGACGCTAAGATGAGGGAATACTTTGCCGAGTTCGAGCCGATACCGCACATCAGCGAAATAATGTCGAGAAATTCGATGATGTTGTTGAACGGCCACTTCAGTATCAGCTTCCCGAAGCCACTGGTGCCGAACATCATTGAAGTGGGCGGTATGCACATCAGGCCACCAAAGAAACTGCCACAGGCAAGTACAAATTTAGTATTTTAAAAGAACCAACTACATAATTAATAGGTTTGGCTCTAAGCTGAGCACATGTGATTAAAAACATTATGTTAGGAAGTATCGTGCATTGATTTCTTACAATATTATTGTGATACATTTGCAGAACTTGCAAAAGTTCCTGGACGAATCACAACATGGAGTTATCTACTTCAGTCTGGGCACGAACCTAAAGGCGTCGGAGATGAAAACCGAAAAACTACAATCATTTGTCAAAGCATTTGCCGGCCTCAAGCAACGCGTGCTTTGGAAGGCCGACTTGGACCACATCGAAGGGCTCTCGCCAAACGTCATGCTGGGAAAGTGGCTGCCTCAGATTGACATTCTTGGTAAGTTTAGAGAACGCTGCAGTGAAAATTCAGTAGATGATCCAATGACCAAGTAACACATGCTGATTGGCCTCCGTTACCCGTTGCCCTCAGCGCACCCGAAGGTGGTGGTGTTCATCAGCCACGGCGGACTGCTGAGCACGCAGGAGGCGATCTACCACGGCGTGCCCGTGCTCGGCATACCCGTGTTCGCCGACCAGCACATGAACATGCGACACGCTGAGCTCTCGGGCTACGCCGTAGCGTTGGAGTACGCCAACGTCACGACCGCGTCGCTCTCCTGGGCGCTGGAAAAGCTCCTCAACGACGTCAGGTGATTTGGTCGATGGAATGGCAGTTTTTGGGCGCTACATGTCTTATGGTTTTGTTTGGTTCATTATAACGTTGCTACTAAAACGCTGTGCTGTCTCTATAGATCTTACTGATGGGGTTTCATCTTTTATTTACTAAGAGCATTGAATTGACCTCACACCATAATACAAGACTGATCATTGGGTCATGATTAAGCGCTTCTGTAAGCCACCAATGGAATCATTACCCGATCATTTCTAAATTCCTGTTTGCACCCCCAGCTACCGGACCACGATCAAGCAGCTGTCGGCGAGGTTCCGCGACCAGCCGTCCACGGCGCTGCAGCAGGCGGTCTTCTGGACCGAGTACGTGCTGCGCCACGCAGGCGCGCCGCACATGCGCAGTGCTGCACTCGACCTCGCCTGGTACCAGTACTTCCTGCTGGACGTGTTGGCGCTGGCAGCGCTCGTCGTCGCGTTGGTAGCACTGGCGGTCTGGGGGGCTTTCAAGGCCGCGAGGACTCTTTGCGTTGGCCGGCGCCGAGCGAACGCCGCGCTCTCTAGCGGCAAAAAGAAACAGTAGTTGTGTTCTTGGAGCAGTGAGAAGTGTTCTCGTTTTGTTCTTGTTCCAATAAATACTTTCTTCTGTCATACTTGCTAATTTTGTTCCCTTTACATCTCCACGTAGGATCTTAAGCTTTCAAGTGTTACGGTTTATTGAACTGGCCGACTCAACCCATTTCCCTAAGGAAAAGTAAGCTGCTGTGACCATTGTTAACGCCTGCCCAATGAAAAACATTCATCGCAATATGATGATTATTGTAGTACTTTAGTTGACATTTTTTGTGGAAAGACCGACTCGAAATTAAGCTATAGTGGAAAATATATTAAATTTTGTCCGCGGGTTTCTAATTGCGTACCTTTTGGCATCTTAGGTTCCTCACCCTGTTCACACTGAACTGATATCCTGCCTTTTAGTATCCGTTTCAATAGAATCTGTAATTATGACCACGCATTTCACTGTATATATAAAGTAAAAACTACATGTCAATTCGTTATTGAAGACTTGTAGACAAGAATGTATAAAGCAACATCATTGCATACCATGATAAACTGAGATAAATAGACAATCCGTATGACATGCATGTTTTATAAAGCACGTTGTTGATCACTTCACTGATAGCTGATTAGATCCAATGACAAGGTCGGTAATAGATGCTCCACATGCATGCATTGTTGGCGTCAATATGGTTCCTGCGCATAACCTTATGGAGCGGTATTGTAAAATTTTGACTTGTAGATAGTATAGGAATCCAATGGTTTTCGAGGACCTAAATTTAAGTTTTTAAATATTTCCATATTTTATTGACTGTGTATTTTTTGTGACGAATAGAAGCTTACATCTAATTAGAAATAGTTCGAATAAAGTCTCACTGATTTATTGGCGTTTCGTAAAATACACAATAGTTCCTGACAGTTTCTTCCTCATGTTTCATGAGTGATATCTTGACCGACAGCTTGAACAAAATAACATCGCAGAGTTGATTTGTTTTCAGGCAAATTTTTATGAACGTTTGGTTATAATACAATAAAATGTGTTGCTTATTATAAAATACTATAAAATATTATTTCGGCAAAAACTGTCGAGAGCTACCACTCCTAAAAAAGTAACTAGATATAGATATTTCGAAAACTAGTGTTAAATTATCATAAGCAGACATGACATGAGTCTTAGAAATTTCATGGTTCTTATTACATCGTAACTTTTTCTAACACTCATTCTGACATAATAGTAATCATACGCTGATAACGATGTTTTATCGATCAGATAAGAACCGCTGGCCTAAAACTGAATGGAGATTGGCAGCGACCTGGCATTCACTTCTCTGCTGTCGAATCAGCGACAGGGTGTCTGGGACGGCACTGCAGTACACAAAGCTTCAGAATGGTAAGAAATCGCGCACCCTATATTTGTCACCAAACTCAAAGTAAACACTTCAAAGGACTTCAGAGTCAAGAGCCAAAAAGTTGTATTATTTTTTTAAGTTAGCAAAAATTTTCTTTTTAAAACTCGCGCCGCAGGTATCCACGGGTTCCGCGCTGCTGGCGATACTAGCGCTAGTTGCCCCCCTGGCGGTTGGCGTCGAGTCAGCGCGCATTCTGGCGTTGTTTCCGTCACCCTCCCGAAGTCACATCATCTCCTTCGAGGCGTTGACCAAAGAGCTCGCTGCTCGAGGTCATCAAGTGACCGTCATCAGCTCGTTCCCTCAGGAGAAGACCCTTCCGAATTACACAGACATCTTTGTGCCTCTCAGTGATTTAGGGATGCGTAAGTAACCAGAAAATCTTAGCAGTTAAAAAGTGTAAAGTTGTTAACAGTTGTTAAAAGACGGATCAAAGTTTTATGAAAAACCCCGAGTGCATTCAAAAAATGTTCCTACCCTCGTTTACAGAAAACACCAACATGTTCAAAGTGTCCGCAGCGGGTCTAATAAGCCGGATAGTTTCCGGCGGCGGCGTCCTTTGCGATGACTTCCTCGCACACCCCGAAGTCCAGAAGCTGATCCACGCCAAGGACGACCACTTCGACCTCGTCCTGAACGGACTCCCCGTCAACGAATGCATGCTCGGCTTCGTTCACAAGTACAACGCGCCACTAATCGGCATGATGCCGATGGGAGGCGCCCCCTTCATCTTGGACATCGTCGGCAACCCTTCGCCGTACGCGTACGTGCCCAACGTCTTCCACAGCTTCAACGATCACATGACCTTCAAGGAGCGGCTCATCAACACGTTGTCGTGCACAATCGCGCAAATCGTCAGGGAGTACCTGCTCCTTCCGAAACAAGACACCAAAATGAGGGAGTACTTTAGCGAGCTTGAGCCGATTCCGTACATCAAAGATCTACAGGCGAGGATGTCCTTGATTTTCCTGAACAACCACTTTAGCATTGGCTTCCCCAAGCCCTTGTTGCCGAACGTGGTCGAGGTCGGAGGAATGCATATTCGGGCGCCGAAAAAACTCCCGCAGGTAAGATGGCTGGACTTTTCGGAACATGTAAATTTGGCAGTACCAAAACGGAAAGTTCTGTATTTAGCAATGCGGTGAAGAGACCTCATATTTGCAGTGCATTTTTACTATGTCTGTGGGTAATATTATGTTTTGGTTTTTGCATTAAAAACAAGCAGTAGTTTTCTTGGTTCTTATGTAAAATATCACTTTTTGTAGAACGTGCAAACATTTTTGGACGGCGCAAAAGACGGCGCGATCTACTTTAGTCTGGGTTCGAACCTGAAGGCGTCACAGATGACCAACGAAACACTGCAGGCGTTTGTCAAGACGTTTGCCGGCCTCCAGCAACGAGTGCTTTGGAAGGCCGACTTGGACCACATCGAAGGGCTCTCATCGAACGTCATGCTTGGAAAGTGGCTTCCACAGATTGACATTCTTGGTAGGAAAGCGAACGCTGCTGATGAACATCATGTGGTAATTCCTTGTTAATATCACATTCTGATTGGCCTCCCTTTCCCGTTCCCCTCAGCGCATCCGAAGGTGGTGTTGTTCATCAGCCACGGCGGACTGCTGAGCACGCAGGAGGCGATCTACCACGGCGTGCCCGTGCTCGGCATTCCCGTGTTCGGCGACCAGCAGATGAACATGCGACACGCGGAGCTCTCGGGCTACGCCGTCACGTTGGAGTACGACAACGTCACGTCTACGTCGCTCTCCTGGGCCCTGGAAAAGCTGCTCGACGACCACAGGTGAGCCAATTTGATCTAGACATGCGGAGGCGTAAAGTACACCGGGCTGGCATGGAAATTTGATATTAACAGTACCTAACCCAAAGTGTCCTGATGTTGGATAAAAATTTATTTTGGCAATAGGCGCCATGGATGGAATAAAACGAAAGCTATATGCATCTCTATAAATGGACTCTCTTCAACGTGGAATGGCACTAACTGCGTCTTTTACACTTTAAATGCTAAATTGCATCCCCAGCTACCGGTCCACGATCGAGGAGCTGTCGGCGAGGTTCCGCGACCAGCCGTCCACGGCGCTGCAGCAGGCGGTCTTCTGGACCGAGTACGTGCTGCGCCACGAAGGTGCGCCGCACATGCGCAGCGCTGCGCTCGACCTCGCCTGGTACCAATACTTCCTGCTGGACGTGTTGGCGCTGGCAGCGCTCGTCGTCGCGTTGGCAGCACTGGCGGTGTGGGGGGCGTTCAAGGTCGCGATGAGCCTGTGCGTTGGCCGGCACTCAAAGAAGAAGATGAGTTAAAGGAGGTTCTCATCTCGTTGCGAAAGGAAATTGCAACGCATATTTTGTATGCGGAATGATTTTCTTAAGATTTTCCCATCACTTTTAATCAATGTTAATTTTTCCATTACCTAAATCGATCGGAATTCTTTGAAGAAACCTTTCTCTATTTCCGGCTCCCAATCCTTCCTGAAAGTTTCAGTGGGCGTAGCAATCTTTTCACGGGCAGGGCAGGTATCATAGTTTCGTTTGCGGTTTGGTTCGTTGCTATCTGATCAGTTGCTAGCACCCATTGCTGTACATGTTAAGAAGACAAAGAGTTGTGGTGAGTATTCGTATGTGTCATGTGCAGAGAATTGTGTGAATAAGTGGAGATTTTTAGTGACAAAAAATATATTTTTATGCAACATCAGTATTGATTAATCAACACACATCAATTCAGCCCAATTTCTTCTTTAAAAACATGAGGTGAACTTTGAACTATAATATTTAACCTGGGTATCTTCTGCGCGCAGAGCAATCTGATAAAGGTGTTGTTCAAACAGATATGAACATCGCATTTTAAGCACTTGATTAGGTTCGCTCAAAGCTGTAGGCAGGACGAATATCAGCAGCAGTGTAGAATCAAGTAAATGGTATGATTGTTAAACTATTAACCACAATAATAATAATAATATGTAACCCTAATTTTTTTTTGCTGAAATATATTAACCTCAGCAGTTAGCACCTATAAGTAATGTGAGAAATATCTTGTTACTTGATGACAAAACAAACTTGTTTACCACTGAACCACACCTAATAAGAAACTATGCCATTGCCAGCCTCTCTGTTATCAAATACACTATGCATTTAAAATTTTCATGTATAGCATCTCAATACAGTAACGCTGCTAGCGCTGGCTTCTACCCTGGTGGTAGGAGTGGAGCCAGCGCGCATTTTTGGCCTTCTCGAAGTTACAAAATCTCCTTCGAGGCGCTGGCGCCAAAGAGCTCGCTGTCCGCGGTCACCAGGAGACCTCGCAAAATAGGTGATAAATAGGCGATAAATGGTGTATAAGGCACAATAAATGTTTAAACTCGCATTCCACGTTGAGAAGGAGAGTGGATTTGCATCTTCCTCGATGACCCACTGCTGCTAGCGGGCAAAGAGATCCAAAACTTAAAAGCCATGTCTTGAGCTGGACTTAAGGCTCTACGGGCAGTTTTGAAACTCCTAGCGCGTGCCTAGCAGCAGGAATCCTCGATGAAGATGCTAATTAACTCTCCTTCTTAACTGTTGCTGCTGAATAACCATTTCAGCATCGGATTTCCGAAGCCTTTGCTGCCGCATTTGATAGAGGCTGGAGGTATGTACATTCGAGCGTAGAAAAAACTGCCAGAGGGCAGAAATATATTAGTATAACCTTAGATGAAATAATTATTTACTTTAAGATATAACTAAACAACGCACATTACCACTTTGCGAAGATCGTTGTTGAAACATAATTTAAAACATAATATGTTGAAATAAAGGACATAAAGCACAAAGCTAAGTTTGAAGAAATTTATTTAAAAGCGTAATATACAGCAATGACAACACTTTTCAGGATCTGCAAACGTTCCTGGACCTCCAAATTTTAAAATTCAACCCTCGTATTAAGTCAGCAGCTAAAATTCTTCCCTAATGAGTCTTCTTGCCGCTAGGCAGCGCGCTGTTCGCTCTGCGCTGACTAACGCACAGACTCCTCGCAGCCTTTAACGCCCCCCACACCGCCAGTGCTGCCAACGCGACGACGAGCGCTGCCAGCGCCAACACGTCCAGCAGGAAGTACTGGTACCAGGCGAGGTCGAGTGCAGCACTGCGCATGTGTGGCGCACCTTCGTGGCGCAGCACGTACTCGGTCCAGAAGACCGCCTGCTGCAGCGCCGTGGACGGCTGGTC
The DNA here is from genome assembly GCA_921293005.1 of Nemoura dubitans. Classification (NCBI taxonomy): domain Eukaryota; kingdom Metazoa; phylum Arthropoda; class Insecta; order Plecoptera; family Nemouridae; genus Nemoura; species Nemoura dubitans. The sequence continues at coordinate 4,473,434 of OV121074.1, forward strand.
GCGGAACCTCGCCGACAGCTGCTCGATCGTGGACCGGTAGCTGGGGGGTGTAAGCAAGGAATAAAGTGGTCGGACTCGAATTCTAAATGGCTTACAAAATCACTTCACTCGTCTTGTTTTTTTTCGGTTCGTGTTTTCTTTTATATCAGTGCGATGCGAGTTCCGTGGACCAGCTTTAGATGAAGAAGCAGCAGGGTTAACTGGTGTTAACCCTTCAATTAACGCAACTAAATCTTTTAAATTCATCAAATTTAATGTCCAACGTCTGTCCTATATGAATGCTCCAATTCCAAATGCTCGACACTCAAATTCCTCCAATCAACTCACCTGTGGTCGTCGAGCAGCTTTTCCAGGGCCCAGGAGAGCGACGTAGACGTGACGTTGTCGTACTCCAACGTGACGGCGTAGCCCGAGAGCTCCGCGTGTCGCATGTTCATCTGCTGGTCGCCGAACACGGGAATGCCGAGCACGGGCACGCCGTGGTAGATCGCCTCCTGCGTGCTCAGCAGTCCGCCGTGGCTGATGAACAACACCACCTTCGGGTGCGCTGAGGGGAACGGGAAAGGGAGGCCAATCAGAATGTGATATTAACAAGGAATTACCACATGATGTTCATCAGCAGCGTTCGCTTTCTTACCAAGAATGTCAATCTGTGGAAGCCACTTTCCAAGCATGACGTTCGATGAGAGCCCTTCGATGTGGTCCAAGTCGGCCTTCCAAAGCACGCGTTGCTTGAGACTGGCAAACGTCTTGACAAACGCCTCCATTGTCTCGTCGCTCATCTGTGACGCCTTCAGGTTCGAACCCAGACTGAAGTAGATGGCTCCATGTTGTGCTTCGTCCAGGAATGTTTGTAAGTCCTATTATTTCGTTGGGTAATATGTTTTAACTTATTTGTTCAGGTCCCAGTGAATCGGAAGAAGTGATCACAAAGTTGTTAATTTGTCTTACCTGAGGGAGCTTCTTCGGTGCTCTGATGTGCATTCCGCCGACTTCGATAATGTTCGGCAACAATGGCTTCGGAAACGCGATGCTGAAGTGATTGTTGAGAAGCAACAACGAAGTCCTGGCTTCCATCTCGCCGATGCTCGGGATCGGCTCAAACTCGGCGAAATATTCTCGCATCTTCGCGTCTTGCGGAGGATTTAAAACGTATGTCTTCACCAGTGCGGTCACGAAGCACGATATTGTGTTGACGATTCGCTGCTTGAATGTCATGTGATCGTCGAAAGCGTGGATTATGTTCGGCACGTACGCGTAGGGCGAAGGATTGCCAAGCATGTTCAGAATGGAGGGTGCGCCGCCCATGGGCACCATGGCAACGATGGGTGCTTGGTACTTGTGCGCAAAGCCCAGCAGACATTCGTTGAAGGAGACGCCGATGAGGACCAGGTCGTAGTGGTCGTCCTTGGCGTGAATGATCTTCTGTACTCCCGGATCGCCGAGGAAATGGTCGCAGAGTTCGGGGCCGGCGGCCATCATGAAGCTTAGCCGTTGCATTGTCGTGAATTTGAACAAGTTTATTGAGCCTAGAATAAGGAATTGTTTTTTGTTGTTGTTGTTAATTGCCAAATATTTTTGTGAGCCATTTATGTATGCAGCATGAGGACTGACCGAATACTAAGTTCATACGGTGTTTGTTTGTGTGTTATTCCTAGTGTCGGCAGAGAATTTTTACTGACATATTAGTGCAACAAACATTGTCTGCAGGTACTTTTAATTTTCTAAAACTGTCTGAGTGTCCTCAGCTTATAGCATTCGTTTTCTGGACACTAGGGATTCTAGGACACTAAGTTTCTGTTAAACAAAAACTCTGCTCACCAAATCTATTATCTATACCTATTGAAATGCAGCCATTTCTTACCTAATCCATTCTTTTGTAGTGGCACAAAGATGTCTGTGTAATTCGGAAGGGTCTTCTCCTGAGGGAACGAGCTGATGACGGTCACTTGATGACCTCGAGCAGCGAGCTCTTTGGTCAGCGCCTCGAAGGAAATGATGTTGCTTCGAGAAGGCGACGGGAAAAGTGCCAAAATCCGCGCTGACTCCATCCCCACCACCAGGGTTGCAGTCAGCGCTAGCATCGCAAGCAGCGTGGCCGACGTCATGATCTGAGAGATTACCACAATGGTGAAATCAGTCGGGTTCGAGGTAAAACCGTGAGTGACTCGGCATTGAAAGATCGGACAACACTTGCGTATACAATAATTGTTTGCCAGCCAGTACGAGATTGAAAATTAAAATACATGTGGTTTATACGATTCAATGTTTCGTTGAATGCATTGAATTGCATGATTTCGCTATAGGACGTGTTTTTTATTATATATTTCAAGTTTCATTTTATTGCAAGCGAATTGGAAGTGTATGCCACTGCCGATTTTGGAAGGCTGTGCAACCATTTTCTAAGAATTCAAAACATTGAGCCGTGTAAACGGCTCTTGTCAAGAGTACTATTCAATGTTTCATTCGATGCATTGAATTCAACCTTGAATTCATTTCAATTTTCATTAATTTGCATTGAATTTGCAATTCATTTGCATTAAATGAAACATTGACCCTAGTAAAACCCAGCTTAATATGTTTAAAAAAAATGAATTTTTATGCTCACCGTGTAGTTGGTTCCGTGCCAGAGCAAATCTGCAACTATGCTCAAGTGTTTTAATCACGTCTTGTTCTCTGTGATATCAGCTGCGAATGGAGCGGCTATCTTTTATCAGATTCCTAAACGATATTTGTGTGTTCGCTACCAACACTCTAGCCAGACACGTACCGCTAAAAACTCTTTCCATAATCCGTCTAGTTGTTAAAAAGTAAGTTCAATTTACATAAAAATTTCGAAGAAAATTGTTAAGTCATTCAGTTCTAAATGTTGATGCCAATTGCTCTATATTTTCAACAATAAGCGCGATTATCTATAATTAGCTCGGCATATAGTCTAGACTCTAGAGTGTAAGTACCAGCATAACACAGCACAAAGTACCAGATGTTGAAATTGATAAAAACATACCACGTGGGATTGTTTGTACGCATTATACTATCCGCACATGGGTTCTAAATCGTCAATAACGTTTAACATAATGGTCTGTATTTTTAGAAAGTCCCTTTAAAGACAATAATAAAGGAAAGCTAGTAAAACAACACTTTAGTACGTAATAAATTGGTTTTATTCAATAAAAAAAAGGTAATGCAGAAGGCCATTGCCTCGTTTACTGTGTCTTCTTGCCGCTAGACAGCGCGCTGTTCGCTGGGCGCTGGCCAACGCACAGGCTCATCGCTGCCTTGAACGCCCCCCAGACCGCCAGTGCTGCCAACGCGACGACGAGCGCTGCCAGCGCCAACACGTCCAGCAGGAAGTACTGGTACCAGGCGAGGTCGAGTGCAGCACTGCGCATGTGTGGCGCACCTTCGTGGCGCAGCACGTACTCGGTCCAGAAGACCGCCTGCTGCAGCGCCGTGGACGGCTGGTCGCGGAACCTCGCCGACAGCTCCTCGATCGTGGACCGGTAGCTGGGGGTGCAAACGAGAGAGTGGTCGGACACCAACTCTTAGTGGCACACAAATATCACTTTCATCGTGCACTCCAAGTGTCTTCATTTTTTGTGCATGATGTAAGTTCCGTGAAATCAGCTTAAGATGAAAACTGACCGTGAGAACTGAAGAGGCAGCAGCGTTAATTGCTGTGATCCTTGTACGAAACGAAACAAATTCTTTCAAATCCCGAAAATTTGACGTCCGAAGTCTCGTCTGTACAGCTATGCTCCAATTCCAAGTCCAAATCCTTCGACCAACGCACCTGACGTTGTTGACGAGCTTTTCCAGCGCCCAGGAGAGCGACGCGGTCGTGACGTTGTCGTACTCCAACGCTACGGCGTAGCCCGAGAGCTCCGCGTGTCGCATGTTCATCTGCTGGTCGCCGAACACGGGTATGCCGAGCACGGGCACGCCGTGGTAGATCGCCTCCTGCGTGCTCAGCAGTCCGCCGTGGCTGATGAACAACACCACCTTCGGGTGCGCTGAGGGAAATGGCGGGTTCAGACCGGTTAGAAGTGGTCATATTATAGACTGAAACTGCGATCGCTTACTGCACTTGGTTCTGCATTTTATAATACTGGCGGCTAATTATTTGCCCAACTATCGATTCCCCCTCGTAATAAGTACCTATAACAGCGTGTTCATTTACCGAGAATGTCATTCTGGGGCAGCCATTTTCCCAGCATGACGTTCGAAGAGAGCCCGTCGATGTGGTCCAAGTCGGCCTTCCAAAGCACGCGTTGTTTGAGGCCGGCAAACACCTTGACAAACGCCTGGCGTTTCTCGTCTGTCATCAGCGACGCCTTCAGGTTCGAGCCGAGACTGAAGTAGATGACGCCGTCGCTCGCTCCGTCCAGGAACGTTTGCAGATCCTTATCGAAGGTAACATAATGTGAAGTTGCTTGTTAACATTTGCCCAACGGAATACTCCTTCAGCTCCATATTTTTTACTCCTGTCCTGTTGCTAAAGTATGTATCGATTATTTGTGCCTGTATCACTTTTTCGCTTTATTACTTTACCTACATATCTTAGTGCTAGATTTATTTATTATGGATTCGGAAAGTTTGAGTGCCGTTTGCGTTGTAAAGTTTTGCAAAAGTTTTACTTAACAAAATGACCCTGTTGTTTTAGAAGTGGTCGCACATTTTTCTTACCTGGTTAAGTTTCTTCGGCGGCTTGATGTGCATGCCTCCCACCTCGACCACACTCGGAAGCAGTGGCTTCGGGAAAGCGATCGAAAAGTGGTTGTTCAAGAGAATCATCGACGTCACACTCGATTGCAGCTCCGTGATGTACGGGATCGGTTCGTACTCGCCAAAGTACTCTCTCATCTTCGCGTCCTGCGCCGGCAACATCACAAACGCCGAAAAGAGCTTGCCCAAAGTGCAGGAGAAGGTGTTGATGAGTCGCTGCTTGAAGGTCATGCGGTCTGTGAAGCTGTGCAGGATGTTGGGCACGTGCGCGTACGGCGAGGGGTTGCCGACAATGTCGAGTATTTGCGGCGCCCCTCCCATGGACACGACGCCGATGACGGGCACTTGGTACTTGTGCGCGAAGCCCAGCAGACACTCGTTGAGCATGATGCCGACGAGGAACAGGTCGAAGTGCTCGTCCTTGGAATGGATCAGCGTCTGGACTTGCGGATCGCTCAGGAACTGGTCGCAGATGTCGGCGCCCGCGGTAAACATTTTCGCCATCATTTCCATAATTGAAAATTCGAACAGATTGACGCCATCTGAAAGTAAACATTTTTGTTGAATTTGACGGCGGAATTTCGCGTGGAATATTTTTAAAATATATTTGCTGCCAGTGTCGGATTGGCTAGGGTGGCTAGGCGGCGAATTCCAACGGGGCCCCGAGCTGTTTGACCCCGGGGGGCCACAGTTTTCCGACCGCGGGGGCCCCCGAAAAAGTCGATGACGTTTTTAAAGGGATTGACTTTTTGTGTATTGTTTAACCGAGAAATATAGCGATGGCCTTTTTCAGAGCTAGAGCACGAATTTTTTAAAGCGTGTGGGCCCAGGGGGCTAAGTCCCCTCCCCCCCCCCTCTATGATGGTGGCCCTTATGGTCTCCTCGTCGCCGGGGCCCTTGGGTAGCCAGTTCGACACTGTTTAGCTGCCCATAGTTCAAACTATAAATACAAAGTATATAAGTTAGTAATTTAAGTTAGAGGAAATGTTAAAAGTACCGTTTTTACATGCACAAGTGACGCACAACAGCTCTGTTAGAAAAATCGTTTACCTACGAGCATTTTAATGAAGTTTGTATGCATTACTTGAACAACCTTTCAATGCAACGTCTATTATCTATTCTTATTATGAGCTATTATGAGTTACTAGTTAGATGAAAACTAATTATAGGTCTTTACAAAGTTTCGTGGAAAGTTCTTGACACGTACACTACGTCTCAGGTTCTTTTGTCAGCAGCAAACTGATATTCTTCTATAACGTATTATGTTAATGCCCAAAGCCCCGAGTCGCTGCAAAAGCTCCTGAGACGTACTTTAGAGTACATTGAAAAAAAGTAAAAACCATTTCAAACTGGTAAATGAATGCTAAATAAAAGTCTCACTGGTTTCCCGACGTTTCGTTACATAGACTTGCTACTTTGTCAAGGGTGATAGCTCGACTGACATTAATAACGTGAACAACACAACAATTTCGTTGTTAATAATCTAGGCTTCCTAAATTCTAATGATCAGCTGTCAAGTCCAAAAAATAATCCAAAAAAAATTTACTACATGTCAGAAACCATCCAAATTCATAGTGAAAATAGTTTTTTTCGATACTATTACACATTGTACTCATCGTAGACATGAGTCTAAGAAATTTAATGTATAGTGAACATGTTTGCACCAACCTGTCAACGCCTTGCTGACGGGAACCACGATGTCAGTGTAGTTGGCGACGGTCTTGCTGAGAGGAAACGAACTGACCATGGTCACCTGATGTCCTCGGGCAGCCAGCTCCTTGGTGAGCGCCTCGAAGGATATCATGTGACTGCGTGAATGCGAAGGACACATGGCCAGGATGCGCGCGGTGTCGCCGCCAGCCGCCAGCAGGACTAGCGCCAGTGTCGCCAGCAGGACTTGATTCGCCTGCAGGACAAACGTGGTGGTTAGCAATGGGTGCTCGAACTACTCCGGGAACAATCCACTTGACGGTGGAACATGCTTATTTTACGAAGCAATTCACACATGCACGAGATTGTCAATACAATGATAATAATTGTTTCTATACTATTTCTAATTACTTTCACAGATAATAAGATTGCATCTCTGACTAAACGCTACGCAATTAGATTTTTAAAAATCCCAGTGCTCATATTACTGCATTTGATTGCTTATTTAAAGCTAGATATTATGATTTGTTTTGAAAACACACCGTTGGCGTATAAAATTGCTTTCATAGTTAATGGTACAATTGAGAATTTGAGTAATTGGCGTAATGAAACGATATTATTTGTATATTTGTTTGCCCCTACCATTTTGGTGACTTGCTGCGGGGCTGCTACTAGCCGACCTGTTGCGTCTAATGCTGATTGTGCATTGTCACCGGCTTGTGTTTCAGTCTCGGCTGCTTGTCATGTTCGAAGGTTTTACTTTAAAAGAATAGCAGCAAAAAGTAGTGATCTGGTTGAGATAAGAGCCGTGATGTGATGTGTTATCAGATTGATTCGGATTCTTGGCGATTGTTATGAAATATTTAGAACGCGGTCTCAAATAACGAGATATTTATTAATTAATGCGTGTGGGCAACTCATCATCCAGAATCGGTGACAAGTTTTCCAATAATAATATTGGCAATTTACTGAAGCATTCTTTTATGAAACTTATTTCCTGCAGTAAAGCGCCGTTTACATGCGAGCATTTTTGACTCAAGTCTGTCACAAAAATTTAATGCGGTGACAATAAGCACAGACAAAGCATAGAGTTTATCACTATATTTTATGTTATACTCATTCATTATTAATAATACAAAAATTATATAATATGAACCAATAATATACAACCAATATAATAATATGCAATATAGCCAGGGACAACAATACATAGATTTCATTGGTCCTAGACTATATAACATGTTACATTAAACAATAAAAGCCGTCCCGGCATCAACAATGCAATATTTTAAAATAAAACTCAAGCTTTGGCTTGCCGCAAAGGGCAGAGATTTCTGGGAAGACAAACCCTCAAAGGCATTTAATCAAACTCAATTTTGTATAACTAATTAGTTTTTCACATTATTTTAATAATTATAATTATTTAGCTTTGCACGTTTTGACACTTTTTGCACGATTTTTGTATTTTGTATTAGTCTCAGTATAAGTATTTTGTATAAGTCGATCCAATTACACGCATTGGATTTGAGTAACGTTTATTGTAAATTTATATTGTAGTATATATCGCTCACACACAGGTGAGCCTTTGTGAGCATTCCTAAAGAAATAATTGTAAAAAATTCTTGTAATACATTATATTAGGGATAAAAGAAATTTTGAAAAAAAGGCCATGTTATTTTGACGGGATAAAAATGCTGTGGCGGACTTTAGTCGAAAATGCTCCCAGGTAAACAAGGCTTATAAGCATGCTTCTCGAGCTTTTATAACAATGCTCAGGACTGAGAAACGTGGAATAAGAAAATGTTGCGATTAATTTAAAAATCCCTCTTATTTCTGTAACAAGCGCGAGCACCAGTTTAAAGAAATGCTCAATTTATTCTCTTTCCTTCGCTGTCACTGAATTCTAACCTTCATTCACAACTGACAATTGGTACAAACTGATAAGATCCACAGTTGCAAGTTCCAGCGTGCGTCATATCGAATACTCTATATCGAATATGTACACAAATGAGACCTGGAGCTCTCTCCCCCCCCCCCCCCCCCATCCAACCGCTTTTCAGCTTCCAGTGCCAACGGCATGCATGATTCTCATCCTAATTACAACCATTTTCCAATACCTATATTCTATTACAACTGGAGACTGCAATACCCGCAATATGCCACTTCCACTGCGAGGACTTTTCGTTCGATTGCCTCGAGTTTTGTAATTGGGTGGGTAGAAACCTAACTAATAAATCGTTTATGATTAAGGAAATATACGAATTTGATGCTGACGGTTGGTAAGTAACAAAGATAGACAGATGTTATGAAAACATTTAGAGTGGTTTTTAACCCGCGTAAAGGAGCTTCACTCTGCTGCTTTTCCCAGCACCCACCTGGCCGAGGTTCGCTTTACACTGCCCAAGCTCTTGGCCCAAGCTGGTGTGTTGACACGAGTTTCGGAGTGGGTGTTATTCTGCTAAGCGACGAGGCTGAGAGCGAAGTGATGATGGGATAAAAACATACAAACTGTTCGGAAATTTCATTTCAGTGTTACACTTTATGATTGAATTTAACGTAAACGCTGCCGAGTTTGTTGTATGACCAAGTTACAAACAGGTCTGTAACGCCTCTGGGGTCGACAATACCATGCTCATATAGCTGATGAGGCCAGACAATTACCTGTAGGTACAAAATAAATACATTATTCGATCGTTTGCTATATTATTTAGGAAGTGCAAAATGTTTAGTCAGAAAACGATCATGTTGTATGAACATGGTTGGACATGGAAATCCTCGAAGGGTTGCCATAACGAGTTGCTCCTCAGGCTGATAAGTGAGTACACATACAAACCATACTCACTAATGAATGTCGTGTTACATGTTATTTAATAGCCCGAAGGTGGCTATTACATTGTTCACTGCATATACAAAAATGCATATGCGTCATCGTTATATGTGCATTGTCCTTACCAGAAAAATCGCTGTTCCTTAAACCTCCCATCTTGGTTCAAAAATTTCCTCAACTGACATGCACTTATATTTTACATGGGGTTCATGCATATTATATTCGAATGAAGAAAGTGAATATGGTGTTATTTTTTTAATTTTGGTGTGATTAGTTAAAGGTATAGAAGTCACATGTGGGGGAGTGGATCGGTTGATAAGAAATTCGTAACAATGATTATGCAAATGTCCGTTAAATTAATGGACACGAGGCATTTTACTGTCGCAATCGCTTTGGCCAGTAATTCATCTACACATGGTTGTGGTATTAGAATGTGCCCTCACAACAATATCTATAGGCTGATATGTATCACATGTGAATATCAGTACACGAATACAATTAAATTAAACCATTATGCGCGTGCACATACTATAAGTACGCCGCTTCTGCCTTTGAGCTGAATTTCTGATTTCACTTTCCAGCTAATGGGGATTCGAATTCATATTATAAATATTTTTTAAAGCTTTACCTGAAATTGCGATCATCTCGGTGACCTTTTCCCTGGGCTGCGATGTGCAATGCACGGTACAGTACGGGATGAAGCGAGCCCACACCCACGGGCAGGAGGCAACGAGACCGAACCAACACCAGAAGACCGATGCCGAAGATGATGGACGCACATTCGATGCCGAAACGTCCAGCTTTTGCACACGACCGCCGCGCGCGCATCCATCATTGTGTTTCACATCGAAGATTACACTCTTGACTCAAACATCGAAGCCACGAATTCTGTTCTATAACGTCAATGGTCTTTCATTGGTATTAATAAGGTACACACAATTATTTCGGTTGTTTATTACCATTATTTTCGGCGAATAATTACCGTTGCGTGGCCATAATATTGCTTGAGAATGCGAAGCTGAAATGGTTTTGATTGATCGGAGATAGCGGGGCATCTTCGAACAACCTTGAGCATCCGGCCGATGTAAGTTATCTCGTGGACGAGAAATTATTGATTTCAGCTGTTTTTCGGAGCAAGGACGTGGGTGGGTTGCGACTTAGTGCGTGAATGCGTGAATGTGTGTGAGTGCGTGTAACGCACTTTGACGCGAATTGCGTGCGGCGTTGTCGCAAGTGGTTTGATCAAACGGCGTACAAGTTGTCAGTTGCTATTTATGGTTTGCACGCCGATAATTACTTTTATGTCTCATTGGTTCACCGAAATAGCAGCCAGCCGTGATTTCCTCTGTATACCTAGTTGAGTTGTCAAGTGATTTTCTTTCAAGAACATTTTGCTGACACTTGCTAATGCAAAGAAAAGTTATCTGAGTAAACATTTCTGAAACCATGCGCAAACACCAACAAATTATTACACTACAAGAGGCTACTAGAAGTGAAAATGTTACTCCATATCGTTTCCGTTTATTAAAAATCGAGGGGATAGATTTTTGTTCACTATACGTGTTGAAGGGGCTAGACACCGTTTTACGTTGAGCCTAAAACATTTACCCGCGAATATTTTCAGATGGGTCTGTTATAAACAAGGTCAGATTTCGCATACACGGAAGAGAAGTCCCGAAACCTTTTGGGGGAAAAAAAACCCTTTCGAACATATTTATATATCGGGCAGACGAGCCCGAGTGAGAACATTTTGGCGCTCGCGGTTCCAGAAGACGAGCTCTCCGTCGTTCGGTGGGTATTTTAGGGCACTCAGGGTATAAGGTCGCCCGCGACGGCACCCGCTATATTTGGAAATCGAAGCCGACGCGCAACGAGTCATCCGATCCGACGTGGTTTATGGGATGGCGCCCGCAGTCGGCCACTTTTCAATGAAATGCCAGCTTGATGGAATGATTATGGTTGGAGGGGATCATGATCGATATGAAGATCGGTCAGCACTTATGATATTCCATGTCGTTGCACAACACCTTTGTTGTATCACGGCGGAAAACTATCGGCAAAAGGGCAGATTGCACCTCGGGTATTTGCACAGAAGATTACAGCAGCAAGTGCCGGGACGTCGCAATAATAATAATCGTATTTACCCGTGGAAATGAAACAACGGCGTTTGGTCGCACAAAACTTTAGAATAAAGTTATTTAACCCAATCAATTTGGAACACCATTTACAAAATTGATTGCAGAATGTGTCTCTGTCGGTTTGATCACAAGAGTAACTCATAATAAAAAGTGAAATTATAATAAATTAAGTGCAAATAAAATGATTTCTTTCAAATGTTTCAAAGCGGGCGTTCACTTTTAATGATCTATCATATCTCTGTTAGCGCATATGTAAGACATGAGGTTGAGATTGTTATAATATGCAGAGTGGGACATTGTCTTATGGCGCAGAATTCTTTTTCCAGCGGGTTTCGGACAATGGCTACCGAAATTCATATACCCAAACACAATGCAACAGTTTCCGCCGAAGAGTTTGCCAAAAACCCAAATTCGCGATGCGCCGCCAAGCGGAGTGAGTCCGACGACGCCGTCGAGGGGTGGACGTCTTGGCGGCGGCGCGAGGAAGGATCGCACACGGAGGTTTCGCAACGCCTCCGCCCGGCGCGAGGTCGACCCTCGCAGAGCGCGAAACTCGGTTGGCCTCCAGCGGACACTCGGAATCGGATGATCGGTATACGACTCCGTGAGTACCGGCAGAGAGTTTGGAAACAAAGCCATCTGGTATATAAACAATCGCTGCATCCTCGACTGGCATCAGTTCGATTTGGTCCGTTTGGCAGACAAGTGCTTTATCGAAGCACCGCATCGTTCAAACGGTTTGCACCATGACCTGTGTTTTGGTAAGTGCAGGAATGTTCGAGTGTTGAGTGCATTCGCGGCTGTCGGTAGCTGAACATTACGTTCTTAGGTAGTAAACTATTATTGAAAACAGTGACGAATTGGAATCGTGAAGGTTCAGTATTTGAAGTCAACCAGTGCGTAAGGGTTGATTAATTGTCAAAACTTAGGAAGAAATTTTTATCGAGTTGTTTAAGACTGCGTGGGTACTTAATTCTTAATTCCAGACCTCTGATTTACATTATTGTGCTAGTACACAACAACATAAATTTGTTTTTTCAATGAACGAGTAGAGATTTTTAATTAACAAACTCGATTATATAAGCGTGAGATTAAATACAATTCAAATGGATTTTATTTATCCAATCAGTTGTGTTCGACTCTGGACACTAAACTCCAATTCACGTTGAGAAGGAGAGTGGATTTGCATCTTCTCTGAGGACCCACTGCTGCTAGACACGAGATAAGAGTTTCAAAACTCACGAGCCATATGTCTTGAGCCGGACAAAAGACACTATATAGGCAGTCCTCGAGGAAGATGCAATTCCACTCCCCTTAACATGAAATGAAGTATACGCGTTCTTTACTCTAAGGATTTCGCACATGTCATTTTGAGTTGGAAGGAGGGAAAACGACACTGATCAATTGATCTATCACGAACCGGGAAACGAACCCGGGACCCACGGATCGCCTGTCTTGCTTCATGTTATAATTCACCTAATTCGTTCAAAATTGCATTCAGTTTAAGGCATTGCAGGTAGAATCAACATCAATAGGCATGAATCAACAAGAACATATCTAAAGAGTAAAGTCAACGATTGACAAGGTTGTGACTTTGATATTCGAAAGACACAATGAACTTTTGGAAAATCACTTTTAAGCGTCACGTGCATTTTTCACTTTTGCTTGGAACAAAATGTATTGTGAATTCGTACAAACTAACAAAGCAAATGTTCCATTTATAGGTTTTTTAAAGCCCACTTATTTTTCCAATCCCGTTCGTGCACAACAAACAGTCCAGCACAGAGTGCGCCCCTGGCGGTCAAATTACCCCGACCCACACAGCCAGTCCCAGTGGCGCACAGCCATAACTCGTGACTGCAGCGACCGCGTCCATTTTGTTTGCAGAACGCGTGCCTCGTGGTGGCAGTGGCGGCGATCGTCATTGCGCAGCCGCAGGGAGGACGCTTCACCGGCAACAACAACCGCAACAACAACCGCAACCGCAACAACAACAACGGCCAGGACGATATCTCGGTGAGTTTACCTGCCTAGCGATTTTGTAACTTTTAAGTTATACCGTTATCGGTTCCGATGGATAAAATCCCTATTGTTGTCCATGTTATTTTTGTAACTTTATAGCCTAGAACGGCAAATTTAGAGTTACGAAATCGCAGGGCTGGATGCGTTTCAACTGTTTGCCTCTAGCCGCCAATTGGCCTGGATCCTCTAAGCTGATTTAGTGCAAAAACAGGGGCAACTTAGTTATTACCGTGAATATCCATGCAAATCTTCAATCTCCGTCCGTAATTGGCTGTTCGTCGTTTAAACCCGATGGGTTCAGTGTTAACTCAGCGTTGTGGATCTAGGCCCTCTGGGTGGGATTGCTAGCACCTCCACGCTGGCATCCAGAGTTCTCTTGAACGAGTATTGCGATTTTACACACCCCTTTGGTCCGAGCATTAACTAGGCAAATTTTGCGTCTCTTTTGATTTAATAGTGCCTCGTGAAAATAGCAAATTAAATCACGTCATATGCGGAATGGCACTAGGATTTTGCATGAGCGTATTATACTGCATGCGGATTTATTTCACTGTTTTAATGTTAGATGCTTGGAAATGGCCATAAAAGAATAATATGATCCCTCTGTCGCGTATAAAAATGTGATATAAAGCATATTAGTTATGTGGATTTCTTGAAACGAACGTATATGGCATGTATTATGTCACATTATATGCGTTGGGTTTTAAATCAATACTCAACATGGGGCTTCGTTATGTCAGAGAATCTGTGCGTCATTGGCGCTTTACGAAAATAACCGTCCATCGGCAAAGAAGACAGCATTTTGCCGGTAATGGACGGACCACTGAGTGCTCAATAAAGTCTCACTGATATTCCGACGTGTCGTAACATAAATGCTTGTTACTGCCTTAAGGGTGATAGCTCTAGCGTCCGTCTCGAAGATGTAACATAATATGTTGCGAAACGTCGGGATAATTGTAATTATAAGTCTGTACATTCCACTGTCCCGCACAGTATTAGGAATTTCCAAGACTAAAATAATAAATAAATTAAATTTTGTTTAGCAATCAAAACCTAGGTTGAAATAGTATATCCCCAAGACTAGAGGTCTTTGCTAAAGATGTGGCAATCACTGAGTATGAAAGAAGTACCTATAACAGATTTCATTGTTTGTGCTTGACAAAGTATATCATGCACGTTGACCACGTCCATGTCGCCCCTTGCACGCCCTCACTGTCCCCATGTCGCCCCTTGCACGCCCTCACTGTCTCCGTGTCGCCCCTTGCACGCCCTCACTGTCCCCATGTCGCCCCTTGCACGCCCTCACTGTCTCCATGTCGCCCCTTGCACGCCCTCACTGTCCCCACGTCGCCCCTTGCACGCCCTCACTGTCCCCATGTCGCCCTTTGCACGCCCTCCCTGTCCCCATGTCGCCCCTTGCACGCCCTCACTGTCACCATGTCGCCCCTTGCACGCCCTCACTGTCCCCATGTCGCCCCTTGCGCGCCCTCACTGTCCCCGTGTCGCCCCTTGCACGCCCTCACTGTCCCCATGTCGCCCTTTGCACGCCCTCCCTGTCCCCATGTCGCCCCTTGCACGCCCTCACTGTCACCATGTCGCCCCTTGCACGCCCTCACTGTCCCCATGTCGCCCCTTGCACGCCCTCCCTGTCCCCATGTCGCCCCTTGCGCGCCCTCACTGTCCCCGTGTCGCCCCTTGCACGCCCTCACTGTCCCCGTGTCGCCCCTTGCACGCCCTCACTGTCCCCATGTCGCCCCTTGCACGCCCTCACTGTCTCCATGTCGCCCCTTGCACGCCCTCACTGTCCCCATGTCGCCCCTTGCACGCCCTCACTGTCCCCATGTCGCCCCTTGCACGCCCTCACTGTCTCCATGTCGCCCCTTGCACGCCCTCACTGTCTCCATGTCGCCCCTTGCACGCCCTCACTGTCACCATGTCGCCCCTTGCACGCCCTCACTGTCTCCATGTCGCCCCTTGCACGCCCTCACTGTCCCCATGTCGCCCCTTGTACGCCCTCACTGTCCCCACGTCGCCCCTTGCACGCCCTCACTGTCTCCATGTCGCCCCTTGCACGCCCTCACTGTCACCATGTCGCCCCCCAGGAGCCCGCCAACTACGAGTTCGCGTACGAGGTTCGCGACGACCCCAACGGCGTGAGCTTCGGACACCGCGAGGCGCGCCAGGGCGACGAGGCCAAGGGCTCGTACCAGGTGCTGTTGCCCGACGGACGCACGCAGATCGTCGACTACATCGCCAACGAGGACGGCTACCAGCCCACGGTGCGCTACGTCGGCGGCGGCGGGGGCGGCGGCGGCTTCGGAAACCAGGGGAACCAAGGCTTCGGTGGCAACCAGAACAGGCCTGGGTCTGGATTTGGCGGGAATCAGAACGGAAATCAAGGATTTGGCGGCAATCAGAATGGGAACCAAGGATTTGGAGGCAATCAAGGGTTCGGTGGCAATCAGGGAGGTGGACCAGGATTCGGGGGCAACCAAGGCAATCAAGGATTCGGGGGAAACCAGAACAACAGACCCAGCTCAGGATTTGGAGGCAACCAAGGAGGAAACGGAGGAAACGTAGGATTTGGAAATCAGGGAGGAAGTCCTGGTTTTGGCGGCGGCAATCAGGGACTCGGAGGGAACCAGAACAACCGGCCAGGCTCAGGTTTCGGCGGCAACTCGGGATTCGGCAACTCCGGCAACCGGCCGAACCAGAACGCGTTCAACGGCGGCTCCAACAACCAGGTCGGGTACCCGGGATCCGGCAACAACCAATTCGGTGGTTCGGGCAGCAACCAGGGCTACCCCGGCCCGAAGCAGGACGCCTACAACGAGGCGCCCAGCAGCGGCTACCTCTACGACAAGCCGGCCAACCAGCTTAACTACAACTCGGACTCGGCGCCCGGCGCGCTCGGCCAAGGCGCCGGCGGGTACGCGTACAAGACGCCCGGCAGTCCCGGGGGATACGCGGGTGCGGGCACCGCGTCCAGGAGCCCCGTCCGCGGCGGATACTAGCGCCCCCGAGCGCCGATCGACGCGGAAATCGACCTAGCTTTAACATTATATTATATTCACACACACGATGGCATCAGAAACACTGTCTGTAACTGTTGACTACTCTGATGAGAGTTGCAAAATACTAATTTATTTCAAATATTATCAATGTTACCGATGTTGTTACTATTTATACCTGCATGTAAATCGTTGTTGTTCGCTATCGGGCACAATACGATGCCTTTGTTGCTGTTTGTTTACAAATAAAGGATAGACAGAAACTGTGCGTGTTGTACGAAGTTGCAATTGGATCTCTATTACGGCACACCGCATTGTCGATGTAATGCATCGTACGTCCCCCAGGGAGGAATCCCATTTGCGGTGCGGGAAACTGCGCTGTAGATGAGCTACTTCCAAGGAATTAAGTTCCTTGATATCTAGTCATTACTGGCTAGCTTATAGAACGGTTTCACTCGCATCGCATTGGCTGCCGGCGACGTAATAATGATTCTAATGTATATAGATACAAAGCAAAGCAACCAAGGTTGCCCAAGCACATCCAGTTTGCAACAGATTTTTTTTTTGAAAACTAGAAAAGTATTGCTTCATACTTTGCTTGCAAAGTGACTATACCATACCCCAAGAGCTGTGTCAAGATGAGTTTAAACTTTAAACTAAAGTATTTATGTCTTGAGACGAGGGTAGGTATTACAAATTTAATTGTATACCTTTTATCCCGCCTAAGCTATGAGAGATGCGAACGGATGCTAGCAAATTCCCCGGGTAAACATCGTTCGTCGAGAAATTCGGCGGGCCTTCGTTGCGTATGAAGTGGATCGTTTCCGATCTGGCGGTGGCATCTCCTCGCCGCGTCAGCTGCCGTAACGGCGGATACCCCGGGCGCGACTGGACGGACACCTGCCGCTGACGCTTGACGCACGGGACGGGCAGACTTGGTTATAGGACGCCGTCAAACCCAGCAGCTGATCGGTAAGCGACAAGAGGTGCCCGTCCGGTAGACGGGTCCTGGAAATGGTAATTTGTCTTGGTCGAGAGGTCCGACGCGATACGTGTATGCTCGCTAGACGAGCTCTTGTCTCGATCCACTGGTTTCGTCCATATTTGTATAAACGGTTTCGCAAAATTAGTTTTCGAATTGATCGCTCTCAATTTCGGCAAATTGCGCTATTCCGGTAATAATAATATGTTTGAGCTATTAATGTGTTGTAGCGAATTTTCACTCTAAAAATGTATGCATATTTTCCAAATTCATGTACTGGACTTCGCAATGAATGAATTTTTTAACTAATCTTACTTATATAGGATGTCCGCGAGGAAACAAAGATGTATACCTGGAATATAAGAGTCTTATTATTGAGACCAGCAGGGATTTAAAATATTCCTTGTATTATCATATTTTGCTATATTTAAAAAAGTAGAGTCACGGTACCATTGAGACGAGTGAATGTTTATTTCAGCTTTGTGACCCCGTCTTTCCCGCTTTAAAACGGTGGTACAAAACTCGAGGAAGAAGTCGACGTATATTCACCGTTCACACTCGCCCAATTTATATGCTAACCGATTCCTGTGCATAATCGAGTCGCTCCGGCAATATTGCAGGTCGGCGTGCCAAGATGGCGAAGCGTTAACAAGGTTTGGGCCCAGGCCCGAACGAACTTCAATTGGAGGTTTTGGGCTTACTGAATGAAATCGAAAAATGTTCGCTAAAGCGGCAGTCGTAGTGGTAAAAATTGCAACTTCTAGTCCACAGAAATTGGGGGCAATTTGTTCAACGAGATTAATCGGCTGTCTTAACGAACTTGGGTGCCCGTGTGTGATTCTCAAATCGTTTCAGTTTCGATCCGCGGCGATAACGACTTTGGTGAATGCACTATATATATATACATACATAGCTACATCCTGATTCCCAATCACGACATGCTTGCATTGTTTGCCGAAACGGCAATTATCCACACACTGCGCGCGAAGCACATTTTTGTGTTTGTATTATTTCAGTCGCATAAATCAGTATGGCTGCGTTCGAATTCGGACTCGGGCCTTTGTTTCCCAAAGTAATCCGAACTCTAAATGTCAATTGGCACACACACACACACGCAACCATTCACTCGTGTCTGACAGGTGCCTTAATTTATTATGCGAATCAGTTGAACAATAATATAATGACAACAATTACGCGGTGGTAATGCCTGTGGTTACCGGAGATAATGGAGCGGTAGGTCACGCCCGCTGCGGCGGGTTGCGCAAGCAGCGGCGATCGAGACGAGTTCGGCGAGCACTGTAGGTACCCTGTGTGATCGGCTCGACGCCTTGTGGGTAGACAGCCGGTGAGACAGCCGTGCATGTTTGGTTGTCTACACGCACCTATCTAGGCGTGAAGAAAAGACGGGTGGAGATTCTTTTGACTGGAGGTGATTTGAATATAGAGTACTTGCCGTGCGGATGATACCAGTATGGCATTGGGTTGAAGTGCGATCGATTGTTGTGATAAATAAACTATTTCAAACTGGGGTGCGAATGCTAAATAATAGTCACACTGTTTTCCCAACGTTTCGTATATACTAGACTCCATTTCACGTTAAGAAGGAGAGTGAATTTTCTTCTTTCTTGAGGACCCACTGCTGTTGCTGCTAGACACGAGCTATGAGTATCAAAAATGCCCGTATAGAGCCTTTTGTCCGGCTCAAGACATGGCTTGTAAGTTTTGAAACTCTTAGCTCGTGACCAACCAATTAATCGACTCTGCTTCTAAACTTGGAATGGAGTTTAGTTACTTATTCAAGGGTGCTAGGGTGAAGGGATCGCTTGTTATTGGCAGTTTGGTTAAGGACCAATAATCATGAAAATCGAAAGTTATTGTTTGTAGGGTGAAATCCTTAAAATGTGTATTCGATCGATGTCTTATTAAAAAGATGTGGTTGCTCTAGCTTGAGTGATGTGAAGAACACGATACTGTCTTGCCTTGCTTGTCTTGCCTTGCTTGTCTTGCCTTGCTTGCCTTGCCTTGCTTGCCTTACCTTGCTATCTGAAACACCTGTACGCTACGCGGCTAAACGACTTTACCGACGAGAGGCTCTCAAAAAATCCATCTAAATGCACAGGGAGAGACGCAGGTGATGATAGAATTGGAGACGTATAGGATGTAGCTGATGGTATATAGGTACCATCCGAGGCGATAGCGTTCATGGCTGGACGAAATTGAATTTAACATTGCATGCTTGGACACTCACTATTTATTATATCGTCTCTCTCTCTCTCTCTCTCTCTCTCTCTCTCTCTCTCTCTCTCTCTCTCTCTCTCTCTCTCTCTCTCTCTCTCTCTCTCTCTCTCTCTCTCTCTCTCTCTCTCTCTCTCTCTCTCTCTCTCTCTCTCTCTCTCTCTCTCTCTCTCTCTCTCTCTCTCTCTCTCTCTCTCTCTCTCTCTCTCTCTCTCTCTCTCTCTCTCTCTCTCTCTCTCTCTCTCTCTCTCTCTCTCTCTCTCTCTCTCTCTCTCTCTCTCTCTCTCTCTCTCTCTCTCTCCCGATTTTATGCGCTTCGAGAAAAAAGCTTAGCAGTATTCATTCTCATCACATTTTATAAACTATATTATAGGTATTCCTCTGCTAAACCGTCATTCATGTACAATTGATTATCTACTAATTTTACGAATCAGTTGGCAGGCTTTTGCTTGGACCAGGTGATTAAGGGCACATTTTTAGCGTCCAAATCATAGCAAAATTAATAAGAGTAGGTTTCTAAAAAAAAAATTGCTATAGGTATACCTAAGTGAAGGGAAAAGATTAGCTCTTTCCTAAAACTGGATAATTATGTAAGTATAGGAAGAAAGTTTTTAGCTCTGTATGACCTGGTTATTGCATAAGTTTTTTGAAGTTTGCGGGGCGCTTCATTATAGATGTTCATTATTTATCTGAGATGGTTGGATGTTTTAATTAAATATTGACTGAATGATGTTCCCAAGATTCTTTTCTATTTTCTTATTATTGCGTTATTATGTTTCCGTTAAGTGAACGAACCTAATTGTTTGTCCATGAAACCAGCTAGCACCCGATGTCCCCTGAGTGCCACCCTCCCCCCCCCCCCCCCTTGATAATCGCGATGTCTCCCAGAAAGGGTACGTAGCGCCGAAAGGTAACACCGCGCTTTCACCCGAATCGCAAGTAAACCCCGACGGGGGCCGCCCCTTGGCCCCTTGGCCCAGCTGGCCAGGACCTCATTGGTCACTGTCAGCGAACACATTGGCTTTCCGCCGCCGCACGCGACCAGGTCTTTATTTTCGGCCGACAGTGTCGAGCCCGCGACCCATCGAGCCGACATCGCGGCCTTTTGTCGCCCAGCGACCGCGAGGAGGTCGCCTGGCCAGCGCAGCTTACGCAAGGGCCTTTTAGTTATTTTCATGGTAAATTGGTCAGACTACAATGGCATAATCGAGGCCAGAGATCGATCAATCAAACCGATTTTTTTGTGACAAATTGTGTGGGTTATATTCTGTCGTCATTTTCGGCATGTTCGGGTAATGAAGTGACCAAAGAAATTGACAGATCTGCCAGAAGGTCCTGTTAGTACGTCTGAGCTTTTGGTGGTTCTATTTATTGTATATAGGATCGATAGCAGCTCGCTTGATTTAGGCACTCGGAAAATATACCCCAAGGCTCTATAAGGTAGAGCGTAGAATCCATCACAACATTTGAGATCATGTAATATAAACCACAGAATATAGGAATTGGATTTTGAGAGAGAGATGCAGTGTGGCACTTTGCCATGGCGGGGTTTCCCTTGTTTTCCTGGATTTTCCCTCTTTCAATCGATATCTCCAGCCCTTGAAAGACATTGGCATAGCTACTTAATGATTACACCACTGATATCTTGACATCTCAAATTCGAACAATATTCGAATAGGTATAGATAAAATTCGGGGATCTAACAATAAACATAATTCAGGAAAGGTCGCCAAAATAAAGAACAGGGGATAAAGCTCTGTGACATGGGAACTGACCCGAATCAGCCATACGTTGGATGATACAGGGAGGAAAAACGGAAAAGCTATACAATCCCTATTGCTCCATAATATATAAATAGTGAAAAAGAAATTCGAGTCCGGTGTAACATGATTCGTTAGGATGTTATACCTCAGACCAACAAATGCACAAACGCGGCATAACTTAAATTTTTACATTCACAATACCTCGTGTACCTCATGTACCTCATGTGCTGCAAATCAACAATGCACCGCGAGGCAGCGCTGAAGTAATTCATTTCTGTGTCGTGTACACGGCACACATAATGCATGTAATGTATGATTCAAACCCCGGCTTGACTATAGCCCGTCGCCACCCCCCGCGGCGCTGGACAGGGTGGTCGTGCGATTGCCCGCCAACGACCCCCGCGAGTGGGGCATGCGATTCGGCCGGGCGTCGAGCGCGGACCCCGGGCCACGCACCCGGACCGCGGAATCCACCGCCACGCTCGGCCTTTTGTGCCGACTGATTGGACCGGCATTGATTGGGCGCTTGAAATATGGAGCGACATAATTGGTGTTCGCCGCCCGGCGATCGAGTGCTCGATCCCTGGCATGTGCATGGCGGGTGCCCCGTCGAGGGCCGGACAAAACTAATTGCATTCTCAATCGCGCTGCACTCGGATTGATTTTAAACTTGTTTAGAATAATTCCAATTGTGTCGTGTACATAGACGCTGCGGCGTTACATGCATATACATGACACACACTATATGTTGTATAAACATGGCAAATATATGTATGTAGGTAATTGAATTAACCAATTAATATAACCACTTGATGCTTGAATGGTCAATGGCTTGGGTTATATAGGGTCGGATTTAATTAATCACGCTGCGGGACCGGCCAATTCGTTCGGATATATAGCAACCCCATTCGTATTGAACACATGCTAACAAGGTGAGTGCGATGCAGATGCTGCTGCGCTCTACAGGGACTTTGCGGCTCCACGTTACGTGGCATTGTCCCGCTGAAAGACACAAGCATAATACATATTACGCAGTTCCCGCAATTACCTGCATATTTGTGTGCGTGTGTGTTACAGGGCGTGTGTGCGTGTGTATTTGTCAAGATGATAATGACATGATAATATATGACATGACGGAACAGGATAAACAAATTGAAAGGCATATGCAGTTCAGTGAGAAGGTTGTTTAATTCGATTTTAATGTTGTCAATAAGATTCTAAATAAAAATAGAAACGGAGATATTCAATTGCGACGCTTGACTACGGTCTGACAGAAGCAGCCAAGAATGCGCGTCGAGATGAGCTGTTTACTTGACTGGCTTTCCATGTTTACAGTTGAAAAAGTGGGTCTTTGCTATATAATTGAATAAAAATCCACCCTCAGAGAAGGCTCAGTTAAAAAAAACTACGCACAAAGTAGGTACTACATCCAAATTACTGTCAGCGCCGGAATCGTCTCATCAAAACTTGTGACCTACATAACACTTTCGGGGGTGCATAATAATCGGCACGTGAGGGGTTGTAGGGGACGTGTGAGGGGGTGGCAGTGGGGGGGTAGGCGACGTCGCCGCGCATGTCCCGGCGTCGCGACGCCGTCGGTCGGCGCCACCGTCGCCGCCGGTGGCGCTCGGCGACGTTCGGCATCAGGCCGAGTCGAGCGATCGAGGCGAGCTCATTCTGCTGCGCGCACCGGTACGACGCGGTCGCCTCGCCTCCACTCGCTCCGTCGTCGCGCGTCCGCCGTGTCTGCGTCCGCTCGGACGCCTCCGTCTCGCACCTGGGCACCGGCCATGTGTCGGCAGGGCACCGGCCGTCGCGCCTTCCTCGCACCTCGACCACGACTCGCTGCCAACGGCCGACTCGACGCGCTGGCCGAGTTCTAGTCATCTGAATTGTCGACCAAAAAGTGGGGTTTTTAGGGAAACTGTGAATATAACGGACGGAAGTTTCTCGTGTGCCATAAAATCGTTCGACAAACGAGTGTTTTTCAATCAAAATTACGACTGGACTGTGAAATAGCGTGTGACATTTTTAGAAATTGACGTTAACTTCCTCTATTATTTTCATCCGTGCCGGGCAAATTCGTGTTTCACAATCGTAGTCGTGTATACCGGTATTCGTGTAGTTTTCAAACGCTTCAAAGTCGGCTAGAACTTTTGCCAAAATCGCGCGCGCGGATCGCTCTTCTGTGCGAAATAATCGTGCGCCGCCCGTGCTTCTTCCCGTGCGAACAGTGCACGGGCCTCGCTAATTATAGCCCAGAGTTCGCCCAATTTAAGGCGGCCGCTCGCGCGCGCTCTCGGCTTCGATTACATCGCCTTTGAAACGCGCTGCAGCTCGGGGATCGAACGCGAATGGAATAAAACGACCGGCCACCCCCATCGTCGAAGAAGGTGCTTCTAACTTGTCGAGTGCTTGCCCGTCGTCGTCGTCGTCGTCGTCGTCGTCGTCGTCGTCGTCGTCGTGCCCCCGTACGGCGACCAGTGAAGCAGTGTTTTGTGCTCGCTTACCTCTCGGGCTCAGTGTGCTAATCACCTGGGGTAATTGATCAACAATGAAGACTCACTCGGCGCAAATGTTCCTCGAGCTGGCTTTGGTCACCCTGCTCCTGTTGGTCACGCCACCAGCAGCACAAGGTAACAAGAAAACCACCGTGGGACGATTCAGTCTTTTATAATAAGTTGGATCATAATAACTAAGTATTCCAGTTAACTTCCTTTTTAGCGAGCAACGTGGAAAAAATGTGGTCGTTTGTATAAATTACGACCAGCATGTAGAATTCTTTACATTACGTTTGAAAAGATACATAATGTCTATTATCTGATTTGTCATACTTCAAAGCTCTGAAGTTACTTCGGTTAACATCGATTGTTATTTTACAATACCAGAAACTAGACACTTAACAAATGTATTGCATTGATATCAAAAGTAATAGTGTATTTGCAATGTAATAAGAGTATGCAAAAATTACAAGACTTATTTAGTTAAAAATCAGTCTGTCATCAAAGAAAAACAAACGTTGACCGCGTGACGTTGACAAATCGCGTAGGAAAAGTTACCTTATTTTGCTATAAACTAAACATAAACCCTGATAAAACAGAATTACACATTGCCAGAAAATAGAGGCGTACAATATATACCTGTGTATTCACACAGCATTCCCATGAAATGTTGATGACGGCTCGACTTGCGTGTCTTGTCAGTAAGGTAGAGCAGGTAACATCCTGTAACCAGCCTGGACAGGTCCAAACACTTGCAGCTTTTCGCGTCTTCCGCTCAGCAAATCACGATGCTCGGCTATTAACTATTAACTATTATTACCTATGCCATGAAGGTTACCAGAAAGTTAAAATATCAGAGTAATTAAACGATCATAATATTGAGATGGCTCCGAAATGATAACAAATGTTGGGTGAAGATAAGATTCTAGCCAAATGGATGCATGGTAAATCAATAAAATACGTACCTACTTTTAGGGTTATACTTGTAGAATTGAGTCATTTGAAGACATACGTATTAATTTAGCTGCTGTGCAAATCAATATCTTTCCAAAAACACTAGAGTTGTCTGGTGTGGGCTAGATCTTACGATTTATGATTGTAATCATATAGATGCACGGTTTATAAATTAATGGAGATACTTCAATAATATATACTTATTGAACTGAGTAATTTGAAGACATTATAGAGGTAATTTAACACTGGTATAAATTCATAGCGTTCCAAAAATGCTCGAGTAAGCTGGTTGGGGTTCTATATTCTTTACGATTTATGATTGTAATAAAATAGATGCACAATAAATCAATTTATGTGAATACTTCTATAATATACATATACCTACTTGTAGAATAGAATTGAGTCATTTGAACACATAATTAGAGCTAATTTGACGTTGGTACAAATCCATAACGTTCCAAAAATACTATAGAGTTATCTGGTTTGTGTTAGATCGTATACGATTTATGATTTTTATCGAATACATGGACGGTATATCAATTAATGTGCGTATACTTTTGTAATATATACTTATATAATTGAGTAATTTAAAGACACGCACGCATACATATTTAAAACACTGCTTCAAATCCACAACGTTCCAAAAAGGTTTTGAGTTATCTGTGGCCTGGGTTCGATTTATACGCGCGTAATTAGTTCGATTAATGCCAGCAATCACGGCGAGAGTGATAGTAACAATGTACGTGCATGCAGTGCGCCAGTAAGGCACACCACACACTATATGGGATATGGGTTAGGTTGGTATGTGAATGTGTTCATCCTCGGCCGGAACACGATAAATATGGCGGACCGCGCTATGTTATAGCTGCACTGCATGTGTGTGTGTGAGTTTGGGTGTTCGTACATGTATCGTGCCATAACCCGTGCCATTAGGACAATGCTAATTACGAAATGCACTTGCAGTGACAACGGCTCCCACAAGAGACATCGTGCCGTGAACCTAACCTACATTATATACATATATATATATATATATATATATATATATATATATATATATATATATATATATATATATATATATATATATATATATATATATATATATATATATATATATATATATATATATATATATATATATATATATATATATATACACACATATATACCAGAGACGAAAGACGGCTGTAGCTTGTGATGTCCTATATATTATGCAGCATTAACGTATTCAATGATAAAAGTGGCAAAAATGTGGATATTTTTTATTTACGGACTAGATTTGAAATAATAATACATAAAACAATCAAGAATCACAGATTCAAGATTGGAGAAGTTAATTTGAAAATTTCATGAGCTATGAAATGAGATATCCGGCGCATATATTTTTCCAGCTATATCCCGCCTATACCTATACTAGAGGTCCCCATTTTTTTGTTGGATGCCTACCAAAACGGTGTTCAACCGTGGCACTGCACACGTCTAAATTTATCGCCGAGCTTTTTGTCTTGCACAGCAAATCAAAATTACTCCTTCATTAGTGACTTAATTGGTGCGCCGCAATGCGTCGCCGTCGGCGTCGGCGTCGCACAAAACGCCCGCTCGAATTGCCGTCGGTTTTCTGCGAGCGCCCGGCCCTTCAGTGTGCCGATATAGTAGATACACAATCACGCCCGAATTCACGCCCGAATTCGCCGCTTTAGAACCAATTTGGCGCCCGAGCGAATTAAAAGATAATCCGCGGATTAGAACCGGGCTGAATTTTAGTGACGCTTTGTAGTATACGACGGCGATTTAACGACAGCGTTAACTATTGAATGTTAACAGGTAGTTAAACATCGGCAATCAGAAACAGTCACTTTATGTGCACGTATATATATTTGTCATCTAGGTAGTAAAGATTTTACAAGAATTCTCAAATAAGATTCCGATAGTAAACTTTGCATGGCATTTTCACAATTGCTTCTGGAATCACCTGACATAATATGAACCTGTGCGAAATTTGATATGTCTTGCACAAAATCTTGATCGCTCTATTCAGTGAAGCTTCCCTTATGTTTTAACTTAACACAGTCCCATAACGTCTTGCAAACGTTCAACCCTGTGACCTACACTGCTGCAATGGAGAGTGACGCCCGTAGAAAACATGGGGATGAAACAAGCACGCGGTCCGACCACTATAGCTCCTCTTGTTAGGCACATGATGCCGGCATCGCTTGATCTCCGTACATGGCCCACAATGTGGTGCCGTGCTCTGCACTCCCATGGCATGCATGCTGCCTTTTGTGAGTGTGCGAATGTGGATAAAGTTAGCTGCTCTCTCTTTCGCTGCCGAGCATAACTGGGGTATGTTGTTTAAAGGCGAACATCCCTTGTTGTTGCTATATATATATATATATATATACTATGCGATCGTATAACAATTCGCAGTCGGGCGTTAGAGGGTGGTTGTGTGGGGGCTGGGGATAATTGGATGCAAATTATTGCCACAACGGCACAGTGCGAGCAGCTCGCTTGAAGAAAATATCGCACGTTGGCGGCGCGCTCGGCGGCGGCGATAGGTACTGTAATGTATAGCGTCGAATTTTACGCCCTGTGACGCTGACGGTACGTCGGATGATGACTCGAAATCACGATCGGACGGGACGCACTCGTGGATGACTTGCGTAAATTTATCAATTTCTAGGTTTCTAGGTTTTTCTTTGCATTATAGGTCTGAAGTAAAAGTACCATGTATTTTGTTTCTCAGAACTTGACAGTTAAAATGGTCTTTACATCGTCAATAGAAAATGAAAAGATTAGTACCGAATTTAGTGTCTCGTACTGGCCTTTCGGAATTAGACCAATTGCATCTCGAAGCTTTTGTACTTTTGATTCGACCGAGGTAACGCCACTCATTTTCGTGAATGGCTTTACATGTAATTACAGCGAGGGCCGGTTCCCGTGAGAGTTCAAAGCGCTCTTGTCGCAAGCAATTATGCGTGACGCGAGAGTGCAGGGTGATTGGCAGCGGAACCTAGGGTGGCCGGGGGCGCGCGAGGTGCCTGTCGATTGCTTACCCGTGGGGGATTGTTTTTCCAAGGTGTTTTTCGGCGCGTTGGGGTTTGAACTTCCCAGCGCGCTGCGTCACGGTTGGCCAGGATCGAGCCTTGCAGACGAGGCGGCGTCGGAGGTGGTTGGACCCGATGGGAACGTGAGCGTGATGGATTTTTTTAAATTATGCCAAGCGCGGATTATTATAGTTTTGCTGATTGATTTCGAACGATTTGGAGTGAGGCGAATTTGTTGATTTATTGGTAGGTATACGCCATCGGTTTCACTTGCCCACGGGCCATGAAATCAATTTCGAGGATTGGATTGGGTATCGTTTGCCAAATCGTGAATATTTGGCCAATGGTTCAATTTTTTTTGGCAAGCCCAGGTTTATGGGAAAACGGTTTCGCATGTTACAAATTTCATAAAAGCGCGAAAAATGTCAACATTTGAGATGAAATAAAACAACAGCGATGACCATTGGCTTTATTTAGATGTGCGTGGGTTATCAAGTTATCGCGAGGCTGATTTACGAAACAAGCAAACGAGGTATCTCTTGTCCCAGTTTTGCCAGCGGATAGGAAGTGCCAGATAACAATTCCACCTCCAGCCCGCGCTATCTGGCGCGCTGCTTCCACGGTCCCGGCCCCACGGATGCCACAGGGGCGAATCTCATCAGCTGCAGAAGTTGATTAAAACTCTCTGGAGGGCACGCGCGTTAGTCGGACAGAGACGGAGCGAGCGATAGGAGCCCGGGCACGAGCGAGAGAGCTGGCGTTATATGGCGAGAGAGAATAAGAGAGTTGCCAAACAAACTTGTCTGAAACAATTTGATCGACACCGACGCGGCTGGTGTCGAGCTTTTTAATCGATTTACTCATCTTTGGGCTGCCGGCGCGCCCCGAGAGACAAACTGCTTTTTCACCCTCCCCTCCCCCCCCCCCCTCCCCCACCGCCATGTTTTCGGCAACACGGGCTTCGATTCTGCGTCGTGGTTTTCGGGGGACGTGTGACCACACTGTAGACGCGCTCGACTCTAATACACTTCATCAGCCTCGTTCGAAAGCTCGTTAATCAAAAGTATAGTAATAGTCTTTCGTGTAAATTGTTTGGTTATATGTTGCCGCTAACTTTTATCATTTGCTCAGAGAGGCAGAAATCAAGGTAAACAAATTTAAACCTGTTGTAAATTTTCAATTTGCATGACACTTTCGAGGTAAAAATAATTGGTAAATACACTTCAGCTGGAAAATTGTGGTGGTCGGAAAGCATATCATGTCCTTGAGAGCTACAAATCATGAGGTTAGTTATCAGAGTAATTTCCTCCGCTTTATTGTCCGTTTCCCACTAGAAACAATTCAATGCTCAAAGCAACAGGGAGCCACGAGGAACCGATATATTCCCTGACACACTTTTTTCGAATCCCCCGCCGTCAGAAATATGTTTCGGAAAACGGCCACGAGGTTTTCACATGGAAAAGCCACTTGACTGCATAATAATGATGATAATATTAATATAAGTATATACGAAAGCGAAAATTGTCCTTATCTGTCGGCGGAATTGCTTTGTTATCGTCGTATCTCGGAGCAGGGGCGCCATGGGGTGGCGCCACCCCCCCCCCCCTCGACCCCCTCCCCCTCGATATTCGAGCCTCGAATGGGCAAATAATATGTTTTCCAACATAAAATTATATTGAAAGTTCCTTATCGTGTACACAGCATGCAGCGTAGGTATACCCACAACGGCGTATTTACATGAAATACAAAATCCTAAAACCATATTCAGCCGGTACAAGGGTTACACTCAATTTTATATCATGCACTTGGTTCATTTTTCCTGAAGTGCCCTTATTATTTGGGGTTGTTTATGCGTTATCTTGTGCGCGGCATCTTTAAATCTAGTCGTTTCGTTCCCTTTAACCCTCGTTCGCTGGAATACAGCTCGAGGGTTTCTTTAGCTAAATTACAGTGTCTTCCGTTAAACCTTGCGTTATGCAGGAAGCGTATATAGTGCATGGACTTTGTAAGGTATAGCTCTGGCGGGTTAACAGAGAACAACACTTGATGAAGCTCGCCAGATTGAGCCCAGCGCTTCGCGAAGCTACGGTATGTTATAGCATCATGTACACTCTCGGAAAGTTGCTAATGAAATTACTAAACTATGCGAGGCATGGGGCACATATACACCATACAGGAAAGTACTGTAGTGTACAATGTTAGCGTATCCGGGTGTACAGGTATTATATTATACAGCGCCTTCTGGTTTACACCTCCTCTATATATAAATGTGTAGGGGAGGCACATGAATAATTAGCAATGTATTCGTGAAAATAAAAATAAGTTATCTGGTAATAATTAAAGAATTAAATTGCTGCTCACAAGCACGGTCGTGTAAACACGAAAGAGTTTTTTTTTATTTTATCGAGTCCCGCCTATGAAATGAAGGAACTAAGTTACTCGAGGGGGAAACACCGAGTGCCACTCTGTTGCAAAGGGGGCAGGGGGGGGGGGGGAAGGTTGCATGGAGTGTAGAGCTCGTCGGTATTATTTACCAACCAGGCCGTGCTGATTTAAAACAACGAGGACAAAAGCCCTTTTGATACTTAATCAAGATCAACGGCTAGAAATAAATTTCCTCCCCGAGCTATATGCGCGCTCGACGCCGGAAAAACGAGAAAAAACGGTGCAAGGGCTGAAAATCCGAACAGGCATTTTTGTTAGCATTATAATGCGACGCTTCTTCACCGTTATTAGCCATTTTGGATAACGGCGGCTAACACTTTGGTGATTTATGTGTATAAGATGGCAGTTTAAAGGCTCAAGCACTGATCCGATTGTTGATTTTTTGAAGAGTTGATGCAAACTTTTGTACATCCCTTAGTGGCTAGCTTGAAACAACTGAACAGTAAATAATATTTCACATTATTTTCGAGAAGCATTCGTAGGGTGAAAAAGTCGTAAATTGATAGTTGAAAATTTTGAAACAGACCAAAAGTCGCCGAGTTTTCACGGCCACACGGTTAAAGTTATCACTCCAATATTGGCGTATGTTATTTGTAAAATACATAAAAATTGGTTCCCATTGCCCTTTTTCATAATTGTTTTTGCTCTTTCGTATATATATATACATGGCTCAAAAAAGGTAAAAAATTAATAATTTTGGGGTGGTTCTGGCATTCCAGGGGAAAATTTTCGATAAAAGGGACAAATGGACACCAAATTTCACGTCTTTTGTCATACAACATATATACTCGAATATTGAAATGACAACTTAAACGATGTGGCCTTGAGAACTCGGCAACATTTGGTCTGAAAGCCACTTTCTGACGAACAGATCTGTCCTCTTAAGCTCTCGTGAGACCACTGCACTGATATCGGTGCACTTGCTCAGGTACTTGGCGAACTGTAAACGGGCACCGTCTGTGGAAATGTATACACCTTCATAGAAGGATGGGGCGCGGGGGGTGTAGGTCTACCACCGTTGTGATATTGGGTTGCTCTGGACGCCCGTCTTTGCGAGACTTGTTTCTTGGGTAAGTTGAGATCGAATGGTTTTGTGAGGGAAATGCGGGCTCGTGATGGTTGCTTATAGGTTTTGTGCACCACGTTTATGTGGTGCGTTTTATTTTATACAAGCATACTTATAGACGATTATTTTATAGTCAATATGAATATCTATACATGTAGTCATTCCTGATATGCTAGTACACAAACATCAAAAGAGTTCATGTTTTTATCAACTACACTGAAATAAAATTGTGCACATGCCTTGATATGAAAAAAAAAACTTCACACACAAATACGTTTTATAATTTGAAAACGAGGCTTCGCCAAGAAATGTACAGTATATTAAAACAAAAAATCTCGCGGGCGACGCGAAGCATAAAAAGAAACATAAAAATACAAATATGTGATTGTCTCCTAAAAGATGTGCTCTTTGTGCAGCGTGTGCCATGCGTGTGGCTTTCATTGTCGTCTGTACATACCACGCATGTGTGTGTAGTCCGAAATTAAAGTCGTACCTGTCCGACATCGGCGGGCGGGCGGGGGGGGGGGGGGGCATGGGTCCGCGGTCGCGACCGTAGAGCCCTGCACGTTTCAATTACGTAATGAACGCCCGGGCAGCGCAAATGAATCTCCACTCTCGGCTAAGCCCACACATACACATTTCCCATGGCGACAAAAACACTGGGGGGGGGGGGGGGGGAGGAAGGGAAATACTGGTAAAAATGTGCCTGTAGATTTGAGCGCAAAGCTCTGCCCGCTCGCGTATCGGGATATATAGTCTGCCCTAGAGGGCTTTGGTAGACGGAGAGTGGCAAAGTCCTCGGTGGATTATGTTACCGCGGCGGGTTTTGTATACGCACGAAATTGTGTTTGTAGATTTCACGCGTTTTAGGCTCATGGTTATTTCGGATATTTCTGTTTATAAACACGGTATATGTCGTTTTAATCCTTTCGTTTGTGAATTATAAGTTATAGCGGGAGATTGAATTACTAAGGCTGGGTTTACAGCAGGCAATGTCTGTGACACCATGTCATCAACATGGCCTCTGGACCTATCAGAGAAACCATAACAGAGTCGCGAACGTTACGTCATGCACATCCAGAGTCGCTGATTGGTGCATAGCTAATGTTGATGACATAGTGTCACTGACATTGCTGTAAACCCAGCTCTTGACCTCTGGACAGCTTGGATTAGTAAATAAATCGCGCTGTTTGAGTTGTACCGTCCTTTGTAAAGTATACTTTGGTCCAGTGGACTTTTGTTGCTTTTCGTCAAGAGTAAGTGAACTGGCAGGCACCGGGTTTTCCCTCCTTGCCTCTAAACTAGGTTATGTTCGTCATCATCGTCATCGTTATCCCATTTCCCAACATTTATACCAATGCCGTAAGACCAGAACCTCAGGGTACATTATGAACACATGATGAGTATAGGTAAATATTATTTGAACGAATCGGAGACATTTAGGAATCATTCACTCTGCATGTCGGCTCCAAATCGACGGGTAAAACTGTCGGTGTAGTTTGCAGCTCCCTACCGCACCGCGGCGCTCAGATCGGCGTCGGCCGCGGCGTGTACCCAATCGGCCGTTCTATACGCACGGCCGATGCGATGCATTATCGCACACGCGTCCATTCGTCTATTTTTTCGTGCCATTAACGCTATTCGCACGCCGCGAAATCTGTGCGTCCGTAATTTATGTTACATGTTCACGCACTATTTTCATGCGAACGATACCTACATACGCGCACACACACACACACACACAAACTCATTCGAACACATGCGAGGAGCACACTTTTATGGGCGCCGCGAAACGTTCAATTTATGAATTCTTTCCATTTGCCATTGGCTAACTGCCTTATACACGCGAAGTAATTAAAACTCATGCATTACTCTTTTGTATTTAGTAAGGGCTGCAAGAGCCACATGAGGCGTTTCGGTGTATTTTTTAGTGGAATAATATATTATTGCCCGCATTCGCAGTTTTTACAGCTTCAGTATCGACTGATTTACAAACAAAAATTACTTTTAATGCACGTGGTATTGGCCATAGTGTTATGACAAAAATGTTCTCGAGCAATATTTGTTTGTCTTTATGATTCCAGTCCATTACATCTAACGTAAGATCATGACTATAAGGCCACTAGATACTTTTGTCCAGGGTCATCACAAATAAAATTGTATGCAATTTGCTTCGATCTAGTGCATCTTTTGATCGCTAGTGTTGTTGCTACTATATACCGAGTAGGTGCCAACAGGGGAATTGCTTGAAAAATGCATTTCAGTCGTTACTATATATATTGTAGTATGATCATAATGTTTTGGAGTAGGGGACTTGGTGTAATCGGCTGCTGTGGCGCACAGATTACAGGGCCCGCTGTCAGACAGCGTTGGCCACCGCTGGCCTCTCGACGGGGTGGTTCGGTGCCGTCGACGCCGTCGGACCAATTAAACACGCCGGTTAATTGGCATGGCAACGCGCGGCTCGGCCAATGCAGATCGAACCACAGTACGGGCGAAAACCAGACTCAAGCGTTACGAAAACGGGGACGTCGCGAATTCAATTGCATTCTGAACAATTATCATAGAGCCGGACGGGTTTTATCCGTTTTTGCTCGTCGGCAATTCGTTTAAAAACAAAAGGTCGTTGTGTGTATAACAGAGTTTGACGGGAATTAAATCGTTGGATCTATAAGCCCTCCATGAAGCGAGCAACACTATAGACTGAGCAAACACATTCGCTTGTTTGCCGGCCAATTTTCATCATTCCAATATCTGCAAATCCTTTTTCCACCCATTTGTGGCGTATCGCATGGTTGTTAAATATGTATGGCCTTTTAAACCTTTATTGACTTCTTCAATCAGCCCGAACATTATAATGTATGGCGGTCACCCATCCAATCTATACGATTCCTCGCCGGGTTGCTTAACTTCGGTGATCCAAATATGCCAGGTTCGCAACCATTTTATGCCTATACCACGATTTGGTTTTGGACCAAAGAAATCCAAGAGGCATGAATCATTTAAGAGTTAAATAAATGATTTTCACCAAATTAAACTGCATACCTAAGAATAAATGGTATCTATGCTCTACTAAACTCCATTTCACGTTAACAAGGCGAGTGGATTAGCGTCTTCCTCGAGGACCCACTGCTGCTAGACACGAGCTATGATTTTCAAAACTTACAAACCATGTCTTGAGCCGGACAAAAGGCTCTAAGGGCAGTTTTGGGGCTCCTAACTTATTACTATCAGCAGTGGGTCCTCGAGGAAACTGCAAATCCACTCCCCTTCTTAACGTGAAATGGAGTAAATAGTATAGAATGGTATAGATACATTTATTCTGAATTGGGGTTTAATTTCATGTAGTCGCTAGGAGTAAGTACCTACAGACAGGTATTACACACCTAGGCTCGGACACTAAGCAGCGACCAGGCAAACGGCACTGGAGCATTGCAATTCTCGAGGAGAGCGCAAAACGCTCGAATCTGAAACCTAGCGTTTCGTCAGTTTGCAGAACAATCGCGCGGGGCAACGGTGAATGCCTCGACGTCCACGGGACGGTGTGTGTGTTTGTGTGTGTGTGCGTGCGCCGCTTTGTGACGTAGCGCTGCATCATCTGGGTCCGCGACTTGATCCAATTCCCACCGCGTGCACGCCAGTCCGAGTCCGAGTCGACTTCCGTCTCGCTGCGTCACACCCCTTTCTCTTGCCGCTCCGACGGCGTCGTCGTCGTGGGTCCGGTGTGCCGTGGACGTGCACCCCTCGGCGGCACCCCCCCCCCCCCCCACCCGGTGACCGGTCGGCCGTGTGTCTTCGGGGAGTTGCGACCCTGAGGTTTGCCAAGCGGCTTTTTGACTTGGCCGAAGATTTTGTACATAGAGCCATGAAAATGTCAGAGCGGCCTGGAGGGAAATACCCATACTTTGCGGTTTACGATGTTGGTGAAGCATCGAGGCCCGTCCTTTTAAATGATATTTTCTTGCTACTTAGGATTTATTTATAAATTTGTCTATAGCTATTTTCGTTTGACTTTTCCATGTGTGATTTGAAGCAAATGAATTTGTACTAAAACATTAATAGCAACGAAGAACATATACCTATGAACAGCTGAAGCAGCTGACACATTTGAGACTTACACTCGGAAAAATGTCGTTTCATTTACTTAAATTTCTGCGAAAAGGCCGTCTGCAAAGGAGGTGAAAAAATCGCTTATTTTCACCAACGTAGAAGTTCCCCAATTTCAAGGCGAAGTCATTGTCGCCGTATTCAGAGACTGCCAGCCGGGATGTTTCCTGGGCGTGGGAATCGTTGGCGTTCGCAGGATACATTTATGTATAAACTTCAGTAACGGCTCGCAATGGTACTTGTCATACGATAAGGTCAAAGCGCCAATGGTTTTCAGTTAGACAAATAATCGCCGAGCAATTCGCGTCAATCGCGTTCATTATCCAGTCCCAATCGCCGCTGTTGAAACTCCCATCGAGCCGCTCCGTCTCAATCTCCCGCGCTGCGGATGTAGCTTCATCCCCCGAAACGGCGCGCCTACCGAGCCGGGCAAGACGCCGAGCTGAACGGCGTCGGCAAATAGAGCAGTCCTGCTTCGCGAACAGGGCGGGCGGGCGGGCATTACGCGCCGAGCGGACCCATTCATCTGGAGGAGTGCACAGTGATGATGATATATTATTGTGCAGCCTGCGAATGGGATTTTCTTTCGGCGTCGGCGTCGCGCAGTTCAAAGTGAGTCGTCGTCGTCCTCTTCAAACAAAGCGTTCGCTGAAGGCACCAATGGCATGGATCTCGTCACCGTGATGACGATATTGAAACGGTTTATATATACATTCTAAGAGTGAAATTGCAATAACTTCCAAACGAACTGAAGCGCTCGTTGCGTACGTCGCGTTTGCTTTTGTCGCATGCTCAGGCAGTTTCTTGCTTCTTTTAAAACTATAGGGGCCACTTTGCTTAGTAATGCAGAACTCTGTACAGTTTCGTTGCTGCCCCGTCAGAGTGCGAACGGAGACGGCTTTGTGTTGACAATACGCGCGCGCGCTCTCGCGGATGTTTTCTCAGTTCTTTGCGCAACTATTTTCTTCCTGCCATGTCGAAGGTATATATGAAGAAAACGGGACATGTTCCGAATGGCAACGAAAGTGCTAAAAGAGCGGAAGAATACTGATATCGCGTTATTACAGGGTCTCTTTCTCTCGCTCTATCAAGTAGGTATGGGTATAGATTCGATTTCAGAAACGTCTCAGCAATTCGTGTTAGCACAAGACGTGGAAACTAATAACATACACTTGGTATAATATGAATTACATATAACCTTTAGGCTGAAATTAAGATGGAGATAAAGGCACACAGAAAAAATGTTTATAATATATACATTCCGTTTTGTCAGAATATAGTACCTATGTATCTTTAAATATGTGTATGCTCGGTAGAAATTTCTCTGACGGTTTAGCCAAAGTGGTTGCTAAAGTGCGTAAGATTATCGACCTTATGAAAACTGCATCAATACCGAAATGAATCCAATGGATGATCGTTAGAGGTAAATATTCGCTGTATCCAAGTTTCGTGGTTCACTGTAGCGCCTCACCCTCGGCGAAAGCCTCGTCACTTCGGCACGCATATCGCGTCTTTTCGGGGTAAGACGACATCCGACATGCAAATCCCCCCCCCCCCCCCTACCCACCCACCCGCAACACACCCTTTAGCAATTGCACTCACGCCCCTGCCGTCGGAATTCCTAGCAGGGACAGCGCGCCGTCACGGGGTAGGTGGGGGGGGGGGGGGGGGGGGCGTAATTGCGCGAGCTCCCTCGTTATAAGTCGCCGTCGTTCAACTATGTACTTACATGGTTAAAGTTTGGCGTCGGCGACGGCGTCGTCTCTCCAATTCATATGATCGTTTAACGCGCGAACCTCGCCGAGGCAAATACGGCTCGTTCCATGCACACAGAGCGCCCGTGTGTATAATATTGCAGCGTGGCGTTGCACGGGTTGATTTTCTAGCCGCATTCCCCCCCTCCCTGTTTTGCATACGTGGTCATTACTGTCATCCAGAATTGCCACCCTTTTGCCCCCCCCACCTATGTACCTACCCCGAGGGTTCTGAGCAGGAAGCTCTCGACAAGGTTCTAGTCTCGCTTCTGGACGCCAGGGGCTCTATATCCGGTCGGCGAGATGCTCGGTCTGGAAACTCTTAGGAAATTAAGCATGTGCATGTTTTTCGAATATTATATAACATAACGTAACATAAGTGTGTTTACATTTTGGTATGCTTGCACAGCAAGGGTGCTGAAAGGGCGCTGGAAGGGCGCTGGAAGGGCGCTGAAAGGGTGCTGAAAGGGCGCTGGAAGGGCGCTGGAAGGGCGCTGAAAGGGCAAAGGCAGGGCCTGGAATGGAGCACGGTATGTGGCGTTGTGCGCGCAGTTCGAAAACTTTCCCGCGAGTTGCGGTGGAAATTTCGAGATATATAATTTGAGATTTTCTCTGCTCGCTGCACGTAAAGCCACGGTCTCGAAAGCAGCAGCACAAGTATCATTATCTCCATGCTGGAATGACGCTCCAAGTGTTTTAAAAGTTTCCTGCCTGCAATTTAATATGTAAAATAATATCGCGTTTGCTCTTTATGAGTGGAGTGTATATGTATATATTCTATATATATACACTTCTCTATCTCTCTCGTACTCATTTTAAAATCTCGGGGCATGTATAGCAAATTAGAATATTATGCAAGATGCTATGTTATTTTTAAAATTAATTACGTTTCACTTCTTAACCCCCATTTTGATTTTTTTTGTACATACACATATGAAACTGCAATGCACAATGAAAAAATTAATTGGGTTCTGGGAAAAACGTCTCTATATCTGCAGCCAGCTTAAGCTGGGATTTTTCGTAGCATTTCTTGTCGCTTTACATAATATTGCTCGAGCGTGCTATGCAATATTCTAGGCAAACAGTTCACCCCTAAATTATAACGTGATCACACAGCTTCATATAAAACATGGCACACTGTAACCCGGGATTTCCACCGAGTTTCCCGCTGTTTTTCTCGACTTGGGCCCGAACGTTAATTGATTCGCCGTGAACAACCCTACATCCACTTTATTTAGCGTGTGCTCCGCTGTCGCATTATCTTTCACTTTTCGCTACTTGCGCGTCAGTCCTTGCATCTCACACCTGAAATTTCTTTGAAGTGTAAACTACTCCTATTTATGTATATAAAGTGGATGGCGATTTGATACTGACATAGCTATAAGATAGTGCCAAAAGCTTGTATAAGGTCCAGCAAATATTATATTTTAACCACAGGCATGCGCAGAGTAAATGGTTATAGGTACGGCATGGCATTGGGAAGACCAAAATGATGGTCACAAAAAGGACATCATTTTCTATGCCAGTGGCCGCGAAAGCAAGTGTTGTGACAAGGCATGGCAGCCATCGACAGCACACATTGAACTTCTATCCGAGCACACAACCAGGGCCTTCTGCATGAAAACGTTCCGATAGCTCCTTATGGTGTGAATGTTGCTAGGAGGCTGTGGAAAATGTCAGAGTCTTAAAAAGTCTTTGGGTTAAGTATCGCTCAAGGTCAAAGCCACCTAGATACATTTTTGAATTCGAGAAAATCGAAACAAATCCATTCAGAGGGCGCTGGCAACTGGCAAGGTTCCTTCTTATGAAAATTTGTGGAATTCTAGGGAATAAAATCTTTAAAAAAACTGTTCCGTGCTGGAAATATCTTAGGACACGGCCTGTGCCGTGTCGGCCGCACCGCGCCTGCGCACCCCTGCTATATTAACTCATCTAGATGGCAGATAACGTCGGGTCATCTGTACACATTCAGACCACAAGCCCCGATCTGTCCCGACCAAGCAAACATGGAACTCGCATGGTCACGTGACGTGAACGCCGTCCAGTGTCAATAGCAAGTAGCGGCGCAGCAGCAGCAGTAATTGATCGACAAACCTAATCGCTCAATCAGCTCAAGTGAATAACAAGCTTTCACAGAGGTACATAATGACGCCCGGTCCGCGCGGCGATCGCGACCTCTACGTCCGCGGGCGAACGATTCGAACGACACCGGCGACCTCCGCTCGGCTGCACCGGTCAAAGAGAGACGGACGACGGCGGTCCGAGTTCAAGCAAACATCGAGCCAGCAGCGATCGCGCGCTAACTCGCTGACCGCGAGATATAAATGGACGAGTTACGAGCCAGTTGGCCGGCTGACGGAGCGAGTGTTCGCGCCGCGCCGGCAAAGACCCCGCACCCAAACGCCCCGGCCCCGGCAAGCACGCGGGCCACCGCAAGTAGCATTTTAGCCGATGGAGCCGTGCTGCAAATGGGAAACCATTTGGCGGAATTCTAGCGCGCCGTGTGTCTCGATTTCTTTGACAATGGCGCCGGCGCGCGCTCGCGGAATTGTATGGCGTATAACAATCGGGGCGCTGACAATGGGAACAATCAGCGGCTAGAATTCGCCCAGTAAATCGAGGCATAGCGGTAATCTCGCGTACGATTGCGATGTGTTTTGCGGCCCGTAGGGACTTTTTGCAATTCGGGGTCTCTCCCATATCTAGGTATATATAGATTGCTCTGCGTTTGCGCACTGCACTACAGCTGGCTTTATTTGTTTGTTTTTTTCTCGCGAGAAAAATTGCCAATCGTTTTTGTCTAATGGTATAAACGCGCTCGGCGGCGGCGGCGGCGGCGGCGGCAGCGGCGTGAATGAATGAAGATTAAATGAGGACGCCGCGCTAGATCTGTGCAATCCACTAAACTCGGCATTGTCAACTTGATTGAAGTGTCTGGCCGGGTCACGGTGGGCGGTGGGGGCGGTGGTGTTGCATTGTGTCCTCGATTGTTCCCACTAATAGCACACCCCCCCCCCACCACCCTTCCCATACCAGCCCTTAAAGAAGTACATTCGGAGGCGTTTTTGGCTCGTTGAATATTGCCAGCCGGGCAGGAAATCTACATCTTCTCTTTATACGTGTGTGCCCGGATGAAACGTCTAGTCGCCGGCGAAAAGAAATGAAGAAGGAAACGAAGAAAAGCCTGTATAGATATATGGATATATATACGCGGAACAAGATGTTTATTCCGCGCTGTGAGAGCGAGCGAGACAGAGGCAAGCGCCCGGGCGGCGAGAGCGACAAAGAGGGCGCGCGGGTCGAATTCGTTTGCGGCTTCGCGCGGCTCTGGCAATAAATTCGCGGGTCGCCTCTCTGCTCGGCGACGTCGCGATCCTCGCGTGGCCCGCGACGCGCTCCTTGCTTCGACGCCGACATGCCACGGCTCGATCGGCCGCTCGTCTTTCATGTCTCCCGCGTGGCGCTTTGTTTGCTGCGCGCGCTAGGCCAGGTGGCGCTGACGCAGGCGCGACGCCGAATTCGGGGTTCTCGAAAAGAGAGCCGCCGAGTCTGAATGTTGGCCATCATCGTCGCTTTCTCTGCGATTCTGGGCAAGTGTCGCGGATTTAAGAATGCTCCACACTCCCTCATAAACGCTGAACGCAGAGGTACACTCGAATAGAGAAATTAGCCCCAATCTTTAATTTTAAGATACCATTAGATGAAGGATGAGTATATCTATCCCTGGGATGTCACCCAAATTTGATATTTTCACAAATGTGTATGGTGCAAACTGCAAATCTAAAAAATCGCCAAAGTGAACTCATTTATGCGATTTTTTTTATGAGGAGCACTCTTAAACGCTGAACGCAGAGGTCCAATCGAATAGAGAAATTAACCCCTAAATGTATTTTAATCTTTAATTGATACCAGTAGATGCAGGAATTGAGTATATTATCTTCATGGAATGTAACCAAAATTTGAGATTTTCAAAAAAGAGTACCTATGGTGCAAACTTTCAAAAAGTTAATTTATGCGAATTTTTTTATGAGGAGCACTCTTAATGTTGCCATCGCACCATCGCTTGTACTGCATTTCTGGAAAAGAGTCTCGGATTTACGCGCGTTCCGATGGATACTCCACGATTCATTGCGCGTGACGCACAATTCGATATTGATGACTTTGAAATTTACAGGCTTGAACAATCTCGACTTGAACAATCGTTGCTTTGGAGCCTAAAAGTCACAGAAATATCGTCAGACTCAACAAAAAATGTGTTCCATAATGCCATCCATTCCTTTCCATACTCTCGACTCGCTCTTCGATTTTTCTATACAGTAAGCGCGATAGAATGCCCAGCGATTTTGTTGTTGACAACATCCCGTGATGACGTAAGACTTGTCCGCGCCAACGTCAACATCAACGCCTCCCCCATGGGGGTCTGCTGCCAGCACCAATGCGTTATCATAGCCAGGCGATCGCCCCACTGATCCATACCATTGTTGCTTCGGGCCGGGTATTAGTGCGCCAAGCCAAGATGGAGGACTCCTGTTAATAGAGATGCTATGTCCTTCGGAAGGGTCGTTAAACTAGTGGTGTCAAATCCTTGGGATCTTGATCGTGATCAAAACATCAAAGAACAGAGATTGAGAAATCAAATAGATTGGTTGAAATAGCTTGAAATAGTATTAAGAAAATCAGCGCTAAACTTAGGTAAAAGGAAACGCATGGTGTCACAAATATTAACTTGGAACTATATAAGGTTATCCTCAACACTTAAAAGTGCAAGGCTGAGTGCGAAAGCATCGGCTCCAAGACGCTTTATCCACCGAGAGAGCCCGGTTCGACGCCCGCCGGTCCCACGTCCGCTGCACTTCCGGCCAAGCTTTCCCCCAGGCACCGTGTGAACGCGACGCCAGCGCTCCTCGCGGCGAGCCGTGCAGTCTCGCGGCATCTCGCCGAGAACCGATACCTCCGGCGCGGCGGACCACAAAAACACATTGCTACTCTCGGATTGGTCACGCGGGCTCCGACAATCGGCTCTAATCGCCTCTAATCGACTCTAATCGACTCTAATTCGGGTGTATGGATGTCAATCCTTGGCATTGCGTACACTGAACACACAACGGACGCTGTGAGAATGCGACTACTTGCTGGGTTAAGCAACACAAGTCAAAGTCTCTTACTTGGATGGGTGACCGCCAAGCAATTCGGCATAGTATTCATGTTCTGTGACATGCCAACAACGGCATTTTCACTCAATTCCTCCCGATCTGAAAGCAACGCAGCGCGTTTGCTCGCCGCGTTCCCCATGGTTCGGTCGCAGTGCGTCGTTAAACAACAGCATGGGCGGCGTCGTGCGACGACGCACGTTGAGGCCCCAGCAAGGATGCGCGCGCCGAAGCGGAACCGACGTCTCCATGCCAACCGGTCCGGCCGCACCGGAAGTCGCCGTCCGTTGCCGAGGAAACGGATCTTGAGACGCCGTACGTGCACCTGTCGCGATGGGCAACCACGGGACCGTGGTGGCCGGCCAGAGGTCCGCGCACTCGCGCAAGCCGTGACGCAATTCGACTGCGCGGCAAAACCCGATTGGCGTATCGATTTGAATTCGAGCTACCGCGGTCGTGCGATTTTTCCCACGCACTTTTCGCATCCTTATATATCGTTCAGTGAAAGTGTGCATCTTATTACGATAATCGTTTTATATCCGAGAGCGCCGTTGGTGAGAGTTTCTTGGGGATCATTTTAATAGAGACGCTGTACGATTGTCATTTGTTTTGTGGGCGTCATTGACAATGCGTTCAATGGCTCGTTCCCTTGATTTTTTGTGTGTGTACATAACATGTGCTTTCAATGGATCTACAATTTCCTCAGCTGTCGAATGATATGGCGCAGAGATTTACTCGACGCGGGGCTTTTGAATTGTATATCCTGCGTTGTAAAGGCCATATTCCACCAGTATTGCAACCTGCCGATCCATAGCCCTCTAAATGGTTTTGCTTCATTGGTGGTGATAGTAAATGTGCGGTAAGAAGGCCTAGGATCAGCAGGTTGCAACCCTAGTGGAATATGGCATTAACTATATACGCGCTTTGAAAGCAATCCGTCGCGGTCGGTTCCTCGTCGGACGCGTCTCTGACAGTTCGGAGTCACGTGTTCGCCGTCGTGGTTTCGTGCGTCCTCGACGACCTTCCCACCTGTCAGTCGGCGCTGCTCGCCGCGGCGTGTCACGCTCCATCGACGGCTACCTCTGCGTCGGAGTGCAGCGCGCTGTGCAATGAGACAAGGCAGCTCCATGCCTTGCGGTCTGAGATGCCGTCGATCTCATATGTCCGGGACGCCGGACAACGTGGGTGGACGCGTTCCTTGACGGGGCAGAGATGGGATGCGACGCCGGAAACTTTGACCTTTTGGAGTAAAACTATGGTACCGCGACGTAGTTTTATCAAAGATAGAATGTAACATTTTACATTGATATACATTTAGTAATTTGAACCAAATTTCTAAAATCATGTTTTATCCTGTGAGCAAAGCTATGTAAAATGGGAATGCAAAGACAATAATCAACGAGTTCTTGATTTTTGCCATCTACCCAACTGACATTGTTTTCCAAAACTATTTGCTTCGCGAGTATAAAGATGCTTGTGATGTCTCTAGGCTTCATCGGCTCCGAGGACGTGTTAAATTGGGCCGAACCATTCTTGCCAGCTAAAACATTACAGCGTCTTCTTATACGTGAAGTCCTCAGGTGTCTCTGATCGAGTTCAGTGCCGCGTATCCCCGTAGCTCTGCAGATAAAGCCAAACTGCAATCGCGGAATGAACCAGGGTCGGTGTCAGCTGGTACCACTCGCAACCACGATAATCGAGGGCGCTAGCGGTCGTAGGGATATACCGACTCACAAGAAATATTGTCCAATCCGCTTAATGGCCGCGTCCTACTGGGGATATTATGATAACTCCACTAACTCATCGCTCGGCATGCAGATCCGCGTTGGGGTCGAAAGGGTGGCTAGTCGAGGCCGGGACGCGCAAGAAAATTGAAGTCGCCCCAACTCCCAATCGCACGCCGCCGCCGCCGCCGCCGCCGCCGCCGCCGCCGCCGCCGTCGATAATAAATGTTCATCGCGGTTTCGCGGTCGCCCATCGCCTGTCGCTGGATGCGTGGCCGTTGGTCTCTGCATTTACCAACGTGTTATAATGTACCGACTCGCTCGGTGTTCCGT
Source organism: Nemoura dubitans (assembly GCA_921293005.1). NCBI lineage: Eukaryota > Metazoa > Arthropoda > Insecta > Plecoptera > Nemouridae > Nemoura > Nemoura dubitans. The sequence continues at coordinate 4,517,871 of OV121074.1, forward strand.
GCCCGGCCGAACCCGGGTCGGTCTGGCGGCGAGATTTATGCAATTTCTCGGTCGCTTTTCGCGCACATAAATCAGAGGTGTTCTGATACCGTTTTCGGCACGGGGTAATATTTCCTGACGACGTGCTATATAGCTACCTTCTATAGTATGTAGTAGTCGATGTAATTGTGTGTTCGGCATGAGACGTTGCATGGCGTTTCTTCGATAACGGCTACCTGACGGTGGACGGGTTTCGAGGTATGAGTTATGCACCATTGGCTCGCCTGTGTTTTATTTCTTAACGAGGTTATTGTTTTCATTTTGGCCCGTTGTTTTACTATTTTTTTCTTGGTGTATAAGACGCTCGAGATGAGGATCACGAAAATAATGAGCCTTCTCGATATCTATGAAGTTTCGGTATGTCTTGGTTACGGGTATACAAACCGACTAAACCTTTACGGTAGTAGGAATAGTATCCAATATAACGTCGCCTGAATGCCAATAAACAACAAGGATTTTTTTCACATCCATAGAGTCGCAACGGTTATTACTTTCGAGGTAGAAGCAATTTCGCTCTCGTGATCTAATTCTCATTAAATTATTTTTCCATACTTCGAAAATAAATTTTCGTTCTTTTCAATTATTTTTAAACATGCCACCGACGAATCCGTTATTCGTGTGCTCTCGAAATAAATCACATTTTTAATTTCGACGTTCGAAAACGAAGGAATCGGAGAAAGAGAGAGAGAAAGACGTGATGAAGAGGGACTGAGAGCGACGATAAATAGGGAACTCTTTGAACTTGCAGGGAACAGAAGCGTAATAGGTCCGGAGGTCTGGAGCTTTTGGGAACGAAAACACTGCATGACGTCAGAAAACAAACGGACGCCGCCGTGAAAACAGAAACATCATCACATTTGACGTCGGGGCCGTTGGTATGAGCGTTTGTGCAAATGTGGGGGCGCGGAACCATCGAGGGGCCATTGTTTGTCTTTAATGCACTTTGAAGAAAGCGTTCCAGAAGTTATTAACAACCAGATTGCCATTAGCAGCCCCCGCCATTGTGGCGGTCGGGCCGGGAAAAAAGAACGTAACCAAATTTGGCGTTTATATCTTCAAGGGGCGGGGCGGGGGAGGGAATTTAATGTGTATTGACGATCGGCACCCTCTGCTCGCTGCAGAAGACGCACTGTTCAATGCCGGAGCGTCGCCCTCATGAATATCAGACGCGGCCGACGTCGACTTCGAGCAATAATAATCAATATCAACAAACCCTTTGTGCGATGCCGGCAGAGTAAAGGCACAAGGGCGCACATGGCCCAAGCGAGCGAGCGCGGGAAGGGGTGTCTTCAGTCGCTGTCGGTATCGAGAAGTAATTATACCAGAGTGCACATCTGATTAAATTTGCCTTCGCGTCGCGTCGGGATCAGTTTTTAGCACCAGCGGGACCCGCGGCAGTTTGGGTTCGTCGTGCGTATCTCGTTGCCATATAGTTTCAGTGTTATCTTCAATGCAGATGCATAAATATTCATCTGCACGGCATTGAACTAAATCCCGGCCGCGAATGTGTATATACTCTTGTCCGAATGGTCTATTTTATATGCAATGCACACATAGCACATATATAAACAAGCGCCACATCCCCCATTGTCTTATAGTCAGACGCTGAAAGTGCCACAAATGAAACATGTTTCTTCATATACTCAAATTTGCAAATTTTTGCAACGTCTCCGAAATTCGACAAAAATCTCACTGAGGGGAAAAGGGGTTACTTAAATTCATCCACATCCGTGAGGAAAAAAATGTACCCCTCGCTGACCTTCGAAGTTAAGCAGTATCTGACTGTATCACGTATTGGATGGGTATAACCATCGGTTCATACGGGAGCAACGGTAACTGAAATCACCACAAGACGTTTCAAAACGATGCAATGTGGTAGTCGCATCGTCCTTCGGCTGACACTGTTAGCCCTGTCGTGGTGTCATCGGCTTGGGGTATAAGTCGATGCCATCGGTGCTCGTCGACAGCTGGCATCGGGGTCGTCCACCCTCCGCCACTCGAGTTATCGCGACCATCATCGCCCCGTCGCCGGGCGGCGATCGCGTTGCGTCCAGCGCTCGCCGCCGCCTCCGTTCCCAGACCTCGACACGGTCGTCATGGTCCGCGAGCCCCGGACTCCCAGGGATGTACAACGCGCCGCTGCTCTGCACGCAAGTCGCGCGCACGGCTTCTCGAAGATCGGCTTACACCTGCCAAGAATGTCGTTCGCTCGGACATCTGAGCTTGGACATCTGAGCTTGGACATCTGAGCTTGGACATCTGAGCTTGGACATCTGAGCTTGGACATCTGAGCTGATGTTGTTAATTAAAAAATCCAATAGAAAATATGTGGGGAGCAAAAATGTGCCTTCGATTCTGGCAAGCATATTCTGAGCGGAAACCATCTGCGTTTCAGATCATTTCAGTGAATTTCTGCCAAGAATCAGCAAAATCGAAGCAAGAACTCATGGTATTAACCAAATTGGAAAGGCGTGCCGTCGATTTTGGGGGTATAAATCGTCATTTTTTGGGACTCACGCTGTTTTGTAGCTAAACCAGACCAATCTAATTTGCCAATATCTCGGCCCGTTTCACAACGAGCCATCCTCCTACAAATGAAGCGAATAATTTGTGAGCGCCATCTGCCTGATCACCCCACAACGCGGCCCTGCCCTGTAGACGTGCGCAGAGCCGCCGGATGCGATTCCACCTCCGCGTTTTGAGCATCACCACCACCATTTCGGGGGTCTCCAGCGACCTTTCGCAGAGCTGTCGCTGTCGCATAGCGTGGCGGTAAATTCAACCTAACAAATAGCTTCCTTTATCAAGGGTCCGTTTAGCCTTTAAAGTGGCAATTAACCGTATCGCGACAAGGTGCACACTGACAAGGGTCCGTCGCAACATGGCTGATCGATCACCCCGACTTAAATCGGGGGGCGGCGGTAAAAAAAAAGCGATTATAAACAGAGATTCCGTGCGCTGATAAAATGTTTTACAACCGGCGTGACACATATCTTGACCACAGGCAAGGACCGCACCGCCCGCGGCCGGCGTGACATGAACCCGAACCAATAACGAGTGTCATCCCCTAGTTAATTTATCTCTCCCCCTGCCTAACCACTCGGCGGGCACAGTTGTTGCGTATTCACTTCACCCCCCCCAAATGAATGTCACCCGACAAACGATATGTCGTACGCGGACTCCGCGGGTTGTGCCCCCCCCCCCTCAATGACGCAGTCATGGGACAGTGCCCCATGCCAGCATGGCTCCCGGGCCCGAACGGCAGCGACCGCTCCTGCACTGCCATCTGGCACCTGTCTTGCTCGCTAGCCGTGCAATGTTACTCACCGGGCCGTGAACGCTATATGGCGTCCACGAGCATCTTGATGTAGAGTATACGAGCTATTTCGCCGTATACTTTTTAGGACTGCGTGTATGAATTAATGCGGACCATCGTTAGGGTAAAAGAGGATGGACTAATTTGTTTTATTGTAATAACTTGTGGCGATTTAAGGAGCCCGGGCGATGGATGTGAGAAAGGAGAGTCCACGCTCGGCTCGGCGGATGGGAATTTTGTGGGCACTCGGCTGGAAACGGAACTGTCACTGACGGCAACCCCGGCGAGTTTGCGCGCGAATATGTTGTTGTGGTGTTTGTGTGCGGCTTCTCTGTATGTACACATAAAAGTGCGCAATTACATGGCCACGGGGATGTAAACGTTTGGAACGAATATGACACAAACTGCCAGGTTTGTCGGACGATTGATTTTCAAGCTCATTAAAAAAAGTCTATAGCGTCACTTGATCGCGAAGCCGGATACCAATCGCACAGATCCAGAGCGTTTTATACGATAATAACTTATTATACCTATACGTGTTATTTAAAATATATTCTCGTCGATGCTAGAAGTAATGAGATGCTAATTAGTAACAAGATGACATGACTATCGGCATGTAGGTACTATAAATATATGCGATAAAGCACTTGCAATTGTAGTTGGAACGAAAAGCCAACGACAACGGTTAATATTGTTACAGCTTATCATGACACGCCAATTGATTTGGCAATAGCTATTCCGTCGAAGTCGATATTTATACCGTACAAAGCACCACAAATCGAATAATAATAATAGGCTTTTAACGATTTTTGTTAAATACACCCTTGGTAAATTGGCTTAGGTTCAAGAGACGTTGTCGTTTTGTGTTTAATAGCTTTCAGCAAAAGACACGAAAATTTTGAAACCTAAACGTATGCAGAGTTGGCTAAAGTAAAAGTAGGTGTTCAACATACAATCTGACGTGTCAACCGTTCAAGTTTCGCAATTGTAATTCGGCACTGACAAGACGCAGAATGTCGGCCGATTCCACCGTCCCAACACGTGCGTCGAAATGCGTACGGCTTCCAATGTACAAGAATGTCAAGTAAATATACGCATTGCGTGGCAAGGTGTCGAAGCGACCACCTATCCTCTCTCTCTTCCGATACGCACCCGCACGCTGTGCGTACCGCGCGCCGGCGCCTGCGCTCATCGACAACTTCCGGCGCGACGACGACGACGACGACGACGATCACATGAATCGCATTACTGTCCATTAGTGCGATGGGGGCCCGGGGTTTTTATCGAACGAGATGGAAAGAAATTGAAAGAAATATTGTGCTCCCGAATTTTTCTATATATACGGGAGACCGCATTCATGTTTGGTCCTCGGAAAACTGGAATCGATGTTTTGGGAGGCGTTGAAGGTGACACGTGCCGGCATCGTCATCGCCATCGTCATCGTGGTGGCATCGATCAACCATTGTCTTTAAAACCTGCTCAACGGGGACGTTATTCCTGTGGTCCCTCTGGTAGATACTCTTCGAAATGAGTTATACAGGAGGCTACTCTCATGATGCACCGAGGGTCTTCCCTATCCCTTCCATTTAGCCGAGTACGGTTGATCAAATCCTCATAATCGCCGTCATAGCATTCGCCGATGCGACACACAATGCTTCGTTAAAGGACATAAAAATTGGCTAAGTAGTGCTAAAGTTAGCGGGGTGGAAATTGCCATCAGCTGTCTCAATTTTGTGGCGGGGGGGGGGGGGGGGGATCGCGGTCTGCTCCGGTTCTTCGTTGACGCCGGGTTCGATTCCTCGACGCGACCAGACGGCGGTCATTTCACCGCCTTCCGACACCGGAAGCGCAGTCATCCGTGAATCGAAGGGTTGCATTGAATTGAGGGTGTATTAGAGAGGCCACCTTCGTCAGAGATAATTCGGCGTTACCTCCGCCGCTTATAAGATACAATGCGAGGTAATAACTTGATCGTTTGGCCATGGCCGTCCATCCAGGGCCACACACACACACACACACACACAGACAAACAATTTACAAATGCCGTGAGAGAGTCGAGGTGCATTCAAGCACCGACCGTTTGCGGCAGAGGCGTGAGCAGAGTTGGAAATTTTCTAGTCTGCGACTGAAGACTGTGGTAAAAACTTGCTCGTGTCCGTCGTGAAATTATGCTCTAATGAATTGCTCCTAACACCATTGAAACTTGTTAAGCAAAATGGTCAACGCTCAAAGTAATTTAAGTGCACGATTCAAAATGTCTATTTGAGAAAATGATCCTACAACACCGCTGACTTTAAATGCTCAGAAATCTTGTGTAACGAACGAGAGTCGATGATAAACAAGGTAACGCTGGTCCCGTGTTAGCGTTGAAACTGAGCGTATAGCTTCTAGTTTTTGCTCTTATTTGTGATTTTAAGCGGAAAGGTGTATGGATGATTTTCTTGAAAAACGCAGGTGGTCAAGTATGTAGAGAACAAATGTAGACACCCTGAAAATTCCATCAACTCCGGAGGAGCCGTTTGGTCTGCAAAGCGCGCACAAACACACACATTAAAAGAAACACACACATACATACAAGTTACTTTTGAGCGGGGTGGGGGAGGCGGGGGGGGGGGGGGGGGAATTGATGATTTCGCATCGCTCGCTAAGCTCATCAATAAGAAACGAACCAATTCTCACGTTGATTCGTGATTGGCTGATTCGAGCCCGGGAAATCAAAATAAATTTGCATAACCAAATTTCCCGTATTTTCGCGTTCTTTATATGACTTCCTCGGAGGGTTTGAATTGTTATCAGCAACTTACCTAGCCTGACATGTTATCGTTTGTCCCCCTTAAACGAATCTAACTGTGTGTTTCTGTTCATTACTGTGAGTAAAGGTAGGTGAAGTGACAATGTAATGGAAACGCTAAACTGTAAGCTAACGTTGGTTTTATCTTGTTTGTTGCAGGTAAGTCGCCGATTTGGGTCCAGTTCAACGCCTAAATTGGGGTGAGAATTCAACCCTAACTCCACTCTAATTCACAAATTTCACAAATTTTCTCAATTTTCTCAATTTTTTAACACATTTGTGGAGAAATGTTCATGGTAAAACAGCAAACGACCAGGAGCAAAGATCTAAAAATATTTCGGTAAATTTGCCATCTTTGAAACGAGACCGCATCGGCATTTGCCCTGGCAGCATACACACAAACTAAATTTTGTTTGTATTTTGGTATTTTTGAGTATTTTTTTATTTAAAAAATTTAAATTTTATTTTTTATACAAATTTATTATTTTTTAAAACCACGTAGACAATCAGGTTGGAAGAGTAGCGTCTTCCCGGAACCCAGCTTCGAGGGGACTGACGCAAGTGGGAGGACGCCGTACTGCTCCTAGAGGGGGTGAATGGGCCAGCGTTAGGGCGTGGAAAATGCGCTAAAGGGCTTAGGTTCGAATGTGTTAGAAGATTGTTAGGTATTTGATATAGAGAGAGCCGTGCTATCTACGGAATTGAGAAAGATCTCCGAAGCTACACAGGAAGTGCTGGCCACGGATTTTTTTTAGTGGCCGTGGCAAGGGAAAGGAGAACAGGGCCAAAAATATCATAGATTGTCTTGACATCGACAACGAATGGACCAAAATTTCAGCTCGATTGAAAGGGATGTGGGTATATTATTCTACTATACTACTACAAAATTCTATACATACTATTGTACTATAGTACTAGGAACTTTAGTACTAGGAAACACTTATACCTTGGTTCTTGTTGAAGGATGAGCGAGTTTTTGCCTAACACTAAACGTGACATGAGGAGTCGAGTATTCTATCCGAGCGCACAACCCGTGGAAGATAATTGTATGCGTGGTTGCCTGCCCTCAGAGGCGGTCAGGGTCATGCGGACCGGGTTCACCCTCGGCTGCCTTCAAGGCTGGGCAAGCTTCGCATTTAGCCTTGAATTTAATTGTGTAGCCCAAACGGTCCGGTTCGGTGAAATTGGCCACGTCCAACGTGACATGGCTCTGCTAGCAGCACGGGGGGTCGACGACGTTGGCGGGCACGCAAGGGTGCTTGGCCGGGTAGCCGTGAGCGCCCCCGCTCCGACAGTCGCCCGCTAGCAGCACGGGAGAGTGTTTGTGGCTTTTTGATGTTTGATTCTACTTTAAGACTGTTCAATGAGCTCCGAAGTCGAGCCGTTTCCTTCACCTCGTAAGGTATACACTTTTTAGGCCACACCTTTCGTCGGATCGCGACGAAACCTATATTTTCGGAATTTTCACACTTCGGACAACCAATTGAACCATTTTAATTTCGCAAGATTCACTCGTCAATTACTTCCAAGAGTTTTAAAATAACCATGTTTAGCCGGTATATTGAAAGATGTACTTAAGGGTAAATTGCAGCTAAGAATTTACCTCTTACTGGATACACTTTCCAGGCCACACCCGTTGTCTGATCGCAATGAAACAAATATCTACGGAATCCTCACACTTTGGACAACCAATTGAATGTTTCAGAACCTCGAAATATATCTTGGAAATCCACAAAAAATTGAATTCAATTAACCTCAACAACCATCAATGAATGGCCTTAATTACATCGATATCTCTGAAAATTACACGAATTTATCTTGTGGCCAGCAAATTTTTGGAATTTTGACTTTCGCATTGGTATCTATTATAGGATCACGATTATAGATATATTATTTTTGGGCTTGGATTTTTGTATTCACTTTATAGCGCACCTGCAACAGCAGCCTTCTTTAAACTCACTGGTGGACAACCTCAATGTTAAATCCCATTTAAATACAAATGCCAGTATGCTATCCACCAGTGAGAAAACATTAATTGCAGGAGCTCTATTAATTGGAGCAATTCTTTGAGTAAGTGCACTTTAGCAAGTTTGACATTTGTTGACATTTGTTTTGTTTCGAGTGGTTTCGAGGTGGGGCTGGGCAAATCTGGGGAAGTTCAAGGGGGCAGTAAAACATTTTGCTTAATCTGTCACATTTTCGATAGGAGCGCACTGCTACAAACATTTTAAACAGTGTGCCATGCAAAAGGTAATATCCAAGCAGCGTTTAGGGTGGGAAGTGACGGTGAACAGAAATTAAATTACATAATTTTCATACTCTTAGTCTCAAATCGATTATCCGTGAAGAGGAATTGATTTTTTTATTAAGTTGTCAATTTACGTCGTCTGCGTAATATTTAATGTTGGTTTTTCGAGGGAGTTTGTATACACACTTCCGAACAGACAAACACAACCATCAATTCAAATTGAATAATCTTGATGCTAGAACCGTATATAGACGCACGGGGCGGAATTCTGCCAACGTTCAGGCTTGCAGTGCAGAGCACTTTTCCAACCCCCCCCCCCCCCTCTCACCCACCCCCCCTCATCTAAACAAATTCGTTCATTACGTCGGCGACTAAATTATGTAGCAGCACTCAGCTCAAGCAATTATATTTCGCTCTCATTCTTCCGTTAATTATATCCCATTGAAAGTAGACGGGGAAAAAATTCGCGGAGCGCGCCGTTTTACCTATAATATTAAAATTCGTAAACTCGCTCAATAAAATCCGGCCCCAATAAAGGCATAGACCAATAAAGGCAATATCCCAATAAAAGCCGTACCATAACCTTATCTTCGAATTGAGCGGCTCTTCTGTATATATAGCTTTAACAACCTGGCCGCTATTTAGGCGAGCTCACTTTGACGACCCGTTAATGAAGACACGCCTCATTAAGTAGTCGATTAATTGGGCCTGACATTAGCCCGCGAGGGCCAGATTAGCAGCGTAATTGTGTGATGGACGACCTTTTAAAGGTGATGCTCGATATGTGATCTCGAATCTTTTGTGTTCGGAACAGCTTTCTGAAACTTCGTGTAACCTATGGCAAAATGTCGCCGGTGAACTAACCATAATGTCGCACCCGAATTTTACACACCATTATACTCTAACTTATCCCTTTATATTATACAAAATCCATTACTTATTTCTAGCATAAAACGGACCGGTATATAGACGACGGTCACCCATCCGCTGTCTGACAAAGCGCACTGTTGCTTAACTCCGTTTGTTTCTTGAGGGATGCGTCGCAGTGATATCGCCACACCGAACGGCTCGACGTCGTCATGCTTGCTTGGCCGCCGGGAATGCGCCGACCGAAATGCCGGCAGAGTTAAACGCCCGTTATTTATCAGCCCTGTAGCATCAGTACCAATAGTAGTATTATATAGGAGGAGGAAGGAAGGTAGCCGTCATTCCGTCGACGTCCACTCGAGCAGCTCTCGTTTCGCCGCCGCTCTCAACCTCCCGCCGACGTCGCCGATTTAATTAATTCCGATGATGGGCGCAATTCGTTAGCCGCGTTGTTGCGGCCAACGGCGCTCGTAGCTCGCCGCCAATCAATTCAACGCGGCGGCGGCGGCGGCGAAACAAACGGGTGAGCGCCGGCCGCGGAACGAGACGGGAATGAGACGTCTTTTGTGAATGAGACGTCTTTTGTGATGGCCGTTACGCGGAACGGCTCGCATCATTGTGCACTGAAGTTGGGCACTCGTCGTGGGCCATTTTGAGAAGTTGCAACCGTTCATACTACTGGGTTTCGCGGACCCAATTTGTGTTGCGTTGAAGATGAGCGCAGCGGTTTGTACACACACAAATGTCACATACAATGTCGCAATACATTTTTGGGAAAAATTGGAAAAATTACGACCTTTTAGATAAATTTCCGTATTTTTCCAAATTTTCCCAATTTAGAATATTGCTCTTTTTTCTGATTTGAAGGGGATGAGTATGGAGGATATTCTTGAAAAAACGCATGGGGTCTAGGCTGCAAATAAAAGTAGACACCCTGCAAATTTCATCGCAATCGAAGCAGGTGTTTGCGTTTGGTCTGCAGAGAAGCGCACGCAATACGCATACAAAAAACCAACAAACACACACATTTTTTTTTTTTTACCACTAGTAAAATGGAAGATTTCGCTTCGCTCGGTACGCTCATCAAAAATATTTGTTCGTCCCTTTTGCGATGCCACAGGCTCATGGATAAACAAAACAGTCCCAGTCTATACATATTGACCCGGTGTGACCATGATACTGAGTATACGTTAGCTGAGTTAATGCTGGAATTGCATTTGCATCGTGTGAAATAGTTATCGGTGCAGTTGTTCAGAGTATCAGGTAAAGTCATAGTGATGGTGCACAGAGGTTTCATTAGGTGCATTTCCACGCCAGTCGCAGCGCAAATTGATCAGACTTTGCAAAGCCAGCTCGCCTGTCGCTGACCAACTCTATCAGACAAATTGCGTTTGTTTTAAATTACAAAACTTTGCTTGTCCTCCAAACGCGAAAGCGCTGGTGTAAAATGGTCTGAAGACTGCAGTGAGCATCGAACACAGTTTCGGACCGCTGCAGCAGTTGCATCCTGTTGAGAGGCCTCCTCACGGTTCATCCGTTAACCCCTACCCCCACTTAAAACCCTAAATGCAGAGGTCCAAGCGAATAGAGAAATGAACCCCTTAATTTACTCAAACCTTTAATTTTAAGATACCAGTAGATGAAGTATGTCTAGTTATGGGTAACCATCAAAACACGATATTTTCAAAAATCGCATAAATTAGCTCATTTAGGCGATTTTTTAAAGTTTGCACCATACACATTTTTGAAAATATAAAATTTTTGCGATTACCCATGACTAGATATACTCTTCCTTCATCTACTGTATCTTAAAATTAAAGATTGGAATACATTTAGAGCCGGTATTATAATATTTTTCAACTCTGAGTTAAGCGTCTAACCCTCAGAAATAGATGAATTCCAACTGCATCCTATTGGCGGTTGCCATGACAAATAACTTAACTCCTATACTTTAACTCTTGGGTTGAGGCTCTTGTAAGACCTGCCCTTAGGGATTCATTTCTCTATTCGCTTGCATCTCTGCATTCAGCGTGTAAGAGGGGGTGTGGCGCACTCTTAACAAAGTGCAGTACTGTCGACCAATCCGGACAGAGCTCATGCTCGTCCGGAAAACACGCGTCCGCCCGTCAGCGTGATCGCCCCGGTGTGCGCGAGCTAGTTTGTCCCAGTTCGCAGTGTCGCCGACCGCACGTTCAATTGGAAACTTGACCGAAAGTTTCAATCCGCCAATGCTGTTCGGTGTGCAGCGCCATCGGCTCCCGCGGCCAAGGATATGGATGCACGGCAGCGGCCAGTTGGCGAACTACAGTAATAGAAACAATGGTGGCGCGTCGTTGGTCGTTGTGTTGTCATGAAACTCGGAACAAATCCATGCAAATGCATGCATTATTCACTTGCGCACGCGCGCGGCAGAGAGACGCAAATGATTTACTATAGTTCGTCCGTATTAAACATCTAGTTGATTTAGTTGTGGTATATACATTATTCAGATACTCCACTCCCATACTAAAACAGCTATACGCGAAAGCCCTTCGCCCGCAATAATAATTCCGCCGGCATGTCCAGGGATGGAGCCACTGTTTGTTGTTATTTCACCTGTAAGTAACCAAGGTAACTGTAACCACCGGAGGAACATTGGGTCCCTTGATTATAATTGAACTTCTGCCATGGCCAGGTGGATGATGTTACAACAGATAGCCAACGCACCCCAGCGATTGCCGGCGAAACTACTAGCATCAAATTTTTGCCGTAACCATAGCTAGGTATAATGGTAGAATATCTGGATAACCACATCTATGTTATTATAGTAATGCGAATGCGAACAAGTTTGCTTTTCGAATTAGTAATTTGCGAATTTGTGTATGCGCGAGCTGAAAATAACATTGCGAATCGTTGGCTTCATGATGACTAACCCCCGTCCTGGCCCATTTCTTATAGAGTTCTTTGATCGCCGAGCACGGTCGTCTTATTTGCATCGTATGCAAGTGCTTTGCTGACTCGCGTTCGTGTGCGTGTGTGTGTGTGTGTGTTTGCGTTGATTGCCTACCTACTCGCCACGTACAACAGCAAATGGCCAATGTCGCTCACACATTATTTTAAACCAATTACGCGATCGCAAGAGCCGGCGGACGGGCGTGCGCGAATGCCAGTGCGCATGCACGCGTCTTGGCTGCCGGTCAGAGCGTGCCTGTCGGCCGCATTTCGAGGACGCGAGTCAGAGGCGAAATTGTAACAATCCATTCTATGACAGCAATGCACACCCAATGACGGTATAGATATTTACCGAGCATTGTTCTTTGATCATGGGTCTTTAAAATTTCATCGGCATACCTATGTATAATGTAAAGTAGAATTTTGGCCTGTTACACTGCAACGACGGACTTTTATAAGCTCTGGTATAACAATGTTTTTTTCAACTCTGGGTTAAGCCTACCACTGAGCAACAGATGAATTCCACGTGGTGTCCAATACGTTGGCTGTTGCCTATAATTTTACGCGTGAGTTGAAGCATTCGCGAGATGAAATACCGGCCCCTAAATATAATAGTTTTCCGTTTGTTTGTCAATGAAACAATGCTAAAAGTCTCCAAAATCTTTTTAAAATCTTCTTCTTTGACGACTCTCGATTTCCGTAATCCAGAACAGCATCAGGACCTAGAAGCCCAGAAACTTTTTCCGGAATTTTGTGTTTTCCAATGCTGTTTGGCCTAAAGACATGGGCGCCATAAATGTGCCCTTCGAGCGCCTCCATGAGGCCGTGGTCAATTTGGCCGTTGCACGTGACAGGTGATTGACAGCTGTCACAGCGACGGCCAGGTGAGCCCATCGAATCTGACGTATCGGTTGTCAACAGAGTCGAGGAGGGGGGGGGGGGGGCGTTGTTAGCGAATTAAAGACATCACGCTCATCAGGTCGACGGCAATCGATAAACAGTGGATGTGATGGTCTACTGGTGATAGATATTGATTGACAGAGTGATGGGTATCAGTACTGATTGCGATAGAGAAGCACTATGCCTACTGCGGTCGTTCGCTGATCTAATGGATCGCCATAGCCATGGTTAGCGTCGGTTTTTTTAGGCGAACAATTCGTATGATGAAATAATACGGAGACCAATCCACTCGAGTTTATAATTACATTAACCAATCGACGCTTATAAAGTATTTTGTAATTTATTGGCCAATCGAATAAAAGTCGCTTCGAAACGGCCATCCCTTCTAATTAAAATCACACATGGATGTCCACAGTTGAAAAAGTGCAGTGCATGCATAAATGCATTGAATGAAACAATGAATGCTCTCGGCAAGAGCCGTTTACACTGCCTAGTTTATACGACTTTTAAATTCATTGAAAATGGTGGCACAGCCTTCCGAACGCGTTGTTTCTAGAAGGCAGTGACATAGCCTTCCTTCTCTTGAAAGGAAACGTGAACGATATTTTAGAGCACGTCCTAAATATGAAAATATTTAATTTAATGATTCATTGAAATCAAATTGTTGTTTAGAGAGTTCAGTGCATTGAATTCAACCTTGAATTCAATGCATTGAACGAAACATTGAACCGCGTAAGCCCGACTTAACTATATAAGCCATTGTAGTAAAAGGTCCTAAATCCTTTCGAGCATGGATCTCTGCGAGTGACCGAGTCAGCCTCCTCATGCGGCGTTGCGGGTGGCGTCCCCGTCGTCGCCGTCGTTGCCAGGCGACGCTAACAATAGCCGAGTGGCCGGCCTCCACGCGACGCCCGGGAATAGACGGCGTCGTCGGCGTCGGCGTCGGCGTCGCGACGCGTATTCTTAGCCGCGCGACGCCTCCATTCACCGCAAGAACTGTGCGAGCGTCGTTCGGCAAGTCGCTGCCGGTTTCTAAAACGTGGACCACGCGTGCATGGATTTCGCTGACGGCAATCCTTGCATCCCTGGCTGGACCTTGCCATGTGAGGCGCACGACTACAGTTCTGGAGTCGAATCTCTTATGTGGGCCACATATTTGCCCATATGATTGTAAATTGTTATCAGCTTTGGAACAGGGGCGTAACTAGAGGGGATAAAGGCATACCAGTGCTCGTGGGACTCGGGCTCAGGGGGCCCCATAAGAAATTGTTGGGGCCCCCAGAGGCCCAAGTTAATCCGAAAACAAGGCGGCAACGTTTTTTCGGTAAGCGATATTTTGAAGCGAGACTGGATACTGGTGACGGGGGGTCTAAGTTTTTTGCTCTGGGGCCTCCGATTTGAAATTACGCCACTGCTCTGGACTACCGGCTCTTTACAGAAAAAAGTAATTAGACTAGCGCTGCATCTTTAAAACGTCAGCACGGCTGAGCACCGAGATTCACTGACAGCTTTTGACAAGTCTTTGGTATAAAACGCAAGGAGCAAGAGGTATCGATGTTCTCAAGTTGCTCGGCAAATAGAATGGATGAAGATCCGATCGCCTATATAGTAAATGACAGCACGAGAACCGTTTGCGATCGACTGATCGGTCCCGGTTCGAGTCGGTTCTATGAGAAGTCGTCTGCTAGACACGTAATCGTTTGCATCGAGGTCTTCTTATTGTGAAGATCTCATCCTTGCATCTCTCTGCACCGTCTTTGAAAACGCGACACGTCAAACAAATTGCTGCTGATTGGTAATTGGTCGCCATAACGACGACACTTTGTTCGCGCATCCGTTGGAAATCCGTCGTCATCCTGTGCCTGAATACCTGCCTGCAGTATAGTGCGTCTCAGGTTTGGACATCATCGCACAGGCATTATGCTCTAACATTGTCAAATATCTGTTAGCTAGGACCAAATTTAGACATACTAGAGCGGTTTTATACCGAAGAACACTTTTCAGTGGCAAAGAGGCAAGAGGCCAACACTTTTGCTTTGTGTGTTTTTTAACGGATGACTCTGTTTTTGTCTTGTTTAACTGACAAGCTCTACGTACAGTCCATGCACGACTAGAGAATTTGTGGCCTGCCATATTTATACATACCGACTAGCTCCAGCTCAATGTAAGTCATCAAAACGTTTTGCACTAATTAATAATGACAAATTGTGCAATATACGTATGTAATTGACGAGTGTATGGTGAACATAAATCTGCAAAATGTACACATAGTATTATAATTTTGCATAACTGGTATTTCCAATCAATTTGTATTACGCTAACAAGCTCATGACCTGCTCAAATTTCCGATAACTGGGTAAAAGTATTCGCGACGTGTCGCCATTGAAAGCCAATATGGATCCCTCCGCACGTTAAGACCCATGCTCTCGTATACAGTGGCGTAGTGCTGGAAATTAAGGTGGGTATACTATAATTTTTCGTCGGCCGTAAAAATGAAACTGAATCCATATTTCCACATTTTCGTCATCACCAACACACCTATTTTCACATATCAAACATTGTTGTTTGGCGCTTAGGACTATTTTTACTTGGGTTTCACTAAAACACGTACACATATTTCGATTTGCGCCTCAAAGGTAAATGAATAATTTGGTATAGTGGGTAAATGGGTGAGCTATAACTGGGTGGAAAATGGGTAAGATAAGGTGACCATGGGTATAATAACCATTAAAGTGTGAAATATAGAATAAGTATGGAAAACTCGCAAAACTTACACATTTAAGCTAGAATTGTGCCTAGAATTGTGCCTAGATACCCGCGTATACGATCGGATTTCTTAAAAATAAAGGAGAGTATATACACTAATTTCGAAAATAAAGGTGGGCATATACGCCGTGTACCTGCGTATACCCTTGACAGACACATACACCACTGCTCGTTCAGAACATCTAGAGTCCGTGTAGTGAGACGCTCACAAGTGCGGCGTCTCGACGCTTGACCGGCGTCGCCGCCTTCCGGCGCTCGAGACGGCGGCGTCCAATTTCCGGCGCGGCGCGCGCGTCAGCTGCTGCTGTCTGCCGATTGTAGCGCCGCTCTGGTGAATTGTTTGCTCGGCGATGGCAGCTCGCTAAGGTCGGCTCGACCGGGGCCTTTAGCGAGCTCGAGGCAGGGAAAGATTTCTGATTCTTGTTCACTCCCTATGACAGCGGTATACTCAACCTTTTTTTGCACGTGGCCAAATAAAACAAATGTGACACCTCTGCTGGGAGCAAAGGGCAATTTGACTCAAAACAACTTGCGAATTGCAAGATTTAGCGTTGAGTGAGAGGAAATTGTCACTGGTTTAAGCATGTTACCAGTGTGCAATTGATGGAAGGGAGGCGAAGCTGGAAAAATGTGCACCCGAACCGCAGGAGGTCCCGGGTTCGTATCCCGGTTCGGGTGCACATTTTTCCAGCTTCGCCTCCCTTCCATATAGCGTTGTGTGTAACAATGTGGGCTTTGATTGGACGCAGTCTCGTAACTTGCACTTGCTTGTACTTGATTAATGCAAATGGATATTGCTCACGACGCAAAGGGGTGGGGGGGGGGGGAGTTTGGGGGGGGGGGGGGGGGTTCAATACCCAAGAAGATTTGTATTTAGGTTATTTTTATGGTCCAAATCTATGCGTTTCATTGAGTTTTGACCTTAAAATACCTTGAAATTACGCACTTGTTTCAAGGAGGTTTTGTTATTTTCAAACCAATATATTTTCCATGGAGAATTGCACGATAAGTTGACATATCAAATTAAAGACAAATTTTGAGACGGGCCGCAATAACATGAGCGCCGGGCGCAGGTTGGTAGCACTGCTTTATAAAGACATGTCCGACCGTGGCGAAGACTCACACATTTGCCTCTTTCTTTCTCAACTCTCAAGTCAAACATGACAAATATGGTTGAACATCAAATCGCGGCGGTGCAAATTTGACGCGACAATGTGACGGGCGCTTCCATTGGTCAAATAGACAGGGTTGACAAGTGCAATTCGATTGCTGACGCACAGCGCTGTCATCGAACCCTTTAATCCTGTGTGTGTGTGTGTGTGTGTGTGTGTGTGTGTTTTTTTTGTGCGCATGTTGCGCCTCTGCTGGTGTGTCGGTAAGTTGGGAAATGTCGATGAAAATCCGGGAGATTTATTATTTAAGGGCAGGGGACAATATTGTTTATGGAGTGTCTAAATGATTATGTATACGCACAAGTCGTGTCTATCACTAAATTACAAATTGTCACGCTACAGAAACAGTAAAAAAAACATGCGACGGTCTTTTATATAGATTTTACTACGTATATAGATGCTTCGTAAACATTCTCTCTGTGTGCCCATGGACAATCAATTTTTCGCCAAACAACTTTGGCACCCGAGCAGTAAGAGAATGACGGTGCGCTGTTCGTCCGAGTGTCGGGCTCGATCGATTCGCCAAGGACGTCTGACGGCAGGACGTCTTGTGGCAGGACGTCTTCTGGCAGGACGCAATTCGTTTCCCGTTGGGCAAGGACTCGACTCGAGCCATTGAAACGAAACGTAAACATTGCACCACGACTTTCCCGTCTAACTTTTTGCTCGAACTGCACAACTTCATTAGCGGGAGAATGTTACAGCTCTTCAATTGACTTACGGAGTCGATGTCTTTGTTTGTCGGATGGTAGGTATTCTTTCCTGTATAGCATCGACGCCAAACGTTTGGCAATTCGAGAGCATGGGCGTTTGCTCGTCGCCGTCGCAGGCACGTACACTGCACGTATACCCGCTCGGCAAGGTACCAGCTCGGGTATACGACACTCTACACGGATTGCGAGCCAAGTGTGTACTTAGCTCATTACGTAATTACTCGCAGACTTGCCGCACACCACGCGGGCATTCAATCGCGCCAATGCATAGATGTCACGGGGGTGTCTGGGGTTTATTTCGAATGAAAAATGCACACATTTCAGAAAATCATGCAGCGCATTCTCTCTGAAATCTCCACGCATTTGCGATTGCGTGACATCTCCATCGCTCGGCGTCGGCGACATTCACGCAGCTATTCACACGAAGGTGCCCGCGTACACACGGGCTATTGTGCGAATTGCACGCACCGTTTTATTTGTGTGTATGTTATCAGAATGTTATGTACGGCGCGTGAGGCATTGTGTCTATGTGCACCAACCCCGCAGCTGCAGACAATACGCACGAGGCGGTCGAAGGTACATGTCGTGCACCAGCAGCGCCGGCATGTCACCGCAGACGGGTAGGTTTCCTATTTGGCAAAGTATTGCGGGTGCATTTCTGAATGGAATAATATGCAGAGGCTGTAACATAATGAGACGGGGGGACGAGACGCGAATTCATGCTCTCCATCAACTAAAGGTACTTATTTGTGTTGAATCATTTATCTATCTACTCGGCGAAACTCGCAATGTCGAGTGGAAAATTGAAAGAAATTAGTGGAGAGGATCTAGCCATTAAAACGCTTCAATTATGCACAGGAATGAGCGTGCTGAATATTACCACAAAACCACTCGGCAGCTAGATCGTGGTGATGCCGTTCTTGTATCACTACACGAAAGCGTCTTACCAGAAGGGTATATATATGAAAATTCTAAATGGAAAAACTTGTTTTTATCGCGAGGTAATTTCTTTTCAGTTTCAGAAAAATTTGTAGTGCGAAAAGAAAATAATGCTTTTCTATAGTCGAGGGCTTTCTTGTTGTTCAATGGTTAGGTATACATTATTTCTTGTCGTTCACAGCGTTATCGAATCGTGGGTGCTGGCTGACCGCGTGCATTGCCATCTTGCATAATATCACTCATCAACAGTTCGCATTCTTTTTGGCTGTCATCCGAGAGAGGACTCGGGCTCTAAAATAAATAATTAAAAAATGTTGTAACCAAGCCGGTCATGCATAAATAATCCTCTTTTCTCGCCCGACAAGAACAATGCATATTTCATCGACTGGCTGGCAACCGGCGGCCGTCAAAAAACGCGCCCCCTTTGACGACTCCGTGCAGACCACCAGCCCTGACCCCCATGCGCCCCAATGCCGGCAGCAAGCCCGGTCTTTCTGCGGGCACTGGCCGCGCCAAAACGCCGGATTGGGACGGGCCCCCATGCCGGGAGCAAGCACGGTCTTTCTGCGGGCACTGGCCGCGCCAAAACGCCGGATTGGGACGGGCCCCAATGCCGGGAGCCAGCCCGGTCATTTTGCGGGCACTGGCCGGGCCAAAACGCCGGGTGAATCACGGCGACCGACCCGATCGCGTTTCGCACAGTCCCGCACTTCGAAAAAGAGTCTGACTGGCTTTACCCCGAACGGTCCACGCATGTGCGTGTGCTCCCCCGAGCGATTAATTGTCTAATCACCGGTGTGCTCATATCATTTATATGCGTGTGTGTATACTGTATATAGGTACATACCGAGCGGGGCTAGAATTTAATTGCGAGGCTTGCGTGTAATGAAAAGTGGGATATGTCATAATTCCACATATAATATTATTATCTCATTGAGTGACACATGTCATTTGGTACAGACGCGCGGCAGATTCGAGGCATTGAGTCGCATTGAGCCCGGCATAAACCCGGACGACGGCAAAGCTCTGGCTGCCGCGTTGTTTTATTATATTTAGAGAGGACAGGCGCATTGGTGACATGAAATATACGCTCGTGTCAACTTCATTCTTTTGATTTGGCCCGAATGCATGTATATATGGCTGGCCGCCGCCGCTGTATGAATGTGTGTGTACTATGTGTTCTGCCATAGCAGCAATGTCCACCGGCCACTTTATCAATTTCCAAATGATATTTATAACCGGCGACATCGGTTTTTGAATCGAGTATACTTTATGTGCATTATCCCACACGCGACATTTTCGTGCAGTGGTTTTGATTAGCATTTAAAGCCCCGAAAGAGTTTTGAAAATGTCCGAACGAGTTTGAATTAAATGGACAGAGTGCCTGCCTCGTGCCCACCTTGTTGGATATATACATATATATATTATTCGAAATATGGTAGCAGGTTAAAAGCATTAATCAATTTGCATGTTAATTCTTTTGTATATACATGGACTGTAATGTATACAGCATGTCAATCAATTTTAGGAACTAATTAAACACGAGCGGTATACGTCAGAAACATTCAGTTTTTTTCGATTGAAATCTTTTATTTTGCAAAAAAGTAAATAATTACTCGTGGGATGTGTTATTGGCCATCTTTTTTGTGTGAGTGGCATGGACAAGATGATTTCCATTGAATTCAAACGTCACACACTTTAGAAACATGGCAATGGAGAGAAATAAATAATCAAACCGAATGCCATATTGATTGGTGGTCTTTCAATCAGATTATGAATGTTGGTTTCCTCAAAGGGAAAATTTAACCCTGTATAGTATCTTTCACAAAATCCAATCGAGCACGAAAAATTCGGGTCGCTTTAGCCCTTGGTATATACGATGCAAAAACTCGGGGCTCACCTTAATCAGTTTTATTTTTCATGGGGATCTCGTACCACGAAAATATCCCCGCATGTTTCTTTTTCGTGGGTATATTTCATGCGTTTTTGGGTACTTGTTCTTGGCAAACGTCGTCACAAGTATACTGTCCGCAATACTAAGTTACATAGCCGGGCGAGTACGCGAGATTCCGACGATGCTTTCTCGCAGACTTGGGCCCGAATGCAGAGACGTCACTCAGTGCGCACTCACACTCAGTGCGCACTTACACTCAGTGCGCACTCAGTACACACTTAGTTGGCATTTTCAGTGATAAATTGCCCCCAAAGTGCGCACTGAGTGCGGACTCGGTGTGATTGTGCTCTGTGCTCTCAGTGTCGACTCTGCACTCGAGTCTTATCTCGATGGAAATTGCCTGTTATCAAGATTAGCAACCGGAACCGTAATTATGTCGGGAAGTAGAAGCTACCCGTACGAACATGAAACATATCAAGTCGCCGAGGCAAGACCGAGACCAAATCACACTATCATTTCAATGCAGACACATCACCTCCACCGTATGCCACCGAGCGGCTCGTCGCGGACCCCAGCCATGCGTTCGCCGCCGACCGGTGACTCTGCGCGGAGGTCGAGAGGCGTGATTCGCGGCCGCCTCGGGCCCCAAGACACACTGCTCCAGTGACGCCGGCCACCGGAAGCCCCGCGGCGGTTCTCACGGTGGCCGCCGTCGCTCGTTAGGATCGCATCGCCGCCAGCGGCCATCGGGAGTCATCGCACAGTCGAGAGGCGGTAGCGGTGGCCGCGGCTCGGGCGTTTCTAGAAGGAATCATGGACCTGGGCTGCTCTCAGAAACTAGTCTTACGCCAAGCTAGCGATGCGGCCGAAAACGAAAGGTGTGATGTGAATTGGAAATTAAGTTAAGCAACTATGCGTTCTAGCGGGTATTGGATGGGCGCCCGGCAGTGTTACATATTAGAGATCAGTTATGTATACAGAAGAGAGGCTGGCAGAAAGGAAGCTTTAAAATGTTATTGAACAACTAAATGAACTCGATACCTACATTGATATACA
The DNA here is from genome assembly GCA_921293005.1 of Nemoura dubitans. Classification (NCBI taxonomy): domain Eukaryota; kingdom Metazoa; phylum Arthropoda; class Insecta; order Plecoptera; family Nemouridae; genus Nemoura; species Nemoura dubitans. The sequence goes on from OV121074.1 coordinate 4,539,503, forward strand.
GGAATTTGTTTGGGATTTCGCGCTATTGGACTTGTCTTGACCTCCTACCTGAATGAGTTCATCGCCCATCCTCTCAGTTTTCTTACCATTTAGGTGTACAATTCAAGCTACTTCGTGCACCCATAGAGACAAGATGGAATTAACTTTATAGCCATTGCATTGATTCTTCTATACATAATTGGACTACAGAAGTGTACATACTATATACACTGCACATGTCGTCTGTAATGACTAAGGTTTTTAAAATGTAAAAATCAGAGCGGTTGTCGTTATAGCGATCGGATGTTTTTTCGGGTACTTTGCATGTGAAAATGTTCACAGAGAGCACTGATGTGGCCAGCCGTAATGGCCTCTCCGAAGTACACACTAATGTGTTTTGTGTTTTTTTTACAGAACCGATCTAAAAGGTGTTCCTCATGAACAATTCACGCTTTGGTGTGCGAGCGATTCTCGCCGGTTTCGCGGCACAACAAGGCACCCTTGGGGTGCGCGATCACGGCCAATCATTTCGCCGTTAACTCGTGCGTTAGTTGGCCCGAGTAACGGGGCGTTAGGCGCGCGCCGTGCATGCAATAAAGATGTGAATTCATTTCGCCATTTGCAATATGCTTGGCGGCGGCCAACGCGCGTGTTTATTATTCGTTTGCCGGCGCGCGATATGTACAGTATGACTTTTGTCTGACGCGAGGAAATGTGGAAAACAGTGCGAGGCATTATCCGCGGAAAATGCTTAAACGCGCGCGCCTTTGTTCGCGTTACGTTCCGCACTCGGTGTACAATACTTTATGTAATACGCGTCTGCAAATTTAACAGATTTTGAATTATTCAGTTTTCGTGTCGCGCCCTTCGCATTTGCTAAACCGTTTCGGCATGGGAACAAGATTGGCGCAGTTGGCTGAATGTAGACACAAGCAATAATCGAGATTTAAACACTGCTTTTAATAACTCGCAATAAGTGGTTAGATTCTAAATAAGTTGGCAAAAAGAGGTTGTTTGCTGCAAGAAAGGTTAACTCTTTAGTGCAATAAACAAAATGCAATTCCTGTCTGTGCATTAGTAGGTATGTCCTTAGAGTAAGTAATGGTTAGGGTATGTCTTTCAATAATGAGGCGCGAGAAAGATGCGCGTTGAAGGGATTGCCGGAGTGCGGAGCTTATGACAGAAGGACATGACTGTGAGCATCATGCAGGGTAGGACTGGAAGGGGTGCGGGGGTGCTATCACACCGCGGGATTTCGACATCCCTGTCCTCTGCCGGTCATTGAAAATGCTAATATTCAAATAATAGTATAATAACAAAACATATATTTATAAATATCTGTTTTGTTTGTTTTCTTGCGACAGCGAGTGAAGAGAAAATGAATATGAGTGTTGTTGGCCCTTTGTAGGCTCGTTGAAGAGAACGATTGTTAAGAGCAACTAAACGTAATTATGCTTTTGCCTCGCCGCCGAAGCCGCCGCTTGTTGACTACGAGTTTCGATGAATTTACAATGTTTTGTTTTGGCTCAGGCCATTAATTTTAAGTACCTACCTACCTATCAAGCTCAAAATAATGCACACTACCTTGTCCCTTGTCTACAATCTCTGCAGTCGACGATCAAAACCCGCAAGGGTAATTAATATACTTATTTTAAATTTGTTTGCAAGCAGTTTGTGTGTATAGGTACTAACCTAATTTGCCAATGGATAACCCAGCATTTTCGGAGCCATCAATGTAGGAGCAGAACATTTCTAACGTGGTGATTTGATAGGCTAGGTAGGTACAACATCAATTAAAATTTAATGATTATATTCTTGCAAATCAGCGTAAAATATGCCCAAAGTAAAGGAAAATACAGTTGTACAAGCTTAAGTTGGGTTCGGACAAGTTACAAATTAAACCTCGGTAAGAGCTAAGATCCGCAAGTGAAGAAAAAGGACATGCGAAATTAAATGTTTACTAAAATTCAGTTTTGACGCGGACAGTAGCCTGTACTGGCGTTGAATTGGGCCTAGAGATGGAGTGCATGAGCTCACGTACTGGCAATTGGAATAGATTATAGACACGGAAATCACGGAAAACCTTATAATTATCGCGGTCTCATGCATGCAGGGGATGAAAAATGGCAATGTAGACCTCGAATTCGGAGTGCTGTTCAAACAAACATTGAAACCATTGACTTTTCGGTGCTGACTTATTATTCATATGCATTTCCCGGCCATTCTATCGGATTCCGACGTGCGAGGGTTGTGCTGAAAGTTGACCGAGTCGGCCACTCTCTATACATTCGGCTCTCGGCGTCGTCGAGAGTCACAGGGAGAGGCGTTGTGAGCTGCCCTCGCCAACGCTCGGTGGGAGGGGGCTGGCGGACGGGGAGAAAGTGGAAGTGATGTGGCAGCCGAAGGGGCGAATGCACCGCAGACCGATGCGCTAATGTGAAGATATTACCTAATTCATAAAAGTTACATAATATATTTTTGGAACACAACGCATCACCATTGTGTGGCCTAATGGTTTGTATTTCACGGTGCGATGAAAGGTACGATTCGTCCGCATGATTTGCGGTACGTTTTATAGCTGATGTTTCGCTGATTAACTTATGGGAAGGGTTGCTACACGAAGTACGAAATGTGTTTTTCGAAAATAAATAACGCTTCGCGTGAAGAGCAGAGCGTTAAAAATTATATAGCGTGTATACGTGTCCGTCAGCTTGTGTTCCAAAGCCTAGCTGAAAATTCGCCCTGTTTTTTTGAAGCAGGCATGTGTTGTTTTCGTTAATCACTCCAACCGATTCTGCGGTATCGGCTGGCCGGATGCTAGGAAGTCGTTAACTTCGGCGTCGCGACGCCGTAACGACAGGAGCGTCGGATCAAGTGAACGCCGTCGGCGTCGGGTGTCCTGCGTCCACGACTTGCCGGCGGCGGCGTCAGCTGTCAGACGACGCGCGGCGGCGAATGACGCAACCGCCCGGGCATCGAGAGGAGGACTGCGATTAGCGACGTGGCCAATTAGCACGACCCGCCACGTGGGGCTAATGTGGGGGCTAATGTGGGGCTAATCACCCGGCGATTGCTGCCGAAATTTGGCCGGCTAATATTGGCAAAGTGCGACATTGACTGGACGCTAATAGCATTGACGAAGGGGACGGTTATGTAAGCATGATTGGCAGAAGATGATGAGGATGATCAAGAACTATAACCTTGTGTTATCATGGAGGGGGTGGGCACGCACGCCTGGCACGCGCTGCTGCTTCCGGCGACGATGACTACGGTGACATTCTACTTCTGCGTTCTGCTGTATAGAATTTCCTTCCGGCTGAGGGTATATATTCAGCGTCGTAGAGCACTTTTACCCACCATACTTGCGCTCTATGAGTGCCGCTGTGTAAGAGGGTAGAGAACTAAGATTCCTAAAAATCAATGCAATCACAGCACAGGTTTCCCAAGACTCGCACATCTAAGTAAAGATTTGGCTCGTCCTGTGAAAAAATATAATTCTTGAAACTACTTTTACATATTATTTTGCGTTGATGCAAATATCTAGGAAGTTTGTAAAAACCTTATAGGTAATTTTGGGGTTCGCAGGTTCACAAAGAAAATAAAAAAATACCGTCGATGTCGTATAGAAGTGGATGGGCAAATCAGGGGGGTGGGGCGATCGTGTAACTTTATTTAATTCGATTTGGCTCGAAATCACTCGATTTCAAATCACTGCCCATCTCAAACCATAATCGAAGACGAATGATTTTTTAACCACAACTTTGTGGTTACACAATCGCAAAGCATGTCGGAACAACGCCGTAGAGTCTCAATGTGACAGTAGGACGATGATGTACCTTATTGGCTTTGGGAGGAACAGCAGCTGAGATTGTGCGCTGCACCCACGCACAAACACCCACCCAGATGACGACGAAAACGAATTTTAAAAACGCACAAACGCCACGGAAAGTTTTGCTCGGATTCACATAAAAAACCCCGGCCTGTTGTTATAAATAGACACTGCCCCACGGAACTCGTCCGCACACGGTCTCTTTGACGAGCAACAGCACAAAGCGTAAACCGATATGTGAATTTGTTGTGCGAGTGCAAATACAATAATTACTGTATTGTACCTAGTAGGTATCAAAAACACATTTTGTGTACAGTGAACCTGCGCATGACCCCTAATGGCACAATTGCACGGGCAAAGCAACTATTTACCGTTACCTATTGTGTTTGGTTTTAAGGGTATCGATATAGATTTACCTTCACCGGGTATTTTACAAATAGTGCTCTGGAAATCCTTGCATTGTGTGCATGCTGTTTTTGTATGTGTTGCACAGCGCACATCGTTTAATGATACTTAGTTCACACGTATATCGTATAGGTACACAAGCATCACATGCGCTGGTGCAATTTAGGTGGGCACTTTTGTATTATTCAGCGCCAGGTACTCGAACAAACATTACGGCACTGTGCGTGGATCGTGCGGCGTCGGCTGCACGAGCCTTTGTCGCGTGATATTATCGGAGTCTATATAGTGATAGGCATCATGGCTAGGTGATTGTGTACAGTTATCGACGAGTTTATACATGTTTATCGGTATCACTGCCCATTGAAATAAGCAGGGAACGTTAAGCTATCTATCGGTTGTCCTTAGCTACTGATCGATACATTTTTACACAATCGCTATATACTCTGGTTGATAGACGCTTTGATCATTGCTGTCTAGCGATTTTGTAACTTACGTGATGCCGTTATTGGTTCTAATGGATAAAATTAATATCCGTTTTGTTCTCAATGTTATTTTTTTAGCTTTGAAATCGCAAACGGCCAAAGCAGAGTTACTTAATCGCAGTGTTGGAAAACAGGGAGATGTTCGACTGATGTGGTCCAGGAATTTGGTACTAGTCTTTGGGGAATCTTGATGTGATGAAAAGTGTTGGTAGAAAATGTAATCAACATGAGAATTTAACATGCCAAATGTAAATCAGTAATCACAGATGGGTCAAATTTTTTTTCGTTGAAAACCGTGCTTTTCAGAATAATTCATTAACCAAAAAGAATGTTAGAAAACATCTCCATAGCTTAGTGTTACTGTAATTAATATATTTGCATCCCTTTTCCTCATTGCGGCAACCAAGAACTTGAGTGTTTTCGCGAAGCCACATACATTTTAGAAAAATACATTGCTAATCGTTTAATTGCCATGGACATTGTAACTTTATTAAAAGACCATTTTTCTGGCCAACACAGGGATTCCAGCTCTCGGGAGTTAATTTGCAGCAAAGTATATAACATTTTATATCTCTATAACAATTCTGCACTTATGCAATATTTAAGAAAGTATTTCCCGTGCTTTTAGCCACCGAGATAGGTAAAAACTTTAAGTGCTCATTTTTACATATTAGCTGCGGGTAATCGTCTTTTTATGGGCGCCAATGATAAAGGGCTGTATTAGGGGTAGTTACGGCTGAGATGCGCCGCCAGTTTTCGAAGTGCCGCCGGGGATGCAGATTCATCTAACGAGGGGCGTTGTACCTTCATAATCTGCAGAAGGCTTTTGGTTTGATTGGCACTTAATACGTACATAACCCACTCATTACTGATTTGTTTAAACAAATTCAAATGTATAATTTTGTGCTTCAGACATCGATTTATGCCCTGTCGAATGTGTATTTGATATTAATATTAATGAAGTATGAATATGATATATATATATATATATATATATATATATATATATATATATATATATATATATATATATATATATATATATATATATATATATATATATATATATATATATATATATATATATAGACGATCGTTTTATAGGATGAAAGTTGATCGACATGTAATGTGATAGTAACCGAATAAAATTTTAATTTGGCAAATGATTCATGGTTTATCGGAATCGCTATACTGATATTCCTGAGAGCCTTGGCAATAGTTTTTAAAATTGTTGCATTTACATATCGAAGTTTTGTTCCAGTGACAAAGCGGTTCACTTTACAGTTAACTGAAACGTCGGCGAAACTGTGGCGACTTTTCACTTAGAATTCATATACCCATGAGTAAGGGAACGGTTTTTTTGTTGAAATCTCGATCGAATTCACTTCATGAACTTTAATAAAAAGAAAATTTTTGCCATATGAAAATAATGAAATGGGAACTTTCGTATATAAATACATCATTTTATTGAGCGTGCATATCGAATTCCAACTTGTAATGTGTACACGTGCAGTAAATTTAAAGCCGCCGCCGCACAGCGAAACACAGCCCCGGCCGAAACGAGACCCTCCCAGATAAATCTCATTTTTATGTGCAACCCCCCCCCCCCCCCCCCCCCCGCCCAAACACACAACGTTAGCAAAACGTACAAGATCGTGAATCCGGCCAATGCATTATCTCCGAGCCGGAAATTGATAGATAAATTTCACTTAGTCGCAGAGAGCGCTATGTATATACCGTCCACTTGACCCAATACTTATTTATATTTTGCCATGTAGCGAAAAAGAACGACTCTCCGCGATTTGTCTTGCGCGACTGAAAGGGCCCGTAAATCTTCCGTCTCGTTGTGTGTACCGAAATGTTTATGTGCGGGGCGAAATGCCCTCTCCGGGAAATGAACCCGCGGTCGTTCGAGGCTGATCGCTGCTGTACATGCGGACGCACCACGTTTGCCGTGGTAACTTATTGTTATTGTAGTTGGCGTTCAATTTGCTTATCATGAAGTGGCTGCTTGTTGTTTTGCGGTCGGCCGCTGGGAGCGCTGCAGGTCGAGTGCGGAGGCTGTGAGATTGTTTATACGGTGGACCGCGATTGAAGAGCAAAGTTTTCCCGCTGTCCGTGGCGCTGGTGCTGCTATCTGTTTGCCACATAAATCTGTCTTTCTGGATAAGCAGCTCTCTTGGCCTACATTTCGATACAAATATCAACACATAAAGAATAGGTACATACAGATTTTTGAAAAAACTATTTCAAACTGGGATTTGAATGCTAAATAAAAGTCTCGCTGGTTTCAAACCTGCATTCAAATCCCAGTTTGAAATAGTTGTTTTCAAAACTAGTGCTAAAGATAGGATATTGTAGGCATGAGTCGAAGAAATTTAATACCTACAGCAATAGGTAGGTACCATATTTGCAGGTGTAGTGGAATTATGAACTTTTGGTCTTAACCTGTAGTCATCTCAATTATACAGCTACTTACTTTTCAGGTAAATACAATTTTAATTTCGAATTTAGAAATTCTCGGTGCTGCGCTGAAAGTAAAATTTAATTAAATTCAACGAGGTAATCTTTCGCCATCTATACATTGCATCATCGTGCAAAATATATATGCCCCCACTATGAAAATAAACGAGTATTAATTTAAAAGATTCTTACCGGCACACAGATATACACGCTAATTTGGGCCAATTAAAATTCCTAGAATGAAATAAAGAATCTAGATTCGTTCGTGAGAGACTCTACAGCCACAGCAGTACAGAGAGAATAATTTAAAATGCAGATACACTTTTTACATAGCATGAATCTCGATTCCAAGTGCATAACAATGTCTACATCGACCTTTCTCTCTCGCCGAGCGCTCTGGATCACCTAGTTGTACCGGAAACAGAAAGAGTGGGAGGGAGGGGGGAGGCGGACACAGCGTACTAGGCGCGATCAAGTTGAGGGCCGAAGAGCGAACGTTGTACCAAAGTCAGATCTCAGTGCTGGACCACAGCGTGATTGGAACAAATGGAACCGCTGGGCCTTAGCAACTGGAACCTCTAATTGTATTGCGTTCTGTTGGGAGGGCGAGTGTCCTTATATGTTGGCAGCATGTACGTCAAATCTTCAATTCGTCAATCCGTCTTCGTCACATCGAAAGTCTGCTTGAACTGCGACGTTTGCAGATTCCGGGAAATCAGTGATACTTTATAATGCATTCAAACTCAGTGTGAACTTGTTTTTTAAACTTGTAGTACAGATATGACGAGGCACGAGTCCAAAGCTGGGTTTTCAGCCGGCATTGTCAGTGACACGATGTCATCAACATTGGCTTTGGACTAATCAGAGAATCTGGATGTGCATGACGTCATGTTCGCGACTCTGCCATGGAGTCTCTTATTGGTCCAGAGCCAATATTGATGACATATCGTGTCACTGACATTGCCAGCTGTAAACCCAGCATTAGGGCAAATAATTCCTTATGCTAGGTCAGTAATTATTAGGGAACATTTATAATACAAATTGAACTGAAAGTATTATTTCCAGAATTTGGTTCAGATAATAAAGGTCAGGTTGTCATGAATATTATAAACAAAAATGAATGCTGTCTGGTCGAAGATGCTCGAAATCGGTTCTGGTGAGAGCACACGTGCTATAGCTGTGATCGTGAGTCCCGGGAAATGCCGCCGTGTTCGACGCCCCCCCCCCCCCCCCACTCCCGTGTTCTGTCGTCGCCAGGCGTCGGATTTCAGAGGCCACGTGCGCGACGGAGACGTCGGTCGTCGAGTGGTCTCCACTTTCCACGTGGACTGCCGCTTAGGCGGGGGGGGGGGGGGGGGGGGTTGAACAGCGGCACTGTTGTAGGGGTGTTTTGTTCTAGTGGTGCATTGACGCTTTTGCCTATACGTGCAGACAAAGTGCATCGATAGATGTGCATTCAAGTTTTAACGTAACATCAGAGTCGCATTTGTTACTTTTCAAATCAAAACTAACATCCAAAACTCGCAATAATTTCGTTTCAATAGAGGATATTTTATCGGAAATGCAATTCCATTACACATTAAAGATATCATGTACCACTATTTCTGTATAGGAAAACTTGCTTTATTGCTAGCTCTGAAAATTGATTCTAGCAATTTACATCATTTATAACTGTACTTACAAAATTTCGCTGCCTAACGTTTTAGCACGGATGTCTTCTAAATGATTCATTGATAGAAAAACAATGCTCTGCTCTTGAATACAGAACCAATATCTTTCGCTTCGGAGAACTCTAATTTGAAACCATAAAAAAATATTCAACTGTTCAAGGTACGGGGGCGAATAAACAGAACGCTTAATGACAAAATTCCATTCCCGGACAAATAAATATTTTCAGAAAATAAATGTAGGTATAGAAAAATAAACCCCCCTTCCATATTTCGAGGAACAAATCGAATTGATATAATATTCATGGAATTATTAATTGCATTGAATTCAATCTCGAAACGCCGGTGGCATTTGAATGGGGTCGCTCGTCGCGGGCTGGGATTCCCCAAAAACATTTCAATCTCACCGGGCCCAATCGACCCACCAGCCGTATGCTGACGACGATCCCGTGCTGTGCACGTGACAGCGGCACACATTATTCAAAACAGAAATGCGAGCGTAAGCCGGGTTTAAAGCTATAGCAATGTCAGTGACACGATGTCATCAACATTGACTCCGGACAAATCAGAGACTCTGGATGTACATGACGTCATGCTAGCGACTTTGCACTGGGGTCACTGATTGGTTCAGAGCCAATGTTGCTGACATTGTGTCACTGACATTGCCAGCTGTAAACCCAGCGTAACGCTCTGTAAAGTCGACAGCGTTGTCGCATATATGTACCCTTGGCAGTCACGCAGAGCTATAGTTTTATCTCCCTCACAAATCTGTATCACTTCCATTGTGAACAATAATTATCTTCATCATTTTCTCGCTGTTATTACAAGTCTGATACTAAATACGCTATCACAGAACAATCATATCCGCCGATATAATATAGTATGTATAATGTGTAACAAGCTCGTAATGACTTGATAATCGCATCAAAAGTTGCTGTTATGAATCCATTTACACGCTCCAGTGACTAAACTAGGTTCCTATTATTTCAGGTAAGCATCGCCGGCGACTGACAGAGTCCTGCTGACACCGTCGCCCAGCCATGCCGCGAGCGCCACGCACAATTCGCATGGCGGGCGGTGAGCTTATTTACGCACTTTGTGTGGCCGTGCGTATTCGCGTCTACTGCAGTCGCCTCGTAGCAGCACGGTCTGCCAATGGCAGCATGGTACATTTTCATGTTAATCAGGACAATTAGAAATTGCTAATTGCGTGACCTTGATAGAACGAGAGATTTTTTTTCTCGATAGCTGTGACATGCCACGGCGTTAGTAATGAATTCGTTGTGTGAGTATTCGGTTTCGTTTTGCTGATTCTACCGGCTTCGGCGCACATTTTGGACTGCCGCGTGTTGCGTGCGTGAGGCACATTCGGGTTCGGTGTACGCACACACGCTTTTCGCGCGTCCATTCGAGTATCCGGCGCGACGATCGCGGCGATAGCGGCTGGTTGCCGAACTGAGCGCCGCGCGGGGGCTAATTGGGCGTCCAGGGTCGGAGTGTGGCCCGTGGGGCGCTAAATGGTTCGACCGATGCGAGAGGCAGAAAGGGGTACACCAGGCAATCATCATAGTTATGCGGTTTTGGCTGCTTGCGATAGGCTAAGGGGCACTTTTGGGGACGTTTGGTCAAGAAATGCGTGTGGTAGGTACTTTGTTATCCAGGAAAAATCCGGAGATCAATGTCTTTTGGGAAACTATTTACATATTGCGTTCTTCTTCCCCAAAATCCGTATATTTTTCTTGTCGCCGCAAACCAAATTTCTAAAATGAGTTTAATATCATATGAGCGTTCAGAAATATAATATACCTATTATATAAATCGCTCCAATAATTTGGTAATTGCGACAATTGAAGGAGGCCGGCAATTACACTTTGCAATTGTCAAGCATGAAGGCTACGAAACATGGCATGCGAAATTAATCTTGCCACAATTAGGAAAGAAACGGACATTCTCTTTCTCATATCCACGAATCTCCGCCGTATGATCTGGATAACAATTAGACCTGTATATATACGCTATAGTCTAATTGAGACGCACCGCCTAAAGCGTAAAGAGTATAGTATGTCTCGAGGTGAACAAAGAATCCGCTCTTGCAATGCACCAAGGAATGGACGCCATTCCTTCCTCTCAGGTTCAACGCTTGCCATGGGATGTGATCACAAGATATCAGATCGCGCCGCGAGAGCAGCAGAGATTGTGTTCCGAGTTTGTGGTCAACGCTGCATCAGCAAATAAGGGAACGCTGTCCGATCTGTTCTCGGCGAGTATCGGATGAATCTCAAGGCCCTCGCTCTGGCGGCGATCGACTTTTTTTTTTCTCTCTCGATTAGATGTATACGCCTGTCAAATTTCATGTCGAACGCAATCCGTCGAGGCCAGAGGCGAAATTTCCCAAAATTCACCCATACGGAATCTGCGAGCCACTTAGAAACATGTAACCGTAGATCTGCTACACGTTTTTCTCTCTCGGGTAAATGGATGTGATATGAGACCTTCGTGTTGTCGAATGTCAACAATGGAACGTTAATGAAGGCAACCATCTTGTGTGGCTTTCTTAGGAAAGTTACACCGAATATACTGGATGTGCGTAGAGGAGCAAACCCTCCCACACACTGCACAAACCATGCCCTCTCCATCTCTATCTCTCTATCTCTCCCTCTCCATCTCTATCTCTCTCCCTATCCACCCAATATGTTGAAGATTCTATAGAGGGCGGAATATCTTCTTTCCGGTTCACTTGAAACATGAATTTGCAAATCGCATTCATATGCACAATAAAAAAGAGTAAAAAACACCCCAATCTCCGAAAGAGTACAATAGTTATAGTCCAAAGTACGCGTCGTATATTATATAAATAATAAAGCGTCGAAAAACCGTGTGGAATTTTCGAAAATACAATATGTTGGAAAGCGAAAATAAGGATGTTTCGCGGTCCAATTTGTCTGTTAAATCTAGAGTGTTTCTAGAGTTTGGCAACTTTGCAATACTTTTTAATTAGCCCGAACATTCCAGCGCTAAAGTCCGACAGGTTTTCGTGTTGCCCCCGGGATGGTTCGCCCGTTCCCCGACAAGGCGCGGTCGTTCCCCGCCGAACATCACACGGCCTCGCGTATACCCAGCCCGATTGATCTTAATCAAGACACGTTTTTCACCGTGCGCGTTTCATACGCACGGCGCCACCGTCGCCACGCATTCGCACGCACACACACGCACACGCGTGTGCCCGCCCGTGATCCGTCATCGTTACGCACAGAGTGCGTATAGCTAGGGACCGGCCGGGCGGGGGCGCGGGCGCGGGTGGGAAAAAACAAGAGGAAAACAATGTCCGATCGTCATGTTTGACGTGGCCGTGATATTGTTACCGATCGGTGTCCGGTGACGGATGTGATCCTTCGTTCGCCCGCTAGGGGCAAGTTGATTAGACCATGTTATATAATATAGGTTATATAGGCTATAGCTTTTAGAGTTTTGGGGCGCCATATCCATTTGTGCGTACTGGTACAATGGTGGCTAATGTGTTTGAGAGCGCCTGTGATTCGCTGGGGGTTCGAGCGTGAGCGATATGGATTCGTCGCGTTATGGATGACTCGGATTTCGCGGTCGAGACCTAATAACGGCCAGGTTCGTGCGCGAAACGCGGGGGGTCACTCTTCACGTTGGGCGCCGAATGAGCGCCGCCGGTGATTTCGCCTAATGGCAGTCAAGGGGGTTGTGTGTCGTAATCAGACAACCTGTCGAACTCGTGAGCAGGGAATAGTAAAAGGCGTCATGGTGATCCAGATGCAACCGACATAAAGCGGCTCTGGAGTATAGCCGTCCAATATTTTGCCCTTCGAGTTAATGGCGTTCCCTTAAAATGCAAGTAAGTTTCAAGTGTGCCAGTTACGAGGTGAGTTAACACTTAAAGTTTCCGACCTAGTCTCTAAAGTGGCGATTCGTAATTGCTTTCGCTGTCAATCTCAGACTGAATTGCTAATCGGCGTTCAAAACGCTTTGAAAACATGCGTTAATTAGGTGCTTGCAATTAAAACTCAAACGACTTTGGCTTATTCGTAAGCGCCAAAGAGAGAGAAGCAGCTATCGACAGTACCGTGTATCAGACAGGGAGCTGGGGCCGCGAATTGCAGCACGGCCTACTTGTCGGCGACGTCGGTTGCACTCGTTTGCCGCTATGTGACTCGCGTGGCGCTGAGCCGATCTTCTCCCACGCGTTCAAATCTCTCGCCAAGACTCGCCACCGCCCGGCAGATCGCGTCCGCGCCGGGACAACGCCATCTCTGTGCAGAGGCGCGAACCGTGCGGTTAAATTGACACGAGTTGACGGCACACATTTCGTCTGTCAACGGCGTCACTGTGACGTACAGCATTTGCTCGTAAAATATGTTAGTGTCTGTATGCAAGGAAAAGCTGGGCGAACTGGAAATGATATTTAATGAGATGTGCGCTATTGCGAAAGGTGCGATTCACTGCAATTTGGTGCAGTCTAAAATTGGATTTCAAAACCGACGGCACCAATTGCAACGTGTTATTAACACATGCAGCCGTATGGTTTTGCATGAGCTGCACCTTAAGCACTAATGCTCCAACGACACGTCGCGGTGATATTAATACTTCGTCGTCTTTCTCGGTGTCTTCGGCAAATAAATTGCTGCGACCCTCTCGCTCTGTCATCCGCCGTACAGAGAATTCCACCGCCCCCCCTCCGCCCCCGCGCACGGGTCTAAGTATAAGTTGAAAACTATGTCAGACTTCTCTGGGTAACTTTGTTATTATTAACTAACATCCATATCTGATCCATTAATGCCGTGCAGATTTCGTCATGCACGACGACACATAGATTGTCTCGCGCTTGCCGCCATTGAGAAACTTTGGTGTGTACATGTGTGTGTGTGTGTGTGCTTGTGTGTGTGTGTGTGTGTGTGTGTGTGTGTGTGTGTGAAACGTAAATCTACATACATTATCGTCTTGGGCGCCGTCGAAAGTTTGGCCCGAGCTGAAGCGCGCTCTCGATAATAATACATCCTGTCTCCGACATAACTTTGTCATGCATAATGTACACCGTATACCTAAAGGAGACACTTTGATAATGTTATATACTCTGCGCGAATTGTCGGCTTAGTCAGGATACCGTTCGACAGACGATTATGTAGGTATTTTATATCTTATACTGGTACCAATGTTTATGCAGATCCAATGCGCACTGCTCAATGTTCTTCATTGCGTACCAGCCGACAGCGATTCCAGCGACGGAAAGAGCCGATCTGTCAGCATCGCAAAAGGGCTGTCGGTTTCCAGAAGAGGTCAGGAACAGATCGGAAGGTGGTGTGCATGTTAATATCGCGTGACGTTGTACGCTGGATAGAAGGAGGGTGACTTCTGCGCCGAAACCAAAGACGGGAACGGGCGAAACGAAAAAATGCTGCGCACATAAGCGCTGATATCTGGATTAAAATCGCTATACCTCCATTATAGTATATAGCTGGTATGTATGAAGATGTAGAGGAAATCCCACGAGATATGCTTTGACTGCATTCAGAGGTCAAGAATGAACCGTTTTCGGTTTACGCAGAGCATAATTGTTGGCACTCGGTAATAATTTAGCGTTATGCGTAAAGTGCGTGTACAAGTCGCGCAAGTTCCCAGCTGGTCCGTTTAGTAGAGCAAAATCGGCGCTCGCGGAGAGAGAACGGCGATTACCGGTCGTTATACGCGCAAGGCGAAGAGGCGGAGGTTGCGCTCCGGCCATTGTTGTCGTTTTCCCACGAGTTTGGCCAGCCCTGGCTGTTGTGCGTCGACCGCTGCCTCCGCGCAGCGCCGTGCGATAACAACAGCGCGCTACGCTAGCTGAAACGATGGACGTCGTCGTCGTCGTCGTCGTCGTCGTCGTCGACGTCGTTGAGAGAAGAGACTCATCCGGCGGCGCTGCCAAGAAACCCGGCGCGCGGACATTGGGCACGACGCCCACCACCCGTGGGGAGGACGGAGGGAGATAGGGGGGCGTCACTGCTTACCAGAAATATCGCAAGAAATTTGCATCAATACGCCTTTTGGCAAAAAGAGTTTTCTTCTCTCTCTGTCCGAAAGCACGAGCTCGTATGGCCATTTCGTTTTTGCCCCCCCCCCCCCCCCCCCCCCCCGCCCCACCCTAAATCGTCCATCCGATTTTATCGTCGGACCAAATTTCGCCAGCGGAAATCTGGCGTCGTCGTCGTCGTCGAGCCGTAGAGGAAATTTGCGATGTTTTCTCTAGCGCCGGCCGGTTTGCGAAAGGCGGCGGCGACGGCGGCGGCATGTTGTTTATTTTATTTGGACGTTTATTCGTTCGGCGCGGACCTGGTTCATTATGCGAGCCCGACGGAGCGCGCTCGACGGCAGCGCTGCGAGCGGCCGCCGACCGAAATACCGCGCGCTCTCGTTATTTCGGCCGCTGCGTCGTCCGACACGCGGCACGGAGACAATCTTTGCGTCGTCGCGTCATCGCGCTCCCTCCGCGC
Organism: Nemoura dubitans; assembly: GCA_921293005.1. Taxonomy (NCBI): domain Eukaryota; kingdom Metazoa; phylum Arthropoda; class Insecta; order Plecoptera; family Nemouridae; genus Nemoura; species Nemoura dubitans. Next base: position 4,554,822 of record OV121074.1, read on the forward strand.
TCGGACAGTTTATAGACTTAGCGTCTGGCTGCAGCAGGCGAGTGTGTTTACTCGGTGTCCACGGCACAAGCTCTCGGTGTCCGCGGCGACGCGCGCCAAGATTGGCGAGGCGATTGCCGATTCGGTCGCGGACGAGATTCGGTCGCGGACGTCGCGCCATTTCCGGCGCCGTCTGCTTCCTGCGGCGGGGCGTTGAATGGCGACGTTTGATGTCGCAGCTCCCGAGTTTAGATCGACAGCTGTCCGTGTCATGGTTGTTGCGAGAGGAAATTAGACAACATTTTAGTGTTTAGTTGTAACCGTTTCATGTGTAATGGCTGCTTGGCCTCTCTTTTCCCCCAGAGATCCCCTTATCCCATCCGGCGAAACAGGAGAATGTGTTCCCGAAAAGCGTGTGTGCCCGAAAAGGCACCTGATGGCCGGGCAACCAGGAGGTCCTGACTCGTGGATTCTCATCCCGGTTCGGTTGTACCTACATTGTTCCAGCTCTGCTAACCTTCCACCACAATGCCCTATTCAACATTTGAATAGACAATTATATTTGGTCTTGTCTTAAAACGAATATATACGAACGCCTCTCCAATAACATTACTGGCAACTCAGATTATGAGGTGTAGTTTGCTAGATTTGCGTGGTTGTCCATTCTCGTTAGGTCCACACACATAATATGCCACGACTGCAGGAAGCTTGTTTTCGCGTATACATACAGCTTGCGAAAATGTCCCCGCGAGAACGACGCCGTCCCTGCGGACATGTGGTCCGTGTTTGCACCGCGTCACTCTGTCATCGGTGAGCCGACAGCGCTCAAGTGTGGCCGGCGTCGGAACCTCGCTCCTCGCGCCCAGAGGAGCCGACCGATCGACGCGCCCCATTGATCGGATCGACGCGAACCTAGCGCGCAAATCATGAACAGCGACGCGTGGAGGGGCGACGGCGTGCCCGGTCACACCGCCCCGGGGAAATCCCGTCGGGAAATCAGGGAGATAGATATTTTATACATGTCGCTGGGGGGCAGACCCCCTGCCCTGCCCTGTCACCCCCCCCCTCTCTCCCTCGAGCGGATGTGATTTTAGCTTAACCGGCCGTTTTTAATTGTGATGGATGGCCGTTTGAGGTTTAGCAGGGATGACATTTGTGTTGCCGGTCGGTTTTGGCCATGTGCGTTTGCATTAGCTGCTTTTAAATGCTTTGGTTTAATTGCAAGCGATTTTATTTCAAATACATCGCTCAATTATGTAATTGTTGTCGGAAAATTGATTTATTATTGTAAAGTGTGACTGTTACGTTGTTCCAAAAACGTCTAACGCATCCGGGGCCTAAAGTTTAGAAAAAGGAGTTTTGTTGCAAAAAAAACGTCTTGAACTCTGTGAGCCTTGACGAAGCTGATTCTAAAAGTTACTTTATATCTGCAGTGGAAGACTTATTAGGTATTTGCTAACTTAAACTAGTTACTTTGGACCAATTACTTATAAACGTCGCAGTTTCCACCAATAACCGAGAGCGCCAAGTCGTTCAGTTTACCGTGATTCAACTCCGGCAAGAGCAGCTTCAAGTCTTGCCTCGAGTGCTTTTCTTTCTTTTCGGGGATCCACGAAAGAGTTTTCTGCCCGACTCGGTTCCCGCACTGACTGCACGAGTGTCCTCTCTGCGTATATACAACAGAGTGGGTGCACCCGGCCTCCTCGCGCTTCCCCGATGCTCGTCTTGCTCTGCCAATTAGCATTATTACTCGACGCGATTTAGACGGCACAGAGGGCAAGTAAAAGAAGGCAAGCGGAGGAGGAAGAGGAGGAAAAAAAGCGCTAGCAGCTTTCGTTCTCTCGGCGTTGTGAATACACTTGCCTGCTTTAAGCAGCTTCCGATAAACTTTGCAGCGAGCTGGTTGTGTGTATCAAAGAGCAAGTTGTGCTAAGTCTGCGAAGAGCGCGAGAGAGTGAGACAGAACTTTGGTATCTTCCAAACAGAGTGGAATTATACATGCGACGCGAGGTAGGTAGGTGCTTCGCTTCATTGGGCGTTATTCCAATCATTGGGTCACGAACTAGTTCCATCTCTTTGTACACAGCTTCGTGAATTATCGTCAGATTAAGGAGAGCAATGGTACATTTGTAGAAGTATACAAGTGTATTCGGAAAACTCGCCATATTGTCACATTTGATCATACAATACAAGTTGATAGTAATAAAGCTAATTCCGTACTGCAAATCCCAACCAATCTGGACCAGTGTGCTTTCATCGAACAAACTCCGACCGGCCGTTGGCACAGAGTGACCTCCCCGTCAGTCGACGTCGCTACGGCGAGGCGCCAGCGCCGCTTTGATCCGCTGACGCCGACGCCGGGACGTCGCCGGCCGCCGCTGCCGGCGGCGATGATGTCAGCGTCGAGGGCGCGACGCCAACTGTGTCTCGCGCGGGTCGAACGCAGCCGTGATCTCAGGCGACGCCGTGCGACGCCCACCGCGACGCCGTCGCTCCAAAATTAGCGTCGCGACGGCGGGCGACGTCGAGTGCGATACGTGCGGTTGCGGCCAGCTGTTATATAGCCGCACTGCCGTGGGATTGTCGGGCTAGAGGCAACATTGCGCCGGATCAGGTTGAGGGCGGTTTGTGGAAATATTTTACAGAACCATGGGCCTGACGAACCGGCGTTACCATGACTCTCCGGGGATAAACTTGTTGTCACCATGGTGATAACCACACAAATGCACTAACCATTGAATCTGATTGGCTGAAAATATATTAAGCCCCGATTTTAGCCCCAAATATTTTAACGCTGTTTCGTGAAGCCAGGCGCTGTGGTGGTGTATGCAATTTTTGCTCGTATACAATTGCTAGGGAATTGGGACCAAATGTTTGAGTGAACGTGCCCAGTGCTTTCGGCATCATTCTTGGCATGTTGTGTGCCGCTGCCAAATACCTTGTGCATATTGCCTTGGCCGCAAAGAGATTGGAATTTGTGCGGCACTTTTTGAGATTGGTTTAATTTTACAATGAAGGTTGTTCCATTTCATGAATCGTTACGCCCCAACTGGCAATGCGATGCCAACAGGACCGATATGATTCCCTCAAAACGAAAATCAACATCCAATACCGCGAAAACCTCGTATTCCAAAATTGTGTTTATTTTCAAATTGCATTCCAATTGTCATTCGATTTATCCCAAGACCCTACCGGAGGCATAAAGTCAAAAACAACTCATTCAGGTCGAACAAAATGGTCATCTAAAGGTTTATAGCCAGTGCTATAACCATATATGAATTAAAATTACCATGTAGAGCAACCTCTTTAACTGAAAAATCCCAGTAAATGCTGGATCTTCCAACGTTGCCCCTCATCATGCTAGCTACACGATCACGGCCGCTCGAAGACGTCGCCGCCGCCGCGCCCCGACACGCTCGATCGGGTCGTGACATGCCGAGTGCGCTATTTGCGTCGCCGGCGATAAACATCGACGCCGCCAGCGCCGCGCGTCCGGCCGACGGTCACTGCAGACACTACGTGTAACGGCGCATGCATCGGGCGTATTAATAAGGCGGTGACGCGGCCCTGCAGTACGCGTTGACGCCGCGAACGTCTGCATGGTTGGCTGACATGGGACGCCTAGCAGGGATGTGCTGAGATGCTGAGAACGAAACGCTTGCTCATCGGCAAGACATGTTCATTTGGCTTTGCTATTCTATGAAAACGCTTGTGGCTAAAAATTTGTCTGTTTCTGCTCTTTTCTTTCTCTAGAATCAATGCACAGTGAGCATCTACTAATGACTCGATTGGGTTGAAACTAGAAATATCCAGCACTTTTCTATAAAAGTAACATCAGATATGGGCAAATCCGGCGCGATGGTTACGTTAATCATTTTTGAAGACCATGTAGTCATGAGATGATCTAAAAACTTCACTTGGTTTTTGTGATTTTCAACGAAACGAAAAATTTCACTTCCTGGACTTTTAAAACAATGCAACCACGCCTCGCGACCATCCTAACCGAACCCAGTCGACGTCGGCGTCGGCCGTTACACGTACGACGCTCGATGACGTCACGTCGCGACGCCGACGCCGAGGGTCGGAAGTGACGTCGCTGATCCAGTAATCCTCGGCAATCATGACGCAGACCGACGGATCATGCCGAAACCACGCGCCCTCATCCTCTCCGCCCCCCGCCCACCCATGGCTTTGATGAGGAGCGTGGGGGATGGTGCGATGTCGGAGTTCTAACCCCCGGGATGGGGGAGACGTTGAACCCGCTTCCCCGAAAATACCGAGAGCGACCCATAAAGTGGAACGTTTAAATGCGTGATTTGATTGGTCGCGAGATTGGTTGAAGGCCGTGACCTTGTGCATGGACAGCCAATGGCGAGCGCTAGTTTGATTGGAACTGATTCTGCAGTGTTCCTTTTTATTGTCACGACGAAACGACAGTTTTAGAGCTAAATTCAGTTGCATTTTAGTGTGAACTAGTTGAATAAACCACAAACGGCGAACCAGCTTGGCAGGCAATCATTTATTGACGGTACTTTATTGTGTTTATATCTGGCAACGCTCGTTCATGTTTAATGCATGCATTGTTGTCATTCGTTGACCTCTGATTGCAAGCATCATGGACGCTCGAATTGAAATCACACTGATATAAATCGGAGACACATTTAAACCACTTGCAATATGACGGGATCAAACCGTTCGTGCTGTTTAGAGTGCAATGTAAATCGAGAAGTATTGTATAAAGTTTCAATCCGGGCGATCCCGACTACACGGCGTCGTAGATAACGAGTGTGCATCGTACGGACCGTGGGGCCATCCATCGCAAGCACACGTAAAACATTGCATACAGAGAACGTCGCGCTTTTTCTTTGCTCGTGAATGTATTATTTTCAAAGTGTCAATTTTCCGTGATAAATCTGTGCCGGTCGGCGGACGAACGAGATCGTCGCGTCGCCAGCGCAAACAGGATTCTCTTCGTAATTACTTTCTGGCGGCCGCGACGAGCGACGAATTATTCTGCCTGATCCGACGCGTTCAAAATATGGATCGGTGTCCGAGCGGCGTCGGCGTCGGTGGGTCAGCCCCGGGCCGGGGCTACAACGGCGTCCTCTGGGAATTATGATGGTGTTGGGAGGGGGGGGGGGGGGGGGCGGGCTAGCGACGACGGATGATTTTTAACGACTCGCGCGCTTGCCGATCAGCATAGATGCAAAAACACGTGTCGTTCTCTCGTGTAACGTATATACCTATAGCGGAGTGATGTGATTGTCTCTCGTATTTTCAATTTCGAGCCGCGGTATATTATGTATACCGACCTGCTTGTTGTAACTTTAATTAAGCGGCAAAGGGACGCACTGATTATTTTTTTAATGTTCAGTGTTTTAGTACTCAATCAATGTTCGGTCGTTTTGCCTCGTTTTTTTTTCTTCGCCCTACAGGAAAAACGCCGTTGTTTTAAAGAAAATTAGTCGGCGTTGTGTTCCCGCCCTTCGCTCGTAGCGCGTTAAACCTTTTAAAGGATTTGCCGTCGCTTTTTCTCTGCGCACGCGGCTAATTGGCCGCCGGCGACACGTGACACAAATTAGTTGGAAAGTTTTTTGTTTAAAAAAAAAAATCAAACTCAACTCGGTGGGAAAAATCGACAAACGAGAGTCTTTTCCCGTGACGCTTTGCCGCGCGAAACGAAAGTGAAAGATAATTTACGATGCACACTTCTTAATTTATTGAAAACCATTTTTTTTAGCCGCGGGACAGATTCTCAAAGAAGTTAATTGCATGTTTCAGAGGGCGGCATTTCGCTCAGTCATTGCGTTTTCCATTCATGCAGTGCGATGTGAATTCAAACATTTCTCGCCATAGAACGGCGCGTTATGAAGCGAATATTAATGTAGTAATGCGCCGAGAAATAATGTATAAGGGAGTAATAATGCACGCGTAACAAGAGAGGGAAATTACTGTGACATTGCGCGCGCTCGCCGTTTAATTATCAGTTTGTTGCTATTCAGTAGTACAGAGTGAACGTGATCGGTTAATAAATGAGTAGACGTATTAAATTCTGTGTTCCAACTTCCAAGGTATACGGGTGTATTTCTGCTCTCAGATCTAGAATACGATTCTATACGGGTTTAGTTTAGACTTTAGACTGTAATACTAGATTCAAGACTGCACAAAAATGCATCACGTAACTGGAGACCGATGGAATTGCAAAAACTGGTCTCACTTTTCAATTTCCATATTGAGTTTCGATTCATCGGTGCGCTGTCGATTTACCGTTTGCTATGGAATATCTCGGCTGCAGCGATGTCTTCAGGAATCCAATTTTCTGGAACGGAGGATTTGCGTCCCTTTCGGCACTCGCTTGTTGTTCATTTCTCTGGACGCGCGCTGTCCCTGCGCTGTTTAAGAAACAAAACCCTTCGATCGGACTTCGAGCAGTTGACAGAGGGAGGGAAGGGATTGTACCTTTTGAATTTGTTTCGTACTCAAGGCATCGTCGTGTGTCCCATATCTTTGGTCGTTGCTACCAGTGATATTGTTAGCAAAATCACTACATTTTGTTGAATTGCCCGTAAACGCTCAGTTGGATTGTCACAAAACACCAGTACATAATATATGGCCAAGGTATACAGGTATAGAGGTTTTGCAAAAGTTGTATATTGTGGTATTTTGTTTGAAGTAATTTGCAAATGTAGGGCGTTATGTTTGCCGCCCTCCCACGCGAAGAGGTGACTCTTGAAGCACAGGGAATCGCAAATAGCTTACGGGTAACGGTTTAATTATAATCATGACCACACCGAGCGCTGTTGGTGGAAATGTCGAGTACTTTTGGCGCCCGCCGAGATGTTTTTGTTTACCAAACTGCAATCACATAACTTTATCATGATGTGCACGTGTAGCTTTATTTATTATTAAAAGAGATATTTTAGGCTACTGAGAGAATAATCTAATAATGAATTCATAATAAAATACGACTGGAGTGTAGCGTATTTGGAGTGTATTTTCTCGTTGAAGCTCCAGCGTAGCTTTCCACCAGTGGCAATCCCGGACTAGAAATTAAAATAAACACTCGTAATTGCATGCCCTTGCCGGTCTTGGCATATTTTTCTTTAATTTCCTCGGAACTCTTTATTATGATGTTTGCACACTCCGCTGCGAGCATATTATTCAGGGTCCGGCTTCATGTGCTTATCACCACTGCATAGTGATGAACCCTGGATGCAATGTCAGCCGGAAGGTTGTACTTTTGTGTGAATATATCCCCCTCACCGGTCGCCATTGCTGGAAAAATCACATGCCGTTGGTCATTTGGCATCGGGATAATGTGGCGGCTGAATGTGACTGAGAATCGTCATGTGCGAATGTGTTCGCACATTCGAACATTCGATTTTTGTTTCACAATGTCGAAATAAACTGACATTATGTAACTTTCAAAACACACAAATCAATTGATATTTTTGGTCGCGTGTGCACGAGAATAACAGTCGCAGAGTTTGCAAAACTTTATGTGGAAATGTGTATTATGTATATATAACTGCTATGTTTTGATTCACTTCAACGTATCCGACGGTAAAACAAACAAAAAATGTTTTACTTTTATTAAAATCAGCGAGTATATTTATTTACCTTGGCCAAATTCAATTCAATTATTTTTTTTTTATGTATTTTTATTCAATCCCATTGAGATCAATTCAATTTTACAAAGGTATATACGCACATTCAATAAAATATAGCTCGTAGCGTTTGCAACTTTGTCATCAGACGAATTTCATGCATGATGTTCATTTGACAATGTTTGAGTGTGTAGACCACCCAAAGCACTAGGGTACGATGTGGCACAACACTTTCTGCTGGCTGTTTTGTTCTATGCGTCTACACTCTTTTACAACAACATAAATATCAAACTGACAACGAATTGTTCACAATGGATGAGCATGAAAAATGTTCAATAAACCTGGGCTTTGATTGTGTTGGGTACACAGTGTTAAATCCCCACTTTCAAAAAGTATTTTCGAAAACCTGTGCTAGAGGTAAGACGAGCAGACAAAGAGTCTAAGAAATTTAATAGCTTAAAATAGTTTAAAGATATCGCAGGCCTGGGATTTATATTTTATACGCTATTAATCAAAATGCATGTATTATTTGTGTAACACCATTTCACATTAAGAAGGAGAGTAGATTTACAGCTTCTTCGAGGACCCACTGCTGCTAGACACGAGCGAAGAGTTTCAAAACTTTCAAGCCATGTCTTGAGTCGGACAAAAGGCTCTGTGGGCAGTTTTAAAACTTTTGGCTCGTGTCTATCAGCAGTGGGGCCTCGGAGAAAATGCAAATTAGTTCAATATGTTTTATGTGGTATACAACACTAAAATAACTTGCCAATTAAGTCAACTTGATATTATAATATCAAGCTGTTTGAAATCAAATGAATTGGTTAAAGTTTTCAATTAACAACAATAAAGTGACCCCATTACTTCATCTAAAGTACGGTATTTTGTGATAAAATAGATGCGATGTCCATGCTTGAGTAGACACTCGTTGGCTGGCCGTCGTCAGTGTCCTTCCACACTTGGAAGAGTGCGTAAAACTGACCGCAAAAAATGGCTAATTCGAAAATCTTTGGGGTGCTTTTTATCGTGGCCGAGAAATCTCGTTGGCTCGACAAGACTTGGGCGCAAAATCACCAATGGATTGACGCGCCTCTTAACCCGAAAAAAAGGTATTGGGGCACGAATAGATATTTACGCTGTGGTGCTAAGGACATGTTCGATGTTCGTGATGTGCTCTGAGCATTTTATTATTGTTTACATGTCAAATCATTGTGAGATTGACATGTGTAAAAAGTAACACATTCGATTTCCTATAATTTGGGCCAATTTAAAATTCGTTCTGGTAAAAGAAAATACCTTTAAGTATATTTGTCAATCATAAACAATAAAACACAGACATGAGAATTAAATTGAATTCGCACTCGAATTGCAATATGACAAAAGTGATAAATTCTGAATTCCATATTTCAGATAGAGAATTTTGAATATCTTTCATAAACGGTTTGCATCAAAAGGCGACCCAATTTTTATCAAGCACACAACAGACTTGCCTATACCTAGCACGATTGATAAGCAAAATCATCTCCTCTGTCGATAAACTGATACTGCGATCAATTTGAGCTCCTCGCTCTCTCTCTATATAGAAAATATAAACGGGAGGAAAGACAAAGAAATTGAACGTCGTTCATCATCTGAAAGTGATTTCCGCGAAACGGCGAAGCTAATCTTTAACCCATCAATCACACGGGTTCGCTCCGTCCCCGCCCTGCCCGCACCCATCCGACGAGATTGCGTTTCCTCGCGGCATGCTCACCTACCTCCACGCCAAACGTCCGATCACCTATACGAACTGCACCTCGCGAATATCGCCGCCAGAGATCGTTCCAAATCCATTTGTCCAAATCGCGAATTGATTGAATGCACATAGCGTAACGTTGTCGACGCCCCTCGACCATTGCGCGAGTACGGCGACTGTGCGGGTGCCCGTCGACGAAACGAGTGGCAGGCGTCGGGCCTGTTCAATATTCGCAGCGACAGGCCTTGACGTGGCCGCGAGCGACCACCTAAGTGCGATGGGGAGGGCGATTCTCCAGTTATAATCGCATCAATCACCGCGTTATGGCTTATCAATTTGTGGCCGAAAAACAGCATGGGGGATGGGGGCGAATTTGAATGCCATTAAGCGCAGGCACGGCGGCCACTCGACCAGTGATTTTCCGGGGGAATATTAAGGCGATTTTCCCTCTTCAGAGTTCGCAGAAGAACAATGGCTGTGTTGTTGTTTTTCAAATTCACCGAATCGACTTTACGTGTACATAATGTAGGTACCAGATGTGTCATGTTTTACACGCATGATAGGACTGTAAATGAAACGGTTTAGTTTAAATTAATGCGCGATTGAAAATTATGCGTGACACGAATGCGAACCCGGCACCTCCATCGACACGCTAGCAGCGAGTGACTCACGCAGAGTGAATTAAACTCGGGGTTAATTAGTCACGTGTGCTTTGAGGGGAGGGGAGGGGAGGGGGGGGGGCGTCGGATTTCGCGACGCCGCGTTGGAAGAGGCGCCAACGTCGATTGCACTTTTCACACGTTTCACACTTTTTGGGAACTTTGTATAAATGAACAACATTGTACTACATATTGAATCAAATATTTTGCCCTGTAAATGTTCACCCTATTCCTCATTTATTTTCTTTTCCAGTATACAATTAACATTGCATTTCAAAGCGTTGGCGGAAGTAAATTATGGTAATGGAAGTAATTATGGTGCAAGTAAAGTATTCGTAAAGGGAGAGTAAATTATTAGTAAATTATGAGATAGTGGTTTGAAAAAACCTAATATTTGTTCAACTTGTTTTCTAACAGACTGACATTTATTTTACAAACTACAAAAAATATTTATTTAAACTACGTTGTTTATATAGGTAACAAAGTTTACTTTAGATCGCATCTGGCTAAAACATTTCCAGCCATTTTCCACCGTTTTCGTCTGCAAACTTCCTATACAATTGTGGGGATCGGTAAACTTCAATGATCTCCAACACTGCTGCTAAACGCGATTCATTTGAAAATTAATTTCCCCACACAAGCGACTCCGCCGGGCGATGAGCTGGAAAAGCGATGAAAATCTCCCGCCGCCTAGTTGACCCCGTCGGCTCCGACGGCTCTCAGACTGGAGTGTGATTGGAGCCCGGACGTAGTCGACGGGCACCCCGGCAAACACCGACGCGCGCTCCAAACAAGCAAACACAAATACGCCCCCCCCCCCCGCCCCCCGTCATCATCGTAAATCCGACTTTAACGGCCTCCTCTATGGACGGACCGAACTTCGTTATACGCGTCCGATGGCAGTGTAAGTTGGGCGCCGGGGGTCGAGAGCCCTCTGGCGGCGGAGGCGGCGCCGCCAATTACGCGGCCAAGAAATTACCTTTTATTTCTGGGAAAACATGATGTATTTCCGAGTTGGTTAGCGCCGGCAATGTTCCCTGGTTGCCATGGCATCAATGTTTAACGATCTGATAGAAACTTTCCGAGCTCACTTTCGACTCTGGCTAATCAACTTGTGTGTGAGGTCGGCCAGCGATACGCTGCTATGAGTTGGGTAATTGGGACAGAAGTATGGCAGCCAGGCAAAAACGAAGATAGGAAAAATAATCAGAAGGAATTTTCTCGTGGCCGCTGTTTTTTTTCCTTGAAAGTAATCGCCAAAAAGGAATAGGAAATGAATTTTTTCACAGGGCACGCCCACTTTTTTCAATCCCACAAAAATATATTTGGGCCTATTGCCGTTAGGCTTATTGGCAATAATGGCACGCGATTTCATAACATGATTTTCCCGTTCGCTGCTGGCTACGTTCCGGCACCGTCTTTTCCGCGGGGGTGGATGGGGGGGGGGGGGGGCGGTGACGTCGCACATTTGTGTATTTTCCAATCACTTTCCGATCGCATTTGCGTAATCGAACGTCAAACGGACGCTCGTCAGGGTCGGCGCCGGCGTCGTCGTCGGAAAACTGAACGCATGTCTCAACTCAAAGCGTTACGCGTATATACATATTTCATGTAAATCTCGATTCTTGAAATGCCTATGGATCGATATGTCTTGTAAGCGCGTATGCCAAAGTCACAAGTATACCTAGATACTAAAGAGCTGTGCTTTACATATTTTCTCAGGCTTCCACAAAGGGAAACCACCTCGGAATAAAACCATGCTTTCCATGAGTCGCTTGTTGTTTCCATGGCCTGCTAGTTCCGCGATTGAGTGAGATGAAAACTCCCAGCGCTTGCAGACGCTCGCCGTGCCGGCATAATATCTTAGCGCGGATCCACTTTCTTTGTGAAGATAACAGAAAAGTAAAAAAGATCGAGAAAGTAATCTAAAGAAAACTAAACTGCCAGATAAAAGTACATAACGACTTTTCGAAAGCCATGTATATATTTGGATGGGGTCGCTGTATAGCGCAGAGATCAGACCGGCCACGCTCTACGTCCATTAACGCACGTAACTTTATTGCACCCTTAAAGAAGAACGCCCCCCCTCTCTCCCCCCGCCCAGCACCCTACCACCACCCCAAACGACACTGGAAGCTGATACACTTTTCTCCGCTGTAATTCGCTTTCGTGCACAAGACAGACGAAACTTTCACGACTTCCATGGCGCTTCTTGAACGGGCACCCGGGCACAACGGCGTCGCGCCTTCTTTAGTTTTATTTACGTTTGACCTCCTCTGACTCGGGGGGCGGGCGACGCACCCCCGACCCCCACGGCAGTCGCTGCCTCCGGGCGTGCGGCTCCCGTCGAGTTGGATTACGTTAATTACCTTTTTTAATGGATTCCTTGTTTTACTGGTCTCTCTCTGTGCCGGCTCGGTCGGTCGCGCCCGCGGTCTCTCGAGGTACAGCTCTCTGGCTGGCTCGACGCCCGCGCGAACGGCGGAGGGAAAGAAAGACGGGGGCGTGGAAATTGCGGCGGTCGCGGACCATTTCGGTAGCGGCTGCCGAGCGCGAACGGCAATAAACATGGATGTCTGACGACGCTGACGTATTGGCAAGCGTCGTGCTCTTCGGCATGCCATGCTTGGGGTAATTGCGTGATGGATTTGAGGCACGCACTTCGTTAGGTCTGTGCCGTGGCGGTGGCTTTGCATCTCGAGCGTTTGTGTTTTGTAGCCGTCTTTGTTATTGGAGTGAATTGAGATATTTTCAGCTTTACATTCATTCTTTTACATTACATAATTTACATAAAACTTGCATTTGCAAGCACCTTTTTGTTGTAATAGGTCGTGTAGTACAAAGAAATCTCAGGGGCAAAGAAGTACATGTTTTTTTGCCTCCACAACAGTAAGTGAACGATAAACCGAAGTAATATCAAAGTAAAAGAAAGTTCAGAATGCCACCAAAAGAGAATGATAAAATTAGCATAGAAATTCTAGAATTCTAAGAACGCCAACTCCATGTTTGTCACATGTGTTCTTGGAAATCAACTCAAGCTTTTTAAAAGCGTGAGAACTCACTCTATACGCTTGAAACATGCGTGCGAAAGTACAATAGTTTCCAGGTAATCGACGGTTACCACGCAGTTAAAGGTGCCTATACACATCACCATGAGTGAGAACAACCTCGCCTAGAGAGAATAACCCATTCCGATCCAACATGTCTTCTCAGTAATGCCATTAGAGGATGACCGCGTCCTTTTGCGATAGATACTGCCCTTACTGAGCAGCTTGGTCGCGAACAGTTCGACCAGATAGACGGCATTATTTATAGCGGCTAATCACCCTCTTTGAAGGCATTCGACGCCGCTGAATTATTAGCCACCGGATTTTGGCCCTTTGAAATGTACTGGAAAATGCATGTCGCGCGGGTGCAACGCTGCACATGCACTCGCGATGCAATTAAGTGCAAGCGCTTGTCGGATTTTGCGGGGGAAAAAGGGAAACTGCAAACATGTCCGGCTCTAGCGAATATTTATTGGTGGGCTTTGAACCGAAGCCCCCCCCCCCCCCGACGGATCAGAATTGCAAGTGCGCTAATATTTCACTGTGCGCACGATATTTACATCAACCTGGCGTTTTGTGTTTTAACATTGCCACACAGTGAAAATTATCGCTAATAGAACAAGAAGAGCGATTAGATACCGTCATGTTCAGCGATGCCCGAGCTGTGTTCGTTTCGCATTCAGTTTGCGTTAATCCCTGGATAAGTTACTCTATCCGGATTAAAATGGAACTAGACTCATATGATTATAAATTAACCTTTATATTTTCAAAACTGAAAACTGAACAGACAGCAAAACGCTAGGGGATTTCGTTAAACAAAATTCAAATAATTCAATGGTGGAGGTGCCGTATTCCGATCATGGCTCCTCCATCGTATATTTATTTTCTCTTATTTACATGTTCATTTATTTCTCTAGCCTTCGCAAATAAACGCACCGCTATTGGTCTGTTTCCCTGTAATCAGGCCAATAGGATGACCCCTAAAAACGCGAGCTAGCGCCACCACTGAAGCCCGTGTGCTCTGGTTTGTGTACGTTGAACAACGCACAATGCGGGTGGCATCCGAACTAGGCCAGGAACACAACGCCGTTGGGTCACCCCTCGTCTAGACTGGAGTCACGGCCTTCCCTGATCGGCCACGCATAGGGTCGGACGCACCGGGGCCGCACTGCTCGCGTTTCGAAGAGGGGTTCGACGTGGGGACGGGAGTCGAACCAAGTTGCCACAGGCTGCGATTCAGCGCCTCGTTGAATATTTTCTTGTGCCTGGTTTTATCAAGTTTTTTAACTCCTACGAGATGCAACCGAATTCAGCCAATCACATGCAGCGAAAGTTGCAACTTCTATACTTAATTTCACGTTAAGAAGGAGAGTGAATTTGCATCTCCTTCGAATACCCACTGAATTGCTATAAATGAGTTCAGAGTCGCAATTCTGCTCATAGAGCATTTATCCTGCACAAGATGTGGCTTAAAAGTTTTGGAACTCTTAGCTTGTGACTAGCAGCAGTGGGTCCTTGAGGAAGATGCAAATTTACTATAGCCTTCTTAACGTGAAATGGAGTGTAGTTAGGTCAATTGTAGGTTTTGACAGATTTAAGTCCCCTGACAAGAGTGTCCGGGCACGAGGGCGTCACATCGGCCTCGTGTCTCTTGACTGCACAGATCATTCGACGCACTGCCCTCTAGAGTTTCGCGAAACAATCAATCAGATTCATAATTAAATTGTGAACGAGTTCTATTTAATACTTGGCGAGTGCTCAGCGCTGTCAACTGTCAACTCTCGGAAATAACCAATCAGCATCCCTAGATTTTTCTGTCTCACACACTCATACATACACATCATAAATGAGCTAGCCAGAAGCTCGCAGCGATATACACAACATCAGACTGCTAATAACGCGTCGAGTGAGATGTGTACTGGGTCAGCCCGGATCGAATGACTCTTGGATGTTTGCTATGACGTTGACGACTCAAGTGACTCACTCGAAATGACAGCGAGATTAGCGCCTCAAAACAACCGGAAACGGGCTCTTTCATAGCAACAAACAAAAAATGTCCAACCTTTATGCTGCTGGGGCAAATTTGTTACCTTGCACACAACCAGGGACTTTTAAATCTAGTTACAACAACATAATCAAAAAGAATCTAGTGGCGGTGGCGCAAGCGACAAAGGTGGCAGTGATCCACGGTCCGTCGGTTCTGCGCCACCCGGAGCTTTCCCCCACAGTGACCCTGGCGGATGAACGTGCAACGACCTTCGCGCTTTCACCGCCATCTTGATCACGCTGGTCGCGGTTGAAAAACTCTGTTTGTGGCGAGAAAACGCGACATTTCGCCATCTTTTCCATGAAAACGTCTCCCTCGTTTCATCTTTCAAAGATTGCCGAATCATAAAGTTAAAAGTAAACTAAATAACACGGATATTGACACCGCAGATATTGTAATCGGCCACTCTCCGCCCTCGAAAGCTCTCGTCGGAAAATCTAGCGCCGCCATTACCATTGGTTTTCCGCAGCCACACGGCCGTGGCCACCTCGCCTTTGTTTTCCACCGCCGACGAGACACCGCCAGAGATTAGCTTTCCACTTCAATGCAGCCTGTCAATTTTCCACATCGCTTCGTTTTTGTTTTCCCTCTTTCTTTTGCTTTCTTCCTTCTTGTATAGGATATAGGTATTAGACCTACATATAGAGTATAAGCAAACGTCTTTTCTCTTTACTCTGCCCTTCAGCCATCATCTGCCCTAACCCTTATCCTCCTGCAGGCCAGGCGAATACACCCCTACATGCACGCACACATAAAATTCATTGTCGCGTTAGTGCATGGAAAATCCGTGCATTGTCATCTTAAACCAGCTTCGAGCGTCCATAAACTTCAATAACATACGGGTAACGATCTTTATATCGGCGAACATCAATTCGAGGCAACGTGCACGACGACGACGACGACGACGACGACGACGACGACGACGTTCTTTATTGCGCCGACGAAAGTGTCTCCATCTATGTCGCCCGACGTTGCCTTAGATTTAGGTCTCGCCGGCGCCCTGAACGCCAACCCCGATGCATCTGTATACCGCTAGATAACGCCCCGCCAGCGGTGATATAGAGGTATATAATCTAGTCCTTATACCGTATTAATATCATCATTTCCGTCTAGTATCTGAAATCTTTATGTATATACACTCCGCTGGTATATAAATGACATCATGTAATGGCGTAAACACATTTGGCATGTCTTGTTTTTACGGCAATCGTGATGTAATATTAGTGCACAGCGGGGGCGGGCGGCTCGTTGTTAGTCAACAGAGTGAGTCCGTTAACCCAGATACGGGGGGGGGGGGCGTTGAGGGGGGCGCGGTGGGGGGCGCCAGGGCAGTCGGTCTCGGCGATTGCGTTGGGTGTCTTTGCCGTGGTTTTGTGTACACCTTGGAAGTTGCGACGTTGGGGAATTGAAGGGAGTAATTGGTGGGGGCGTTTGTGACGCTTGGTCGTGGAAGTGTCGACCGCTTTTGGCAATTGTCTGCGTGTGGCGTTGATTCGAGTTGTGCTGTGTTTGACGACGCAATGTGTATTGGTAGTGGGCGGGGCGCTGAAGTATAGTGGACAAGGCCTGAAAGATGAAATGTTAGTTTGTTAATTGGGTTTCTCGAAAGATTTTCTGTAGCTTGTCGTATATTAAAGTTTATAAATTAATTTTAAGTTATCTTAAATGGCATTTGTATGGTACCGATTAAGTTTGCAGACAAGAATATCAGTATATTTTCAAGAACTTTCTTGGGTATGGAATTACGAAATGGGGCTATCATAGCCCCTGGTTGTAAATTTATTGTCACCGTGGCGATAACCACACAAATTCACCGAATGTTGAATCTGATTGGCTAAACAAATATTAACCCCTGATTTCCGCCCCAACATTCTTTAACCCTGTCTCGTGAATCCAGGATTCTCCTGGAGTAATAACACAGATATAAGGTTACCCAGATGTTCCACTCGCATACTAAAGCAGCTACGCGAAAGCCCACCGCCCGCAATAATAGTTTCGCCAGCAGTCAAGGGATGGAGCCACTGATTGTTGTGTAACCAAGGTAACTGTAACCACCTGTGGAACATTGGGTCCCTTGATTACATTGAGCTTGTGCCATGGCCTGGTATAGATGAAGCCATAACTGTAACCACCTGAGGAACTTTGGGTCCCTTGATTATAATAGACCTTGTGCCATGGCCTGGTATATGATGTTAAAACAGGTTGCCAACGCACCCCAGCGATTGCCGGCCAAACTACTAGCATCAAATTTTTGCTGTAACCTTAGTTAGGTATGGTAGAATATCTGGGTAACCTTACGTCTTTGATAATAGTATTAACTCGGTATACAAACTTGCGTTACGCAACATGAATATAATTTGAAACTCATCTCGGTGAATTTTCGTCTATACCTGCAATTTCCCACAAAAACCGCATATTTTTGTTTTAAATCTCATGTTGCACCAATCAGCTCACATCGAACCCGGACCACGCAACCTATGCATGACGCAAGACGTCGCCGTGCACAAATCGGGTTGCTCAAAGTTTGCCCTGCAGCTGCAGCATTTCGACAAACTACACTGCAACCGCGCAAACACAGTCCCAAATCGGCGGTGGCAAATTTTCCACTCCCGTGAGTCGACAAAATCCCGCGTCGGGACGCCGATCTGTGACGTCATCGAACCAGTCGCTCGTTGGTCTCGCGCTCGAGTACATATTTGCTGCAATCTGCCGATGGAACGCCCCCCCCCCCCCCCCCACCAACCCGGAGCACCGCGTTTCCTCGCTTCGGTCCCCCAAGCAACTTGTGATTATTTGCCCAGCTTAAACTCTCACTCGCCGTCGCCGCGTGCACGTCATCCTCGGAGGGCCGGGTATCGAAAACGCGTCTTGAGACTCTCGACGGCGACATTATTTCTCTCACCCACACACACACACACACACACACAGTGTCGCCAAAACCGCGCAAGAGAGAGAGAGTGAGAGAGAGAGAGTAAGGAGAGCGTATAAGCATTAGCAAAGTTTAGACATCATAACAGACTATTGAACTTGCGGCGTTCGCTCCCTTGAGGGCATATGTTCCCCCCCACCCCCATCCCCCGCCATTCCACACAACTATAAACTTGGAGCCCGACTTACCCTAACCACCAGCCCCATACACATAAAGCAGCCTTCGAAGCCTGCGTCGCGCGCTATACTATAGTGTATTTATGGTTGTGGATGTATACCAAATGTGTATACCTATATATATGCCGAGAGCGTTCACGCGCTCTGGATAATATTCGATATAATATTATCTATATCTCTGTATGTGTGTTAAGTTTGTGTGTGTGTTTCTCGCTCAAATGATCAATGCCGATTCGACAGGGTGAATTCGCCCACCGATTCCCATGTCGACGACAACGACGACGACGACGACGACGACGACGAGGTCTCGCGGTGACTTAGCGAGCGGTTGGCATGGAAACACCAAGGCGCCCTAACGTCTCTAACGCCGGTTGGGGGGGGGGGGGGGGCACGAAGGTGTCGCCATGTGGCGCGCTAGCTACCGGTGTCTGAAATCTCGGTGGCGGAGCGAAAAGATTAAGTTTTGAGTTACTGCCATAGTGTATATACAATATCGATTCGCGATTCTAAAACGTGTAAAAAAGAAAACCTGAGCGTCGACCCGTGTCGTAAAAAATCATCTCACCGCGATAAATGCAAGGCAGCTTGCATCATCTACATCGTAAATAAACGTGGCTGGGCTCGCAACAGTTTTGGCGCTCATACCTATACACCAATTCTAACAACAATGGCCTATCTAGTTCAGGCACGGCGACAGTCCATTGGCCATCATTGATTGGCTTCCAAAAGCTCCCTTTGTCATTTGAGCGTATAGCACTTTCAATATACGACCGCCGTAACCTCAAATATATATATACCAATTCATAAAGCACACGCACACACACTCACAGTGTTGTAGTCGTTGGCCGCAGCGCAAAGCATGGCAACAAAGTTAGTGAATCGCCCCCCCCCCCCTGGCCAGGGTAGCGCAGTGGCGTGATATTAGTTGGGCCATAGTTTGCGGAGGCGACCGCGGCTGCTTCGCTGGAGGACGACTGACAGTAATTGCAGCGGCGACGTCTTTGTGCGTGTGCGTGTGTCGGGTAGGTCGCCGTCGAAGATGTCGTGTGGTCTCCTCTCGTGGTCCGTGTGACAGGGAGGGGGGGGGGGGGGGCGTGAATCTGATGGCGTTGGCTTGGCGAAACAACGTTGAAATTTGGGGCGACGACATTGACATATTTTCCTGGCAAGTGAATAGGAGTGGGTGTGGAAATGGTGGGTCGATGATGGAAATTCACTGTATGAGAAAATGGTAGATCATGGAAATGGAAGATCATGAAAATGGTAGATCAGGAAAATGGTAGATCAGGAAAATGGCAGATCAGGAAAATGATAGATCATGGAAATGGTAGATCAGGAAAATGGTAGATCAGGAAAATGGCAGATCAGGAAAATGGTAGATCAGGAAAATGGTAGATCAGGAAAATGGCAGATCAGGAAAATGGTAGATCATGGAAATGGTAGATCATGAAAATGGTAGATCATGAAAATGGTAGATCATGAAAACGGAAAACTTTTGTAACTCACTGATTGCTGTGCGCCTTTTGGGATATTTTGAAATATTTATGCTGGATGTTAACAAAATCTTTAATTATTTTAGTCTAAAAATATCAACCTTGATCCTTCATTGAGGATATGGCCGTGTTTTCGAACCCCTATTTTTAGGTGTACCCTATAAGAAAACGTCTAGTGGACGCGGTCTAGCGGTGGATGCTGGAACTAAAGTTTGAGTTACTGAAGGTTAAAACACATGTTAAGGTTGGGGGAACCCCAATTGGTCTACAAACATTCACAAAATACTTTTTTACAAATTATCAGCGACAGCTCAAAACAAAATAACTGTAGTTCGAATAAAGTATGAGTAAGGTTTGTGTTATAATAAGATTTGCTGAAAATTCAGAATAATTGTCAACTTTTTTTTTTTTAAGTTTTGAAGGTTTTTCTTAATTTTCAGCAAGCCTAATCATATCACAAAATTGATTCTTACATTATTTGAAAGCCTTATAAATTGCCTAGTGCACCAGCTTTATTTGGGCGGTCACTGACTGTTTATCTGAAAAAGATACATATTTTATTGTCATTAGTAGACAACCCCCTCCCCCTCCCCCCCCCCCCCACGTTAACCGGTAGTTCAACCTTCAGTAACTCAAACTCTAGTTCCAGCTTCCACCTCTAGCCTTGGCCCTGCGCACAAGGATCAAGTTAAGCGTCGTGTAGCGCATCGTCTTAGCGACGCCGTGCGAGATGTTGTTAGGGGGGGGGGGGGAGGGGGGGGGGGACGATGGGAACCGCGTACCGTCTTGGCCGCCTCGGGGAAGAACGCGGCATCTTAAGACACCGACCTAGGGGTGGATGGGATGGAGGCAAACTATCTGCTCCAGTAATCATGTATCATCGACGGGGTGGCTCGAGGGGGCGAGTGGTTAACATGCCGGATAGGTTGTTGCATGGTATCGAGGGCGTCTATGAATATATTAGAGGGAATCTGGCATTAACGTGATAAGGTGCAGTGTCGGGTTTGTGTTTGTATCGGAAACTTAGTTGGTTTTCCTCAGCTGGTAATACTTAGATTTGTTGCAAGAATCTTGTCTATGATGGTTGCAGTGATGGCGAAAATCGTACATCAAACATCTAAATAAACGTACATACAAATAAATGGAAAATCATTTCACGGAGCTAAAATATAACATCGATATGACATGATCTAATGACGAGATTCGGTGACAAAAACTAGAAAGCAATTCCATAAGCATATAACTATTCCAATTAGTAAAGACACCAAAAAGATTCGAAAATGATATGACAATATTTATCCCCCCCTATAAAATAGTTGCGTAATTACCCATTTGGGCCTGGAATTTAATAACCTAGTCATTTTGCGCAAGGTTATTTCAAATAAAGTACAAAACTTTGTAAAAAAAAACTATTTCTTTTAGAAAATGTTCAGTTTATCAATGTTCGTAATATTATAGTTGCATACCGGGCAAGCAATTTAATTGTTATTCGTTCCCGAAATTTCAAGTATCATAGCATTTTTTGCCAGCCGTCAAACATCGAGCAATGTTACCACCTTGCTAAAAACCAGCACGTCGTAATTGCCAAACGAATCGCTCCGACGTCATCAACGATAATTCTTTATTTCAATTCACGAGGCTGATCCGCGCACAAGAGACCCGTTTTCCGCGAACAAAGAACACAACAACGACGACGACGACGATGATGATGTAGCGCACAAACGTAAACTAGCAGCTAGATTAGTTCGCGACCCGAACACTAAAACATTTCACAAAATTACCGGCGTGAAGGTACAGTGTAACGAGAGCCCGTGGTTATCCGAACGAAGGCATTGTCATATCTGGGACGAGTGACCGCCATTCTGTGCGGGGCACGGTCCGCTATATCCCACGCGACCCCGGCCAGACAATGACAAAGAGTGGCATTGTGTACACTTATTTACCGTGCGCATAGCAAGTCATAAAAGGACACTCAGTGGCCGTGCCTGTGTTACGTAGAGCACATTTTAATTCGGGTAACATTGTGCAGTGATTTAATAACGGTGTCGGGTTGCAAAATTCTAGACATTTGGCTTCAATTATTTTGCTGTGGTTGTAAAAAATATGTTGTGAAACAATCAATGACGTATCTGCAGTTTAGAAAAAATCCCACGTGCTTTTATGTTCCGTGAAAAAATACAGAAAACTGTTGATGTGCACATTTCTACAAAACGAGAAATTGACATGTACCTATATTGTATTAAATATGGTTTTGTCAAATGGATACATATATTATATATCAAAATTCGAGTTTTCAAAAGGTTGAAATTAAATTTACACTAGTGATCATTCGAATACGAACTGTATTTTTTACATTTTTCCATCGTTGGTCTACAATAATTTCAAGTAACCCGAAAAAGGCTTATAATTATAAAAGCAGGAGATGCCAAAATACGATTTAAAAAAATTGTTTTTAAGATCGGTGCAATTGTAAACTCGAAAATATATGTTATGGCCGACGGCGTCCTCCTATAACTTTTCCACAAGTCACCCCAACCAAATCCCTCACTCTCTTTTGTCATCCGCACGATAACGCTATAACGACAACACTAGAACCCGATAACGCGATGTCACGATATCGCCAGTGGCGCAGCCAATCCAAAACGACAGCGGCGCACGGCCCACGAGATCACGTCCGCGATCCACTGCCACGCGCGAACCCTCCCTCGCTCTCTCGCTCACTCTCCCTCTCCCTCTCCCTCTTTTTCCAAGCTGCGTTAGTTCACCGTCATCCCGCAGGCGCGCTCGTCGTTCTTGTTCATTCGATTTGTTTATTTGTTTCCATGTCTGCTTGAAATCGTAATCACAACAAAATAATTGGAACTCTGATACAATGCCGCGATAGTGGTATGGCAAACACATGTGTATGTTCTGAGTACATTCTGTGACGGATACATCTGCCCTGTCGCCCGGGGCTGCATTGTTCTATCGTTTCAAGGCCCCCTCATCCCCCCCCCCCTGAAACCTACACTGAAACACACAGACACACACGGTTTATACGTGGTATCGTCAAGTGCGTTATCGAGAATAACAATGCGATACGCATCCACTTGGCTGTGTATAGCGCACGGTTTTTGAAATGAACTGCTACACGTGATTTTCCCGCGCTGCACGGCTTCCAGCGGGCAGTGGGCGCTTTCCATCGACGTTGCTCCATCAACGGCCTACCCGAGCGCAAAGCTCTGCCGTAAGCCGTCGGGTTCAACAGATATTGATTCCAGGCTTATTTTTACATTTCTGATACAAAACAACCTCGCTTTTTTTAAAATTAGTATAGATCGATTGGAGCGAATTTAGATTCTTTTATGCGCCTTCAAATTCTTGCAATTTAACATAATACTGGCTAATAAGGTTCAGACTGTATATAATTAGCATTTGCGGTTAAAGTTTGCGTATAGGTATATAGCCCCATTATGCCAGTAAATCTTCACTTAGTTTTCCAAGCGGCACTCGAAAGGCTAAAAGTGATCTCATAATGTGTTGATAATTTCCCCACCCCTCACCCCATCCCCTTCCGCACCCCGCATTGCACGGGCGCCCGCTCTGCGCTTTGTGTGAAACTTTTCCCCGTAAACAATTTGCAGCCCCATAAAAGACGGTGTCTATAATATAAGGACATAATTTCCTCGACGCAAAACACCCTTGTAAACCAATTTAAGACTCTCGCGCCCTTAACACGCCCAGGGGTTCGAAGGGCGTTGGGGGGGGGGGGGGAGGAAACCACCCTTACCCCCCAAAAATTGATCGCGCGCATCCCCTCCCCCCCCCCCCCCCGTGCCTGCCAAAAACCACATGCAACAGTTATTGCAATATCCTATCGAATCATCTTGCAAACATCCTGATTATCCCAGTTTGCCTCCCATTTCCGGTGCGCCAAATGACAGCAACTCCTTCCCCCCCCCCTTACTCCCCCCCCCCCCCCCGTCCTTTGCCCTTCCACCTCGACGCCCTGTGACATATTTGGCGTCGCGACGCCTTGCGTAGGGCCCCCGAGGGCATCGGGCGTCCAAGGGGCCGGGAAAAAGCATGGCGCCCGCACTCAAGTCATTTCCTGGTTGGCGGCAACGGAGTCGTCAAGAAACAGGAGATTGAAATCTTCGATCAATTCACAATTATAGCATGGCCAGACATTTTATAACAATCATTTTGCCTTCGGGTTATTCCGGTTCTGGCCTTTCGGTACCGACTCTCATGCTCAAACATGCATTGGAGTATGGAAATGTGTTCGTCTATTCGTTTCAGAAGGGGCTAGATTTGAGGCACTACCGACTTTTATTTAGATTAAATAATGATTTTTTTAAATGCCAGTTTATTCATCTGCTAGAATAATATAACAGTTAGAAATATACATTTCAGGAATTTAAATATTTTGATCCTGTAAAGCAGAAACTATGAGCCAGCAAAATATTGTTGAGTCTCGCTTATATTGAGGCTTGTTTCAAACTAGTGTATACTGGGAAGAACACACCACGTGTATGATCGGATAAATTACCTATACTGAAAGATAAAGAGCTTATAGATGAGCTGGCATACAAAGAGATACAAAACTGGTAGAAAATGACCTGATATAGAATTATACCTGATAATGGCATAATAGGTAACTAACTGGTACATTACCTGGGAGAGGAATACTTGCTTAAAATAGACATGATAGATAAATCAATGATGGGTAAATTCTCAACTGTTTTGACGTTACAAGAGTACCAACGGTTCCAAAGTTAAATTATTATAAATTGTTTCGTGTGTTACTGTCAATTATTGTAATGCAGGCATGTGAAAATCGAAAACGAATCGATCACTTTTGTATCTTCAGATATCTACTGGTTCCTAAAAATGTTGAGACAATCTCTATAGACAATTTACTAACCTCGGGCTAGAATCAGTGGCGTTTCCGAGGCGTTTCCGAGGCGTTTGCTATATAATGAAAACAACTGTCGGCGGTCGCTACAGCCTCGGCCCCGTGGTCGCACTCTGCGGGTCTCTCGGGGGCGGTGAGTTTGGTCCAAGGGGCCGCGTCGGGCGCTGCTCGCAGTTTTCCAGCGGCGATCGTCATTTGGTTGCGCTGTCGCCCGCGAAAACGCGACTCGCACGTCCCTTTTCCTGGCATTTATTTGATATTTACAACGTGAATGCGTATATGTGTACATATGTTTGTTGATATACCTACAGGTATATCTACATACTGGATTCTGTTTGGAAAACGTAATTAAAAGGTTATTTGCCTGCGGTAGAAGTATAAGTACATAAATATAGTAATTGCAAATGGTTTTCAGTCATGGTAAACTAGCACTTTCAACTGTTTTGGAAGGTAGATTGACTTACTGAGTTTTAAGCTCACAGTGATTGCTTCCAATCCGGTCTACGATTAACCTGTGTACCAGGAGTATAAAGTTATTTAGCTCCAATCAGAAAGCAAACATGTTCTGAGCGAATACATCAATTCAACATGAGATAACTAACGAATAGTCTGTGATAATTCAATATCAATGCTGTGTTATAATGTATAGTTTATACAGTGTGCTTTATAACAGTAGCGTCTGCCCGAGAAAACTCAATGGACGTGACTAGTTCCTCGTGAAAGCTCATTCATTATTTGCTTTATTAATCCATACGAAAAACAAGCGCGCACATACACGGCACACTATATAAAAAACTTTTCTCATCACTCGTTCAGACTCAGAGAAGTTTTGGTATTTATTTTAATTGTGCACCTCTCCAAGCGTCTGGTATATAGTTTTTGTGTTGGTTTAAAAACGTTACTTCATTATACAGCCGCGTGCATTTAGTTTTAATTAAAGGAGATAGTCTCTCTCTCTCTCTCTTTCTTTTTTGGGCATACCGTGAAAGATAAAAGGAACAAAACACAGAATTGTGTATGAAGAATGAAGAGCTAGTTTTAACCCCGCCTTCCCACTAACCTTCGGGCAGTTTCCTTTGTTTGCCGCAAAAAAAAGTGGAGCAAGTCAACAGTATACTTGGCTCTGTTAAATGGCTACATATATATATATATATGTAGCTACGAAGTAACATCCTGTGTGCTAAAGCTCGCCTCTAGTTTCTGCCACAGAGACGATGTTTAATTTCAATTCAATTATTTAATTACGTCCGCTATTTATTAGTGCATCTCTAAATTAAATTTGCCGCGCTCGAAACGCTAGGCGGTGGCACGGCGGGCTGGGCTCCGGCCAGCGCGCGCTGGATCGTGCTCGCGTCATTATGCTAGGTGATTTCAACGTGGCGCTTCTATTTTACTCTACAGTCTAGTTTTTATCGAAACTACACTTCCATTGGAAATCCATGTGTTTTCTTTAGCTGCAAAAAAAGGTGAAAATATTGTAATTACGTTTTCCGTGCATCTTCGATCCCTTGTAAATTAGAGCTCCTCAGATATCGAGGAAGAAAACCGTCCAATATATAGTGTGTATTCGATAAAGGAGCTCTTGAACTGAAAGCACTGTAGGCTACGCGCTCAAGGAAAATAGGGAAATGTCAGAAAAACCTCAAAATATCTGAACTCTGTGACCACAAGGGTCTGGACCCCCAAAGCTGGTTTAGGGTAAAAACAGGGGTAAGTTTGTTATCACCATGGTGACTACCCCTGAAATCTGCAATGCCCGTCTGTGATTCGCTGTTCATCCGAAGGGCACAGGCCACCAGTTTACGGGCATGAGCGTAAACTTGCCTCGCTCATCACCCAACGTATGAACATGTCATTTCTCCAAGCCTGACGTCACAAACCACGGTCTCCTTTGTACGCGGAAATGTTTGCGGAAGCCATTAAGTTGCTAGATGGCCGTGTGAACCTCGCTTTTGTCGCACTTTGCTGTGGACAATTCTACTGCAAGAGGTCATGATCTTAGACGATTCAAGGTCAAACATGCGGAATTAAAAGTATTTTTCTGAAGAAGTAAGTAGTTGGAATGCGGAAAGTTTCTTTAGAGCCTGAATTTTATTAATTTTCAAGGAAAATGGCGCTTTAAACAACGCAAAAAACGGAAATCGACTATCCCACATTATATATTGTTGGTTGTTGGTACAGGAACTGCCATATTTGCAGTAGGTATACAAATGTATACGTACTATAGCACTAATGGCAGTACAGAAATGAATATCATTTCACATAGAAGTATAATAAACCGGGCAGGTTTATATTTTACGATGCTACTAACGAACAAAATAATGAAATTGCCAAAAGCGACGCTTAATTTTTACCGTCCGCGTTGCCAATAAATGTTTTAACGATTCATCTCCTGTGAATTCGAAACAATAACATTTTCCCCATTGCGCCCGCGTGCGTCGACGATACATAATGATTTATATAGACGGCGTCCGTGCCCCCGTTTCCGCCCTTTCGCCCGATCCAACCCGGTACGAAATTATATCGGGTCGTTTTTCCATCGGACAACAATTTTACTTCGGCAAACGCGCGCTTGCGCACGGCGAAACGTCCCGCTTCCGGTTTCCGCGAGCGCGGGGCTCACGGACCGACGCGACGCTCCATTGTTTTCGAACGGTCCGCGCGAGATCGTGGCGGCAGTGACACTGGTCCATCGATCTCTATCTGGCCGGGGGCGCAATTTCCGATGCTCGCGTTTTGAACGAATGAACTTATTATAAATTAATTGAATCTGTCAAAAAATGTTTTTCATAGACAATTATATACCAAATGAAATATAAATTCATTTCGGCAAGCTGCTGCGACAACACTTTTCGTTATCAATCACCGTAAGCATCATAATTGCATCACCTATAACGGTATATAACTGTACTGTGCGCATGTTAGATCCTTGCAGTTATTTCTAAAGCGAGTCTAGCGAATTGAGTCCACATCGTCGAGTTGTAGTTAATTAATTAGTCATTTTGCCAGGTGAAGTGGTTGTTAGTGTCGCGATGAGTTTACCGGCGACTGTGCCGCCCCATCTGTTGGTCGTTACGGTCGTTTTGCGATGCAATTGTTTAGTGAGAGACAGCCACCACGGTTGATAGACCTGCGGCGTGTCTGCTTTCAAAGGTGAGCAGTGGTGTTTGCTGGCAATCTCTTCAGAGAGCTTTACTTTTGCATTTATATCTTTGACATTTAGAATTGGACACACTCAATTATTGGAAGTGTTTGCGGTCAAATACGATACGTTTAATCAGAATTAGAACTTGTGGCAATGATGGCAAACTCCATGGGGATTTCTCATATATTTCCATCTCTGAGAACCTCGAAGGGACCGCTGGGCCATCCAACACTTTTTGAGCACTTTCTGAAATGTAAACTTCATTGCAATAGGTATATCGTTTCCCTGTCGATCCTTACAAAAACTCATATTTTTTGCATGCTAAGAATAGTTTCTGTTTCGGTGGAAACATTACGCTGAGATAAAAAAAGCATATGGGTCCTCAGGTCACTCAGAAGGGTGCGAAAACGTGCGATTTTGCGCGCAACAAATTTGCAATTGTCGGAAAAAGTCTTCATTTAGCGTGTTTATGTGGACATGAAAACGAAGCTAACGACAAGAATCAAGACTTCTTGCACGATTCGAAAAGAAAACAACGTTGATATTGAATCGCAACGGGTTTCCACGCGCAAATACCGCACGAGATTGAACGATGCTGCGAAGTAATTGCGACTTTTTCCGACTTTTCCGACTTTTCCGGCTGCTCGCTTGGGCGAACACGAAGCGTGCGCGGCGCAAACTGCACCCGGCTGCACCCGGTCCACACATGCCGATATTGTGAATGCATTTCTCATATTTCGTAATGCACCGAAATGCACTGAATCTTGACGTTGACTTGCAGATGGAGCAAACAATAAAAGCAAACGGTTTGTGTGTTTCTTCTTGTCCGCTCTCTCTCGCTCTGGAAGCTGCAACTTTTCCATCTGGATATCCAGACATGCATCGCACATCGACATTTGTATGCATTTCTTCGCTAGAATCGGATCCACTCAGCCTGCAACTGCATTCACGGTGCATTCTGCACCGGCACAGATTGAGTGCACTTCATTTTCTATGCGCTTGAATCCACTTTTTTTTTTTTGGTTGCTTTGTGGAAAAATTCCATGAATAGCAAAACTGTGAATGGATGTCGAGCCGTCGGTGGACATTCCGCGATCGTCACTTTTTTCGCTCGGATCGTTCGCGAATCCTGCCAGCTGTGACCGTGGTGGTGGGGGGGGGGGGGGGGGGGCAGGGATGTCCAAACCGTGGCCCGCTGGCCAGGGATGAACTCAGCAGACTGTAACGCTTTATCAATCTGTCAGTTACATGTGTGAAGCCATGATTTATAATAATTTATAAACAGAGGAAAGTCGTTTTCAAGGAATTATCATTTTGTTATTTATTTTATTATTATCTTATAAGAATGTCAATGTTAAAATGTCATTGTGAATAGAATACTTAGTTATAATTTTTCAAAGAGTCTGTATGTTCAACTGTTTCCAAACAGTACGAGCATTTTCAGACTTAAATAATAAATAAATACATATCTAAATATCAAGCAAATTTACTACCACAAAGTAACTAGGTACTAAGGTACAAGGTATTAGGTACGAGGTACTGGGTATTGGGTAATGGGTACTAGGTACTCGGTAAGTTGTCAGGAGTCCATTCACTGTAGGTCTTATTCTTGGCTTTATTGTAATTCAAAATATTTTTCTGTCCTGTTTTTTATTGTGCCCCCTGAACGCAACCCGCAGAGCAAACTTGGCACCTCCACCATTCTCGACACCGGATTCTCGACACTTGCTGATATTGTAAAATCTTTTTGAACCCCCTCAATGTTTAGAATCCAGCACACTTTGCATGGGCAATTAATGATTAGGCATTTATGAGCGAGCAAAACACTAATCACCTACTCCAGATTAGACTGATAATTGTTGAGCTCAAAATACCTGTCCAAAGAGTTTCACGAAAGTTTCCGTTAAAGAATATCCTTAGATCGCAAGCTTATTCAATTTTAAACTTTCTTGGAGAACAGTCTTGTTTTTCTTTGCATCGCAAATTAAATTTCCTGCTGAATTTCGTCACAAACATATTCCTATAGAAAATAATATCGCTCAAATCAATAAGGCGATACAAAATAACTACTTGCTTTTGAGTAAAAACGCTTTGAAGACGCGACTCGATATTTCCGAACGCCGCTCGATGCGCCGCTCGACAGCACGGCGGGGAAACCGATATCGGGGCCGGGGACGTCGTCGTCGACGCCCACGCGGTTAGCCGCGCCAGGGCAGCGCTCAAGACGCGGATCAAGTTGATATCGGGGACGCCGTTAGGAGAGTCTCTTTTATGGCAGCCACTCTTGGCTCGCGCTGCCTTCCCGCGTCACTGCCATCGACGTCGTCGTCCCAGGGAGGCTACGGTGGTTGCAAATGACCGTCTTTATCGCCGGGGGTTCTACAGAGGACTTTCTTCCAGGTAAACAGCGGTGTCAACGTCCGTATCGGATGCGGTTTTATGTTGTGAAACGTTGGTATAGGCTTTCCTACGTTGGAAAAACATAGTGTCTTTATTTTTAGTTGACAGCCGGGATATTCATACGCTGCGAATTTTGGGGTTAGATATTTATCAACGTTTTATCGAATCAAATTCTCTGGTAAAATGTAAGTATAACTGTCCGAGGTCATTGACGCCAAATCATGAAGTAGGTCGTGGAGGCGTCTGTCCACCAGGAGGCGTCGTTTCACGATCGTCGGTTGTCACAGCACGAAACAAGATGAAGTCAGATGTGTGGTTTCACGAATTCTCGATTCGTGGAAAAAATAGCTTTCCTCCTTGTGTTTTTTAAAGTCTAATTCTCGATTCGGGGATAAAAATAGATTTCCTCCTTGTGTTTTCTTTTAGTCTCGCGTGTGCGTAACGTTATCGAAATTGAATTAATAACCAATTAATCTCTTTAAAATGTTTAAAATTGATTTATATAAACCGATACAAAAACGAATTTTTTTTGTTTGCATCGTATCCTCCTCCGTTTTTTTTCAGAATCCGAAGAATGCGATAACCAATATTCACTACAGAAGCGTATACTTGGGAAAATACCCGATAGCCGAGCGATTCGAAATCTCTGCTCGGTATTGACAATCTTCGACGAGACCGCGGCCATGATTGGGGTGAAGGGGGGAGGTTAAGTTGGGGGGTCCCCAAAATGGCGGCGTTCACCTGAACGCGCGAATAGCAATTCGCACACCTCCATCCGTTTCGCGCGGAGTGGGACGGTAAGGGGGGTGAGGCGGGAAGGGGGGGGGGGGGGGCACGCAAATTCGACGCATAGCGACGCACTTTGCCGGTGATTGCGTCATCAGCCGCTGATTGGTTTCCTGCCGTCGGTCGACCGGAAACGCGACGTCGACGTCGACGGCGTCGCGGCGCCTGGCGTCGGCGTGCGCGAGGGCGTCGGTATGCGGCGTCGGCTCGTGATTCGTTGCCAGCCGACGCGTATCGAGGGGTTTTTAAATTCGTGCTGATTTGTGGTCGATGCCAGAGCTGTTGACTTGTGACTCTTTTTGAATACATTTGAAGTTCTTGAGCCATGATGTTTCGGCATGATGTTTCGGCATGATGTTTCGGCATGATGTTTCGGCATGATGTTTCGGCATGATGTTTCGGCATGATGTTTCGGCATGATGTTTCCGCATGATGTTTCGGCATGATGTTTCGGCATGATGTTTCGGCATGATGTTTCGGCATGATGTTTCGGCATGATGTTTCGGCATGATGTTTCGGCGTGATGTTTCGGCATGATGTTTCGGCATGATGTTTCGGCATGATGTTTCGGCATGATGTTATTCTACGTTGGCGGTATAATGAGAAGGGGACTGTGGGTGCAAACAATCACAGAGCATTTCGATTTCTTTTCAAGCTTCTGGGATTCCGGCAGCGAAAAATGTGAAAACTTTTGGCCTATGAAGACTATTTGTGCAATTTTGAGCCTTTTGCGCATGATCAAGACTATGACACGCACCATTACAGCGAGTTGGAAGGTACATTCGCAGTATTGCGAGCAATCTTTCACTATTTTCATTCACCATTAGAGTTTTAAGATTCCTCCGTTCGACATTTCAGAGTGGCGCTCGCGTTCACGTCATGCCCACTCCTCGGCCTGAATCCACAGTGTGTAGAGTAACACTTGATCCACAGGGTGAAATGATAAACAGCCTATCACAGATGGCGTTATCAGATTTTCAGGGACAATCACCATGGTGATAACAAACTTACATCAGTTTTTGCACTTAACCTACTTTTTGGATCTGGCTGAACTCCTGACGAGAAAACTCCAGAAGGGCACATTCCTGAAGGGCACACGAGTGTTAAAAACGGTGACACCATCGGCCGACGGACGGACGCCGAAGACGCCGGCGCCGATTGCCAGATTAGCGCCGGGACGCTCGGACTCGGGCGTCGTTACTTTTTCACGACGTCGGCGTCGGCGTCGTCTCCCCAGGCGCACTTTAAACGCGTCGTCTCCCGCCTCTCCCAGCGCCCGGCGCGCTTTTCTCCCCGTTGGGCGTTAAATATGATATTACTTAATCATTGGAACTGATGAAAACGTTTGAGCGAGCGTTTTACGTTTTAGTTTTTTTTTCCTTCAGCAGATGTGTTCGCTGGAACTGCGCTGCAGTGGGCCGGCCCTGGAAGATTGCACGCGATAAAAAAAGTATATTACGAAATCGCTATATGTTACCTACATCATAACGAGCATATTAAGAATTTTACGAACACTCTTCATTTCATTTCATTTCACTCTCGAAAAGCGATTGATTTTGGCGCCAGAGATAAAGCAGAGAGGGGTTTTTGCGCGGATTGCTTCAAAGGAAAGCTCATTAGCATTCGATTTTCCGAACCCTCCTATATAACATTTATATACACTGGGGGAAAAAAACAGTAAAAATTTTCCGCCGCTAGCTGTGCATTAACTCTGACGGAACAAGGTGTGCTGGCTTGTCATTGGACACTTGCACTGACTGCGTCTTTACTCTGAGAGGCTTGGCTATGTGTTTGGTCTGTGCTCTGATGGATTGGACCCTGGCCTGTGACCAGGATGATGAGGAACCTGGCCTGATGGACAAAAGGGAGAAGTTATTGGGTGGCTTGTTTCTTCTTCTTAAAAGGTCGTTACATTTTGAGCATTGGTAATGAATTCTCAACCTTAATCTCCATGTGATGTCAATAGTTTTATATATTACCGGAAGATTTTAAAAATATATCAATTTCAAAGTACTAACCAAAATATTCTCAACCTTAATCTCCATGTGATGTCAATAGTTTTATATATTACCGGAAGATTTTAAAAATATATCAATTTCAAAGTACTAACCAAAATTAAGGAAGCTCCTGATGGAGAATGAATTTTGGATTACTGACGAGTTTGTAAAACATTTTTTTATGTTGAGATAACTCAGTGTTCATATATGTTTTTTATACCTATCTATATGTACCTATCTATGTATGACACAATGTATTTTAAATCTCTGAAAAAAGATTTCAAATAAATCAATAAAATACAACTTCGGACATCCACCCAACACCAAACTCACCTCTGTGCTGCTTAACGCGGTCGGTCTACCAACACAGCAGGTCAGAGTCTCCATCTCGGCGTTCACGTTGGTCGGACGGCTGCTCGCACGAACGGGCGGCGAGAAAAAGAGGAGGCGTGCAATCGATACGCACCTACCCGTGACGGGGCCATGATTAATGCGTGGCGGCTGACCGCTAACCCAGTCGTCGGCTAGAGCACTGCGATGCAGTGTGCACCCGGTTCCTCGTGCCCTGTTACAGCATCACGTGGCTAACAATGGTCTGGGATGTTTTACGGTGCTCTTGTTGGTGGATCCGTTAAACCGGTGGAGTGACGTCAATTAGCTGGGTGGGGGGGAAATATTGAGTTACGTTGAATTTCAAAGTCGCTGGCAAGATTTTTAGAGCAGCGGTCGAGGTCCTGTGATGCAGATTTCTAGACATTACCGTGTCAGACTTTTTTTTTCTGTGACTAATTCAACACATTTATAACTGGTAAACTGAACTTTTGTGCAAGACTAAACACACACTTTGAATTTTGACTGAAATATAAATACGGTGTTGTTTTCGAATTGTGCTATTTTCAACTAACTCCATGAATTGTTTTTCTTGTTGCAGGTAAGCTTGCCGATCTGTCGA
The DNA here is from genome assembly GCA_921293005.1 of Nemoura dubitans. Taxonomy (NCBI): domain Eukaryota; kingdom Metazoa; phylum Arthropoda; class Insecta; order Plecoptera; family Nemouridae; genus Nemoura; species Nemoura dubitans. The sequence continues at coordinate 4,588,668 of OV121074.1, forward strand.
GCGTAAAAGCTGCAACGAGGATCGGATGGTTTGCCCGTGTTCCCCACGCGCGGCTGGAGGTTAAGTCGTGCAGGGTACGTTTTACACGGGATTCGTAGATCCACGGGGTCCAGTGCCGATTGCAGGGTGAGGTCAAGGCTAGTACCGTCTGAGTCAGTACTTGCAGGTCTTTCACAAGTACTGTAGTTTAACCGTGGTCAGCCTTAAAAAGAGATCGCATGTTTGATGTAAACATAAACATGAAATTAACCACTTTTGCTAGTTGCGTTGCAATTTAATTAAATATCTCGGAACTTGCTGCTCAAAATACCTGCAGTAGCAAGCCATTCAGCAAATAAGCATGCCATTATGAGCCATTATTAAATTACGGCCAGCGAGACGGTTGATGCATGTTTACATAATTACGCCGTCAGAAAACCTTCTGAGCACAGGGCGTCCAATTCCGCCCTCCCTTTCGACCGGGTTGATCTCTGACCGCCGCCAGCGCCGCCAACCGCCGCGGCGAACCATAAGCGCGGCGGACAACAGCACAAAGGCATCGCGGTGCGGGCACAGTGATTGAAAACCGAACCGCGCGTTGTTCGCGAGAACGACACAAAGAATCGGACTCACGGATCCAAACGCGCGGTCTTCCGACTCGCTTTCGCGCACGGCTAGCGTCGACCTTTGTCTCTGTTGGATGTGGATGCGGTCGTGATGATGGTGGGTGGGAGGGGGAGGCGCCGGGGGTAAATGCGCGTGGAAGTCGTGCCTCTTTCTTCGGCGCCGGCCGGCCGATAATGCGTTGTTTAATTGCGTTACGTGCGTCGACTGCGAGCGGAGTGCGGACGCTGGCATGGCCGGACGGCGTCGGTGGAGGGGAGGCGACGGCGGCGGCGGGAGCATGGGAGATTGGCTAAACGGCAGATTAACGGCCGGCGACGGGGTAGCCGATCGGCCGGTCGGGAAGCTGATTGATGGATTTACCAGACTGGGCGAAGATAACCGCTCTGTTTTCGTATTATATTTACATTATCGCAGATTTGTTTTCGAAACATGGGTGTACATAAAATGTAACAAAATGTGGAGCTCTAAAAGTTCAAAAGTATTGCACAATATACAGCTGTTTTACAGGAGAAAAGCATTCAAAGTAAGTTACCTAAATCTGTATTGGTCTTGCATTAAGCTGGGTTACAGCTAGCCATGGACACGATGGCATCAGCATTGGCTCTGGACTAATCAGCGACTCCGTGGCATGGTCGTGAACATGGCGTCATGCAAATCCAAAATCTCTGATTGGTCCAGAGTCAATGTTAATGACATCTTGTCACTGATATTGCCAGCTGCATAAACCCAGCTTAACGCATTACGTCACAGTTAAGTTATGGACTAGGGCATCCTGTGGAAGGTCACAGCTTCCCGAATCCTATTCCCGCGCAGATTTCCCAGCTGACAGTTCGCTGCTAAGTGTCGTCTCTGCTCAAAGCAAGCGCCCCATCGAGTAGTGTGTCGTATGTTTTGTTTGAAAAGAGCACAGCGTCTTTCGTCTGACAGCTGAAGTCGGTTTAATTTTTGACACGGAGTTTTCGCACGCTCGTATAAACGCTGCACAGGTCGCGTGCACGGACAAGTTTTCGTTGTTTTCGGATAATTTAGCCAGAGAGTGAGTGCCGTGTTCGCTAAACATGACATCTTCGCTTACACCGCGACTCTGTCTTAGGCAGTGTGTCTATGAATGATTTCACGGGCATGTAGAATTGAAACAAACTTAAGTTGGTGTCTTTTTGGCAGATTCCCCTTAACCTCACTTTTTTCAATAGGAAATTAAAGCGCCACATATAATAATACAATTAATAATAAGTAACAATAACAATAAGTAATAATAATCGAATAAATGCGACTCGCTCTATACTCCAAGAGTATAGAAACGCATGCAAATGATGAAGACGCTGATATGTTTATGTTCACCCACAAAAAAAGCATAATGAACGAAAATTGCATACGTTTCCCGCTCCACGCAGTCCTTCCATATCGTCATCACCGTCTGTCTCATTCCTTTCAAACCATGCGTGCACTGCCTCCCTTCCACTCGTGCGCCGCATCATGAATCTCTCCCGCTCCTTCGAGACCCGCCGATGTAGCAAGCGCCCAATTGAATTAAACGGCAATTTCCTTGCGCGCCGGCACAGAGCCGGTACCAGCACCGCGCGTGTTGCCGGCACTGGCACCGGCACCGGCACCGGCACCGGTCGGACCGTTCGAGCCATGGGGACGCGCATCATGTATGAGGCACAATTTGGCGACAACTCCACCCCCTCCCAACCCTCCTCGTCATCCTTCGGCCTACGCCTTAGGTTATTGCTTACTTCATTTAATATGAGCATATGGCGGCAAATCCTCGCTCTGTCCTCTTCGTTCTCTCTCGCTCGCTCCTTAGCTATCTTTCCATATTTCATCTCATGTCGGGCTCGTTCTCATTCCTCTCTCTCTCTCTCTCGCTCGCTCCTGTCTCTCGCCCGCGTTCTAGCGCTGGGGGTGTAGGTACTATATTTGCGAGCAAGAAAACGCCCTTGCAAATCTAACTTAATTCCATCTGGGGAGGTCTTTAATGTAAATTACAATGTTACATGCGCTAGGTGTATCTTGTGTGCAAAGCCTGCGTGTGCAGAGACGCTCAAGATGTTTTCAATCAGCCGCCTTATTTTGCGCGGGCCGCTTTCAGCATTTTGCACGCAAAACTTTAAATCCACGCTGTGAATATTTCTTTGTTCGACCGTGCGGATGGCTTGTACCACTTAAAATTTACTTTTACCATCGATAAGGAAGATCTAGTAATGACATTTGAACAGTAAAAAACACCTCTTAAGCATAAGGTCATCCGTGCAGAAATTCCCAGAGTTCGCGATTTTCGGCCTAGGTGCTTAGAAAACCAATTGCCGTAAGGATTAACCCGTAGCGCTTTTTCGACCCCTAGCACCTTGACAAACTTCTCGTCAGAAAAAAATCCAAATAATTTGAGCATAGTCCTCCATCCTTCTTCTGTGTTCAAATAATTTGGCATTTTGATGAGATTATCCGTTTAGGCACGGTAAGCGGATTTCTGCCGGTATAATTAGCGTGCTGCATATTTCTCGTGCAGTGCCGCTCTCAGCGTGCGCTCGTACAGGAGATTCGGAAGGGAGGGGAAAGCGATTCTGTACAAAGAGAATCGTACTCATCTCGCAGATCTCGCCGCGCGAAGTGCCAGAAATTTTAGATAATTAATAAAGAAATCTATATTACAGAAAATTATTTTCAATACGTCAACTTCTTTTCATTTTATAGTTTCGAATCTATGGTAAAAATAAATTTCAAGCGGTAAATGTCCCTTTAAACGACCGAGACGTTTATCTGCAAGCTTCGTGCGATTGTAATTTGTAAAGATCGCTTAATTAAATTCGTCGCGTTATTTTGATGACTGCAGCGAAGTTCTAATCGGGGGGTGTTATAGTGCTGCCGATATTGCTGGTACAAAACGAATCGAAACTAACCGCTTACCGCGCAATTTTCCTATTTAGATTTCATCTGACTGATATTGCCTTATACACAATGTTCAACTTGTTCTGATGATGCTGGCGCTCGCCGACGAATTGAGAGGTACCTATATTATTTTCGAAATTGACGAACAAATTTCGTGGCGGTTTGACAATAAATTACGGTCCGATCTTGTCGCGGGACGGCAATAACTCTAGCGGCTCTCAGCGTGTGAAATCGCACCGACGGTCTACTAAAACGGTATTAAAAATGCATGCACACCGAGTTTTTTGTAGGCGAATAACATTAAACGTTGGTGTTTTTCCCCCTGAAATCGCACTTTTTTATTTACGATTGGCGCTTTATGACCGCTCAACATGGCTGCACACGCGTGGAGCCCGGCGTGACGAAGGCAAACACGCAACATTTTAAACGGACGCAGAAGACACATTTTTAGATTCCGCCCAAGAAAACGGTTTAGTCAACTTTAATTTCCGTTGCGTTTATTAAAATTTTCTTGCCGCTGTCCTCATCACCAATACAGCATCTCTATTTTATTTAAGGTTTTTCATTCATATGTTTCTGTTCGACTTCTAATCGAATGCAGCACGAAATCGTATCATCATATTTTATCCCAAAAAAAGGGTCCGAAGGTAATCGAATATCCAGGGTACGCGCTGGCAGGAGGAAGCATGTCGTCCGAGTCCCCCTTCTGGCGAACACGTGTATAGCTCTCCCGCGAGCCACGGGCGCATGGCGTCAGAGAGGAAGGGTTGTCGGAGTCCAGACACTATATGGCGAGGGTTAAATAAGGAATGAGAAGAGTTTCCGATATCCCAAAGACCATTAGGTCACCCGGCCCTTGGGAGTCCCGACCGGGGTGGAGGGAACAAGGGGGCTTTGAGTTATTGTTTATGTTTTAATAATTTGCGGTATATACAGTAGCACGATGAAAGATTACACATTGTGACTAGCAGCAGGGGTGGGGGATGAGGCCACGGCGCGACCGCCGAGTACAATCTTCGTAATGGATCAATTGCAATGGGGATTAGGGTGATTACGGCTTCGGGGGTCAGGTGGCTCGCTAGCGGTGGAAGGGTTCATTGCGGGAGGGGGTGGAGGCATGTGCGCTGGTGACGGTGGGTGCGGGCAAACATTGACTTTTTGGACCAATCATTTTGATGATGGTACTCAGCTGTTGGTGCCTATATACAAATATACTAAAGTCCGTGTGTAATTTGTTTTTGGAATAGAGTGGGTATTATTATTTTATAATATAATTACAGGGGCTCTTGGTAATGTGTTCTAAAAGAATCCCACAGTGCAATACGGACATGTGATGCGAAAATTGTGTGCATTATTTTCACCGTGCCGTTAATATTATATATATATCAAAGGGCGCAAAAGTTTTTCCAACCTCTGACCAAAAGAAGCCCTTCGGCAAACCTTTCGGCGACACACCAAGCCAGTTGCGCGCCGTCGCGCGGCGCATGCCATGGCTTTGCGACGCGAGTGTGTCTGGAGCGAATTAGCGCTGGCACAAAACGCCGACGCCGACGCCGACGCCGACGCGGCACGAACGAAACTTCAAAAGAATAACATTTCTAATTATATTTCCAAGCAGAGTCATATCATAATAATAAAAATGAAGTCAATTCCCTTCAGCGCAAAGTGGCTGTCTCGCGTTTTTGCCTGCCGAAGAATGCTTTCCTTGCAATTAAAATGCAATCAGCATCGCAATGGAAACCCTTTGGAGCTTTATGCAAGCAGCGTAATAATATTGCCGGCTGTTCGTTTGCTCGTTGCGGACGCGGAGGGCGCGCTCTGGCCGCCTAATGACCGCGCGGCATGTGAGCTTTGGCGGTGCGGGTTCGAGCCCCGATCGTGGCATAAGCACACACGTGCACATTACTTACACGGGCGACGCCTCTGCGATTTGCAATCGCTCACGCAAATCGGGTCTGACTTGGTAAGTGGCATTGTGTTTGCGACTTGTTGGCTGTTCTATAAACGCACTGGCTAACAGGACACAGCTAATGGCAGAAGGAAAAGAACAGGGTGTTTTTCAGACTTGGCTTTTATATTTATACATATAGGAGAGCATATGATAAATGACAGGTTGAGCTCATACGATAGCAGCATCGTAAATATACCAGGAGCATGGATTTAAATATTTTGTTTGACAATGCAATTCAATCTTGTAAACGTTTTCTTAATTTGCATGCATGCATACCCGCCATATTGCAGTTAACTATGTTGTTGTGCATAAACAACGATGATCCGAAAATGGCATGTACAAGTTATATGTTTGTATTTGCGAATACCACTGCCATTTTGTTTCATTCCTTTCCACTCGAAGAAAACTTCTGTCGTTTTCTTTGCGAATCAAAACCTAAATAGAGAAGGCAGCAGTCTTTTGATGTCGAGTGCATCGAGATGGTGAAGTGCATCGCTTCGGTAACAGCGTCCGTAGCCCGAGTGTTTTCCACCGATCGGAATTGCAGTGTTGCCCACTCGCCGCTGCGAGCGCTGCAATGTTTGCCGCCCGTAACGCGGAGTTGTTGTGAGAGTAAACTACACAGCGCGCTCATTACCGACAATTCTACGTTGAGCTTTTCTTTTTTCTAATTGGACGATTGCTTCGATGCGCGTATGTTTTTGAATCGACGAATCAACGCGAGGCCCTCGCGAAATCTAGTCTCGTCTCTTTCTGTCCGTCGCGAAATCTAGTTCCGTCCCTTTTATCTCCCTTTCGAAAAGTAGCTTTGAAGAAAACTAACTTGTAGCACTTTAAAGTTCGCTTTGCATTTCGCAAAGGTTTACTGCAAACAACTATACAACTAATATAGAAAGACATGGAGTTTAAAAACGTTAAAGCACTCGCTTCTATAAAATGCTTTCTGCTTAATTACACGGTATTTAAATATTATATCACTTGTTCGAAGCGTCTGTAACGACACATCTAATGGAATGACTTTAATTTGAAAAGTAAATACAGTCTGAAAGATATTTTCTTTCCCACATTGCATACTTTGTGATTCGGTTGACACGATGCATACGGGTTGACCTGGCAGAAGGGACGACTTGATCGTAGGTTTCAAGGTCATGGAAAGCCAGGTCACTACCGGCAACAGATGTGACGCCGACGCCGGCAATTGCACGACAATGCGACATCCCCGTCTGTCCAGACAGGGTCGCTCGTCTCACAACAAATTGTGTGGTAATACGACTAAGTGTACAACGCCGTCCTGCGTAACCCCAGAAAGAGTGCATTGCGTTCAAGTTGAGTTCGTAATTAGTTGGCTGCCAGTGGATTAACTTGGAATGCAGTTGTTGACAATGTCGCTGGTATAAACAAACACACAAAAGTGAACTGCCACGGACAGCGCCAAGCCATCGAAACAACGGACACGAGTCGCTAGACGGTGGTGCAGTGCAGCGGTGGAAAATGAAACAATGAAAGAAAACCAAACAAGTACGAAACTGTGTAACCAGTTCATCCCTCGTAGCCAGACTTCTGCGCTGGACCGAGACAGCGAAGGCGCAATAAGACAACGAAATAATTGTGTGCTCTTTGGGTATAAAAGCTCTCTCGAAATCAGCTCTCGCTGGAGAAACTGTTTCTCATAAAAAATGAAAATAAATAAAACCATCTACAAAGCTGTTTTCATTCGGAATGATTTTATTTCCGGGGGAAAAAAACACTCGGAAAAGGCGTTCGGTATGTTTTCCTTTGACGCGAAAAGGAACTGCTGCACACATATTTCCTCCTCCTCTCACTTATCTCCCGTTCCGTTCAATCTTCTCTCTCTCTCTCTCTCTCTCTCTCTCTCTCTCTCTCTCTCTCTCTCTCTCTCTCTCTCTCTCTCTCTCTCTCTCTCTCTCTCTCTCTCTCTCTCTCTCTCTCTCTCTCTCCCTCTCTCTCTCTCTCTCTCTCTCTTTCTCTCTCTCTCTCGGTCTCTCCCTCTCTCGGGGCCAAGAACGGCGGCCCTTTGCGTGCATCGCGACGCCGAGCGCCGCGACGCCGCGCGCGCTGAAGGGGCTCGACGCCCGGTCCGATGGACGACGGCGTCCCACGGAGGCGTCGAAGCCGCCTGTTTACCTTCGCCATTGACGCCAGCAAATTGAGCGCGACGCGATGTCGTTGTCGTCTCTGTTGTTGTGTGTCCTCACTGGCTCGCATTCCTTTGTGCTGGAATACATGTATTCAGCCGCATTGGACTGGCTTTCTGATATTGTGTCGTCAAAAAGAACATGTAATAAAGAGAGATTTTAATGTCATCTTCTTGGTTGTGGAATTTTCTTATATTCCAAATGAAATGTCGCGAAAGACGGCGAAGGACGGCGAGGTTTCTTGTGGGACCAACGTATTGTGCGCGTTGTGGGAATCGCAGAAATGTATGGACTAGTGCAATAAGTCAGAGTCGTTCGTATTATTAAATGGAATGGCAATGTCTCAGCGACGTATCTAAAATTGTCTGGGAAACTGGAATGGTTCGCAGAAATGTTCAGAGTGCACTCTGACACATATGTCTATACTAACGGTACAACTTTCGAGATGTTCTCAAAATGTGAAATTAATTTTCATATTTGGTTATAAAATTATAGACTTTTCCTCTTTATTCAGTTTCTCCCGTCAAGTTACTAACGAAGTAACATGTGTGTGTGTGTGTGTGTGTGTGTGTGTGTGCGCGCGCCGGCAGTTTCTTTCTGCAATTCATGCCGCGTGCGGACGCGAGCGAAACGTGAAACTTTCCCGGCGATTTGATGCCCGGCCTGCCGACCACCCGTCCGCCCCCGCGTACGCAGCCGAACGACCGCGGCCGCCGTTACCACAACCATAAATACCTTTAAATCAAGGAGTTATCCTTCAAAATTGCCAATAAAAGTTAGATGCCCGCGAGAGTTTATCTTGCTACACACCGGGCAACGTGATGCGAATAGCGCGCCCGCGTACAGGCGCTAGTAAAAACTCGACTATCTCGTCGAGTCGCGATATACCATTGAACGATGCCGAAAATATAAAGCGAAGAACTCGCAGCTGATATTTGCAGTTGCGCGAAAATGCACTGTCCGATTTCCGGGGGTTTTCCCCAGTGCCGTTTCCCGACGGGCCAATAAAGACGGTGGCAACGTTTCCATGCGCGCGCGTGCGCTTGTCGGAGAATGGCACGAACGTCGATCATCGGCGCTGTCCGACCTGACTGTATCCCCCGGTGTGCGACGACGGGCTCGCGATAAGAAATTGCACGGGGAACGGGCCCGGCGCGTCTTTTCTCCACCCGCGAGCGCGTGTTTTTAGAGAGAGCGTCGAACTGCAAAGCCGTAATATTAGAGTTGTCCGCGTACCGCGCGCTTTGAAGTCGCGTCGGGATCGACGTCGTCCCCGCTCGGCGTCGGCGTCGGCGTCGGCGTCGGCGTCGGCGTCGACAGCGACAGCGCCCCGTAACGCAGTCTTACCTCGCGCGAGCCAGCTTTATTCTCTGCCTCTCCGAAGTCGAATGCATGCACGAAGCTATATACCTTTAGAGACCAACCGGCGGATATGTGTTTTCCACAACCCCGTAGATAGATCTACGTCTTTGCCGACTGCTTTTTGTTACTGCCTGCCTCGCACACAATTCCCGGCTCAAAGAAGATCCATTTTGATTTGTCGACTGTTGTTTTTTATTTGCCAGCATTCTTCCGCGAATCATAAAACGTTTGTGTGTTCTTCGAGTTTACTTTTTGTTTCCGGCCAGAGCGCTCATCACTCGATATATAGGTGGAAGTTGAAACAACACGGTTAACACTCTATTGTAATGAAATGAGCGTTCTCTCTGCTGCAGTGTTGATACAGTTTGTTCTATTATATCACGAATCTTCAATCCCGTTCTCTCAGCGCCAGCACTGTACAGTTATCGCGACTGCAGCACGTAGTTATCGAGCAACAAAAGGCGGCGAGGAGGTGGCCGACGGCGCCGCGCCGCGGAGCCGAGCCGAGCGCGCTCTGCAATGCAAACTAATCCCGGCGACTGAAACTTAACGCGGCGCCGAAACCAGCACGAAAACAAGCCCCGATTACCAATTCGAAGCAGGTAACACAATTCCGCGCGAGCATTCATTCCCCCCCCCCCCCCCCCCCCCCCCGTGCCGACGACATCGGCGACAGTCCCGGCGATAATCCCCGTCGCAGTCGCGCGCTAGTTGCATGGAGCACGTTAGCTCCTGCGAGTCTACGACGGCGACGGAGGCGGCGGCGGGCAGCTTCATTAAAACCACCTCGCGGCCGCGTCTCGACTCCGAGACTAGGTTAAGACGCTGCTGCAATCTGCCCGCTTAATTGAAACTATTGTTCGCCGCCGCCGCCGCCGTCGGAGTCTTCGACAATGATTCCGGGCAGACTTCGTTCTCGACGAGACCGCTCGTTCACGCGGTTCGATTCCGCGCCGGCTGGCAATCGATGGAGCGGACGACGACGACGACGACGACGACGAGGACGAGGACGACGACGAGGATGAGATTGCCCGCGTGACGGCGCGTCGCGGACCGAATTATCGGGGAACAATCGAGCGCGGTTCCGTCGACCGGAGCTCGACGCTGAGCGCGCGGCACATGGTGACGATCGCGAATGGAAATAGTGCGGTGATCATTGGGTAGAGTGAAGTGCGCGCTCTCTCTCTCTGTTGGCCCCGTCGTCGACGGCGTGCGTCTGTCTTCGTCGCGCGTGCGATTGCGTGTGACGGATTAATTCGTGGCTAGCCGCGACGAGACATCGCCCCCCCCCCCCCCATCTTGACGAGCGATTGGCGGCTAACGACCACCTGATCGATGCGAGGAGACAAACGCCTCTCGACGGTCGGTTTCTTCAATGCCCCCCCCCCCCCTATTTGTCTCTTTTGCTTTGAAATCTTTTCTATATCGATGTAGTTTATAATATGAGTATACATTTTCTGCTTCTCTGAGAGTAAAATTCACTTCGAAATGCAGTAGGTATACGTTTTGCATTGGCTACACTGAGCCACATACATACATACATACATGCATGTATACAGCATGTATGTATTGCGCTTTGAACGATTGCGATCTGAAGTGAATTCTCGGTGAAAATGTATTACAACATTGCATATCGAGGTACGAAACATTCCATTTCCACAAAAATTGCTGTTATTAGAAAAACGTGGAGATGGGATCGAAATTGAATGTATATAGCGAATAACTTGTCGATATTTTCGGAGTGCAAAACGAGATAACCCATTCTCCGCTGCCTGCGCCAAATGCAGCGGCACTCGAAGCGCAATGCACCTCGCTGCAACTACCAACGACGCGGCTTCCAAGAAACCTGCAGCCGACGGCCATCGCCGACCGCGACCGGGTGTCGAACCCGGCACTCAACGCGCACACGTCCCGATTATTCAACCACTCGAAATTCATATCAATAATCGATTAAATCCCGTTTCGTCGTCGCCTCTCCACATGCACAGCCCCAGAGGGTTGGGGGGGGGGGGGGGATCGGGCTCGGGAGCAAAAAGCAGGTCATAGTTGAAAACCCACCATTTTCCATTCGTATAATCATTTCGCGGGAGGCATTCATTTGAAAGGAATTTAAGTGGAATTGATTGCGCGCGATCTTGATTTCGAAAATCCATTATTATTGTACGAGCCCGTGCCGTGAAGGGTTTACCAGGGGAGCGCGTCGACGGGCTGGGGATGGGTACACAGTCATTTCCTGCGCGCTCCAATATACACGCGGGGGTGTGAACAACATACGCGGCGTAATGATATATCAGCCGAGGCTCGTGCAAGTTCGAGTGGCTTTGCGTCCCGAGTGTGGAGCGTGGAATTCGAGGGGGTGGGTTTGGGGTGGGAGGGTGGTTGGGGGCGGGGGGGGGGGGGGGTTGACGTTTCTGTGTGAGATGGAGAAGATTTTCCAATTTCCGTGCACACAGCGCGCAGCGTGTGGGGGGGGGGGGGGGGGGCGGGGGGTGTTACCTGCAGACGTGGTGTAGACGGCGACGGGATCCTCGAAGGAGGTGCGATAAACCTCAGATAGCGGTTAGAAAATAAGTGATTTTAATATTTGGCCCGTTAATTAGATAAATTAACACATGGAAAGATCACTTTCGTCAGCTTAAGTGTATTTTTGTCGGGTTTTCCTCTCTAAATTGTAAAATAATTTCAACTTATCTAAAGGGTCCTGAATATTATACGTTATTTCCGTCGAAGAAAGCTGTTACTGTGAAAATAATGAACGTATCCGATTAATAATTTTTCTTTAGTAACTTAACATCAAAAGTCAAGCAACCTTCAAATAAGTACAAAAAGGGCGACTTTTCTGTGCTAGAATTGTGATAATTGATTCGCAAATTATTAATTAATAATGCCAATAATTAATTAAACGACATGGAGATCCGTATAGTATAATATGTTGTTTTTCGAAGTATTCGCTCTTTATCTCGATTCGTGAGAGAACGTCCTGTCCAAGGTTAGGTACTCTCTCTGTCCGTCATGGCGACCTCTGGGCCGAGGCAGGGCTGCCAACGTGGCCACAGGCTTTCCAAGGTCACTTAGAAGGCCATGCACTCCTGGCGTCACGGCGTCATCGGCTCGCCTTGATAGAAGACGTAGACCACACCGACCACATCGAGGGGAAAACAAGCTGGCACAGGACCCCTATTCTGTAACTTTTTCCATTAGTGAGATGACAAGACATGCGAGAGTGACATCTCCAAGGTCGCCCATGTTATCATAATACGGAAGGCCGTAATGAAGGATCTCGCTCTCGTTTCATTTCATCTCGCATCAGTAAAGTTACAGAATGGCGGTACGGAGCTTCGCGACGCCGACCGCGACGTCGACTGGTCGAGACGGCGTCGACGTCGCACTTGATGACTTGCGCGTCTGCCAAACTCCATGGCGTTTCGTAAACAAGAGTTTTCGACTGCAGTTTAGATTTTGAGTCAATGCATAAACCAAGAATCCGATTCAGAGGAAATCCCGTCGCAGGTGACGCCGTACCAATGCTTGAATGTTGAAAGTTAGAACAAGCATTTGTATATTTATAAAGATTATTGTAATATGCAAAGTTTCCTTGCGGCTGAGTCTGCAAACATAAAAATATGTCGTTTACAGCAACGACAACGCCCAGGCAAGCAGTTACGTCTCGTATATATCGTACCTTCATATCCGGGAGAATGATACTCTGTGTCACCCGAAGACCCGCGCGCGCGCTCTCGCTCTGAATTTGCATAACAAAATCCAGGATGAGCCATTAACTTCGCTCTCACAGCCGTCTTGCGACGTCGTCGTCCTCGTCGCTTAAATCCATGGCTTTCCACTGCCGACACGTATCCCCGTCCCGCACGCCTCTATACAGAGTGCACATCTGCACACAGGCGGCTCTGGTTTCGCCTGGCGACGACGAAGACAACGACGACGACGATGCTTTGAAGTCGTGTCTTGAGGTCGCCGTCGTGGAGGGTGCGCGTCGGTTCAAGGCGGCAGCGAAACCGAGACCGTCTCTCTTACCTGGGCGAATGGAGTCAGTGCAGGGGTTGGGATGGAGGGGTCGTTTAATGTAATTTACATGGCGTGTGGTTTCGAGAAGGCTGTGAGTCGATGGCGACAGTGGCGCAGCGTAGCGGTGGGCGCAGTGGCGTCGCGCTTGGAGGTTGGGGCGTTGTATTTGCTGAGCGATTGTTGAAATCAATCTGGATGAAACTGGTCCATTTCGAGGATCTTTTGGGGGTTTCTCCGAGTGATGCAAGGGATGAAGTTTCATGTCTTTATGTACTCTCGAGAAAAAACATAACTTGGGTGCCAACAAATTGCTTTCCTCAGAGTGAAGCTCCAATTCTGACATTTAAAAACTGGTTTTTGGGGACTGTGCAAAACGCTGGAAAACCTATGGGGTATACTACGTTCATTTTAAACCGCAAAAATTAAAATTCACTGTAGTTTTAACTCATTGTGTGGTAAAATTTTGAGAGAGCACACGAAGATTAAAAATGTGGGTTTGCAGTCTTAAAGAAAAATGACTTTTCTGTAAGCATCGGTAAATGTGCTGAAGTGCAGTCCATTAATGAACTTTGTCGTCGACTGCGACACCAGTTTGTGAACGCGTTTTGTAGCTACGCGAAAAGTTACAAAGGTGAGAGCTCATGGCCATTTAGCTGCGGCCGTCATCAGAATCAGAAGCAATTTATCAAGTAATGCACGACGAATGTGCTGCGGTGCCTCGGTGGCTGGCAGCACTCATCACGGCGGCGACGTCTTCGCCGAGGTAGCGACGGTGAAAAGCCTGGCGTCGGTTCGCGACGTTCCCTGATGAACTTGCCACTTTGCCAGGTGCTCGGCTGGCTGGCACAGCGTCATTGGTTGCCGTAATTTGATTTTGTCATTAGCCGAGTTCTGATTGGAGCTGTGCGGGGCAACTGTCGATGGCTTTTCTTCGCGGTCTTCTGCTTCGCCGGGTCGATGCGATAAATTGTGGGATGTAGGGCACTACACGTCGGTAACGTCGCTGTACGTAAAACAATTACGCGCTGGCTTCGTACATCGATTAATTGGGTACTTTAAGTGACAAAAGTGATGGTGAAGTTGAAGTTACCAAGTTCGCATTTTGTCGCTGATAAATTTGACTAATTTGATAACAATTTGTTATTTCTCGATAATTTGTTTTCTAAACCTCCTTTATACTTTGTGCCTACAAATATTATATTCTCCGCAACTATCAAGGGAATTAGAGTTTACAGCTGTTGGTTCAACAGTTTCCTAAACCAATTGCCTAGAGTATAATTATTCCTATTCCACGCACGAATGTTTTTCCATCCTTTGAAAGGAACTAAAACTGCTAAAACCATTTCTCCATTTGGTCCTTTCTGACGGGAACTCAATAGCCGTGGGATAATGCAACGTCCGTCTCACTTCCAAGAGTAGTGTCTTACGTGGGTCATCGTCATCCTCCAACACAATCCCTACACCTAAGGTTTTCGACCAATTCCAGGATTTCCGTCGTCAGTGCTGTCAGTGCTTCGTCATGTACCCACACACCACCTTGCATACCGAGGACCACTCTGGCCTTATATAGGACCCCATTATAGGACCCCTCTGGCCTTGTATGAAACCCCATTATTGGACCCCTCTGGCCTTGTATAAAACCCCATTATTGGACCCCTTTGGCCTTGTATGAAACCCCATTATTGGACCACTCTGGCCTGAAAAAGAACTCCATTATACGACGCCTCTGACCTTATATAAAACCCCATTAAAGGAATAATCTGGCCTTATTATGGACCCCATTATAGGACCCATTTGGCCTTATATAGGACCCCATTATAGAACCACTCTGGCCTTATTTAGGACCACAATATAGAACCACTCTTGCCTTATATAGGACGCCAATATAGGACCCCTCTGGTCTTGTATGGGACCCCATCATAGGGCCACTCTGGCCTTGTATGGGCCCCCATCATAGGGCCACTCTGGCCTTGTATGGGCCCCCATCATAGGGCCACTCTGGCCTTTTATGGGCCCCCATCATAGGACCATTCTGGCCTTTTACCACTTTGGTCTTATATAGAACCCCATTTTGGGACCCCTCTGACCTTCGCACCCGACTGTACCTCGCGTCGCGTCGCGTTCATGCGCCGAGACTTAAGTCGGCTAATTATTCATCAGCGTTCGCAACACGCGTCGCCCGCCGCCGCCGCCAGCTTGCACCGCGCTTGCGTCGAGCGTCGCGACGCCGGGCGTCGTGTGTCTATAGGCACTTAATGATAATTAATCCCCGGCACGCGGTGCAGGGTGTATACACACGCCCTGGCCGACATGTGGCGCGCACCTTTCGGCGAGGGCCCGCGGGCAAGAATTGGGTCGACAGCCGGTGGCGCGCGTGCGTTCCATGGTTAGTGCCACTGGTAGCGTCAAGTCGCGATGCTGGCCGCGCTGGTAGGACGCCGGGTTCGATCCACGGTGGTACCTTTTTTTGTTTTTCCCAAAGTTGATTGAACGAATGAGAATATATCTAAAGGCCATATTCCACCAGGGTTGCAACCTGCCGATCCATGGCGCTCTAAATGGTTTTGTTATATTGGTGGTGATAGTACATTTGCGGGAAGAAGGCCTAGGATCAGCAGGTTGCAACCCTAGTGGAATATGGCCTTTACATTGCCTTTTACTGTGAATTCACGTAATTTACTAAAGTCATTGATAGTTCGTTGCGTTACAGTAGCATAGCGTACCTACCCCACTCCACACCCCATTTTGCAAGCGTGCGCCGAGAATTGGTGGTAAAAGTATAATCGGGCAAAAAAATTCCGAACCGGCTGTTGATTTAATTTTCGCGGCCCGGGAAACGGGGAGAGAGCGTCGTCTCTACCGCGCGTCGCGGCGAGCGATTGTTTCGAAGCATTTGCTCGCGGTGCGATGTGAGGATACATTCCTACTTGGGGGAGTAATGTGTTATTAATAAGAGGCTTGTTCTTGGTTTAACTATACCGCGTCGTGTTTTTCAGATTTTCAAGTTCCGGTGAACGGTGAAAAACACGTGTATGTTGAGCGGAACGTGAAAATTGACTTTGTTTATGTTTATTGACATCACCATTAAATTTTGTTCACAGCCTTGTAAATGCCATTGGCACGGCATTTGGTGCAATTGGCGCGGTAAAATGTTACAACTGGTGGCATTGGTGGGATAATGCTATACTAATTGCAGCAATCTTGTGGGATAATACCTTAAGACCCGAATGCAGAGTTGTCACTGAGTGTGCGCACTCACACTCAGCGCGCACTCAGTGCACACTTAGTTAACATTTCCAATGATAAATTTTCTCCTGAGTGCGCACTGAGTGCGGACTCAGTGTGAGTTTGCACTCAGTGTCGACCCTGCATTCGGGTCTATAGCTATTGGTGCACTTTGCGGTGATGACCGTTTCAATTCATCAGAATAGAGCTACCGCATACTTCAATTGATTGAATGTGAATTATAAGGGCGCAATATGTGTACACTCAGAATATAATTTAAGTGAGGTTTTGTTATAGTTTTGATTGAATGTCGGAACGAAATTCCGATCAAATTCTGCCCCCTCTGCGCGTTCCGAATCCCGACAACTCGTCCGCGTGGCCGGACCCCCATGTTTGAGGGCGACGGAATGAGAGGTTCGTCGGGGGGGGGGGGGGAGGCGGTCACGTGTCTGTGATTTAAAGCCGGCTCTTGACGGCGTCGGCGGCGCTGGCAGAGTGTGCAAGCATCGCTTCCGCTCGCCGCGACGAGTCACTCCGCGAGGCGGCCACCCGCGAAAACGCTCTCGGATGAGGTAACACTTTTATTTAGCTCCTTGGGAAGTAAGTCGGACTCCGTCCCCGTCCCCGTCCCCCCGTCGCACGCCTCTCTCGTCGTCGTCGCCGCGTCCTTTTGACTGACACCTTCCCCAGAGGCGAGCGCGGGAATCTCGAGACGGGCGGGGAAAATAATAGAGCGCGCTGCCGGGCAGAGCGACAACGGGACTGCACTCGCGTGTCTCCTTTTCACGTTTGGAAAATTGTAATTTTATTCGCCGACGCGATGTCGCCGTCTTTGCAATGCAAGCAGTGCAATAGAATGGAATCATTATTTTTAACAAAGGCATTTTAGCCGCGACGCGCAGATGTATAATGTAATGCACAGTGACCGATTCCTGCATGTCAAGTTGCGTTCGCACTCGATTGCATTTCCAAGCATTGCAACCCTGTCGAGGATTGTGAGATTCAAGTGACAATCACGATTCGTGCATTTACACGTCGCTTCTTTTTCTTCATCTACTCACCCGGTTTTAATGAATAATGAAAAATGAAAATCGCATCTTTTGAAAAAAAAATATATATATCTATATATTCGCGAAATTCTTTCTTCGATGACTCGTTAATGATTCGCGTGTCTCGTTATATTTCGCCGTGTATGTAAAAGTTGGAGCGCGATAATGACAGCGTCGAGATATTCCGACTGACAGCACTTCATCGCCCCCCCCCCACCCCCCTCCACCCCCGCCCATAGACGTTGCCGTCAGGAGGACCGCTAACGAGTTTACAGTAAATTAATGACATTAATTCTTTGCAATCTTATGCTAAGTGTTTGCGAGTCAGTGCCTCGCAGTAGAAGAAGAAGAAGAACCGAGCAGAAATAAGGACGAAGCGGGGACTTGTCGACAGCAGAAAACAAATCATCTTTGTGAATATTCGCTGTCAGAGATGGATGGGGAAGATGAAACGTCAATTTCAACCTCCCCCCCCCCCCCCCCCGCCCCGCCCCGCCCCATCCGCCCCACTGGCGGAACTTTTTATCGCGCCCCTTCGGTTTTCTTACAAATTAAAACTTTCCTGGGAATAACAGACAGCATAAAGGAACTCGGAAGTGATATTTTAACGCGAGTCGTTTCACGTTTCGCCGCCTCGTTTTGGCTGTTAGGGTCTTCGCCGATCAACAACATCCTCTGTGACCTCGTGTGTGGATATAATGTAAAGAATCCGGACTCTCGGACGAATGTTGGCTGGCCATATTTTCATTTAACGTTCGCAAAATTCGAATAGCATGTTCACACAAGTTTCGTTCGTCTGTCTGGCTTCTTCAACTGTCAAATATATCATTATTTTTTATTTGTAAAATATAAGTAAACGTTGTTGAAGTCAGACCACAAGTTTTCCCCAAACGCTTTCCTTAGCGAAGCCAGAAAAAAAAAACGCCTGTCACATTCGCCAAAATAAGTTAGCTGCAACTTTGAGCGTTTTTAACGATAATTTTGGCGGTTTTTTAGCGCTAAAGTAGCATCATTTGAGACTGCCAATGGCATGCTTGAATTGAAACGAAAGGAATGCAACCATAACTTTATGGTCGCTTCTGTCAATTATAACTCGCCACCCTGCGCGTGCAAGTAGGGGGGGAAATTGTTGGTCCTCAGCTTTAGCCTCATTATTTAAGCATTCTCAATGGTCGAAATGTTTGTTGTATGTTATTGTAATTTATAATTGTTCATTCATTTCCATTTTTCAGAAGAAAACACTCTTATTACATATTATAACATGTAAGAGCATGGAGACAAGTCTAAAATTTTACATAAGAATACATAAGTCTTTATGGACTTTTCATAGTCACTGTCATAGTCACTTGTTTTTTGTCTTGGTTCCAAGAACAACAACGGATTTTCATCTAAGAAAATGGAAAGGTACAGACGCCGTAAGCCAGCCTCAATGTCAGACTGGGTCACGGCCGTCCTTCGATGATCGAGCTGAGCCTAGTTTTGGCCCAGGCGTCCCGGGCTCGATTCTTCCCCTCGGCGTCTCCGAGGGCAAAACTTGGGTGTCGGTGTCGCTATACATAAGGCACGTGACCAGCACGCTGATGTCGCGCCGCGCGCATGACAAGGGACGCCGACGCAGACGCCGACGCCGACGCCGACGCCGACGCCGACGCCGACGCCGACGCCGACGCCGCGACCTGAGCGAGCGAGTTGGCTAATTCCGGGGGTGCAGATACAATGCCCTATTGTTTCGACGCGATGGCCAACTTTGTGTCGTCTTAATGCTGGAGGAGCGCAGAATGAGACAACTTATAAACCGTGCTTATTTTCCAGAGGGTAATACATACCGACAACTTTGTTTAAATTGGCAACAACTTCATAAACCTAGTACAACTTATCTTGCAATAGAATGTGTTGTAGCTGTAGGTACTTATCAACTGTAAAGAAAGAGGGTTAAAATTGTACTTTGATTGTGAAACATTGAGATGTTCATGAGATTTTTGCAACTGAAGTAGTGGGCACTCTACAATAGAGATACTTAACATCCTAGGACCTGCCACACACACTGTTAAACCCACAAAAGCGCGTCGCAAAGTGTGGTCGCGAAGCGTCTTACGGACCCCGCGAAAGGGCGACCCGGACCGCGAAAAGGGCGCACACCGTCTTCGCCCGGCAAAATGTGCCGCGCCGCGGCGCTACTTAAACCAAACTCGACGTGGCGTAAATGCTTAATTCAGCCCGAACAAACTCGGCTATAATTTACAAACTTTTTCCACCCTCTCCCGCCCCGCGCCTACCCGCGGGAAGCAAGGAAAAAAACTTTTCCGCGTTGGAAATTGTTTTTTTTTAGCCCCCCGGCCAAGTTTATCAACGCGTTATGGCCGCGACGGGCGCCGGTCACAGTGTGACAGGTGATTGCTTTATTGCCGACGCCGCCGCCGCGGTCGTGGCGATCGCGCACGCCCCGGCAGCGCGTGCGGCGGCGGCGGGAACCAAACGTGCGCCACACGCCGATGACGGCGACGTGCGTGACCTTGAAGGTTTGATGACGGTGACAGGACTTCGTGTGGTGGGTCGCCGAAGTTAAGCAACATCGCACTGATTCGGGAAGTGGATGGGGAACCACCAATACTCTTCTCGCTTTTAGAATAAGCTTGTCAAGTACCGTAGGCAAGGTGTTTTTCGATGGGTTAATATTCATGATGGCACATTTGGATGATATATGCTTACAATAATTTCGTGCGTTTTTTCAATTGACTCGTGGAAATTGTCACTTCCATTCCGTATTTCCTAAACGCAACCCGCAATACATTTTTAAAACCTGGCTCCTCCACTATCCTCACTGCACTATTTGTATAGAGTTTATAGAAACAAGATTTCAAAAATCGTAGAGAATTGAAATCTCGTTTGCATGTCTTTCTGCTGCAACACAACACGATGCGACGGGAGAGCGCCAACAAAAAGAGTGTTTGAGTTTTCCAAAGAGTTTCCCATGTTTTCCGCGGCACCGCCGGCCCGGGCGCCCAGCGATGCTCAACCGACTCCAAGTGCCGAGAGGATATCGCGCGCTAACAGCCAATTTGCCCTCTCCGCCCCCCCCCCCTCCCCCACGTGGCCCACTAAAAAAAGGGGGGCCAAGGAGGTAATTAGTGCGGACGGGATCCGTTAAACTCTTCGAGTGCGGCGCTGGAATGCGCCTGGATTGACTGTTAATGGCCTCCCGAAAGAAGAGAGAGAGAAGAGCGTAGGCCAATGGGTGTATTATAAATTAGCTAAATTAGAACTTAAACACTGCGAAATGTTTTTTATGTCTATCGCATCGTTTGCAGAACTATTCGGGGTGTAATTTAAGAGATACTTCTCCTTTTCTGTATTATACTTTTGGGACAAATCCATTTTTCTTAGTTTTTTCTCTTATTGATTGCGTTCTCAGCAATTTCTTTGTACTTTGAGAGTAATTTTATCTTCCTATTGTGAGCAATTGAAAGCTTTTCGATGCACAATATTTTAGAAAGTCAGTTGCAACTCATATTTCCGAATGTATGACTGAATCAGTTGATTAGCATAATCGCGGTAAACATGTACATATTAAACAGACTTGTTATAGTTTTTCTGGATCATAAATGATGCAGAGGTAAAACAAGTTTAAAGAAAATATGGCATACACAAAAGCTGCATTTCAATTCGCAGAGAAATTTAAGATGTTGTGTTTTATCACATGGCAAGTTCTCCTACTGCACAAAATTTATATATCTTTGGCTGCATGAAGACTGTCTCAAATTAGGTCAATCGTTCGCTTCCCAAGAAGGTTCTCTTCCACCTGGACGGGCACAGAGGCAACACACTCGTTCCCGACAAATCCCCGCGTTCGAGTGCGCGCCCTCTGTTCGCCGCGCCTTTGAGTCCTAGTCGCGATCTCCCCAAGGCGCTCTCCCTGAAAGACGTCCTGAATCCCTTTCGCCGAGCCTGGAAAGCAGTGTTGCCCCTCGCGCTCACCGAGCAAACGCGGATATTATCAAAACTAATTGCAACGAGCGGCTCTCGGCTGAAGGATCGCATTCTTTCAGACGGCTATACCCGAGACTAAAAGAACGGGACGGGCTATCCTTCTTCTTAGCGATTCTGTCGTCTTCCTTTTGTCCCATCGCAGCGCGCACAATATTCTTCTTGTGTGCAGCCGCTTAACAAGAGCAATTATTCTCTTTCTTCAATCTAAATGATATTCTTTTCAAATCTGGTCGTTAATGAAAACGAAAAAGTTGCTGAAAAAAAAGTCATGTTGAAGAAACTAATTTCGGAGGCGTTTATGAATCCTTGGTGCGTTGGCGGCGCTGGCGGCGTTGGACTTTCACAGTTCGCTTGGCGAGTGAACAAAGTGGGCCAATTATACTCGACGTGCTTTTGTCGAAATATTATACGAAAGCGCTCGATTTTTTTTTTTTGGCGCGCTCTCCAATGTGCGATCGTTGGAGCGCACCGCACACATGGCTTTCAACTTTTTGCCTGCCGACGGTAATTGGGAGGTGAGCGTTTCGGAGGTGGGACCTTTAGTGCAGGGACCTTTGATTTTCATGGAGAATATGGGGAACAGGATGACTTTTTCAGGTGCCATCATTTTTAAAAACAAATCTGTACTGATTCAGTTGCGACCTTGATAAACGAAAAAAACATTTAAAGACATTTTGAAACACGACATTTAACATTGTCGCTCTGCAAAGTGATCACTTTTACCATAGATGCGTGAACAGAGCTATTTTGCATTCCCTTTGACATTGACGTAACCAAATTAAGCGCCGCTCGACAAAAGAAAAGAAGAAAAGGAATTAAGTGTTTCCAAGTCTCCGGGAAGGAAAAAGCGTAGTGTTTTTTTGTTGTTGTAATGCGTCGAGTGCAGTCGTGGCCCTCGTGGTGTGGTCACGACGCCCTCGACGCGGCGTCGGTGGCGTCGTCTTTGATGTCTCAACGAGCGCGGGCATCGCGGCGCTCGAGAGGACGCCGTCGACGCCGGCCACAGACGCTTTACAATGCCGAAAGGTGCGTCGCAGCGCAGAGTCGGCCACCGACGCCTCTCATCGATGCTTCAGATGAACGTTTGATGCGGCACCTGCAAAGTTTTATAAAAATGCAGCAAATATATTTTTTTAGTTGCATTATGTAGAGTTCTACGTTAACCGAAAAATTTTCTTGTTCTTTGAACACAATTTTTGTAAAACGCTAAGTATTCACTTTTCAAACATAATTTCAAAATTTCCATAACAAAGCCAAAAGTGGTAACATTTTTGATGAACGGAAACAAATAAAAAAATACCTTAATCACAGGCCTTAATTCTATGTAGGTATTGCATGTAATTTTTTTTAAAGAATGTGATGAATTTTCAGCATTTTAAAATTATATCGCTGGATTTTTTTAAAGGTATATATTTTGATGAATGTATATACCAAAAGGACAGCCACACCTGGAACGTCACCCAAAAAGTGCGACATTTCTGCGCCTTATTGTAACTTCTTTGGCTGGAAAGAGGCCATCCTGATTGTGCAGGATCAACGCCGCTTCTTCGGCCCATCCCGAAAATGCTGATTTTTCAACGACACTTTCCCACTAAATCGATAGATACCTAGCAAAAATTCGCACGAGAAAGCCCAAGTCTGAACACTATTGGAGAGTTGAAACCCGTGAGACAAAGGATCTCCCCGAGAGACTGGCCTTGCCTCGGGATTGACAACGAAGCAACCACACAAAGGCGCGTCAATCCAAACGCTTATTTGGCTGCTATTCAAATTTCCGGTGCAACTTTCATCTCTGGCCCTCGAAGGAGATAAGAAGAACCTGATCAACTGTCACTATTACACATAGAGAGACTGAGAGAATAAGACGAGGTTTACACATTTTTCACAGACCGCTGGGTTATAAAATATGCGCTTTTCTTCCACGAAAGATTTCCTTTAGATCATTTCCTTTTTATTTAGTTATGCCACGTTGCCAAACTCACGAGCCGTATCGGCGATACTAGCGCTGTCTGTGTCAAGCTCGAAAGACAAAGCCAATTTCTATGCAATATAAGCAATATTCCCGACCGCCATCGTCGTCGTCGTCGGCGTCGGCGTCGCCGGCGTCTTTTATCCGTTGGTTTCACCGCGCATCGTGAAGCGTGACTCCAGCCGCCAAAGGACGCCGTCAAAGTCGCGTGCCATTTGTTTCCGTCTGCATCTGCGGGGTTTTTCTTTCTTACCAGCAGCGTCGACTTGTTTTATTGGCAATATTTATTTGTCTACCTTGTCGCACCAGTGACTAGCGACGCTCCCGGAAGTGGAGCAGAGAGAGAGAGAGAGAGAGAGAGACGCGAAGACGCGCACGGGACGCTCAAAGTGACAGTGAATTCAATAACGAGTCACCCCTGTGTTTGTCTGGGTCTGTGCTCGAAACAAGGACAGACTGTGTGTTGTTGGGCAAGCGGAGAAGAGAGATGGCGCGATGTATAGCTATATAGTAGTGGACTTGCGAGTTGTGTGGGGGGTTTATTTTCATCTGTCAAACGTTTAGGTGGGCGGCCCTGTGTGCGACGTGACGCGCGCGTCCCCGGGGCCGCGGCGACGGGCGGGGGTTGGCTAACCTGACAGCTGGGGTAACTAAGCGGACGCGGCGCGGCGCGGCAAAAATATCAGCTATTTTCATTAAATCGAATTGGATTCTGTGTTATCGGTTTATTGTGTATTGTTTTGTGCGTCCCCCCCCCCCCCCCCACCCGCTAACAACGCCCACCCCCTTTTTTGCGCGTGGAATGCGAGGAGGAAATACCAGAGGTCTGGCGTGATGCCTTTTGTGTTGTGGCGGGAATTGAATTTTTGTTTCGGGCCTTGACAGAAGGGAATAACGATGATATGGCAGTAGAAAAAACGCGGTTCATTTGAAGAGTAAGTGAATGTATAAATATACTTTGATTGAGTGAGATGGTTTCAGAGATAAGAGACTGGCGATTCTGGACAAGAGTCAGCTTCACACAAATTAAATAAGTACTTGAACTTGAAGTTACTTTATCTGTTGCTTGCAATAATTTTCAAAAGACAACCGTAATTGTATCATAGAAATATACCCTTTGTGTTAATGGGTATATTTCTATGATAGCTTGTACTTCGGGTACGAAAAACCAGCCTTTAATGAACTCTGACCGTGCGTGTTCTAATAAATCATATTGGTAGCAGCCGAGGGTGGAGCGTTTATTCCGACAGTGTCCATGATCCAACGCCGTCCGGCTCTCGGCTTTCTTTTCGTTCGCTTTTCGACCACTGCCATCCCCGGGAATCGAACGAACGGCCGCTCCGCTCGGAGCGCGCCGTCAGGGGCCAACGGCGTGCCCCTTGGCGCCCCCTGGGGGGGGGGGGGGGTTGACCCTCCACCCCACACGCTTGTTTGCCGCTTGTTTTAATACTTTCAGCCCACCTGATTTACAGCCACCTGCCACCGCCGAGGTTAGCCTATAAAAGTGTGCTCGACTTCGGTGTAGTTAATTAATTTCTGAAAGAGATGTATAATGCTGTGCGCTTTTGGAGTTCGCTTGGGCCGAAGCCGCGCCGCCGGCTTCATGGTTTGCTCGGACAGCTTCATGGTCTGCCCGGACAGCCTTATGGTCTGCCCGGACAGCTTCATGGGAATGTTATTGTGTTGATGAAGATTATACGCCATTTAAATGTGAGTTTAGGTCTAATGATCGCAGAGATTTGCATGTTTCCAGGATTAAATGAAAAGATAACACAGAGCTCAGCTCGGGCTTAAGTTTTTTCGATCAAATTGGGCAATTTCAAAAATGTTGTTTCTTTTGAATGACGATTGAGTGGTTATTAAAGACCGTTGTCGAACAGAGTTTTCCAGCAGATTTAAGATCGAGTTTATTGAATTTAGACATGATGAGGGACAATTTCGAATAGATCCCGAACTTATTTATTTTGATTAAATCGATTCATTCTATGGTTTTGTAAGATGAATGACTTCATCAGGTGATTGCTCGATCGCCGCCCCCCCTACGCCCTTTTCCCTCCATACCTTTACGACAATATGTAAATTAAATTTCAGTCCAAAAAAGCTGGGTGTTGTCGACTTCGGCTTTCTTCCCGATTGAGTTATAAATCAGCCATTTTCCCGCCCCGCGCTCGAAGAAACGCCCAAAAGTCTCATAATTGAATTACCTCTCGCTCGGCGCGAGCTCGCTCGGCGCCCGCAGTACACGCGCCGACATCAGAGGCGCGGCTGACGGCCACCCCGACCGCGCCGCGACGCGACAAGACGACTCCTGACTGACGTCCAGCCTCCCCGCCTCGGGCGCCGCCGTCGACATGGGACGACGCCGGCCGCTCAAAGTTGGCCGCCGCGCGCCGCCGAAACAAATTGCCAGTGTCAATTAAGCGTGTCCCAACGCTTGACGCGGCAGTAGTTAACTCTTTTGGCCGCCAGCGCCGTGTGTATACGCCCGGTCGTGCCGTTGGCAGGTTTGACCTGACCGTGAGGCCTTGGGTCACTCGCACTCTCGCACTCTCGAGCTCGAACGTCCCCAAAGGCTGCGTTTGCGTCGGCAAACTTTGCTCGTGCACTCCCGAAAACCCTTTCTGTCCCAAACACACAGGGCCAGGTATACTCTCTCTCTCTCTATAAATACATATGCCGTACGGCAGATGAAGCGTATACCTCTGTTAATATAGGTGCGTTTACTCGCAGGAGGGGTTATGAGATTTAATGCAGACGTTGTTAATTGTGTTAGTTCCGAAAGCTGTGCTCGCCGCCGTCGCCATAGAGACACTTGGCTCGAGTGTCTCAAGCAATTACGCGTGACCGGCAATGGTGGGCCATGCGGGGGTGGGGGGCGTCGAGCGACCGTGCTGCCCTCTGGTCCGCCGCGCCATGGTTTATGCATGAGCCCGGCGACGGGCGGAGGCCGAACTAACGGCCGGTCAAAGTGACAACTATGATAATAAAGCGGAAAGTTGACGTGGCCGTGCTCGGTTGGCAGGGGACGCCGACGATGAAGCGCGCCAAGTGTGATGCCCGGTTTGTCGGCGTTAACGGACGACGGAGGCGCTAACGGTTGGGCTCGTGAGCGGCGATTTTGTCTCGGTTTTTGGCCATACTGAGAGTTTTTGCGAGGCGATTTTATCTCGTTTCGTTTTATAGATCTCTCCAGATGTTGGGCTGAGACCGTGAAACGGAGAGGGCTAATTTTTTCGTTCGCTTTCGGCTCAGTTGCTCGTAAATGATGCGATAGTATTGCGCTAATCTCTTTTGCAAGTCTTATATAAAGAGCCATCAAAGAAGAAAGAGGGGAAAGAAACACGTTCTTCTATATCACTCGTCACGTTCAATCAAAGACATCTTTGATAGCACTAAAAAATATCCATCCAATCGTGAAATCTCATGTTTAGTAAACGTTTCTCTCCGAACAAAACGGGCCCGTATTTGTCTGAAACAACGCTCGCCCCGGCTTATAGTGGAGGGAATTAGATGGTTGATTAGGGGCTGCATTACATCGTGATTCGTGCAGTGCCATGCGTGCACGCGGGTGTATCCGAGGGCTGGACTCGGATGCGTCCGGAGTGCGTGCGACACGCAGCCCACGGGCGTCTGTCGGCCACCGGGGAGGGTTTAGAGGGTGCAGCGATGTGCATGTCTGGCAATCCGACCCGGCTGAGATTCGACAGTCGACGCGTTTCGTAAGCAGTGGTCGCTCTTCGGCTTAATACCATGTACAGATTAATTTAATGAGTCTGTTCGATATCTGCTTTTCATGTCCCGCTGCCCCTAAATGATTTATATATTTTTATATATTAATATAGTTATTTTGTAATAGAGCTCTGAGCACCCCATACATAATTTGGTCTTCATTTAAAATGTCGACTCTATATAGGTATGGAATCTGTAACTAAATTCTAGCTGAATGCGAGCGCTCTCCTGAAATTAAAACAGACAGCAGACATCGTGAGCACAAGAGTGTTAACACAATCTGGTTCGCTGGCGATGTGCAAATTAAACAGCCTTCTAGTTCCCACCGGCTGATAACTCGATCGCGGTGGCGGTGGCCGGCCACACGAATCGACCCGGCGATCGGAGGATTGACTTTCCTTTGCTCGGAAAAAGCAAACGCGGGAAAGGGATGAAGAAGGGATGGCCGAGAACGAGAGAGCGAACACGATGTGGAGACAGTGAGGGAGTTTGGACTAAAACCAAGCGAGCCCTTATATATAGTATCCCAGTAGTTCGGCAGCATCCACTAACCCTTTGGCCTGAGTCGAGTTTGGGGCGAACTCTCTTGGGCCAGCAACGAACCGTCCTATTAGTTAGCTCTGCGTTGGCTATACAGTTTCGAATCTGTATGGCGCTGGCCGTCGCCGAGCGCGCCCTCTCAAGTGACTCGGGATTTGTCGACACTAACTTTGTTAGACATTGTTTACTCTCGGCTAAATGTAAACACAGATTAGCCGGGGCCGTGTGTTTTGTTACGCTCGCCGCGATTGGTCAGTTGCGCCCCGCGCGCGGTCTAGTTGGTCGGCCATAGTTGCCGAGCCAGCGCCCTCTGGAACAACACCCTTCGATCTAATCAGCCGTGCGAGCGGCGGGCTTCATCTGTTGGAATAAATTACTGGCAAAGGGCAAAGAGAAAGGTTCTGGACGTATATATATTTAGACAGAGTGAGACAGAGAGAGAGAGAGAGAGAGAGATAAAGAGAGAGAGAGAGAGAGAGAGAGAGAGAGAGAGAGAGAGCGTGACCTCTCGCGGATTGTTTTTATTTTGTTTCGTGTCTTGTTCGTTGTTCTCCGAGATCAAGATGTTACAGCTCAACCGTGATTTCTTTGAAAATGATTTTCAATAATGCTCCACTTTTATATTCGGTCTCCCGACAGCTGAATCCTTTATATAGTTTCCTTAGACCAGATTACCATTCCACTGTGCAAAATGTACCGAATGAAATTCAGAAGAGGAAATACAATTTTATTTAAGTGCTTAGGTACGTCAGAGCCGCGTGAAAGACGTCGTCCTGAAAGCTACTTGAGGCCGAGGCGTTACGCTGCTTCTGTCATCGCGTCACCGGCACTCGAGCCTTGTTATTCGATTAATAACAGCATTACAATCGCAAACATTTTTCCATGCCCTTATAGAGAGCGACGACGGGCCATAGTTTTTGAGCGTGCCAGGAGGCTGTTTTTCGGCGTCCCGCGAGCGTCGGTCGTTAGCGTCGGTCCTCGACGCCTCCCGAGACGACGGCGTCCTCCGCGAAGCGCGACGTCGGATGACGGGCAACGTGCACTTGAAGCTTCATTAAAACGAACGACGACGACGACGACGACGACGCGGTGAACGGCGTCGTCAAGGGCGCCCGTCACTCACGCGGCGGCGGCGTCTTCCACCGAATCGTCGATTTCCTGTACGAACGACGACGACGACGACGACGCGTTGCTATTTTTGAACGACGCGAGGTTGTTTTTTGCCGGTGACCTTGAGCGGTTGCCTTGGTGCGTTGGGAAAAATCTGACGGAAAATGTCGATTGATATTTGCTTTACTGTAACAAGATGGTGTCTACGGTACCTTTTGCTCGGAATGGACGACTACAGTTCCAGAGCCAATCATGATGCATGGGCAAATCAAAGATTGACTCTGGATCTGTAGTTGTCTCAAAACGTAGCTTGCGTGTTTCAATGTACCTATGTGTATTTTTGAGAGAATTATTCTCTTGAACAATTTACCCTCCTAAAGTACCTATACTATAGGCACGCATGCGGATTTCGGTATATCCTATAAGCGATTTTGCGCCAGAATCAATACGTGCGCTGTCGTCTTCAGGAAGCGTTTTAAATTCGTGTAATTCAAAAATAAATTACAATACATGAATGCTAAGCGCAGGCAAGACAGGAAGTCGACTCGAAATATCCGAACACCGATTTCGAAACATATTTCCTTTTCGCCGTGGGCGAGCGCCAGAGGCGCGTGCGATGTCTCTTGTAATAACACGACATGGAGTCTCACTAGAAACTCCTGCGCTGCCATCGCCTTTCGTGCACTCAGTATATATCGCCGTGTGCTCCGTCCTCGAATAAGCTTATCAAATGTATTGAACATTTTATGCGCGCGACGTGTAAGCCATTTCTTCTCTTGTTGCCCTCTGAACGTCTCATTACACAAGTTCGGGAAGCACGAGAAGATGGCGCTGGCGGGAGAGAGAGAGAGAGAGAGAGAGAGAGAGAGAGAGAGAGAGAGAGAGAGAGAGAAAGGGGTGGCAGTGGAGGGTTGGGAATCGCGTTTCTTCGGAGAATATAAGCTTTCGGAATCTGCTTTGTAGACGGCAGATTGCTTGGATATAATCCCTGGAATCTGATTCGCTGTACAATTGTAGATATGAGTTAGCTAACTGGCGGGACGGTGCCGAGCCGGGTTGGGTTCGATCGGGCTTGAGCCTGATGCCGGGAGCGGATACCGAATGTGAAGGTGTTTTGCCGCGGTCGAAGCTGTCAGTTTATCGGTTCTCTCCAGTCTTCTAATATCGTCGACGTCAGCTTATTTGTTTTACTCACCAGTACTTTGTACAAGCTGCATCCTGCTCGCCTTATTTAATGGCTCACTCGGGTCGGTATTTCGTTCTGAATCTTTGTAAGTGAATGAAAATTGTGTCTCTGCAAGAAGGGAATTCTAGAAGCTCACGGCAATATTTTACTGTTTATTATCCGGGAGTCTGAAGGGTAAAAACTTTATATTAAATTAAAAAAAATTATATATTGCATGAAATTTACAGTCAATTAAAAGTCCAATAAATTTATCGCACGTAGAATAACAAATTGGCTATTATCAAAAGTGATTTCACTTCAATTTTCATAGCAAACTATTAGGCAAGAAGTTTTAAAAATGCAATTTCGGAACTAGAAAACTTTGTGTTTTTCAAACGCGCGTATAGTCCGCTCGCAGCAGACCGTAATAAATCACACGGAATAATTGCTCCAACGATACTTTAATTTCATCTCCAAGATGATGTAGTAAATCACTATTTTATTTTCTGCAACATAATATCGCCGCCGAAAATTCCGAGCGCGCTTTAAAGAATGAATACTTCGTTCATCCGGGCGTGGAGGAAAAACCTCGGATCACAAAATTCGAAGGCAAGCTTCGAATGATCGCCGCTTGCAATAACCGAGCGCTGACGCCGGGAGCTTCACCCTAGAGCTTCACCCTAGAGCTCCGAGTCAAGTGTCTGCAGCAGCAGAATACAGCGTCATTTCGCTCTCGTTCCTTTTTATGTTAATCGAAGTTTCAGAAGTGAATAAAAAACAATTGGCAAAGTTTGGACCAACAAATTCTCCTCCCTTTTCTCCCCCAATCCCATACTGCAGCCTCACGAATGTGGCACAATAGTTGACCCAAATCGCAACGGCAAGTCGCGTTCAAGACACAGTCTCCCGGCCGGACTAATATTCCCGCCAGCTTACGAGCGTGAGGTTCCAGCCACACTTCTACCATCGGAGCGGACCCGGACAGCGTCATGCAGCGCGCCTTTAATATTTGATGTCTGTCAAGTTTTTTTATGGTGAATTTTCGCTCGTAAAATTTGAATGCTAGCGCGGTCTTATGTACTATATATATTTTTTTCGAGAAAGAAAAGCCATTCGGCTGAAGGACTCGGAAACAACTTTTGTTTTGTTTTATTGTCCTAAGAAAACCCGAGGACCATAAAGACAGACCTCTTTTAACATAATGCCGTACAGTGTGGGTAGTATAATAATATAGCGTTGTACAGCGTTCTTGAGCTGTTGCTGGCATCCTACAAAACTTCAACAATTTTGTGTTTGGAAAATAATGCTCTTGTTATTGTCAGAAATAAGTCCGATTTCATTTCTTGAGTTTAATTTTATTCAAGGTGCTTACAAATAAAGCGTTGTTGTCAATCAGTCTTCTCTGATATAAACATCCGTGTTATAAACGGCTTCGCCAGCGACACGAAGACAATGTGAAAGGTGGAAGGCACTGTTACATTAACGGCACTGCGGCGCAGGGTAAATATAGTCCACTGCGTCCATGTAGATATTTGAAACAACAGGAGGTTGCTACAATTAGATGTGCTAAACTCCTCAGAGTCAAAATGCTATAACAAAACTTGTGCAATCTGACCAAACCCGACTCATGCACCTATGCACCCTTTGAGCGCACACCACACATATCAAAATGCTTATACACGCCATCTCCTAACACGACTCAAACATTTTACAATCCTCTTCCTCTCTCCCTGTCGTCCTTTTCCTTACACTTCCGCTTTGTCCACCTATACTCTCTCATTCCCCATTCTCCCCTTTATAATCATTTTTATCCCCCCACCCCACCCCCCCCCCATCCCTTCTCTCACTCACATCGCCCTCGCTCCTTGTCGATTGCACTCTTTTTTCTCTGTCCGCCTGTTATCGCAGACATAAAGGATTTGAAATTCCATTTCATCCAAGCCATTGCCTCCTTTCTCCTCGTTAGCCCCGCCCCGCCGTGCCTCGCCGAATCGGGGGGCCCCCGGACGACGCCGACGGGGCCCCCGCACTAGCGCCGGGGCCCCGACGCCGATGCCGGCTCGGCCCTCGCTGATTCTTATTACCACTAATCCGGGATCGGTTTTCGATACACAAAAGATTTTCTTAGAAGCTCATCGTGCTTTTTTCCCTCTTCTTTATATATACTTTTACCTTCCTTAATTTCAGACCTTTTCTTATTGTGGCGTGATAAAGATTCGGGTGACAGCTGCGACTGACTTCTAAACATTTCTCTTCTTTGGGAAAACGCTGGGGGATTGGAAATAAAGTGCGTCCATTTTGTAACCGGGCACCGGCCTTCTGGTAAACACTGCGACTCGCACGAACTATGTCGCCGTGACATTTTGACGTTTACTGAATGAACCTTGTATAGAGATGACATCCTTGGCGTTGATAACTAATTTCCGATAACTTGCTGCTTATGAAGCCAATGTCAGGATTCTGTGGCTTTATTTCCCGCGAATTACGTTAAATGCACTCAATATAAAGTATAGTAATACTTTTTGTTTCGGTCACTTCGGTTCCACTAGCCTCTATTACGACATGCACAAAACTTTTGTTCCATGGCATCACAATGTTACTTTAACTGAATTCCACCCTTCTGGCGGGTTTTGGTTTGACCAGAACACTTTACACGAGTGAAAATTTTACATTTCTTAGACTCATGTCTACTATGTGTCATGTCTTTAGCACTAGTTTTGAAAAATACTATTTACATTTGGGATTTGAATTAGTTTTTCTCGGTAGTACGAAATATAAAATCAAGTGGGTACTGGGAAGATGAAGCATGTGTGATTTTACAGCTCCGCTATTTTACATAAATCATTTTTTATTATATAAATAAACATTTTAAAAATTGACACTTGTTAGTCAGCTACATACAGAAAGGAAGATACCTTTCCAGTGTCGAGCTAAGACGACTCCTCATCACCGTACGGGACGTGGAAGAAATGACACAACGTGTCACCAAAAACCCTTGGAATTATCACACCGAATTAGACCGTCGCCTTTCTCCGTGTCCAACCGAGCCTTCAGTCAGCGGCGACCCCAAACCATCGCGCGTATCCCCAGCCTTTGCTTTGCGCCCGAACGCGAACACGTGACGCGCTCGGCTAACGGACCGTGCGTAAGTGCGTACACGCACGTGGGGTTGCCACGCTCAAAGACGTCGCCGATGCGTAACGAAGCCCGGCCAGGGAACGGGAGGGTAATGAATGCGTTCGCGGCGTCGTGCCCTTGAAGGCGACGCTCTAATGACAGACGTCGGCGTCGCGACGTCGGAAAACGAACGCCATGCGAGTAATGACTGGCGGTATTCCGTCTCGCATGTCGTCTCTCTCTCTCTCTCTCTCTCTCTCTCTCTCTCTCTCTCTCTCTCTCTCTCTCTCTCTCTCTCTCTCTCTCTCTCTCTCGCGCGCGCCGTTCTGCCACGACGTCGTCCTCTGTCTAGCACGTGTACGCAGCGATCTGTGTTACACTCCAGATAAGACGCGGCGCGAGATGGAGCGATATTCGCAACGAAGTTTTTGGTACGACACTTCGGGGTGTTGGTCGCGTGGTTGGAAAACTGAAAGAGATTTTTTAAAAGCCTCTTTCCGCTCATAAGGCGCACTTTGTTCACTTTAGCAGCGGTTCACACTTGCTGTACACGACGTGTACATAGTTATCTTGCATATGCACAGAGCACCATGTGAAGTTAATAGACGGCAAGAGTAGTTACCAAGTGTCTTTTATTCGTTTCCCAAATGTTCAATGCAATATAAAAAGCAGTGTGTAATGTAATTTCAAACCAGGTATGCTACCGATGAAGTCGAAGTGTCTGCACCTTGCGTACAAGATGGCTTGGTCGTGCCAATTTCCATCGCTGCATTTTGTGATTTGGCACAATGCATTATCGCCAATGGGCAGCTAGTATGTATAATTACGAATAACAGTTGAGTGCCTGCGAGTCTAGGAGGCCGTGAACTTGGTGGAGCGGTAATTGGTAGTTAGGAAATTGTTAAGGGCTGTAATTAGATCCGTGTGCAAGAAACATACCGGGTGTTATGGGTGTACATATAGCTATAGTTGGCTGGTTTTACTTGATTAAAAAGCCGTCACATTGAGCTTTAACGCAGACAGACTTTTAATTGAAAATTGGCAAATTGATCTGTGCTTTGGCGCTGTGCAGCACGGGAGTATATTATGAATTTATTTTCAATTAGTTCGGCATGAAAACAATTACTGTTTGTCATTCTGATTATAATTCCTATATGCAGGATCAAACTATATTATACTAGCATAACAGCATTGCGATAGCCGATTTTAATTACTTAGAAACGCCATGTCACGTCTATAAAACATTGCTTGTATAAATGTACCTGTGAGCGTTCACACATTAATTATTTCACCCCAACAACACTTGCGTCGCGTCGCGACTGTGTGATATTTGGCAAGCAGTGGCGGTGATTATTGTTAATAGACGTCCGTGATTGGTTCGCTGCGGCAGTCCGTCAGCTCCAATCGCTTGTCGATTCTGTTCTCCGTCAACTTTGTTCAGTCGCACTTTGGCACTGACTCGCGTGTATTACTGACTGATTGGTTAATCTAAACTAAACTTAGTAATTAATAGCCATCAGCTCATTACGTGACCGACCTAGGCAAATTCCACCGATTTCACCCTCTAGTGGAAAAGTTTTTTTCTATTTCACAGCGGCCAATGATTTGAGGCGAAACAGTGGTGATTTGGTATCAAATGTTAACTTCAAATGGACGTCTACAGTTCCAGAGTGAATCACTTTGGGCAATAATTGCCATTGCATTGCAAAATTTTACCCACATACGTGGATGACTCTGAACTGTATTCGCCCAATGGACTAACTATCTGGGAAATCTTTCGGGTGGTTGAAATAAAGATAACTTTGTTATAGTTTTCTTTTGGGTTTGAGATTTCTGGAAAATGAGTTACTGCAAGTCGCGGCTCAAAGTCACCAAAGATGCGGGCAAGGAATATCAATTCGCCTCAGCATACGGCCCGCGTTTAATGATTCGAAGAAAGCTAATAAAAAAGTTATAAAATATACTGAACCCGACGTTTTCGATATTATACTGTCTCTTATTTATGATGTTTTATATCGAGATATTATTATAATATTGCATCCGCTGGGATTGAAAACTGACGCATAAAAAAAACATCATGACGCTATTGCCATTCATGCCGGTCATGAACACAGATAGGAAGCAAACACTATGTCCCAACGGCAACACTGGGACTCGTTTTGCATGCCACCCTTCGTGGCTCCTCGAAGACTTCTTAACGCCTCGACCACCTGCCGTGCGAAGATCTACTGCGTCCTCCCCCCTCCCGTGCGTCGTGAAGCCTACCAAACGCCTCCGCCCCTGCCCACGGGGACCCTTCGAGGGATGCTCCCTACTCGACGAAAGGGAGACTTCTTTTACGAGCGTCGTTAGGATACTGATCTGACGACAGGGGCTTAATTATACACTGATGGTCGTGTAATAAAAAACATGATTTGTGTTATCAAAATGTGATCGGGGCATAAACGATTTTATTGCCTGGCATATTATATGGGCAGCGGCCATAAAGTGCCTGCAGATTGTTTACCATGCACCCTCCAGTAATATGCCAAGGATTTAGCTGGCTTCCAGTATGTCCTGCTGTTCGTGATGTGAACACCGAAGACGAGACGGGAGGTAGCTCTTAGATGCAATCCTTCTCCGTTTTACAACGCTAATTTATTGTCTGTTAATTATTTTATTTCCCCTCCTGAAGGTAATTTTTATTTAATTAAACTTTGGAATAACGTCTACAAGAATGAATTGTAATCATATACATATATAGCATGAAAGCGTTTACGGTGGGTAAATACAGGGGTAGATTGTTAGTTCGCGAATCTGGAATAAGTTAATTTTAATTGCTACCAGCTAGTTGTTATTAAAGTACTTCATGACAAATCAAACAACAAGTGTTGCTCTGGTTCTAAATGAGAATCGATCGAATTGCTTTAGTAAGACGTTGTTTCAGTTAAATTAAACTCTGCATACCAACAAGGGTTGCATAAGGATGAAGATGATGTGGTCAGTGGTGTAGTCCATGGTATACGCAGGAAAATACGGCGTATACTCGCACTTTATTTTCGAAATTATAGCGTATACTCACCTTTTCTTTAAAGAAATACGTTGGTATATGAGAGCTACGCGAAGTTCTAGGTTTTAAATAACAAGCTTTTTCGAGGTTTCCATATTTGTACTCCTTCACACTTTATATACTCATTCACCTCATCTTAACCATTTCTCACCCACCCATAGCACACCCATTTACCCACTCCCCATTTATCCATTTACATTAGAGGCGCAAATCGAGATATGTACACGTGTTTTAGTGAAACCCAAGCAAAAATAGTCGTAAGCGCCAAACAACAATGTTTAATATGTGAAAATAGTGTGTGTTGGTAATGACCGAAAAGTGAAAATATGAATTAAGTTTCATTTTTACTGCCCCCCCCCCCCCCCCCCCGGTTGATGAAAAATTAGCGTATACCCACTTTCATTTCCAATACTACACCACTGGATGTGATGAAGAAATAAACAAAATACATCAAAGTTCCAACTAAAACCAACCAAATAACACACGCACACACAAGGATGGACTGTCAGCTCCGCGCGGATTTTAGCAGCGATCGCGGCGCCCCTAAACGACCGCCGATTGCCGCCGATAATCCCCGGGATGAGCCGAGCTAATGAAATCGCTTCTGCATCGCGGACACCGTCGAGCACGCTCGCCGCGGCGACGACGGCGTCCCTGATTTATTGACGAGGCTGTCAGGAGGCAGTGTGCTACAAGCGGAGTTCCTGTGGGGAACGGCTGTCTGTCTTGATAGGGAGACTCTTTAGGGGACAAAAGTAGGAAGTATATTATTATGATCACACTTTTATTTTTTATCTTCACATTGCGAAGCCAAAGAAAATACATTAAATTACCTAAGGTTATTTTAGTTTCTCGATTTCCCTCTTTTTGATAGATTGTTACATATACCTTGCTCCGTCCTAAACACCATTTCACGTTAAGAAGGAGAGTAGATGTACATCTTCCTCGAGGACCCACTGCTACTAGACACGAGCTAAGAGCATGACAAGGCTATATACAAGCAGTTTTGGAACTCAGGCCCGTGCCTAGCAGCAGTGGGTCCTCGAGAAAGATACACATCCACTCTCTTTCTCAACGTGGAATGGAGTTTAGATGTATTGCAAATGATGTCATTCAAATACCGGGAAGCTTGAAAGGAGGCGACAAGACAGATGATAACACTGATGACACTCTAAACATCAAACTGAAGTTGCTAACTTCAATTACGTTCATAATTCAAAACTAAAACGCTGCAGGGTGCAACATAAAATATGCACACGATGATTGCATATCTGCGTAATTTGAGTCTTCTCTGACGCATAAATCAGTCGGTGGTTGAATCACGTTACGAAATTGCGTGCCGCGTTCGCCATGCACATAGCAAGGATGCATTCACGCGGTAGCAACAGCAGCAGAGGATGATGACTCGCTACTCTCAGATATTAGACGGATGCTGCAGGAGGTATTTAATCTGATGCGCGGATTAAATCTCTCCGCATCCAAGTCGGTACACATCCGCGGAGGGGTGGTTTTTCCAGCGCCCCCCCCCCCCCCCTCCCCCCGCACGGTCGACGCCTTTGAAAGTGCATGTCGCCCCGAGGGGGCTGCGTGGAGCGAGCAGAGCACTGCAATGTTTGAGCCGAGATTTCGCCTGTGATTGCGCTGGCTTTGGCTTTAAGACGAGATTACGCAAGAGGGGAGGTTAATCTGCATTACGGGTTTCGTTTGGTTACTGGAAGGCGTCCGGGGATTTTGTTTAGCACCGGGGCGCTCAAGAGTTCATCTCTTTTAAGACGTGACGGGGTTTTTTGTGAGGTTGATTTGGCGATACGTTTGCAAATGGTTTTAGCTAAAGCCGGCTGTGACTCGGCTCAATTAAAAGTGGTTACTTAGTGAGCATTTTGCGTGATTTCTACTGTGGATAATACCCGACTTCCAATCTGAGATGGATTTCCTTTTGTGACTCGGATTCACTCCTGTACAAGTGATTATCTGTAAAAAAAAAACGCACCAAAAGGTTTGATCAAAAGTGTAATTCAATGTTCCTTTCTTTCTGTTACAGGTACGTTCCTCGCCCAGTTCGTCCTCGTACTTCATTCGTCGAGACGCCGGCGGTCGTAAGTCACCGCGGTGCCTTCCTTTCCACCGATACTATTCAAACTTTCGATATTTCTCACATCCCCCGAAACCCCGAACGACAGGCGCGCACGCACCGGTTGTCTGAACGACAATCAGCGACATCTCGGACTACAAAAGACGTCTCTTCTATGCCCGAAAAGTCAATCTTCTTATCGCGACAGAGAGACTCGTGTTCGAGAAACTCGTCAAGCAATCGAGCTTTCGTTGCTATATAGCAACGGGGACACAAATCCCTGGCATTGCCACCGGATCGAAAGCGAGCCTTTGCCGCCGCCGTCGACTCACTTTCGCAGGCAAACAACGCGCCGTCGTCGTCGTCCTTGTCGTCGACGAGTGCGTTCCGCCGCCAACGGCGTTGCCAACATCGCGGCTGATTTCGCGTCCGCTTGCCGCACGAGATTGAGTGTTGTTATTAGACTAACGATTCGCCGCTCTGCACGCCTAGTCGTTGTCGGCGTCGCGGTGCTGATACGTCGAGGACTTCCTTTGCCGCGTGCCATTAGGCGGTGATTCATCGGCAGAGCGCGCCAGCACTGAGCGCTGATCAGTCACAATGAAATGTTCGTTCAGTCGCGCAAGAGACGCGGCGACTCGGCGTGGAAGTGGAAGTCGGCGTGGGGGGGGGGAGGGGGGGGGGGGGGCGAGATTAGCAGCGAGCGACGCCCGTCGTGTTCGGTCAAGACGCGGCAGCGACGAGCAGGCGTCGCTCCAGATAATAGATAAATTTGCTGCAGTGATTTGACTAAGATTTTAAACATGGGCATGAAGCAATTTTCAGTATTCGCCCCCCGGGCAATGCGCCGAGATATTTTGCGATATAATAAGGTTCCTACTTGCATTGAATTTGATTGGAAATTCACAAAATTTTGTAACAAAACTACGCGGAAAATGCGTTTCGTTCAAAGATGCGACAGCTGAATCGTTTAGCTTGGCGTTTATTTCAAAAAAAGGGGAAAACCCACGACTAGCTTTTTTGATCCCAACACTCGAATGCTGCTGTAATCGCGTAGACTGTGACTGCATCTGCCCGGCTATTCACACGGCCGGTTAAGAGCTGCACTGACCTTGGCGAGGTCGTTCGCGTGCGGATAGCGTGTCTGGCGATGGGCTGGGGATTTCTCGGGGGTCCCGTCCCGGGAAACCCGGATGCGCGTCACACACGGATTTATAGGCGTCAAGTGTCCGCGCAAACGGCGACGTAAAGTGCGAAATGCGACGTCTAAACGGCGTGCTAGCCACGTGCAGCCACGTGCAGCCACGTGCAGCCACGTGCAGCCACGTGCAGCTACGTGCAGCCACGTGCAGCCACGTGCAGCCACGTGCTGCCACGTGCGAAGACCTTGACATGAGGAGTTTAATTTTTGATAAGAACCAATAATGATCTGAAATAGTTTTATCGTCTAATGTCCAAAGTTGGGAAAGAGACGAGTATTAGAGTCAGAAATAACTTCCACTATTTATAAATTAACGGTGGCTCCTTCCAGGGTTTCAGCAATCAATCCACTCAAAATCCTTCGTGCAACATATTTACGGTAGAAGCTTTTTGGAGGGAAAATAACAACAGTTAATTACATCGCCTGGAAAAAACTTTTCCACAACCATACGCCACTACTTTATAGTTAAACGACCAATTCAACGGCCGATTTGCATACGAAACGTATTCGAAACATATTTTGAATAATTCCGTCGGCATCCCCTAAAAGCGAACGAAATCTTAACTGCCTCCCCCCCGAAATCGGCAAACTTTAGCGCGCCCCACCGCGGCCTCCGAGAACTCCGCCGGCTGGCAGCTTGCATATGCACCCATTAAAACTTGTCTTTCATTACGTCTCCAACGCCTCCTGGTGTGCACGGCTATTAGCACGCCACACGCGCACTCACAATGCGTTCGACACCGCGCACGCCGCACGCACGGCTATGCGCACACACGCTCGAGACGACACCTGCGCCGCGGCGCAAACCGGCAAGTTTGTTATTAATTGGTAATATTAATTATGACAACAACGTGTGTTGCGCGCTCCCGCGGGAATTTAATTAATGAGAGTTTAATTAGTGTTTGTGTTGGGGGGCGGGTGGAGTGAGTGTTGTTTAATGGGTGGTTAGTGGGGTGGTTGTGATTTACTGGGATTCTTTATGGTCGTGTTGACTAGAAATATTTGGTGCAATCAACGATATTTTGTTTAAAGCGTTTCGCTAGCAGGGAATGCGACTGGGGAACTGGTTTGGGTGCAGGTGTAGATGCTATTTAACGATTTGTCTCCCTGGGGAGGATACGGTGAACGGTTATGTGATAATGTGTACTCAGTTATAAATATCGAAACTATTTAATGGCGCGGGCAGAATGCAGAAAGAACGCGGGTGAAATTGAATTTAGTTGGTGGTTGCGCCAAGTTTGATCTGCGGGCTGCGTTCAGGGGCAATATTGGAGGTGCCGTGTCTGTTCTGCTGGTTGCGTCTAGGAGTGAAATAATATGTGTGAACACTTGGTTTATAGACTAAAACGCTAAGAACTCTTTGGAACTTCAACAAACTAATTTATTTTGACACAAAATATAATTATTGCAAATACATTAAGTCATTGTGAATTCATCAACTCGAATAATTATTTGCTGTTTTACACGCAAAAAAATGCTGTGGAATTTTGCAGGAATCTCTCGCCTTTTAAGTTTAACAAAGTTCAATGAAGACTAACTTAACATTGCAAAATCGCTTATACAAACCCACACTTTTTTAAACGCTTAACTACCCAGAAAGCTTCTAGGGAGACTTGATTCACTTAAATTTATTAAGTGTTGGATGACCCTAGATGTTTCCTTTGAACTTAAGCATTCTAGTTTAACGAAAATAAAACAGCAACAAGATGACCCGTGAAATTACCCAACACATCCATCTTCGCGCAGAAAATCCCATTCCAAATAAGCAAGACGTTGAAAAATCCAAGAGGAAAAAATATTGTAAAAAAAACCTCACGGCTAAAAACTTTTCCCCCTCGGCAAAACTCTGTGCCACTTTTCCGTATGGCAGTGATTTTTAATCAAGCAACACCATTATCTCTGTGCGTTGCTCTCGCCCTCGTTGTCCGGGCCTTGTCGACTGCTAATGCCCGGCGTCGCGGCGTGCGATCCCGGGCCGGCATCACGGCCGTCGTCGGGGTTGTTGTGCACGTCGACAAGCGGCCAGCGAGCACGCGTTCTGCACGGCTACACGGTCGTAATTAAAAATGCACCCGGATTAACATGCATGGCCCATATTCGGCTAATGTCCGGGGGGGAGGGAGGGGGGGGGGGGGGATTCCGTTGCCGCGCAAGCCACGTGGATTCGTGCCAAAATGGCGGCATGGGGGAGGGGGTGAAGTTTGAGGTACAGTCTGACCTTTGTTTGATGGATCTTGATGCTGGCTTGACGAATAACATAGCATGGAATTTGCAATTATGTGTCAAAGTAAATTTATTTCTCTGTCTTGTGAAGCCTATATGAAGGCAAATTCATAATTTTACATCACACAAAAGTCTCACCTACTGACTTTTTGATGAACAAATGTATTTGAAGATATTCACAATTTCCATTATTTGAAGGGAAAAGGGGCACTTTTTACAGATGGAACTTTTGATCACTTCTAAACATAATTGTGGTTACAGATGCGAATATTTCTGGTTGTTGACATGTTTCAATTACCGTTTCTCTAAATCATTACCTTCAACTCACCACCTCGAGCTTAACCCATCACCAGGACCGCAGGATAAAAAACGCCACGTGTATCGGTCCAAGATCCTCGCAAGACGCCCCCCCCCCCCCCCCCCCCGGCCGCTTCGACTGCGTCCCCTAGCGGACGGCGATTCCCCGTAAGCCCGGGCCCAGTCGTCCGTCCTCCCATGTCCGTGCCGGCCGACCCGAAATAGTGATTGCCTCGGGTCGCTCCCAGGGGCGCCCTGATGTACACACTTTACGCTTGTTGCCGCCGGGCGAGCGGACGAGATCGCTGCGAAGGGACGCCGCCGGACGCAGGACAGAGACGGAGCAGGGGGGTAAAATATCAGTTCTCTTTGTATGTTATGGTCTGCATTAAGCTTGCGGTGGTATACTGTATGTGCGTCCACGCACTCTTTCTATCTCACTCGCACTGTGTGTGTGTGTGTGTTTGTTTCGCTTTTATCCTCGAAAAAAGTAGTCGAAATAATCATACTTCTCTAACCGCGCGACGCCGACGGCGACGGAGCCTCGAAATTTGCCGCGTCACCATTCGTGGACGAGATGAGAGCCTAAACGCGTTCGCTGCCGGTCCTTTGTTAAGTAATTTCGGCTAATACAGGTTTGCGCGTATATGGGACTAATGGATGCTGCTGCTGCTGCTCGGTTTCATTTACATGGTTTTAGGCACGACTCCAAAAAGAAAGAAAAAAATCGCTCTCTCTGTATGAAATTATAGAACGGCTTTCTCTTTTCTCTTTATATATTTTGTGTGTATGTGTGAGTTCAGAGTAATTTAGAGTAGAGGCTCTAATAGTAATACGCCTGGAAAACTTGGCCCCATGATATCCTTTCACGAAAATGTCCACATAAAACGCGATATCAAGATATATCCTCACCATTTACAGTTTCGCCTCTCCTCGCCGCGCCGCGCGCTGAGAGTGAGTCTCCTCCGTTTGCCTCGGCAGTAGAACGCGGCAGCCCAGCGCCTAGTGCGTTCCCCGACGACCCGGCCGCCGACCGAGGTGTAGAGGGTCGCACGCGATCCGGCTCTCACATTTGCGTAGAACAAATGTATCGCATGATTGTAGTGGAGGCGCAATCGCGCCCGTTCGAACATAACGTCTCGACATATCGCTTTATAGAAGTTATCTAATCTTGCAGCAGTGATCTTCACAAGATCTCTACCTCGCACCACTCTTTGACACTTTTTTGCCCCCCTATATATCGTCGTCTCTTTCTATATACTAGGTATATATAAACGATATACTGTCAGAACATTTGTATTTATCTACTTTTATACTTTTACCCTAACTTTCAATACCCAATTCCATCTACAAATGGCTGACTGGTCTCTTATGTGCTTGGAAAATGACCCAGGGGCTTTCGATCTCTGCCTTAGAGTCTACTTTATAGCTTTTTGCTTCATTCAGAAATCTTCTTTGCTGAGAAATTGACCATTTGAGAGCGTTCGGTTTTGTCAAGAAAAAGATTCTTGTTACAAGTTTCCTGTATCAATTCTGTTTCTGAAAGATGTTTCAACACAAACTGGATCTATGGGATGCGACAATCTCTCTCTTATATAAGCGCTCTCCATTGTCGGGTCGAAGGTATTTGCTTAAAACGATTAA
This sequence comes from Nemoura dubitans, assembly GCA_921293005.1. Taxonomy (NCBI): domain Eukaryota; kingdom Metazoa; phylum Arthropoda; class Insecta; order Plecoptera; family Nemouridae; genus Nemoura; species Nemoura dubitans. The sequence continues at coordinate 4,632,034 of OV121074.1, forward strand.
AGCATCTTACACAATATGTCGTTCACGCCGAGCCGCTTGTTCATTTCCACGCCACGGATTCCCGAGCCGGGTTACAATCACTTAGGCGATTGCGTCCCGATCCCGTCCCGGCGCGCAGCTTAACTCGGCGCCGGCTCCCTTCCAATAACCTCAGTCTTGACCGCGACGCCATCCTCGACGCCATCCATCCACAACGGAATCAATGCGTCAATGGTGGCGACCGAATTCCTAGCGCTTTAATCCTGCACGGCCGCGCTTAGTTTGCCCGATCGCCGTCGCCATTTAAAGGGCGCGCGCACAAGCGCGACGCGGGAGACCGGAGAAGCACATCAAATGATTATTACCGCCGGCGGCGTGCCACCACAATGGGACTAATGCAAACATATCTCACCCCCCGCCGCCGCGCGCGCTGCCTGGTGAGACAATGCGGCGACACGAATACCCGATGAAACAATCGCTGCGTGTTATGAGAGCCCGAGCGCGCTCCGAGTAATGCTTTTGCACCGGGCGAGATCACACAAGGCGTTGATTTATCTGCCCCTAATGAGTTTCGTATGAACACACTCGCCGTCGTCGAGTACAAACACGCCGTTTTCAGAAATAACGCGCGCCGAATTGAAAATGCCGACGGTGTAAACGAAATGAAGCCCAAAGAGGCGCGCGAACGCTTAATAGAGTTCGCTTTCTGTATTTACGTGCATGCCACTTTTCGTTCTTAAATCATTTGGAACAATGTTTTTGTACGCAACACGCCCGGTGCTGCAAAGAAGGCGGCGTATATAATCTAGTTTGACGGGAGCGCGTCGCGTGGGCTCCGGGCGGACTAAAAGCCGTTCGGGCAAAGCCTACGCGCCGTCGCTGCCGAATGCATTATGTAGAAGAAGGACGACGACGACGACGAAGAGGATCGAGTGAATAAACAGACGGCCTCGCTGCTGTTTGTGTGTGCGTGGCTAAAAGAGGTAGATATACGCGATGAGAATCAGAAGACGGTGGCTGTCTCGCGGTTCGGGCTATAGGTGCAGTAGTATCGCGCGGGGGGGAGGGGGGGGGGGGCACGGGGGCGAGGTGGCTGGGAAATTCTCGCCGTCGACATCAAGGGAAATGGAATCGTTCGGCGGCGGCGGCATGGGTGGAAGAGACACTATTTGCCTCGGAATAGCAAAATGGCTTGATCCTCTTACCTCTTTCGGAGAGCGCTGATGCGGTATATTCATGATATTCGAGTGTATATATGCGTACACCGTCCAATAGTCTCGGTACCGTGCATGTCGTTCTTTCGACGACGCACTCCAAGTGTGGCAAATGTGTGTAGATACTCGACGCCTGGATGCGGTCGGTCTGGTCCTGGAGTTGTCGAGTTCGGGGTTTGGAATCTTGCCCATGGTCTTGCGGTGTTTCGCGCCGGGGGCGCACCGTCCATAATTGCATTGCTCTATACCAGATCATAGAGCGTGCGGACGCGCGGGGCAACTCCAACATTTTACACCAGAGTGTCTCGTTAGTGAGAGCACGGGTCTGTAACAAGAGGTTTTTAAGGAGTTTGTGCTGGCAATTTATCTTGCTGGAAGTTGCCGTGCGCGCCGCGCCGCCTCTCGAGGTGTTTCATTTACATTTCGTTAATAAGATTTGCACGAAAGCGTGCGACGAGCGCGCTCGCGAGAGACTGAATTTTGCCCGAGACAGAAACTCATGCTCTCGTTATTTATTTATTAACAAAAGCCCAGCGTGCTCTGAAGAATTAGAGATAATAATTTCTTCCGAATTGAAAGTGCATGTTGGTATGCGCCATCAATATCTAAACAAATCGTAAACGACAGTTTCATTAACATAAGTGCTCTTTGCTTTGATAAATTTGATCTTTAGTTAATACAATTCCTTACACTGTACCATTTTGCGGAGTAGCTCGACAATGTAACCCATTTCGCCCGCCATACGAAAATCAACCGCGTTCGCATCCCCAAAGTCGAAGACATTGTGAGACCGCCTCAGCTTGCGTAGCGAACAGCAGAAGGAGCAATCAATCCCCGGGCTCGTTGAAATATGACGGCGGGGGCGTCAAGACAGCGTATCAGCGCCCGCGCTGCGAGTGTTTGACGCTGGAGACGCGATGCGATTGATAACATCGATGCATCTGATGATTAATGTTTGGCGCGGCGCTCGAGTTTCATGCGCTGGCTTGATTTCATTGTGAGCTCGGCAAACGCCCCGGCAGTAGGGCACACCGTTGGCTGCATGCCTCGGAGATTGATTTCGTAATTTCTAGCCCCCCGAATTAGTTGGCATGTCAGAACGCGGAAGAAAATAGTGGTGTGTCGTGTCTCAATGTGGCAAAGCGGTGAAAAGCTGGGAAATGTGGGAAAATGCGGGGAAAATGCGGGGAAACGAAAACGGTGTTGTCGGTGTGAACTGCAGTTTGCCTTTCCCACTGGCGATCCAATGAGAGATTTGTTAATGAAGGGCGTACATTTATTTTCCTGGAATTGAATAATTAGTCGAGATGGACTCGAAACTAATTGGCACTATTCCCCAAACAAATATTAGCATTTCGGGTAATATCCTGGAAATATCCTGGAAATATCTACATACTCGTTTTAAAATCATGGAATATCAATTCGCCATTGTGTGTTGGCACTAGCTATTTGCACTGAAATATACGGATGGGAATCTATGGGACTCTCACATTCAAACGTTCACAGTTAACCACAGTGCTACCTACAGTTCCTATTCCATGCCCCGAGGCGATGAGAAAAGAACCTGATACACACTACATTATAATAACCTTTGATGAAACTGTAATTTATATCATTACTTTGATTAACATTCAAGTAAAACATTAGTTCTAGTGTAGCGTGCATGTCTCAATTCGATGGCAACTATCATTACACAACAGATTACTTAAATCGACTTGCAAAGTGACGGTTATGCAGAGTCAACTAAAGTCGGCTAGTTAATTGCCAGGCTGTGACGCGGCGTCGGCGTCGGCGTCGGCGTCGACAAGATGATGGACTTTGACGAAGCGATTAGCGCGCTGCAGCCAGATGACAAATGGAGGCCGCGAGACTGGAAGCCCGACGGCCGGCGATAATGACATTATCTGCCGGCGCGCGTGCGCGTCACACACCGACGCCGTCGTCCACAAAGATGTCGTCGTTCGCCGTGCGCCCGCTCGTGATGTTTGTTGACGGCGACACGGCGCTAGGTGACTAAAAATCCGAGAGCGGCTTATCGGTTCTCCCTTTGGCCGTCCGTTGATGGTTGTTGAGGTAAATTGAATGAAACATTTTTTGGGTTTCCGGGAGATATTTCAAGGTTCTGAGATGATCAATTGGTTGTCAAAAGTGTGAGGATTCCGAAGATATTTGTTTCTTTGCGATCGGATAACGGGTGTGGCCTGGAAAGTGTATACAGTAAGAGGTAAATTTGTAGCTGGAAGCGAACCTTAAGTGCAACTTTCATTGTACCGGCAAAACAGGCATGTTTTACAACGCTTGTAAGTAATTGACGGGTGAATCTTTCGAAATGCAAATGGTTCAATTGGTTGCCAGAAGTGTAAAAATTCCAGATACACAGGTTTCGTCGAGATCCGACCAAAGGTGTGGCTTGGAAAGTTTATCCAGTGCGAGGTGAAGGAAGCGGCCCGAGTTCACTGCTCATTGAACAGGCTTAAATTAAATGTAGAGGAACGCCTTCACCTATACTAATCAGCGGCGTAGAGTTATTACATTTCTTAGACTCAGATCTTACCTGTCCTATGTTTAGCAGTAGTTTTGAAAAAATAAACTGTATGCCACTGGAGTCTTGCTGTTTTACCGACTTTTTGTAACATAGTATACTAGTTATTGCCCCAAGAGTGACATGTTGAGTTCCTATAGTTGTAAATCTCCTTTATTTGATTAGAACCTAGCCTAACTTCTTGTGATCCAAGACCTGCCTCGCGAAGGATCTCGACAATGTATTAGCATCGTTGATTTATGATGAGAAACTGTGTTTCTTCAATATATGCAGTTCCAAGTCCGTAAATCAGAGAAGATGATGTGACCCATAAAATCGACCATCGACGTCGGGAGTCTATCCGCACGAAGAGACACCGAGCTCGGATGCCTAAACCGATCGTGTTACACGGTTGTCAGGATATGTTATGTCCTGGACTCCTTATTGTCTTTGTGAGAGAGGACGGCCTTCAAATAACTCTTTATCACGTTCCGTTCTGAAAGCAAAATATCCTTAGTTGTAACTGGTGAGTTGGTACTTCTGATTAGTGTGGTTTTGGTATGGGATGAATCGATGCAATGGCCTTGAAGTCCAGGCGAGCGTCAGCCTATAGCAGTACCGACCTTGGAACTGCGATGCTCCAATGAAAACGGGTAATTCCAACACGCATAAAACAATCTCAACCAATGGAATACGAAATTCGAACATCAACAGGAATTTGACTAAATTGTCACTTATTGTATATACATCGTAGGAACCCATAATATGATAAAAAAACTTTTTACTTTTGGTTTTTAAAGCACACGTTTCTTTATCACCGCTTTTGCACGGATTTTCTGGCATAACTGAACTCTTTAGCGCCAGTCTCAAAAATGTCTGACTAGCGATAGCAAGGGATTGTTGCAAGGTCTAAATTGAATTAAAACTATATTCTGCTATGAACTTTAAGAAATTGCTATATTTTATACCTGCAGTGTCTTTTAGAAGTTTAGCTCGTTCTTATGGCAGGTTTTGTGTTCTCAGCTTTGAGTCAAACAGAATTTTCCTCGACAATTTTTTTTTTTGAGGTCTTTTGTAATCTAACATAGAGTTCTTTGTTCCATCTGCAGCTGGTGTATAGACGCTTGGCGCAAATAAACTACATGATTATTTTATGAGCTACTTGGTTTTTTCTCCGGAAAGTCTTTCCTTTCGCGGGATGAAATTGTCACAATGATTGATAAACGTTTTTTTTCTTGTTTACATTACATCTTTTTAAGTGACGTCGCGAGTGACATTCTGCTAAAAATATGTACAAAACCGTAAGAAATGCCCGCGCCGTTTCTCGACGTCGCTCCGCATGGAATCGAAGTGAGCTTGATTGACGGTCTGGGTCGTGCGGCCAGGGTGACATCAACGTGCGACCCGGCCATTTTGTCCCCTCGCTCAGCGAAGTGCACGCATTTCCATAATCTGGAGCACATTCTTGAACACATTAAGGTCATTCAATTATGGTTGTTGAGGTAAATTGAATTTAACTATTCTTGGATTTCCAGGAGATATTTCGAGATTCTAAGATTTTCAATTGGTTGTCAAATGTGTGAGAATTCCGTAGATATTTGTTTCGTCGCGATCAGATAACGGGTGTGGCCTGGAAAGTGTATCCAGTAAGAGGCAAATTCTTAGCTGGGATTGACATCTTTCAATGTACCGGAAAAACAGGGTTGTTTTAAAACGCTTGTAAGTAATTGACGAGTGAATCTTTCGAAATGAAAATGGTTCAATTGGTTGCCAGGAGTGTGAAGATTCCGAAAATATCGGTTTCGTCGCGATCCGACCAATGGTGTGGCCTAGAAAGTGTATCCAGTACGAGGTAAAGGAAGCGGCTCAAGTTCACAGCTCAATGAACAGGCTTAACCTATAGGTTTACAGCTAGCAACGTACAAGATATCATGAACATTGACTCTGGACAAATGAAGACTCTGGATGTGCATGACGTCATGTTCTCGACTCTGCCATGGAATTCTCTGATTGATCCAGAGCTAATGTTGCTGGCATCGTGTTATTGACATTGCTGGCTGTAAACCCAGACCTGCGTTGCAATGCGGCCAGCTGATGCCAGGGTCGCTGGCGTCCAAGTTGGGGTCAAACTTGCTGGCGTATTTCCGTGAACGTACCTACGGGAAAATAAGGACACTATGTACCTGGAAAGCATCTGGCAGTCGAATAAGAATTAAGACGGTATTGGGAAACGCTTCTTGTGTAGGTACTTAGTACTCACAGCCGTGCTTTTGTTATGGTTATACATAAGTGAAGAATCGCTTGTTATGACAGATAATTGGAGCGAGAAATATGTATAGGAATTTTTTAATGGTTTGCATGATTGTGACTCTTGTCGGTTTATGTTGATTGCTGGTATACACGAGGAAAAACCAGGTTCTTGAAGGTGGATTCTATCCATACTTCCAAATTTGTTCGCGAGTGTGTCTGTAATTCTCGTGGTTGTCTGACAAAGTTTTCGGCAAAATTATCGACAGCCACAAACTCAAATAGTCCGTCTGGCTAACAAACTGCTTACGCTATGCACCCGGTGGTTCTAGAGCATAATGTAGTGCGAACTTACCTGCACACACTTCAGAATTTCATATTCTCGAATCTGTGGGTAAGGTTATCGGCCCACTTTTGGTCTAAGAACTCTGCAAGTTTGGTTAGAAATGAGAGTAACTTGACTGAGCGTACACATTTTTTATGACACTGCGACGTTGAAGTTCAAATCGGCATTTTTTTCTAAACATACTCGAGAACACTCAGGACTTCCCTGAAAGGAACTCTCGGTGAAAGTCGCAAAGTTCTTTTGGTTCGAGTCAAATCTCTAGCCAAGAAAGTATATAACCTACTCTGTGTCAGACGAATTCGAGTAGGTAGAGAGTAAATCGTAAAACTGATTCTGAGCACTACAACTTTGTTCTGATGCAGAAATCGAATCTTTGGGCTAGAGAAAACGTTGAATTAGACCAACATGGCGAAGAAAAGGTCATTTATAATGCGTCTCAGGCTCGGAAGTCAGCGCCTTGGGCTTGGGTGTCATTGGGCATGCATTTAAAAATTGAAAATACCGGTTTGCTAGTTCTCAAAATGAGACGTACTCTAGGGTACGAGAATAATTTCATCTCCTAAGTTGGCCATGCTCGCCGCTCTGGTTTCGCTCGTTCTGTTTGGTTCGAATCCCGCCGGGGTGCATGCAAAACCAAGTGCGCTCACCTATCGCGCTAGCGCGACACATGTTATCGGAGAATAACAACAGTTTGGTTTTTTTTGTATGAAAGTTTAAACATGCTATATAGATCCTTGTGGGCGCATATAGAACAATATGCACATGCATTGTTTCGCCAATAAACATTATATCTTTACATGAAAGTTCGCAAGGGAGAACCAAGAATACTCACATCAGATAACTAGAATATGTTTTTGTCACGTAAGTTGGAGTATATAATATATACCTGCTTTGTGATACACGTATTCAGGTACTCCAGGGACGCATCCGTTATATTTGTGCCTGTTTGTGTTTATTTCAACTTTGTGACGATAACTTTGTTCAAAAAAGTTCAATTGTGTGTTGCGAGCCGCTTTTGAAATTGGTCGTGCGAATCTGTTTCTATTTTTTATATATTTTTTCACATTTCAGCACTGGATTCAAACTTGTCAGTAATAGCACACAGCGCGCCCAAAATAGTACATGTCATCGTAAGCACCACTATCGCTATCCACGGAATGTGCGTTACAAATTCAAATGAAGAGAAATGCCTCTACTACTACCAAACAATTCCCTCGTCACCCATACCCAAAACCGCCCTCTAAAAAAAAAAAACTAACGAAATTCCACAAAGCCGTTGACCCATCGTGACCAATAAACTAATAATCAGAAACATTACAACCCTCTCGATTGGGGTGAGTGCGTGGGTGCTGGTTTGACCCTGTGTCCCCTCCACAGCACGCATAAATCTCTTGTGCGTGGCACGGGCAGATCGATATACGCACCCCCTGCCCGGCGTTTTCACCCTTTTCTCTCGACGCGGCTCGCTCCTAGGAGTCTGTTTGTTTTCATGCTACCCCCCCCCCCCCCTCCCCCCCACACACAGTGCTTGGTTGGTACTACCTGTGTTTGCTCAGTAAACACGCCGTCAAGATGGTAGCACTGCGAGAGCTAGTATGTTAATAAATGGAATCCCGGGATGAAAACACACACACACAGTTATTAACTTGGGAAGGGGTGGGGGGATGGGGACTTGGCAGTAGATTGGATTTTCGAAAATGTTATAAAGTATTGTTTTACTCAACTCGGAACTGTATATGATAATATGCAGAGGTTGTTCATCACCCTTTCGTAGCGGCGAGTGGATTCGGAGAACACACCACTTGAGTGGGTTGCTATTATTAGGTTATTTGGTCAAGCACGCTTGCGATGTCGTCTCCACGCCATTGGATTCTTCTGTCGTCGCTTTTAATTAACCTTCATCACTATTAGCTACAAACAAGCAAAGCCATGTCAACCTGTAACTTCCGTCAATTTTAATTAAGCTTGTCTATAGAGCTGTGGAGTGTGGAAACTGTGAAGAAAACTATATGCTAAGCCAGACGTGGAAGGTTGATCGAACTAAACCACGATCAGTTTTGATCAGAAGTTTAGACTTTAGAGGGATTGAAGCTTACAGCTTCCCAGACCCAGCCTCTAAAAGCATCGGGACTGACTCTTGATGTTCTGGTTGCAACGTTCTCCGGAGGGGGTTCGAGGACAGAAATGCATATACTGGGTTGCCACTTTACCCTTCCAGGTTAGGTAAGGTTAGTTACGTAAGCAAAAGCATGTGAAGCGTCTCCTTATATTACCCATATGCCATTTGACCTGCTGTTGAAACACTATATGTCGTTAAACACAGCCAACGAAGAAAACAAACAAAGCATCAATCGATGTTATATGTATAGCACTTATAGTGAGTGACGACACATCTAAAGCTAAATTGAGATGAACAGCATTGTCTTTTTCCTCCTAACAACATCATTAGTCCAGTTTTGTATCCGATTCTTTCAAATACCTCGTTATCTATTCATCCGTTAAAACCCAATTAATTACTTACAGTCCTAATTGAGCGGCTCGAAATCAACCTCGTGTAATATTAATCCCCCATTAGAGGGTGAACGCAGCCCCCCCCCCCCCGTATCCCCGCACTGCGACGGATTTTTGAAAGAAGTCTGATTATGTTGAAGCGCACGCGTGTATAGATCAGGTCGAAAGATGACCCGGTCCCCTAGCCGTTAAATGCGTCACTAATTACAGACAAAAGCCGGCGCTTGGTCAGGTGGCGTCCCGCCGTCCGAGCTCGGCGTCGCGACGCTCAGAACGGTTAAAGAGGGGGCAAGGGGAAGGCGAGGCTCACCTCCAGCCCTTTCCCTGCTCGTTTGACTCTCAAAGTCATTAGCGTAAGTCCCACTTTGCGTTGATAAATACGATCTATAGAAAACAACTGTCTGCGAGCGCGGAAAAGCAACGTGTATTATTCGGCAGCGATATAAATATACGCGCGGCTTGCGCGACTCGGGTACGGTGGAAAAAATTCCCGAGGCTTTCAATAGGGAAAGAAAATGGAGGTCGCATGGAATTGAAGAATGAAAAGTAGCGTAGTCGTCGTCGCCGTCGTCGTCGTCGTCGTCGTCGTCGTCGTCGTGTGCCCTCTCGTAAAAGGGACTCTATCAAGCGCAAGGGTTGACGTTGTTGAAGAGAAGGGTTGTTTGGGGCATGTCGGTTTGAGGGAGCTTGCCTAAGGGTTGGCGGGGCGGGGGGGGGGGGGGGGGGGGGCTCTCGACGTCACAAAAGACATGTTTCTCGAATGAGTCGGGCACATTAACTGCGCGTGTTGTGCCCGTCGAGAGACAGCATGGGCACGGGGTTTTCTTTAAAGACTTGCCTGTAGTGTGACGGAGGGTGCTGCGCTATCCTGCGATTAATAACCTGGAGCTGACTGGATGGAAGCGTGGCCTGCAGACGAGTTGACGTTCACTATGTTTTCAGCAATTTATATGTAAAGGGGATTATAATGTAAGCTTCATTAAATCAGCCTCATTTTTGGTAATCTTAAAATTCGTTTAAAAGTTGTAGTGGGAATGGGAAAATCGAGCCGTAACTTAGACATCACAGAGGAATCCAAGATAAGAACATATTACTGAAATGATTTGAAATAAAAGCTTAATCAGTGCTTTACTAAATTAGAACTAAGCAGAGCTTTGTGCTCTGTTAGCATTCACCTGCTGTATAGGTATGCTAACCGGAGTTTTGGCAATGCTTTTATACTTTAGACGTAATTTCCTAATGCTGATTCGCTCTGGCTGCACACGCCATTCGATTCGATTGGAGGGGGATTGGTATCTTACCCCCACCCCCGCTCCCCTATCTCATCATGCCCATGCTGACGGGGCTGAGATATTCAATTCTGTGTCAAAATGTCTGTCAAACGCAATTTGGTTAAATTGTCCGCCCAACTTTCCGTCGTCGCACGATTGGCAGCCCGAAGACGACGCCGACGCCGACGACGACGACGTTTGAGCGACGCCCGAGGGGGAAAAGGGGATTTGGGGGCGGGAGGGGGGGGAACCGCCGCCTGTAAATATGTTTAAAGTTTACACATTTCGTCGCGCGGTTTCGTCTCGTTCTCATCACGCTGCCGGCGTCGCGTTGCATCCAGTGGCGCTGCGACGCAACCGGCGGCGTCGTTGACAACTATTGTGTGTCTGCAAGGCTTCGAACCCGGCACTGTTGGAGTCGTCTCAGAGAAAGATGGACAATTGTCTTAGGAATTAAATAGGACTTGTTTTTAACTGAAAGGCCCCGAGGCGGCCATGACAATTTCAAGTGGTGAAGTCCCAAAATCTGATGTGGGCAAATAATTCCCTTAGAAAAGCATTGCAATTATTTGGGCAAATCAGTGATTGACTCTGGAACTGTAGTCGTCCATTGTTGTCGACAGGTTCGGTATGGAATCTAAAGGTCATCGATACCAGGCATACGTGCACGCATCCTACGCAGGTGAAACATGTCGATTTTACCGAATCCATTCCAGCTTCTAAGACACTGCAGCGATCACTGCCTGGTGGACGCCGCCACTGCAGCGATCACGGCCTGGTGGACGCCGCCACTGCAGCGATCACTGCCTGGTGGACGCCGCCACTGCATCGATCACGGCCTGGTGGACGCCGCCACTGCAGCGATCACGGCCTGGTGGACGCCGCCACTGCAGCGATCACGGCCTGGTGGACGCCGCCACTGCAGCGATCACGGCCTGGTGGACGCCGCCACTGTAGCGATCACGGCCTGGTGGACGCCGCCACTGCAGCTATCACGGCCTGGTGGACGCCGCCACTGTAGCTAGACAATCTCGAGTGCGCTGAGCGCAGACCCATTGTCTCCCGTCCGACGATCGCGACAGAGGAAGACGTCGCGACGCCAGATAGGAGTCGGAAAAGCGTCGGAAAAGCGTCGATGGATGGCGAAAAGAACGACCGGCGCGCGGCGAGGCTGACTGTGGTGGTGGGGGGGGGGGGGGATTCGAAAAAGTTTTCAATGCGATTTATCGCGTAAAAGTGACGTAGTTTTCGTGTAAATGATTTATTACTTTGTGCAAAGCGTGCTTAGGGAATGCGAAATGAGCTACACATCGGGATCGGTGAACAAATTTGTTTTAAAAATCTATTTTTTGCGTGACGTTTTTTTTTCTCCCGAAGAGAGTCGTCGGTTCGGCTTCGTGGGAGTCGAACGACGAGGTGGGGGTGGTGGGGGGGGGGGGAGGCGTTTGTCATGAAAGGGAGATGAATCTCGTTGCGCGAGCTCGAAGCATCTCTGTGCATATTTTATTTATTCATGTGCCATTTTAGCCGAGTTCGACATGAGTCCAATGAAAGAGCCATCACATTTTTGTCCGCATTTCAAAGTACCCGCAGCATAAGCACTGCGCATGTTTTTTGTGTGCTTTTTATTTTAGAAATCACCGCATTTTACAAGAGTTTTGTGCTACCTCACATCAATGAGATATTTTAAATGAAATCCACTGAGATCGATCTTACCAAATCAGTACCCCGTATTTCATTTTTCAAGTGTATAGTCCTGGAACTCCTAACGGATGAAATCGAGGTAAAACGAAGCTTTTAGCAGCGGTAAAATAGTGGCATCACTATGTTATAGTTAAGTCCCAAAACCGAATGGACCGAAGGGACAGCCATTAATGAAGGAACACAGTCTCCTGACAATCATTACAACCGCACCGCAGGGCACAAAAAGCAAGACGGACATTTTGGTCAGCGGCCAATTAATTTGTCACGAGCTGAGATCGCCCCCATCCGACGAAAAAGCGTAAAGCGTCGAGCTAAAAACCTCGATGCGATTTCGCCGGCGGACACCCCACGGACGAATCCGTCAGCGCCCCTCGCGTCCCTGTCGCCAACTGCGTGCGACCGTGGGGCGACATTAAGACGTCAACCCTTCGCCAGCCGCCATCTTTGTCGACAGAGTTATTGTCCCCGGAATCGTTTGTCTCCATAGCTAATAAATCTATGAACTCGTTTTTAAGATGATGATGTCCTTAATCATGCCAGATAGCGCGGAAGTTTTTATGCTGAGGGGGAAAGTGCTGCTATAAGATTTTTGAGCCTGGGGTGATGCTGACCACATCTTTACTTTTGAGTAAATACCAGACCAAATATTTGGAGCCTTTCTCGGTTTTTTTCTGACTAACAGATGGCTGCAAGTAAAATGGAAGACTACAGTTCCATAGTCAATAACTGATAATATGCCTACATAAATGCAATGCTTTTCTTATGGCAATTATTTGCCCACATATGTTTAGTGATTTACTCTGTAACTGTAGTTATCCATTAGACTTTGATAAAAGTATACTTGAATACTATGGTATAATGGAAGGAAGGGAGGCGAAGCTGGAAAAATGTGCACCCGAACCGGGATACGAACCCGGGACCTCCTGCTTGCCGGGCAGGTGCTCTACCAACTGAGCTATTCGGTCACACATTCTCCCCGCTTCGCCGGGTGGGACAAGGGGGATCTCCGGGGAGAATGGGAATAAATATAATAATATGTATAAGGATATAAAAGGAAGCTAAGCATCCGTTATCTGTAAAACTGCTATATTATAATGTTTTAGGGGAAAAGCTCATTTTTGTAGCACTATCATGCAACTAGTTTGCCTGTTAAAGACGGGGGGGGTCGTCAAATCGCATTCCTTGCGCCGCGTACAAAGCGATTCATCGCCCTTTAACGTCAATACTTCGCGAGCGCGGCTTGTTTGAAAGATGATTGAATATGCTTTCAATAATGGATGCTAAGCTATACAGTTTTCGACAGTATTTAATCACTGGTAATGGCTCCGCGCGATCGTTCGTGTGCGCTCGGCTACGTCGCCGAAGAAAGCCGAAGCGTCGCGCGACGAACGACGCTAAAACCATCGGCATCTCGGCCGCCGGGGAAAATGAATCAAGATTTATGACATCGCGTCAAAAGCTTTCTACCGCCGCCGCCGCCGCCGCCGCCGCCGCCGGTATGATGACAAATTGGAAAATAATGCATTCGCAATAATACGACGAATAAATAGAATGGCTTTTGTGCGCGCTCTAGATATTCGATTGCTCGGGGGAGCGCGTCGGGGGAGGGGGGCGCCACGGAGGTACCGGCGCTTAATGACTCCAGACAGCAGACAATGGAGGGTGCGCGCTCCTCGGATTTCAAATGTCATCGGACGCCAACAAAAGACAAGAGCTTTTTTTTTCAAATTTATTCAATCACTGAGAATATTTACGCTTCTTTACTTTCAGTTTATTGCACAATCGAGATTTTTGTCACTGATTTATAGACCGTGGCGCAAAGACTGTCGTTAAAAATCAATTCATTCTCAAATCTAGTCATTCTATATGTGAGCATTACCAAAGCAATGGGTCTCTTTTTTGGGTTTCTTGGTGCAAATGCCTTTTTAAAATCATCTCTTTGCATAGTCACACCTTATGTCAACATGCACGTATAGTACGTCTCAGGTTCTGTTGTCAGCGCCTTGGGGCATTGGGCATGCACTATAACATTGTAGAAGACCGGTTAGCTGCCATGGAAAATAACCTGAGACGTACTATAGCCCAACATTAATGGAGCGATAATCCTCAAAGCCATATTCCACTAGGGTTGCAACCCGCGGGTTTGTTTTGATGGCAGTGCGCATGCGTGCGACAGATTGCGCGAACAGCTCGGCATATAGCTGATATTACCTATCGCGAAAGATTGGAACCGGCAGGTTTTCGAGAACCGACCAATAAGAACTATAGGCGAGCCATGCTGATACATTTATCCCACTGTCAGCTGTTTTCTTTTCATCTGCAAAAATCGACATGGAAATACTAAGTGATTTATTGGATTCACAGAAATATACGAAGGAGAAATATATGAAGGAGTATTAAGAAGTAAATTAGCTGAAATCTTTTCTCGCCAGAACTTTGTCACGTTTCAAAGCACTGCGCGTGCGCTAGGAAAGTCAGAGGTTTCTGTGTGGTTCTGTGTGGTTTCTGTGTAGTGGCTGTGTGGTGAGGCTTACCAGCTAGAAATCATCGAATACCGCATGCACGGATTTGATTCAGTCCCTTGGTACACCGATCACAAAATTACCTCTAGTTTCCAGGTAGCTATAGATACCTATAACTGCTATAACTGACCATTCACTGTCGTAACGGTGGCAATTGATATTCAGTGAACAGTTAGCGGCTGGTATTGTGCGCATTGGCTTTACGCGAAACATTGGCAATGATATAGCACGCGAAACAATGAAATGCAAATTAAGACGGGGGGGAAATAATGGACCGTTGGTTGGGGGCGTGCGTTGTTGTCGGTGTCGGGGGCAGAATGATCTTACGCGATCAGCCGTACGCATTGCAGCGGTCGAACATGAGGATCGGACATATCAATCAGTTTAGCAAATAGGTATGTGCATAAGTGTGTAGTTACATGTCTTAACCAGCCGTTAGCATTTGTTCTACGTCATCACTTTTTTTTTTTTAAATAAAGAAAACATAATATGTGTCTATGGCCCCGTTTAACTTTACTTCTCTTAATTGTTTCCTTTATCTCGATATCAAGATAATTGAAATTACCGATACCCTACCTATCCGGTGGCTATTTACCTCGTCCCAGTCGGGTCGGAGGTAGTGCTAAATAACAAACGCAATTATGCAATTTAAATTAATTCCCATTGGGAAAACCACAAATTTTGCTAGTACGGAATAAGTTATGACATGAACGTGTTTTATTTACAGAGAAAACGCAGGAAACTTTTTGAATCTTCTTCTAGCTTAAAAATTACCTCTTTTAAGCCATTGGACTCAAATGCAAAACTCCACGGCGCACCGATCTATCAACTTGGTCGATTCTCATTTCACGGAGCGAGGCAGTTGCTGATAAGAAAACCGGTTTGTCAAAACGAGTTTTGTATCTCCTACAAGCAAGCATGTCATCCTGAATAGTCACGTGGTCGGCACTAGGTCATACATATTATAAGTATGCCGTTTTCAGACATTACCGAAATACGACTGGGCGCTTTCAACGTGATACGTTCCCTTGCCGAATATGACCCCTTAACCTTCAAAAAGCAGGTAAACGCACTCGTTCTGTGTACCGGCGCTCAAGGTAACTCGTTGCCAATTGTTCATGGGACCCCGCTGCGCGTGTTTTGAGCGCGTGTTTCATGGGGGGGGGGGGGGGGCGATGCGCATTCTCGGCAGCGACCGATCGCAATCGCCTTGGCGATTACTATTCATTAAAGGCCTAGCGCGGCATCACGCATGATTCATGGTCGGCGACATCCGCGCGTTTTTTTGCATATAAAAAACTATTTTGCGTGTGCGAGGGTGGGGCAAGGGGGGGGGGGGGGCGGCGATGAAAAATGAAAAGCGTTTGCAATCGTCATGCCCTCCTTGTCGCACGCACGCCGATGTCTCTGCTTCTCGGCGAAATGCGGCGCGCAAATTTCATTAATCATTGAAATTAAATTACTTTCTTATATATTTTCTTCAGCACGCATAATGCTTCAGGCTCAGAGACTACGGGCGTATTTTTCTTCTTCTTGAGAATGAGAGAGTGAGAGCGAGAGCGAGAAGTGGTCGCAGAAAAAAATGAAACTTTTCCCGTTTGTGTCAACAAAATCTTTAACTGAAGACTGCCTGGCCGTGAAGTTGTCGTCGTCGTCGTCGTCGTCGTCCCCGAGCCATTTTGGGCACATTTTAATGAAATTTGAGTCGGGAAAGTCAACAAACAAATTCGGCTGGGTTTTTATTTTTTATTTTTACGACGGAGAGATTTAAGGCGATTCGAATTATTAATGGAGATTGAAATGAGTGGTCGTAGGTCTGGCGGCGATATTTTGTTTACTTCTTTTTTTTATTTTCGTTTTTTTTGTGGTAATAAAATTACGCCGTTGAATATATAAAAGGTGTTTCAGCCTTTAAATTGTGCGTGCCTCTCTTGTATCAAACATTTTAATTTAATTTTCAGAACCAGACGTGTATAGGAAAAGTGAGTCGCAACTTATGCGAGGTTGAGTTCATTTTCAACACGTTCGAAATTCGTCCATACGACGGATGAATTGTTGGCAATTCATTCAACAAACACATAACGTCTCCTTATAAAGAATAAGTAATCAAGGACTTTAGTTGCGTCGACATGGTTTCAGATCTGAAAATGCAACCCTCTCAGCATTTAAAAGCCCGATAACCGAAGCATCACATGTTCGAAGCACTGGACACTGCTAGTCTTCCACTAGTAAATAAGTAATTGATCTCCCTAGGGCATAATTTTGCGGTACAAAAGTCATCCAGTTTGACCACGATCTTAACGGACAACTTAACTGTCTTGCCAAGAGCCTCACCTCTGCTCGCCTGCACTCAAAAACCTCACACCACGAGTGCATCGAGTAAGTGCAAGTGCATCGAGTAAGTGCAAGTGCATCGTGTAAGTGCAAGTGCATCTAGTAAGTGCAAGTGCATCTAGTAAGTGCAAGTGCATCGTGTAAGTGCATGTGCCTCGTGTAAGTGCAAGTGCATCGAGTAAGTGCACGTGCCTCGTGTAAGTGCAAGTGCATCGAGTAAGTGCAAGTGCATCGAGTAAGTGCAAGTGCATCGTGTAAGTGCATGTGCATCGTGTAAGTGCATGTGCATCGAGTAAGTGCAAGTGCATCGTGTAAGTGCAAGTGCATCGAGTAAGTGCACGTGCCTCGTGTAAGTGCAAGTGCATCGAGTAAGTGCAAGTGCATCGAGTAAGTGCAGTGCATCGTGTAAGTGCAAGTGCATCGAGTAAGTGCAAGTGCATCGTGTAAGTGCAAGTGCATCGAGTAAGTGCAAGTGCATCGAGTAAGTGCAGTGCATCGTGTAAGTGCAAGTGCATCGAGTAAGTGCAAGTGCATCGAGTAAGTGCAAGTGCATCGAGTAAGTGCAAGTGCATCGTTTTAAAAGCAAGTGCATCGAGTAAGTGCAAGTGCATCGTGTAAGTGCATGTGCATCGTGTAAGTGCAAGTGCATCGTGTAAATGCATGTGCATCGTGTAAGTGCAAGTGCATCGAGTAAGTGCAAGTGCATCGAGTAAGTGCATGTGCATCGTGTAAGTGCATGTGCATCGTGTAAGTGCAAGTGCATCGAGTAAGTGCAAGTGCATCGTTTTAAAAGCAAGTGCATCGAGTAAGTGCAAGTGCATCGTGTAAGTGCATGTGCATCGTGTAAGTGCATGTGCATCGTGTAAGTGCAAGTGCATCGTGTAAATGCAAGTGCATCGAGTAAGTGCAAGTGCATCGTGTAAGTGCAAGTGCATCGTGTAAGTGCAAGTGCATCGAGTAAGTGCAAGTGCATCGAGTAAGTGCATGTGCATCGTGTAAGTGCATGTGCATCGTGTAAGTGCAAGTGCATCGAGTAAGTGCAAGTGCATCGAGTAAGTGCAAGTGCATCGTTTTAAAAGCAAGTGCATCGAGTAAGTGCAAGTGCATCGTGTAAGTGCATGTGCATCGTGTAAGTGCAAGTGCATCGTGTAAATGCAAGTGCATCGAGTAAGTGCAAGTGCATCGTGTAAGTGCAAGTGCCTCGTGTAAGTGCATGTGCATCGTGTAAGTGCAAGTGCATCGAGTAAGTGCAAGTGCATCGAGTAAGTGCAAGTGCATCGTTTTAAAAGCAAGTGCATCGTTTTAAAAGCAAGTGCATCGAGTAAGTGCAAGTGCATCGTGTAAGTGCAAGTGCATCGTGTAAGTGCAAGTGCATCGAGTAAGTGCAAGTGCATCGAGTAAGTGCAAGTGCATCGTTTTAAAAGCAAGTGCATCGAGTAAGTGCAAGTGCATCGTGTAAGTGCATGTGCATCGTGTAAGTGCAAGTGCATCGTGTAAGTGCAAGTGCATCGTGTAAGTGCAAGTGCCTCGTGTAAGTGCACGTGCCTCGTGTAAGTGCAAGTGCATCGTGTAAGTGCATGTGCATCGTGTAAGTGCAAGTGCATCGAGTAAGTGCAAGTGCATCGAGTAAGTGCATGTGCATCGTGTAAGTGCAAGTGCATCGTGTAAGTGCATGTGCATCGTGTAAGTGCAAGTGCATCTAGTAAGTGCAAGTGCATCGAGTAAGTTCAAGTGCATCGAGTAAGTGCATGTGCATCGTGTAAGTGCAAGTGCATCTAGTAAGTGCAAGTGCATCGTTTTAAAAGCAAGTGCATCGAGTAAGTGCAAGTGCATTGTGTAAGTGCAAGTGCATCGAGTAAGTGCATGTGCATCGTGTAAGTGCAAGTGCATCGAGTAAGTGCAAGTGCATCGAGTAAGTGCATGTGCATCGAGTAAGTGCATGTGCATCGTGTAAGTGCATGTGCATCGAGTAAGTGCAAGTGCATCGAGTAAGTGCAAGTGCATCGTGTAAGTGCATGTGCATCGTGTAAGTGCAAGTGCATCTAGTAAGTGCAAGTGCATCGAGTAAGTGCAAGTGCATCGAGTAAGTGCATGTGCATCGTGTAAGTGCAAGTGCATCTAGTAAGTGCAAGTGCATCGTTTTAAAAGCAAGTGCATCGAGTAAGTGCAAGTGCATCGTGTAAGTGCAAGTGCATCGTGTAAGTGCAAGTGCATCGTGTAAGTGCAAGTGCATCTAGTAAGTGCAAGTGCATCGAGTAAGTGCATGTGCATCGTGTAAGTGCAAGTGCATCTAGTAAGTGCAAGTGCATCGTTTTAAAAGCAAGTGCATCGAGTAAGTGCAAGTGCATCGTGTAAGTGCACGTGCCTCGTGTAAGTGCATGTGCATCGTGTAAGTGCAAGTGCATCATGTAAGTGCATGTGCATCGTGTAAGTGCAAGTGCATCGTGTAAATGCAAGTGCATCGAGTAAGTGCAAGTGCATCGTGTAAGTGCAAGTGCATCGTGCAAGTGCAAGTGCATCGAGTAAGTGCAAGTGCATCGAGTAAGTGCATGTGCATCGTGTAAGTGCATGTGCATCGTGTAAGTGCAAGTGCATCGAGTAAGTGCAAGTGCATCGAGTAAGTGCAAGTGCATCGTTTTAAAAGCAAGTGCATCGAGTAAGTGCAAGTGCATCGTGTAAGTGCATGTGCATCGTGTAAGTGCAAGTGCATCGTGTGAATGCAAGTGCATCGAGTAAGTGCAAGTGCATCGTGTAAGTGCAAGTGCCTCGTGTAAGTGCATGTGCATCGTGTAAGTGCAAGTGCATCGAGTAAGTGCAAGTGCATCGAGTAAGTGCAAGTGCATCGTTTTAAAAGCAAGTGCATCGTTTTAAAAGCAAGTGCATCGAGTAAGTGCAAGTGCATCGTGTAAGTGCAAGTGCATCGTGTAAGTGCAAGTGCATCGAGTAAGTGCAAGTGCATCGAGTAAGTGCAAGTGCATCGTTTTAAAAGCAAGTGCATCGAGTAAGTGCAAGTGCATCGTGTAAGTGCATGTGCATCGTGTAAGTGCAAGTGCATCGTGTAAGTGCAAGTGCATCGTGTAAGTGCAAGTGCCTCGTGTAAGTGCAAGTGCATCTAGTAAGTGCAAGTGCATCGAGTAAGTGCAAGAGCATCGAGTAAGTGCATGTGCATCGTGTAAGTGCAAGTGCATCTAGTAAGTGCAAGTGCATCGTTTTAAAAGCAAGTGCATCGAGTAAGTGCAAGTGCATCGTGTAAGTGCAAGTGCATCGAGTAAGTGCATGTGCATCGTGTAAGTGCAAGTGCATCGAGTAAGTGCATGTGCATCGTGTAAGTGCATGTGCATCGAGTAAGTGCAAGTGCATCGAGTAAGTGCAAGTGCATCGTGTAAGTGCATGTGCATCGTGTAAGTGCAAGTGCATCTATTAAGTGCAAGTGCATCGAGTAAGTGCAAGTGCATCGAGTAAGTGCATGTGCATCGTGTAAGTGCAAGTGCATCTAGTAAGTGCAAGTGCATCGTTTTAAAAGCAAGTGCATCGAGTAAGTGCAAGTGCATCGTGTAAGTGCACGTGCCTCGTGTAAGTGCATGTGCATCGTGTAAGTGCAAGTGCATCGTGTAAGTGCATGTGCATCGTGTAAGTGCATGTGCATCGTGTAAGTGCATGTGCATCGTGTAAGTGCAAGTGCATCGAGTAAGTGCAAGTGCATCGAGTGAGTGCAAGTGCATCGTTTTAAAAGCAAGTGCATCGTTTTAAAAGCAAGTGCATCGAGTAAGTGCAAGTGCATCGAGTAAGTGCAAGTGCATCGAGTAAGTGCAAGTGCATCGTGTAAGTGCAAGTGCATCGTGTAAGTGCAAGTGCATCGTGTAAGTGCAGTGCATCGTGTAAGTGCAAGTGCATCGTGTAAATGCAAGTGCATCGAGTAAGTGCAAGTGCATCGTGTAAGTGCAAGTGCATCGTGTAAGTGCAAGTGCATCGAGTAAGTGCAAGTGCATCGAGTAAGTGCATGTGCATCGTGTAAGTGCATGTGCATCGTGTAAGTGCAAGTGCATCGAGTAAGTGCAAGTGCATCGAGTAAGTGCAAGTGCATCGTTTTAAAAGCAAGTGCATCGAGTAAGTGCAAGTGCATCGTGTAAGTGCATGTGCATCGTGTAAGTGCAAGTGCATCGTGTAAATGCAAGTGCATCGAGTAAGTGCAAGTGCATCGTGTAAGTGCAAGTGCCTCGTGTAAGTGCATGTGCATCGTGTAAGTGCAAGTGCATCGAGTAAGTGCAAGTGCATCGATTAAGTGAAAGTGCATCGTTTTAAAAGCAAGTGCATCGAGTAAGTGCAAGTGCATCGTTTTAAAAGCAAGTGCATCGAGTAAGTGCAAGTGCATCGTGTAAGTGCAAGTGCATCGTGTAAGTGCAAGTGCATTGAGTAAGTGCAAGTGCATCGAGTAAGTGCAAGTGCATCGTTTTAAAAGCAAGTGCATCGAGTAAGTGCAAGTGCATCGTGTAAGTGCAAGTGCATCGAGTAAGTGCAAGTGCATCGAGTAAGTGCAAGTGCATCGTTTTAAAAGCAAGTGCATCGAGTAAGTGCAAGTGCATCGTGTAAGTGCAAGTGCATCGAGTAAGTGCAAGTGCATCGAGTAAGTGCAAGTGCATCGAGTAAGTGCAAGTGCATCGTGTAAATGCAAGTGCATCGAGTAAGTGCAAGTGCATCGTGTAAGTGCAAGTGCATCGTGTAAGTGCAAGTGCATCGTGTAAGTGCAAGTGCCTCGTGTAAGTGCACGTGCCTCGTGTAAGTGCAAGTGCATCGTGTAAGTGCATGTGCATCGTGTAAGTGCAAGTGCATCGAGTAAGTGCAAGTGCATCGAGTAAGTGCATGTGCATCGTGTAAGTGCAAGTGCATCGTGTAAGTGCATGTGCATCGTGTAAGTGCAAGTGCATCTAGTAAGTGCAAGTGCATCGAGTAAGTGCAAGTGCATCGAGTAAGTGCATGTGCATCGTGTAAGTGCAAGTGCATCTAGTAAGTGCAAGTGCATCGTTTTAAAAGCAAGTGCATCGAGTAAGTGCAAGTGCATCGTGTAAGTGCAAGTGCATCGAGTAAGTGCATGTGCATCGTGTAAGTGCAAGTGCATCGAGTAAGTGCATGTGCATCGTGTAAGTGCATGTGCATCGAGTAAGTGCAAGTGCATCGAGTAAGTGCAAGTGCATCGTGTAAGTGCATGTGCATCGTGTAAGTGCAAGTGCATCTAGTAAGTGCAAGTGCATCTAGTAAGTGCAAGTGCATCGAGTAAGTGCAAGTGCATCGAGTAAGTGCATGTGCATCGTGTAAGTGCAAGTGCATCTAGTAAGTGCAAGTGCATCGTTTTAAAAGCAAGTGCATCGAGTAAGTGCAAGTGCATCGTGTAAGTGCAAGTGCATCGTGTAAGTGCAAGTGCATCGTGTAAGTGCAAGTGCATCTAGTAAGTGCAAGTGCATCGAGTAAGTGCATGTGCATCGTGTAAGTGCAAGTGCATCTAGTAAGTGCAAGTGCATCGTTTTAAAAGCAAGTGCATCGAGTAAGTGCAAGTGCATCGTGTAAGTGCACGTGCCTCGTGTAAGTGCATGTGCATCGTGTAAGTGCAAGTGCATCGTGTAAGTGCATGTGCATCGTGTAAGTGCAAGTGCATCGTGTAATTGCAAGTGCATGGCCAGCATGCACACGTCTCGATGCACCTGAATCGCGCGCTGCGGCAAAAAGCGGTGAGATTACGAACCAATCGCAGAGTCGATTGTTCGGCGCGCGAACATTGGCAACCAGGGTGGAATAATGCACTGGTTGTACACAGAGCACGTAGTTCTAGTGTCGAGGTACTTGGGCTCTCTCCAATTATTCGATAACGCCGGTCGTTGAGTTTTGCTCGATGACGCCGTCCTCGCCGCGGGAAGGGTGTGAAAATAAAGACTTGTCGATTCGTTGCAAGCTCGACAACTCGGGGGATGGGGACGATAATAATAATAATAATAATAATAATAATAATAAGTTTATTGTCTAGATCAACATTATGTTATAAAGACAGTCAAATTGTATAAGCAATTCGGTATAATACAGTCAAATCAATAAAATCTATAAAACAACTTAAATCACATGTAAAAATCAGAGGTGGTCACAGAATTCAGTCACTGAATAAAAGCATTTTTCTATTAAAAGTTGTTTCATGCTGTCTGTAAAGCTCATCGTTCCTTTATTGTTTCTTATTTTAGCCGGTAATGCGTTGAAAAGCTTTGCACCTGCAAAGACTGGATCCTGTTTTGTCAAGTTTGAAATCACCCACGATCATTATTTGTGGGAATTATTGTGGGAAATGAGGGCCACATTCAACCCTCAAACAGTTGAGGATGGGTATTTGATCGCGGCCTGCTCATAAAACGGAGAATTTCCGGCAGAAACTGGTTCGGCGTTGTACTGTCAAAGGGATGCGATACGTATATGGTTCAAATCACTTTGTGGTATACCTCGCTTGAAACTGACTGACCAGTATCTCTAGTTTTGAAAGTCAAGATACCGTCGATACGGTGGTCACTAGATGGCGTACCGGATTCATTGTCGAATATTACTTTTCATCGGTGATTTTATGACAACCGATGTTGACGAAAAGTTCACAAAAAAGTTTTCCGTCAATTCCCATAATTTTTTATTGTTTCTTTTGTTGTTAAGTTGAGCTTTTGATGAAAATACAGTATACACACTCCAAACTTTATACGATTTTATTGTATTTCTTTCACATTCAATTGTGGGATAAGTGGTTTCGTTATTGTATAAAGTCCATCAAGTAACAATATAACGTAGCATATACTTGAGTCTCAACATATCATTTTTCTCTACGTCTTTTTTCCCCAACACATTTCAACTGTAAATTGTACACGTATAGCAGAAAAGAATACGTATATATGTAAAAAACTTGTCCAGATAAAATGTACCAATGACATTTCCTTCGCCGAGCACCAAGGCGCAGGTGCAATGTGACAGCATTTTCCTGAATCCCAATAAGACTTTCCAACAATGCCATACACATCTTATGTTCTTCAACGACAATCCAGACAGCTGCAGAACTGCATAAGAAGAAACACCGTGATCCTTTTGAAACTCGGCCGTGGCTTCATTTTCAACGTCACCTGTTTCGCATGGAACATGATAAATTATTTAGATTTACACTATCGTTTCCGAGATGATTGCGAAAGGTGTCTGGCCATGCATTGCCCATCACAAAGACACGGATGACTCTGGTCAATAATGCATCCTTACCTGTCGAGCGTGACGCTCTCGACAGGCTCCAGGACACGTATCAGGAAGAAGCGTCGCACATCCTGGATGGAAAATGCATTACCGATGCATCACCTTGGACACGTCTCTTTGCATAGCATGGTGGCGTCGCGACGCCTTGATGCAAGCGTTGCACTGTGAAGGTCGCCGTCGTGGCGTCGTTATGCGAGCGTCGCTCAGGGCGTCGCGAGCGTCGTGGCAATAAAAGAATTCCGAGCACGAGTTGTAATTAAAATATATCTAGGTTACAGTTTGATATTAAATAGCGACACTAAAAGCTCGACTCGACGGGGTTATTATTTACGTCTTGGAATTTGCAAAAGAATTAAAATCTACACACGAGATTAAAGCATTTATCTCAGTTGGTTTAGAATTCTTGCGTGATACTTCGGTCAATGAGCGCAGGAACTATGGAAAATTGAGTTAAAATAGTGGTAGGAGGTCATACCAGTGTAGTTTTTTTGATTAAACACCGATTTAAAAACAGGAACTCTCTGTTGAAGTAAGTTTTGTTTTGCTCTGTGAAGGGTCGGTGTAGTGACGGCCAAACACGAAGCCGTCGACACCTCCAGCAAACGCCGCGCGATCGCGGCCCCTCGCGTTTATCGCATCCTTGTTGTGGCGTTTGCCCGCATCGGAGTTGCCGCTGCCATCGGCACTGTTTGCTCGGTGGCTGGCGAGGCGTTGGCGGGGCGTTGGGGGGAGGCGTTGGCGGCCGGCGGCGACCGCGTGGTGGGCGCTGTGCAAATCTGGGCCCGCGGCTGTTGTGAGCTGCGCCAACGCGTTGATGTGCGCTCGCAAGGAGGCGGTTGGGTCGGCGTGGTCTTCATATAGCGTGCGTTGCTATTGACGGGATTGCGTTGCGGGAGGCGAAGGAATTCAAACGACACTTTGTGGCAAGATATTTGTTTATTTTTTAACGGAAACTCTTTTGTGCAAGGTTGACTTTATCTTGGTTGTACAAAGATCCTTCCCAACTTCTTTAGAATATAGCAATTACAAACAGAAAGCATATAAATGTGTACTGATGAATTAATTTGAAGCTTCCTAAGCTTTGTGCTGTCCAAAAATTAGTTTTAGAAAATACATCTTATCGATTTTGTACAATTATTTGCATTGGATATCGGGTGATGATTTAAGCCTGCTTGAAACAGAGTTTAATTACAACATTGTACGATTGTAATTTTAACAGCATTCATTGTTGTGAACATTCACTAGGGACATTGAGATTTTGAGAACAAGTTTTTGTTCCTGTTCTCCGCTCTATTTCAGAAGCCTGCAGTGTAAATCGAATAAGAGTTTCTGCAGTTTAGCTAGCTAGACACCTATGGGTCTTCGAATGTGTCTTCCAGCTGCGACCCACTGCACCAAGTTCTACCTATCGGCAGGCGGCGTTGTTTTTGCCGCCAGGTTTTTCGCCACAATTTTCGCTACTCGAGAACCGACGCGATTCGTCGAACGAAATTATCGCAAATTCAATTTGGAATCCACACTGCGCAAAAACGTCGCGAGCGCGGCGGGCAGGAAATGAATGAAATTTAATTTTCTTTTAATTTCTCTATTTTTCCGTTCGCGACGCCAGCCCGTTATAGAATGTCGTCGAAGACCGTAGCAAGCTTTCTGCAACACAAAAATTTAACCCACAGATTACGTCAGCTCTGCTGCTACATACTCTTATAAAAGAGAACGCTGCATGGAGATTAAATGTTTTCAAGCACTGGCGCTAGAGGCTTCAAATGTAACCTCGATATAGCTCTCAACAAGGTCCTTCAGCGTCACATTTATAGAAACAACCTGAACCATTAGGAAAGTTTTCTACATAATATATTTGGAGAGGTGTTTTGCCAACACATTTTCTAGACTCTTGTCTTTTGTCCTAACAGCATCTAAAGTTTTCAACAAAAAATATACATAATTCAAAATGGGTGTTCAGAGACATTGACACCAAGGTAGCTGCGCTAATAAGTGGAAATAAGTGGAAATAGTAGTGGAAATTTAAGCGGAGCTTCCTCGATGTCAACGTTCAGAGCTGAGCCAAGTGTAGCTGGTTAAATAACGATTCGTAAACATGCACTAGAGTCTGGTTTTTAGCTAGCAATGTCAGAACACGATGTAATGAACATGGCATTTGGATCACTCAGATACTCTGGTTGTTCCATGACGTCATGTTCGCGACTCTGTCATGGAGTCTCTGATTGGTGCCAATGTTGATGGCATCGTGTCACTGACATTGCTAGCTGTAAACCAAGTTTAATGCATTCTATAATCAGTTTAAAATAGTTTTTCGAAGGCGCGATCGCTATTTCTACGTAAATACACGTAGCTGGAGATAATTTATATTTAATTACGGTTATGAACATTGAGACGAGGGTCTCTTTTAATTGACACTCGACTATCTAATGTTCAAACAATGCGATTGTCATAAGCCATGCGTCCCATTGAAACAAAACAATATTCCATTCAGCCACTCAGAGCACAAGATATACAGGTTAAAGCATCATCATGTTGTCGCCGTCGTCGTCGTCGTCGTCATAGAGGGTGGATATACGGTAACAGCTTTTGGAGCGCGCGTCATGGAACGGGCAAATAGGGGCACATTGTTATTGCATACGCGGCGACAGCACAAAGCAAATAGCGTGGTAATTCGCTTGCCGAAAGTTGGCCCATACTTAACGGAATAATGAAAATGAAATGCCTATCCACACTGCAGCCAACAACGGTGTTATATACACACACACACACACAACGGAAAATAAAGCTACTCTTCTCTGCACATACGTGTGCACGGTCGCCGGCATACAAATAACGGCTCATTTCAATTAACATTCATTCGCGAGTGTTAATAACCTAGGCTCTTTAGAAGCTAGTTGTTTAATAACTAGACAAGATGCATTCATTTTCCGCGCGCCAGCATGCACGCGAGCGCATTCTGGCGGACGGTTTTGGCGGGTGATTAACGGCGCACTAGCGCTGCCGGCGGCCGGTCTGCTAATTGCCGTGGATAAGACGGACGGCGACGGGGGCGGCGCGTTAAGAGTTTGATGGGACCGTGTGCGTTGGCGGAATGGATCGCGTCGGCTGTTCGCTTCGACTGTCTTTAGGTGACCTTGATTTACAACCTTGAGGATCTTTCGTTACGGGTAGCCATCTTTCGATTTAAACGAACATTTCTCATTTTGGCCCTTCTAAATGCAAAATACGTATGTCAATGTTATTCTTATCTCAGGTTTTTTCTTTATTCCAGGTAAGCCTGGAAACTCCCTGATGAACAAGAAGCCTTCAAATGTATGCTGGTAACGTGAGTAAGATGCTCTGGAAGCGACCATATGGCTTCAATGCCAACTTAAGTTCAAGACGTTTTTTGATGTGGCCTGCCTTTGACTTTTTGGCAGAATCATTGGATGCAGTATTGACTAACAAAATATTGACAACATTAATTAATCCATGCTTGGGTACATTCTTTCTGGTCCTGGGGCTTTTCTCATATATACGCACTCCCCCACAAGATCTGGTTGCTGCAAAACTTATTTGCCCGGCCATGGCAGTTCCCTCGCCGGCCGCCAGGATTGCGCCTTGTCGAGCCAGCGCCTCTCTGAGCCGAGCATCCGAATTCGAAACGAGCCTCTTGGATGTTGAATCAAGTTATCCAACTTCGATTCTGTTTATTTAACATCATTCAAAAAAGGACGGCCGCCGCCGCTGCTGCTGCTGCCGCCCGCGGCAGTAGTTGGCAAACTTTTCTGCGCGCAAAGCTGAAGCGTCAAGAATTTGTTAGGATGGAAGGGGGGGGGGAGGGGGGGGGCTTTCGTTCAAGAGAAGGCAAAGTGATGTCTGCTTTTTTAGCCCGAGCGTGTTATTTAAATGCTTCCATGTTGACGTTGAGGAATCCTATTATGCCTGAATTCATTGTCATACAGCTCTCTAGCAACTTATTCGGGTGATGCGCTGTGCCGCTGTTTATTTGAGTAGTATCGCACTGGCAGTGGTAAAGTGAGTGGGTTCGTCGCTCGTTTCTGGTTAACTCGGCCACAGTTTGACTGAGATGGCCGCAAGATGGCCGAAATATGCACCTGCTTTATGCGACGCCTGGTGAATGGGTGGCGAAACAGAGTAAGCGGTGCTGATTGGCCATAATCGTGCAGATTCTAGTTACATGTTCAAATTTTTGTGGCGTGACTAAAGCTCAACTCATAATATCATTTTTATAGTGTTTCTTTAAACGGTTTCACTGAGTTTTTCAGCCCTAGTGGAGGTTTTTTAAGTTGTCGGATCAAGAATTCTACACATTCTTTTTATCTGATTACCGTTTTCAACGACCAACAACAGTACGGTTAATTAAAAAATACGCTCATGTTTCTAAATCAGAGAATATTAATAAATAATTTTTTTAGCGTTCAGACAGATTAAATTCAACTGAAATGCATAATTCTATGTGTTGTTAATCCCATGCGTTGCAACTTTGCACGACGATTTTATCAATAGATATAGCCATTGAAATGCGACGGCCAAAAGCCAGTTAACTCCGCGTGTATATCAGACCGAACGCTGGCATCACCCAAGTTTACAGCCCTGTTAATTAAGAGCTCACAATTAATCTAATTCCACGCGCAACAAAACACATAAGCTGTTTAGCGGGGAACAAATGCATACGCGGCACCCCGACGCGGCCACCACGAGCGCTCGCCCGATAACGCTCTAATTTATTTACAAAATAAGTCGCGCGCTGGCCGTGAGATAAGAGTTTTGTTTTAATTGCAAGGGTCCCTTGAACCCGTCGCTAGACCCCACGGCCCGGCGGGTGCACATGGGCGATCGGCATCTCACGCTAATTCCGTGCGCGGATGTTTATTGCAAATTCAAATTTGAGCGCGTAGCTTGTTTTGTTTCGCCGCGGGACGTCTGCTGCGTTTCGTGCATTTTCCGTGCATTTTCTAGCCAGCTCATTATAGATCGTAAACATGTTTGGTGGAAAGCCCAAGGGCTGTTATTGTTATATGCACGAATTGTTTTAGTCTGAATCGGAAGACCTAAAACAACATGAATGCACTCTGGATGTTGGCGTTGGAGGCAATGTAATTAATCAGTGGTGTCCAATGAAATCCCACTCGCTGCCACCAAAGTAGTGAACACTGAAAACCCACTCGCTGGCACCAAAGTAGTGAAAAACGAAATTTCAAAAATTCCAGAAAAATCTTTTTTATTGCTTCACTACCAGCTTATCACACAACTTAACTATGCAAAAGAGTTTGCAGATTTTGTTTAAATACTTACACTTGAAATGTAATTCAAATAATCTAAAAATCACATACTTTTTTCACAATTTAGCAGTGCATCTAAACTACGAAGGCCTAAATAGAGTCCCTTAATTAATTTACGTCAAGCGAAAAACTAGAACTACCCTCCCCGTCTACCTATTTCAAAACAGCCGTCAGCTTGCCAATGCGGCTACTATAGCGGCGAATGAACGAAACTACATCAGCAAATTGTGCAGTGCATTGTTCGCCGCCCGTATCGCGTTCCCGTTTTCTTCCCGTGCATCCATCACGATCCCGAATGCATAACGGCATTCGAGCTCGCTGCAATAAAATATCGTCCAAATAAGACACCTCAGTCACGAGCGCCGAGTTCTGTTGGCAGCATCCCGAACATAAATTAACAGCCTAATCTTTTGTTACCAACATAATACATTGTGTTGAACATGTTTATACTTATGGAATAATAACTAACATTAGAAATTATTATTGTTATTCTAAATTATCTTCTTCGTAGTAATAGTTAGCATCGGCTATAAGTCTTTCATTTCGCAGTCATGCTCCCGTTGCGATATCCTCGCTCTCTCTCTTCTATTCATTAGAATCCACCGCCAACGACGGCTCATTCTAAATATATATAGGTGCACACGGAAAGTTCGTTTGTAATTACAATCTTCGAATAAGGGATGCAGTCGGTAATTACTCGCAGGCATGTTTAGTACTAACAGCGTTCGCCAAATAACTCAAAGTACTAACACCAGCCTTCAGTTTGAATCGTACAGCAGCAGGCCATGTGCGTGCCACGAGCTGAAAATGAATTCGATGTAACGCACACATTGTACAAACATGCCGGGACATATCTTTAGGCAATACGTATACTCGCATTGCAGATGAATTTACACAGTTGGCCTATTACTATGTTAATTAATATTGGCTGAGCGAAATAGTCAAATGGGACTGGTCTCACAAAGTGGGGTTGACGTCAGTTTGTTGTTACCATGGTGATAAGTACGAAAATTCACTGAAAATTGAATCGGATTGGCTGAAAAAATATTAAACCTTCTGCGTGCCGTCGAACTAATTAACTAGCATCAAATTTGTTGCCGTTTAGCCATGTGCCTAGATGAATGAAGAATATCTGGGTATCTCTTTCTATCTGTGCTTCAACCATGTTAATGCATCCTGAAACTAACAGCATCCTTCAAAGTCACTGCATCCTGAAACTCACTGCAGCCTGAAACTTAATGATTCCTTATATCAGCACGTCACTGTAGCCTGGAACTCACTGCATCCTTCTACCAAGTCACTGCATCCCGAAACTCACTGCAGACTGGATGCAAGCAAGCACCGTTCCCTTCCGCACGGACGGACAGATTTACCGACCGGTCCAACAACTGCACTTACCACCCTGATTACGTCACTTGAGACCGCCGCGTCCTCTCCGAGTGCGGGCGTCAGCAACAATACCAGATAATATAGCAAAGTGACGAAACATTCGTCGAATGCCAACTAGTTTTCTTCGTCGGCGAACGTGTTTAGCGCTCGACCACGCGCTTATTTGGAAGAGCTCTTGGCGAATAGTTTCGCGGCCAAAGTACTTGGCGTTGTGGAGAGCGCGTTGATGTCGCCCCATCACTCATTAGCACGGACGTTCGGCAAAGACTGCTGTCTTGGCGCTTCTATCGGGGCCATTCGAGCGGAGTAGGAAACATTCGGGTGTGGTACACGTCATCCTATACCATGTCACTCGAAGGAGGCTAAGAATTCAGTGGCATTAGCAGAGGGGGTTTTACGCCAAGCAAACCTATTAACACTGAATGCGTTGTTCTAGAAAATCTCATCGCGTTTTAATACCGATGTAACGCTGATTTTGTATACATCAAAAACCCAGGTGTGATTAAATTAATGGGATTTTTGCTGTAGAGTTAAATGTTTCGCAGTCGTACCCAATATAAGTATAGGCACGCAATTAATTTCTGTTTACAACCGTCGCAGCTTTATGACAACAAAAACAATGCTCTTGCTCACAGCCTACCGATGAGTTTCCACCGCCCAGTAACCCGTGCCTCTGACGTCACCAAACAAATCTCCTGGAGTACAATTAGTTTCGCGGCCCAATGGGCAGAGAGCGCGGGAAACATTATGAGTATCTGTATGCCCCTCGATCCCGCGCGGTGCGGTCTGCTCCTGACGGGCCGTGGCACGTGGCGCGCAACACAGAAGGCGTTGGAAATACTTGCGCCGAGTTTAATGGGCATTGTTGGACGAATTGCAATTGTTGTTGTTCGCGTCGTCCGCGTGAAATGGACGCGACGCGTCTCGGAGCCAGCTAATTGATGCTGAATGCAGTCGGACAACTTCCAGGCGAGAACGGGAAGCGGCGGAACGGGAATTACTATCGGAGTCGACACTCACTTTATGCACGATTAGGTTTTGTTAGTGGACATTTTCAGTCTGTATCCACCGAATCTCATGCGATTCAAACTTTAAATTCATTTCTCATCCTTAATCGTAGCACATAGTTCAAGAAAATAATTTATTTCAAATAGGCCATTGTGCGTTGAGTAACGTAATACAACTGAAAACACTTTTAGTTCCTAGGGCTTAAATCGGTCGAGCCCATTAAGGTAGTAACTATATTCCATTTCAAATAAAAAGGAGTGTGTATATGCACCTGCCCCATGGACCAGCTCTGCTACTATACACGAGCTAAGAGTCTCAAAACTTACATGCCATGTCTTGAGCCGTACAATAGGTTCTACGGGCAGTTTTGAAACTCATTGCTAGTGTCTAGCAACAGTGGGTCGACGAGGAAGGCACTTTCCGACTTAACGTGAAATTAGGGTTAGCGTTGGTAAAACCGCTTAGACATAATGTTTTTCGAAATCATATGCCCATTTCTAACAAAAATCAACTCTAATGTCGGCAGATATAAGTTGACGCCTTGAGTTCTCGACACACATATTTCGCCCGTCGCCCGTCAGCATTTCGACTCGGGGGAAGTTATGCGCGTCATTTTGACGGCAGCGTCCGTGTGAAATTCGGAATGCAGCGAACGTAAAGTGCGCAACGCCTCCGCCCCGTCGCCGGGCGACACGAAATTGCGGTGCATACCGCGACGTCGCGTCATATAAGTTCCCAAACTCGGTCAAATACTTGCCCCGCCGCTCGAACAAGATGCCCGTGCCGTATCGCATGGACGGACCCGCGGTGAGTTATACGACGAGGAATATCGCTAAATATGAATGGCGAGTCGCGATTTGTTTCCGAGTTTCTACCGTTTGTCCGATAAAGATTGCTTGTTTGAATTGCATGTAAAGACTTATGGGTCAGATAGGAAGAATGAGACGTTGTGTATATATGTACATAACGAATGGCAATCCAGTGCTATCTTCTTTGCGAAGCGGTAGACTTGCCTTGACTGTGGGTCAGTAGCATGCATCATGGCAAAGGTCGCATAATGTACAACGTCTTCTCATGCAATCTTGCGGCTGCTGTCATGTTATTGTTAATGGACGCCATCTTGATTTGACCACGACCCTGATACGCAGATGAAATAGTACATTTTTTGAAATTTTTCGTTCCCAAAGCCCTCTGGTAACGTTAACTGAGCTGGCCCTAGTTTTGTGCCCGGACAAATAATTCACCGTGGAAGCGTTTGTATTTTCAAGGCTTTTATGATATCTTTGTGTCCTTGATAAAGTTACCTGGGGGGCGAAAAGTGGTACAATGTCTCGTTGACAAATCCGTTCTTCTACAAATTGAGGAAATCATGAATTTTTCTACAGGAAGCCACTGCTTCTTGAAAAGCTATGGGGTACAGCCACGGCATATTGGTGTAAGGTATCTTTCACACCCCAAAGTCGGCCATTCCGTTACCAACCACGGCACCCAGGACTCCCACGTTGTCGAGAACCAATCCACCGGCCGTGCCCGGCGTTCAGGAGATGAAAGCCGGTCGCTACATGGGAGGCATTTATTCATCTTTCGGCGTTTAGTGTGCATAGAATCCGCAGCGAGTCGAACGCTGCGATCGGCTCCCGTCGTCGATGTGCGATCTCCGCCGCGGATATGACGTGTTCGAGCTGCCCGGATTTGGCGTCCGCCCTTTCAAGAGTTGCGCGGGTAATCCTTTCGAAGGACGGCAAACTTCGGGATCCTTCGCACCTAATGCATAACGATATCGAAGCGAGCGTGTGTCTGTGTTATACCGAAACCCGAAGTTAGGAAATCGAAACCAGTGTCGTCTTTCGTATATCCTAAGCTGGGCATAACTTTCGAAAAATTGTCTTTTAGAGAGGCGGTTTTGACGGTGTAAAGACATTTTCAAATGCTTTTTTCTTGTGTGGATTCGCGTGGAATAAGGCCAGAGTTCACTTGAGTCTTGAGAGCAAAGAAAATCCCATGGATTATTGCCTGTAAACCTCAGCTAATATACGATTTTTACATATGTGCCACGATTTCCACAATCACGGATATACCTATAGATATTAGCCCGTTATATCAGAGAGACTCCTTTGAAACGGCGTCGCCGTCATGGTTGGGATCCGGGTACGTCGTCCATCACGTCAGCGCCGACGGCGACCTCAGCACGTGTGTGACGTAGGAGCGTCGCGACGCTGAGTGACGCACAAATCCGACGACGACGACGCCTCGGCGTGGAAATGCGTCGGCAGTGTCCGGTGCAGAGTGTATAAACGTTGAAACCGACGTCGACTAGATATGCTCGAGAGTTGATAGGTGGGACTTACTGGAGATTATACGGCTACTTCGTGCCTTCTGTAATTCACATTCCATCATGTCCAAGTCCCAGGCTAAAAATATGGTTTTAACTTTAAACAGTTTTAACTGGTGGGTTCTCGGCATATAATTGGACTTGTGTCACGGCTTTTAAACTAAAAATATGTCCTTAGGCTCGTTATTTCAAACAGTTTCATGTTTCAATTATCATATATATATATAGTTACATGATCAACACATTATTCTAAAGCCACGGACTTTATCGTTTATATGTTTGTGCCAGTGATTTTAGTTATGTTTTTCACTGAGCTTGCCCGCCAGCATTTGTCTGCGAACTGTCGCCGTCAGAGACCGTCAAGACAATCAAAGAGCGGCGTCCTGCTAAACACAAAGTGATCCAAAAGCGAGTTACCAGACATGATAGATATTATAATATGTACACTGCGCCGAAGCGACTGTACCTATTAGCTACGAGTAGCCACACATGATATGAAGTCATGACGTGCCGCTATAAGCTTTGACATCTAGAGGTGTCCTCAAACACACATCGGCGACCCATGGTGTGTCAATATACCTATGCCACACATGGAGTCGTCACTTACCTACCATTGTATTATACCTATAACGACGGTGTCGTCACGCGCAAGCGATTCGCATGTAAATCTAGCCGACCATATTACGTTATATATGACATGGGGGTTGGCGTATTTCATTACACGCGGCCTCCTGGATCTCCTGAGCAAATGTGCTCGCTTTACAATGAACGCTGAATTACATCTGTTGTGCATATCATGTAAATGTGACCTGCACATTTAGATAGTCCGAGTTAACAAAGTAATGCACTCCCAACTCCCGAGGTAGGTATTCTTATGGGAGTGCACATGCATTTTGACTCTAGTACCTTTGTCCTGAAAGACTGTCTGATAGTTTTACACTTTTTCTCCCCCTTTTTCTTTAGCAACGGAGGTAAAATACAAAATTATAGAACGAAATAAGACCTTTGACGATCTATAGTTTGTCTAGCCGCGTCTGTGTATAATCGTCGGATAACAATAGCGCCACACGCGAAGCCTCGCCATGATTGGCCATCTCCGCGGTGCAGCGTTGCCGTGGCGATTCCGCATCGCGTCCGGTTCCAGCGTCCCATTGATCGCGCGCACAAAGACCGGAAACGAAATGCAATCGCGACGGCCGAGCGAGACAGCCGAACGCGTCGTTATTAGATTGCCGTCCAGAAGGCGCTGGTTCTCGCCGGGCTACAGCGACGCTAATTGGCCGTCGTCGAAGGACAGACAGAGACAGACTGAGGCGCTCTGCAGCGGCCGCGACAGAGAGACGGAGACATCGCTGTAGAGGTATCATCACATTGGTGACAGCGGGAGGGATGATAAATTCAGTATTTCAATCGGAGCTTGGCAA
Organism: Nemoura dubitans; assembly: GCA_921293005.1. Taxonomy (NCBI): domain Eukaryota; kingdom Metazoa; phylum Arthropoda; class Insecta; order Plecoptera; family Nemouridae; genus Nemoura; species Nemoura dubitans. Next base: position 4,667,378 of record OV121074.1, read on the forward strand.
AAAAAGAACGGCTTGAATGAGAGTGACGAGAACGGATAGATAACAAGAGTAACGAGGGTCGGAGTCAGTGCGACAGAGACAGCGTTGCGTGTGTGTGAGTGAGATAGTGAGATGTGTGTGGCATAATGAAGCCGATGGCACCGGGCCCAGAACCCACGCGAGCGGACGATGTGGTTGCCTAGGCGACGGCGTCGGCGTCGGCGTCGGGGTAAAAACAGCGCCGTGTGAGATGTTTGCACGGCCCCGGAGAGCTGAGTCAACACCGCTGTGGTGGGGGGGGGGGGGGGCGCTTGCAGCGCTGCGGCGGCGGGGGCTGACACTTCATAACGCCAGGCATCACGGGCGGAGTTTTTGTGTCCTTTGGGGGCCGCGTCTGGGACGCCGTCTGGCGGGGGAAGCTGGAAACTCGCGCGGTCTCGTTGGATACGGTTCGTTCGCAGCTAGGGACGAACTTTTGGCGACGAATCTGATGTACGAACTGCACCAAATTTGATGATTTGGCGGTCTCTTTTCGCAACCGTAGCAGATTCCGTGTTGAAGTTGAAATGGCATGATAGCGGCCAATGAATCCATTTGTTTTTCGGGAATCGATGCTTCCTACGGGATTAACTTGTGTTTTGATGGCTAGGAATCGAGACGGGAAAGTTGTTAAAACAACTCGTTAGTAATTAAGCTGTTAATTAGAAAAGTATGTTACGTGTCTGCAGGTGCTTGCGGCATTCGATTTGATCCAGGATAGGAACCTCTGGGTTCGACGAAGGAGAGGTAAATATACAAGAAGTGCATATCAACATGCGACCAATCGTGGGCCCTTGGGGGTGTCTTGTATATGTCGTACACAAATCAGCCACACAAAGTCAACCAAAGCGTATACTTTGTGACACCAGCATATAGATATAGACAGTGTCAGTTTATAGACGACGAAAATTCAGTCAACCGCAAAACACTAGCGCTCGCGGCAGTTATACGGCGCGGAAGAAGTTCAAACTATTCCAATATGGCGCACCATGGCTGCAGTCAAGCCAGAAAATCCTTTGAGAGTCCGTAGTGCACTCCTTTTGCTAGAAACAAGCACCTACTGTTTCAATATTCTGCGATGAAGGTTCCGTGTCAGCTGTCTTATTTGCTCGTGCCTGGTCCGTTGGATGCGCCTGGCTGCAGTGTGCAGGTAAGCTGACGAGATTGTCCGCTTGGCGGCGCTGATGCGAGTGATTTGAGCGCTCTTGAAATGACGTGGCTGGGTGGGGAATCAGAAAACGCTCTCATGGTAACGACGAAGTGGAAGGTATGTTGTACCACAGTTAAGTACATTTTGTGCTGAGTGTATCCTAGTTGGGTGACCACAGTGTTTATGGTTTCAGTACTTAGCTTGCCATCATGCTTTGTGATTGGTGGGAATTGTTCTTTTAGTTGACGTAGTCTTCTTGGCGTTCTATTACAAAAAAAAGGCAGGATTGTTCTTTAGTTTACTTAAAGTGTCATCATCTTATTTTCTTTCATTCTTATCACATCTTTCTTGCAGAACCAACATAAGCCAAAAAATATTTAAATATCTCCTCTCTTGGTTTTTTAGGGCCATATCTTCATTACAAACCCTTAGTTCTGACACATTAATTGTTTGTGAAATTCATGTGAATGCTAAATAATGTTTAATTAACTCTAATAAAGCAGCATCGATTGCGTGAACGGCACATCATTATCATTGGTCCAATTATATATAGGCGGCATAATTGATTGGGCAGAAAGCATTAATATTCCGTTCCGGGCACCGCCCCGCATAAACTACACAATCGACCGGCGTTATGCCGGCCGGACTCGGCATGATTCCTAATATAATCCCCGAACGTCAATCACACTGCCGCCGTTGAATTTAAATGCATCTAAATGCAATCAATGCTCCGTGTTGGCCGTGTCCAGTGATTGTGATATGCAAGAGAACTGCCGTGCATTTGCACACTAGCGCCGGGCCCATCATTGATATAAACTGCATTGTCCCTGTGTTCGGTGCATTAGTCCGATGCAAGCGCGGATGCATTTCGGCGATGCATCCTGTTGTGCACTGGCACCGTCAGGCGAGTGCAGGTTGTTCGACATTGATTCATTGACTCTGACTGATGGCGGTCATAGTTGATTAGTGTACATACGTATGGACAAGCACCGCTGATTTCGTTCTAGTGTAGATATAGAGAGCATTCATTTGTGGATTAGGCGTGATTAAAAGGAAGAGAATAGATAGCCATTTTGACTTTAGTAATGAGATTCAAAACAAAGCTTGGACGTGATCGTATAACAGAGTACTACTGGCTTTTGCATAATATAATGGGGATTTGTAGAAATCAGTATATTATAGGAATAGGCGGCAATTGTTAGTTTTATCACAATGCACCTCACAAATATTCAGTAATCACGATTCATTTGGGGTTGATTCAGTTTTTTTATGGCCGCTTTACAAATCTCTCAACCCAGAGTTTAAGTAGGAATTACGTTATTATGTCAGGCAATCACCAACAGGATGCCGCGGAATAAATCTGTTTCTAGGGATGAGAGGGGCTTAATCCAGAGTTGAAATAGGTACATTGTAAAATCGGGGGATTGATGTATGCGTCGAGTAGGTACCAATACCGATGTAAAAAATGTCTTGTGAGAAACCGGAGGGTTCATAAGCACAGGGGTGCCGTTGAAGCGAGCGTTTTTACATAATTCCTTGAAACCGTTTCCAAACACTTCGTGCGTTCATCAGTGTCCGAGGTCTTACATTTTTGTCCATTACTTTGAGAGCGACTGCAAAGTGTTTTTCACGTAGCTCTCTGAGTCTGAGGCGAATACCTACGTTTCCCCTTCGCTAAATTACTTGGCAATGTACTTTTCTTGATATTTTGTGTAGACATATTTTTTTGTATTTGTTTCTTTTAAATTTTTAAAAGCCCCACGCCTAAGAAGCATGCCCGTCCTTTGATGAATATTGACGACGCTAAAGTGATGTCGACAACTCCAAATGGAATCTTAAATGGCCGGCTGGCAATTCAATAGAACCCGTTTTCAGTTATTTCAATAAGACCTAGGGGTTTACAATTTCCTCAACTTTATAAACGGGAGGGAGGCTTAATTTTGTTTGTTTGTGTACAAGAAATAAAACATTCTGTGTTTTATGGAAGCAAAAAGACCCGGAGTTGTAAAAAATTGCAAAACTGCTGCGATACAATGCGAACAAATTGAGTATTTCAGTGTATTTAGGAAGTTTTTATTTTGGTAGACCGATTGTTTAGTGTCAAATGGGTAACGAAACAACAACATGCATTGACATATCTCTTTTGTTAAATCAGCGGCCATTGTCCGGGCCACTGTCCTGGACACTGTCCGGGCCACTGTCCGGGCCACTGTCCGGGCCACTGTCCGCTGGAAGACCGGATCGTGTCGATATTGTCTTGGCGTCGCGTCGGTCGAACAGGGATCAACACGGGCCGATAAAACAGAATGGCCAATCGTTAAACCACCGCCCCCCTGTAATTATTTGACATCGAGTCGGCCCATAACGGGAGGCAATTACAAGGCGGTGGAACACACAATGCGTTGCAATCGCATTACAATAACGCTCCTAGTCACAGTGCTTTGGCCTAACCGAGCACTTGTTTCCGAACCGGTATTTAGGGAGAGCCTTGATATAGCCAGAGAGTGGCCGACTATCCGCGTGGGCGCCATGTTTGCCCCAAGACTGACTGTCAAGCCATGGAGCCTTGTTAGCCAGAGATAGCCAAATTTGTTTTGCCAAGAAACTTATACTGTTGAATATTTTGAAAAAATCGCAGGAATTGAACAACCAATGACTAACCAAGGATAAATTTATAGTTTTATTATGATTTAATCGTTTTTCGACAAAGACAAAAGAATACCCGGTCATCAAAACGACTTCAACCTATGACCTTATATCAATTTATTCCTGAAAGGAAACATCTCTCCACCCTTCCAGTGACAAGTTTGACAAGCATGTCTTCCTCGACCCCGCTAAGATAGCCACTCCCTGCCGTCGACGGCTTTCTAGCCTTACGCGGGTATAACACACGCATTACACGAGTCTACATGGACATCGCATGCCGCGTAATGTGCGTGCGATCATTGTGCGTGTAAAGGCGATCGGTTAGGGGAGGTTGAGGGACGTTGTTATTGAGGGTAATTTGTGTACTTTTTTTTTGTATACAGGAGTTTCACGGTGGGTTTTTTTATATCGTCGTTTGTCGGATGATTATTAATTGGTGTGTTGAAACTTGATTTCTTTTTAACAGACTGCTCGTTGGCATTGATGTTGTCAGCTTTCATGGAAATTGCTCTTTATATGGGATTGGGATTTGGAAAAGTAATTCGTTTCGTCTCAATCACGGAGTTTTTTTTTACCATGGGGCTGTGATTTTTTTGGTTTATGGGTATTGTTTTGTTGGTTAGTTTAACGACGCATTGCTCGTTTATGCGCCGAAATTGGTGTTAGTTTGAAAAAGCGTACAATTTTTATTGAAAGTGTGTTTCGATAATTTGTGCACCGAATACTTATTCTAGCACAAAAAAATCGATGAAATATGTGGTGGATGTTATTTTAGGAAAATCTTGTAATGCTGATTCACAGTTATAGATCTAGATTCTTGGGTATTCCTTCAAAGTTATTTGGTTTGATGGCCAATTCTATGCTTAAAATGAACAGCATTCAAAAGAAAAAGGAAACGTTAAAAAACATTGGGGTAGTACATTAAAACCGTTCTAATTCCAACCATTTAATTGGTAATATTAATGGCTGCAGCTTACAATGGCAGGTTTATTTTCAGTACGGCTACGGTTTCAAGAAAATAAAAAATAAAATACCGGAGAATAAGTTGTATCTACTTTTCGCACGACCTTGCGAAAAGCGCTGCCCCTTCAACCAAAACGCCTCTCTCCCAAACATCAATTCCGCCTTATTCACAAACCCACCATCACAATACCCTCCTAACGCCCCCCTCCCCTCGAGCCCCTCTCGACACCCTCCGTCATCTCGCACGACGGCCACGTCCCCGGAATCGATCCCCGACGCCGTCCCGATCCCGAGGGACGCCCGCCTGGAATCGAACCCGCGGGTGTTGCCGCCTCGCTTTGGCATGCAGGGTCGCGCGTACAACAGCAGCGCCTCCCGCGGGAGTACATCGCGCTCCATCCACTCTGACGCGCACCTCGAAACGTTCAAAGACGACGTGCGCGCGCTCGACGCGCTCATTTGCGTGCGTCTTAGACGCGCTCTCTTTTTTTGGTTGGCCGTGGACGAGGTTCTTGCGTTTTACGTCACGGGAAATTGCGAACGCAGCGCTCCGAGCGTAGAGATTTTAAAGTTGTTTTTCGCGAAAAGGTCACTTTGTTTCAACATGATGCTCGACGCCAGGCACATAGCGTCAGTAAGTGATAGGCGCTTCCTGTATGATGGCCCTTAAACCAAAAGGACGAGTGTTTTAAAGGGCGAATGAACATGCTCACTTTCGGCATGTATCTCGGAGGTTCCTAATTCACGTTTGTTTTAACATGTTCATTGATAATCGTCGTTTTCTCTTTGGTCGTGAACAAAGTTTATGTAAACTATACCAGACAGTTTACCTGATAATGCAGTATGCTTGAAAGTTCGATGCGGTGGATTATTCAAGTAAAGCATAAACTACGACGTCGTGTTTTTGACGCGATTGCAAATCGATAACCACCAGCGCTGGCATCGCGTTGTCGGAAATCAGAACCACTTTTTTCAAGTGAGATGACAAGAAATGAGAGTGACAACTCCAAGGTCACCTATGTTATCATTTATGGAACAACATGAAGGTTCTCACTCTCATATCATTTCATCTCACTGCAGAAAAGTTATCGAAAAAGGATCCGGCGGAAGAAATGAAGCGAATTAAATGAGCCATCGAAGTATCCTGGAGGCGTGTTTCGAGGCGAACGTCGGTGGCCGTGACCGGTGCATTGCATCGTACGCGGCGCCCTGGACTCCGCCACCGCCAAGTGCCGTGGTTTCCCGCGCGGCGAGCAGCGATCCTCTCCGCAGTGAGTCACGGCAATCTCTTCCTGTGCTCGCTCGTGTTGCGTGGGTTCACCGCGGGAAGCGCTGATGTCGCCACCTGCGCGTGGCAGAACTCGAAGTCGTTTGATCTGCCTACGAAATTTTTTTACCCATTTTACTCATCCACAATCCCAGGTTTATTTTATTGGCAATGGTTGCAATTTCAAAACGAAAACTACGTTTTATTTCATGCTCAAATACTGCCGCAAAGTTTCTGGCCGATAGTTTCCTAGTTTTCGATAGTTGATCGAGAAAACTCGTGATTTAACTAACGATTTCTCGTCTGGCCCCTGAACGCAACCCGCAGAGCAAACTCGGCTCCTCCACCATTGCCCCTGAATGCAACCCGCAAAGCAATTCTGGTCGGTCAGATGTTTCATCGTATGGTTTGGTGTTTAGCTTCGTTTCGCGAATGTTTTGCCATTACACCCTTCCACAGGGCTTCTTTTGATACTGGGCAACAATAAAAGTATTCCAGTTGCAAGCACTGCAACTAAATCATTGCCAGAGTGAAATAAATTATTTTGGAACATCTACAACATACAGGTAAGGTTGAAATTGCAGACAGCGGAAAAGATGTTGTACTACGGTCCTCTCCTGGCCAGGGGGAGGCCGTCAAGAGTCCAGTCACTCTCTCCCTCGCCGCTGGGCATCGCGTGACACGTCGCCGTCGTCGCCGAGCAAGACAAACGCCCTCGTTCGCTACTGCCCCGCCGCTTCCGGCTCGACCCGGACTCGAAGCCTGGTTTATCACTCTCGCAGGTCAAGTGCCCTTCGTCCTTCCGGTTGGGGGGGGGGGGGGTCGAAGGGGGGGGGGGGAATTGCTTTTCCCAAGGTACCCGGTTTGTTAGAGTGTTCAAGGAAACTAAACTCGATTTCACGTTAAGAAGGAGAGTAGATTTACATCTTTCTCGAGAACACTCTGCTGCTAGACACGAACAAAGACTTTCAAAGCTGCCCACAGCGCCTTTTGTCGGGCTTAAGACATGGCTTGTGAGTTTTGAAACTCTTAGCTCGTGTCTAGCAGCAGCGGGTCCTCGAGGAAGATTCAAATTCATTCGCCTACTGAACGTGAAATGGAGTATATTTCAAACATAGTTTTTAATGCTTAGAAAAAGCCTCGCTGATTTTCGCATAAGATTCTACTGTAAGCATTGAATACTTAGTATGAATAAGTCCTAAGGGCAATAAATACGAGTATTGTTTCAATCGCGCCCATTACGAGAGAAAGGCAAGATTGTGTACCAAACCACGAACTTGAGCGAAAAACGGTAATATAATGAAGGAAATCTTGTTTCTCGAGGGTAACACGGGTGGGGGGGGGGGGGGAGGGAAATGCCGTTAAAAAAGAGAACTTTAGAAGTATGTCTGCAAGCTCGCGTTTCCGTCATCCCCTTTAGCGTGCTGTTTACTCGTTACCTACTCGAAAATCTTTTGTTGTTTTAAACTGACGTCTGAGGCTTTTTAAACATCGCCCCCGCCCCCCCCCCCCCCCCCCCCCCCCCACCCCCAACCTTGCCAATAACCAACAAATTAGTTTGCTCGCCGAAGCGTGCCCTGATATTTTTTCTTTTACGAAAAATATACGTATCGACTTTTTGCTTTTCATTGCTTTATTCAAACAAACGGCTGCGGGGCTGGAATATTAAATTCCATTTTCCAAGTACTGGTTCATGCCAGAATTTTATGTTGATATGCCCTAAAAGGGCATATACGTACATTTATTCAGACAACTTGGACAGCGTCAATCATGGAGGAGATTTGTATTAAAAATTACTATTTCACGCAAGTTTTTTAAAGTTTAAAATAGGAATCCAATGAGACTCTTATTTAGGAATAAAAAACCAGTTTGAAAGAGTTTTTTTCGAATACTTGTGCTAAAGATAAGGCAAGAAGACATGAGTGAGGCTTAAAAAAGCTTTGTTTTTTAACGAAGCATTACTTTACCTCAAGTAATATTGTTTCTGTGAGTAAGAGTGTGATAATAAATCTTTGTCCTGCGTATGTACGCTCCAGCCCCTTGCAAAAAGCCCTCACAGAACACCTTCGTCGTCGACATAGCTTGAAAACATGGCAATTTCAGCCGAAATGATAACAAACAAGGTCGACGACTGCGCCACCCATCCAATGCCCCGACTCGACGCAGTGTTGCTCAACTTCGGACGATCGCGCCAAGCCAAGGCAAGCGGAGCTCTCCGCCACTCGGCGCCGGCAGCGGCCACCACTTGGTCGATACTCCACCCGGAGTCACTGCCGTCGGACACTTTGTCAGGATCCCGCGGGTGACGTTGACACACTCGCGGCTGTCTTTTCGGGTTTTTATGCCTTAGGCTCGATCTGCTTTTGTCTTGCCGCCCTGCTAGGGATTGATGTCGTTTTGCAGGATATGCGGGAACGGGATTGTTAATGTATAGCCTGGACGACCTATTCTGCGGCCAGTGAAGGGGGGGCAAAGATACAAGGACATGTTCAAGTAAATATGACATAGTTATTGTCCACATATCGTACGTCCTGTCGGTTTCGTAGCTTTGATTGTTTTTTCTTAATTTGAATAGTTATTTAATTAATTTTCTATTGGTGTGTTCCTTTTTATCAATCAATGCAATGGAGTTCCGTTTCAAAAAGGTTTTTAAGAGCCGGTTTTTAAGAGCCAATAAACTGTCAGTTAAAGTTAAAATAACGATATTTGATTGGCTGTGGCCTAGGAGATAACAAACTTTAATGGCAGTTAACACTTAACTGGACATTGCAAAACCGACTATAATTGTATGGCTTTTGTTCAATTATTATGAATGCAGTATAATGTCAGGAAGTATTTGCATGTTGATATAATCATGATATTTGAAATTTTAGAAAGTTTGATAGGTTTCACTTCACATTGCATTCCGAGGTACGCGGCCGTAATATTTCAATTGACGTCAACTCGTTATGAGACTCCAACGCGCCTCCCATCAAGTTCCCGCGCCTGGGGTCTCTGGGAGGGCGTCCGGCAGCAGCACGACGACGACCACCTCCTTATTTTCATTAGCGGCGCCCTAATGAAACCCCCGTCCGCGTCCCGAGCTGCCGCTGCGGCGCCCACCGGCGATAAATTATAAAAATCTCGATAATTGCTTCCATTCACCACGACGGCGTCGTCGCTTTCCCCCGTTTTGACGTCGCCGTCGTCGCGCGTTTTTCACGGCCGCCCTTTTGTTTTCAATTAATGAAATTATCTCAGCGGCGCGCGCAGACAAAAGGAAACAAATTGTGCCGAGAGAGTCGGAGGGCGTCGGAATTGTCATATTGCTGGGTCTCAGATGTCAATGGTTGCCAGCGCGATGAATGGAACTACGGTATTATTATATCATCTCGACAGCCCGAGAGAAAGAAATTCACGATAATAGGTATTGCAAAATCCACTTGGATATTTCAGTGTATACTTAGCAGTTTCAATGTTTCATAGCGAATCAATTTCTTGCGCATATTCATTTAAAACGTTATATTCTTCTAAAATCAATATTGGTTTGTCCAAGTAGATGGATTAATATACCAGTTTATGTAACACGCTGTAACCCAAACTATAAACCTAGGTACTGCGGACTTTTGCGTTCATTATGGGGAAATACAATAAAAAATATTTTTACTTTTCTTCCCTAACGAACACGGGCTTGAAAAAATAACTACACAATCGCGAGAGCATAAAATGTTCTCTGTTTTCACGATAATTATTTTTATCCTTTATTCAGCCGAAGGACTTTTTTCTGTTTTTCCACGGCTCGCTATATAGTAGTACGGCTCGTGTATCCCGACTGCTGCAGAGAACCAGACTTTTAACTAATATTATTGCTAGTTAGCGAAATAAAGCAAGGTTCTTTTGCTCTTCCTGCACCACAGACGCCAAACTAATACCCTCTCACTCCTCACACACGAAACTACCGGCGCAGGAGAGAAATTACACGATAACAGCTCTAGCTGGCGCGGGCCAAAATTTCCACACCGTTGCCGAGCCGAGGTGCTCAAAACACAGGTACCTAAACACACCTCCAAGCCTTGCTATCTTTGCGCCGGCACAAAACTTTATACCCGGAAGGGTATTATCGTTTTAATGGAGGCCATTTATTTATACCTTTCTTTGCTCGTTCCGTTGCCGCTCTCGACTTTGCTCCTGACTCTGAAAGGGGATGGGGGAGACAGTCGTGAGTTTCCAAGGTGTTTCGCTGCAGGGGCATGAATTGAATCGACAGCCGGTCGCGTGCGTGCGCACGATCATAGTTACACTGGTAGCGTAAAATCGCGGATCCAAGGTCATAGTGCCAGTGGTAACGGGTTTGAACGAATAAATACATATTACTTACATTACAGTGAACTAACTTTATTTACTTAAATCAATTATATTTCTTTGTGTTAAAGTAGTATTGCTTACCCCACCGCACACCCCCTTTTGCAAGCGTGCGCCGAGAATTGGTGGTAAAAGTCGAATCGGTGGCAAAAATTCCGAACCGGCTGTTGATTCAATTCTCGCAGCCCGGCGTCGTCGCACAGAACGGTAGCAGAAGGCGGTGTCTCGGCACGGCGTTCTGTAGGCTGCTGTCTAGACGTCGATTGGCTCGGCAAATAGCTCGCAGCCACGCGGCAACCTCCGCGTCGGTATCCATGTGCGTTCGGTGCGTTACGCCGGCAACGGAACGCACAGTCTTACAGGCCGAGGACGGAACCGTTCGTATTACTACTGTTTATTCACCACTGTTTAAGTTGTTTCGGTTATTTGCTCTCTTTCAGTCGTCGGTATCGTCTCTCTTTATGTTGCGAATTAGATGAGTATCTTTGGCGTGTTGAATTAAAGATTATTGATCTTGGTGTTGGCAAATTTTGATTCTGTGGCAAATATGCTTGAAATTTTGTGAGATTTGAAAAATTTTACAGGAGGGAACTTTGTTCTTTAGGATGTTTCACTTAACATGTAAAAATGTAACTTTTTAAGACCGTTCAAGAGTTTTTTTCCCCAATGTTGCTGTATAAAGACTTCAACATCCTTGACTTCCAACCTCCTTGAGTTTTTTATAAGAGTGTGAAAAACGTGGTCGACCTTGATAAGAAAAAAGTTTACGATAGCTTGCCGCCTTTTAATATTTTATCCTATACAACCTCATACACTCATATAATTCGGCGGGTCTTGAATCTTGCTTAGAACCTACATTCCCCCCCCCCCCCCCCCCACCCCATTTTGCGCGGACTAACGGTGATGAGCTGCCTGACGTGCAGCGCGCCCAAAGATGCGTCGTCCAAGTTTTCACGACTTTCTCGAGCCATTCTCGCGCCTCCATAATTACTTTCTCCAACTACGTCCGCCCAACTATCGCCGGCCCGACGACGACGACGTCCACGCGGCCTCCGCGTGATGGGCCGCCGTTTAACGACCACCTCGCAAGTCGACTATATACACTCGGTCGCGGTCGTTACACACATTGCGTCGTTAATCCACATCGTGCCGCCAGCACCGAAGCCGACGACGACGACGACCAGATCGTATAATCCCAATTAAAACAACACAGATATAAACTCTGAGAGCCGGCGAAAGGAATTACGCCCATGCAAAAATAGCCGAAACGATCGTTGAAACCGTCGAGTGTCGTAACAATGGAGAAAGTTTTGCCGCCGACCTCCGTTTCTCGTCGCCTTTGGAAACGAGCTTCGTGTTTCTGCCTCCAAGAACATTCCCTCTGAGCGTCATTATAAATGTCGCTGGCCACGTCTTTCCAGGTCCCGCCTTGCGTTTTCTTCGCGCAGAGCTAGACATAAATATGGACGCGCGTACACGAGCTAAAGGGACAGAGGGGAATAAAGAGTGCGCCACCTCGCGTTCCGACCGCGTTTAGCCACAAAAGTGACCGGCCCACGCGAACGCGAATCCTTCGCGCGACGCCGTGACGCGCGTACGGAATACCTGGCGTCGCGACGCTTTAGCCGCACACCTAGAGCGGCGTCGCCGGCGTCGCCAGCGTCACGACCTGCTTTAGTGTGTATTTATATGAAGGGGACTGAACATGCGACGAATTAGATATCGTAAATAATAATAAAGAATAAAAAGAACCGACGCGCAGAGAACGTGGGCTGCTCGCGAGCACTTTGCGTTTCCAAAAGGCCCCGGCATAACAAGATGATATATTTTCGTGACTGATGCTGTTGTTCAAGGCCCCCTAGGAAGATGGGGGCGGGGGGAGGGGGGGCATGGACGCTTTTCCCTGAAGTGGTGACTTTCGCTCGCGTATTTATCTGCCGGCAAAGAGGTCAAGCCGTAGAACTAATCTCGGGCGGCAAGAAAGATGGTCGACGGGTGCAGTTGAAACCATCCGTGCCGTCGTGGAGTTGAGAGTTTGTCGCGGCGATAAGAATTGAGTGCGACCGGGGATGTTTATGAACCGATAGCGCGCTCGGTCTGAGGGGTGTATAGAGAGGTTTGGGGTCGCCAGTTGTTGAGCCTGTGCACCTGTCCGAGATTGCCCGGTGGTGGTAAGGGACGCAGAGGTGAGGGGTGGTCGGGTGGCGCGGTTCTTCGGCGATTTGGTGCAGGGATAAGAGTGACATCTAGAAGCCGAAGATGTCGGTGTTGGAGTGCGGCCACGAGCTGTAGATTTAGACCGACCTGATAATACTGAACCGACGCTGGATAATTCGAAAGAGATTTGTCAAGCGGCTATCGTAAATTGTGGAATAAGAGCGAAAAGCACCAGAACCATGATTTCTTCAATCATTAAGATTCTGATAGAGTATTTTGTGATTATGATTCTTCTATAATGCGCTAGAAAATTTTAACCGTTCATGATAATCTACACCTCTACGTCAAGGGTCTCTATTTATTATGTTTAAGATAGGGAAAATCGAGACCAGAAACAATGAGTTTCCACTCCTCACAAATAATGGCGTTTCGGTTCGCCTGAAGTCTGTTTTTTGGGTTTATATATTATATCTAAAAGATAACAGCTAACAGATAAAAGATCCAAGGTAAGTTATTGAAGAATATGGTCCTGCAGGAGACAGAATTGGATTTGGATTCTAAATCTCAGTCAGACCTCGTCTTTAGTTCGCCCTTCCCCCACGGCATGGCCGCCGAAGCAACACGCGTGCGACTGTTTCGAGGAGTAACTGCCTTGGGGAGGTGGGGGGGGGGGGGGAATGGGGTTTTGGGGAAGCTGTGACGAACTGTGCCTGCGACAAGTCAACTGCTATTAGAAAAGTTTTTTTCCCCCGCTCGCTGTTCGCTTATGATAAAGTTTCCAACTCGGAAGGACGGCCAGCAAATCTTGGATGCGATGTCATCGAAGTTCGTCCCGCAGTTCGAAATAACGTCCGATTCCGACGTTTGAAGCACGTTCACGGCGGCGGCGGCCGACGGGAATCATTGATTAGAATGCCGGCGGCGGTGAATCGCCCTCGCATGTGGATACGGGAGATCCAAAGATGCTCTGCTATACTCAAGCTTTTATTTATTTTTCTTGATTAACGAAATGCCATGGCGAAATTGCCGGATGAAATTTCCGGAAAGTCACCGAATCAGGAATTACGGTCACCATCTATACTCTGGAAACAGGAACATTGACAACATTCGTACAATGTTGAAGCGGGTATATTGATAAATAAAAGAGATGTTTCTGTACCGCGAAATACTTGGCCCATTTCATACTGAGTTTAGCCAGCCTTATTGGTGCTAGGAATACTCCGTCTCGTTTTCAATCTCTAGTCCCGGTTACCTTCCATCTTGACGCATAAAGCGGACACCTTTCTTGCTCTCTTATTCCTAGATCATGCTTTTCTTCTGACTGTCTTCCCCTATTATATTCTCTCATGAACCAAACTTCCTGCATTCTTTATCAAACAATGGATACAACTTATGACAACTACAATATAATGACAACTATTTATGCACCGTTGAGTTAAGATATTTTCTTATTTAAGTATTCACAGATTAATTTTATCCCCCCCCCAAAAAAAGGAAGCACGTTTTGTTCTATTCATCCAGACAGCGGGTATACGAATACACAATTAACATTTTAAAATTATCAGCCAGCGAGTACAATGCTCTTGTAGACAACACAAGCGAGAGTTGTAAGCCGGGACGCTTCTTGACGCCGACGCCTACGCCGACGCCGACGCCCTCCTTCCTGCGCCCCGTCGACATTTTGCCGCAGACAGACAATACGTTCGGCTGTTATTCGAAACTTTTCAAATAATTCATTCATTTCAACGAAAGAATACCACGTAGCGCGCGCGAGGAAACGCCACGGTGCTAAACTTTCACAACATTTTATTTCACTTATACTTCTCTCTGAGAATTAATTAGCATTTTATTAATTAGCCGTATTAACAACTTTATTTAAACACTAGGGAGCAAAAAGTACCTACTGCCGCTTCTGTATATACCAGGCAGCCGTATGGTTTAACTAGAAAGTATATGCACTTTGAATTGCAAAGAGATATTTCTCGAGGAATTTAATATTTATGTGACGATATTAAATTTTCACATTTCCCATCCTTGCCGGCGCTCACTAGCAGCGCAGAATCTACATATTATATAAAACCTAATGTGCGCTACATACTGAGTCCATCGCGCCACCAATGTGTTCCCTTATTTGATTGCCGCCGTCACGTTATAGTCGAGCAGCAAGCAGACTTCAATGCGTCAGAGTGGAAATATTTCATAATTTTCCGACGCTGGAGCTTTTTGCCATTTCGCCGGGGCAGTTATTTTTTATGCGCTAGTGATATCAGTAAACATCATCGACTACTGCGCGTTGAGTCGGGAGTAGTTTTTTTTTTCATGAACTTTGTGGGAGCGGAACGATGTTTTTATTTTTGTTCATTGACAAGCGTATCGCTCAATTTCATTTTCGCCGGGTAAAAAAAATGTTGTCAATTACTTTGCTCTCTTAAAGCGTATATAAAAGAGGCTTCTTTCCATTTGCTAAAGAAATAATGTGACCGGCAATCCTGCTAGCATTCCTACTGCTCTTCTTGAACAATATATAAATGCACTGATACGCCTTTGGTGACATTTTCGGAGTATTCGCCTTCAGTTTCAACTTAGAATTATATACTTAAGACCCAGTTTGTTAGTAGCACGTTAAATATCTAACGGTCTGTTAGCTTGTTATTTGCTTGGCAACGTCCAATCAGAGCCTGCTATTTTCTTGCTAATCGACCGTTAGTATCTTAACGGATAACTGAAAAGACCGGCACTAAAACAAGCACACTTAACAAAAGCTAAAAATCATACAAAATTTATATTTTGGGCGCAGTGAAATTGAAGATTTCGCTCGCTACGCTCATCAATTAAGGGCAATCTTCAGTGAAAAATATTTGTCCGCGTTCGTTTTGTTTCGAACTTTCGAATATTCAGTTGTTCGAGACAGCCAATTGAGCTGCATACTTTCTGTCAGATATTGAATCGCGAAAACTTATTTCCGAACGGCAGTTCGTCTAGCACCTGAATACGAATCGTTTGCAGAGGCCGGGATAGAGAGCTCGCTTGTATACAAAAACTTTTTTTTTTTGCGTAATTACGCTCACAAATTACTTCCAATTTGTGCACGGCAAAAAACTTTCTGTACACAAAACTCTCTCGGTACGCCGGCTATATGTTCCCTCGGCAGAAGCAGAAAACTCCAATTATTTATAAAACTCTGCCGTGGGCTTGCTATTTACTTGATAGTCACCGAACCGTCTGCTCTAATGCGAGTATTGACGCATTCAATCTCTTCCTTTATCTCCAGTAAATCACAGATTCGGTTGACAACCAATCGCGATCGGCCTGGCAGCGATCATGCCCGAAAGGCTTACAGACTAATTAATAACAAAGCGTCTGGATTGAAAAAAACTAATCAATTTTCATGGCAACCTCGTGGTGCAGGTGAACTGGCCATGCCAAGCTCCGCGCTGGAGGCGAGCACAACTCGACCATGACGGGATGAGTTTATCATTATACGCGTGGTCCGCTCGCGCACTAGATTGTGGTCCACTGCATACAGCCTCCGGTGGCCTCGTCGCGCCGGCGAATATGATCTCATCTCATTAACCAGCCTAATTAACTATTTAACCTAATTACGGGCGGCCGCGGCGTGTGCCTAACGGGCAGTGCCGGGTCCGGCAGCGGCCACCGCTCCTCCACACACCGGCAATGCGCTCGGTGCCGGTGCGATTCGCGCGCGAATCTACATTTTGATTTCAATTACTGTTTTCTCGGACGCCGATAAATCTGCAAACTCGTGTGATTAGAAATTCCGGGCGGTAATAATTCACCGTGCAGTGCGACTGGTGGCGCGCTCGAGCGGCGGGGGGGGGGGGGGCTCGGGAATTGGAAGTGGGGGGGGGGGGCATATTGGGCAGCGAGGGGATCCGGTGCAGGCACCGGACGGAACCGCGATAATTGTTAGCACGGTGCGAATTGGGAACGAGTCTTGATTATGTTCGTGATTTCTTGAGATGGGATGAGCACCTTGGCCAACACATATCTACGAAACAATTGTTTACAGGCAAACTATTAGTGACAGCCCCACCAAAATAGTTCACCGCCTACGTCATATATAAGGATTTTAAATTAAGTAAAAATAATTTTTTTTGCTATGATTAATTTGGCTAAATAACGTCGGTAACTATGACATATTATGGTTGCTATGGAAACTATTGCTTCCCATAACTATGGACGTTATTTAGCCAAACTAATCATGTAGCACAATAATAATTTGTACGTAAATTAAATGCCTTATATATCCCCTAGGAGGTAAGCTATTTTTGTTGGGCTGTCTATAATAGTTTGACTTTAAACGATTGGTTAGGATATATTCGACTACCAAGGTGACCATTCCACCTTACATTTCTTATATGCTTCATGCGATTTGTCCAGATGAGTTGAGCTATTTTCTGTCTCCACCTCAGAGAAAAGTGTCCGCTGCGACGTGTCTCAGCTGGCGGAGAAAATAAACTGCTCAGTGTCCTCTCAACATACTACTCGAGTGTCCAATTGCTTCGTGCTCTTTGCTCGTTGCTTTTATGTCGCACCTCGAGTACAGATGTCCGATGCACCTCCATTCCGTTCGAGCAGCTCGTTGCTCGGCACTCTCCTGCCGTCAACGTGCTCCGCTAACTGCTCCCCGACATGACAGTACTTCGTACTGATAATCGGAACACATTTTTAGCCTCGGGTTTACAGCTGGCAATGTCAGTGACACGATGTCATCAGCATTGGCTCTGCCACCAATAAGCGACTCTGGATGTGTATGACGTCATGTTCGCGACTCTGCCATGAAGTCTCTGATTGGTGCAGAGCCATGTTGATTTCATCATGTCACTGACACTGCCGGCTGTAAAACCAGCTTAATGGATGATGACTGATATATATTGTTGACACATTTTTGATGCCTGAAAACGTACCAAATCGTATTTAAATATGGATTATTTTTTAACAAAAAGGCATGTGGATCTTTAACAGCCAGAACACATGAGGCTTGTTGCACGCTTTAAAGCCTGAAACGCTGTGAAAGGCCGAGAACGAGACTGATTTGCAATACACATTGCGCTTTGGAGCCCGCAGGCCTGGGCCAGTCGGAGCCCGAAACGGTCTGAGAGGCCGAAAACGGGACGGATTCGCAATTCACACTGCGCTTTGGAGCCCTCAGGGCTGGGCCCGTCGGAGCCCGAAACGCTCTGAGAGGCCGAAAACGGGAAGGATTTGCAATACACACTGCGCTTTAGAACCCGTCGGGTCCAGCCCACAGGCTCGAGAGCGTAATCTGTTCTGACTGCATTGCGTCGATAAGTCGGGATTATAGTATAGACTTCTGGAGAAGAATTTTGACCCAGGATACTGACTTCTTGAGCTCAAGTAAACAGTAGCCTGAGGTGGCATCCTCCAAATAGCGCAGCCATAGATGTCATAGCGAAAAAGAGTCATTTCGACTTATGGCTTGGCTTCCTAAGGGACCCACATTTTCAATGTTTTGCTCGAGTTATCAAACGTATTGCAAACTTTATGTCACATATATACTTATACGAAAATATTTTTCTTTCAATTGCAATTTTCTAGCATAAAGAACCTGGTTCGTCGGGGCAGAAAATGTGAGATATTCGAATATTATCCGCAGCAAAGTGGCCAAATGCTCAGGGATATGCACACACAGGAACATTTGGCTGATTTCCGTACATTTCCTCTGCAGCCAAATGGATTCTGGCACGGTCTCAAATAAACAATTTCATTCTGTATCGGTGTCATCGAATTAGATTATCAGTCTGATTTGTTGCGATGCTATACGAGAATTGCATAAGGAATTGTGAAAAACTGCGATGCAACTCGCGAAACGTGGGCCTTTTGTTTCACTCGGGCAGATTGAGCGGGGCGAGCGTTGTTGCAGAATTTAACTTTGCAACTTATAAATTTGCCCGAAAACATCGCCGGCAATAAATTAGCGTTATAAAATAAACTATAACAAGTGGCGGTGTAGTCGGCACTTTGCACTACTACTATCCATGCTTCTCGGTGTCTGTTGACTTGTAAATAGATTGTACTTTTGCACAGAGCACGGCATTAAAAATCATGACCTACCACGGTTAGTTTAAATTATTCCATGTCATGACCAGCGTATGGAATTTATTTATGGGATGCAAATGCACCAACGAATATTACGAAGAATGGAGTTAATAAAGCTTTTAATCTGCATACCAATCGTTTCAATACGAAAAACAAACATTTTGGGTATGCAGGTCTTATCTGATATTCAACGCTTAATTAATCATGCTTTTATGGTCATAAAATCTCCCATATACATTTACTTCGACTAATCGAATGAACTGTACATCTTTTACATTGTTTTACATATACATCGCTTCGAAGATTCGTATACAAATTTTTTTATTGTTTAATTTCTTTCGATTTTAATGTATATTGTCCATTTTATCAAGTACATGAGATACGTCAAAATATTTAGTAATACACAATGATTGACAATAATATGCAAATAATAAACAAACCAATTCTCCGATATGAAATGAAAGTTAGATCGGTTACAAGATAATATATAGTACACTCGCGAATTACCTACTGGTCAAAACCACTTGAGAGTTTGGGTTAGGAAGACGCGTGCCGACCCTTGTAAGCTCTGCTTAGCTCTATTGTGTTCTATTCGAGAGTGACATTAACTGACGGATCTCCTTGCAAATAGCTGCGTTGTCACTTTCGTCCCTCTTGAGTCTTCTGTGCCTGATGATTACCTGCCTGATGATTGGCACTTGGCAATGAAGGGGTTTCCTCGAAAATTGGCAACATAGGGCTGAGAAAGGGACAGAGAAGGTACACATTTTTTACACATGTCAAGATACATATCTGTTTTAACAATGGCATTGTCCGAAGCCCCTAAGTGGATGTTATCAGTAATTCGCGAATGGACTATAACTTGGTTTAGTTTACCAGTAATCGGGACCACTGCCCGACAAACGACTCTGCCCTGACGCCCTGGTCCGCCCTGTCTGTTCCAGGTCTCAACATCCACCGCGACCTCTCTGGCCTCGTGGGCGAGACCATCATCATGCCCTGCGCCATCGACCTTGACAAGTGCGGCGCCATGCACAGCATCAAATGGTACCGCGGCTCATCACGCATCTTCGTCTTCAGCGAGAACCCGACCATCTCCAGGGCGGAGGGCGACTACGAGGAACGGTAGGACTCAGTTCAGACTCTAAACCTGCCTTCATGTCAAAGCACCCAAGGGCGAATTCAGCTTCTTGGCCAATTAATTCCATTCAGCGTGCGCAGTCATTCCTTTTGATGCCTAAAAATAGCATGCTATAATCTTTTAATCTTATTTAAATTACGAAAGCTCGTAATTGGCTATTCATTTTATTATTATGTACACAAATTAGCCTCCCAAAATTGTTACCCATTCCGGGATTTGAACCCGGGTCCCCAACTTTCGCGGCTGGTGCTCTAACCAGCTGAGCTAAACGGGCCATGAAATTTGGGAGAAGTAATTTGCATACAGGGTGAGAATTGAATGTCCCCAGGGGGGTATGGTCCAGAGTCTACGAAACTCATAGTGGCTCTGGTACCGCGTGATGCTATACTGCAACCACATTTACATTCAACCTCGAGTAACTCCAATTTAACGTTGGATGCGTTGAATTCTCTTTTAATCTTATTTAAATTACGAAAGCTCGTAATTGGCTATTCATTTTATTATTATGTACACAAATTAGCCTCCCAAAATTGTTACCCATTCCGGGATTTGAACCCGGGTCCCCAACTTTCGCGGCTGGTGCTCTAACCAGCTGAGCTAAACGGGCCATGAAATTTGGGAGAAGTAATTTGCATACAGGGTGAGAATTGAATGTCCCCAGGGGGGTATGGTCCAGAGTCTACGAATACTCATAGTGGCTCTGGTACCGCGTGATGCTATACTGCAACCACATTTACATTCAACCTCGAGTAACTCCAATTTAACGTTGGATGCGTTGAATTCTCTTTTAATCTTATTTAAATTACGAAAGCTCGTAATTGGCTATTCATTTTATTATTATGTACACAAATTAGCCTCCCAAAATTGTTACCCATTCCGGGATTTGAACCCGGGTCCCCAACTTTCGCGGCTGGTGCTCTAACCAGCTGAGCTAAACGGGCCATGAAATTTGGGAGAAGTAATTTGCATACAGGGTGAGAATTGAATGTCCCCAGGGGGGTATGGTCCAGAGTCTACGAATACTCATAGTGGCTCTGGTACCGCGTGATGCTATACTGCAACCACATTTACATTCAACCTCGAGTAACTCCAATTTAACGTTGGATGCGTTGAATTCTCTTTTAATCTTATTTAAATTACGAAAGCTCGTAATTGGCTATTCATTTTATTATTATGTACACAAATTAGCCTCCCAAAATTGTTACCCATTCCGGGATT
Organism: Nemoura dubitans; assembly: GCA_921293005.1. Lineage (NCBI taxonomy): Eukaryota > Metazoa > Arthropoda > Insecta > Plecoptera > Nemouridae > Nemoura > Nemoura dubitans. Next base: position 4,688,360 of record OV121074.1, read on the forward strand.
TGAACCCGGGTCCCCAACTTTCGCGGCTGGTGCTCTAACCAGCTGAGCTAAACGGGCCATGAAATTTGGGAGAAGTAATTTGCATACAGGGTGAGAATTGAATGTCCCCAGGGGGGTATGGTCCAGAGTCTACGAATACTCATAGTGGCTCTGGTACCGCGTGATGCTATACTGCAACCACATTTACATTCAACCTCGAGTAACTCCAATTTAACGTTGGATGCGTTGAATTCTCTTTTAATCTTATTTAAATTACGAAAGCTCGTAATTGGCTATTCATTTTATTATTATGTACACAAATTAGCCTCCCAAAATTGTTACCCATTCCGGGATTTGAACCCGGGTCCCCAACTTTCGCGGCTGGTGCTCTAACCAGCTGAGCTAAACGGGCCATGAAATTTGGGAGAAGTAATTTGCATACAGGGTGAGAATTGAATGTCCCCAGGGGGGTATGGTCCAGAGTCTACGAATACTCATAGTGGCTCTGGTACCGCGTGATGCTATACTGCAACCACATTTACATTCAACCTCGAGTAACTCCAATTTAACGTTGGATGCGTTGAATTCTCTTTTAATCTTATTTAAATTACGAAAGCTCGTAATTGGCTATTCATTTTATTATTATGTACACAAATTAGCCTCCCAAAATTGTTACCCATTCCGGGATTTGAACCCGGGTCCCCAACTTTCGCGGCTGGTGCTCTAACCAGCTGAGCTAAACGGGCCATGAAATTTGGGAGAAGTAATTTGCATACAGGGTGAGAATTGAATGTCCCCAGGGGGGTATGGTCCAGAGTCTACGAATACTCATAGTGGCTCTGGTACCGCGTGATGCTATACTGCAACCACATTTACATTCAACCTCGAGTAACTCCAATTTAACGTTGGATGCGTTGAATTCTCTTTTAATCTTATTTAAATTACGAAAGCTCGTAATTGGCTATTCATTTTATTATTATGTACACAAATTAGCCTCCCAAAATTGTTACCCATTCCGGGATTTGAACCCGGGTCCCCAACTTTCGCGGCTGGTGCTCTAACCAGCTGAGCTAAACGGGCCATGAAATTTGGGAGAAGTAATTTGCATACAGGGTGAGAATTGAATGTCCCCAGGGGGGTATGGTCCAGAGTCTACGAATACTCATAGTGGCTCTGGTACCGCGTGATGCTATACTGCAACCACATTTACATTCAACCTCGAGTAACTCCAATTTAACGTTGGATGCGTTGAATTCTCTTTTAATCTTATTTAAATTACGAAAGCTCGTAATTGGCTATTCATTTTATTATTATGTACACAAATTAGCCTCCCAAAATTGTTACCCATTCCGGGATTTGAACCCGGGTCCCCAACTTTCGCGGCTGGTGCTCTAACCAGCTGAGCTAAACGGGCCATGAAATTTGGGAGAAGTAATTTGCATACAGGGTGAGAATTGAATGTCCCCAGGGGGGTATGGTCCAGAGTCTACGAATACTCATAGTGGCTCTGGTACCGCGTGATGCTATACTGCAACCACATTTACATTCAACCTCGAGTAACTCCAATTTAACGTTGGATGCGTTGAATTCTCTTTTAATCTTATTTAAATTACGAAAGCTCGTAATTGGCTATTCATTTTATTATTATGTACACAAATTAGCCTCCCAAAATTGTTACCCATTCCGGGATTTGAACCCGGGTCCCCAACTTTCGCGGCTGGTGCTCTAACCATACCCCCCTGGGCTAATTTGTGTACATAATAATAAAATGAATAGCCAATTACGAGCTTTCGTAATTTAAATAAGATTAAAAGAGAATTCAACGCATCCAACGTTAAATTGGAGTTACTCGAGGTTGAATGTAAATGTGGTTGCAGTATAGCATCACGCGGTACCAGAGCCACTATGAGTATTCGTAGACTCTGGACCATACCCCCCTGGGGACATTCAATTCTCACCCTGTATGCAAATTACTTCTCCCAAATTTCATGGCCCGTTTAGCTCAGCTGGTTAGAGCACCAGCCGCGAAAGTTGGGGACCCGGGTTCAAATCCCGGAATGGGTAACAATTTTGGGAGGCTAATTTGTGTACATAATAATAGCATGCTATAATATTATACTTAAATTGGTAAAAGCTTTCGGAATTTGAATTCGAGGCTCGAGTGTTGTGTTTAATTGTTCGGCAATGTTGATGTTACATCACAAAGGACAAACCAATGCCTAGAATCGAGATAACATCCAAATTGAACCTAAGAGTAAGACGATTACTGTATCATGTTTTATTCATGTCTTTCGCAAGGCATATCATTTCAAAGTAGTTCATACCCGTTGAGTTTCGTAGTCGATGTGCAGACAAAACTGACACGCGATATGCTTGTTTTTGTTTCGTCTTTCTGGCAGTAAACTCTTTGAACCAAACCTCTCATTAAACATAACATAACATCCCATAACCTAACTTTATATTATTATTATGCCAAGTATATAAAGTGCTTTATATGCACTTATGCCATTAAACAAAGATTTAACTATATCACTTGGCTCTTCCAAGTTCATACTCAGAATCTTGAACAATATAATATGAATACTTAGAGCATTCTCGGCTAATTTTTCCCTGCGGGTGTAGTCATAAATTTTCGCGCACCTTAATTGCCGATCATTAAGGCAACCCAGCCGCACAATCTTTGATTACCTCCCGCGATTCCACGCGGTTAACAAATCGTCTCACGTGCCCCTCGTGCCTCGTGCCTCGTGCCTCGTGCGTCATCCCGCTGCCTCGTCGGCGGCCGGGTGTTTCGCCGTCGACGTCGGGCCGGCCGCGACAGAGAGCTACGACCGGCCGGCCGTCGACGGTACGCCGGAAGGAAACGGGCGATATTTTGTATCTCGGCCCGCCGGAAGTGACGTCCCTTCGCGTGGATGTGTATATATATAGAGAGCGATGGCCGAGCGTGCGGCGCCTCGACGGCCGACGCTGCGTGCCTTGGCCGGTGTTGGCCAGTGGCGTCTTTATCCCGGGGTCTTGTGTTTGTTGCGTTGCAGTGGCGGTTTGACCATAGTCCAGTGTGTAAATTGGTTCATGACCAGTTGCACCAACGGCCTAATCAGAGATTACCTCCTTGATCGTAGAAATTATAATTTGGTATGGTGTTTTTCCATTGAAATCGTCAAATTAAAGTAATCGAATAATGTATTATTATATGAATTAAAATAATCATAAATTCAAAATAAATTTATTTGAGATTAAGTCCAATTTAATTTGACGGTTTCAATGGTAAAACACCAAACCAAATTCAGGATTCCAAAATTCAGGAACCAAATAAAGGAGGTAAGCTCTGCTTAGGACGTTGGTGACTTTACGATTTTGGTTGTCAAGACACCTTGGCCGTAACGAAATGGTTCAAATTGGAAATTGCAATGTACCTACCCAATACGCAAATAAACCCAATACTGGCAAAGACCAAATTCATATCAAACTAATTTTTTCGCGAAAGCAATCTCAGATTGGAACTGTTTATAACTTGCTGGGGAAATTAAAATCAGCTTGGAAAATTTCGACCGTTTCCTTAATCTTTTTACAAATAGATTTTGTAACATAACATTATGATATGAGACTTCTTTTCTGTAATACCCTACAAAGGGTCCAAGAAAATAATTAAAAAAAAACTCTCTAATGCATTAAAAGTGTGCGATGAATTTAAAATGATGCCAAGGTGGAATGTGGTTTTTCACAAAATTAAATACCACTTCAGAAGTTAAACACTTTCTTATTATCAAACTTGCATTAAAATAAATATTAAATTATTGTCATCGTCAACAAAGCCTCAAAAAAAGAAACACTTTCATCGTCTATGTGGCAGTGGCAACCGCTTAGAAAGTCATCTGTCTTCTCGATAATAAATGCGGAATAGAACGCCAAATGGAATATTGTACATGTATTAAATTATAGAGCAAAGGAACGCCCTCCTGTGCCGGCCACCACCGGCCAGTCTAAAGTTCCTCTATACCGCCACTGACCGGCGTCCGCATGGCAGAAGATAATTACGCCGCGAGTAGTACCCATCACAGGTCCTAGAAATGTTCCCTCGTCGCCTACAAATGATTATGTTTCACATCAACAATGCAGATTCACGTTCGTGTAGCAGCAGCAACAACAACAACAACAACGCCATCATATAGAGCCGGCTCTAATCCAATTCAGGCAAACGGGCAGAGTAACAGCAACTTTCCACGACCACACGGGAGGCGATATGAACTACATTTAATATTACCAACTTCCCGATGAAATTGCTCAAACTGCTAGTCTCTAGTGTCGGGCAAAGAAGTCAATAAACCTGAGAGTTAGCCGTATACAAACTATACACATTTGCCTAGAATGGTTTATATGCTCGACCCATCTATACCCATACATAGGTAGGTACAAATATAGTTGCATAATAACATATCGCGCACGGGTGTATGGGTTCTTGAGGTTTAGATGTGACTCAAACTTCGTAAATGTATAGGGAACCGAGCGAGAGTTAATAAATTGTTTATTGCACGTGTAATTTGTGTGTGTGTGTGTTTTAGCGGTCATGTTTCGGCGCCCCTCTCTTTCTCCAACCCCCGCACGTTAGGCGTCGATCGCCCATGTTCCTTGCACCCCCGACCCTCAATATGCCCGCGCGCTCAAGTGGCGTTCGGGGCTGCATTATTGGCGCGCCCGGACCTCGATCAGTTAACCGCGCCGCGGCATTATTGTGTGTCGGCCGCCTCACACCTACACGACGGCGTCCCCTGAATGCCGCCGCACGGACTGCTTAAATCGCGGCAGCTTTCTGTTGCCCGCGTGTTATGTGTATGTGTGTAAGAGGGGGGGGGCGTTGTCGACTGCGGCACAGGATTTAACCGTGTGCGCCCATCGACAGTTTAGCTGTCACACTGTGCACCATGTATGTATATATGTATGTGGATTAGCTTTGATGGTATTGGACGGCGTTTGGGAAGTTTAATAACGGGACGGGAGTTAATGCGACCCGACGTATGGGGGGGGGGGGGGGGGGTGATGAAAATATTTGCAGTTTAAGCTTTCGCACGTTAGTACGGCGACTGCTTCGCGAAATGGGTTTGACAGGACTGTTAACTGTTAACCGCATATCACGCAGTTATCGTGTGGTAAAGTACTGCTGGGGTTTTTTTGATGTGGCAGCGCGTGTTAGGGTGAATTTTCGCGCGCGCGCGAGGCGGCAGAGGGAAATTTTGAAATGTTTATCTCACCTCAGTCACCGCCACTGATGTTCACTGCATGAAAATAGACTGTTCGAGTGGTACAAAATTACAGTTTTTATCGTCATGTATTTACTTGGTGCCATAAAAAAAACGGAGCGCGCTAGCTGCACTGCATTCTGAGCGTCAGCAGCGGAAAGCACACATGACGTGCTGTGTGTGTGTGTGTGTGTGTGTGGGTGTGTGTGGATAGTGTACACTTGGCTGGCGACGGTAATATATTACATGTGTACCTATTACGCTGTTTTATTATCGTGCCCCTGAACGCAGCCCGCAGAGCAAGTTGGCGCTACATGTTAAATCGCCATAAGACTTTGAGCGTTGTGCTGCACTCATAATACTGCTTGTGTCGCGTTTTAAAGGCTTTGGTCAGACTCCGGCCAACAAATTCAATTAAAACCATTTACTTTGCTGATAAAATAACTGCATTTTTAGCAAAAAAATTATCGGTCAAGTTCAATCGAACCCGGCACCTCCACCATCTATCACCAAACTGAATCTTTATGAGTCCTGAAATTTGGAATATCAAAATTTAAAAAAAATGTGGGTTTTGCAACGAAGGAATACCTAAGGGTAACCTTCGAGTTAAGTCTCAGTTATAACAAAAATTAGCAGTAAACGTAGCTTGCGATCATTTCCCTTCGGCAGTAGCTTCGGTATTCTGCTATAATGGTTGATTGTGAACCGCCATTGTCTTTAGTTTGCGTTGACGTTAATGTTGCTTTACTCAAAGTTTGTTGGGAATGGTATTAAGCAGGGTTTCCACCCGTAAAATATGTTTATATACCTACGTAATACCTATACACTCTATTTTCCCTCATATTCCAATCTTGGGTAATGGCATTCTTTGATACCGTAACAGATATCACAATAAATAGTCTTCATCCCTGCATGTTTGTCTCAATTCGCCGAGGAGCAATAGATACCCGGCTGCAAACGACGTTGCATCAGTTCGGCGATCCCCCAGACGCCGATGAAAATGTTGTGCAATCGCCGTCCGCCGTCCGCCGGCCATCCCCTAGTCAAATTGCGGCGATCGGCAATGACCATGAAAGTCGAATTGCAAATCACCATCTCCCCCCCCGGTAACAAGCGACTCAATGTCATAAATAACATTCCTTCACACGGCGATATGATAATCCGCGCACGCGAAACTCCCCCCACCCGCATGTCCCGTCCCTGGCAGAGAGTAGTTAATCAGTATCTCCCTCTCCCTCCCTCTCTCTCCAGCCTCTCCGGCACGGCATCGCGCCATCCCTGTCCCACTCCCGCCGCGCGAGACACCTAATCCCGGATCGCTGCGGTCTCGCTCCCGCCCGTGACGCGATCCCCGGGGGAGGAAATCTGTGCAGTCTGAGCGCACGCGCAGATATGCATCCACATTCATTATTTAGCGTCTAATGTGTCGTCAGTGTGGTCTCGGTTCCTCGTGCCCTACAGCCCCTCTTCCTCTCTCCCTTTCTCTCTCTCTCTGTCTTCCTCACGAGGGCCCCATGGACGTTCAAATACATAGCATGACCATCGTACGCGCACGTTCAGCTCTGTACAGGCACAATCCAGTCTGCATTGACGAGTTGCAGGACACTAGAACAGATTTTACTTTAATGACGAACAAAACAAGGGCAAAGTAAAAAAAGAATGCAATTTTAAACACTTTTTAAAACATATCAGTCGTTGGTTATTTTCAAAGTCGTAACGTTCCAGGAAACAATCAGGCTGGAACCGTTCGAAGTTAAGGCCGTCTGTAGCGTTCGAAGTTAAGGCCGTCTGTAGCGTTTGAAGTTAAGGCCGTCTGAAGCGTTCGAAGTTAGGGCCGTCTGTAGCGTTCGAAGTTAAGGCCGTCTGTAGCGTTCGAAGTTCAGGCCGTTCGAAGCGTTCGAAGTCAAGGCCGTCTGAAGCGTTTGAAGTTAAGGCCGTCTGAAGCGTTCGAAGTTAGGGCCGTCTGTAGTGTTCGAAGTTAAGGCCGTCTGTAGCGTTCGAAGTTCAGGCCGTTCGAAGCGTTCGAAGTTAAGGCCGTCAGAAGCGTTCGAAGTTAAGGCCGTCCGTAGCGTTCGAAGTTAAGGCCGTCTGTAGCGTTCGAAGTTAAGGCCGTCTGAAGCGTTCGAAGTTAGGGCCGTCCGAAGCGTTCGAAGTTAAGGCCGTCCGAAGCGTTCGAAGTCAAGGCCGTCTGAAGCGTTCGAAGTTAAGGCCGTCCGAAGCATTCGAAACTTTACACGAACCTAGGGAAAGAACCGGACAACTTGACTCAGATTCACATTGGAGTCGGCAACTCTAGATCGCGTTCCATTATTGAAACACTGAAGTATTGCGTGGCGGAATTAGGTGTGATTTGCGAAGCATTCGCACGTCCTGCCCGTCGCTCTGGCTGAGGCTGTACCCACTAGTGCACACTGCAGTGAGCTAGTTAGCAATGCATGTGCTCGTATACGTTGTGACTACTCGGCTGGGGATACATAGAAGAATCCATGCGTATGAATAGGGAGAAAAAACGGGACCGTATAAAAAAACACGGAAACTGGAGAATACCGCTTTTGTCTGCGTGCATTCTCAAATAAAAGTACCTAGTTGTTGGAATCCATGACGTATGTGGATGGATGCCAGTGTGTGTGTATAGAGTACCCATGTGCGCGAGGGCGAATGGATTGCCGTGCCTATATATACCTCAATCCAAGCTGCTTTTATCGCAAGTTGGCGGGAGAAAGAGTCTGCTAATTATCAGTGCACAGCGACGAGTGCTAGAATTGTGTGAATGCATATGGCTTCCATTTGAATAATTGTCAAGCAATGCTTGGATGTATGTGTGTGTATACGGCCGAACAACACAGTGTAGCAGTTGAATTGCCAAGGGCTGCATATCATTATGAGGCTATTTAGGACACAAATATAGAATTCATGTGATATTTTATGAAAAAAGACGACTACTTGAATGCGTATGGTGTACATAGAATTTATATGGGTTTTTCAGTTCATCGAGTTTCTGATAATTTGTATAGGTATTGGTAGGTGATCACGGTGCATTGATCAGATTAGAAAATTAACCATGGTATACAGGTATGGATAAAGTTACGGTGAGTGATAACTTACCGGAGTGCTCATGGCAAAGTCACTAGTTACTTTGGTGCAGTTTTCGTCAATGATGTTTGGGGGGGGGGGGGGCGGGGTACGGGGAGATATTATTAACTCTAAATTAGTTTGCGTCGAGTAACTTTGAACTCGGGTGCGGCGTCGACTCTCGCTGCTCATACCGCGCGGTGGTGGCGAGGAGGTATATCTATACCCTCTCTGCGGAGCCAAAAAGCTCGGAGAGCTCGCAGGCGTGCGCCCTAATGAGTCTTTGGCGCCGGGGCCAGGGCTAGTTTGCCAACCGCAATATTTTCACTTCAATTTCAAAGTACCGACCGACAAGCGAAGAAAGTTTCCGCTCGTCTATATATACACCACTAAACGGGCTGGTATTTGCTCTGTGTATACGTCGTCAAAAGTTTCCTGACTTGGAGCAGTTTCGCGGCAAGATTGATTGGTTGTACTGCTGATTTACGTCGGTTAGCTATATATGTGTGGACGCAGCTCTAACAAAAAAAGTACCCGGCCAACGTTTGCAAAGTGTATACACTCTTTTTTCCACCGCACGACTTGCGACTGTGTCGGCGCGGTCCGCCTCGAATCTCGCCCGCACGCAAATCTACAAATTACAAGCGCCGAGTTAATGTAGCGTCGATGAGTTAGTAGCCATGGTTACTGCAGTACACACGTCCCGACCGGCGCGGTGTAGACCAAAGAAACACATCGGCTAATAGCAGTGACCCCATCACCATTTAGCCGCGCAAACGGCGAGTGCCCCCCCCCCCCCCTCCCCGCGCCCACCAGTCGAGTTGATTTCCTCTTCACATTTGATAGATGCTCATTGCCCCGTGTGTATATGAAGAGCATACCCCCGTTAGCGCTCTCAGCGCAGCACTGGGGGTATATCTTTCTGGACGACCGCCAGTTCTGCTAATAAACTAGCTAATAATTAGATCAGCGTCTAATTCAATGCCGGCGCGACGCCGTCGACCGTGAATTCGCTCCAGCATTCGGGGACGCCGTGCGCGGAGGCCGCGGAGCCGGCAAGTGAGGTGCGCGACTACTGGCCAATCAGTGGCTGGGATCGGTTAATCGAGTTAGCCGGTCGACGCCGCGCGGGTGGGGTGAGGGCGATGATGACGGGGGCGATGACGAGGCTAGTGGACGTCAGCGATCGCGCGGGATTGAGACGTTTGTTACCGGCGGCGATTCGTTCATTAGACGGTCGACGTTGTGCGGTCGCTTGTCGTGGTGGTGGCGAGGTATGCTTGAATGGTGTAGGGCGGACGACGGGGACGGGCGCAAGGAGTCGGGACAATCGGATTAGAGTTTGTGAGTCGGATGCGAGAAGTGTGTCCTTTGGGATAAGGAAGGCCTTGCCTGATTGGGGAAATGGGACGGTGTCCTGTAATTAGGTCAACCCAACGAGAGGGGATGTTTTAAGTTTTGGCTCACACACAAATGCTGCTATACGTTTTGCACACGTATTGTCAAGTTCGTAACATGTATGTGTATATGTATAGCCCGTGTACGGTCCATCTTCGTTTGTGAAAGCGCTATCTCGCCGTGGTACTTGATACGTTTTGTTCCAGTAGCATTAATATCTTTACAAGACGTAATATTTAAAGACATTAATAACTTCTGTGGCAACATTTCGTGCCACTTTTAGTGCCGACTGCAAAAGTTAGCATATCGAAGAAATAAAGTGGCATTGGGCGAGGGGTGGGTGGGGGTGGGGGTGGCAGAGCCCCAAAGGACCCGCGCCGAGGCAAATTCGTGGCCGAGCGGCGTCGCACATAAGAAACTTGCTCGAACAGCAGTTAAGAAAAGTTATATCAATATCCCTTGCTCGAGGGGGGGGGGGGGCGTCGAGCGCAGCGCGACACTCCGTAGCGGGACACAATCAAAGACGTTCGCTCTTGCGAGGGATTTGAATTTCGGAAAGCGCGTGAACATTTCCGTCCCGCGGCGGCAGGAGCGCCAGCGTTCCGTGATGTTTTAGAAATTTCTACATTCGTCATTACACGACAAAATGGAAACGACGCTGGCGAAATTATATTCTAATTACTGAGTGCGTATATATATATATGGCAATGTAAAAATATGCAAATATGTTTGTGCGGAAAGCGTCGGATGGAGCGGGGACTTTGGGCCTGGGAATAATTACTGCCTGGAAGAAGAAAATGCCCGTTTCTCGGCGCGGGAATGGCGAAAGAGCCAGGAGGAGAGTGAGAGAGTTCCGTCTGGCGAATAGGTTTCCTTTGCCGAGCAAGTTGTCGGAAAGTTTTTCCACGCAGCGGCGATAGCAGCCAGTGCGCGCGCCTCTGGGATAGAAATTCTCTCTGCAGAATCTACAGACCGCCGCGCTATCTGTGGTGCATATAGTAATTATTAATTGCTATCACGTTGGGCGGCGTTTTATTTTTCTCTGCATCTTGGTCTGACGATACGCAGCCGTGTGCGTCTCGACGCGAACCCATGTCGTGGACGGATCCTGGGCGGCAATATACTGCCATGGGGATTCAGGGCTAATGCGCACTAGCATGGTTAACAACTAAATACCTACCCCCCTATGATATTAGGAGAACATATCCAAGAAGTCGGGGGGGTTGAGCTTAATTTATATGCCATATTATAACTTTAATAAATGTTCCAAGCAAACTGAAAATTAAATTGCTATGCGAATAATAATTGCTTCATATAAAATCAGTTTTCTCTAGTCTGCGCGTAACAGCTATTTGTGTAAAATTTAATTTCTCGTTAGACATTGACACTTTGTTCGTATAGAATTTCCGTGACATTTCACAACGTAATAGCAGAGGTTACTTACAACTCCATCGCAACCCTGATCAGGGAAAGTTAATTAAGCCAATTCCTTTTAAAATTATTTTCATTGGAAATTCCCTGCAGCCCGAAGCAGTTTTCCAAAAAGTCTTAACTTTCCTATAAGCATAACTTCGGCTCGCAGCCCGTGAGACAAATACGACCCGACGGCGTCCCCCCCTGAGAGCGTTTCCCCGCCTCGGGCGATGCAGTGTCGCGCATCCACGACGAGCCCGACGCGGCGACATTCTCGGTTGACGGGAATCGATACACACCGACAATAATCACGATAATCACCGCGCTGCGTGCGCGATAAGATGCAATTACGCGCGACAAGCGGGGAAATCGCGGCATCCCGACAATCTAGCGACCAACTTCGGGGCTAGGAAATCTCTTTGTCTCAAGGCTACATGTCAGCTATCTTCAGCACTATAGTTCTGGAAAAAAAAATATTTCACTCACTGCTTTCCCGACGTTTCGCAACATAATTATACTATAGTTTCTTCATGGTGATAACTCAAGCTCATCTGACGTCAAAAACGTGAACAAAAGAGAACCATTTTTTAAAACCAATGCTTCCTAAATGCCAAAGATCCTGCCAAAATAATCAAAATGAATTAATCCAAAACCACTAAGCCCTCTGTACTACAATTTAAAATACCCGTCCAAAATTAATGTATTCACCACGTGTAGGTATTGCATGAAGCCAGCAGCAAGCAATGCTGTGTACCAAATCGTACCCTTGGCGTTGGCCTACTTTCGCTTGACCGAACCACTGGCCTTCGCCTCCGATCTGCACATGCAATCTGTGATTCCTGCTGGATGCAGCTTCGCATTTCCTCCGACAGGGCATACGTAAGCTACCTAATCATGCGCATGGCTGGCCAGCAAATCAAGAAGCAAGTCTACATGGGAAAGCCAAACATTTTCGAAAACTTTAAGCTATGCCTGGTGTATAGTCCTTCAAAGAACGCAGATCCTTCAACATTACCTGAACGCAAAAATCACTTTCATGCTTGAGAAATGTAATAATCAACCAGCGATATCATCACCATACACGTTGTTATTCTTGCCAGCATCGATGTGAACGACGGTGTAAAAATTGTTTTGCAGTACCCATGTTGCTTGCATCTTCTCTACTAGAAACACTAGAAACACTTAATTGGGAATGATACACTTAGGTTTCGGTGCTTGATCATACTTTGAGAATCCATTTCATCACCTCTATTTTCGCCACCTTCAATATCACAAAACAAAACTCGTCACAGCAACCTCTACGGCCCCACGACATTATTATTTATCATGTACCTACTCACCTATAACCAGAACGATGATGCCATAAAAATAGATTCGTTTACCAAAGACACCGCGGTGCACGACCCACAACGGCGTCCCACCTCATGACATCAACCCGCTCCCCTGACGGATCTGCCACGTCCCAGACAGCAGCAACCCCACAGCGCTGTCTAGTGGGGGCGGCGGGGGGGGGGGGGGGCGGCGGCGGGGCCCCAACGCGCCCCATCATGTTATATGTTTTATTAACGAGGGCACGCATGGACCCCGCGGCCGAACGCTCCGTCGCGCGCGGTCCTATCTAACGATTATCATGAAACAAAGGGAGCTCTTCGTCTCTATACGCGCGTACCCCACACATCGCTAGCGAGTCTCCAGCGAGCCATCATTTAGAGCCGCGATGGATTTCCAGACGCCGTAATGATCTTCGATCAGATTGCGCCGGCGCGTGCGCGCGCAGCGGATCCGTTCGACGGCGCACGATAGGGGCGATAGGGCAGCGCGTGAAAAGGCCGATGGGAGCCTCGGTGTTCTCAATCACTATCGCTCGAACGTGCTTAGATGACTCGATTTCTCATTCGATTTATCGCGAGCCGAGAGCCCGCGTCGCCGGGATTTATGTGTTTTATTACGTTTTCCACGGGCGGCCGCGTGTTTGTGCCCGCGGCGGGGGCGAGAGTGTACGGCGGCGGCGTCGTCCATGTGGGTGGGCGGGATCGCGTATTGAATGGAATTGTCACCTCGTGAAGCGGTCGCCATACGTCACGCGATATAGCTCTATGGTTTGGATAAGATTGTATTTTTATTAAAGATGGTTTCCACTTTCGATATACTGGTAATCTGATGCCATGTTCACCTTCGATCTATATGCTAGCCGGGATAAGCATCTATAGTCCAGTGCTCTATGTATCTCGTGTAACGTTAAGGCATAGGCCCTACCAGCTGTCATCTTCGGTCATATCAACTCTATAACGAAGATTATGTCGTTATGTATTGCTATTTAAAGCTGAAATATATACCTACTAGTTCATTCTAAATAATATGTTAATTTAATTTCAGAAGTTGCTAAATAATCACATGCTTTCTTTTATGTTTACCCACTTTTAAAATAACGTGGAAACTGACACAGAGCTGGAACGGCATTCTAGTTGCCTATCCCGTACCGGAGCAGTGAGAGCTGGTACGGCATACTAGTTGCCTATCCGGTACCGGAGCAGTGAGAGCTGGCACGGCATACTAGTTGCCTATCCTGTACCGGAGCAGTGAGAGCTGGCACGGCATACTAGTTGCCTATCCCGTACCGGAGCAGTGAGATCTGGCACGGCATTCTAGTTGCCTATCCCGTACCGGAGCAGTGAGAGCTGGCACGGCATACTAGTTGCCTATCCCGTACCGGAGCAGTGAGAGCTGACACGGCATACTAGTTGCCTATCCCGTACCGGATCAGTCAGAGCTGGCACAGCATACTAGTTGCCTATCCCGTACCGGAGCAGTGAGATCTGGCACGGCATTCTAGTTGCCTATCCCGTACCGGAGCAGTGAGAGCTGGCACGGCATACTAGTTGCCTATCCCGTACCGGAGCAGTGAGAGCTGACACGGCATACTAGTTGCCTATCCCGTACCGGATCAGTCAGAGCTGGCACAGCATACTAGTTGCCTATCCCGTACCGGAGCAGTGAGATCTGGCACGGCATTCTAGTTGCCTATCCCGTACCGGAGCAGTGAGATCTGGCACGGCATACTAGTTGCCTATCCCGTACCGGAGCAGTGAGAGCTGGCACGGCATTCTTTTTATTTTTATTTTATTTATTTGAATACATTTTATTGCACCTAGGTGCATGCCCTTTGCGTAATTACAATATTTGTCATCACAAGCATTAAAAATTGTCAATTGCTAAAACCCATCACACTCGTTAGGTTTTAAAACATTCCTCACATTTACAATCACATTCTTTAAAATGTAAAAATTCGTCAGTACTATAAAAACAATGTTTAATCAAAAAATTCTTAATGTCATATTTAAAACTATCTCTGCTTGCATGTGCTTTCTTCAGCCGCAAGGGCAACCTATTGTGGTACGATGCACCTAGATACATAACATTTCTCCTGCTTATTTCCCGTGTGCTCATTTTTCCTCTTAATTCTGCTTTTCTTCTTGTATTAATCTCATGCACCTCTTCATTTTTCGGGAATATTGCAGGATTGTCATAAACAAATAAAATTACTTCTAAAATAAAAGCACATGGTAAGGTCAGAATCTTAAAATCTTTAAAAGCTTTTCTGCATGTTCCCCTCTTCCCTATTTTACCCATAATCCGTATAGCCTTTTTTTGTTTTATGAACAATTTGTGGGATTCGGGTGAACTTCCCCATGCTATTATGCCATAAGTTAAAATAGAGTGAACTTGAGCGTGGTACACTATTTTAAGTGTAGATTCGTCCACCTGGTTCGCTAACATTCTCAACATGTAGCAGGCCACACTAGCTCGTTTGTTAACTTTTCTTGTATGTATTTTCCAATTTAACTCTGCGTCCAGCTCTACCCCTAGAAATGCGCTATGCTTTACTTCATTTGGTATAGTGTAGGCGTTTGTCACATTAAAGTTTGTTGATTTTCCTTTAAATACAATTGTGTGTGTCTTTTCGGAGTTTAATTTTAATCTATTTGGTTCAAACCATTCGTTTATCCGTCCTAGGGCATGTGTCATGTTCTTATTCAATTCCTCCTCACTTTGCGCTGTAACCAGAATACTGGTGTCGTCAGCAAATAAAATAGTGGTCGTGTTTTGATTTGTCACGTATTGTGGCAGGTCATTGATATACAGACTAAAAAGTACTGGCCCCAGTATTGAACCCTGAATTACGCCGTCCTTGATCTCCTCCCATTTTGAAAACACCGTGCCGCTTGCCGTTTTTATTGCTACCCTTTGTAACCTGCTCGTTAAGTATGATTTTATCCACTCGACCGCTCTTCCGTCAATTCCATAAGCTTTCAGTTTCTCTATCAAGATCCCGTGGTTAATTGTATCGAAAGCTTTCGATAAATCACAAAGAATCGTTCCTATGTATTTTCTTTTCTCGCGGGCTTCGGACACTTGGTTAATCATACCTGAAATTGCTGTTTTCGTGGAAAACCCTTCCCGGAAACCATGTTGGCATCTACTCAGGATATTGCTAATTCGTAAAAATTTGTTCAATCGTGATAAATATGCCTTCTCGAATATCTTCGCGAAACACGTAAGCAATGACACCGGCCTGTAGTTACCTATCTCGGATCTTTTCCCTTTTTTGAACAGTGGGTGAATAATTGCTAGCTTGGCACTTTGAGGGAATATTCCTGTTGAAAAAGATGCGTTACAAATGTTAGATAATACGTAGGCAATTTCTACTCCCACACTTTTGATCACTCCGATAGGAACTCCATCCCATCCCGATGACCTCTTCTGCTTCATTTTTTTAATTATTTCTACAATTTCTCTTGTTTGCGTTGGTTCTAGGGACAACTTCTGCGTTGCCAATGGTACCTTCATTTTATTCAGGGATTCCTCTTGCGTTCTAGTTGCCATATCCCACTCTAGAGCAGTGATAACAAGTTTTCACGGTACAAGATTTGGCGTGATTCTGGACAGTCGATGTTATTCGCTATGTTACTGCTCGATGACGCGCTTCTAATCGTATAACATAATCGGCGCGACCGCACCCTGACCGCCGCATGGCACCGATCCGATCCTCTCGACGGCGACATGAATCGCAGCGCGTCGACCACGACCCGACGCCGATGGGGACGCCGCCCTCCGCTGTCGAACGTGACGTGTATGTGCCATTAGGGTCGCACCGCGCGCTCAGATTAACGACCTGCGCCGCCGCCCCCGCCGCCACCGCCGCCCCCGCGGGCACCAAACGATCCAAACGCCCCCGTCGCCGAGCTGATACATGCGTCGGGCAGGGCATCGCACGGCACGCACTCGCCCCGAGCTGAACGCACGCGTGCGGTGCTGTGCGTGTGGCTCGCGAAACGCCTCTCTGATCTCTGAGCGACGTTGACGGTTATGGATACGAGGACATTAATTGCGACGAGCTGGAGAAACGCCTTTGCGCCGGGAAGCGTGGGAGGTCGATAGTGATTGCAGCTATAGGCGACCAATGTCCAGCCTTTTCCTTTGCTGTAGTCACATCTGTTGTATAAGAAAAGTTTGCAAAACTGAAGAATTTAGAAAACATGTTGCAACTTGCAAGTGTTGCAAGTGCAGAAACTATTCTTGAAATATGTCGCTCTTCATTTCTTCTGAGAAATTAGATTTTCATACGTTTTCCCAAACTGCTCTGACTTTAAAATTTAGTCTCTATATCTGGTGTTCAGACCAATAAAAATCAATAAATGTGTTCATTGCTCGTTCGATCGCGTCCGTCGCCCGGAAACCAGCGCGTCGCTTGCTTTTAATCGTTTGCTTTCGCTGCGCGCCCCAAAACGACCCGAACATACGCGCGCACTTTTACAGTCGTGCGCATAAAATCGCGGCCTCCTCGCGTTCGCATTATCATAAACGCAAACAATAACACTCGTCCAGAAGTTCCCCGTTTGCCCCGCGACGCCGGGCACTTTTACGAGCGCCGCGCTCGCGAGCACGACGACGTCAGCGCGTTACGCCTCGAGGACGGCGACGGCGGAGGCGTCGGGACAGCGGCGGCGGCGGCGGCGACAGCGAGAGGGCAAAGTTATGGGGCAATAAAATCTTTACGAACATCGGATGGGCGCAGCGTGTAGTCGTGATATAACGCGTCCCGGTTCTGGTCGTCGGCTGTCGGTGGGGAGGGGGGGGGGGGGGGGGGGCAGGAGGAGGGCGTTGGTGGACAAACGGGTTGTTTGCAGATTTGATAGAGAACTGATTCGCGACTCCGCGCCAGGGTAGATTGCCTAGCGGAGCTCGCTGTCACGGGTCAGCAGAGTGTGGGTCATGTGGGGAAGGGGGGGGGGGGGCGACATGGACGGAGTTCATGGGCTTGTGTTTTGCGTGGGCTAGGGCTCAGCTCCTGGGAAATGGAAAACATTTTGACTGTTATTTGTTGCTGTGTTCTATGCATTTCTATCGTATAAATACTTACATTTTCATTAAGGTCGCTTAGAAAGTCGAAATGAGTTCAAAAACAATGTTGGAATTTACATACATTTTGTATTAACAATTCAACGATGACATTGTTTGCAAAGTGGTGTAAGCAGCAGAAGACGTAATCGTTGTTTGCATCCGATTTTCATTAATCCCTCCATTGTAAAAAAACGTCTTTGCTCAAGTCTCCAACAGCTTTCTCGAACCTACTGTAAGCCAACAAAGCTAACTCGAATAGCGCCAAGTCAAACACAACGCTAAAATGCTAAGCAAACGCCCCCCCCCCCCCCGTCCCGTCCCGTCGCCGCCCCGAGCGCCCGGACAGCGTCCAGACGGCAGGCCGAACGCGAGGCAAAGAGGACGCCGTCGACCAATTGTCCGTCCCCCGGGGAAATCCCACGTAATCACACTACGTCGAACGGGGGGGGGGGGGGGGGGTAGACGTTTGTGCGACGGCGTCCTCACTGTGCGCCGTGGGACTCCGACATCGGCTGGTTTGTATTCATCGAGATGGACGTTTACCAGTCCAATGATCGGCTGAAGAAAGCAGGTTCGTTTTTATATCTTGGACTGGAGATGAGGGCGGCGACGACGGCGACCCGGTTCTTGCTTTCGGGGTGGTTCCCGGGAAATGCCTCCGGGACGACTGGAGATTGTTGTTTGGACGTCTGCATTTACATGCTGCTTCGGGGATAGAATGACCGTGCATGAAGGGAGCAGGGTGGGACGTGGTTGGGGGTTGTTTTATATCTATATACGTGGTTGGCGAGGGTCGTTGTTTTTCGTGGAAAAGTGGGCTCGCTCGCCCGCTCTGATGTTATGTTCCATGTAATTCAATCTTGTACAAAATGGGAGACACAGAGCTACACCCATACCTGCGGATATAAGAATACCATGACATAGTATACATGAAAGTAAAGTCCACGATCGTGGAATGGTATTTGGTGAACACTAAATTTACCACAGTTTTGTATCCTAAAATGTGATAACAAAACCGCTCGAGAAATAAATAGTTTGCGTCAGAAATAATGCTTTCGGACAGGTGTATCAGAATATTATAAATCATCATCTATATTTACAGTAAACATAATTTTATTGTCTTAAGTAAACTATAGATAGCTACAGAAATGTTTACTTTAGCCCTGACACATTATTGAAGCCTGCCAGCCACGCCTGACGCTCTTGTATCTTGTTCAACATCCTTAATTTCGCTTTCTTCTTTGTCTTCTTCTTGACATTTTTCATTGATTATCCTCCACAACTTCTCGTTCCACAATTTCCTTTCTTCCACTTTCTTCCAGTCGATATTTATAACCTCTATATTGTCAAAATCTCTATTCTAAATCCTCTAAATCTAAATATAATTTTAAAAAGTTCTTCATCGAACATTTTTACCTATCATAGCTTCCTGCTTTTCAAGGTCGCCTTCCGTACAGGTGACATCGTTGCAATTCTGTGCATAAGCATGTCGATTCCAGCATCAGCACGGGGCGCGATGCCGCAATCTGCCCGCACGCGTGCAGCAAAGCGTCGCGTGCGACATGAAGGCGTCGTCGACGTCACGTGACAGTGTTCTATGACGTCACTCTGTCACGCGCGAGCCAAGAGACTAAACGTGTCACGCGTGCGTGTGCGTGTGTCGAATGTAAGGCACGAGGACTCAGTCGACATATCACCCCCCCCCTCTACACCCCAAAATCCCCATCCCCAAGCTGCCACATTTGAACCGTTACGGTTGGCACTTTTGAGCAGGGTTTTTACATTTTAAAATATCACGGAAACGAACGTGGGGATTTTGCTAAACACCGTCGTCTCCTCGTTGGCCGACGTAGACAGCACCGCCATTTTTTTTTCTGTTGCTCGTAATGTGTACATTCTCGTTAAAAGTTGGAGCGGGGAATTACGAGCTCTTTGACGGTCTCCATTAGAGATATATTAGCGGTCCTTTTTGCGGAAGATAAGGGTTGGCATTTCGCGCGGGGAGTCACGGAATGGAGTTGGAAATGTGCCGACAGAGAGCAGGCTTTTCCGAGCTGGCTTCGCGCGCCCGTTATACTCTATGCACTGGTGACGTGGTTTTTGGTTACCAGATACTAGATATATAATTTGACTTCACCGAATTCCGCGCAGACTGATCATGTAACTAGATTTTCCAGTTTTTGGATGTTCGGCTCAGTTTTCTATAGCAAAAAAAAATTTTTTTGGCAAATAACAACCCTTCTCGATGCTCCTTTTGAAGCACAGGAGTGCAACCGTATACTTTGGGCCAGCATTTCCCGAGCTTTTAGAGGTTACAGTTTTAGAGCTCAATATGATCAAAAATAGCACCACTCGATCAATTGCAAATCGATAGTTAAACACATTTGCAGGCGTTCAATTTACTCTGCAATTTAATTCTACTCTGATTGGTGGTATAAATTCGCGTTCAACGTCCTCGCTAAACCCATTCATCCAATTAGCGATCGGATAGATTGTGATGAAACTTTCGTCAGTATCCAACTGTCCGTTACCACTTCATTTGAAATAGTTTACTACAATTCGAATAGTTGGCTTCGTTGCTAACCTTCGGAAATGGCATTGCGCGCACTTTTTTTTGCTTCTGCTGCTGCTGCACCAGTTAAATGCATGTGATCGCCGGCCGAGCGGAGAATGCAATCAGAGAGTGCAGTCTGCACTAATTTGTGAGGCTAATGACGGTGATTAGATCCAAAGAGTGCGCTAATTTCCTATCAGGCACAGTCGGAACAATATCGCTTGTATAGGTGAGACCATGTTCGAGTAGAGCTTGAAAAGTACTCCTTAAAATTACATTAACTGAATGTATGTTTTTAGCATCGTTCTCAATTCTAGTTTAGTAATTTACTTTGCGACCGAACGGAACCCAATCACGAAATGTTCAATCTCATCTCGCTGGTTAGCACGTGATCGTCCCATCGGGGACAGATGCTGTTTAGATATATCAATTCTGGTCGATAATTGGCTTAGATTGGCTGGATCTCTGCAGCACGAAGCGCGGAAAGTGAAAATATAATAGTTGGCTGGCGCAACATTTGCAATATCCGGCGCGACCTCCACTAGGGCGACGTGTCAACCGGAAGCGCCTCTTGACTAAGGGGTTGTCAAGCCCGGGTGGTTGTTGTAGGGGATGCGGATGGAACGGGTATAGTAAAGGGAGAGAGCGAGGCAATTAAGGGTCGTAATCGGCTACACAAGTCAAGTGCCAATCGTTTCTTCTCCGGGTGACTGGCCACGAGTCGCCGGCAGTGAACCTGAAAATTATAATCGTTTGCAATCATGGAAATGTGTGCTTGGCAATATTCGATATTCAAAACTATGCCCGAGGCGCACTTATATATGTCTGCATGCAGGCAATTTTATGTACGGGTCAATACCGTTTCTCGGCGGGGTTCGCAATTCTTTTGGGGTGGATAGCAATCACACTTTTTTCCACCCCGCCCCGTAGGTGCCCGGATTATTCGGCGCGAGGCGCGCCCCCGAATCCGTGACCACTCTACCGATCAGCGCCCCTCAAAGCGATATTTCGCCCAAAGGGTCAGAACCGATCGTCGAAAGTGCCGCATTTAAATATCGAACATTCGAAATCGCTGGTAATGCATTTATCTGTCTGCAATAAGGAGTGTATATATAGAACGTGTCGGGGTCAAGTAGTTGGGGGGTGAAGTTCGGGGGTGCATATTGATCAATTGCAACGGTCGGCTGCCAAGCGGACTCATCATCGCTGAGCCAGAGAGTGCGAAATACACTAGCTTTTTACGGCACGCTCGCGCGTAGAGTGAATATTGCATGCAGTGCCCACATGTTTTTATTGGGTGCTACACTCTAACGCGGACGTCGTCGAGCGATGTGTTTTCGCCGGAGAGATATTTGGCACCTTCTGCATGTGAGCGCACCAGCACTTGTGTGTCGCCGTCACATCTGCGCTATATAGAGCGCGTCTTCAAATTATTTGAATTTATACATTTTATTAACTCTCAAGACCATTTCGTTTTATATGCTCTCTGAAATATCTGACCGCAACATTAGCCGTTATTTGCAACCTAAGAACATACATTTATAAGCCAGTGGTAAAAATTATCGCCATACAAATTTATTCGCTGCCAGAATATTCATATGCTGGCAGGCCCGTAGCTATTTCTCTATAGGAAAATGTATATTTTTCAGCTGACCAGGATATTGTGACGCTACAGTGAGTTTGCGTCTCGTCATTTTTGAATTCTTGGGATAAATTTGGTGAATGTGTTTTTTGGACGCTTGTAAGAAAGTTTGCTGAAATTGTGTAATTGTTGTGAGGCATTGTTACGCTATGTGATAGTAATTATCGAGTCGTGCTGTGTGGTATTGATGAAAGCTGGTGCATTCTTTGTAATAGAAGTATCGACGATTAGAGCCGTGATGAGGAAGGTATATAGATTGTATCAGGTGTGGACTTTGGAAGTGCTGACTGGGCGGTAGTGGCCGAAAGAAGCGACACAGTTTGGTGATAGTAGCAGAAAAGTCACGAGCTAGGGGTTGGTTTGACAGATTCTATATAGGTCAGTGAGACGAAGAAACGTAACTTAAGTCCATAGTGTGCTTATGTCTAACTGTGACTATCCATGCGGTCAAAATAAAGGAATAATTGGACCAAAAGCGACCTTTTGGTCCATACGATCGCAAAGCGACGGGTATCTCACACAGATAAGCCAAGCGAGTGAAGAACAACGCACTATCTTTTACCTCGTCACAATATCATGAAGCTGCGTTGAGTGTTATTACAGTGTCAATTAATTGTGTCCATACATGAAAATTGTTCCATTTTAGCTATCCTACATCAACCCGTAATTTCCCAGCCTTGGGCGAGGAGGCCGCAATTTTCCCCGGCCATACCACCGACCAAACAACGCCCAACCACCAGCCTCGCCGCCCCATCATTTCTTTCCCCGAGTCGGCGCCCCCGAGCGCGTGCAGGCGATGCATATCATTACCATCGATCGTCCCGCTCGCTGCCTCGGGCTTCCCAGAAGATCCCGACGCCGGTGACCCGCCCCCTCCCCCCCCCCCCCCGCAAACACTCCCCCGGGCACGATGCCGAATGGGACCCGCGGGGGCAATCCATCCCGCCTCGTAAGATGGTCTCTGCATCTTCTGCCCCGCACCCCTGGCGTCGCCGCGTGCCCTCTTACATCCCTTATATATACTATATATACGACGAGATGCAGTCTTTTTGCTAGCTCAACACTTTACTAATTCGACTCTTACATGCACTTTGTCCGGCTCAAGACGGTTTCCTTTTTGTTTCTGGCCGTTGGCGCTCTCCGGCTAATAAGCAGAAACACAAACCGGGTCTCGCCCGTGCTGGCCATGCTGGCTGCGAGAGCGTCTAACTTTAATACGCTGCCCCGGCCGCTGAGACGGTGTTTGCTCAACCCCCGAGTCTGCACGGGATTGACAAAGAGCTGCGAACATTCGCTGGCACGAGGAGTATGAATTTTTCATCAGTTTCCCTCATTCGTTTCGCTGAGAGCATCTTCTTCTTCTTCGCCTCCCTCGCCTACTCGACGGCGGGCCGCGCTGCATGGGTCGACGTCGTGCAGCCTGGCCGATTGGCAACATCTGTTGAATTGCCGGTGGGACTTGCGAGCGAGCGAGCGAGCGAGCGAACTGGCGAGAGCGCGGGCGTTCGCGGTCCGTGGGCTAGGTCAGTGCCGGGGCACCGGGCATCGATCGGGGCCCGTTGGCAGCGCGCGGACGACGGAGGCGATTTATTTCCGTCGCTCGGAACGTGCGTGCGCTCCACGGGGCGCCGAGTGCAACGCAAATGAACGCGCGGGGCCGTGAGCTGGAAACGATGCGACGCTTGCTTGTGTGCTGCGATTTTCACCCTTGTTTTCATGAGAGCTAACTAGATGTTGGAAAGAATCGATTGATTTTTAAACAAATACCGTTTTTGAACATGCTAATGTAGCAGTGTACCTCGATCTAGGTTCCAGCTTATATATTGAGTGGTTTACGCGATATCTCAAAGTATTTGTATAGAAAATTTGTTTACTTAAAGACGCTTTTCGTTCTCGAAACAAAGCAGGGATCAAAGGATGGCAGAAAGAAAATGAAATTTTCCTCGAAAAGCAGAGGCCAAAACCTATCCCGGGCGGCAAGGCAAGACTCGAGCGCGTCCCGCGGCGCGAAGGCGTCGCCGACGCGCAAAGCGAACGCGTCGCGTCGGCGCGCACGAAATATGGCGCGGTTTTCCGCGACATTAAGCCTCGAGATTGCGTCGCGCGACCATGGGGTTCGCATCCAGCGCGCGGCATTGAGCTATAATAATATGAAGTGAAGCGATGGGCAAAGCCGGTGACAAATATTTCGGCCATTCCCGGAAATCCACTTGTGTAGAAGAGATCAAACTTTTGTTGCGCTAACGGCCACCCTCCCCCCCCCCCCCCCGTTCTTCCTCACGACCAACGTCGCCCCGCAATTCGATCCCCGGATCTCTGGCATGTTCGCTGGCGTCCGGACGCCCGGCCGAGCATTGGACGCCGCCGACGCCTTGCTGCGAGCAGCACGTTCGGCGGCGTCGTTTTGTGCCCGGATCTGTGTGTATTGTTGTCTGACGTATAGCGGAGATTGCAGCGAGCTGACAGAGAGGGAGAGAGTGCGATGGGGTGGCGTGTGAGAGGGCAAAGGACGCCGATAGGTGGACGAGATAAGGACGCGTGCAACGGATTTAGTGATTTGGCCACTTTTTGCCGGCGTCGTCGTCGTCGTTGTCCTCGTCGACGCTGGACGCCGGCGTCGCGACGGAGGGCGTCGGTTGTCGCGAAGGATGCGAGGGTGTATGGCCGAGCTGAGACGGGCAGACCGTCCTGTTGACCCCGATGACTTGGGCATCGGGGAAATTGTAGTTCTTTTATAATGATTTCCGAGCGTCGAGTTGAAAACGTTCTTCGCGTTTTCCACACACATTTTCGTCTACGGATGAATGTGCCAAGTTTTCGACAACGGAAATAATTTGCATTGTTATAAAACATGTCGCGTCCAACAAAAACGAACAAGACGCGTCAGTTTAACAATAAAACAAAGTACCTGCAATAGAAATAACATCATAGACACAATGAAAAGTACATGGATATTATAGTTTAATCACATGATATTATTTCGCTTGAGCATTGTCACCGAAAAAGCATGGCATTGTTTTCAAAAAGTTTACTAACATAAAAGTTAGACTCGCTTGCGTCCGCCCATGGAGTACAACTTCTCGATTCGAAACCCACCCCTTGTGAACCGCGTATATCCCATCTTCTCCACGACATTCTTCTATTTTTCCTGCACCGACCACAGGACTTCTTTTGCTATATAGGAAACGTCAGACGTCCGCTGCCTTGTAAGGAACCGATGTACGAACAAGCGCTCCCAATCTCCCTCCCAGCACAAGACAGTCGATAGTCGATATCTGGCCCGCAATCTCTAGGCCGATCCCGAGTCTGTGTGGTGCAGATACGTCGGCCGCTATGCTATACACTCCTTTCAATCCGTCGACGGCCACCCTCTATATAGACACGCAAGGCTGCTGCTACTGATAACGATTGTACTGCCCTTCGACTTTTTCAACGGCTTGCGCTCGTAGGTACTATTAATAAGAGACAACGAAGGGTTTTGTGCTAGTCTGGCCCTTTTCGCCAGTCTCTGCATTTGCCAAATCCCACCAAGCCCCATGCATATTATTATCGTCGAGAGGCATTTTTATAGTTTGAAAATAAAACTTGTGTTTTGAAAAGAATAAATCAGACTCACGACCAGTCGCTTTCCCATTCAAGCGTCGCGACCGTTTTCTAGCTGAAGTATACGTATTTTGTATCGTTCCAATTCAGCTGCTTTTATTTCAAACTCTCTGCGCTGCTATTGTGTGCAAGTTGAAGAGCTGCACGGGGGCCGAGCACCGTTCTAATGCATCCTTCAGATGTCTCCGATTACACTGCACAATTAATTAGCATAATTAAAAAGCGCTCGGCCGGGAGCTAAGTGCTTCAAATGTTTTTCCCCTTTTAGATAGAATCAATTTGTTAGCCACTTTTTATGATAGAAATTAATTATTGAGAGAGAACAACTACTTGATTGCAAGCTGTCTCATACAGAGAAAAATGTAAGGTAAGTATATAAAATGTAGAGGTTTTTCAAAGTGAATTTGTATGTATTTGAAAACACTCAAACATCATCTTGTCCCGTTATTGAAAGAAGTCGATCAATGAAATAGACACCTATACTAGCTTCTAACCACCCACTGTCGGCTATAAAGGGAAACTTTCCCAAGTGGCACGCACATCGAGTCGTCCTCGCGCACGCCTGACTGCGTGTCTGGCCGCGCTGCCGCACGACTTGGACGCGCAGAGATTGATTTAATTAGTTGCTTGCATCCGCGCGATAAATCGTGCGCAATCGCACAATGGACCAGGCCGCGGCGCGAACGGCGTCCTCCGGCCGGCGGCGTAAGAAACGCGAGTCGGAGGATGAATGTTGAGCAAAGAGGAGGCCGATAACTCACCGGGCAGAGCATGCTGCTTGTCACTTGGCCATGCAAGGAGCTTGTTGTCTAGAGCCTGCCGCCGCCCCCGCCCCCGGGGCCCCGGGATACTGGCCCGGGGATGGGGACGGGGACGGGGGGCATAAATCACTGACGCCGAGTACAAGCATGCCCCCCTCCCCCCCTTCCAACCCTTCACAGAAAAGCGTGCTATTATATATATTGGGTCTGCTTTAATTGTACATATCCCGTGGCTCTTCGGATCCCACTTAGGCCGTGCACGAGAATTGGAAGGACGCCATCCAGCAAGTAAAAGTTCTCAGTTGTGCCTGTGTATCATGGATATGGTGCATATATCTATATATGTAGAGAGAAGATTGATAATTTTAGTTTTGTTAATGAGACTTTCAGCGGTTGGCGAATATTTTTTTAATTGTTCAAACGGCCAATAACTTGGCCAATTAGCCAGTGAAAGTATTATGATCTGAAGCCGCGCGTTTGGAGGAAAAACCGAATCTGGGATTTTTGCCAAAGTTCTCAATTTCGGCGGGGAACGACGTTTTGTTGCGCTTGGACTTAAGCAAAGCCATGGCCAATGCATGTGGCTAACGGGGGTCTGTTGGAAGACTAACAATGTTTCTTGACCAAGATGCTTAAATATCACGTTTTATTTTATCTATACGGAATGGAATATTCCAGAGCAATATATGATAGCTTGTACTGTTGTTGCGTAGGTGTAACGTAATCTATAGGCTATGTAGTACATATAGGGCATGAGCATTGTCGTAAAGGAATCATCATTTGCAAACGCGGGCAAACATATACGGTTAAGCACCTTCAATTTGTATTCCGCTTCTACACATTGAAACTGAATTAAACCAACCTCAACAAACACTCGCCCTAACCAGACACTCACTACACGAGCGCGGCCTTTTGTCAAAATCACCTCATCAATAACTTAACACCAATCTATTATTCCACCCACTCGTCCCCACCCCACTGTCCCTCTCTCTTCACCCCCTAATCCTTGGCGGTGACCACAATCGCTGTACAACTCTCGCATTCCTTGTAGCCAGGATCCTCCTGACCGCTCTACGCCTCGAACAGAAGCGCTCCCCGTGCGGGGGGGATTCACCTCCCAAGGAGCTGCCTCGCTCGATAATCGTAGACCGCTCTCGCTGGAGAGTGAAGCGTTTCAGACTCACGAGGAGCGGTTTACTCTTAGCACTTTGTATAACGGCTGCCTTCCGCATAGAGCACTGATCTACCGTCTTTCAGAGACGTTAGGTTTCCTTTAACCATACAAAATGTTGTTCATCCAGCTGATTTTGAGCTCATCGTTGGTTATCTGTTCTCCGAAAAGAAGTAAATATGCCCATGAACAGCAATACTAATTTCTTTTCCTCAGCGTTTGTAGATGCAGGACACAAGAGGTCCTCTACCAAGCCCATCACCATCTCCACGATACGGGACAATTCACTTTGCTCCAGTGTCTCCTATTAAGACGGAATGGATGGCGGGCGTGATGCGCCTAACGGCCGCTCCCCCGTCCTGAGCGCTGCTCTCCACACCCTTAGTGGCCGGCCATCTGAGCCCCGATGGGCGTCGTTGAGATACCGTCTCCCGGCGGGGCAGCACCGGTGCTGTGCCGGCGGTCGGCGTGGGAACGATGCCCGCTATCGGCACGCCGGTGGTAATGGCCGAGGAGGGCAGCGATAACTCGTCTAGGTGATTGCCGCTGATGGGACTGGGGGAGGCGTTAAGCATGCATGGAAATTAGAGTTCTTGCCAGCGTGGTTCGGAAGGGAGAAAGGGGATGGTCGGTTTATATGGGTTTTGCGAGATTGGGAGGATAGATGGGGCTGTGATTGTAGAACTGTTTGAAATTGCTTATTGGTTAAAGATTAGGAGGGCTACTTTGGTGCCAGCGGGCGAAGTTAAATATCTAACGTAGGTTTTGGTGCTTAGGCTTGCAGATTTATTGGAGAAGTTATAAGAAACTTTGTCCATAGACATTATAAACGTCATTTGATATTGACATTAATACATTTCCTAAGATCTTTGTTAGGAATGTAACTGGGTTAAAATAATGTCTTGATAGTTTACAGAATGTTTGCCTGAAACAGATTTTTCAATCTCTTCCATTTTGATGAAAACCGCAAAGAATAAAATTAGCTTCAGTATAAGCCAGCCAAAGTAATTAAAGTGAAACCAAAAATTGTAGCATGTGTTGCCACAAATAATCAACTCAGCCTGGACCTAATTGTGGCGCTATCTAACGCTCGCCACGTCAATATAGTAAACCTGAAGCATCGGACGGCGTCCAAGCGCCCACTGGACAGGCGTCGGGACGCCCGTCAATCGCGGACGACGCCGGCGTCGAATGAAAGCGTCGACGAGTGACGAGTTCTAGCGCACAAAAATAAACGGTTTGTCGAGTGTCTACTGATATTGAACCAAGTCTCGTTGCATTCGTGCAATTGTGTGGCAGGAAAAAAATGTTATTTCATTATACGTTCTGTGTTTGCGGATGGGATAAAGGTATTTGATGAATTAATAGACTGGCTTTGTTGTCTGCGAAATTAATTTTGATTTTCCATCATACATTGATGGCGGATAAAGGCAGAGGGGTCGTTAAAAATTAGCTTCATTGATATTGAACTACCACGTGATCATGTTGAAACACATTTGTAATTTTATGTACCATGCTACCTATCTAAATAGATAATTAAAATAAATTAATTGCAAAAACCACGGTTTCGTTTAATGAGGTTCGCTGTACACTGTCAGACATTGATGATTAATTTATCAATACAAATTAAATATTAGTGTTTTCATGCGAAGGTTTATACCATTTTTAGTTAGCTTGTATATTTGTGTCGCTTCAAAACTTTACCGAACATGCGAAGAGGTGGCACAAAAACAAATGTGAGAGCGTGAAATGGACGGACATCCTCTGGTTACCCACCATTTTGGTAATTTTTAGGCTCAAGTAATAAACTGTTACGAAATACAAAATGTTAAACATATCCCAATCATAAGTGTCTCATAAAAGGCGAATGGGTAATAGTAGTTTTAGACTTTCTACTCTTTACGGTGTACAGTCTAACTTAACAGTTTACTACCACACACTCATTAAACAAAACGCAACTTAAATTGCGTTCGCGAAGCCCATAGCTATCGTTGCCTTTCTAAAGAAAGACTGACATTTTTAACGATCCGTTGATTTACCTCCATGTTAAAGCACCAGACGGAACGGCCAGTCTTTTCCGAGCAGCGAGCGTTCTTTTGAAGTCCGCCACAAAGCCCCTAGCGGCGCCACTTGATTAGCACGGCTCCCTCTGAGCCCGCGGCGTGCCAAATGCAGTTAACTTTTACGACGAAGGCGATTGCAGCGCTCGTCGCGGGCGGTCGCGGCGCAATCAACCTCGTTGCGTCTGGAACGATTCGGGCGCCCCTCAGCGGCTGGCTGCCGAATTAGGGCCTGTCCTGACCTGGCCATATTAGGGCATGGCCGTTTCGAATTGAAACATGCTTGCTTATAAACGGGCTTTTTACCACGATACGGCGAGGGCGGTTTGTTGACGTCCCCGGTAGATGATAGGACTTTATATTTTTTATTTATATAAGAAACCATTAGGTACAATCCACCTTAAAATCGTGAACCACACAAAATTAGCAGGTAATTCACATAAACATCATTAAAAGATTTCAAATTCAAGGTCATTTGCAAGGCCACTTTCAAGGCTAATTCACAAGGTCATTTGCAAGGCTAATTGGCAAGGTCATTTTCAAGGCTAATTGGCAAGGCTACGCAACGAAATATCATGAAAGATGTGATATTGCATATAAAAGACTGAAAACATACACATTTATTCTGAATTTTATCGGCATTCTCAACAGTTTTGTTTGCAACAACTTCGGTATAACAAATTTCCCTCGGCGACCAAACCGAGCATCGACAACAAACAAATCACTGTGACACAGTAGCTCGAAAAAGTATCCACAATACCGTGCGCGCACACCCCATATAGCAGACAACCTCGCGCGCAGCCGATGACATCCAGATTTTACCGCTAAACTTTTGCGCGTCAATTTCCTTGTCAGACTCCCACCAATCTCGGCAATCGCTACCACGTACCGCGCCACGGCCGCGTCACAAATTCGCAGACCCCACCTGGAGTCAAATTGTTTAACTTTTACCCGCGACGTAAATCACGACACGACGCTACCCCTCCTCTTCTAATCTCGCATGCACGGAGCACACCCTCTTCGGTGCAAGGCTAAGATGTTGTTATTTATGTGTCGAGATTTATACCGCCGCCGCCGCCTCCACCCATCGCGGTGGCCGACGTGCACGCGCGCCCCTGCGCGTTATTCTAATGAGGCACTGCATCTGGGAAGGTGTTTTGCGTGGCGGGGGATGGGTTGCATAGGGGTGTGGGCAAGGGGGGGGGGAGGACACGAGCAGTAGAGCGCGCACCTTTTTATATATACGGGTGGTCTCTGTGAATGCCGCAAGTATGACACGGATACAGCGGACCCGGGATGGGGGGGGGGTGGTTTTGGGGTCGGCGACGACCTTTTGCTTTTTGGGGCGCGCGGACGAAATGGCAAACGTTGGCGGGCGCGGGCGAAATGACTCGGTGCCAAAAACGTGACGCTGCAGCGCCGTGGTGGAGATTTGTGGGCGCATGAAATTCAAGTGGTGTCCCCCGGTGGGTAATTGGGTCAGCTTATTCGGGATATGAGGTATGAAATAATTTAGGAGTTTACTTATGTAAGGCATTCAGTTTTCGTCTCATGGATGCACGGGTTAAATATAAAGCGCGGTAAGTACTGAACCGTGTTTGGGCTAAACGTGTGGCGTTCTGAACTCTTTAGCTCTAATTTGATGATAATAATTAAGCTACTAATGCAGCTGTTTGCTATCAAAACCATTCGAAACGAAATGGTTAAACAAAAGTTAACGATTATTGCACATTTCGTTGTTGCAACAAACGAACAAAAAGCACCGCTCTACACTCGTGTCAACTTTGAGATACTTCTTGACATCGCTTGACACGATTCTGTCAATTTCTATTTCAACGCGCGGAAGGATTTCGAGACGTGATGCCGCACACGTCGAGGTCCTCCGTCTCGCATTGCATCGTCGTCGCGAAACGTCGCCGTTACACATGATTGGTGTCTGCACACCGTAATGATCTCGACGACCACATCACTCACCTCTCGCGTTTCGCCGCCGACGCCGACGCCGACGCCGACGTCAGCCGGCGCCGCGACGACGACGCCGACGACGACTACGACGACGACGACGACGACGCTTCTCTTCGCCGAACGACGATATACAACACAAGACACTCGCGCGAGACAAAGCGAGCTGATTAATTGGCCCATCCATTACCTAAGAAACATAGAGACCCCCCACCCCCCCCCCCACCCCCCTGCACCTTCAAAGGGCCACCCACCCTTTGGCGTTACCCCTGGCGACGGCCTGCTGGAGACGGTTTGATTCAAACCCCCCAACCCCTCTTTCGCTCAGAGGGTGGGGGGGGGGGCGCTTTCGAGTCGACGAATAAAGGCGACAAAGAATTCAGAATTGAAGCGATCGACCTTGTACGAGGCTTTCGTCGCTCCCTAACATAATGTAGCCCAACAGGCGAATGCCTCCAGAAACGTATATAGGTGTACCCGAATTAATTGATTCTTAGACTTTGTGCGTTCCGATCTTGAATGTTTGCAATACTTTGACTTGCAAGCATTGCCGCTGACAGGTGGATAATTACAGTGTTTGCCCCAAGGGCTCCGTGGGGTGGCCTTTTAGTGCGTGAACCGCACGCTAGGTAGCGCTGTCTGTCGGGCGAATGAATGACACAATTGGCTTTCCCCGCAAGAGAACACACACGTACACACACACACACTCGCGTTAAGTCATTGTTTGAGTTTGTCGGTTTGCTTCAAGCTCGCCGGGCAAACTCCAGCCGCCGGCGTTTGTTTTAAGTAGGACGCGCGCGCGAGCGCTGGCGGTGAATAATTGAAACGAAGCGCCATCTCTCGATCAAACGACGGCGACCGCATTTGATGGCGACGCGTTTTCTCAGCTCCCATGTCGACGAGTCACTCGGAATCACTTAAATGCCAACGGATTGTTGTGCAGCCACGGGGACTTCCGGCTTTGACGCTGAAGTCGATGTTATACAAACAGTTGTGTTGTTTCGAAGGATGCCTGTAAATATAACTCTAAAGTGGAGTTATTCTCGACAGAAATGACGCAACTATTATATGAAGAGATGATTAACAATTCATAATGCAAATTCTCTGTCCGCAAATGACTGTATTTCTGTCTCAATTAATCGCGTTCCAAATATCATTTCTTCGCTCAGCTCAGAGCGACATTCGCGGGCTTCCCTTCGAATCCTTTCACCCTAATCGCCTCCCCCCCCCCCCCATCTTCTGGCTGGCACACGACGGCGTCGATGTCGCTAACCAAGTGCTGTCAGAACGCCGCGATCGCTCTCTGTTTACGAACACGCGTTGCCATAGAAATAAATAATAATATCAGTAAGCGACACGTGGATTTCCGTCTCCTATGAATAACGTGATGACAGGTCTTGACATTTTCAATAAAACCCGGCATTTCCCGACTAGTGGAGAACGGACCGGGGGGTGGAGGGGGGGGGGAATAGTGATATTTCTCACGGCGAGTGATTTTGAGGACGCGATCAGCATGATAATGCGGAGCGCGTCAGGCTTGTCAGATTTACATCAACAATATTTATTGTAGTCCATTGAGAATGCGGCGCTATATTTCTACGAGGCGATATGTCGTGCTAGAGAATGGCAACAATGTCCATTGTGTTGTGTGGACGTGGGTATCGGAAAATCGGTCCAAGAAGTTGGCATTGTAATGTTGGACTAGGCGATGCATAATGTACGTTTTGGTTTTCTTGCTGCTGATAAAATAACAGGATGAATATAAATTCTTGGTCGAGGTTGCCGTTGAAGCGTTTGTTGGCCTTGTAATCTCTTTGGAAAAGCTGATCTAGAATGCGTTGGTTGTTTGATTTGTGCACTCGCCAGATCAAACGCTTGCACCGCAGTTTTTTAAAGGAATATATACCTAGTAGTAGTTGCACTAAACAAAATTTTCGATTACTTGACACAGATGAGAAGCGTTCGAAAAAAATGAGTATTTTGAATATTTTAGGGCTCCATGAGTTTTCTTTCACTTTCGTCATTCACATGTTCTATTCTTTTTTGTAAATTTTTTCTGATTAAGTACGAAATCCAATGAGAATATTTTTGCATTAAAAGTTGCTTAACATATTACTATTGCAGAGAAAGTCTACTGCTTTACTTCATAGCTTCGATACATTTTCAAGGCCACCAATTTCGACCAATCAGCGCTCGAGGCCATGGACTAGACGAAATTCGACCAATGAGAGCTCAAGGCCACTTAAAAAATGCAGAAATCAAATGGACACATACTTTAGAACACTTTCCTGTATGTGGAACAAGACATTAATTTCTGAAATTGTATTTTAAATTATTTTTGCTTTATGTTAATGACTGCCTATGACTGCATATGACTTCCTATGACTTCCTATGACTTCCTATGAATGCCTATGACTGCCTATGACTTTGTTCCTGACCGCGCCCCCTCTCTTTTCCGCAGAGCGATCCTCCACTACGTGGCCAACAGCACCAACACCAGTCTCGAGGTGAAGAGTCTGCAGGTGGCCGACGAGGCCGTCTACAAGTGCGAGATCACGTACATCGAGGTCCGCGCCGCGTGCTCGGTCGTCCAGTTCATCAACCTGACGGCACTCAGTGAGTACACATTGTCTGCACTTTATTATGTGGAAGCACTGGATATTCTACCAAAACTAGCTATGGCTACGGCACAAAATCAATACCGTTGATTTCGCCGGATATCGCTGGGTACGTTGGTGACCTTTTTTAACATCATCTACCAGGCCATGGCGCAAGGTCAATTAAAAGCAAGGGGCCCAATGTTTCACAGGTGGTTAGAGTTACCTTGGTTACAGGTGATGTAACAACAAACTGTGGCTGCATCCCTTGACTGACGGCAAAATTAAAATTGCGGGTGGAGGTCTTTCGCGTAGCTGATTTAGTACGGGAGTGGAAAATCTGGGTCGTGCTTGACTGCAGGAGAGATTGGAGGCGATTGCTGCTCTAGTTCTGTCTTAGTCCTTGTGTTACGATTTGTAAATAATTTAGTTTTGTTATGTACATGGGATCACCGTAAAGAATAGCATTTTGTGATGGCTATGAAATAGCTATAACATGCTTGTGGTTTGGAAGGATTTAGAATATCCCTTTTGGCACAAGTAACGGGTATTTTAAGAGGATGTTCCAAAACACTGCTGAAATTTGGCTTTCGCTTTCTTAAAATATGAGTGACATCTCCAAAACGATTGCATATTTCCGTAGAGATTCCATGCATTGTGCAGACGTGCAAGCTGAAATGAAAATGTTTGTAGTTTTGTTACAGTTCAGATTTGAAAGATTTCATGTCCCTAACTGAATCTCCTCTCCGTGAACCCGTTTTGAGCTTATGAATGAGCTTACCCTCTAAAAATGAGTGGCTATCTTGCATTCGTTTGATATTTCGTAAATAGCCAGTACAATAGCCAGTAGCCAGTACAAGATGATTCTTCTTAATTTTATTATTACTATGTCGAAATAATATGTGGCAGTGAATCCCTAATGCCCCCTTTCACTGTCAGCTAGATTGTGCATCAAATCGCATCGGAAGCGTCAAGAAGGCCTTGATTATCGACTGAACGACTTTGCGCACAGCGATCTCGCGTCGAAAACGTGCATCATGATGACTAACTCATTGAGTGCAACTGAAAGTTATCATACTTGCAACATCTACAAAAGATGACGTCATTTTATAGTCTCGCCGGGAAACGAGCCTGTAAAGCCACTCGAAAATAATTAGTGCAATTAATCCGGTTGAAGAGGTATTATTGGTGTGTTTTTAGCTTGGTCTCTCCCGGTCTTTCGCCAACTATTCTGTCAAAAGTTGAGTGGTTTATTGTCGAAGGGGTTGGGGGTGGACTGGATGCACAGCGAGCAGAGTTTGGCGAGTCTAGCTTCCAAAAATAAGCGGATACGAGTACGGAGGAGAGTAATGAAGCTTGAAACTTGAGGGAGGGATCTCTAGTAGCCATCGAAGAAATAAGTGGATGTCCGGTTCGGGTATAAATTATCCTCCAGCTAGCTCGAAGTACTTGCACCGAGGAAACAGAGTCTTGTTAAAAATTTACACTTGCTCTAAGAAAAGACCAAAGTAAACCAGGCGAGAAGATGTTACGTGAGGTTTTAAAAGACTTATTTTTCAAGCGAATGACATGACAGACAAGTCTGTTTTCATTTTCGGTAATTCGATTTCTTGATCTTAATTTTAGCGAATATTTTCATTAAAGTGGATTTCGAGTGAGAGTAATGATATGGATTTAGTGCTTAGTTCATTTAGTTCGCAAACGAGTAAATTCGAGCGTTTAGTATACGAAATCCTTCAATATGAACGCTTAGTGCTGAGTTTTAATGCGATTGCATAATGTATATTCACAAAGTTATTCCGGGACTTATTTTCTGTCGCATTCATGCTGGAAAATCCGTGCGAGTATTGAGTCGAATAACGATCGCTATAGTTAGTGAAAACTATTCCGATGAAAGTCATAACCGTTTCTCGAGCGATTTTCCTTAGAAATGAACGAAAGCAGCAAGAGCAAAGGGGTTGGTTCGCGCTGGGGCCAGCGATGGGCGTCAGACAGGTGAACCCAGCTACCCTCGAAAGTATAGAGATATGAACGGGCTTAAAACATTCCTTTGGCGCAGTTAAATCAACGCTAGAAACTATTCCTCGACGGATCTGATATTTTTATTCAAATGATTCGAAGACTGGAAAGTTTCGCCGTAAAGTTAGCCACCTTTCAGTATTTTTTCCCCCCCTTCCCGAGACTCCAAGTTTCGAGCCAGCATTATGGTAATGTCCTAATATTGCCACTGAGTGTGAAATTGAAAGAGACAGTATTTTTTTTTTTTACATTTTTAATATAGCGTGAATTTACTTTCAGAGTAGTTCACTTTTACGAGAAAAGAAAATCTTGAGAATTAATGCAGCTAGCTCACGTTCACATAATGATGAAACTTCGGACATAAACTTGTTCCAC
Source organism: Nemoura dubitans (assembly GCA_921293005.1). Classification (NCBI taxonomy): domain Eukaryota; kingdom Metazoa; phylum Arthropoda; class Insecta; order Plecoptera; family Nemouridae; genus Nemoura; species Nemoura dubitans. The sequence goes on from OV121074.1 coordinate 4,724,608, forward strand.
GTCTAGCACTTTTCCATATAATTATCTATTCGACATGAAATTTAAAAAAAAACTCTTTGCTCAGGCTACAACTCTTGGCACTTAACTGAGGGTGTGGCGTGTTGATGACGGAAGGAAACTCATAGAAGGGTCTAAAACATGGTGCAATTTCACTGTCTGCCCTCTATAAAAACATAGAGTCCTTCGGAAGGACTTTATAGAGCAAACCATGGGATTCCATCCTCTTAATTTCATAAACGGAGTGCTCTCTGCTGCCCCCCCCCCCCCCTACAGGGTGATGCAGGTCTTCAACGCCTCCACACACATCCTCCATGCGAGGTGACGCACTGTACCAAAGCACTGCGAATCAGAGCGATTGCCTGCGGGAGGATTATCCTCGAAGAGACGACGGTTTCTGAGGCCGAATGTAGTGGAATCTGCGAATGTGAGAAGGCGTTAAAGCTTTTGAAGGAAGACTCTGTCTAATAAGTGACTCGTATGTGTGTCGCGCTGATAATTGGCTGTTATCAAGCCTGATTCCAAAGTATTTGTAATAACTATAAGTCTCATCACAAAGTTTCTGAAAGGAAAGTACATATGCTCTTGCTCGACAACTAGCTAAAACAAAACTGTTGGTGCATGCGAACATGATCACTCGGTAATATTGTTTTCTAAAGATCCCCTAGGCGAGCAAATAAATTACCAGAAATACCTACCGTTTCTTTTAAAAGTGAGAGATTGTACCTGCCCGTGACAAAAGGGACCCCAAAATTAAGCCGTTCCAAACAATTGTGTTCCACAAACAGACCTAACAATATAAGATTTTAAAATATAACCCTTGCGACATTTTTATGTACGAAACGGTTGATTGAAAAAAAACTCCCTTCTCGAAAACTCGGATTGTATAAGTCCCAGAAAGCCTGTAACCGCGCGCGAACTGATGACTCCAGAGAACCCTTGCCACTTTCCCCGCGTCAAAACAACCCCGCGCCCCCGCCCCCCGCCCCCGCCCCTAAACCAAATCAAAACCACCCCTAATTCATTCCCGCGCTCCGGAACGACGCGAATAAATGAACGGGCGACATTTTCGCCCCGGCAACAGCGCCGTTTTTTAATCACACATCTGCGGCGACCGCGCGAACCATGAACGTCGCTGGGGCGCGCGGGACAAAAAGAACGGCGTCCCCGATCGCGGGCACTGCTGACAGAGCGCGCCTGGCGGTGGGCGGCCGCAAAGCGAAAGCCAAAAAATGACGTCAGATTTCGGCGTGGAATATGGGACGGGGGCTGGAGAATAGAAGGTGATCCCATCTGTCACATCGAAATTGCATGTAAATGGGTCTTTGTCTTTGACTCTCTCTCACTCGCTTTCGCCCGTTTGAAGACTGAGCGCCTGGGGATGAGATGTTGATCCTTTTGACCCTCCACTCCCCGCCACCTCCACCCCCACCCACCCCATAGGAGACCAGCGCGCCACGAGAAACACAGAATATATTACAGACTAAACAGATCGCAGATGCTATTGATAGATTAAAAGGATCAAAACGACTCTTTGCGCTGGGGAAAATTGTGTTGGTGCGTTTCAAAATAATGACATGATATAATCAGAGGCAAACCCACAGACTCAGTCACTCCCATTCGCGTTGAATCTCATTACCGAGTGAACGACAGCCAATAAATTGACGGAAGGCTACTGGATCTTGCGTTACGTTTCAAAGGAGGGTTGTTTAGGTCGTCGGCCGACAGTCAGCCTAGGTCGAAGCAAGTGAGATGTCTTTAACGGGGGGGGGGGGGGTGATCGTCTTAACTGCCCCCGACAAGATGGCCGCGCTGAGTGGTCGACTCATCCCGCGTTAAGTCGCCGCCCTCAGCGCGAGTGTGGAACATGCCAGGTGTGTGCGTTCTCGTGCGGGGATCAGGACATGTGCGTCGAATCTGGAGAAGGGCAGGGACGAATGGGGGAGAGGACACAGGCGGTCAGGTGGTGGATGTGTGAGTGGTCACTGCTTTACACCGATCTAAGCTGTGCAGACCAACGCTTAAAGGACTTGAAATCTTGAGAATGTTGTTTTGTCACAATACAGACGCCTTATTTTAATTTGTGATACATTTTATATTCTGAACTTTATCGATAATGCTGTTAAGGGCCGGGTTTACCAGTGCCTCAACTCAGAGTTAATGTAGGAGTTAAGTTATTTGTCATGGCAACCGCCAATAGGATGCCGAGGAATTCATTTGTTTCTGAGGGTTAGACTCTTAACTCAGAGTTGACAAATATTGTAAAACCGGCCCTTAGATATTTTGTTCTTAAGTTGCATATTAGGTAAAGTTTGCTCAGTTATAATGAACATGTTTTTGCCAGCGCCCAGCTCGATTATTTCTCATCGTTTCTGCATAAAGCTTGGTTTACAGCTAGCAATGTCAGTGACACAATGTCATCAACATTGGCTCTGCACCAATCGGAGACTTCATGGCAGAGTCGCGAACATGGCGTCATGCACAACCAGAGTCTCTCATTGGTATAGAGCAGAGCCAACGTTGTTACGACTCCAGTGCTCTGGTAACAACGCCGTGGTAACCAGAAGAACCCGGCGTCCAATCTTTGTTCTCTCACCTGTCAAGCGAATCTAAATCGAACGCGAACGAAACGCGTCCCCGGAGATGCCGATTCGTTGTGTCTCCCACGTCGTCGTCGTCGTCGTCGACATTCCCGCAATGAATGTTTGATCGCGACCTGTCAGCGAGGGTGGCGACAGCGTCATCGCTCTCTTCGCAACGCAACGCAACGCAACGCAACGCAACGCAACGCAACGCAACGCAACGCAACGCAACGCAACGCAACGCACAACATACGCTCGTCTCGCGGGACGCATTCGCTTGACGCAATGATTTCGCCGCGTGCGAACGGAGGGCGATTGCACACGCATGTTTTCGTCGACAGACCCCCGAGATTTACGCACCCTCCCCCGGCCCACTTTTCGACCCGCGTGCACGCACATGTCTCTCTCGCGCGCACGCACACAGTGCGCGTTAAGTGTTTCGACGCCGGCAAGTGTGCGTCTTCACGCGGGGATTACGCGGCCGACGGCGACGACGACGTCGCGGTGCAATCGCCGCGATCGTCGTGTGCACGGGATCGAAGTTTAATATTTGTCGAGGGAAATGAGGAAATGTGATCGCGATCGCTGGAATCTATGAACTATTGGACGCGCGTGTGTTGTGATGTGTGTTGGGCGGACGTGCATAGGCGCGTAATCTTTTGGATCAACGCGGGCACGATGTGGTTTGCGCGTATGTGCCCGATCGAGTTGGAATTAAATCTTTGCGCCGCGGCAAATGTTTGCTCAGTTCGTCGAGAGAATATCGGGTCACGCTCTCGGGCTCGAGATGTTCGGGAAGGACCCTTACGTTGCGATAGCGAATTCCTGGAAGGGTTGCACACTTAGAGTTCCAATCAAATATGCAGTGCGGAAACCTTCTCTTACCTAGATATATAAATACATAAAAGCAAGCCTTTCTGGTTTTGAGTTTGCTTGACCGAACTTTTGAGCCCTTGACGCTGAATCGGACACTTTAAAGGTTGCGACGCCAGCATCCAGCCTGAAGCAGTGAATCCCGTATTTGTTAAGTTTCTAATGGATACGTCAGAGTGGAGGTTTAAACACACTTTCTATAATTAAAAGGCACATGTACAAATTTTCAAATCCGCGATATTTTGAATTAAACCCTCCAAAGTGTCTTTGCTCAAAACTGTTAATAACAACCAGGGCATTCTAAATTTACTTACCTGCAATTCCTTTAATTAAAATACTGCTAGAAGGCGGTAAAGAATGGTTTACTCAAAAGATATTCTAGGTGAATAGAAAAAAATCAATTCTTGTAACCTAAAGTAGAAATGGATTTGTAAATATTTGCAGCTAAAACGCAGGCTCCGACTTTATTGGTCAAAACCGCGTCTTGGGATGTCTGCGAATATTGTGACAACAACGCTGCAGGGTTCGGTTATGTGTGTTATACGGGAGCCCTCCAAATGTCACTTGGGATTTCAATAAAAAAAAAAAGTGGTACCTGCGGTGTTGACGGAGATTTATGATTTCCTTGTGAATCGGTCAATTTCTTTCGTCTGGATTTTTGACGGGTTTCATTTCGGGGCCGGCCTCGAGGACAAGATGCGGGTCGGAAGCGTTGACATATCTGTTTACCAAATTCCTTTACGTTCAAGATCATCAATAATCATTGCTCGTTTTTTATATGACCATAGATAAAAAAAAAAGTAAAAGCCTTTCACTTCTTCCGTTGTTAAATGACAGCCGTGGGAAAAGAGGATAAAAAAAAAAGCACGCAGGTATATACGCTCGAATGTAGTGTATATCTATCTGACTTTTGGAGAACACAAAGAAAATATGTGTGTGTGTTTTTCCTGGGTTTTCTTTTCCACGCTCCCTTCTCGGTTTCGCCTGGGCCGTGATGATGATAAGGTGTCACGGCCGCTGCGATCCATCACGCAGTCTGCCCGCTGCTAGCTCGTCTCTCAACTTTTAAGATGGCGTTGAAAGCAGGATTTAGCGTCGCTCTTATTTTTTTCCAAGTGAGCTAGGGGGGAGCGGGGGGGGGGGGGGGCGTCGGGGCGCGCAATTTTGGCCGCGCGTCAAAACAGTTTTCGCGTTCGCGCGACGACGACGACGCCGCGTCCTTTGGAGGCGTCGGCGTCGTTTCCCTCGTGGCTTTCATTTTTCTCGCGTTTTATCATCTTCCTCTGAGCGCTCTGAGCGCTCGAGCTCAAACGGTGTTCCATGTTTTATTAAACAGAATTTTTCACTTCGTATATCTAAACACGAGCGTGACGGACGCCGAGCAAGGGGTGGTTGGGGGCTTGGGGGTTCTTTGTCTGGTGCACTAGTTGACGGGCCTCGTGCTGCGCTCTGGTGGCGTCCCTCGAAGCCACATCAACACTGGCTCGTCCTTCAGACAAGCGTCCATTTCGCTAAGTCCTGGCTTTTTTAATTTGTTCATTAGGAAGATTGTATTAAAGATCGGTTACGGACCGTTTTTTATCCTACAATGTATAGACTGTCCAGATTGGGACTAGAAGGGAAATGGGAAAAATATCTTAGAAGAAATCTTCTTTTGAAATTCGGTGTTTTATGAGAGTGAACGAGATGCATTTGTTGTAAGAGACAAGTGTGTTGTGGATACCTTTTTACCGTGTCTTGGCGAGAAAACATGTGTACACAATTACGAATGCAATTTGCAGTTAATTGACGGGTGAAGTACTCTCATTCGCTAGACCGAAGTGCGAGCAAAACTCCTGCTAGGCCCTAACACCATTCGCCCTGCAAAGAACGACCAGCCGACCCCCGTCCTAAATAATGCAAGTATCTCCATTGGCGAGATGGGCCTAACTATCGTGTAACTATCGAAGTGCATTAGTGCGATCGCCCTCCCCCCCCCCCCCTCCAGGTAAGAAGCAACGCACTCTTCGACGTCGAGGGGAGACATCACAATGGCTCGGCTCCAGGCTCGTTTACAGAGCGGGGCTGGACGCAGCAATTTCCCGGAGTGAGCCGTTTTCAGGATCTGGATCACCAGGAGCATCGCGGTCCTCGACAAGATCTGAAGGAGGGTTCACTTTGTCGTGATGGGCTGACACTTTGGTGCTCAGTCGCGGTTGATAGTTGACGTTAAGCAGCACTACACTGATTCGTGTGTTGAATGGGTGACCAATGTTGTCATATTCTTATATACAAGCTAAAAATCGGGGAAAAATCATAAGAAAAGAGAAGTACTGAATTTGCGCTCAAAACGACATCAAAGTAATCCACCCTCGTTTCAATTTAAAGATCTTAGTCTACACGGGCAAAAAATGAATAGTTGAGATAGACACTTGCCCTCTTTTCTGAGTGAATCAGTTTTGCACCCATTTTTTTTTAGAGTGTACGATGTTTTTTAGCGATCAAAATTGGAGCAACAGTTTTATTTGACGTGTGACCTTGCAAGTGACCTTGAGTCCTTTCTGTCCTGATGTGACCTTGCGGAGCAATGCATTTGTAGCGGCATTCTGCTTTTCTTGTTTTCCCGTTTTTTGGTAGAGAATTTACTATGCGGTTCCCTCGGTATACGCGCTTTTGCTGACAAAAGCAGCTTTGGCTACGTTTCACGATTATAATCCTCATCTCATCGCACCCTATATCAGCAGACGCTGACACAGTAACTGCACCCTGGGTGCCCTTCTTGTCAAAACAGTTTCCCGCTGCAGAAAAAAAGGGAAAAGGGATATTTCGCTTTCAAGGTTCATCCAACTTGTTCGGAAGTTAAGCTTGGTGAAAGTAACATTTTAGGTCATTTATGGACTTGGTCTTAAAGATCGAATGTCGAATTTTTTCTGGACTGAAAGGATGTGTTGTGTTTGAATGACAAAACGTGTTATTATTGTGAAGTTATTTTAAAATCCGAGAACTTAATTTTGTTCTTTGTTTCCGGTTTTTAAAACGGATCATTCCCTAAATTCCAACGTCAAATGCGTATAGGATTTCCTTTAACCATTGCACGTTGCACGGTATCTGCCGTAGACATAAACGATAATACAATATGCAGATGGCGTTAAATAGCCTTAAACTCGGCTATATAACGTGCACATTATGTATACGTTCAGCCTGCATATAAAATACATTCCCATAATCTCTCCCTCACTCGGCTAAACTTTTCTAATATTTAAATGGTTCTCGTAAAGTCCACGAGCGCTCGCTGCCGCCGCCGGTAGCACGTACTTTACTCGCGCGCCCAGCGTAGACATTTCTTCCCGGCCACCGATGCAGTAACAGTGCCAAGGGTGACGATAATTTCCCGGCGACGCCGTTTGTACTTCCTTAAGCCACTTATATAAAGCGAGCACCGTGGGGAAAAAACTTAAATGACTTATGTAAACGTGATAAGGGTAAAAGTTTGTCGGCCGCCCGCGCACGCGCACTATAGAGACGGGCGACGGCGAGCGCGAACCATGTGCTGCCCCCTGCAATTGTCGGCGCGAAGCACACTTCGGTTTGCGCTCATATTGCCGTGATCCTTTAATACCTTCGAAGTCGTGCGACACCGCGCGAAGAGCGAGAGAGAGAGCTCAGAAACCGAAAAAGGAAGACGCGCAAAAAAAATGATTTAACTGTTCGCGAGCTCTCGTGCAATTTCAATTTCTGCTCGCGATATTTCGGCGTGGGAACTGAGCAGCGTGTCGCGTTGCATAAGTATGCAGAAGAACTGTCTTAACTTCTTTTCGTCTTAATAAAGAACTAGAGTGGGGTTGCCGGCATGCAGTCTTCCGGTTTCCGCGCGCCGGGTTTTATTTTGCATGACTAGCGTCGTGCCCCCGTCGAGTCGTCGTCGTCGTCGTCGTCGTCGTCGTCGTCGTCTGCGATCGCACTCTGCGATCGTGCACTTGACTCCGGTGGCCCGAGTCGTATCCGGCCTAGGAAACTTTCGTAATGCCGCTTGCCGAGGTTCGCGGGCGCTTGGATGTAGCGTCTTTGAAAATCCAACCTTCGAACCCCTCCCCCCCCCCCTCTTCAGCGTCGTGCCTCCGTGCACATTCCAAGTGCATTCGAAGCCTCGCAGTCGTCGTCAATAATCTGGCAAGAGTTTGCCTGGAACTGATGCGTGGCAGTGGTTTTAAGATCCTTCCCGTGTTCTTTGTAGCTGGAGTGTTACAGAGGGACGCATTCTCTGCCACACAATACAATATTCAGTTGGCAGGAGATGAAATTGAAATTAGTTCGCATTTTAACAGATACCGATTTTAAAAAGTTACAAATGAAAATTTACGGTTCAGTGCGTATAATCTTGGGTGGTGAAGATGATGAAAATGTTCCGGATCTCCAACAGTTCCCTGCATCCCGCTGTTTAGATCCTTGAAAGTTAAAATAGAATCGCAAGGTTGATGAAAGAATCGCGAAAAGCTGTTTGAGCGTTAGTCTTATTTTACAACTAATATTTTCTTACTTTCCCTGTCGAATTTGTTCTTTACGGCGCGTACTTTCCTGCACAGCGTTCGCTAACTGGCCTGCCATTGGCCGATTGGAAGATGATTCTGGTTTCCTTCCTCTCCGATAGAGAAATACAGCGCGGTAAATCAGCGTTGGCTTTTCGCGGGTTGCGCCTGGGGGGGGGGGCGAAGGGGGGGGGGGCACTGCGAGAGGAAACGCAGATGAAGTATCGGCGTGCGGCACGGGAGAGCGCTGGCGGCTCTGGCTCATATCGCGGCTGATGAATCGTTGCGGCGCTGGAAGTGTCAGCATTACATCATTCGCGCAGCGCGATAAATATCCCGCGCCCGGGACTCGAACTCAGGAAATCCTTCACTTTCCTTCCTTTTAGCGATCCGTGATGCTTCGCGGGGTGGGGGGGGGGCGTGGGGGGCACTTGAGCCCCAAGGGTTGTTTCAGCGTCGATTGTTGTGAGCCATTCGGTGCTGTTATTTCAGTTTGATGGAGAAAAATACGCTTATGTATTTTTCTACATCAAACTGAAATCAAATGAGTGACAACTCATTTGCTACATATCTGTTTTCATTTCATAAACATTTTCTCTTGTTTCTCCTAAACCTTTTATTTACTTTTCTAGATTGATCCCACAATTTGTCGTAGGATGTAAAGTAGCACGACAGTTCCATTTTCAAAATAGTCTATAATACAATACAGCTAGGTACACATGTTTGAAAATTTCATTTTACGATGAATTCCACGTTGAAAAACACGAACAAAATCGACCATCATCTTCTCTTTAGATATGAGCTCCAAACATAAGATACTTAACCGATTTCTTACTTCAGTGCTCTCCACGAACAAGTTAAATTTCATCCCAATTGACGCATTTCTTAAGCTCTTAACACGTAATAAACCGAATCATAACTTCGGCTGGCTGGGTTTCTTAAAACCATTAACCTCTCCCTCTCATCCCCCCCCCCCACACCACCCTCCGCTCTCGGCAAGTTCCTCCGGCAACTCGATCAAACTCGTCTTAGGGCAGCAGCCCGAACGCTAATAGGCTTAGCTCGAGGTGGAAGTTAACTCATCACAGTAGTGCCACTTGGCTCGCTGCTTCCGCGCGCAAGACGCCTCAACTTTCCCGGCGCTCTCCTGGGCTTCTTCGGGGTACTTCTTGCTTATTGGTGCATGGGTGTCGACAGTCGTATGGCCGCGACGTGAGTTCGATCCCGGTGACTGGCATTCGGTGGCGGGGGGATTGGCGTGGACCTGGCTGGCTGTGCGTTCAGAGTCGTAAGGTTTTATCGGGGTTAATTATATTGTGATGAAAAATAGGATAAAGTGGCGACTTACTTGAGATCTCAGATCAAGTGTTGTTCACTAGACAGCTAGTTGTTATCTTGGTCTTGGTTGTTATCATAAAAAACTCGTTGAAGTGGAAAAAGGACGGGAGTATAATCATATAATGTCTGAACCTTGAAAGATAAGACATTATGGCTAGTAGTTTTTTTTCTTTTACAAGAGCCTTATTAATGTGTTGGATTTGTTAATTGTTGTCAGTTACAAATTTAATAATAAGATTGCAGAACTAGCAATTATTGCTAGAATTTCTGCTGAAGTCATTCTGCCGGTTTACAAAATACTGGCCAACCCTAAAGTAAATGTTAAAAAAATGTTTAAAAATCTACGATTTTTTCTAACATTATGATGAGAATCAGGTATTGGCCTCAATTTAGTTTTTAATCAGATCGTAGATATATTGTTTCAAAGCGCATGCTTTAGGCAGAAAAACATTCGAGAAACTTTCTGCAAGGAAATTACCGTACGCTATCTACCCGTAAACGCAGCAACCCACATGAATATGGTTACCTGTCATATTCAAAGATCGAATCTTTTGCCAAAGAATCGTACGTTTTACCATGATATAAAATAACCAGAACACATGACATATGCTTCAAGGCAGTAGCTTCCTGTATCAGTTGTGCAACAGCCAGTTCCACATTTTCCATTCATCATCTTTTTCAATCAGTTTAAATAAATGGAGTTTCGAGTCTTTTTTTTTCGTTCAAAGGCGCGCGCCTTTTGAGCTGCTCGAAATTGATTCGCGCGCGGCGCTAAAGAATCCGTGAAAGAGCTCCATGATCACCAGTCTGACACAATGGTTATGAAAATGATGGAACGAAAACGATTGGTTTTTTTTTCGAACAACGATATACTCGCTAGTTTTGTTGGGAAGTAGGTCGATGCGATTGAAGAATGGAGTCAAAGATGAACGCGATAAAATCAAAGTGGAATATATCTTGTCACTGAATTCTTTCGAGTACTCCGAAGAAAACGTTCGAAATGTGTATCATTTTGGGAATCGCGACGGTTTCAGATTCAGCTTGGTTCGTTTCAATCGCAGTTTAACAGTAATTTTATTTCTTTGCCGATTTTTGCTCGATTGGCAGAAATTGTAAAAGATTTTCTTGTTTCTGGCTACAGCTGAACGTCATCAACATTGCCGGCGGGGGAATTGAAATGTTAAACACTCGAGCTTTCCAAATCGTCGCTTGGCATGTTTCTTATTTTGAATTCAAAGGGCGTTTGAAAAACGATTTCAAAAGTTAAAAATTTTACGATAGATTACTCTATCGTCAAAAATATTTTCGACACTGCTAATCTCAAGTGTCCTCGACGGTAATTTCCTAAACGTGTGCAGATCTATTAGTGTTTCAAATTTGCTTTCATTGCAAGTCATGGTGAGGCTTACAATAGACGTAATGAAGGCACGGAAATGGTAAAACCCCAACACTTTTCCACTTTGCAGACTAGGTCAGTGGTAGATTCGGAAACATCATCCATCCAACTAGTTTATTTTTTACGCTATGGAACAAAGGAAGACCGAGAAAAGTTTTTTTTAATCTACTTTGGAACAGTATTGCAGTAAATTGCCAAGTAATCGTTCTTACTTGAAATTTTGTCACAGTTCTAAACTGGCATTTGAAATCGGTACGATGAAAGTGTTAAAATGTGCATAAATAAACCTCCCATTACAAAGCTGTCCCACATAAGTCAAGCACCTAGCCCGGACGTTGCCATCTGCGCAGCGACCCATAACGATGGAGTCGTCGGCCACTCTCTGTCGTCTCCGGCTCTCTCTCTGGCAGGCCAGGTGCGCGACGCATGCGCACTCGCGCCGCACGAAACGCGGTCCTGGCTGGCGACGACGTCGGGGCCCCTTGGGCGACGGGCGGCAATTAAAACAATCGTCCTCGTTAAACATACTTCCCCAGCCGCCCCCGACCTCCGCCCCCGACCTCCGCCCCCACCTCCTACCCCTGACCCTCCGCGCTCGCGACGGGTGTGTTTGTCTGCAGAGACGAGGTTAAGAAGAGTGCAGAGGGCCCCATCCGATTTCGAACCGAACGAGCGGAACGTATTGCCCGTTAGCGATAGTAACGGCGAAGGCTCCCTGAATACTTGGTTGTCGAACATTTTTCCCTGGTTGTGGAAATGGGTGTAGCAGTGAAGTGTAAAATACCATTACGCAATACCAGGAAAGCACCCGAGGGAAAATTGCAATTTGCAAATTTAATTAAAAATCGGCCGCATATTTCAGTATTTGAAGAGTGAGCTGTAAGACCTTTAAAAAGTGGTATTTCTTGACAAAAATAATATGTAGAAAATAAATTGAAGCTGGAAATATAATTGGCACTGTGGACAAATTTTGTACCAACTCCTAGACGCAGCCCGCAGAGCAAACTCGGTTCCTCCACGCACAAACTCCTAGACGCAACCTGCAGAGCAAACTCGGCTCCTCCACGCACGCACTCCTAGACGCAAATTCGTTCCATGTCGACATTACCACCGACGCCATTGTCCCGAACCACCGCCGCCCGCACGGCGACACCTGCGAAACGTGCCGGCGCGCAGTGCCCGCGGCGCCCGCCCGCCGCGCCACCGTTGCCTTAAGGCTATTGGTGTGGTTGTTGGTGATTATTTCATGAAGCTTTATTTTAACTTTCTGTTGGTATTTCGTGGTTATAAATCACACAATTTGTTGCTAAAAGTGTGAGTATTCCGTTGACCCTGGTTTCGTTGCAATCGGACAAACGGTGTGGCCAGAAGTTAGTATCCAATAGGAGGTAAATTCTGCGCGGGAAGCGGCCCGAGGATACGCTCAATTTTTCGACGAAACAGGCTTGTTTTACAACGCTTGAAAATACTAGATGAGTGAATAACATTTGAGATTGGCAAACACACAATTTGTTGCCAAAAGTGTGAGGTTTCCGTAGACATGGGTTTCGTTACGATCCGACAAAAGGTGTGGCCACAAGTTGGTGTCCAGTAGGAGGTAAAATTTGAGCGGGAAGTGGCCCGAGTAAGCACTCACTCCAATAGACTTAATAGCTGCGATTGTTCGGCGCAGTGAATAAGACATTATCGACGCTGCGGCGGCGGCGATCTGACAGCCGGCTGTGAGTCGGCGGACGGCCGCGTGGAGCGCTAGTGCACGGGATGCGAGCCACAAGGCCGGGAAGTGCGTGGGATTGGGTGGATTTCCTCGCGTGAACGTCCCTGAAATTATATCAAATTTTAAGGACGATTATTCGGTATCCTATATCGTTCTTGCTTGAAATTAATCTCAAACATTTTACTCGCAGCGCCGCCACCAGCTGTGGCTAATGCCGAAATGTTTAGCACCTGCTTCACAACTGTACGGTGATATTGAACTATATCAACGCCTTCCCTGGAGACGCCCACGTGTGACCCAATTATGTTCCTCTTTGTGGGCTGACTTGCCGTATAATTTCTAGAATTCTCCAAGTTTGACTTCCTCGAATGCGGAATGTTGATATTATAATTGTTGAACTAAACATGCTACACTAGACAAGTGTTGCATACCATTCCGAATTGATATTTGTTTCAAAATTCTTGCATACAACCCTTGATTTTGAAATCACTGCGTTTTGTCACATTTTACCACCTCTGCACAATCTGAGTGCAATAAAATTTACGGATTTTGGTGTCTTTGCTCTGAGCCGAAGCCCCGGGTTCGGCGCCCGGCGCGACCTGTATTACAAGAGTCATCGGATCGACTCCCTGTGCGACCGCACGCGGACTCCGTCAGGCTGACAGTGACATATGGCGCAGGGTCCGAGCAGGCGGTGACAGGGATGAGGTGCAAGTGGAGACAGCTTGGATCTGGCGGTTTTTGTGTAGTCCTGCAAGGATTTTGTCGGTTAGGTCGAAAAACTGAAGGACTGGAACTATTTTTATTGAAACTGTTAGCGATTTATTCACGGATGGTGCACACTCTAACCAGACTTTGGGTATTTTTTAAATGAGTTGAAAAACATCTGTAAAAGCTCCACTGTGCTACCTCGGGCATGAATTCTATAGGTATGTTGCAAAAATCTCCAGCGAAGGCTTGTAAAAAAATTTGCGTTGTAGCGACGTATGGCGTGGGTTGAATCAAATTGTGTTCCGTGAATTGAAATAACTGCGTGTGCCGACCTGCAGCTATACAAATTTTGCTATTTTTTCGTTGAAAACCTTTTTGTTGCAAATAAATTAAATTCATCACAGCACATACATTTTACAACTTTCTTTTGCACAGCAATAATAATTTTCAAACCGGTGCTCAAGTTAAATTCTAGTTTTTCATTCAGAAAAACGCCTATGCATTCTCAGCTAAGCGAGTGTGACAAAGTTCAACAAAGCTTCCGTCCCGAAAGCCGACGTAACCGCGCGACTCTGGCCAACGCGTGCGACACATTTCCAAACGGCCAATTGTTTCTGGTTGACAAGAAGCGGCTGACACTTAACTTTTTCCTCTCCATACACAAGTGACAAATGTCTCAATTATTTTGCGCCACGGTCCGGGCCGGCTCGGTGCGACTCTCCCCGGCCGCCCGAGCTGTATTCGATGCGGGCCGACCGGCGCTACCCCCCCCCTCACCCCCCCCCCCCCCCGGTATACGCATAGCAGTCGGACGTTACCAGACATCCATAAAGCCACGAAATGAATTGATTGCATCCAGGCAGCGGAGGCAAAAAGTTATTTTGCGACGTCGACGATCAATCTACTGTTCTCGCTGCGCGGTCCTTGTTCGTCGACGGCGTCGTTGCTCTCTGTCGCACCGCTCGGCGTCCCCCTCGCGGCGTCTCGCTCTTTTTTGTGCACCGTCTCTGGAGAAACGCCGAGCTGCGACAGTTTTTTTTTGTTGCTCTCATTTTCATGACAGCAGTAATAACGCATATAACTTTTTTTCTCTCTCTCTCTCTCTCTCTCTCGAAAATACCGAGCTTTATCATTTCGAACAGATTGATCGGGGGGATAATGTTTTTGTGTCTACCGGCGGCGTATTATATATATACCTTTTTTTTTTAGAAGCGATCGAAACAATAAGGGAGAACACGAACTTGGCAGCACGGTCTGATATTATCTGCTTTTCAAAACGCACGGACTAGCATCAAATACACGCAATATTACGGCATCTCCTGCTTGAAAGTAAATTCGCATCGTTGTCATCCTCCTAAACATTTCAGCGCGTTATTCTCTTCGTGGCATTACATGCCAGTTGACTCCAATCTTCATAATCAGCTTTCGTTGCTCTATCTAATCGGATCACTCGAGCACAAAATCAATGCCGAAAAGAATACAAAACACATAAAAACGGAAAGCGAGCTGGCATTCGGGCGGGGAGGCGTCGAGAGGGTCCGTGTCGTGCCGTGATGTGTTTACTTAGAATCGAGGCAATTTATACGTTAGTCGGCGCGGCGCACGAAAAGGCGGCTAATGTAGGAAATTGAGTTGTTTCTTCGTTGCATTTCAATTGTCTCGACGCCGCGCGCCGGCGAGCACGTCGACGTCCGCGTTGACGCCGAGGAGTTGAGCGAGACAGGAAACGACATTATCAACGCGTTGCCCGAGAGAGAGGGCACGAGGGAAAAAGAACTGAGACGCTTAAGCTTTAAGCGGGCAGGGCTAGAGTGGGTGCTAGATACGCATTGTGTTCTTTTAGGTTCTTGAAAGTGTATTATATTGGCAATCGAAAATTGGGGTCTTGGCACGACGTGCTTGGTTTTTAATTGACTGAATATATTCCACCAAGGTGTAAAAAGTACTTTCTTTCCTAAAGTGCAAAAAAAACATTGAAATAAAATGTAAAAAGTGTATAAAGATACTAACGGTCCATTAGCAAGAAAATAACTGGCTTTTATTGGACGTTTCTCTTAGCAAATTACAAATTAACAGACCATTAGATATATAACGTGCCGCTGAAAAACCGGATCTTAATATAACAACCTTCGCTTGAGTGCCGAATCACACTGCTAAAGCAGATTTGATGAACAATTTCTCTAATACCGTAAAGTTGGATTTACAGCCAGCAATGTCAGTGACACGATGTCATCAACGTTGGCTCTGCACTGGGTGTGCATGACGTCATGTTCGCGACTCTGCCAAGGAGTCTCTGATTGGTCCTGAGCCAGCCAATGTCCACGACATGGTGTCACTGACATTGCTAGCTGTAAACAATTTCATTGAATATTTATTTTTAATGTTTCAAAGAGTCTGTACGTTCGACTGTTCCCAAACAGTATGAGAATTTTTAGACGGAAATAATAAGTAAATAAAAGAAGTATACTGACTTTTGCCACATCTTGGTGCCTTTTTTGTCTCAAATCGCGTAGTCAATCGCCAAGCCTCATTGCTTAACCAGTTACAGGCTGGAGCAGTCAAGATGCTTCTTGAGATGCTGGCAACTATTTTGGTACCTCCGTTTTAAAATTGTTGTTGCCCATGACGAACAATCCGTCTAAAATGCCTGTTTGTTTCCCATTGCAGTCAAGCCCGAGTACCTCCGCATCAGCCGCGGCGACGGGTCCGAGCTGCAGAACTCGACCGTGATTGGTCCGTTCGTCGAGGGCACCGAGTTGACGCTGCTCTGCGAGTCGGGCGGCGGCAAACCCATACCCAGCGTCTCCTGGTGGAACGGCACTAGCAAGATGTCCGGTGAGTGGTCGATGAAGCATCCAAGACATGTCCCGAGCGAGTTAGCGTCACTTTAATTTGGAGGGTGAGGGTGACCGGGACCATTTCGTCGTCTTGTCTAGAAGCAAGATAAGGTAGTTGTCACGAACGAAATAATACCGTGTAAACTCCATTTCACGTTAAGAAGGAGAGTGGATTTTCATCTTACTCGAGGACGCACTGCTGCTATCACGTGCTAAAAGTTTCAAAAGTCACAAGTCATGTCTTGAGCCGGACAAAATGCTCTAGATGGACAGTTTTTAAACTCTTAACTCGTGTCTAGCAGACGTGGGTCCTCTCGCCAGAAGAGGACTGGTATTTATCTGGTCGGAAACCCTCCTCACAACGGCATGGCGTCGAGCCCGTGAGCGAACCGACGTCGCTGCTCGAAGCAAATCCACTCGCCTTCTTAACGTGAAACGGAGTTAAGTTTGCCCAAGTCGGTCAGTCCAACGTGAAATCGGTCGGTAGCTTTCAACTTTAATACTCTAAACTTTTAATTACATTTGTCAATGCCAAAAGAACGTGTACTTCTAAGGTAATTCGGTCTCTTGAAATATACATTATCTCATTATTTCACTTGAAAGAGACGATTACTTTCAAACCCGTGGCATAGTGCTTACAGTGCCTCGGGTACTACACTCTCAAAAGTTAAATATATGCGTGCTTTTATTTCCAATTACCCGTGCAAGTGTCCCATTGCGCTGCAGATCTAGTTTACCATTTCCACTTAACCTCCAAGGCTCGCACATCGTCCATGCCCTTAAGAGGATCAACACGCCAGCCTAATTCCGCCCCAAGATATTCACAGACATAAAATTTTTGCTGCCTCTTTCCGAGCACATTGTCGCGGACCCGGTTTTCCCCGTGTCGCGCCTTGCAAAAGTCAAATATTAACCAGGCCTAATTCGATTGGGCAGATTAACAAGCACAAAGACATCGGCTTAAGGAGGCGTGGGCACAAGTTTACACCCCCACCCCCCCCCCCCCCACCCCCAACCCGAGCTTAAGCAGCGCGTCTAACTACATAATTAAAGAAACTGTGTGAAAACGCGCGCCGCCTCGACGGCCACCCTGGAATTGGACGCCGACGCCGACGTCGCCGGGTAAACGGGTTAACGACAATCGAGGGACGGCGACAGGAATGTCTGGTCGGAAACCCTCCTCACAACGGCATGGCGTCGAGCCCGTGAGCGAACCGACGTCGCTGCTCGAAATTTCATTAACGCGCCGTGCTACTTCTCGGGGGGGGGGGGGGGGGGGGGGCTCCCTCTGCCACCTCCGCCGTCCCCAAGCCGTCCCTTCGTTCATTCCTTAAGCCCATCATTTCCAAACAACCCCCACCCCCCTCTCTTTGCACCGTAGACTCTTAGCCTACTGCGGGCCACGCGGCAGGGAAAATGATATTCGAGGTGCGATTATCGTTTGGTGTTACGGTCCCCCGACCCGGGCAGCTGGCCGCTTGCGTTCCCCCGTTTGGCGGCGATGAGTTGTTGGGGTTAAAAAACGCGGGGAACGAAGAGAGAGGCTGGAAAAGTGCGGCGTCTTCGCATGGATATTTGATAACGTGACGCTTTATCGGTCCATATTTCACTTGTTTCTCGTTCGCAGCGTGTTGAACGGCCCAATTGCTGTACACACGCCGACCCTCCGTGAAACCTGCGACGCCGACGTGCACGCTCACGCGGATACACATTCTCCCCAATTCAGTTTTGAAATGCGCCCGTTTTGTTGCGGCGAAATTACAATGTGCGCGGTCGCGTTTGGTCTTTTCTTATTTAATACCGTGTATACCATATACCTCTCGGCCGGTAACGCTTTGTATATAAATAAATGCTGATGTGATGATTCATTTAATTAATTAAAACACACTCGCTCTTGCGGGCTACGCTGAATGTAGCAGTGTGGCGCGCGCGTGGTCTTCGGGCTTTTTGTCTCGGGAAAGTTCCGTGTCATCTGTCAGTGCCAAACGCACGCCACGTCTCGCCATGCAAAGTTGACAAGCGCCGAAGCTAAAGGCACGGCCCACCCCGAATTACGACACATCAGGGGCGTGCGGTCTAGGCTATGCTAACTAGTCAGTGACTAGTCTGCTGTTCTCAAACATATGATGGTTTTATTCTTATTCTTATTTTTAAAAATTACAAATTTTTTTCTTGACGGGATGGAATTTATTTATACAAATTTTTTGTTTTTATCGCTAAAACAGCATATTGCATGTTTTAAATCGCTTTCCCTCTTTTTCCGAACTCTCAAGTTCCTCTCTTACGGCATATCATTGTTTAAACTTCGCGCCAGAACGCACTGTTGAGCGTTGCTCCACCCGCATTGCGTCCTACTACATCACCAATGTGCTTTTTCTGACTAGTTACGATGACGTATTTGGTGATATTTGCGGGCGGGGAGGGAGAGGGAAACGTGGTCGCTGTGCATGCCCAATGGTCCCGACTATTCTACTGCTATAGTAGACACGTCTTTCCGTATTGGCTAATTGGTCGTTGAGATTTCGCGCGCAACAAACACTCTGTCACCCACCGCGCACTGCTCGCGGCAGGGATTCCCCTGCGCTGATCTCTGTCGAAGTTTCCATTGTTGTCGACAGCCATATTTACTTGCCTGTCACTCATGTTTTCGCGTCTAATTTCGTGCATGTACAATTTATTGTCGCCTTGATTTGATTTCGGTTGTAAAATTAGTGTTGTGTTGCGTGTGTTTATCTTTTTTGCTTTAAGTCATGTCGGAAACAGTGGAACCTCGGCCTCCTACGTGTGTTATTAGATGCCTGTTAGATAAACCGTTTCATCGACTGTCGTTCGATGAAAAAAGCGAATAATAGGTGCCGGTAGGCCTAAGCCAGCTATGAAATTTCTTTCCTCTGCTGGCCAGGCTAAAGTCAATTACGTTCGACATTTCAACCCTAATGAGTACGATAAGCATTTGTGGCTCACGGGTTCCGAAGAAATGAACAAGCTATATTGCTGGTCATGCTTGCTTTTCTCGCCCGAAAGCGACAGTTCAGTTTGGTGCAGAGGTGGCTATTCTAATCTTAATGGGCTATTCAATGCTCTGAAATTACACTCCCACAGTCAAAATCATTTGCGATCGACAGTGAAATTAAATACGTTCGGTACAGTGCGAGTTGACCTGCAGCTGAGTGAGCAACGCAGGCTTGAGGTAACGAAACACAACGAAACAGTGACAAGCAACAGGGACATATTGAAGAGATTTATTAGTTCAGTTTGCTTCTTGGCGAAGACCGAAGCACCATTTCGTGGTCATGACGAAAGAGAGTCATCGTTGAACCGCGGTGCATACTTAGAGTTCATAAGCGCACTGTGCGAATTTGATCCGGTTCTAAAAGCCCACCTTGCTACTGCTACCGTCTTCAAAGGAACGTCGAATAGGATCCAAAATGACTTGATTCAATCTATTGGAACGGTAGTGTTAAATAAAATCAAGCAAGAGGTAAAAGAGGCCAAATTCGTTTCAATCCTTTTGGACGAAACAACCGATGTAATGAACATGTCACAATTAGCTACTGTGTTGCGATATGTGGACTATAGTGGTCTCGCTCAAGAGCGATTTCTTGGATATACTGACGTCAGCGCTAAGAAAGATGCTGCAGGTTTGTTCGAGCACGTTGTAGAGATTGTCGAAGAGTTCGAACTGGATGGCAAGCTTGTCGCACAGTCTTACGACGGGGCCGCGGTTATGGCCGGCCAATTGAATGGCCTATGCACTAGAGTGCAGGCAAAGTATCCCTCTGCTCTCTTCGTGCATTGTTTTGCGCATAGGCTCAATTTGGTTCTGCAGAAAGTTTGCTGTACTGTGCAAGAGTGTCGCATGTTTTTTTCAACGTTATCGGGACTAGCGGCATTCTTTTCCAAATCACCCAAACGAAGCGAGGGCCTGAAAGCTTTCATGACGAGGAAATTGCCCAAAGTTGCTCCTACACGATGGTGCTTCACGTCCCGATTAGTGAATACAGTGCACGATTTCCAACTGCAACTAATTGAGTTTTTCGAAGACATTATTGGTAGCCATCAGAATTGGGACGATGAAACATGCGACAGGGCCCAGGGGTACCTTAGTTTCCTCACCAGTTTCGCGAATACATTTCTTCTGGTGGTATTTTCGAAACTGTTTGCTCACACTGACCACCTGTACAACGTTTTACAAACTAAGCAGTTCGACATCGGCTACTGTTTCGGTCTCGTGAACGAAACGAAGCAACTCGTTGATAGCCATCGAAACAGCTTCGCTTCGGTCTGGGAGGATGTATTAAAAAAGGCATCTGATTGTCACGTCGACATCGAAGAGCGACGACGGAGAAAGAGACGAGATGATGACCCCCGAGAGCCATATAAACGGCTGCTTTATGAGATCGTCGACCATATTTCAAACCAAATAGCAGACCGCTATGCATCAATGGAGAAGTTTCTGTTCTTAGATCTTTTAAACCCTAAAAAATTCGCGGATCATAAAATAAGGTTTCCGGAAAAAAGCCTGCGCATCCTTTTGGACACTTATCCCTACATTTTTGACCGGGTGCAACTCAAACAAGAACTCATCACTGAGTTCGCACTCGAGGAGTTCAAAGACAAGATGCCGCATGAGCTGGTGCCCTATATGCTGTCCGTCAGTTTAGAAAAAGCTATGCCAGAGCTTTACAAGTTGGCCTGCTTGTTTTTAACGATTCCGAGTACCACAGCGTCCGTCGAAAGGTCGTTTTCGGCGCTAAAGCGCATCAAGTCATATGTGCGCGCAACACAGGGTCAAGAGCGGATGTCGATGCTGGCCCTTTTGTCCATCGAGCGCAGTGTGCTTTGCAAGCTGCGCGAAAGCCCTGGGTTTGACTCTGCCGTCATTGAAGAATTCACTAAGCAGGAGAGGAGGTTGGACTTCACGTTCATGTAAATGATCAAACTGGTGAGTGCCTATACTGCAGACTGCAGAGAGATTCTCTCTATTTGGTCCATTTATATAGACTGAGCGTTTCGGAAGGGTTGATGGGGGGGGGGGGATTTCTCGAAATTAGGCCCTTACTTTTCATTTGTATAGCATAGTCACTTTCAAAACCCACCGCACGCCCCTGCGACACATATACAAAAGTTGACACGAGACCTATCACTCACGGCCACTATAATATTTCTCCGCACGTCGCGGGCTGAATTGCGCACGCTCTTGCCGTTTCTATCGCGCTGCTGCCGTCAATTTGTTCGCATTTTGTCGGCTGCATTTACCTGTTGTTGTTCTGGCCATGCGATGTCGGACCCACTGCAACTTGACGCAAGTCGTTTGAAAATGTGTAACGAGAGTTTCACGTTTCGCGCGCGCGTTCCAGCGCACACGGAGTGCATGGATTCGGGGCGATTTGTCCTCGGCATGTATCCGGGTGGCGCTGGAAGCATGCTGGCAGGAAATGTCGCCTATTCGCACGACACGCGGGAGAAACAATGAAGTCGTGGATCACATTAGGGGTTGCTCGCCGTAGCAATAACACAAAGCTAAGCGCACTGTTCAAATGATAGCTCGACGCATTTAAATAATTCTAAACTTTTCCTACATTTGCTATGTGGAAATTGTGTTCATATGCGAAAGAAACACATCACTCATTTTCATATTCCACTTCCTTTAGTAAGGTATTGTAGGCATTTGCATTAAAATGTTCTAAACGAAACGGAAATGTTTGATATTTTTATTTACTCGAAACAAAAAGTCGTACAATCACCCTCTTGTTCTTTGTAAATGAAGAGATATCCATAGCGCAGGTTGATTCTGCTAAAAATACCCACGGTGTAGGACAAAAAATATCGCATGTACACAAATTGAAATATCCGTGGAAATAAAATCGCTGCTGTGCCCAGGTTTTTGTGCGGGGAACACGAGCGCTGCCTGACTAAAACCGACGGCGCCGGCACGCTCACGGCACTCCGCTGAGCACACAAAGGGGGCCGAGGATCCGCGTCGGCCGGGTTTTTGTTTGCACCGCAGCGCCACTACGCGCGGCGTCGTCCCGAAACAACGCGTCGTCTTGCTTGTTCCGAATAGAAGCGACAGATTTTCTTTTTTGTACATTTTACGTACCCGCTCCGGAGCGCCGCGCTGCGACGGTGGAAAAACCGTAGGGTTATTAGCCATGCAAAAAAGGAGAATAAAAATTAACCTCGCCTTTTACACAAGCTTTAAAACACAGAGAGAGAGTCAATATTGGAGTAATTATCGCCAAGACAAGAGGTTCGTTGTGCGCGTCGACAAGAATATCCCGGCGAGGACCAATTTGCAACACTCGAGAGGGTCATTATTATGCGCCGCGATTATATATTTAATGAAAAAAGTCAGCCTCCGCGGCGACGACGACGACGACGACGACGACGACGACGACGACGACGACGACGACGTCGGTGGTAAAGTGGAGTGAGATGGGAAATGTTGTAATTAACAGTGGATAGAAAGAGTCGTCCGCGTTGCCACGTCAGGGGCGGGAGGGGGGGGGGCGTTAATCGTCTAGTTTGTGCCAAGCACTGAATTTATATTACGTCGAGCACGGGTCACACAAATCTGAGACCGGAACTTTTTTCCGTTCTTTCTTTATGTCTCTCAGCGTCTTCGGGGACGGCACATAATTAGAGAGGTCGTGCGTATATTTATATAGGAACGTAGAAAGCGCAGGGGCGAATGTGTTTTTATTGCGTAGGCAGATTCTTTATGCGAAAATGGTTATTTATCGCAGATGAGCGGATTAAACGCTCTGACCGCGTATGGCTTCTGAACTCGCGTCTAATGAGCCGTGCCTGATGACAGTGTCTCGACTTGCGCACGGCCGGCGGCGTCCTTCAGGTGCTGATGTGGCGAGGGGCCCGAAACTCGACGGGACAGATCGCTACCTCATCTGAAAAGGAAACCGTACTACGGCACTTAGTTCCGGCAACGTTGCCCCCCCCCCCCCCCCCGTGGGTTTATAGGGATAGACTTGGGAGTGTAACAGTATTCATATCCGATATTCACTCGCCGTTGTCGTCTTTTTGATTAAAAGCTTTAATGCACAAGCTCGTCCATATGCTTTTATGAATCACCGTAATATTTTATGAGAAAGTGTGCCTGTTTTTAGCTAAAACAAATTTGGATGCAAAAAGAATAGCTTATTTGTTGCTTTCACCATAATTACTTGAACGTGCTCTGGTATTAAGCACATATTGTTTTATGCGCAAGATAGCGAATAACGATGGTATATAAATTTAGAGAGCAACACACTTTTTATATCGGAAACTGGCAAAAGCACTTGTGACATGGTTTGTTTTTCTATTTTATAACTCCCAATATCCATCCAGAGATATACGTTAAGCCGTGCCGCCGTTTCCCATGGCGACCGACCGATCCAGCATCCCTTTAATCTCCGCGGCATCTACGTCTCTCCAATTCCTCCTAATCGCCCCCCCCCCCCCCCCCCCGCCGCCGAATGCCGGCCAAAATGTGCTCGATCCCGCCCACGCTCCGAGAGACTATCACCGCCGCGACGGACGCTGCCATAAAGTTGTCCTTATCTTCGTGACTAGATCCGAACCCGTGGCCCCCACGACCACCCCTTGGCGGGAGGTGGGGGGGGGGGGGGGATGGGGGTAAACTTGTGGGTCGTACTCGGAAAGTCTTCTCGATCGCGGGTAAGAGCGAAAAGATAAAAGGGCGCCGGCCATTGTCTCTTCTTCTTTTCCTATATGTACCACGGCCACACAGAGCTGCAATCAGCGTGTCGGATCTTAGCGCAGTTGCGCGCGCGAATCTTTTTGCAACAATGAGCTGTATGTGACGCGAATGCAGTCGGTAGCCGCCATGCGAATTGCACACAATGAGCGG
This sequence comes from Nemoura dubitans, assembly GCA_921293005.1. Taxonomy (NCBI): domain Eukaryota; kingdom Metazoa; phylum Arthropoda; class Insecta; order Plecoptera; family Nemouridae; genus Nemoura; species Nemoura dubitans. The sequence continues at coordinate 4,748,434 of OV121074.1, forward strand.
AGATTGATCTTGGCTGGGCGCGGGACGCGGACTATGCAATCGGGGAGCCGAGCGCGAACGCGAGTCGGGAACGGTGCAAGTGATTATTTCGCCTTTTTGTTCAAGGTATCTCGTTCTCCGAATGACTTTTTGTATTTTATTACATCCATTAGCTGACTTATGAATATGAATAGGGCACCTAGCTCTCTCTCTATATATCTCAGGGTAATAGCTTTTTCGTCGCCAAAGAATTATGTGTTTAATTTAAAAATTATTCAAAAGCAATTAATTCCGTTTCTTTATCGTCTATAATATATATACGACGCGGCCAAAGAAGAAAACTAATGATCAATCGGTATCTCGGCTTAGTGCGGCTATAAGCCTAAGTTATACGTATACGCGATCACTTAGCAGGAGGGTGATATATTTCTCATTCTTTCTATATACACGCACCCCCCCGGCGTTTTCCACCGTAACCCCACAACGCCGCTAACCCCGTTGTGAGGGAGGGGGGAAGGGGGGGGGGCGCAAGTGTCCCATAACCATTCGGTGTCAAGATTTTCTAATTTAGACTCGCCAATTATCGTTCGGTCTGGCAGCCATTACGCACAACGCCGTCGCCAACGCGCCTGGATATCCGAGCGGGGGGGGGGGGGGGGGCGTCGAGGGCTCAGCGCCGCGGGAAGGGGCTGAAAGAAAGAATAGACGCGTATATAAGAGACATCCGCGAGCGACCCGGGAGAAATATCACTGGTTCGTGCCGGGAATACAGTGCGCGTCCCCGGGCCCGGGTTCGACTCTGTCTTGCGCACGCCACGCGCCCTGCATGCCATTTTGGCGGGATCGGATTTCGCGTGCGCGAGGCTTTCGCGTGAAAACCGTTTATAATGAGCCTCGCGCGTCGCGGACGAGATTTACGTCCTGGTTTATTTTTTTCCGCCGTCGCTTTTCCGCCGGCCTTTGCCGACGCACGCGCTAATGCGGCGCGTGCGTTTTGCGAATGCGTATAGGTCCGAGTCGGACGCGACATGCATCTACGGTTTGGGCGATGGACATATAGCGTTTTGCGGTGGGAAGGAGCTTGGGAATCTTGGGAATCATAACAGTCAGATAATTTTTGTGTTTCGGTGAAGTTAGGTACAGAAAGTAGATTTAATATCGCCCTTGATTCAGAATCGCCATGCTATAAATTGGTAGTGATCGATAATTTTTGATCTCAGTTGGTGTATTACATATTTAGGCTTCATGTAAACTTAATGCTTACGCTCCTCGGATTTCCTAAGGAGCAGCTTCTCATGGAGGTATCTTGGAAGTTCTCAACAAGCTTAAAATTTTAATGCGATTTGTCTCACCAAAGTCGATCTGGTATAATGTCCCGACATGTAGTGCATTCAAATCTCCTGAACTTTCCGTGTTCATTTAAATACACACAATACTTTTGACTTCCTTTCACCAATGTCACCAATGATCACCCTTTTATTATTGAGTCCTTCCCTTTTTCATATCAAATATTTCAAAAATTTTATTTATTTCATTGATATTTTTGGAGGTTAACAAGTTTATGTAATTTTACATCCCAAATGTGGATTCCTGGTTTCGCAGCACAATGCACCAAATGCACTGAACACTAGTTACGATTCTTTATTATAAATTTAAAGCTTGTATACTTTTTCCCGTATTCCTGGCAAAGTTGACCTTGATCAATATGACCCTGAACTATCGATCCCAAGGATCCCAAGGGCCCACGGTCCCCGCGACCAAAGCTGCAATTGAAGGTGCAATCCCCGCCAAGTGCAGTCGATGGCCGCATGCACTCGACTGCAGCGCGTCGACAGAATGCACAAGTGCATCGAAACAATAGGATGCAGTTAACCTACATGCGCGGGTGTGCAGTTTCACAGCCAGTACATCGATCATAGCCGGCGTGAAGGAAACAATATCGCGTGGCGGTGGAAAGGACCTCGGGTTGTTTTGCTCGCCGACGATCCGGGGGGTTTTATGCGGTTCAATTGTTTCTCGCCGGCATATCGCCGGTCTTTCATCGCCGCTAATCGCCACATCTATCATCGCGGCAACGGAGCCGGCGAAGAAACCGTTCCGGGAACTCGGAAAAATTACCTAACTTTAACTTCTTGGCCAAAAAAAAGGGTATGAGCACTATAAAAAAGACCTGAAGTCGTTTCACATTGCAAGTGGCGAACACAAGTTTCTCGGCGATGTGGTTATGAAGTTTCGTAGATTTTAGTTTAAAACAAAAGTTTAATTGGTATGAAGAGATTATACCGGGAAGCCGGATACTCCTTGGTATCTGAACCTGTTCGTATAACGGTAGAAAGATTATTTTTAAGCACATATTAATGGGGACAGTAAAAACGGTTAAAAGAACTAAAATTATTTTTATCTTCGCACCTAACCCCATTCTGTGTGTCTGTGTGTTTTTATTTTTTTAACAATTTGCTATAGAATTCAGATAAAGTGGCATAGATTGGCAAACCTACGTTAAAACTGGTTACGCAAATGTTTGCTTGAAATGTTTCCCGCTCTCCAAAAAGCTAGAAAAAAATAAGGAAACGATCATTGTGAACCAACAGTTTGGCTCTAACTGCTTCCCATGCTCAAGCGATCATACAGTTCTCACTCTCTTGCTTCTTAACGTTGCAAAGGCAGGCTGAATAGCTTGTTTACCCCGAAGTTTGTCGCGTAGCAATTGCTTCTTAAGACTGACTTTGAATATATTTACTTTTTGGTACATACTTTTAGTGCAGACGTCTCTACATTGTTGCCACCTCCACTAACACCCGCCTCCGTTTCCCCCCCATTCGCAGGCGACTACAGCGCCGAGAACGGCGGCAACAGTGTCGGCACCGGACGCAACCGCGTGCAGTTGACCTTGGGCCGCGGTGACCTCAGCGCCAAGTACGAGTGCCGGGCGAACAGCGAAGCTCTGGACGCTCCCATGGTCTCCTGGATCGAGGTCGACATCAACGGTAAGTGCAGCAGTCGACCTTCTTTGCCGGCCGAACCAACGCCCGAACCAGGCGGCCGTGATGGATGCGCCCGAGGTTGCCCCCCCTGGAGCGTAGTTTATTGCTACGCCGCCGTGTGTGGGTGGCGCAGTGGCGCTGGTTCGGGACCGGGACATTGTTTAGAATTCACGTCTGGATTTAGACCTTACAGCTTTCGAAAGTATGGCTTATCCATCGTTTGCCCTAGAAAAGCGATGTCGAGCTGCTATAGTTTTCAGTTCCTATGTTATGTCACAAGTGATTTTTTTAGAAATTTACTTTAAAACTACCTATTTTTGCAGCCGAAAATGTGAAATCCACGCTCTAAACGAAATAAATATGCATACACTTGTGTGCAGTGCAGGTTATATTTTTGTAATTACCGTTTTTCACCGCCTGCTAGCAACATTCAAGTCACGAGAGCAATGGCCACAATCCCATTTGGAAGGCCTTGGTGGTGTGTTCAAATTTATTTTAGAAAAAGTAGGAAAATGTAAGCTACCAACAACACCGTTTAAAGTTGCAAGCGTTCGATGGCGGGGAAAAAAATAACCTTAAAATGCATGGAAGCAACATTATCAAAAAGCAAGCCACTTTGTTAACCTCAGATTCGCCACAAATTCGCATCTTCTTGGAGCTATAGGGTCAGTGGCCGACCCCGCGATTGCATCCCCCCAATTCCGACACGTCCAGACGCCACTGGCACGCTCGCTAGAGGGCATTGTGGTCCACGTAAAGCATGCGTTACAATTAACGATACGTCTTGATGGCCCGGCTTACGCTGAGCCCGGGCGCGATAAGTTAATTGCCATCTTACCCAAGACTTGCTGCCCTCTCATTAAGAATAAATGGGACAAGGATATCATTATCTTGTACGCGAGTGTGTTGCGGGGTGGGAAGGGGGGGGGGGTGAAACGAAGATGGGTGGCGCGATTGCAAGATAGCCAGTGCGCCGAATGGGGGATGGTTTTAATCGATACACTCGGCCTATGTCTGGATTTTGCGGTAGAGGATCGTAACCTCAAGGCAAAGATAATATGTCTGAGAGTTGTACGAAAGAAAGTATACATAGCAATATGTGAAAGAAAAATAAGAACATCGAAAATATCATGTTGAGGCGTTACAGATAAATTTATAAACATTTTTGTTCAGGTTTACATTTTTAGCATGCACATCCGGAGTCTCTGATTGGTGGCAGAGCTAGTGTTGATGACATCGTGTCACTGTCATTGCTATAGCTGTAAATACAGATTTAAACAAATGTAGTGTACAAATATAGTTGAGGCAGAACTTTTACACTAGATGCAACTAGTTACTTGGAACATATTAGTATTAATTAAACACAATTACGCAACTATACAATGTTGCTTGAACTGATTTTTATTTGTATTATGTTATAGTTAAGTCTGTGATACACCAGTGATAATTCTCGTGAGGTGGTGCAATATTCTTTTCACAGTTCTGCTTTAGAAACTGGAAATGAGAAACACTGCACCAGAGCTCACTGGCGTTTACCAATTTATAACATGAAACTGTAACGATAAATGCAATATTATACATGGAATATATTATAAACTATACAGTGTGCGGTGTTCAGTAGTATATCTATGTGTGTACTTGATTATACTTGAAACTGCCTGCGCGTTTGACACAAACTTGCAAGGCCGATTCTATCGGGAATACTTGAAGCCCCTTCGAGCTCTGCGCAAATGGGTATACAAGCCGAGAACTCTTATACTCTACACTCTTCATATACACATATTATATTTACGTGCTAGCCACGCAGGCAGCAGTCACAAGTTAATGAGAATTCTAACCTACAAAATTTATACAATTGAAACAATTCTGTTAATAACTGAATGTTAGAGAAGTGGAATTTTCTCGTTAGCGCGAGAGCGATTCAAGAAACACAATGCACGGAGCCTTGTTTATTTAATATCGTGTGTTGTGCATATATTACAAATTTCATATAGCAGAAATTATAATCTGCGCAAAGCCACGGGTGTCACATCCACATAATACCAACGTAAATAGAAATAATAGTTAGTGCACAGTGCATGTGTTTTGTCCATTCACACCCCCTGTGTGTGTATGTACACAATACACACAACAACATTACGAGTCGTAACTCAGGTGAAGTGATGACAAATAATGTAAATTAACGAGCTGCAGCGATCGCAAAAAACCGCTCGCGCATGCTACGACGCCGTCAGCGCGCTCACTCGCTTTGGCGACGAAACGAGTAAAACGGCGTCCAGCTCGCGGCTCGAAAACTTGGCCCTCTGGCACGCACAGGACAGAGACCGAGAGCCGGTCTCGTCACAAGAAACGCTATAGTGACTTCCGACGAGACTGCGTTAATAGGAACAACACTAATCGCCATCGCTTGGGTCGTTTGCCGAGCGCCCAGGGGGCGGTGGGGGGGGGGGGGGGGGGGGGCGATATATGACCTGTTTTACGGCGATCTGGCGGGCCGGTTTTTGCCGATGACACAGTTTCATTTGTCGCCGGTCCAACCCGTTAACCTGTTACGCGAAGAGTAATGCGCCGTGGGCATGCGCACTGAGCACGGCGCAACGGCACGCATACCTTGCGCCATGTTATTTCACTCGCCGTTTCAACGACGATAGGCGGCTAAATTTACACAATGGTCGCTCGCTCGCCGTTGCCAGAGTTCATATTTCATGGGTGTTTCACATTGTTCTGTTGTAAACGCATTCACACACACACAGCAAAGAGAGCGGAGAGTCCAATGGACGGGTTGCGGATATTATAAACGACCGGAAAATTCGAGTTTCCATCTCAATTTGGCTTGCGGATTTAATTGTGTTGTGTGCAGTGTGTGTTTTTTTTGGGACGCGCCCGGGCGCCCCTCTATTCATTTCTTACTCGGTGTTTACTCGTGCTCCATAACTCAGCAGTCGGCTAAGGTGCGTGATTTGCAAATGCGCGCACCTTTTTCCCAGCGCGTTGGCGCGCTTTTGTTTGGCGCTCAAAATGCACACAAACAATTTCGAGAGACTGTTTTAAATGTTCATTATTTATGATGGCGTTTTTGTTTTTATTATTTTAACTGTGTAGCAAAATAGCCCTCCCTCCCCACCCGCGCGCGCGCGTGAGCCCCCGGAAGGCGTTCTATTGATACAGTTTAGTCGGCGCTGCTTGAATATGGGCACTGTGTCATGTATAACATAACCAAACAGTTCGCGTGACGCCGGGCGCCATGTGTGCACACTAGCGCTATATACTCGGCGACGTGGCAGAAATAAGCGGCCATAAAGCAAACTAATTGCGTTCGGGCAGCTAACGGTAACGGACGAAATATGAGCTGGACCAGGGGCAAACTGTGACCGAATTGACCGGCGAATGCACAAAGTGCCCGTTTGCTTTTTTATCGTCCTCTATATATAAAAGTTACCTTTTATATACACCCGTTTATATGCAGACGTGTTATAACCTGCAATAAATATAATGGAAACCGGTCTAACTCACACCTAATAGTTACTTTAAAACAATCATAAAGAACCCAGCACCAAACATTGCTCTGTGTATATAAACCATAGTATTATTCAGTTCACATAGCCACATTTTCCTAACGGTTGCATCGTGAATCCGATTCGGCGAGTTGACTTATTTCTTCACGGTTTATGTCTTACAATTTAACACCTCCGCCGTTGGCACGTCGTGAGTCTAAAACTTTACACGCGGTAATCCCCTGACCTATTGCACACGACCCGACCAACACATTTTCCGCAACCCCGCGAAAGTTTAACAACTCCTTCCTTGGGCATGCTATAGCCCCTCTATTTACACATTATTTTCTTGCCCAACTCGCACTTGACTCGCTATAGCCCCGAACTTAACCGCCCCATTCTCGACGAGCATAACAATACGTCATTACGAGATCTGTCCACGGCTAGCTGCTCAACCATCAACGCGAGCTATTAGTGCCTGACTTCGTCCTGGAAGCCAGACCCTCGACGCCATTACTTAGCGCACTGCGACCGGGCAGACGCCGTCGCCAACAGCTGTCGCCGGGGAGGAATTTAATGACCGGCACATACGTCATGGCCACTGGTCACTTCTTGCCCACCCCCCCCCCCCCACCCCTCACCTCCTCGAGGGGCGGGAGGGGGGGCGACGTCAGCCCCCGTGTCACGACCACAACGGCGTCCCGCGCGCGGCGTGGGTACACAGTGTAAACAACGGCCCGAGAAAGATGTAATTGGGCTCCGTTGACCGGGTATTCCGAGGGGGTCGCATGTTGTGCGGTCGGCTGTGCGGGCTTTGCGTCCGGGCCGTTGTGATAGTCAGTGGATTGGCCGGCGGTGGAGTTTGCAGTCGAGGCGATAAACTTGCTGGGTTAATCCGTAAATGTACGGCTGTTTGGTGAATTCGTCGTGGTTTAGATGCGGATAATTTGCCTTGGTGTTTGCGAAATGGGGATGGGGGGGACTTTTTGAACTCGGCCATGTATCGATTCGGTTGTGGCTATTCAGAAATTGGCTAATGGGATATCCGATTGCACCTGTGTACGCTTGCGATATAATCTGCGAGGAAGAAAAGGTTTGGTTCAGCCGTCTACGCGTATTCATCTGTGGTCGGTATTTGAAAAGGTTGGATTTAGTTTTTATCGAAAAAGCAACTCAGTTGGCTGTGGAGTAAAGAAAATGTAAAATGCCTCTCATTTCAGAGCTAAATAAATACGCCAATATCGAAATCACCAACAATCACTTTTAATACATAAATGCACGTAACCTCCATGTTATCTGTTCTATATTGGACACATCAAACAATTTGAATAACTTGACACCGAACTACACACTCAACAAACAGACTTGCAGGCGGGTACCAAGTCGAGCCCACTGCAGACGCCGCATGTGTCACATTCAATTTAATTAAGCTAATCACACGTGGTTAACTATTGTGTTACAGTTTCAAATATCACAGAGACCGCGGCAGCTCTAATTTAACGACCGGCAAATATGCCTGCACATTGTTGGCATTCTGAAAGCTCGGTCGCATTCTCTCTTGACTGTACTCGACGCGGCGGTCGCACATCGTATACACTGTGCGATTAGGCGGCCCCGGCTCTTCGTCTGGCCCTTAAATGCCGCGGCCAGTCCCGTCGCACAATGTGCTAATATCACGTCGGCGCCCAAGCAATGTACCGTGTAATTGGGGTGTTATTGGGTTGGTCTCACTGTGTGTACGACAACGACGGCGCCCGTTTCGCTTGAGTGTGCACCTATAATGTGTAGAGTGCGCCCTATAATGCGTAGAGTGCGCCCTATAAATGCATGTTTGTCTCTAGTGTGGGGCGACGCCGCGTCCCGAGGAACGCGTTGTCGTCGCCGTCGCTGCGCTGCGGTGCTGATGATTGTGTTCACATGGCAGAGAGGCGTTCGGGGCGACGGGTTTTGGGATGGGGGAGGCGCAAGCGTGCACATTAAAACCTCTGTCCAATTTCGACCAATTAGTGGGAACGATCAAAGCTAATGATTATGATACTTTGTAAACATTTAATAACTATTCATGCATGCCAGAATTAGGTGTACTTCAGTTGAGGGAGTGAGAGAGAGAGAGAGAGAGAGAGAGAGCAATGTGTGTGTGTGTGTGTGTGTGTGTGTTTGAGTGGGCAACATCTATAAACGGGTGTAATCACTATTTAGCAATTACAGCATAGTTAAACTCGTTTTACTTTCCGTGTGCAGAGTGAAAAGTATGTGTGTTTATATTCCGTGTTTTCCAATAGTGAATTGAGTTGCAATTATCTGCATTTTTAATTGACTATTAATTGTGAACATTTGCAATTCCATTTGAATCGGTGTCGTTCGTTTTAATCAACCGTTTTAAAGTTCGCTTGTTTACGAGCGAATGATTATCGTCGGTTACACAGTTTTGATCAGGCAATATGCAAAATAATGAAAATACATAGATTCTTTGCCATTTTGCACAACATTGTTTGGCTGCTCTATTTTCACATTATTGTAACTTTTCTGACTGGGCATTTTTTTCTTATCTGTTTATTTTCATCGTGATCTTTTTGTTCAGCGACCTTCCGTCACTGCTGTACAGTGGATACAAAACATTATTATGCTTTCAAACTCAGGATAAAGTTAGCAAAAGGGTATTTTCGGTGTCAAACTATAATATTTGCTTACATGATTTGCAGAAATGATTAGAACAAATATATAAATGTGATCATATTGATCATGTTGGTCATTATAAATTTAATAGGAAATCATCCCAACTTAAAGATGTCTTCCCTAATCGTACGTACACAACTGTATGTACAAAACACTCCAAGGTTTCAAGTTATTTTACAGTGTTTGCAAGGGAAACAATCCCGCACTGCACATGCGGGCTTTGGGGCGCCAGCCGAGCCAGCAGAGCGGACGCTCGACGCGACCCTAGCGCTAATTAAGGCCACCCCGCGGTGGCTGAGCCAACCAGGAGCACGCGGTGACCCCAGCGCCGTCAGATAAATCACGGACGGGGATCGAACTTGTCGGCCCAAGGAAAAAAAGCGAGGGGGGGGGGCGCACCACAGTTGGGTTGCCGTGAACAGCAATCGATGCCGGTATAGGGACGAGCTGTATGCCACAACGGGGACCCTGAGGAGGTCGCGCGGTCGACGGCATTACCCTGCTTTATTGGGCGTTGTAGGGATATCATTTCTGGTTGACTTAGTGTTGTGCGCAACTTGATGGTGGTTTTCTAAACGTTCGGGGAGCGGTATTTTGTAATCTAATGAATCTGATAATTAGGAAAAGTTGAAACAATCCTCTAATTAAAATGTTAACAATTTCGAAGTATAACGATATAACGATAACGATAAACGATAACGATAAACCCACAGAGATCATACTCTAAACTACACAAGAACTACAGCCATCATTTTCAACATTTCGAACATAGAAGGCGTTGAGCGAGACTCAGGCGTTCATTTTTATGACAGACTGACAAATATTTTTTCAATCGTCGCAAAGACTGACCGTCGTGACTCTGCCCATTTGCCTCCGTGAAACAATTGTCATGTCGGCAACATTTCCACTGCAGGTAAGGAATGTGAGATAGCCCTCTAGACCACATTTCACGCTAAGAAGGAGAGTGGATTTGCTTCTTCCTCGAGAACCCACTGCTGCTAGACACGAGCTTTGAGTTTCAAAACTTACAAGCCATGTCTTAAGCTGGATAAAAAGCTATATTGTCAGTTTTGTGAATCTTAAATCATTTCTAGCGGCAGTAGTTCTTTTGAGCGCTGCAAACCCAATCCCTTCTTAACGTGAAATGGAGTATAGAGATACATTTTATGATCTCTATGGATAAACCAAACTGATTTTTGCCTCACAGGATTCAATTTCATTGATGCAGCACACAGAAGCACATCACAATGATTACGCCGACGCAATGACACCGCTGTCGCGCGTGTACTTAGCCTAGCCACACATAAGCCCGTGACGCGGTTCTCTTTTCCCCCGCCAGAGCGCCGGACTTGGTTTTCCCACGCCACGCTTTGCGCTCTGCGCGATTTATAAAACAAAACACAAGCCCAGCAGGCCGTCGCTGCGTGCAGTGCGTGTGTGTGTCTGTGTCTGTGTGCCGTGCGTCTGCCGCGCGCTTGCACTTGTTTGTTTTTGGGGCGTAAACCCAGTTGGACACTTTCGCAAAGCATAAATTACATTTTATTGTAGACGGCGCACAAGAATTATATTCTATCTCCTTGTGCTATGCGCAAAATAACTTAAAATGCGAGATCTCATGTTGTGTTCCCGTTTTGGTGACTAGAGAGTTTTCTTCGAATCTCTTTGGACACTTTTCAGACTGAACCTTGAACGTCAATTCGCGTGCATGCATACAAGCAGTTAGGATGATGTCAAATAACAATAACGTCAATTACTTATAGATATTTGTTGCTTCGTTGAAAAGACAACATGCCTTATTTGTTCCAGCTGCTCAATCGCTGTTTATTGAAACTGTCTTTTCTCTTTATTTCATATATTTATTGCTCTCTTTTCTGCACCGTCTTATATACCGAACAACACTTAAGAGTTCTGAGCAGGATATATACAGCAAATCCATTGTGCATACTCAACACAATACAAGAGAGACGCATACAACTTTCTTTGCACTGAGCCCAGGCTTGCCCTCTGTGCATCACTAATGTGCTCGTAGCGCCCAAGCGGCTTATTGTTACTCCGACTCGGTCCAACTACGGTGACTTCGGCATCTTTACAAGTTCTCTTAAGATCCGCGTAAGCCGGCGACTTGCATCTATTGGCTGCACTGTCTTATTCTTGTTGCGTTGTTGACTGGCGCTGGTAAAGTGCATCTCGCGGTCACGTGACCTCTAAGGGTTTGTTGTCGTGGAAGACTGGATGGTACGAGCAAGGAGAGCATGAATAAGTGAAGTCGTTAGAGGATAGGATGTGGACATTAGGGATCTGTAGCTAATGTAACGCTATATAAATAATAGTTTGTGTGGCACATTAAAGTATGTGCGGCACGACCATTACATATTATTTTTAAAAAACTACTTCTTACGTTTTCTTCAATTTTACACAATACAGTGGGCATTTCCAGGTCAATGAGTAAAATGCATGCGAGTTTCTTATCCAAGCCCCTGAACGCAACCCGCAGAGAAAACAACGTACAGCAATCCACTTAGTCCCTAAACGCAGCCCGCAGAGCAAACAGAGAACGAGATCTTTACTTAGCCCCTGAACGCAACCCGCAGAGAAAACAACGTACAGCAATCCACTTAGTCCCTAAACGCAGCCCGCAGAGCAAACAGAGAACGAGATCTTTACTTAGCCCCTGAACGCATCCCGCAGATCAAACTGCGAACGGGATCTTCACTTAGCCCCTGAACGCAACCTGCAGAGCAAACAACGTATAGTAATCCACTAAGCCCCTAAACGCATCCCGCAGATCAAACTGCGAACGGGATCTTCACTTAGCCCCTGAACGCAACCTGCAGAGCAATCAACGTATAGTAATCCACTTAGCCCCTAAACGCATCCCGCAGATCAAACTGCGAACGAGATCTTTACTTAGCCCCTGAACGCAGCCCGCAGAGCAAACAACGTACAGCATTCCACGTAGTCCCTGAACGCAACCCGCAGAGCACACTGTGAACGAGATCTTTACTTAGCCCTGAACGCAACCCGCAGAGCACTCTGAGAGTGGCGCCTCCACCAACCACAAGCCCAAGTTTAAATGATATGGTACCTTTGGTGTGTATGTGAAATGCAAAAAAAGTGCCCCTATTTCCTATCTGAGGTTCACCATTTCCGCCGCCAAGCGGCGGCTGACCGCGCAGTCGGCGGCTTGCAGTTGCCTTCGCGTCGCGTTTGCCCTGTTCGAAAAGACGGTCTCTCCATTCCGCATTGGCGGCACCGCGGCAGCACATCAAAGATAAACGCGTTTCTCTGTTGTGCGCGATTCGTAAACAAGTGTCAAGGTCTGCGAAAGTTTGCCGCTTCGATGTCTGCGTGAATGCGAATGGCTGGTGACTACGCGGCAACCGATGCAGCTCCGCACTAAGTGACTGTCAGTCGGTTTCGCAACGGGCAGCCATAAATAGCGCGCTTAGAAATAGTTGCTCCGTTCGCGAGACTCGACGTTCGGTGCGGTTGGACCGCGGTATTTTCTTTCAGATCCTCGCATTGAATGAGTGAAACTGAGAACCGCATCCACGATTTATGCGTGACGTCGATGAACGTATGGCGCCTGGCAAGACTCGTTACTTGGGAAGCCATGTGAGAACGCACTACGTAAAAAATCGTGCGATATTTTGGCGAAAGCCAATATTGTAATGCTCTGATATCCTCCTTATATCGTAATTGATACTCAATATGTCTGTTTACGTTGCTTAAAGTTCATAAAAGGCTTTTGGAGAATTATAGAGATCCTAAATACCCGTAGATTGTATCATCAGGATGAAAATAATTTGTGTTTTTGTTAGATCTCGTTAGATCCTGCGGCTGGTGTCGTTGTAACTCAACGACAACAATGTTTACGCCTTTTATTCCACACTTTACTGCTAGCCTCCGCTATTTATCGCTCTAACTTTCACCTACCAATTGACAGAGCCGAGTCGTTTCACTGATTAAACCCAGAACGCGCGGCTTCAATTTACTCTCCACGCACACACGCAAAAAGTCTGTCTCGTGGCTGCACGCCTCTAAACAAATCAGGTCGACGACACGGTGCCTCCCCGCGCGGTCTGAACAGCGACCGTCGCCTGCGTCTCGGCGGCGTTTGGCGGGCAGCATCTTCATCAGCCTCTGGGGGCGGCGGCGGCTTTCTTCGGATTGCATTGCGTGCAATTATGTGGCGGGCCTCTCTGACTAATGGAAGGGATGGTGGCGCGGCTGGCGGTAAAAAAACGGGACCGAAATGGGTGCGCTTGGATGCTTTAGAGAGGTCGCTTTGCGGTTATTTTGGGCGTGTTATACGTACAGCAGCGAACGTAGGATTTGTTGATGGTTCCAAAATGGTCAGTGTTGACCAAATGCTCTTTCATTTTAAACTGTTTATATTTATCTGCTCCCAAATGTTTCGACAAACACAATGTTTGTAAATTAGCAGAGTTTTTTAACCCACAATATACCAAAGTGTTTTTTGAAGATTCTTCTTCGATAATAATATTATGTTTCATTTGAATAGTCATTGATTATCACAGCCACAGTGTGTTTTGTACTTCATGAACTAATCAAGCTATAAAGATTGATTTAGTTACAAATAATTAAGGTTTTACGCAATTATAATGCCTGTATAACAATTTTGCTTACTGTTGCGTTCAACTTCACTATAGACGAATAGACACACGCTGTTCAATTGTGCAGCGTCACATACCGAATGGTCGACAAACGCCACGCATATAACCAGTCACAATCAGCCACACATAACACTGATGTGTGCCTAAATCGATCAGAAAACAAACACATAAATGTTTATCACAATCAATATTTGACATCGCCGCCCGGAAGCGTTTGATTCACTCGCGATTGATGCCACACACACACACACACACACACACACACACACACACACACACACACACACACACACACACACACACACACACACACACACACAAACACACTCGCGCGCGGTGCATTACGCGCTGAAATCATCGTTCATGCACACACACACATATTGATGACGTGATTGGCTGTCGCGCAAACACATTGTCTGCTCTCAAAGTCCCTCGGCGGGAGACCAGATAGCATGGCCGCTACGCGTGCGTGCGTTTAACGCACGACAGACGAGTAGGCGATTGTCGGCCGATACGCGTTATTGGCGCGTGCAAACAAATTGCCGGTGACGAGCCGTGCGATTTGACGAGGTGATTCAGTGGACGTCGAGTAACGTGTCGATTACGAGCGTTTATGTCAGCCTGATTATATTATGCATGATTAGTGTGTGTGTGTGTTCCGGGCATGTTCAGGGGATAATGTGCGGTACCGTCACGTAGCTGTACAAAAGGAAGTTTTAATCAGTGCCGGAAAACATAGAACGTTAGTATGGGGAAAACACATCAAACACCATTTCATTTTTTGTCTCTTTTGTTGGTATGAGGATAATGTATTTTCCCATAGTAATCCTCTTTATAGAAATCCGGCGAGTTTCATTGCAGTAAGTTTAACCCTCATAAGAAGTCTGCACGGGTAGAACGATTTGTAAATCGTGCTTATTGTAATTTTTCCCAAGTCACGTACTATGCAGTCGCATTTTACCTCAGCTGGACACAGCTTTGTTTTCTAAGCTTAAGTGCAGCAGACTTCCGTGACGCGGTAGCACTTTTTTCTTAGAGAATTCTCCTTTAATGTAAATCTATTATGCAACCATTTTTCATAAATGCAATTTCAATTTAAAATACTGCATATAATTTACTTTCCTGGTCGATAATTACTCTTCGATTTAAATCTGATTTAATAATGACTATAATACGAGTTTTTGAGTCAGGGCAAAAACTCTGACGTCAGAATTCAGGTAATTTCATTGAGGGATCTGCCTATTCTGGCCGTGCAATAGTATCCAGGTACTGACATCATTACTCATGCGTTGTCAGGTTAACAGGCCAGTCCTTTTTTCGCGAGAGGCCCACACACCAAATTTTTAAATAGTTGTATCTTCTATCAAATTTAGTTTAAAATGATTTTAAAAAAATACGTGTACTTTTATTTTCCACACAAAAATATAAAAACAAGTTTGTAAATTTAAAAAGAATTCCCAATTCCGTCCCGCGATTTAACGAGTGCTCGTGACTCGTAATCTGCTCGTCCGGCGTTCGTCCAGTGCTGATTGGTGGCCGGGTCGTCGGTGATTGATACTAGCGCGGCTTAGCTTTGTCGAGATGCTCGGGCAGGTCGCTGCGGGACTCGCACAGTGCACGGCGCTGACGGATGTGTAGCATTTCTTGCAACGGCGAGCGATTCGTTCGGCGACGTGGTGACTCTTTTCCCGCTGCATCGGCGTGGATCGGCGTCGGCTTTGGGGGTGAAAAACCTCGACGGCAAAGCGCATGCGACATTAACTAATTGCACGTGTTGGTCGGACAATGTTACCTAGAATGTGTAGAGCTAGCACGAAATGTATCTCAGGGAGAAAAGAGTGTGTAAAAAACCCTGAATAAAGCTCTTGGAAAATACTTTTCTCTGCTTTTCTTCTTTATAAGCGGACATGCCAAATAGAAAACAACACTGATCATTAAGGAGACTAGACTTTCCACTTAATACACCGAATGAGACTCTCTCGACTTCGTCTCTGGCATGCAGATAGAGTTATTAAATAATAAAAATTGAAACTTGTATGGTCTAAAACTTTTTCAAGTTACTTGCAGACGTGCGAAAATTCAAGTATGATATTTTTAAGCTGGCTACAACCGTGGTAGGATAGAAGCTATAACAGAGGCTCTTCTCCGCCGGAACACATCCTTGTAAGGGGTTCTCGTGAACGCTTTCTGAACGCATATCGCGAGTCGGGTCTGACTCCAGCGTTTGCTCCAAGTAGAGCTCGTATAGGTTGGTACTTCTTTGTACGAGGTGACGCTTGGTAGCGTTTCAACATTGTATAACCTTCAGTGAAAGTAGGTACACCCCTTCTCTTTATACACCACGGCTTTCACAGTGGATCCCTCGGCCCGTGCGATACATTTTATATCCAACTCCGTGTTTTCTATTTTCTCTTTTCTCTTCGTCCCTTTTTTTCGTGTTTTTCATCCCGACTTCCTGTGACTTATTTCCAGGATAATCTTTTAAAGAAACTCCAGCGTTCTGGAATGTAAATCTAAACGGGCCTCATTCGTCATCTCCGCGTTATCTCGCGTGTAAATTCTAAGAGAAAGAAAAATTTTCACCCGAAATTCCGTGTGGATGCGCGCGTCAATAATGTGGCGGCTTTTCCGGCTCTATCGCTCGCTTTTCCGACTCTATCGCTCGCTTTTCCGACTCTATCGCTCGCTTTTCCGACTCTATCGCTCGCTTTCCCGCGGCGTTCCTGTTACTCGAATGACTCGAAAGTGCGGCGGAGTGAAATACGCCGAAGGCCGACATGAATTGTCTTGTCAAATTTCTGACACACAATACACACTCCCTGATAAACTTCCCAATCATCCTGAAAGCAATTTATTAGACGAGACGAGTGACCCACGATGGCAATGTGGAGCAGTTTAAACACAATTCGCCAACAACTCTGTGCCGTTTCGTCTGTCCATTAGTCAATAAAGCTGTCATCCAGTTCTGAGAGTACAGAATCAGGCGGAATAAAATATAAATATATCTCAATTATACAACCAATTGTGCAGCTCAATTGTGTAAGTTATATTTATAAACAGTTGAACATTTGAAGAATTACTTCACTTCAAGAAAAATAGTGAAAAGTCATCGATGATATAGTAGTTGCGAGAGGAAATAACGATTTCATATTACGACCGGGACGACCTGTTCTATATAATAGTTCTCCAGAAACGAACCCTCAGGAACACCGGCCTCAATTCACCGTTCTTCAAAACTCTAAAGGAACAGTCGCACTTTAGTAAAAATAAAGTGTCATCTCACTTCGTCTCGCCTGATCTCCGATGAGGCGAGCATTAAAAACCGGGATTACACTCTAAATGAAAAATATGCAAAAATATTATGCAAATCGCGACGCCGTCGCCGACGCCGACGGCGACATTGCAGCGGCGTCGACGCTGCCCATTGTTATTTACGACGGTGCGATCGTAAATCTGGCAGCGCTCGGCTCGGACGGCGTCGGCGGCGGGCGTCGCGCGAATCTATGCCAGCGCCCGCTTGATTTCATTTCTGTGACGCGGATGAGGCATCGCCGTCGCCGCGCCAGGGGTGTACAAACGTGGTCGTGGACGTCATTCGTCTGTCCTTTGTCCGCAATCAGGGATTGCTAGAATGCCGAGTGCCTGTGTCGTCCCTTGATCTTTCTTGGCCGTGAAAATGGAAATGCTACCAAACCAAACATGAATGCAATGGAATGCCTTTCATCGAAGAGAGCATCGTTCAACTTTGGAATGTGGTTATATCCATAACTTTGCATGCATATGGCAGGCACATTCTACTCCTTCACAAATAGCAGAGATAGAAGTTTGCTGTTCGATGTAACAATTTACGTTGGTCTACGAACTGTTGATATAAATAAGTAAAATAACTATCTATAATTAGAATTTAATAAGCATTTGTGACTGCTTTTAATGTGGTATGTCATTTCAGCCGCTGGTCAGAATAGAGGTCAACTTGTAAATAGCTGCTCAACTATGTCGCGAAATATCACTGAACAAGAATCTTGAATTTTGTGCTTTGGACATCACTGCAATGAACTGTAGCCGCCAATACAGTCGCCTAGACGCGAGGACGGTTTTAGAGGCAGCGCATCGAGGAATGGGTGGAATCGGGGGTGTGGGGGTGGTGGATGATGACGTATGATCGCACCGGAAACAGTTCCATCTTTTATGGACTTCCGAGTCTCTGTTCTGCAGAAGCCTCCGGCTCCAGTAATAAATTCCAAACGATTTGCTTGGCCCAAAGCTCGGATTTCCACAGGACTTATCTTGGCCGACTCGGCTCCTCCATCAAAGAAGCACGGCTCCTCCGCCATCCCTGAATGGCTCCTCCACCATACTAACACGGCGCCTCCACCATCCTAATACGGGTCTTCCACCATCCTAGCAGGGCATCTCCTTTGATCTAAACACAGATTTGTAAACGACTCGCCAATGTAAAAAAAAACTTCCACATGTGCTTTTTCCAGTAGAACTTTGAAGTAATCAAATCAATGACAGTATTTGAGTACCTACTGTAAAGACAACTTTCAACATTTCCGATACTTTAATCAATTAAAAGAAAATGTATGGTGACAGCTTTTTTAAAGCGGCGTTGTTCGGTACGTTAAAGAGTTTTTACATTAGGTGGTATACATTATCACACTGTTAGGTGCGTTATGTTCACTCCATTGACGTCTTCATCAAACGTCTTCTGCGCGCCAACGGTGCCCGTCGTGGAGGCGCCCGTCGTGGAGGCGCCCGTCGTGGAGGTGCCCGTCGTGGAGGCGCCCGTTTGTCGACGTCCCAACCTCGTCGCTGAGATGGTGCGCACGCGCACGGCTCGATCGCAAGACATTATGGCCCTCGAAATTTGTCAAAACACATTCGCTCGCGCACAATGCCCGCAGGAAGCTCGACGTCGCCCACCTATTGTCAGCCCACCTAATCAAATGACGTAGCTAATGCGCTCCGAGACGCAGATAGCGTCGTCCCCTTAAACACCGTCGTCCCTCCGCCGGCAGCAGGACCCTAGCAAGCGACGGCCTCGGCTCAGCTAGATTGAATAACGCCAGCTCGCTCGCTTGCTTATTGAATGTAGAACGAAATTAGATTATTATTATTATACCCGGCATTGTGTTGGAAGCTGGAAAGGTAGCCACGTACTTGGAAAGGAAGGAAACTGGATGTAATTCATTCAATATCGCCGTGCTCGACGACTATATAAAATCTTGCATTTCTTGCTCACAAATGAACTGGTTTCTGGTTCAACTGCGTTACAGTCATGTTCAATTAGTCAACAAAATGAACATGGTGGGTGGGTGGAGGTGGAGGTGGGGGTTCTTTGGGTGGCAAAATGGAAACTAAAGGCTCGCTGATTAATGCACGCTGAATATCACGGCCAATTGTTTGCTCGCGCGGGCTCGGACGTGATTTCTATGGGCGCGTAATTAAGTGCTTACTGGCGCTGCCGTCGCTCGGCGTGGCGCGAAACTAATACGCTGTGCAGACCGAGTTATATAATAATGTGTCGCATTGTTGAGATTGTTGGCCGAATTGTTGTGATTTCGTTTGTTCGTCTTGGTGTATTGAGAATAGGACGTTTGCGCGAAGAGGGTTCGCGTCTTCGGGTTGGATCCCGTCTATAATTGCTTTGTTCACTCGTCTAATGCGGTTAGGATCATGCGCCTCGGTTTGACAGTCTAATTTAATTCGAACAAAACAAGCAACTATATTAACATTAAGTTTGCTTGGAAAATGCATTAAATTATATTAGGAAATTGGATTTATTGTGTGTCGGCCGATGCAACTAATAAAAACGAGGCACATGAGTCATAAGTATAGTCATATATCTTGCCGGAAAATTGTGTGTGCCAAAAAAGTGTATATAGATTCAGGATTAAACACTTTTTTCTTGCATTTACAAGCTGCTTTACTGTGACCAAGGGAGTGAAATTACAATAAATGCAACCAAGTGATCGAAATCATGGTGGCAGCACCATATTGTATCATAGTGGCAGCAAAATTTTGAGAACATTTTTCACATTTTCCTTCCTTTTCAATAGTTGAAATGAACAATTAATAATGTATGTGCACATTAATTCATACACTTGTTGTTAAATCAATTACTACCCAAGTGCTTTTGTACTCATAACGTGAAGTACATACAAATTCCGCGCACGCAAAGCGAATGAACATAATGTACCTAAATAAATAGCAAAGCATACATTTTGCGCTATTACTAACCGTCGAAATGTCATGCGATGTTTCACCAACCAATAAAAACAAAGTACATACAAGCACCAAAGCGCCCAGTCGCTCCTTGAGACCGGCACGGGGGGGGGGGGAGCATTTGTCAGGGGGCAGACGAGCAAGTCGTTAACCTGCCCTACGCGAGCAGTCTACCGAACGCGCGGCAAATATTGAAACGAGGCAACTACCGAAAGTCGTGTATCCACTATCCATACAGAGGCACGAGCTGTTCTAATGACTCGACGACTTTACATAGGTATATAATATTCATGCAGTCGACAGAAAACATATTTCGGGCTGGGTGCGGGACGCGGGACGCGGGGTGGGGGGGGGGGCGTTTAAGAATATTGCTGTGTGTGCCAGAAAGTAATTATGCCAAACTTCACGTGTATTAAACGCGTATCACATTATATACGTAATTAAGTGCGTACAAACAGAACGAAACACGCCGAGGCAGAGTTTCATTGGGAAGAGAGCGCACAAGTTGGAATAGAGAGTCGCGATCGTGGGACTCGGTGGATGCTGTTTGGTGCTGTGGGTGGGGGGAGGGGGGGGTTCATTACTTGGGGAATATCTCGCGTTGTCAGTAGGAACGAGCGCCTGGCGCGCCAGTGGCGGCTGGACTGTGAACTAACCGAGCGAACCGTGTGTGATCGATACGATCGATGAGTGTATCGAATTTTGGTGGGGCTTGTGTGATAACAAAAAGTGGGTGAATGTTGTTACTAATATGTACTGACCGGAAAGCAGGAATTCTTTTCAAAGATGTGTGTGAAATTTCGTTGCTCAGTCATAAACGGGCCGTGCTCCAAAATCCATATGCTGGAAAACACATATTGACTCGTTTTCATTTAGGTATACAAATTATACGACAAGGATAATCATATATTTCTGGCAAATTGCAAACATATATAACAAGTCATTCTAGCTTTACCATAGGGCTTCTACCATAGTCCTTTTTAAAACTAATGGATTCTAGCTTGGTTCGTTTTTTTTATCGCTCTAAAATCATACCCTAGGGCGATTTTGACAAGATTTACTCGATTATAGTAATGTTTGGTGTCGTGCACACAACAAAGCGTGCACCGCTCGCCACTGGAGGTTGATAAACGAGGTGCACACCGCCGCTCGGAGTGTTTTATACCGGTACGAAACAAAACGCTCGACGTTCGACTGTTTGCGAAGAGATAGGAGGCAGTGGCTGTCTGGGAGCGCATGCGCCACTTGCGCCTCGTAGCCACACTGACAACTAAAACTAGCTCTGAATGTCTAAATTGCTAGTTATTTATGGGTAGACTGCTGTTTCCGGATCAGACATCAGCGCTTTCGTCCTTCCGCTGTCCAGTGTCACTATCAGCCATGGACGACTACAGTTCCAGAGTCAATCACTGATTTGGGCACATAAATGCTATGCTTGACATGTAGTAGCCCATTCATATTTGTTTTCTTTGGTCGCTTTCCATCATCAAGTGAAGCCCCTCTTCCAGATTTTTCCATTTAATTCATGTGATTCATGCAAATGTTCTCACTCGAAGACTTTTCATCGCATCGCTAACGTTTTACCGGGAGATCCACATTCCTCGACGTCAGTATGGCTCGATGTAGCACCAGTGTTACACAAGCATGAGTCCTGCAAAACTTTGCTATGCACCAGCATTGGGTACCAGTGAAGCTGTAGCTTGCCTTGTAACTTGTAAGCTGTGTCGTTATCAGTTCTGATATTTGAAAACCCAAAAGTTATCGCTTTTCAACGTTGTTTTGTTAACTGTTAAAACCGAGACCGATTAAAAATCAAATCAGAGCTGCTTCTTAATCACAGAGCTAGTCTACCAATGTACCATGGCCTGATCGCGTGGTCTCTGTTCCTCCGCAGTGCGACCGCTGAAGCTGTCGCTGACCGGGGTGTCCCATCACGTGGTCCAGGGGTCCCGTGTGGTCCTCGAGTGTCTGGTGACGGGCGCGCGACCCGCCGCCAACGTCACCTGGTTCAACGGCACGGAGGCGATGCAGGAGCAGGGGGACATCTCCATCGACACCAACTCGGCAGTG
This sequence comes from Nemoura dubitans, assembly GCA_921293005.1. Taxonomy (NCBI): domain Eukaryota; kingdom Metazoa; phylum Arthropoda; class Insecta; order Plecoptera; family Nemouridae; genus Nemoura; species Nemoura dubitans. The sequence goes on from OV121074.1 coordinate 4,770,502, forward strand.
CAGGTGAGCTATATGTCTGCCGAGAGGAATAAGGTCCGCTTGGCAATGGTTACTGGCTGATGGGGAAGCCGCTTTTGCACGTTACGATACCATTTTCGACGTGTGTTCCCTAAACATCCTTTAAGACCCGACATAGATGCAAAGTTGTCAACTCGTAGTTGAGATCCCAACAGTTACAACTGAATCCGCTAAATTTGATTGGCTGAATTCAGTTACTAACACCTAGTTGGGATCTGAACTAGGCGTTTAAAACTTTGGTAAAGCCGGGGGTTTAGTATAGTCATTTCAGTGAGTCATATGGCTTGAGAACGGCTGAAAGTCAGTATTTTGCTGACACCTTCATAAAGTGGTTCACAATTCAAATGCATGTGAACTATTTTGGAAAATTCCTTTTTGTGTGTATATAGCACTCAGCTCTGGAAATCATATGATAAGCATTTTATGCATCACTTATTGCTGATTAAGACTTTAGGTTCTTTCTCCTTCTCCATCCGTCGCCTGCACTGGCATATATAGGTATATTTTTGCAGAATGAATAAGTAGCTAGCGTCCTCTATATTGCCTCGGATGTAAATTAGACTCCAGCTTCAACACTTTCGAAGCGAGCCACTCGAAGTTCTCCGGCGAAATGTCGCGCACGACGCTGCTATCGCCACGAAAGGCAGCCCGGTTACGGGCGTGGTGGCAATAGCCACTCATCGCCACGGCTAATTGGGTCTAATTGGGTGCGTCGGTGCACGCAGATTGTTTCTGCCAAGTGGAGCGCGCGGTGGCAGCGTCGGGCAACGTGCATGACAGCCACTTGCGCGCGACGCACTCGAATTGTTGCACCCTCGCCGTGCCGTGTCGTATCGTGCGTCGATTGTTCGCCCATTGTTCGGCGCCGTGAAGAGCAAGACTGTGCGAATGATGGTGCGGGGAGTCGGAGGAATAACTTGAACGCGCGGTGGGTACATAGTAATTGACTCGGCGACGGAGGGTACGGTAGGGTGTGGAGTGGTAACACACCATTGGCATGCAGTTGGGACATTGAAGAATGTATTGTGCTGAATGCAATGTGTCATATTTACCGCTGTGTTCATGGGTTCATGTCAATGGGTATGCTCACTTCTAAATATAAATCACGGAATGATTGTGATTTGTTACTGTAGGTTTTTTTTTATTTCGCTTTACATTCTTTGAGTTTTTTGCGATCTGTATATCAAACTATATAACAAGCTCAACGAACGATTTAATCATCATAGTTATTTGAGGGTGAATTATTTATCAGTCGTTTTCAGATCCCAGTTGAGTCGATGCCACTTTATTACGCATGCGTCGTTAGCACGTAACACAATTGAATTCATCGCATTGACGATGAGAAATCGATAACCGTTTATGTCCGTATCGTTAAAAGACAATCATGCCAGCGCTGCATAAACCAGGTGGCGTTCAAACGCGAATGACGAACACACTGCCGCTGCGTCTAGAACAGAAAGAAAAGACATCTCTTCGGCAAGACGTTGGCAACTTGAACTCATCGCCAAGGCGCCAGTAAAGATATGAACGGAAGACACCCAGTTACCAAACTGTATCGCAAAATGACCGACCCAGGAGTAATCTTCAAGCCTCCGGCCTTGTTCCATCTTCTCCGCCCCCTCGGTCTCGGTCAAGCAGCATCGCGTCGACGACTTGCTCGAGGTCTCGGAGGAGCTCGTCGCGAAGACGGACAGTCGCCCCCTGCGCGGCATCACGTGGAGACTCTTGCTGGTGGCGGCGTCGATCGCCTACGACCTCAGCTAGTGGCGTTTCACTACTACGAACTTTTAGCGTATCGACACGGACTTTTTGGTGTGTTCGCTCAGTTCTACACGACCGTGGTCCATCTGAATTCAAGACACGAAGTGATTAACAACGAACTCGATACGTCTCTGTTGGCGTTTGCTTGGACTGTGAAAGGCAGAGTCAAATGTGCTGGCGATTTCAGTGAATCCGGTCGAAACGGTTTCGCGCCATACGACCGAACGTGATCCGCGACGTCTGCGTCAACTGCGCACGGCGTACAGCGACCTGCTCGAGGGTGGCGTCATGCACAGCGTCTCGTTCGGCGAGCAAATCTTGCTGCTGGTCAATTGTTCGTCCCGATCGCCGTCACCAGCTACTGCAGTCTGGTGGTCAACTAGCGGCAACTAGCGGCAACTAGCGGCAACTAGCGGCAACTAGCGGCAACCAGCGGCAACTAGCGAGTTTTGGGATTGCACCAACGATTGGAGAAACGTATCTCAATTAGGGTTTCCCATGCCTTAATTAAGCGCCTACAAATTAAATTTCCAAGACAATCAATTCACTCGACTGTTGAGATGTAGCCACTTGTAATCACGGCCACTCTACGTTATCCTGAAACATTTGCAGCCAGTGCTACATGTGAGAATAAAACAAGGATTCTGAACAAATAGAGCCGGAACATCTGCTGCTAAAGTGAAAGCCTTATACTAAACATGCCTCTGTTTGTCACTTTGAGGCTGAGGCTTTAAATTATCTTCAAAATGAAAAAAGAAAATGATGGTAAGCTCACCATCATATCCTTCCCGTAGACTTTGAAATCAAATTATCGTGATGTCATCGTTTCAGAAGAATAAAGGCACTATATTAACATCAAATCGTTTGTCCCCTGAATGCAGCCCTCGGAACAAGAAATGAGAATCCAGGCGACGTAAATTCAAAAGAACAAACTGCGCAATCATCCTAGAAATAAAACAGCCGTCTTTTGACGATCCCTTGATACCAATTTCAAATTCAGCTTCCATGCCATTTCAGTCTGTTCAAACTAAATCTTCGTGTGTTAAAGGACTACACAATAATCTCGCGAAAAGTTTAACATCTTCGTCCCTGTGACGCTGTCGCGTAGATGAGTAAAGCAATAAAGAAAATCCAGCCGTTTGCAGTTATCTCGAAACTGAATCGCGAGTGCTGGGCGAAAAATTAAACTCTCGCAGCGGCGGAACAAAGATGCGCGCACACACACACACACACACACACACACAGAGAGATCGAGAGCGCCGTTGCTCGTCGCCGAGAATCCGGGGCAGCGAAACGCCCCCCCGAAAAGTCGGGCCTCCATCGTCCCAGCAATCCATCGCACTGTTGCACGGACAACTTTGCGCTCGCATGCCCAAGATAGCAGTATATAGTTAAATTAAAAGATTGTGAACACAGTCTGACGCCGACGATGACGCCGACGCCGACGCCGACGCCGACGCCGACGCCGACGCCGACGCCGACGACGAAGACGACGACTGTATCCCACCATCTCGTCGTCGCTAAAAACCGAGGAATTGCAAACAACTTTTCATCCGGGCGAAATCTGGCTCCGCGCATCGCGCGCGAAAGTGCTAAAAAAGAGAATTTATCGTTTGATTATCGCGCCAGTGAATATTTAAGAGTGTAATTTACAGATTTTTTCCCCCTCTCATACGAGACCAGATTCTTTTCTTTAAGAAAAAGAAAGTTTTTTAATACCGAAAGTTATTGTAATTCCTATTCTCTAAAGCTAACATTAAGAAAAAAATATGGTTCCTTGCATGATTCCAAGTGCAGATATCAGTAGATGCAGTATATTAGCGGGCGCCGACTTAGGAAGAGGGGGGACACTAGTGCCCCCCTTCTTCGTGAGCGTGCCAGATATAACGTCCGTGTCTGTCTCCACTCGTGAGCGCATATCTTTTAATTTATTCCCGCGCTCGGGCCGCCGCCACTTATCTTCACGGCGCGCTCGTCAGCCGGCAGCGCTCCTGGCGACAGTCGCTCGCGATAAATCCAGCCGCCAGTGTGAGCCTGTCGTAAATCACGTGCACAACGCCTCTGCGCTGAGCTGCTATGCCAGCCGGCGTACTGTAGAGCAGATACTTGCTGCCCTCGCCGCCGCTCTACTTTCTCAGCGCCACCGTACATGCACTCATGCTAATCTATCTCTCTCTTTTTCTCTCTTTTCTTTCTTGCTGCTTTTCCTCAGACGGGACCAAGGACAAGGATCGTCGATGCGGTGAGTACTTTCAATTGTTTTGGTGTATTGCCTTTCCAGCCTGCTTTTGATGAATGAAAGGCTATGTATATTATATTATGATCGTGTTTTTACTTTTAAGGCACATGTTTATAGCGTTTACGCCGCGAAATTGTCTGTGAATGTACAAAATCCAAAGAAATGTTGATTATTTGCAATACAATAGTTGTTTTAACAATAGCGATAACACAGTATGTGTACGTACCGTTTTGTGGGAATTGTATATGGTCCGTAATACAATAGTTATGATCCACGCTATAAATTTATCCTGCGATGATCCTTTTTGAGTATAACGATAGTTGAAGTTATGATGATCCATCCACTAAGGAAACGAAATCTTGAACAGGATCTTCTTTTGACGCTGCAACGTATACCCTCCACTGTCTTGCAATGGAGCGGCACCATTTCCAGCGCCCATAATTGTCTCTGAGCTCGCATTTCACGTACACAACGTGATATGCCGAGAGCCAGGCTACCACGAACTACATCGCCTCGTTTCCTAATTTCCGTGTCGACCGCGTTGGCTACCGTCGGCGCCTCCCGAAACGGAGCGTGACGCGGACGCCGCCGTCGTCAGAGGTCGTTATCTCGCGATGCACATGCACCGCGCCGATGCATCCTCGCGGGTGCAGCGACGACGGCGACGCTCCGTTGCACTCTTGTCGTCGCCGTCGGCGGCGGCGGCGGCTTCACGGCCAATTTGGCGCGCCCGTTACGCGGCGCTGTCGTCGCGCCGGGGATGTGGGGACGCCGTGACCGCGTAAAGTTTGCGATCGCAGGAAGCCGTTCGAGACGATCGTAGCTTGTTTCAACCGTCGAGTTTCCTTTGTAAACGACGTCGCACAAGATGCACTTGGTGCCTTTGCAATGTCGCGTGCACTTTTGACGCTTTTCATGGTAATAACATACAGCTAGCTTTCGAGTTTCCTTTCGTTCGTTTTGTTTATTGAAAGAAAATCTTGTTGGATTCGCTTTCTTTGCTTTTTTGAATAATATTATCGAATGCATCGTTGGAGAATCTTATTCAAAATTCAAATGTATTTCGTGTATGCATCTCGGGATATGCAACTGATATACAGAAATCTGAGCATATACGACTGCTCGAGGTCAAGAAACGAATCCACGAAAGGCACTTAAATTTTGTGCGCATCATGATTCTTATCGAATCCTTAAATTCAAACCGTCTGCACTGACTGCTTTATATTTGACGGCGGATTCGATCTTTATTGCCGGCCGTACAACGAATAGCCGCGTCCTTGCCGGTCGATTAGAGCAGGTCGAGCTGTTGTACCCTGTCTGGCCGCCGGACGCGATCCTCCCTCGCGGCGATGGCCCCTTGTTCTGACAGCGGCTATCGCGTCGTTTCTCTTCCCGGCGAGCAAGCGGAGAACTCCCGGTCTTTCGACTTTCTCGTACCTTATTCCGTCTGGCTGCCGTGCTACAAATAATATCGTGTACTGGTTCCGTTCATGTGTGTGCATGGAGTATACTATTTCATATATCATATGAAGCAACCGTGCAACGGATATGAAATTGCAATTCTCAAGTACCAATATATGTATATAATATATATTAGTTCTTCGGCGTACATTCTCGTAGCTACAAAGTAGACCCCTTAAGCCAACCGTCCGGAATATTTCCATAGCAACCCCACCAAACAATCTCGAATAGTTTTATTAGTTAAGAGAATACCATATCATATGCAACTCAAGCCTCGCTAGGTACATAGTAACGTAAACTCAACGGTATATTACATACCTACCTACTTCTGGTACGCATTTCATAAAGGTAACTCGACTAAGTAGATCACTCGCCTCAATTCTAGCGCTAAACATGCCAAGGCCTGCGTTTCATTTCGGCCCCATTAAGGTGAATGGGCTGCGCCTACATAATGTCCAATTACTTTGAGATCATTCGCAGGGGCGAGTGCACAATGCGTCGAACATTCAATGTATCTATATATATATATATATATATATATATATATATATATATATATATATATATATGAATTCCCAATGCTTGCATACCTTTGCACGAGTGTAGTTCCCAGGATCGCCGCCGCAGGGGCGGCAGCGCAAACACAAATAAGGGAAATGGTTTAATTAGCCGTACGTTTAAATTTCATTAGCGTCCCGCCAGCAAGTCGACCGCTTTACGGTCTCAACGCACATACCTATATGAGCGCTGCTGGTTGATGGAGTGGCTGATATTAGATGCCTCGTCGGCCACCCATACCTACCTATATCAGGGGCTCGGGCAGATGGCTACCGTATAAGATCCTAACTTAATAGAGCGCCGCGCGCCAAAGTTCAAGAGCGAGCGCGCGCGCCGCTCGATCTGGCGCTTAAAATATTAACTTGACCCGGCGCGGCGGCAAAGCGATGGAGATTAGGCCGAGGCGTGCGTTGCCCGCGAAGGTGTGGGCAGCGGTGGGTGGGCAGTCGTCTGGGTTTAATAATGAGACGATGTGGTGACTGCCGGGCATGAGTGTTCACTTTGTAATGCTCGGGTGAGCAGGAGAGACTGGGGGGGTTGGTTGCAGTGAGATAAGTTAGGATAATTTTGACTTCTGACCATTGTGAGGCTCTATCTTAGCTTTCGATTGTAACATGAGTTGAACAACGCCTGAGGTTCTTATATTTGTTTGGTGAAAAGAAAACGAACGGGTCTTGTTTGATTGCATTAGCTTGGATATCCGATTCTTAGTCCACAATGATCTATGTTGAGTGGTTCTCTCTCATCCGAAAAACAATCTCAAAATTCGCAAGTAGGTATGTTCACTTTGATGAAATTGGAGCGGTTCGTGAATGATTTTCCCGTGAAAAATGCATAACATTGTGCGGTGTCCACCTGTAAGCGATCCCGGCGAGCGCGACACCAGCGGCCGGGACTTTGTCGTGTTCCGTCGCCGCGCGCTAAGTGGCGGCGATGTCGAGCTATTTCGCCGCGCGAAATGCTTTTAGTTGCAGCAGCGACAATATTGACCGACCGTGAGACGACCGCGTCGTCGAAGCGGCGAGAAAACACGCAACCGTCGCCGTCGACGACGCCGACGACGACAACGACCGCCCTTTTGTTTATTTACGCAAGATAACTCTTGCGGGGGCAGCGTGCTGTGGTTCGGAGGGGGCGGGGGGTGGGGCAGCAACCAGAAGGCCGTGGGAACGAAATCAACCGGTCAGACGCAGCAGATTATCGGGCGCTTAAGTGCTGCTGTCTCCAGCTATCGACGCCGCGCTAAGTGCTCGGTGGCGAGAGCGCGCTCTATTCGCACGCACACGGGCAGTAACTCGAGAACGGAATCGCGGTCTGTGTGGCCAAGTGGTGAAAATATAGCGCCGTGCGCCGCTGGCCCATGGACAGGCTTTGCAATTCTCAGTCGAATTTACATGTTTTTCCGCGTGCCGGCGCGCGCGCTTCTGTTTTCCCGCCTTGCCGCGCGTTTGTGTGTTTGTGCTATTTTTACCAGCGTTTCGCTCTGACAGTTTTTCGAATACATCGGACCGCGGCGAGCCGACGGGAAAGTCGGTGCTTTGCGGCGGGGGGGGGGGGGGCGTTCACATGAGTGGCGACGTAGCGGCCCGCATTAGGGGGATTGAGAGCCGTTGACGCTGATAATATTGAATTAGTATCGCGGCCCTGAGGGCGCCGGCGGCGGCGGCGAGTGCGTTTGCCGCTGCGCCCCGGCCCCCCCCCCCCGCGGAAATGCAGTCGCCCGTACGCGGTTCTCTTTTAAGTTTTCGACTGAAAATTTCATTAAAATCTCGTTGGGGTGCCAATTCGATTGGAATGAAAATAAATTGTCGCGGCTGCGTCATTCGAAAGCGTCCGTCATTTTGGCAGAAACTTTCTAGAATTAGTTTCGCTAGATATTAAACGGAATTCAGCACAAGTTTGCTAACTGTACTGTAATAGTAACTCAATTTTCAATTGCTAGTTAACCAGCAACATAAAATTACGTACCGGACGGGTTTTGTAAAATTTTTTTAAATTCGCAAGCTTTGCAAGAAACATCTGGCAAATTACCGTCTGAAATTGTTATTTTTTCACAAAGCCCATACATACTTGTTGCTTATAAGTACTACATACATTATCCGTACAGTGTTATCTTATAATAAAGTCATCACGTAACATACTTAGCCAGAATACAGACGGTAATGATTTCCCTTAATAACACTGTGACGAGCCAACCCAGCTGACGGAGCAAGTGTTCAAGCGGGAAACGCCGTGCATGCAGTACAGATTGCGTTGCCGCCTGAGCGAGCCTCTTCGGCGCACGGAGTCGACGTCGGCACGAGGGAGGGTGAGACGTCTCGCCTATAGTGAGCCCAGACTCAGAAGCTGCTGATCTAATTATACGTGAGCTGCCTGATGAAGATAACTAGCTTGTATTGGTAATGTAATTCTGTTAGTTGCGAGAGACTGACTTCTTCTTCTTCTTCTTCTTCTTCTTCTTCGTCTTCGTCTTGTCTGAAGAACAGAGATGTATACGATGTGTATAAGGTATATAGAGGCACGAAGCCTCTATACAGATATAGCTCGTTGCAAAACTCCTTTAGTCGACTTTCTATACACCTCGATCTAATATTATATCCGTTCTCATCTCTTGATGTTGTCATCGCTCGCAGCATCTTCAATCTTCATTACGTTTCAATCTTCATTAAGTCGCCGGTGCGCGAAACTTACGTGTGATATTCACCACCTGGGGAGTGCGGCGCGAACGAAAGCGAAAGTAATTCGCGACGGCGTCTTTGATGTTTCGCGCTTGTCGACGAAAGCGTCTCGCCCGACTGTCTTATTTCATCAAAGACATCATATTGACAGATCCAGAGATGTACGCGCGGCAAAAAAAAAAGGAAACGCATTGCGAATACGCGGGATTCGTGGCTTGTGTATACGGCATTTTGGTCTAAAAGTCTGGAGGAAATCTTGTTTATCTTTCTTTTATAAGATCAGCACGTTGCCTTTGGGTATATATTTATATACGAGGCTAGCAATTGAATGGATATAGGAATATTTGTGATATAATCAATACGGAATGCGCGTGTGCTAGGTTTGGTATGGTGTATTTGCGAGCAAGCACGCAGTGGCATATAGAGTATGAGTAAGGTGAACTTCAAAGACGTTCAATTTTCGTACGAAGGGTGGTTCAAATTTAGAGAAAACCAACTCATGACTAGGTCTGCGTCTGCAGAAGGATGTGTGGGAATAAAGTTTTCGTGTTTCTTTTTATCTGCGTCTGTTTTCTTTTCGGCTTTACTGTTCCATACTCTCGCATTCTCGCATCAATCTATTTGCTATGGCACGAAAATGTACGGGCTTTATTGGGTTTTTTTCTCCCACCAAGGCCGCTCATTTGAGTCTTGCTTGCGAGAAATGGCTCAGAATTGACGCAACTTTGTGCTTTTAGTGGCTTCATATATTGCATATTTGTGCATTCATCTTGTGAAACTTGGACGGGTACCTATATGGGCCAACGCGGAAGCGGCCGCAAGAGTTTGGTAGATCAAGTTTTGGTATAAACAATATTTCAAGGATGGTATAAGACGTTTGATACCATATTAATCTTGCATGCTACAAATAAAAGCTCAGAATCAACCGTGAAATTATTTTGTTGCCCTTTGCAAAGAAATTCAATGTGCGATTGGTTGATTTGAGGTGTTGGACAACACACTCTTATAAGCAATGGGATAATGGCGTCAGTTAATGGTATTATGGTGATGATGGTGAAGATAAGGATGTTTAATCCACACTCTGACCATGAAAAACAGAAAAGTTTGCTTTCACAATTATCCGTCAACAATACCAAGTCACCTGAAATTTAAAAAGTTTACAACAGCCAGTTACAACAGTTGTAGTAGGTGTTACAACTTACAATACACTTGCTTGCGTTGGATTGTGCGCGTGCAGCATTGTCGAGGAAAACAACTAACACGGGAGCCGCAAAACTGTAATTTTCAAAACTTTCCGTGGAGGTGCCAGGTTTGCTCTGCGGGTTGCATTCAGGGGCACACTATAACGATTCATTCAGTTTAAAAACATTTCAGATTTATCATTTGATTTCAACTATCAGCTACTTTGCCAGACACAAGATAGTTTTAGTTTATGTCTCCCACGAAGTAAAAGCCTCCGTTTGGAGTCGTCCTTGCCAGCGCCCGGCCGATTGAAGCACGACCTCCGTTGCTAGTTCGCGCGCTGGCCGCCAGGCGCGCCACATGCCAACGTCGTCGGCCAACAACAGCCCCTGGTCGGCGACCGTGTTTGCTGCATATAAACACGCGCTAATGAATCGAAAGCCTTAAACCACCCGATCGTGCCGGGGACGAGCAAATAGACGCGCTCGCAATAATTAATGTGTGTACACGTTATGGAAAAATATTCCGAGCACGGGTTTAAGGCCGTTCCTAGATGGTTGTCGAGGTAAATTGAATTAAACTTTTTTCGGATTTCCTGGCGATATTTCAAGGTTCTGAGATATTCAATAGATTGTCAAAAGTGTGAGGATTCCGTAGGTAATTTGTTTCGTCGCGATCAGATAAAGGGTGTGGCCTGGAAAGTGTATCCAGTAAGAGGTAAATTCTTAGCTGGAATAGACCCTTAAGTACATCTTTTAATGATCCGGCAAAACAAGGTAGTTCTAAAACGCTTGTCATTAACTGACGGGTGAATCTTTCGAAATGCAAAGGGTGTAAATTTGTTGGTGTGACGATTCCGTAAATATAGGTTTCGTCGCGATCCGACCAAAGGTGTGGCCAGGAAAGTGTATCCCGTACGAGGTAAAGGAAGCATCCCGAGATCACGGCTCAATGAACAGACACTCGCGTGTTAGTTGTGATCTAAAGAAAATGCACTTCATTTTCCTTCGACGTCTTTGTGTTTTGTTGATATAAATTGCAGCGTTTTCCATTAAGGACGTTGCTTTCATGAAAACCTAGTTATTCATCCAGTCGCGACTGTGCTGTTTTTTCCTCGCAGCGCAATAAAATGTGCAATTGAAAACGTTTCAAGCTCATATGCGACGCGACGTTGTTTTTCCCAAGCGCGATCAATGCGCTCAGGAGTGCGACATCAAACCAGGTGCTTGCGTTGTCTGGCAGCGTTGTCATACCTTGTTGCACAACTAACCGTTTACATATATACTCCTCATATATAGCTTTAAAGCCAACTCTGAAAAATAGTACTCGAAACAACAATTTTCTTGTCATTTATGTAAATTGACATCAATGTGAAGATATACTTTGTGATTCTTTAAAAATAAATGTGACGCTTTTCATTCTTAAATGAAGCCGGTTTTTTACCTTCGGATTGGGTCTTTGAGGAGGAATGCAAACCACGACCACCGCGGAAGTCAGATTGATGTGGACCACCCCTCGCCAGCCAATCGGCGCCTCACAAAGGGATAGAATGTATAAATCTATTATAAAACACCGGCTATCTCATTCGCTATCGCGAAAATAGGATAATAAACCATTATGAGGTGCTCGGGCCGCGGGCCCGCGACTGCAGCGGCAGCCGAGGGGGTTAGGAGCCTTAATAATGTGCTCCTGTAGGAGAGATACCTCTTGGGGCTAGATTACCAAGGATTTGGCCCGGGATTTATGACCTCCCCGGCGGCGCTCCTGGTTTTTAAGACGCCGCAGCAGCCTCGCAGGTTCGGGGCTCCCGTGCGCCCTGCATAATTGGGGCTCGTGCTTCTTTCGACAAGATTTACCAGCCTCCTTTGGCAGTCGACATTAAAAAGTGGCAAGCGAAAATGAGTGCGGCCCGGTTCGCGATCGGGGAAATTCGAAAAGTTTTTGCGTTTTGGCAACAGAGAAAAAAGGTGTTTAGTTCTCTTTGTTCCTGCCAATAAACTATGGAAAGGCCAGTTCGGTCTGGTTTACATAAAGCTAATACTACAAACGTATACGTTGCTGTTTGACTGTCAGTGGTTTAAATCTGGGGCCTCGTATATACAGTGCCAATATATAGCAGTTCGTTTTGCCTTTTTCCCGAATCCATGGACTTTATATAGGATTTGGCTCAACATTTTATTTATTTTCCTTTTTCGCAAAGCTTTTCTCTTAGTTTCACACCACAGCGTTTCGATTCGCGCAGTTTTCAGTTACTTTACAATATAAAGTGCATTTGGTGAAACTAAAACTATCGCAGTCAAAATAACTCGTAAATTCTCTGACTTTATTGTTTAATTTTGACTTACTAGCTGTATCATTCGCAAAAAAAGGATCGAAATTTTACGGGTTTCTTTTAAACTCGGCATAAAGGGGATTTATACAATAAAGCCATATCCAAAGTATGACAGCCAGACACAAGATTTAATGAACACGTTCGAGATGGTTAAACTAAGAAAATAGATCATAAACTTTGCTGCCGTGCGTATACGTTTGTACAATCAAAACATTAATTACAAAGTATATATGGTTAATGGAAGTCATGAATTACGCTGTGAGATCTGACTCCCTTACACTTCCATTGTGCCATAAACTAGCTCGGTATAATTATTAATTTACCCGCAGTCGCTCGACCCAAATGTATCACCCACTTTTCAAGAAGTGCCGTGCCGAGAAGTGCAAGGAGTCCCGGGTTTTTCCCCGCAAGTCTCGCGCAAATCTTTCGCCCCGTTAACGACGCTAAGGTGACGCGAACCCGCGAGACACGTCGCGATTAAATTAGAAAAATGTCAATTATGTTTTGTGTCGCCTGAGCGGAGGCGTTCGCGATAGAGTGTCGTCGTAAATTAGGCGCATGCACTACGCGATCTGAGTATAGGTTTATATGGCGAAGGCAATGTGACACATACGAAGCAGCTGTTTCGCAGAGAACCTCAATCGCTATAACCAAACCCGGTTCTTTTCTAGATAGTTTCTTACATTTTAGAGAACGAGAAATGAGTAAAAGAGAGGGAAAAAACGCACCGCCAACTTTATAGCGAATGTTTGTACACATAACCTGGAGATAAATTACTGACGTCGGCGTTTTTTCTTCAAATATTTCTAAGTGCATACTGTATTACACACCCACCGACCAACCTATACGGTCGAGCCAATCGACTAGAGATGTTTTTCTTACTTTCCTCTTCCGCAAACGAACATGCTAAAACACAAACTCGAAAGTGAGAACTGGAATTTATTCGTCTTGCGAATGCGGTGCGATGGTCCAAAGTTTTTACACATATATCGCCACATGCACATCCAAACTGAGACGATATGGAGAAGATCTAGACTCGGCTTATTTATAAATCCTATAGATTAAACCCTTCATATCACAATTTGTAACTAAACATTACTATTCGTTTGACGCGGCGGTGCTAAGAGAAACCCTTTAGCGATATTATTTCCAGTATCTTATTAGCAAATGTAATTTTACATCCAAGAACTGGATACACCAGGATATACATCCAAAGAGATAGTCAAAAGCATGTTTCCAGACAGCAGCATCTATAATCCCGGCACCGTGTACGAGTCTGTACCAGCAATCTGAACCGGCACTCTGTACCGGCACCCTACACCGGCACCCTGTATACCAGCAATCTGTACCGGCACTCTGTACCGGCACCCTGTACCCTAACGATCGCCTCCGCATTGCAGAGCGACGGCACGTACGAGACCCAGAGTCAGCTGATCTTCACGGCGACCCGTTTCGAGAACGGCGAGACGCTGACGTGCGAGGCTACCAACCAAGTGCTCGTCGACAAGGAGGAGAAGCCGATGAAGGAGTTCATCACGCTCGAAGTCCTCTGTGAGTACAACGCCACGCTCGGATACTCGCTTATGCAGGAAATTGATATGACCCGGTAAGCCACCGCTTGCTCAATAGCTGGTTAAAGGATTAACGGTCCGTCATTGTCGTTCTACAGCTAAGCAGATGCCTTGACAGCAAGTAAACGCACAGTTGAGTCCTTAACCAGCCATCGTGCAAAGGGGTTAAGAAAGTTAGTTGGACTGATTCTTGAAAGCAGAGTAAAGTAAAACAGCTGTTTACCAAATCAGAAGAACTTTATCCCTAATTAAACAAGTGCATGTAACGAAATGAAAGAAAGCCAATAGGACTTCACTGAACAAACAATGTCCAGTTTGAAATAGTTTTTCGTACAACTAATGGCAAGGCTAGAATGAAAAAGGCATGAGTGTAAAAAAATTTAATTCTGTACTTCGGCGAGCGTGGTCAATGAAGATGATCTTCACCGTGCTTGACCGACTCCTTGCCGGAAACAGGGCTTCCCCTCCACGATTCTGGCTTGGTTAGGATCATCATCGTCCACAGCATCCCATCAATCACCAACGATGTAACTAGGTGCCCATGCCAGTGTCACTGATGTCGCCCTCGAAAGACTGACCAATAATAATTCAATGTCTTCACACTTCGTTCTGTATCTACTAGACGCACTTGAAGCTTATTCATTTTCATATGTTATGAGCTGTCTCCTCCTTTCACCCCTCAAATAATAAGTTGTTTTGTGCGTTGGCGTTGTCAAGCTGAACTTAAAGGGGAGGGGGGGGGGGACAAGGATTAGAGACGAGATCGAAACGAGATACACATGAGTTTGTTTTTGTTAGTCAAGTTTTCTGGCAGATTTCGAAGTTACAGTCATCCGACGCGGCAAGCTTAAGATCTCTTCCCTTTATTCGGGGATTGTTGATGAATTCAGTGTCACTTTAATCTAGGATACTTAGAAAGTTTTCTTGCGGGGGATTTGGGCTTTCTTCAGCACAAAATAAGTCCACGACCCTTTGCAACGTGTGTTGAGATTGTTTTGAATACAACGATTCACCAACAACAGTTGGTGCCCAGGGGTGGGATCTTCAAATATAATCGCGCTTTTCACTAACGAGACGACGCAGTGAAGTGACATACCCCGTCGAAAATGGCGAGATCCAGACTAAAATTGGCACGACACTACAAAAAAACAAAAAAAAAACACGCAGTAAACACAGGGTACCTTCCGAATGACAAACCGCTTTGCGCACCACAAAGTTGTGACACGTTATACCTGCCCCCCTCCCTCCTAAATCCCCCAACCCCCAGCACCATTGATAGACTACAAACACTACGGGTGCAATTAATCAAATAATCGACATCCTCGTCCACCTCGACCATAATACCTCCCAACTTCCGTCGCGACACGCGTAAAGCACGCATTGTTTGCACGCACGCACGCACGCACGCCAGTGATGCGTCGTCGCCGTGCGCGCGCCATGTTTACGTTCGGCTGACATATTTATCACGCACGCCGTGGCTGGCATGGCGGCAACGCTGGAATTCTGACACTTGCACATATGTCATTTCCTTTGTAAGCTGATAATGGTGTCATGTACCTATAGTCAGCGGACCTCATACCAGCCGACCCCCGAAATCCTCTCGACCACCTCACCCCCCCCCCCCCCCCCCCCCCCCACACACACACACACCAATTCACACGGTCACAATGCACACTGCTGCACTTCGCGCGACCAGCGAGTAAATAAATCTATTTGAAAAGTGTTTTTATCCACGGCAAACAATGCAGTGACGTCATGCCAGGCTGCTCTGACCCCCACCCCCGCGGATCCCGCCCTCCTGATCCAGAGACTATCAATCGTTGCCGTCGTCGGTGAAATCCCATCTACCTGTAATACAGAAACCACCCGAAATGGAGCCCCTTCTGCCGCGCCGCCCCCCTGCTTTTGTCGAGCCGCGATTTCCTGTATCACGCGGCGCACAGATACTTTCTTGGGGGGGTTGTGATCCCCGCCGATCAGGGTAGTAATACCTAGAGGGATTTGGGGGAGGGGGAGAGAGAGCAAGAACAGGGGAACAGTACAGGGTTTAACAGGGTGTACAGGGTATCAGACCTTAAGTCGGGCAAGTACTTGAATTGGTCTTGTGTATATAGCACACTTTCGTCGGCACCCAGCTAAAAGCGAAACCGTTTTATGTTTAGTTTTCCTTTAGGAAAGTCAATTAATTTTAACATTTGTAACAGAACATATCGTTGAATTGTTCACTTGAGCATATAAAGTCGGAACTATAATTAACAGTATGTGAGGGAGAATGAGTAGGAAAATACCATCTCAAAAAAATTACAACTATATAAAGGTATGCGAAAGTTCATTACAAGGAAATTACATGTGGAACCTTGCAAAATAACATAAACTCTTCTTGTCCCCAACCAACCAATCGAAACATTATCGTCACACCTGTCGTTATCCGTTTGGAGTTGGCCTCTCCCAGGCTGTGCATAGCCCTCTGTGCCGAATGCCACGCGGACCCCCAGCACCGCGCCATCGGCCAGCGAAAGTAGGTGCCTACCCGCCGCGAAGAGCAGACAATGGATGCAGATCATTGGCTCGCGCCTCCACGTCGTCGCCCCGTGATTCGCTGTCTGCGGTGATCTACACCCTCGACGTCGACGTCCGTACGACGTAGACCTTTATACACTTCTGTCGCGCTAATGCCGAGAGCGATTCTCATTCGATCCCAGCGCAAGGCAAACTGTACCCCGATGGCTATATAAGAAAACTTATCAGTGGCAAGCGCGAATTTTCTGGAATGGGTAGGAATACGAGTTGATGTCCGCATATGCTTCACCCGTCAAACATATATCCGATGCTATTTACGAGAAGATTTGATAGCATCTCGTGATTGATGTCACAGTTATGCGTTTCGGAAACGAGTTAGGCTTGCCATGCCATTTTTGCCCCGTCACATGTTCACACATTGCATTTTCCCACACATACACGAGACAGCTATATAAACCTGTCCTGTTACACAATTTCAGACTGCAAATCAAGTGTGTCCACTCTAGCGCAAAATAGGTAACCCACGTCCACAAAACTATTCGTCGCAATAAAGTTTGAATGTGTCGCCATTGGTTATACTGCAAGGCGACCCTTGTGTTGCAGTTTTGAAGCGTGCACCGCGAGGGCGCACAGTGCAATTCATTTCAATGTACACGAGAGCGCGCTCTAAATTTTGCAGACATAACTCGTTTAAACTCCGTCCCGCCCCGCTCTTCTCGCCTATCCCCCTCTCTCTCGCGCGGCCTTGCCGGTTGGCTGGCTGGCTGGCTGGCTGGCTGGCTGGCTGGCTGGCTGGCTGGCTGGCTGGCTGGCTGGCTGGCTGGCTGGCTGGCTGGCTGGCTGGCCGGCTGGCTGGCTGGCCGGCTGGCTGGCTGGCTGGCTGGCTGGCTGGCTGGCTGGCTGGCTGGCTGGCTGGTAGATTCTAACCGGTAGTTATGAAAGAGGACGCTAAGTGACGTGCAAGCGCCGCGTTGCATTCGGTGCTGCGCTGCCTGATCTATGTGCCCCGACGACGACGACGACGCCCACTGTGTGTGTGTGTGCGTTGCGACGTCGGGCGTCGGTTTGCACGACGCTCTGTCTGTTTATTGTGACTGGGGGCGACCTCTGGGTTTACCGGGGGCGATTTTAGGCTATTTTTGTCAACATTCTGTGAGGTTTGGGGTAAATTTGAGTCATATGTTGGGCGTATTTTGGTTATAGGCTTCATAGACATACAAGTATTGGGAGCTCGAGTGTTTCCACACTGACCTTACTCTCCTCCTCCCCCCCCCCCCCCCTCTCGAATATTTGACAGTTTTCGTGTCTGGCATTTTTTACCAGTTTTTCTAATAAAATATCTAGTTTCGGGTCTTCGACGTCTTATTGCGGTGGGAATCAAAATCACTATTCAGAATTATAAACTTTAAAAATCTACTGTTAAGGGGTTGTGTCTACTTGAACTGATTATTTTGCATTCGTTTGCCATTTGGACATCTTCAAAGACACAAATTCATCTCCGAATAAAGGTTCTTTGCCACTTGCCAACGCCCTCTGAATGGATTTGTATAGATTTGCACGAATGACAAAAATGTATCTAGATGGCTTTGAACTTGAGCGAGATTCTAACGTTAGAATTTGTTGACTCTGCCGTTTTCCACCGACTCCTAGCAACATCCCGCCAATAGACCGTTAGCAAACATTTTCATGAAGAAGGCCCTGGTTGTGTGCTCGGAAATAAATTCATTGTGTGCTGTCGATGGCTGCCATGCCTTGTCACAAAACTTGCCTTCGCGGTCAGGGGCATAGAAAACGAGTGTGGTCATTGTTTTGCCTCCCCCCGTTCGCTCTTCCATTTGTGACTGGACCGAATCTGACCATTTACCCTGCGTCTTTTACCTTAGGAGACTTTAACGGCGACCTAGGTACTACCGGAAGAATTTCCGCATTAAAAACAATGAATTCACAGTGGCAGATTCCCACTGGTCAGCTATTGGTCCCCTCTGGCCCTGGGGCTTTCGGTGTCAGTTTCAAGGCAGACGTTTTTTGTTTTCGTAGATCACATTATCTTCACCGCACCCCATTCGCAAAGTGTTCATGGCTTTCAGGGAGGGGTGATTAATAAAAATCAGTCAACTGTAATATTCTTGAAGAAAATCCCTCGAAGCAATATGATTAAGTCGCTCCGATATTGTTGGAGCCGGGATGCTCTGTGGCTGGGGTAGACACTGTTCCTGTTTTCCCTTCCCGAAGAGTCTCGGTGCTATTTTATGCAAAGGACGAAAGTGTCAATCTAAACCCATGCATTATTCAAAAATTAAAATCAAAGAAAACTGTCGGAGCGTTTTTATAACGTTAAAATCTAAAAGCTTTTTAATGTTACAATGATGTTATATTATCTTCAAATGTTTATGTACAAAGCAAATGTGGATATTAATAATCTTCAAGTGCGACAATCTTTGCTATGGGAAATGCGATTTCTACAGCATCAGGCGAAACAGTCAAATTAAAACCACTGTGGATTGTTCAGACATGGTTTCATTGCTATAAAGAGGGCCAACAAGTTGTCTGGAGTGATTTTAGTTTATTGCTAATACTTTTTTTAACGAACGAGAAATCAATTCTCAACCACAGTTCGTCATGAATAAGTACAAAAGAAAATATTGCCCAAAGTTTCAATCACTATCAGCAATCCGACGGTATTTGAGAACCTAAACTTTGCGAAAGAACATGTCCGCAATTTCCCTGTCAATTTGACTACCCAGATGGCTGGCTAATAAACGCAGTGATCTTGTGAATCACATGTCGTAACCAAACTAGAATAAAATCTCACGCGAAAGTATAAAACTGCTCTGCGCTGTATGCCAATAAATGAACCGACATGAATTAGCAATAATCAAGCGCTGTCACTGTGACTAATATACATTCGAAATCCGTCGTCGGGAATGTGTTTACCTTCACGTGTTTGCAGCTCTTGTGTACCTATCAAGCACGATGGCATCCAAGGGGGGAGAAGGGGGGTCGAAACCCCCCAGGACGTCCGACAATAGCCGAAAGTGATCGAAGTGAACTCGCGTTTAATGAGAGCCAACGGTTGGTGCTACTGCACGCTACATTCAGAATCTATATGCGTTCGATTTAATTCGTTCCTAAACCGTTCTGCCGATGAGCAATGCCATCGCATTTGCCAGTTTTAATCCATTGTTTCGGCCACAATAATTACATTTCGTGCCGTTTCGCTGTACACGCATTTATAAATCGTCGTACGCACAGATATGAATCCGATTGCGCCGTTCGAGTGGTTTTATGATTACTATCCAGCAGCGCCGCAAAGCCGGTGGAATTTTGAGTTCTGGTTGCACATGAAATGGGTATAAAATGTAATTGTGGTTATCACAGCAAAAAAACGTAGGTTTGGTAATTGAAACCGGGTTTCTTTTTACTCTTGACAATGCAACGCGAAATTGAGACACACAATTTTGACCTATTTGCCACTGTTCCTTTTTCCATAAACATTCGTCTTTCTTACAAATGAGGTAACTGCATGCGATTGTTACAATGTAAAATTGCAATTTATCTCTGGAAACAAATGTGAACTCTGTCCGCGTACTCCGTAAGTCCTAGCAATGAGTTGGATCTGCCAGCGGTCTGTTATTCTAATCATTGTGGTCCGTCCTGGACAGTGGACTTCGGAATCCATCAGTATGGTATACAGCGAGATCGATGCAGACCTGTGTGCACCACTGTGGCTAAACAGGGAGGGGGGGACCCATACCCAATATGCCCGGGGACAATATTGCTGGATTCAGATCGTTGCTAGGGTCAACGTTTGAAAAATGTATCTACTTCATTTCCACATCAAAGAGTGCCAAAAATAAATGCATTGTTGAGTAATACCTTTGGGGTGGAACCAGCGCTTGACAAAAATAATCCCCCATGCCTTATTAAGAATTTGTCTGATTCTGGCTAGATAATCCGGATAAACCTTTGGATACATTCATCAGTCTCTGCGTATATGCCCTTAAATGAAAAATGTAGCACTAGATTTTCCCCAATTTAAAAAAAGGGCACTTTAATTTACCTTGGCGAAACGCTTTGGGGTTGTGCATTTCATCGGATTGCGGTTTTTTAGAGCCTTTTATCGGACAAAATCCACCGTGATTCGCCGTCCTGAAAGAATTTCCAATTACAAACAACGCGCACTGTGCACTAGCTTCCGGTTCTCGGTTGGAACGGTGTGGGGGGGGGGGGGTTAAATCCTTGACTGAAAGGCCACATTCTTGTCCAACTCCCTTTGCCCGTCTCTCACCGGGGCGCACCGCTCAAAGCCTCCGCCGCGCGCGCTGACTACACCCACGGGAGAGAGAGAGAGAGAGAGAGAGAGAGAGAGAGAGAGAGAGAGAGAGAGAGAGAGAGAGAGAGAGAGAGAGGCACACGGGACTTTATCATTTGATAATATTCAATAAAATGGCGATAAGACTTCGGCCGAAGGGGGCCGGGGGGGGGGGGGGGGGGGGGGGGGGGAGAGGGATGAAGCGCTCCAGCTCAGTGTCTTTGATCTACTCGCTTTGCCCTCAGCGTCCAGTAACTTTGATCCAGTTTCCCCGTCGACCGTGTGTATGTGTGTGTGTGTGTGTGTAGGTAACTTCTTTGAACTCGACCGTAATGTTGGAAATTTAACTAATGCGCCGCTCGGCCACGATACACTAGCGCCCCGTACAACACACGGCAGATTGATGCATGTGAATCTATAAATCTACGGCCATTGTGAAAACATGGAGGTGTGGGTAAAAATAAATACACTTTTTTCCCTGTAAAGCTCTTTTCCGGGTTGCGTTGGAGTGTGGGCGAGTTTTTCGTAGATTCATTTTGAATCTGATGCTCGACCATATTTGATTAAAATCGAAGCACCAGATAATCAGAAAATATTTTTTTCGACCAACTTGGTAGAACTTATATTAAGGTACTTATGCAGAAGTATTAAGATTACATTTTTTTGGCGATAATTTCTTTCGTCGTCGACTACCTATTTATGCACTGAATATCTACGAGTTTGTAAACAAAATCTCTTTAACTTCATGGCAATAGGAAGGTGATCAATTTGAATTGAATTCAGTTGACGACAATAATATGTGCATTGTTGATGCTTGCATATTTGCTTCGAGAGGCAACGTAATTTATTTGTCTGACAAATTATGTCATATCAAGCCGTGACATCCTCCCCCCACCCCCCTTGGGCAAGTCTATATAGTTTTTCAAAACAGTTCAGCGGAAATAATATGCTGATCAAAGAGTCTATTTGCGAAAAGATGTCTCGCTCGACTAACGACACAATCTTGCCAGCGGGCAGACAGAACTAGGTCAAAATGATGTCCAATTGTCGTCGAAGAAAAGAAAAGAGGCAAAAAGCTTGTTCTTTAATTAGTTCCGTTGACATCGTAGAGACGACTAAACGTACCTTCCGGCTAGAGGACGCTCTATAGCAAAGATTTTTTGCCCGGCTGAAGTATTGATTTCCGTCTGGTACCTTGGCAACCCCGATCAAGACATGCGGATTCGTAATTATGAAATTCGAAATTTATCCACTAAACACCTTGAGATAAAAAGAAACTGTCGAACGAAAGTAAAACGGAATCGAGCATACATTTGCATAATTCTATAGCCGGAATTAATTGGAGCAATTCTGAACACGAACCAACATTGACAGGGGAATAATTTGATTATACCGCCGTGCGACGCCCTCTTAGCGGCGGCGTCGTCTTGTTGGGGCGTCACGAGGAAGGCGACATGGGTTACCTTTAGGTTGCCGGGAAGCGCCGGGTTTGTGGAATGGGCAGCTGAATGCAAGTTGCAACTGCATCGCGACACTAAATGCACGGGCGCCGTTGCTGTTTAGTGCCGCACCGAAGTTTAATAATGTACACTGAGCCCTCGCCGGTCGTCAGTGGTCAATTTCCACAAGATAAACAAGTGGTTAATATTAACGGGTCGTTAGCGAATGGCAGGATAGCGTTATGGTTAGCCAGCTGTCCGTGCAGTTTATATATATAGTTATTTCGTTTCGTTGGTTAAAAGTCGTTGGACATTTCAATTACTAGCTAGAACGGAGGTACTAACGCTCTGTAAGCTAGAAAATAAATACACTTTTCCTAGCTGGAAATTAAGGTTAGCCTGAATAGTTTAATGTGTAATTTCAATTTGCAAAACATTTCCTGTCATAAAGTATTCAGTGTGAACTGTAGTTGTATGGACTTTGTTCGCACATAGATGGCAAATGTACTTCTTCGTTTACTCTGGCCACACTAATTCGACTCAAAATCAAGATAACTTCCAAAAAAAAATTCTATCGAACGATACTGCCAAAAATGTCCATGCCTAAAAAGCAGCTCGCTTGATATTCTTGACTCAAACGCACGTCCTCTCTTGTCGTCGCTGTCCTCTCTTTTCGTCGCTGTCGTCGCTATTCTAGACACAAAACCACTCGAGCTGGGTCCCACTGGCAAGCATCTACCTCCTCGGCATCCCGAAAACCCCGAACGCCCCCCAAAATGGGGTGCAATCTCATCCAGAACCAATACCCTATAATTCTCTGGCGTCGCCGTGTTGCCAATTTCCCCCGCACGGCGCGCCCGTGTCACGCGCCTGGCGGACGGCCGCGGCATTGATATTGAAAACACACCGCCTTCGCGATACACATTGATTCGCACGCGTGCTTCGATTGACAAACATGGCGGCGACATCTGGATGTCATCACGGCTCATAGAAATGAAATTTATTGTCGGCCTGCTTTTGCTTTTTAGGCTAGGTTGGGCTAGGTAGTTGTTTTTTCTAGTGGTGTGTGGGTCGCGTTTGAATGTGGTGGAAATTATCCGCGATCGTGCGTGCGTTGTGAGTACGCACCCCGTACAGCACGAGACGAATCCGACAAACTCTGCGAGAATTCTGTTCCACTTTTTATACGCGCAAAGAATTAGTTTGTTTTCCTGCGCCTTTGCATTACATGCAGACTTTGCTTCTATGGAGCCGTGTTCGCGTGTTGGTTATCAAAGGGACGATGAAAAAGTGTATTTTTTTCATTTAAAAATGAATACGTTGGCTCTCGGCCTTTTTATCTACCCTCGGTTCTCTTCATACTCTGTTGGAACATTCAATTATTGGTACACTTCGCTGATTCGCACAGTTATGTTTAATTTTTTTGTTAATTTTTTCTGATTACAAAATTATGTGCGTGTTTCGTTATTTACAATTTAAAATAAATAACTTCCATTCTTAATTGCTACAAAGTTAATTGGCTGACATGTTATTAATAAAATTCTTTCCCTTTGCTTGTGCGCTTCTGATTGCGCGTTTTTAATTTGTTCTCGTTACGTGAAATCCTTGTTGTTTTCATGTCATTCATATGGAATTAATTTAATGAAACTCATCTGTAAAAATGATTTGAACAAAACGGCCTGGTATCGTCATGGGCACTCATTTGTGCGTGACTACAGCCACGCAACACTTTATTCGCATTACCTCAATTCATGAAAACAACCATCGAACTGCAAACCTCCATAGCCCCAATTCGATTTCGATTGTTGGTTGGCGCAGATGTCAAGTTCCTAATTATTGATTGCTCCTGAAGCTCATTGAAGAGGAAAAAATTATGCTCAACGTGTTTTCAAGATGATAAATTGAAACTTTGATTTTAATTTAAACTGGGTACATTAGGTACCAGGGTTAACCAAATTTTTTACCCAAATTCGATTTACAATTAAATTAATTGCATTTCTTTGGATGTCACCAAGGTAAACCTGCTACCGTAATGTTGAAAAACTTTGTATAATGGTGAACAAATGTCTTTCTTTTCGAAATAGCTAGCAAATGCCTGATCAGCAATCATCAGCATGTTAGGCACTGAACAAACGCACAAACTCATACCTACGGTCAGCGACGGGCAATGCAGTCGCTAACCTCGCCCGTTTCCTTGTCGACAGATCCGCCCATTGTGACCGTCAGCCCCGGCAACGTGACCGTGAACGAGACGACCGACATCCTGCTCTTCTGCGCGTACGAGGCCAACCCCAGCTCGCTCAAGGCCGTCAAGTGGTGAGTGACCTTCAGGTCATCCTCTCTCGAGGTCGTCTAGGCGTCAAGGTCGCCCAGTCGGCCTTCAATGGAGTGCAATGGAGTGTGCCATTTGCTTACGTTTGAAAATGTCCCAAGCAGATTTTCAAAACGTTCAATTTCTTTTAAAAAAATATAGAAAAATGGTATTTCCCTACATTTCGTAGCCTGTATATACCTTAACTTGTTACTTTTTGCAATTGATATAAAGATTCTTTACTCATTCATAAAAACAGCCAGCAGCTTTAGCTCGATTAATTTGTGACTTCCTTTTTTAATGGATGTGATTCTTATATCATCTGAAAATATATCTTCCTTGAAATTGTGAAAAACAATGCTTGCGAAAGCTATATGGAAGCCCTGCAGTGTTCGCGCTGGCTGCTTGCCGCGCCGCGAGCTACATTCACTCCCATCTAGCGGTGGAGTCGTACACTAGAGGGCGTAGCACGACGACGCGCTCCCCGATCAGACGCTCTGGTTTAATCGCGTCGCGATGACGACGACGATGACGACGACGACGACGACGACGACGACGACGACGACGACGACGACGAATGCAGAATGGCAACTGCACAATTTTGATAACACTTGGAATTAACTAAGCAATTCAGCTGGAAAATGTTTGGGGGGGAGGGTGTTCGGGATGATGGCAGCAGTCTTTTGCGCAGGCCCATTTGCGCTGATCATCTGAAAGAGAAGTCCACATTGTGGCAGGATAGGTCTCCGGCGACAGTTGCTGTTTCGTTTCAATATCAGAGGAAGAGCAAGCCCAAAAAACCCTTTGTACTTAGACGTGTCTGAATTGGCTGTTACATGCGGTCTCGCGTACTCGTTCTTGACTAATGACGTCGCAAGTACTGTCCGAATTGCAAATCCACCGCATAGCAGAGCGAGTACGCGAGTCTTCGACGATACAGTCTCGCAGACTTGGTCTCGGTGACTCGCCTGTTATCAAATGGCGGTCGGAACCGTGATTATGTCAAGTAGCAGAAGTTAGCTGTACGAATATGAAACAAATGAAGTCACCGAGACCAAATAGGCACGACCAAGACCAAATCGCGAGACCCGAGACCGAATCAATTCAGACACGTCATAAGACTCGGTTTTTCAATGGCACGTTAAATATCTAACGGTCTGTTAACTTGTTATTGGCTTAGCAACGTCCAATCAGAGTCTTTCATTTTCATGCTAAATGGACCGTTAGTATCTTAACGGGTCCCTGAAAAATCGCCACGAAGTCTTTTTGGTCATATTAACGGCCTCAAGATGATACTTATTTAGTTAAAAGAGTCTTAAAAGACTAAACAATGAAGTTTTGTAGCGGCAAGTGTAGTCTACTTTTAATTAACCCACGCAAAGCTGCCACCAGCGTAACTGGACAAGGGACAATTTGTGTCACATTGAGCTAGCTACACTATCGTGCACCCTAAATACCCATGCGTTTTTTTTAGCACCATCATCAGCTCAGATATATGTGTCCTTGTGCCCGCTATCGCCCAACGCCGACGGTATTACGGTTCGGGCGGTCGGCGCCGAAGCTGCAGGTGTAATCGCACGCGTGTACGAGTGCGTAGTTAAAACTGTCGTTAACGCGCGTTCGAAGCTAACTGCCGTTAACGGCGCCACACTCGGGCATAAAAACGCCCGCTTAAAACGCGGCGCGTTTCGTTTAGTCATTTGCTAGCGCGCAATTTTGCGTGCCGGCTAGAACGTCGTGGGGCGTTTGGTGGGCTGTTGTCTGAATGGCATAATTGTCTATCGCCTATGGGGGTGGGTGGCAGGGGGTGGCACGCGGATTAGGAATGCAAATGTATACGCAGTCTGGCATGATTGGCGGCTCGATTCAAACACTTGGCTACACGTGTTTGCGACAAAATATTATACTCATCGCGGTGGCCCACAGTCTTAATTCAGAACGTCAACCTATCACTGAACCCGATCGTGTCAGCAAGCACCAATAATAGTATGGTTTGCATTTTAGTGCACGGTCGAATGAACATCGTTATTTGAATCAATCTTGGTGTGTGGATATAGAAGCTTTTTTCTGCATGCATCGTTTAATGATGATTAGCACACATTTTCACGAATGTTGCACTATTTTAGATGCATTTTATTTATGCCAGCTTTGCGTTGCATCACGTTTTCAATGTTTAACTTTTTCCCTACATGTATTATTAATATAGATCCACAAGCTAGACTTACTTATAGATTCATTATTCACAAGTTTTTCCCATACTCTAGCATATTATACAGTACGCGAACCACGTATGAAACTTTGCGATTCACGTATAATGCACACGGGCAGACCGATTCAATTGTGCAGCTCGATAGACAATTGGCTAACTAGACGTAATGCACTCGATCGAAATCGGCAACACGAGCATACGGAAATCGTCGCCCAATCGGCACACATATTATATACTGCTTCGATGTGTAGGTATACGATACGGGCTTCGATTGGCTCGATTGATAATAACGGCGATAACGTCACGTGAGCGCCAATATTGCCCGATGTATTGCACACACACATGTGCACTCACATATTGCAACCGTGGCCCGTTCGGTGGCATTGCAATAATAAATACAATCAATGCGTGCGTGCATCCGTGCTGCGGAGACCCCTGCCCTCGCGGGATGTTGCATGTTATTGGCGTGCATTGCACATGTTCGCACACTCACATACGTTATTTCGCAGTGATATTCGGGCCGGACAATGCAGTTTGGTATTAGTGCATGCTCGGCATTCTGAGCTGCTTCGGTTGTTGTTGATTGCACATTATATGATGATAATAATAATGCGGTGCACATTAAAGCTGTCGGATCAGCTTTATTCGAAATTAACGGTTGATTGAGCCCTGATGGAGATGTGATACAGTTTTATAGATGAGAGGTGCAGGTTCCGAACTTTTAGGCTGATATATCAATATTAATTAAGGGTGTACATAAATGTATGTCATGCACTGGTCAGCTCGAGGAACCCGAGCGCAGAGAGGATTTTTTGTTACTTTTATGACAAGGGACGGTTTTGGGTGGGATTTTTGTTACATTGGTGGCAACGAAAGGGGTTTTGTTATACATTGGTGCCAGCGGAGGGATTTTTGTTACATTTATGACAAGAGAAGATTTAAGGTGGTATTTTTGTTGCATAGGAGGCAGCGGAGGGATTTTTGTTACATTGTTGCCTGCGGTGGGATCTTTGTTACAAGAAACTGTATTAATTAGCTTTACTATGTAGTGCCTCTACACCAGGAAACCTGGGGGCTGGCAACAAGATTCGAATCCTCTTCTGTCATGCGGCTGTGTTTTTCACCAAAATTTAAATCTCGGCGATGAGCACAGATCCGTGGTGCGGCGCTCTAAACGAAACCCGTCGACCGGCGTTTTTCCTGCAAGATTAGTGCCGGGCAGTCCGGCCGACCTCAAAGCATATTATATTTTTTAGCAGCTCGCAGAGTCAATGATGATGGCGAGGCGAATATAATTATAATATGCAAAGTAATGCCGTGGATTAGAATTTTCAGTTTGTTTCAGGCCTAGGGCAATCTCTGTAACCCTATGTGAATGACGCTCATTTTTTTGCTGCCCGAGAAAGGTTAAAATATTGGTTTTCATTGCGCCAAAGCATTTCAAGGCTTATACCTCGTTCGTGGATCACCCATTGCTTACTCAGTCGCGATTTGTATATGTGGTGACGACGAGGATAATCGAAACATGGTCATTGTAATATTAACCTGACAAACTTTTTTTTCTGTGACAAACTTTTAAGTAGATTATAGAAACTGTTTGGAACTGAGCATGCAGTTCATTTATTTTACAACACATATTGTTTCAAAGATCCTATCTCATTAAATTTGATGCTCCTTTTGGTGCAATTGTACCTATTAACTTTAAATGTGACTATGGTAAACTGATCGTTTTTGTATTGCGGTGAAACTATGACACATCTGATCATTTGTTCTAAATTTACCATATGCATGAACCATATAGGTACAATTTACCTGGCATGTATCCACTAAAAGACTCGTAAAAACCATGATTTCCATGGTAAAACTGAAAAAGGGATTTAGGATAAATTATTTGAGCTGCTTAACATGAGTAGAAGTAGGTAAATACAATAATTATCGGCCCAACATAGCTACAACAATGGCACTGGAGCGTACCGTTCCAGGAACTCCAGGAACCCTTGAACCCTCCAGGAACCCTTGAAGCGCCATGAGGCTCCTAGTGAGGCTAATATCAAGAGCGGCATCCTCGCGAGGAGGTTTTCCACGCCGCGTCCTGGAATCCCAAATCACGTACACCCGAAGACGGGAACCGAGGGTGGAAAATCCGTGTCAATAGTTATCTAAAGAAAATACCTATACCCCTACCTATATACCTACTCGTCTGCTAAACCGTGCAACCGAATATGAATATCAATAAATGTCGAACGCCTCGATCGCATATATAGACGCCAGCCAGAAGTAAACTTTATATGTTCAAAATAAGGTCAACAAATTTCATTTCAAATAACACGGACTCATATACTACTACATTTCGTATTTTCTATGCCGCCACTTTTATTTATGGCTTATAGGTAGAGTATAAACCCTGTACATTCGTTACGGTTTATTTGGGTCGAACTTTTCGTTCGGAAAATTTATATATTTGCGCGAGCGAAAACTCCGGCGCTTAAGCGTCGGAAAAATGCTGGAGCTCGCGAACGCATATAAAAACTGCGGCTAACACGTTTTTGCAGCCCTCCGGACTTGCTTGAAGTTGTGTCTCGACGCTCGCTCGACCGGCGCTATGATTCCATTGTTTAAAAACTCCCGCAGGTCAACGCAGTACATGCAGAGGGTGTACCTGTAGTTTACTTTCGACAAAACCCAAGCTCGACTCCATACTTACAGCGTGGAATTCAATCGCGATGCTGTCGATAAAATGCAGGCAAATCTCGGAGCTCCACTGTAAAGCTGGTGTTTTATTTTTTTGCTCCATTCACATAACAAATTGTTGGGGAAAACTCTCCCCAAGCTATCGAATAATACTGAACGCAGACTGGTCAGCCAGTCTGTACACCGGCCCATCATGCAGCCGATGGAATAATAACAAGAGAATTTTCCTGTCGAACCAAACTTGTCCCACAGTTTGTTTTCTGCATGTCGGTCTTGGATCCATTATATTATTTGTTTTTTTATAAAGTATGTATAATGGATGTGCTTGTAAACTAATACGTCAAACATTTTCTTTTTTCAGTGCGTTATCGTACAAATACCTACTTGACGACGGTTTTCAAAACACTTTTGTGAGGGGGGGCTTTTGTGCGAACTGCAAATACCTATAACCCAGTTCTGAAAAATCGTCGATTTCAATTTCCGACCGTTTCTTTTTTCTCTTCATTTTCACAAGAACCAAAATAATAGTGGGGAAAAAAATAGATGAAAAATGAACCGACGTCTGTTCCCCTCACAGTATCACCAAAACCGACCGGCAAATGCTTTGTCCTCTCACCAATTTTCCGGCAATTTCCTTCACTTGCGAATCCGAACAAATTTTCGGGGATAATTTCAGGAGTACAACTAAAATTTCAGGCAGTTGGTGCAGATGTCAATATAATGGAATGAAAATATACTGTCGATTGCAAACGCCCCATGACAAACGAACGACAGCTACACACACACATTGTTTCCGTTTCGTTGTGAATTGTTTGTGTAGAAACATGTCGATGCCGATGATAAACCACAAGCTGTCAGACGGCGGCAGCTGCTGTGTTCCTCGCTGACACTTTTGCCGATGCGAGTAAGGGTCTGAGTTTCCCAGCCTCGTTAGCTCGCTCTGGCTCTCTTTCTGGCGTTCCTTTTCTTCGGGGCCACCGTTCCACTTCCTCTCTTCGAGTGTCTCCCAATTACGGACTCCGTCGGTTGGCTAATCCGCCCGCGGTTCTCTCTGAGACAACTCGCTGATAACTAAAGTGACGTCCTAGCTAGCGATCACTCTCAGAGTGACTCGAACGATAACTTGAGCGAATCTATTTCTTGACAGAATTCGAGATTTTCGAATTTCTTCGAGATGCTACACACACAGAGACGATAATATTTAAGAGGAGATGTAAGTTTCATTGAAGTTCTCTGTTCCAACTCATTAAGAGGTAGAGACTTTATCCACATGCTGTTTTTTTTTGCCAATCTAAACTTTCGGTTCACAAAACGACCATCTTAATAATTACTGGCACATGGGACTAGCGTTTTAGATTACGATTTTGCGCCCAATCGTCCATTTTGACGCATGTTTATTACGGTGATCAATCTTAAATTTGAAGCCAGTTCCGTGTGCCATGCCTCAAATGAAATAGAAAACCTGTCAGCCCCTGGTCAGGCACACAGCCTTTTAAATATCGGGAAATGCATTTAGCGGCCAGTGTTTTTCAACAATTATACTGCGAATATAAAAAGAAACAAAATGCAGTGATGTTCGCCAATAATAAAATACATCTCTCTTCAAACATTTAACTCGGATAGTCAGAATATGAAATCCATTATTTTAAAATAGCACTGAGTGCAAAAGAGAACCCCCCTCCCCCCCTCCCCAACTTCGCGCAGTTTTCCCGTCTATGACGCATTTTCTTTTCATTCATTACAGCAACACATTTAATTAGGAGGCCGGCGCTACAGCATAGCGCGTCAAATGAAAAGCGTAAAGAAAACTTCGACTTCGGCTCGCCGTTTTTTTTCTCTTGTCGAACAAACTCTTTTCTATTTTTAATTTAAACGCTTTCCGGTCCTTCGAATCTTGGCCAAAGTTCGTCGTGTTTCCCCGAGAAATTTTTTAAGAAAAGAGTCGACTTTGAAGGCAAGTTCGCTCTTCTGCCACCGCGCGTCGTCGAAATTCATGTATAAACTTTGCCCACTTTTCCACAGATCAGAGACGATTATTTTTACGGTGACAGCAAAAGTGACAGTGTATCTCCATCCACTCAGTCGGGCTTGTAGTGGCCGTGATTCTCTGCTTGCTCTGAAATTTTCCGGGACTTTTCCTGAAATTGAAATCCCGACAATTCTATTCAATGGAAATAAAATAGATATATTCTCAAGGTCAAAAAAACTTTAAAGAAACGAAACACGTTAATTATATACGTGTTCACAACTTAGTACGGTAACATTCTTTCCATGCTCCAACCCACAAGAACCCTTGTGAAAAAATACCTCAAAATCCCATAACTTTCATTATTCTGTCAAACAATATAATAAGGGGCACGAAACCCGTCTACCCTATAAAACTGGTTCTCCTATAGCAAGGGCTAAGTACTAAACAGGTACGTCATCTGAGTATGTGACTTCTTCCCAGTTAGCTTTCATTCCTCATACTCGAGACATGTGTGACGGAGCTCGTACATTGGCTGCAGCGGTGGGTGTTGGAGAAATCAGAGCCCGCTTTCGGCCGTTCTCGAGCTGGAAATTACCCGGCGTCTTAGTCGAGCTGTTGCTGTAACAGAGCAATATCTGCATACAAAACTAGACGAGGCACCTACTCAGGGCAGAGTACGTTGTTCATGCAATAACTTAGCAAGCGTGCTCTTAATTTAATGCAGCTACGAAAGTCCCTCGAAATAAACCATGGCCATGCAAACGCCTTTGCTTCAAGAGCGGTCTGAAATTATCCGCTACGTTCCTAGAGAAAGTCCAGTAACACGTTTACCTACAAGAACCGAGAAATCCAAATCACATTTTACAATAAAGTTATAGCTTTTCAAAAGGTTATATACAAATTGTCTGCCATTCAAAAGCACCCAACCAATTTACGGAGTTCTTGTGCCTAGGAAATCAAGCCGCATTTTCCATTCTCCACTAAATTGTTTGTTTCCGCTGAACGAATCGCGTACAAAAAGAGCCCGATCTCGCAGCAGCAGTGGCCACTGACAGTGAATGATCACGCCCTCGTGTTTACCGTGTCGCTCGCTAAGTAAGTCTAACACATCGGTCGGCAGAGTCCCGTGCGTTGCCCGCGGCCACACGTGATAATCCAGCGATGCAGTAAATTAGCCTGGAAGCTTTCGGAAAACGACAGAACTGGAGGTAGCAAAAAATTAGCATCGCTTGGACAGCGCTAGGTACAAGCCATGAGAGAGAGTGGAGAGACGAAACGGTCTGCGAGTTGACAATGTGGATTTGTTGTGTTTTTAAAGCTGTGTGCCTTTAGATAAGCTTATATGCCGGAGCCGAGTGTTACTCGCGCTTAGTGCAGTTCTTGTAATCTAGCTGTGTCTTCTTTGGAGAGGAATTATACTCTATGAGCTTCATAAAGCTTTTCTACTCAAACAAGCCAAGCGGAAAATATATAATTTTTTGTTATACTAGTTGTATATTAGTGATTTAAATTAAAAATGTGTGTTTAAAAAAGGAAAATGCATTACTGTAGCGTACTTATATAGAAGTGCACATGCATTGCGGCTTAGCATTTGGCAAACTTCATTTGGACTGCACTTTAGGATGTGACACGATTAAATATTAACTCCAGTCTGGGAAAAATCATCGCTGCATATTCGTCGGGTAAAATGTCGCTAATACGGGACGCTCTGTCATGGTTCGTTTAAACACAGTATCAAAGTCTTTCCTCATGAGCCTGTCATTTTCTTGATGAAGTTCTTTTCTTGCAGCAATTAGTGTTAGTATGTAAACCAATCTGCAGTCAAAATAGTATCATTCACCAGCTTCTTGAACCTCTTGGCTTAGCTTACGAACTGCAATTATCAAACCGCATACTGAAAATAATAGCATGCTGAGTATTGAATTAACTGAATCAAATAAATCAGTCTTTATTAAAATTTGCAAAAACTTGAGGCGGTCACAGAATCTAAACGAACTCTGCACTCACATTTCACACAATCTAGATTGCCCTGCTATGAACACACATGATAATTCTAAATAATTCCACCCCCATATCGCACCGTGTGACCTAGTTCGGTGCACAGCGATCTTGTCCACCACCCTCAACTCTTGCCGGGGTGAAACAATCGCGTGCGAGAAGACCCGGGCCTCGGCCACCTCGTTATCACGTGCGCGGCCGGCTAATCCCGCCAACTTGGGCGATGTCTCCGCTAAGCCGAGCCAAGTGTTTGCCCCTGCCGCCGCCGCCGCCGCCCCCGAACCCCAGGCGGCGCTGGCATGGTACGCGGCCGGACGGGGATTACCGCGTCGTGATTAGGAACCCGTCCGCTGGAGCGCAGTGGTCGCCGCAGAGAGCGCACAATGCGACCCCATTGGCTAACGAGATCAAGTACCTAGAGAATGGAAATGTGCGGTCATGTTGCCTTCTACAAGTTTGCCTGAAGTAAACTCGCATTATTCCTTATATCAATGTATAGTTATAAATATAATAAGCCTCCGCCTTACATGTTTTCCGAAAACTAGAAATATTGGAAGTACCTATACCAATAAGCCATGCGTAGGTAAATAATGTATAAACTTTGGATGCACATCCTCGTTATGCTTCTACAACGTTGAACTTATACTACATCTCAATCATTTCCCAGCATTTTCAACCTCAATGTTTATTCTTACTAACAATGTTTTGTGTTTTTGAAAGTTAACTATATGTGTATACATACTCTTGCCATTCTTACCTGCTTTAGATGTATATGTGATTTGCGTCGGTGTTTCTAAAATTAACTGCTAGATCAAAAATGCCATATAATCTTAGTTTTAGAGGGGAGGCCAATTGTCACTTATTGGGCTCAAGAAAAAATTGCATAGAATTTCCCAATGTTGAAACTTGAAAGAGAACCAGGTCGCCTTGAACTGAATTGCGTGTTTTTCACCAATTGCAGTAAAGGTACCCAAGGAACCAAGCGCGAATAACCCAAAGTTGAAAGATAAATCAAACTCAGATGCCCCTTGCTCCGAAATCAGCCAGGATCCAACATGGCGCCCGCACACTCTCCCACTCCCACCCCTGTCAAGGCCCTCGACAGCAGTGGTCCTCGCACCCAACGATGGTTACAGCCATGCGTTAAGGTATTCCACGCGTCGCCTGCTGAACGCACGTCTGAGACCCGAGTAAGATCTTTGTCTAAGACCCGAGTAAGATCTTTGTCTGAGACGCGCCGGTCTTTCGCCGTGCGACGTGGGACGTGCGACCGACACGCGCGGCGAGGAGGAAATTGTGCTACCGATCTGCGGGATTACAGTCGTGTCCCGTGTGCGCTAATCGCCGAGCTAAACCGTGTAGGTGTGTGCCGCTCAGAGTTCCCGAAGGGGATGATACAAGATTCGGAAGTTGCATCCCTGGATAGAGAAACTTGACTTTGTAGTTCCACAAACAACATTTGTACAACTCACATTTGGATTTCCAATTTGGTTTCGCCACTTTATATTATGTTACCTATTTGTGTGAAATACAAATATATGGGGATCAAAAAACTATTTTAAACTTGACTTTGTAGTTCCGCAAACAACCTTTGTACAACTCACATTTGGATTTCCAAATTGGGTTCGCCACTTTATATTATCTGACCTATTTGTCTGAAATACAAAAATATGGGGATCCAAAAAAAGTTATTTGAAACTTGATTTGGTTTTCTTTAGCATTCAAAACCCAAATTGAAAAAGTTTTTTTTGGGGGGGGGGAGGGTGACTTAAGAAAGGACCATTGCAGACATGAGTCTTAGAAAAGCTTGTTTAAAATAAAACAACCATGAGAAATTTAAAATATATGTAACCGAAAACGTATCACAGATTGGATAGATATTTCGTTATAAAATCGTCATCAATATAATTACCAGCAAAACACATAGCTATAAGTGATGCAATCTCCTCATCTATTCTACCACTTCAACTGAATAACGCAGCCATCCCAAAATGCTTTACCATTATCACTTCCGCACGCCGAAATGCGCAAACCCACGGCGTCCACATTTAGAGTTTCGAAATTGGTTTAATCAGAGTCCAAGTCGGCGTCGTTTGCTGCATCCCCCGCCGCAAAACATTTCAATTTTCGCATACCGAGGACGCACTGTTGGCGAAACTGCTCGATGCTCTGGCGAAATCTCGACGGCGTCCCCAAGCGTCGTCGTCGGCGACGTCCTTTTGTTTCGTCCCGTGAACGAGTGGACCATTTGCAATCATGTACAGCACTTTAGAGCGCGCGCCCCCCGCCCCCTCAACTCCTGTGGCACCAACTCCCCATTGGTATGTTAATGCGATGGTATTAATATGCAATTATTTAAATCGTCATATAGTACGTAGAGATACCACGTTAATTTGACGCTCCGATACGTCATCTCTTTTGAAATCCCCAAGGGTTCGTATCCCGGGCACGGCGAAAATGAAATTAAATCGGGGAAATGACCATCCCCTTGCCACTTTCGCATTACCTACGCATGGTATGAAGTGGGATCCGCTGCTTGCAGCTTCAGTTCTCGTGGTGAAAGAGCCTTGTGGACAAAACGAGTGGACGGCCAGAAACTTATTATCTCAACCATATTTCATTGTTACTAGTCGTTATCATTGTCATAGTATACCAGTGCTGCCGGACGGAATATACCGTTGAGATCTTTCTAATAATTTCGCAATGCCATTAAGCTCATGTTATTTACATATCAAGTTATTGTGTGATTAAAATGGTCTCTTTAATGTAGCAAAACAGGATATTATGCTATCCTATATAATGTATGACAATTTTAATGCCTCAAAAGTCAAAAACGGTCTTTCAGTTTTATTTAATATATTCACTTTGCACTTCTGTGCCCACCTCAAAACATCTAAACCCGAACACGGCCAGCTCAAACGGCATGTTGAGCCCAACACCTACGGCTGCCCCGAGTAGGTACACATTCGACGCGTCGCCTTCTCACCTGGAGCAACGCCTTTCCGGTCGCGGGCGTCGGGCCGGCAGCGTGAACGCGTACACCTCTACACAGGCAACAACAAAGCCTCGCCTCGAATGGCAGGGCGACGCGCCACCATGAATTTTAATGCGCCTGTTTAGTTATTCCCTCGGGACGCGCGCGTGGCTGTCGGGATGGAATATCGCGGCCGCATAAAGTGTGGCGGGCGGCGCCGGTGCGTGTCCATGCCGGGCGCGGCGCTTTCGGCAACCGTTTTCCTGGGCACGGACACCTCTAGCTCACGGGGATGTCTGTGGGCGGGGGGACGGGGGGGGGCGTGCAGGGCTCGGTTTACTCAGTTTTACCTCGTGTGCGGTAACGTTGAATATAGAAATGAAACAGTGTGTTTGATAAAAGGCGATGGTGGTGAACAGAAGGTGGAGATGCGAGCATCTCATGAGACAATATCGACGCCCATGCCTGAAGTCGCCGCATTTTTTGCTTACAAAATTGGCTTCCCAGCTCGAAGTGTGCATGTGTGAGCCGACCTTTACGATACGAAAACATTCTAATCAATAATGCAGATATTTTTTTGAAGATACCTGTAAAATAAACAACTGTGCCCCGTGGAATATAAAGAAATCATATATAAACAATGTGTGTAAACCATTTATTGGTTTTCATGACCACTGAATGTCTTAATTTCTCAAGCACTGCATCCCCACTGCACGGGAAAGTTGTACAACGGTTGTACTGTTGTATTCGGACCTTGACACCAAGATTTTGGCGATAAAAAGCCGTGCGCGACACGATCATTTTCTCTCGGCGGACACGAAAGTTTTCCGGGAAAGCGTCGCCCCTGGTAGAAACCCGATGGCGGCGCTAGCAGCGGGCGGCCAAACTTTGCCTCTGGTCGCCAAGGAGACGTCGCACTTCCGAATCCGGTCGCAGCTTCTTGCATGTCGTCTTCCGGTATCCGTTCGCGATGTGGGTCAAGACAATTGGAGAAGCCTGTGTCTCTTGCCGGCCGTGGGACCGGGGTTTGCCGATAAAAGCCGAGAAGTTTTTATGACAAGTAAAAAGTCGCACGAAATATAAGAAATCGCATAGCATTCTGGCATCGCGGTTTTAGTGTTTTAAAGCAGGATCTTAGCAGGATTGTCTGTGGAACTCGATTGCAAAAAATGCGACATCCTTATTTCTTAGTCGACTTGCTAAAACTATAATAATCCGCTGTGTTGCATATCAGCAGAGCAGTTCCGATCGATTTCACGTCTGACTGCTCTAAGGGAACTTGCGTGGACTAGTACATAACTGAGAATCGAAACAGTACTGTTGAATGTTGTGTGCATCTTTGGCGCAGGGAGAGAGGGAACAATTCTGAAGAAATCATTCCACACTGTTATTCAAAATCAGAACACTA
The DNA here is from genome assembly GCA_921293005.1 of Nemoura dubitans. Lineage (NCBI taxonomy): Eukaryota > Metazoa > Arthropoda > Insecta > Plecoptera > Nemouridae > Nemoura > Nemoura dubitans. Next base: position 4,808,133 of record OV121074.1, read on the forward strand.
GCCAGTTATCATTTTTGTTCCCCTATAGTAGTAGGTATATTTTCACGTTAAGAAGGAAAGCGGCGGCGGTGTTTCACTCTCAATGAGGTCCACCTGTTTTCATCTGAGCCGAAGGTGGCAATTACATTCGCAGGTCGACCCATTGTTCCGCTGAAGAATGGTCTGAGCATCAAATGGTTGACGGCGCAATTTCTGGAGTGTACAGAACAATACTTTCGTTCACTACAGTATACAAAAAAAGGCATTTTATCTAAAAAAAAAAACGCTCAAACGCAAGTCCACGTATCGTGAATGCCTCTAACAGACATGTGTGCCCTTCTTGTGTTCGCCTGTAGGATGCGCGACGGCCAGGAGGTGAACACCAAGTCCGACCACTTCGGGGGCAGCACCGTCGACCTGACCGCGTTGCAGATCAAGAACGCGACACGCTACGACCAGGGCGTCTACACGTGCGTCCTGGAGAACGACGTCGGCGCCGAGGAGTCGGACGACGTCGTCTACGTCTCCGTTTACTGTGAGTTGGCGACAATCACATCGTGTCGTTATACTTAAGAGGGGCAGTTGGCAGGTTGCTGATACAAAAAAAACGGTTTGTCAGAACGAGATTTGTACCCTCTAGCCAATCATTTCATCCAGTTCCTTCCTCCATGAAAGTGGTTGGTACTTGGCCTACCTATATTGTTTTCAGACAAACCTTTATGAGCAGATAGTCGAAATTCGACTTGTTCACTTTCAGGAGTGTGCCCACTCAAGCGATTAAAATCTACCAATATATAGTGTGTTTATATCTTTGTCAGCGGCAATATGTTTGTTTTAGGACCCACATATATTTAAACTGCAGCGTAATTTTTGCAGAAGCTTATATTTATTGCTGTTGCATAAAACCATTGATAAGTGATAACAAAAAATATTTCAAATCAACCAAAATGATGGCCCAGAGCAAGTGTACATCAAAATGTCATGAATTCATTGGAGTGGGCTGCAATTATTTCCATGATCAAATTCTGACATAATAATTATTGTTTATTGGTTATCCTACCACACAACACAGGGCAACACAGCCAGGGAAATAATAACCGAGTGTAAACACATCCAAGACTCGAGACAATTCTTCCTCGTGTAGTAAATCATCTGCCCCGTGGCGTTCGGTTCCAGTCCCGCCGATTGTGCGACTGACGATGGACCCTCCAACGCCGGTGCGCGAGCTCGACCGACTCAACATCACGCTCATGTGCAAGGTGGAGTCGGGCAACCCCGACCTCCTGCTTTCCGTGCGCTGGTACCTCGACGGCGAGCTGCTCAAGGAGCTGCCCGACTGCGGGAACGCCACGCAGGTATGACAGGCTCATCGGTTGACAATAGCATTGACTCTAGAACTCTATGTTTTTGTTGGTAGAAACGAAAGGGTTAGGATAGGTTAGGTTAGGACGGGGAGACCTGTAATATGCCAACAGCAGCTTGTAGGTTTTGGCTCATTTTGACTTTGTTGTATCATTAGAAAAAAAAGCTATCAAAAAAAATGTGAACTCATGATTAATCCATTAGGTAATCCTCTAAAACCCTTCTATGTTTGGGGAAAATGTATGGTAGTACCATTTATTCAATGGTAGTACTTAGGTTAACTAAATGAAACCAGAGGTGCATGATAAATCTTCGATTATTGATAAATTAGCCACCTTGCTTTTTTGAGAATATAGATTCCTTTCAAAACATTCTTGTTTTGTGTTCTGGGATAACTATCCCCACAAGAAAAGATTTGTTGTGGGATTTGTGAAATGTTCCTATCGTCTGGCAGGGCTCGATTGGCGGCGGCGGTCTGGAGAACACGTTCTGCGACATCGACCCCAGCAAGCTGCTGCTGGAGGTCGTCGGCCGCAGCTTCCACGGGAACTACTCGTGCGAAGGCCAGAACGAGGCGGGATGGGGACCGCTCTCCGCCGAGGAGGAGCTCACGGTCTACTGTAAGCACCAACCGCTACTTGTTTTATGTGTCGGAACACGTGGCTGTCTTGGAGCTTTTCTCTTTGCTGTTCTACACCCACAAATTAGATATAATGGCGATTGCTCTTCAATTTAAACACTTTGACTATTATTTTGAGCAATATTACTTCCCAACGTCAATCCATTTTCGTTGCAAAATCAGGGTCAATTCATTTTGTAAGTTAGCATCAGTGGAATTGTAAATTTTACTTGCATTTATTATTGTCTATTTTATATAATATAATGTAGTACTCTTGGTTGTGACAAGAAATTTCCTATTTGTAGTTCAAAATTGTTAGGATACATTTTAAATAAGAGAACATTCTCACAACGAATTATGACTTGAGAAAATTTGAGAGAAAACTTTGAGAGAAAACCCTCACTTTGAGGATCAACAAGATCGCGATTGTGCAACTTTATATTCACATAAATCGCAGTAAAATAGAAAACGAGTTATTTATTACAAAATTGCCAAGATGTCTATTGAACTATGCATTTTACCGAACAGAAGTCAGGAAGTTGGGAATACAGCAACTAGAATAGTGCAGTACAGTCATGTTAGCCTTACCTTACCACCCATTATTATTCATTATTTTATTTTTATATGTATTATATATTATCTTTAGTTGACGAGCTCATACAAAAATTTTATTTTGCCAAAGGGCACCAATAAATAAACAAACAAACAAACAAACAAACAGCCTGGTGGACTCTAATAATATGTGGTACGTTCTATGATATGAGTCCCCAAAAAGTGGCAACTCAAATTAATTCTAGTGTATACATTTACTGAACATACAGTCCAGCCCATGTGAGAAGATGCCACAGCAGGGCCTGCCCCCTCACAAACTACCACCTCGTGATTTTAAATTTTAATTGCAGGAAAACAAAACACTATTTTGGCTACTAATGAAAAAAATTACAACATGAATCTATTTCATAATTATGAGTAAAAACTAAAAATATCAACGAATAAATAATAGAGATTAAAACATAAGCATTGGTAATATTAAAAGGTATACAGATGACGACAGGATTTCAGTTTTGTCAAATTGGCGGTTATGTAAGCTACAGTGACTACTAGCGCTCCCGGCGGAATGGTATCTTCTTAAATAAAACGTAGGGTTAAGGCCCGCGCACAATTGGAGTAAAAATAAGAGTGGCAATAAGAATAACGAACAAAAAAGTTAAAACACAGGGAAACGTATGCAAGTGCACACAATTGGCGCAAGCCGTAAAGTGTTGGGAGTAACGATAAGAATAGTGAATAAGGAGATGGAATATTCCAACTTTCTTATCGATATTCTTACTTCAACCAATCAGAGATAAGTATTTTTTTTTTAAACATGGTGCAACAATCAAACTGTTGTTGTCACGACAACGGTTTGAAGTTTTCCCGTCACTAACAGCTGCCAGTGAACATTTTCCACATATTTTAGCAGCTTGTACCTGTGCTTATACTCTTATTGTAATTTCACTATTCTTATTCTTACTTCAACTGTGCGCGGGCCTTTAGCAATTCTGCGAACACAGCAACTAGAACATAGTGTGTAGTGACCGCTCGGTTTTGCGCCCGGCAGACCCACCGAGCGCGGCCTCGCTGACTTTCGCGCCGACGCGAGTCGTGAAACGCAGCTCGGTGACGCTGAGCTGCGGCGTCGAGGACATCGGCCGGCCGGACACCACGGCCTTCCGATGGCTACGCGGCGCCCACCTCATCCAGGACGTGACCACCGCCAACTGGACCATCGATCCCGTCACGCTCGAGACCGAGTCCAACTTCACGTGTCTGGCGCACAACGAGGGCGGCGAGGGCGAACCCGCCACCGTCTACGTCGAGGTCTTCGGTGAGTTCGCTATGGCGAGCGGGAGGGTGCGGAAACAAACGGAGGGGTGCTGGCGGTGGCGATTGCGCAGCTTTTGCACCGTGCCGTTATTGTTTCTGAATGATAAAATCCCAATTAAATAGATCTTAAATAAAGATTCTAGACAAAAACTTAAAAGTCTGCTCGGTTTTAGCAAACAAAATTTAGGCTTATAAGTTAATTCTTTGAGCATGCATCAAATATACAATTGTACGACCATAAAAAGCACTGGTTAAACGCATCTATAAACTCACGGAGCTGAGTTAGCATTATCCACAATGCAAATGTTCCAGTAAAGCTCATCAACGTCTTTGATGTACCTACATACCTAGATTCACACAGAGAAATCCATTCATGATTTACCTCACACCATGCTTTTTTTTTTACCATATAGGTAGGTACCACTAAAGTAACAAATAAAATACTATTTCCAAGAGAGGCTTAAGACGCCAGTACCCATAGTCTAGCTTTTGCAAATCGTAAATCTAGTAGTCTACCAATCGCTCCACAGTGCAAATATTCCAGTAAAGCTCATCGACGTCTTTGATGTACATACCTAGATTCACACGGAGAAATCCATTAATGATTTACCTCACACCATGCTTGTTTTTTTACCATATAGGTACCACTAAAGTAACAAATAAAATACTATTTCCAATAGAGGCTTAAGACGCCAGTACCCATAGTCTAGCTTTTGCAAATCGTAAATCTAGTAGTCTACCAATCGCTCCACAGTGCAAATATTCCAGTAAAGCTCATCGACGTCTTTGATGTACATACCTAGATTCACACGGAGAAATCCATTAATGATTTACCTCACACCATGCTTGTTTTTTTACCATATAGGTACCACTAAAGTAACAAATAAAATACTATTTCCAATAGAGGCTTAAGACGCCAGTACCCATAGTCTAGCTTTTGCAAATCGTAAATCTAGAAGTCTCCCAAACGCTCCAATGCCAGTCGCTCTAACGTTCACCGTTTGCCCTTCCCAGCGCCGCCGCTGTTCATCGAGCGCCTGCCGCCGTACACCGGCGCGTTGCTTAGCGCCCAGCACATCAACATCTCGTGCCGCGTCGAGTGCTCCCCGTGGTGCGCCGTCCACTGGCTCAAGAACGACCAGATGCTCCACCTCGGCGACAGCGAGTCCTCGAACGCTCAGTACACGGTAAGCGCTGGGCAATCGCGGTACTTGTCATTGGATTGGGTACGACTGCTATTGAGGCAGTTAAGGGTCGAAAGCCTTTAAAATATCAGTTTATTGTGCTGCTAACGCCTATTTTCACTAGTTTGCGGAAGTTAAGCAATATTGCGTTGAGCCTGGTTTTGAGTGGATGACCGCAATAAACGTGACCTTTTATTTTTTATTTATCCACTGTATGTGTTTTATGCAAGAAAGGGCAATAGATTTACTCACATACAGCGTAAAGGGTATCCCAAACCTCGTAAGTACAGCATCCACTCAATCGAATTCGCTCTCGCCATAAACTTGTCTCCGCCGTTGTCGGAACGCACCGTTCCGATTCGCTAGGAGTGTCAATCGATTACGATTAATCAATTCGATTAATCGATTATGAGAAAAAAACGATTAATCCATTTCACTAAAATAATTGAAAACATCGAAAGTCCAACAAAATCGTAAGAATCGCAAAGATTTGCTGAAGGCGCACTTTTTTAAATGTTAGTTTCACAAAATCCCGCACAGCTATGTAGCGCTGGCTTATCTGTAGCTTTTTGTAGCAATGGAGGAAATCATTCTCGTGACTCTTACCTCAAATTTGAGAGTGCGTCTTTTCATATAAATTGAAAAAGCGCCATTTTAGATATTTATTACAGGGCAAATGTGAACCTGAAAAGTGAAAATAGCTCCAATTTACAGATAACATCACTTTCTGCCTCAATTCCACGATTTTTTATGGAAAAATCGAAAAAATCGATCAAAGGATAAATCGATTATTAATCGATTATCAGTTTTCATTTCGATTCGTTATCGATTTGAAAAAAATAATCGTTTGACATCCCTACGTTTGGAATGGCCAAGCGGTTCAGAGCCATAGCGAGAAGGTGTAGTGTAGTTCGGTTTTGCTCTGGTTCGAGTGACTTTCGGTCCTAAAAAAGGGACCGCGGTCGAGGTTTCGTCGGCGTCGGCGCCGACATCTTCAGGACTGTCCCGACAGTCAACCCCGACAGTCCTGAAGACGTGAAGATCGCGTTTGGGGTCCGGCAGGTTCGCAACACTGTCGTCGCGCCCGACACGCGCAGCAACGACTTCGAGTCGGTGCTGTCGACGCTCGTGTGGAACATGTCCGCGTGGCCGGGCGGCCAGCTCGACCGCGTCCACGACAACGCTAACTACACGTGTCAGAGCTCCGGCAATCCCGTCGGCGTCGGCGTCAAGAGCACCACCGTCTTCGGCGTCGAATGTGAGTCGATCGGTCTCGGCACGGACGTGGATGTGCGGCCGTTTAGTTGGGGGAGGATCTTTCGAAAAGATCTCATGGCAAGGTCATGCGATCGAGATCCCTTTTCAGTGATCTTAGGACTGATCGCGATCGTTTTTCATAAAATTATCTTTCGATATGATAGAAATCTTCTTTCCACGATCGTTTTAAAAATATCGTTTTAAAAGATCAAGATCGTTTCCCAATGCCTAAACCGATGTGTTTCGGAAGCACGTCTATTAAATTCTGTGTGTTTTTAATGTGGGATTTCAGCCAACAACATTACAAGCCGAAACAGAGGCAATGAATCTTCGATTAGTGGTCCATTGACGGACAAAATTGTACCATTTTCCCGTTTTTTTTCTTTCTGAATACGATCTTTCCAACGAATTTGATCTTTTTATAGAACAATCTTGAATTTGAATTTATAAAAAAAGGATCTCGAACTAAGATCTTTTTAATAGATCTTTTTTTGATGACGATCTTGATCTTTTTAAAAGATTGATTTCAAAACAATATTCCCCAACTATGTGTGTAGTGAGCGGGACAGGAGACGGGCCACAATCGTGGTAGTGCCTGAGGCAGGGGCCTTGGTTAGCGACGGAGGGCCTGGATGCCTTTTGATGCAGTGGGACTAGGATATATCTCAAAGGAAATCCTATGATATTGGGACATCCAAATTATCAGTTTATTGTCATTTTTTATTCCATGCCAAAATGTTTTTGTTTTGAAGTGCCAGTTCAATTGCTGGAATAAATGTAGGTATCTTCTTCCTTCCATCACTGCTCCGTTACGGGATAGGCAACTAGTATGTCGTGCCAGCTCTTACTGCGTTCAACATGTATGTTGCCGTTTTTCCGTTAACTTAAAACTGAATAAACATTAAAACAAACAAACAAGGGGATTATTTAGCTACTTATAAAATTCAATTTACTTATTTAGAATGTACTAGTAAATGTTTAATCTTTTAAATGGCAATACGTAACAACATAACCATGGTTATAGAGTTGGTCTGACCGATGATCACAGCTGCTAAGGCATATACTTTAACGTTGCATGGGAAACATACAGCGTTGAGCTAGTTGCGTATCCCGGCTAGCAATGGTCGAAGCTTCTTCAAAGTGTTTTGAGCATTGTGGGCATACTGATCTCAGCAATGTAGACAGCATACTTTTCAAAATGCATAATGGTGATATTATTAATAAGCACAAACATCCTAAGTTGACAGATGGCAAACAATGTCAAACAAATAAGATATCTAGGGTTGTATTGTTCGTGCAACACTTAAAAAGCATGTCAAGCCAGCCAAGTTGACGTCAGCAATCCTAAAATGGTCGATCGCCAACGTGCTTGCCCCGTTCGCTCCGCAGACCCGCCCGAGAAGATCGCCGTGTCGAACGCGGTGGTGAACGTCATCGAGGGCCACGTGCCCGAGAAGGTGTTGTGCACCGCGAAGGGCTACCCGGAGGCCACGTACCTCTGGCGGCAAGACGGCAAGCGCGAGGTGATCGTCAAGGGCAACGCGCTCAGCCTCAACTACGCAATGCAGCGTCGCAACGGCGGCCATTACGTGTGCGAGGCGTCGAATCGGCACGGCAGCATCGCGCAGAAGACGTACATTAACGTGCTGTGTGAGTAGACACTTTGGTCAGGGGTCTTTTGGTGGAAGGTGCCAGGAAAGGGGTGGGAAAAGACGGTAATAGTCCTTCTAGACTCTAAAAGACCCTTAGAATCAAGTAGAGTGACCATTTGGAAGTCTTCTGTTTCTATCCTGGATGGCCAGTTAGTTGTGTTAACAAAATTTGAGGAGCGCAGGTGATGATCTTACATAGCTATCAACAGTTAAAACTTAAATGTTACATTGAATTTGGCAATTGCTGTTTTTTGTTGAAACTAAAAGGTTCCATACTTGCAACCCAAACTATTGTGCTGCCCAATTCAAGGTAGGTAGTGACATTTTGTAGCTGAATTCGGCAAGCAATAACAGCGGCGACACTCTTCGAACGTTCAAAGCACTTGGTTAATCCGACGACATGCCGGAGATCAAGCGGAGGCAGGCACAACGTGACGTAAACCTCGGCGCGGTCTTCGTCGTTGCAGACAAGCCCGAGTGCGGCATCACGCAGACCGAGCAGGACGGCAAACTGGTGCTGATCTGCACGGCGCACGCCAACCCGACCGACGTCGACTTCACGTGGCGCATCAAGGCCGAGAACGACACCGTCGACGAGAATGTCGAGAAGAAGGGGCTGCAGAGCTTCCTGACGCTCGAGACGCGCGTCGAGAACTTCCGCACGTACCTGTGCTTTGCCAACAACACGGTCGGAATGTCCATTCCTTGTGAGCGCGACGTCACCGGTGAGTTTTGCGGGCGGAGCTTTCGAGGACTTGTCGAAAGGGCTTTAGTGCGGGTCTACTGAATTGCTATGCTTGCAGTCGAGGGACTTGTTTTCTGTAGGGCTCTGTGCTCTCCGTGTTACCATTTTGTTGTTTGGGGAAATTCATCAAGCAGTTGGGGCATGATTTAAGTGGCAATAAAGGTACTCAATTGGCATGAAGACTTAATTCCTAATTATTATAATTTTGGTACCAAACCAGTAGGTACTACACCTATAAGATATCTGCCTACATTTTCATTCATTATCTGATTTTGGGGCAATTAATAAATTTTTTAAATGACTCGGTGAGTAAGTAATTATTAATTAATTTAGTTAAGCTCCTGGGCCAAAGATCTAGCAGGTTTGGGTGTAATGTTCAAATTTCATGGTTTTGGATGATTATGCATACCTACCACTATTTGGGATCAAAATTCCAGCGTGCCATGTTCATACACATCAATAAACAGGTGCTTCCTTACATGACTTAAAAGTTACTGGGTGGTCAGAAGTATATTGCAAGACTAACAGTATGTTTGGGGAAATAAGTTAACAGGGTGTTAGAATTTTAATTGACCATTGACATACCAAGTCTTAGAGCGTGAACTGATTCTTGAAACTATTTCATTATTATTAAGGTGCAGTTGTAAATAATCCAAAGTAGATTGAAAAATCTAAGTTTGTTGTACAGAAGTGAGAGGAAATTGCTTATGCCTTCTGTGTTCTGTTTTGGGCTTTCTATTCTGTGTTTATTTTTTGCTGTCTACTTCTCTATCTTCACACCTACTTCACCACATTGTGTCTTCTTGTTCTGCCGTGAACTCACACTCTATAAGCTAACTGACATCGTGTCCTAGCTCTGAGGGCACCCTTCCGTAGACTTGATCCCTTGTAAACACAGGTCCTGTTCTGGCCATGAACTCCAGTCCAGTACCTGTGGGAGTATTGTACAGCTTCCTTTCGATCACCGTGCTTCCTCCCAATTCCCTGTGTGCCGTTGTTTAGTCTTCAGTTTGCGTGTTAATTTCTGCTCGCTGACGAATACCTTTAGGGCTGTCAAAGTGAGGACGAAAAGAGATCAATTTTGTTATAATAATTATTTATTACACCGATGTAATAATGTAGCAATCTCACATGACATGAGTATATTTTCTCTTTTTACTATAACTAAGAAGTAATCTTCTTCCATGAATTGTTTTACTAGGTACTTTGCACCTAGGTACTAACCTAGGTACCTAATAAGAGTTAAAATTTCCTAACATTCTTTACTGAAAGAGCCCTAAGTATATTCTGCTGAGCACAATTATAAATCGAGCACTTTTCTACTTCTCTCCAGGCCCATTATTTTACCTGTATCTACTGTGTAGTTCTTTCCCAATCTCGTACAAGCACCGCACCACTCGTTGTATTATTAATCAACAAAACTGTATATGTCGATCAACATTTTCCATTTTCCCCCTTTTGGGGGATCACAACCCCAATGTTGTAACAAAATAGCAACACTCAGCTCTTGTGACAACCATGTAGTACCTACTAATTGTTTAAACTGACTAGAGTGTTGTCCGATGCTTTTAGCCTACCAGGAGAAAAGTAGTAAGTTCAGAGACACAGGTATGGCTGTTTCCGGTAGCTGTCGATCGCCTGTGATATTTACCGCATGCTAACACAATTGTTGCGCTTCCTATAAAACCCTTGCATTATGTCCTGCATTGCATCCGACTATGTACCACCTTTTCTGACTGTCTTTTATGCCATTTTACCTTGTTTACCTGTTTTGGGAGATGCCACAGATTAGACAATTCATAAAAACACATTAATTGGAAGAATCATCTCTCATGCGAATTAATTAGAATTTTAAACGGCATAATGTTGATTTTACTAGTAGTATAAGTACTGACAGATTATCTTTTATAATAAAGTATGCCAGCAGCTATGAAATCTGCACCACTTTGAAGAAAACAGTATTTTGTTTATCTACAGTCAATTCATGATAATTATTCTCATGGCTTTTGATAGGCAATCTTGAAGCTCAAGTGGCTAAAATTTTTGCAAGGGATATGTTTTCATATGCTGGCTGTCGAGAGATTGCTAAAACCAATTAGGTATACATTTTTCGAAGGGAACAACAAAACCATGAGCTGGTGCTACACTGCATGCCTTTAACAGTGCTTTCTCCTAGAACCAAATTCTATCAGCACTATCCCTGGTAAAAATGTCTTCTGTGCATAATAATTTCAACCTCTACTTGTTGGAATTTGTTTCTATTGTTTCCTTTTGTTCTAATTATTTTGGTCTTCTCTTCACTTCTTTTTTCTTAGTGTACCTACCTACTTCTATTAAACACGGCATCACGCAGCTGTTGCAACCAAACGTGACAAAATCCATACAGATTGAAAACACCCAAAATGAACACGAACACAATGCGTTTTACTCTACACACTATTTTCACATGCTAAAATATATCCTGCTGGGGGAAAAAAAGATTCTTGGCTTATTAGTCTACAGATTAACAAAAACAACGAGTAAAAAGTGATTGCTTTTTAAAGCGATCATCCAATGCATGTGCACTGCAAATGCTATTGACGTGCGTGAACAATAGCTAATGCAATAAGATGATTCTGCGTGTTTCAATCTAGTAGTTTGTATCTGTTCTGCTCTCATTGTATGTAAAAGAGATTCTGCGATTTTGCTCAGTGTAGTGTTATGTATCAGAATTCTGAATCATTCCTAGCTTAGAGGAGATATGAATTGAAACTGAAATAGGTTCTACTCGATTATTTTAAAGAATTTTAAATCAACGTTTTTTTCTTTAGTAATAGAGACAATGAAATTGAGATGTGTAGGTGCCTACCTACTAATGGGTATTAATTTATAATCCGCTTTTACGAAACGTGCCAGTTTCCAGTTTGTCTCGATAAACTATAGTCTATGCATCTTCTCTTCCGCAAAGTAATTCCTGGCGCCCGACGTCACTAACTCGTTGGCCTCGTACTCTTCAGGCCACATCGGCGGCTGGTGGGGCAAGCTCGACAACGACAACCTGATCATCATCATCGCCGTCATCATCGGCGCCATCCTCATGGTCCTCGTTGTCTGCGTCATCATCATCATCGTCTGCCGGAGAAAGCGCGCCGAGGACAAATGTGAGTAACACTGCCGCCTAGGACACGGACTTACGGCGACGACTTTGCACGTAGCACGTAGATGCACAACATGTACACCGTTCGTGTATTTACTTTGTAGCCGTTGACACAGTGCTAGGTTGCGCTTAGTTCGTGAAGTAATTGGGTACAATCAGTTGCATTAATTTGCATTTGTATTTTTTAGGCTTCTTAAAGGATTAAAATCTTTGTTTATCTCTGAAAAATCTTTATGACAATGAGTTTAGATTTGAAGACTATGCGGGCGTTTGATTTAGGCTGTAAATTTGACAAAGTGGGAAAATAGGTAGCGTGCACAGCACAATTAGTAAATTATTTTTACAGTTTACCATAAAAAGTATTTATAAGAGATTAGTCTTTTAGACTAAAGCAAGTCAATAAGAGTCAATAAGAGTCATGCATGTAACAGTTTGCAAATTAACTAGAAAAAACAAGGGGGTAATCTTTCAAAAATAGTAAAGCTTTGGTAGGTAGGTAGGTAGGTACATACTTCTACAAAAACAAGTGTTTTTCGTTTGGTTTAGCTTTAGAATCAAGTGCAGGTCTACTTCATGTCAGTCGTTCCTCATAGTTTATTATAGTCCTACAAGAAATTCATTGAAAGATACCTACTTGCAACAAACAGAAATGTTTAAGTACAATCTTCAAATAAATGCATGAATCTTTGTAGTCATGAGGTTTTGTGCACAACACTCTTTTTGTGAATTCTTGCGTTGGTTGAATGATATTTTAAAGTAAAATTATTTAGGGAAAATATGTTGTCAGTCAATATTGTGTATCGAGTACTGTAAATCACTAACTGCTATGCTTTCTTGTTGACGAATAAGTTTGTAACTAAAATGAAATCATGTTGGTATTATGCATAGAGTTTGTTTTGAACTGTGTCATCCAATTGTTTAACAAAATATCTTGCTGTGCATGGCTGCATTACCAGTTGCTAACGTAATAACAGCAAGGCGACTAACAATCTGTTTTTACCTTTTAAATTATAGACAATAATCCAGTGGAGATGGAGGAAAGGGAAAAGTAAGTGAAATTTTACTTATTAGCCTCGTAGGAATAATTTAAACATTCCCCAGTTTTTACAATAATTTTGGCCTGCTATTTTATCACTCTTTTAAAGTTGAAACATTTTTATTACGAGAAATTCCTCATATTATATGCATGCATCTCTCGAAATACTTCTTGATTTATTCTCCTTTCTATTCTGCTCTCAAAAAGCCGGTACAACTACCTACATCTTATGACTTAGCCTTTAACCAGTTTGAGCAAAATTCTCCCCTGGCTGAAAAAATAGATTCGCCCAGTTATTCCACCACATTCCTGCTTCATGATACTCCGATACGTATAGCGTAGAATCAGATGAAACTTGCAATTTTGCAGCGGATATGAGAGATTTGTGATGAACCTTCAGATTCCGCCAACGACGTAAGTAGCCTCTCTTGCCAGGACGTATACTTACATTTACGTTTGTTTGTTTGTCAATCTGTTTCTAGTTTCCTGCTAGATATCTAACCCATATAAAAACCCATAACAACTAAAATATGCATGGTGCGTCAAATTGCTTGCCAAAACTTTGTTCTGCGTGCATTTTTGTTCGTATGTGATTTTCTGTTGTTTTAAATCAATTCAATGGTAAAAGTTATTGGCAACAGGGGAATCAAGGGCACGGTTCAACAATGCTCCCACTTGGCCAGGTCGCAGTTCAAGGTAAACATTTATCGATGTTAGCACGGCCACCCGAAATAGATGCCCCCCTTCAGATGACTCTACTAGTAACCTTGTGTTTGGACTAAGTCATAAGAATAGTGGTTTCTCTTAACAACATTCTCATCCCAGAACTGTATCCATCTATTCCAATTGTTTTGATTATTCCAAAAAAAATCCTACTTGTTTCTCATCAACAAGACCCAATTCTATTAGGTACCTACCATATTTGCCAGCCAGTTACAAAACCATTCGAATGCACATTTTCAATAAATCTACCAAGAATCAAAGAACGCTGCTAATTATAACATTTCTACGGCTCATGTCTGCTTGTCCTATCTTTTAATTTTTCCAAATTCGTTATAATAGTCGAGCTATCACCCTTGAGGAAGAAATGTCGGGAAATCATTTATACTTCATTTTTACTTTTCAGCATTCAATACCCAGTTTGAAATAGATTTTTTTGAATGGTGTACGGTGTAGGACAACTGCTGCTTTGCCAAATATTTTTGAAGTTGAATGTGTTTCAAGTTGTCAATCTAGGAAAGAATAAAATAATTGAAATTCACCATCGTAAAAGGTACATCCCCTCGAACCTTTCCGCAACTTCCGAACCCCACGCATGTATCTCGTTCAACGCCTCCCCCGCCCGCTCGCTCCACCGAGAGATGCGTCGCATGTGCGTGTTGCCCCCGCTTGCCCGTGACCCCGTGATTCGCACCGCCAGTCCCGAGGGCGACTCTTCCGACTCGACGCCCGCCCGCAACGGCTCCGCCGTCGGCGCCGGTCCCGTGCACAAGTGGCCGCTGCGGCCCGGCGTGCTCGTGCACGTCAACGGCGCGCACAGTCTGAGCGCCGCGCGGCTGCCGCCCGCGGCGGCGAGCGCTCGGGTCTCGGGCCGCAAGCAGCGCGCCGGCGGTAAGACGCGGAAGCAGCGACGTGCGGCCAGCATGAGCGGCGCAAAGTCGGGACAGAACGAGACGAGTCAGCACTCGCGCGCGCATCGCATCCGGCTCATGTTTGCCGGCGACGGGCAGCGGTTCCGGAGCGACACGCTGCCCGGTGTTTTCCACGGAGAGTCCGGAGGTGAGGGGGCGCGACGGAATGCAGGAGGGAGTCGTGCTGGACCGGGGGAATCGGACAGAATTATCCTTGCAGACACTGTTTCATTTACAATGCAAAAAAGGAAATATACCTGCCTACTATAATATTTGTCATTTACCATTCAAACATTCTGGATCTTACATAGTGGAGCCAAGTGTTCTGTAACACTATATTCTCCCTTGTCACATCAATAGCATGATGCTAAAAACCAGAGGAGGCAACTATCATTGATTAGTTAATTAATATTAACTTTCCTCAAAGACCTAACTTGTATTTTTTTTTGCTTCATTGGATTAAGAATATCTCAAATCGAAACAGCCATGTTTTAACCACTGCATTTCCAAAAGTGCTGCTCTTTGTCGCCGACCAGTGCGATTCCCTGAGGTAATCACAGTCGTTCGATGCAATCCGGTCTACGGTCAGCATGGGTGGTGGGCGATCAACACAAACTGCACTCACGAGGAACAGATCGGAACTTCGCGTTACGAGGGTCTCAACGTTTAGCATCGGCTCGATAGTTACACTGCAATCCTTCGATTCTCACACATTATTATAGGTACCTATACTAGGTACTTCAAATTATCATACGTATGAGCTGAGAATGCAGTCTGAAAAGAAGTTTTATTTCCAAAGACCTACAAATTATAAGTCCATAACATGTGATGCACATTGCACTAAGTACTGTAAAACCTAGAATTTGACGATTGTATACATCATTGGGGAAGAGAAACAATGCTAGATTGCTACAAATGAGAAGAGACTCCGCACACCAAAATAGTAAATATATTAAGTACTGTACGATGCGTGATAAAATCATCTGACTTCTTGTACAAGTAAAAGCGCTGTGTTGTCATTATTTTGTTTGTTATCTGCATGAGTAGAAAGGTTTGCCCTTTTTGCATTTTTTTTGTGCCTGTCTGACTGCATGGTTTGCGTGTAATTTTTGTTCGTAGTTGTGACTTTCAAGAAGCTCGATGGACCGATCACGAACGGAGTGTCTCGCAAAAGGAAAAAGCCCGGGACTGGTACGTATTACTGGCGTAGTAATTTGTACAAAGATGTTTTTGTAATCTGGTATTTTTGTTGTAATATAACTCATCGACTATGACTCACATTGCATAAATTTACGAAGGTAGGTCATGGAATGCATACACATCTGGTTTAATGCCATATTTTTCTATAATGTGTTGCAACAATTAAAATATAATCTGATGGTTTTAAATCAGTAGATGAATCGTAGCTTGAACACTTGTAAAAACAATGGGTACTTACATACATTTTTTCTTCAAAATAAATAGACCCGACAGGTATATACAAATAATTTATTAAGAATTTTAGAAGAGTCTAAATTGGAATAGAAATGAAGTGGAATGTCAAAATTGCTCACTGAAAAACTTGCAATTGATAATTGCACTTTTAAAAGGAATCGCCAAATTTTCAGGCAACAAGTTAAATAAAAGTAAACATTTTGAAGATAGACTACCTACTTCAGCAAAACAATGATTAATAATAAAGCAAAGATATAATCGCAATTAAAGGGAGCTGCCTACCATAAAGTAGTAATCTGTTCACTGAAGAGTTTAACAAATGCACAAATTAGTTCTACCAGTTTGTGACACAACTCTAAACTGCGGCCTCTCTGTCCGATTGCAGATCCAAATCCATCAGCTACCAAAGATAAGTCTGTGCAAGACTTGGGGGGTTCTCCGGACGACCTTCTGCAGCCGGACGGTGACAAGGCGTTCTACGAGAACCTGCCCTTCCTGGGGATACAGCCGCCCCCCAACAAGGTACGTGAACCGCCCCCTTCTGCCCCCCTCCCCCCCCCCGCCCCCGCCCCCATGCACTGGAACCTGGAGTACTCGTGTTCGACTAGCAAATGTCACGCAGCGCTCGCTTGCTGATTTCGTTCTAACGCGACTGTGCAATTTATTAACGTCATTCACCGGATGCCGGCTGGTCGCTTCCATGTGCGTTCTCGATCGGCTCTTGAATGAGTTTACTTGCGTGAACTAAAAGCGAGGAACTCGACTCCTAATAATCCCACTCATTTCGGTAATAATTCGGTATTCAGTCGAACAATATTACTTATTAGTTTATGTTCTTTGCTCTGCTAATGGCAATTAATTTAACAAGCTACGTAATTTCAAGATATTGTATGCTAGGCTCCGTATTTTAGATTTTATTTCATACTATTTAAGATTCCTTGCTCAGTCTGTCCACAAAACACTCTGTTTATTTGAAAATATTATTTTTGATTGGATGGTAAATTAGAAGTCATTTTGAATGATTTGATTTTTAAATTTAGCAAACGCATTGTAATTTGTTGATCGTTTCTTATTTTCCATTTTGTTTATTTGGAAATGTTTCCTTCTTGTAGGACACTCTAGACACGGATTCTCTAATTTTTGAAACTGCTGTCTAACAAAAAGCACCGTCCTAACTTTGTTTCTTGATGTAAGTTCATTTATTTTATTTTAATTCTTTTGTTTGCAATTATTATTCAGCATGTTTGCAAGAGTAATTCAAAATTTTTTACTGTTTGGCCACAGCATGAAAAGTACTATGCGTATGAACCCTCTCTCTCCAGAACCCTTGAAATAACACTTTTACAATCAAAGCTTTTCTGTCGCTTATCTAAATCGCTCGAATGCGGGGCCATGCGAATTTCTGCAAGTCGAAACCAGTATCCCAGGTTTCACAGTGTAGACGTAAAAGGAATAGATCCAGAACTGCCTGATATCCCTCCTGAAATTCCAGGACAGTAGCAGCACCACACTTAGCGGGTGATGCATGGAATGACCAGCACGTATTGCAAAGCCTAGATCATGACAGCGTTCACAGATACATCCGATACGTAGACTAAATGCCATCGTTAGCCAACCGCAGACAAAGCCGCTAAAGTCCACAGGCCTTTTCTGGGAAACCCTAGCGTAGCATTCGTTTTTATCACTATTCGACTTTATGAATCCAATATTTTGTGATACATGGTTTTAGTGCAAGCTATTCAGTTTAGTCTTGTAAAACCAACCCATGCTATTTTAGATTCGAAGCCAAGTTAAAACTATTGTTAGAGCACACAACCAGGGCCTTCTAGTGAAATTGTTTCTAATTGCTCTTATGGCTCAAATGTTGCTATAGAAGGCATGCGGGAACTATTTTAGGAGTTAACTAAACTAAAATACCAAGCGCAGTCACAAATTCAGAGGTAAATACATAAACAGAAACTGGATAAACGAACTGCCCGCAACAAAGCCACTTGGTCCTGCGGCTCCAAACCGCCCCTGCCCACCTCCCACCACCCCCGCACGTTTGCTGCTTGCCCGTGTTCTGTTTGCGTTGTGTTTGCGCCCCGCACGTTTGTGTCGCACGCTCCCGATCCCTGCTTGCAGTCCCTCCGCGCGCCTCCGTCGCCGCCCGCGCAAAGCCGGCCGCCGTCGCAGCTCAGCCAGTACGCCTCGTCGGGCTACGGCTCGACGCGAAGCCGCGCCGCGCCGCGAAGTCTCGCGCTCGCGGACGCGCCGCCCGACAAGTGCCACTCGCTGCGGGCGCGCGCAAAACGCCAGCCGTACCCGCAATTCTACTCGCTGCGGCTGCGCAAGCGCGACAGGTGCAACGGCGAGTGCCAGCGAGAGCGGCCCGTGTTTCACCTGCACGCGTTGCCGATCACCGAGGCGCCGGCAGACGCGAAAGCAGCCGAGCCGAACAATAACGTGGCGGAGACGGAGCCGCCGCGGCCGATTCCGGCGCCGCGGACGTATTCGGCGTCGAGTTTGCCGCGCGCTAGGCACACGTACGTGAACGTGCCGACGGCGGCGACGAAGCCGCGCGAAATCGAAGCGCAGGTCAGTTGGCGGCGGTGGCATCGGCTCGACGCGGTGCCGCGGCGGATTGCGGCCAACGTCGGGATCTGATTGGACGTTGCGATCGACGGTGCGAGAACGTTGCGCCGAGAAGCGGAATCGGCGTCGTGCTAGTTTTTCGTGTCGATGATCCCTAGATGAGGTTGCTCACGTGTTTCGTCGTCGCTTGCCAGTCTGTATTGCATGACGTATGCTTCGTGGTCGGTGTATTTATTTTATTTTATTTTTACCTCTCACGATGAGAAAATAAACCCATTTAAAATAGATTCTCGAATTTCGTTTTTTCTCATTTTGTAAATAAATTCTTGCCGTTCATTTTCCACACTGAACCATCAAATAAAAATATTCATTAACTTTTTAATAAGTATATACCTACCTATAATTCTTAGATTCAACCATAACACTGTTCTAAATTTACCATTTTAATTTTTCGGTGACCTCTAACATTTCGCTGTCAATAGTGGCAGTAACTGCTGCTAGTAACCACGTTATAGACATATCGGATGCCCCTATAATGTACTTACCATGTTGCGTTGGTTGCGTAACACTAACACAACTCGCCATCTCCCGTTTAACCGCCCCGCATGCCGCTAACGCTAACGCTAACGCTAACATCGCATGTCGCCCGTCCTTTGTGCTTCCAGAGGAATCACCAGCAACAGCATCACCACTTCAACCTAATCCCCAAGCATCACCACCACCACCACCACCACCACAACCACCACCACCTACTAACCGCGTCCACTAACACGCAAAACGACTACATGGAGACGGCGCTGCACGGCGAATCCAACGGCACCGTCCCGCGAAACGGCAAGTACATGCCGCCGGTGCGGCTCGAATACCAGCAGCCTTGCTACGAGAACGACCTCGAGACGGATAGCAACGTCATCTATGCCGACCTCAAGATGGCCGCTATGGCTCGGCACGAACGTCAGCTGATGGCGGGCAGCGAAACGCCGGCGATAGGTCCGACGGACTACGCCGTGCTCAAGTTCCACGACGTCGGCAAAGAGATAGACGTTTGAGCGCTTGCTGTGTGTGGATGTGAGTGTTGCTAACGAGCTTTTGTCTTCTAACAGATCACTGTCTGTGTATGCTTACGTATGACGTTGAAATGACTTTTTAAATTGGCTCTCTCAGTTTCTGAGCCTCGACGGTTTAAAAAATCTAGTTTAAGTTTTAGGAGATTTGACTTTTCCGTTTCTTTCCCCCACGCCAAGCAAGAAAATTAGACTGCCGAGCATTACTTTGGAGAGCCGAGCGAACAAAACCACAACTTTACGACCTAGACTTCGTCTTCTAGTCCATCGTTCCTAGACTCCACTGAAAACCCTGCTATGCTTAAGCCATTTCCACTGGCTCTCACGTCCGAATTGTGCTTGCTCAAACTAATTTTGTAGGCACTATGCTTATGTAATAATATCAGTGGAAATCCAAATTCATCACAGCAAAATGGCCTCTTAAAAGTTCCTGTGTTGAAATCACAAACAATATACGGCCCACTAATGCATCTTGATATCCCACCTACTGCGGTAATCCCAAACTGACGTATGGTGAGGCTAAATGCACTCCCAGTCTCCCACACTAATTGCCAGAGAATCTGTTAACGGTGTCGATTTCGTCAACAGGGAGGCCACCAAAAGCCAAGCATCACGTACATTTATTAGAAGAACGCTGAGACAAGCTTGAGGCTTTAGATTGTTCCGAAGGTCAGAGACTATCACCATGGTTACGCCTTCAGCTTCACATTACCAGCTCACATTACTCGGCTCGGCTGCTTGTCATTAACAACTCACTCCGTTGCTCGCAATGCCAATTAAGACCTCGTAATGATGCTAATCGAACCGAAGGCCAATGCAAAGCCTGCTTGAAAATGCAGCATTGTATAGCCTTGATACACTTTTTTTTTATATGCTTGTGATTATCTAATTCCTACTTTTAAATTATTATCTTGTGTCGGATACCTACACATTTTATTTTGTATATTTTGTCTACACTACAGAGAAACCTGGGTATCCCAGATCAAAGTGATCCCATAGCAACTGACAAGTACCTACCTACTTAGAACCTAGTACCTAGCGTTTCGTTTAAAAAGACTGCTGGAAGTCTACATCCCCGGTGGTTACGGGCTTTAAGACATGTGCTCTATACGCTTCCAAAAGTATTTAGTCTGCTCAATTTAATACAGAAATATTACATTTACAGTTTGCTGTTCCTAGGTTTGCCTAAATCATTGTCAATTCTCCTAATATGACTCCTGTTGCCTACCATTTAATAACAAAATAACAGTGTGATGTTTGCAAAGCTTAGTCTAAACTCGAAACTAATTGCAATACCAATTTTCACTCATTCTTTATACTAAGACAATACCAATCAATTCCGCAAAGCAGACTATCCGTTGAACGTCGGCTCCCCATGACTTTTCCGTCCATTGTCCAGCTCATGTCTTGCGAGGGGATTGACCGTTATTCCGAGAAGGCAGAGATACGTAGCCGTGGTCCCCTCGCATCTGCCGTTGACTGAACGCATCGTGCCTCCTTTCCAGCCGTTCAAGCCCGAGTTCTCGGACCTGGACTACGCCGACGTGGACTACCGCTCTTACGGGCCCATAAACTACAAGATGGCGTCCATCCAGGCGGCGGCTCAGGCGCAGAACAACAACAACAGCTACGGCCCCGCCAAGTCCGGACGCAGCCCTTCGCCCGATCTGCTCTAAGTGCGCGGCTTGCGTGCGCGGCATGAGATTGATGATTGACGACACGGTTTTGGTATTCTAGAAGAGTTTGGTATTCATTCGGTCGTCAAAACGCCTGCGCAAGTTGCATGCCCGCTCTGTCGGCGAACGTTACTAACATTCGCACTTCATGAAGTCGCAAGTCCCATGATCATCTGTCCCTATAATAATTTATTACGTGTCTAACAATGCGATGTACGGTGGTGCTTCGGTCCTTGTAGTATGTACCTAACGTGAATTCGGTGATGCTGATAGGATCCCTCGAGTGATAAACTATTTGGAAAAAATTAGGCGGCGTCGAAAACGAGTGCATCGTGGAAATGAGAAACATTTTGCGCGAGTTCGTTTAACGCTAGCGCACGAAACAATAAATAAGGAAATTACAACTCAGCCAAATGTATAAAAGAAAAATTATATATATAGGATCCCCAATTTTACATTTTGGGCTGTGAGTGTTCAAGAGAATAATTTTTGTATGGAAGAACTTAAGAAATTTTTACAATGTTGAATAACGTAATTATTAGGGTATGAGAGAGTAGATATTATTAATTATTATAAAATTGTCATTATTATACATTATTATCGACAGTATGTATTATATGTACATACATAATGAGTGTGCTAAGCGAGTATTAACCCATGTGCCGTGTTTGGCTCTAGGCAACATGGCCAACTTAGTTCGAGAGAATGACACTAGAGTTTACCAAAGGAAACGTCCTTCTTCCGCAGAGACGACGGATCAAAACCTTGTCGGCGGCGGACATTGTGTATAAATACCTGTAAATAGTATTTTGTATGAAACGTCAGTGCTCGCCCCCGTCGATAGACTGGATAGAATCGTTGTGATATTTGCAAGTTTTTTAACCGCCAAGCTGCGCGAGGCTTTTCTACGCGTAATTCTGACACTAACTGCCGGCCCGGCTGGTTTGAGGTGGAGGGGGCAAACACCAACACGAGCGATATCTTCCTTCAGTTGCCGGTCGCGACGACTTCTCTCCTTTCCGACTGCTAGCTGCGCTCGGAGCTCAGAACAGACGCAGCTTATGTATATCAGCTTACGTATTCGTATCTTCAGCACAAAGGCCCAGAAAAAGTCACTGCTCCAGAAACCAGTAATCCATAAAAGCAAAACCTGCTTGCACTCATTCTTAAATTGTTGTCAACCTATGCTTAGGTACTGGAACAAGCTGAACTAGTGCAGAAGTCACTAACAAAACTTTGCAGAAGTGAAAAAAGTCTTTAGAGTTAATTGATTTTGAACCTATCTTGGTCTGACGTTATGAAATGGGAGCATGCTAGCTGGGGCGGGGAGAGATCGAGCTGCCGCAACTTTTTGAGCGTAGTTGACGGTTTGTAATGTACTTTTACGGCGAGACATATTGTGGGAGAATACTATAATTTGTTAATTAATATGTTTGATTGTCGAGAGTTGGCCTTGTTTTGAACATTATGTCATGGAGAACACAGTTCGTTGTTTGGTTTGTTTGACCTTTTTACAGCACGATAAATAAAAGCTATATAATGCAGTGCCAATAAATTACGATGTGCATTTATTTTCAACTGGTAATGTATCTACTCTACTTTCTAACTTTAACAATTTGGCAAAGGGACATGCAACAATCAAACATGTCTAATAATATATTGTCTGTCCATATTACATAATATAACAATAACAATGTCTAATGAAAATAATTGGCGTATACGAATTGTGATTTTCACACTAATGTTTTACTGGATCGTAGAAAGAAAGCCAACTGCATGGAAAATATTCTCTATTGATGTGTATATTAATGAGCTAAAAATATGAAATGCAAATTTAAGCGAGTCTTTGTAAGTTGTAACTGATTTTTGCATCGATACACTTTTGGTCTCAAAGAACTCGAAGGAAATCAATTTGTATACTAACTTCAGCAAAAAATTGCAGGCGAGAGTATTTTGCATGCGGTTTTGGCATTTCAATGTAAAATTATTTGTTAAGGCAGTTTCTGAATTTAAAGAAAACAGAACATTCTGTATGAACACAAAAATAGTTGATTTCACGCTAATAATTTCAAATTGTTGATCTGTGTTTTCATGGAATTGTGTGTTTAAAAAAGTGAAAAAAAAAACTGTTGTGATACTCGATTTTCTTAAAATGAATCATCAGTGGAGCTTTAAACGACCTATCGATATTAGCTATTGTTTTGTAATGAACCTGTAATTAATTAATTGTTTTAATAATTATTTATTGTACATTTTCTTATGACAGATGATGCAATGCATCTCTTAGAGTGAAGAAAAAGTTTAATTTTGTCAACAAAAATTACTATATGGATACCTTCACTTTTATTTGTTATTTATATTTTCATTTTCAACTTGAAGGGTACGTATAAAAGAGAAACATTATAGGTGTAAATAAAATGATATTAAATGCTTTTACAAATAACATCCTGCAATGTCTATGTGCCCGTAAGCTTCGAGCTGCGTTGTACTTTGTAGCTGGTATATATTTTCTTGGTAGGTAATTATGTAAATGTAACATAATCCAACTCTATATGCCGCATCATTATTTGGGAGATCTTTGTTTTTAAAAGCAAACCCAAAGTATATATTGTGCCTTGTCTTTGATGTATTCTGTAAAGAAACACACTAAAATCACAGGCCATATATATCCCATGATGCCACCTTGTAATGTCTGGTTTTACCAAGTTCTTCAACTCCTAGTTGGGATCTCATTCTCAACTAGGAGTTGGACATTTTAATAAAACCAGGCCTTAGTACAACTTGCATTTGGTAGTAGTAAATTCTCAAGAAAGCAAACTTGTGCCAGTTTGAGTAACAAAATCGCAGGGGCCTAGAATCATCATCAATTATACTCCCTATGAAACAACACAAAAATCTGTGGTAACAGCAGCATGGATGGAATGCACAAATGATGCAACTCATCAACCGGAAAGATATGAAAGCAGAGGTGAGAATTGGACATTCTGCAAAAACAGGGACGCTAACAGATTCCAGAACTCGCAAAATCACCGAGTACATTTTGATCTCGAATGTCGATACAACTTTCCAGCCTGCTAAAAAGTATTTCTGTACTATAACACTGTACTGTAACAATGGTACTGTGCTGCCACAATCAAAGCATTCACTTTTGGTTTAGTTGGGTTGCTAAGCGATCACTGTGGTGATCGCAAATTGGTTGCACAGCTTTCAGTGTAGGTCACAGAAAGTTCATAAGATTAGCAAGGATCACAAGATGTTTCAAAATCAATTGTAATTTGTACCATGGGTCCAGGGTAGGAGCTTTGACAGCAACGCAATGAGAAAAAGGTTTCTGGACAATTTGTCGACAGGCTCGAGCAAAATTTCCGCGGAAAAGTGTGGTTAGCGGAGTGGCATTGTCAGTGAACGGAGGACTTCCCACGTCAATATTCATTGCTTGAGTTCACTTGTGACGTGTTTGGGATACCTTCAGAGTAAAATGAACCGTATAAACTCTATGGTATAAACATAGAAAACTCCACGAGCTCAGCTCTCATGAACTGAAAGACCGACTGCCAATCACCGCCAATCGCTAGATGCGTCTTGAAAACTCAGAGCACAGCGAAATCCATCAACAATCATTGGCTAGGGATTGGGCTAGGCATATTACGAAACAGGAAAACGAATTAATTCAACGTAGTCCAGCTTTTATAGCAAAATAGACAATGTCAAAGATCAACAAAAATATCGACAAATCGTGCCGGTTCACGCGGGCAGCACTGTCACGGAACACGCAGTCCGGCCCAAGTGCCTCCCAGTCCCATTTGCAGCGACGAGAGAAGCGAGCTGGCGACTATTCGCTCTCCTGGGCGCCTGATACCAAGAGCGATTTTCACTTCGAAGTTTTAGCCGATTCGACGCTGAAACTGCGGCTGGGAATGCAGCCTTCGGTATAGACTGGCCTTGCGCGCTTGAGAGTAGCTTGGGTTGCCTGCCAGGCCAGGGGCTATCTGCTGAAATGCACCGGGAAGGTGCATCTCTGGGTTTGGTATTCAGGTGTTTAACGACGCACTGATATGACAACGAGCTTTGTGGCAGCATATCAGTGAGTATTAACCTGATACAACGAAGCTGGCCAGTAGCCTTATTTTTAAAGAGACTCTAGGGTGGACCCGGTGCCGGTACGTGTGTTATGAAAGTATACCCTACTCACGTACCCGACGGAAAAACATGCCAATAATACAGTTGTGCCCTTGAAAGAAGCCCTAATTTGTCCGGAGCTGTCCTAAAAAAAATTTACCCCAAGTACACGAACCGAAAACGTACGGATAACAATCAGAAGAAATAAAATCTAAAATAAAATTGATCCCCAAGCCCCAAGAAAGTAAATCTACCAAAAAAGAGGGAGAAAGAATATGTTTGAAGCGGTTCATCTGGGTATAGAAACAACAACAAAAAACTCCCAATGTGGTTCGAACACGGACTATGCGGCACGAGGAGCCAGTGACATTACCACTGGACCACCAAGGCCGTGCTCTTTTACATCATGCCGTGCCTATTTCGCAAACCCAATTAGGAAATTGTTTTGGTAATAAGGTGATAGAGTATTATAAGTGAAGTCGTTTGCCACCTTGAAACTTTCTGTAAGTTATTTGGCCTTCGGAGAATCACGATTTGAAAATGCATCGGCGGAAAATCTTTTTCCCAAAGTTATTCACGATTTGAAGCTAGAAATCAATCTACCAGTCAAAGTATTATAGTTTTATTTTACGTTTATTAGCTCTGTGTTCAATGTAACCTAGACTCCAAAGCAGTTGAGCACAGGGGACTCCTTCGCCGCCTCCAGCATGGCAGGAAGTGACCGAAGAACTCGTCGCGGACGGCGCCTCCACCAACTCGGCACTCAATCTCCAGGCTCAGCGTCACCTAAAAAATGTCACCAGTCCCCCTCCCCCCCTGCACCCGGCCCCTATAATCCCGCGCAGCGCAGAGACGACACTGAACACGACTGTCAGCATCTGAAAAACACACCTAGCACTAGACTTGAACACAGGACAGAAAATACTGTACCCAGATGCACACAGACTTGGGACATTGTCGACCCTTTTCTTACAGGTGATGAGCAGGGATGAGCACTCAGCATACCAAAGACACTGTGGGACAGACGATCTCGCAGGGATGTGGTGTTGTGATAAAATTAGACACCAACACACATCGTATCAAAACATATATTTTTTTTCACTTTGATGTTTAATGAGAAGTCAATAGACCTGTGATTGCAAAATTATGCCAATTATTGGCTCAGCTGAAAACAAATCATGATGTGCAGCTCTGGACAAAATGCAGGGTGAATGTGTATCATCTCATGTTTGAAACCGGCGAGTCTGAAAAGCAAAAGACGACCGATACTCACGAGTCACAGTGACTCGACGCCATAAAAAAAAGCCACGTGGGGCCCCCGGGCATCGAATTCGGGTCCGCCGCTTCAGAGTCGGGCGCCTTCGCCGTTCGACCATGCTGTCCACACGGGGGGGCTGCTAGCGAAGTGTCAACAGTCGCCGATAGGAGCGCTGTGCAGTTGGCACTAACACTCGATACCGTTCTAGTCAGCCGAGTCAGCAACGCAAGGAGGCGTTGGGCTGGCAAGGTGGTGGTGGCCTCATGTCACCGCCGTCGTGTTGGACTGCCTCGGCTGGACCCGGCGCCGTTTAAAGCTTGGGAATCGTTCATTTGAATGAACCTGGTCTGTTTGCCCGGGATGTCGAGGCACCCATGGTGTGGCTTATAAAGTAATTTACAGGCCCATAGCCAAGTTCCTGATTCGGCTAACAGATGTCGCTGCCTTCAGCGTGCATTCGAAGACACTCGGGTCCGTTACTACGAAGCTCGTGTTGATTCGGGGCAAGCGACGTGGTCTCAGCGCTCGGCCTCTGGTAGGCTTCGGCAGCGGCTGCCAGGAGGCCGTGCCAATGCACGTGATGGCGCCGAGGGTGCATTGCCAAGCTGGAGGAAACACTCAAAGTTGTGACCAACTCAGCCTAGGCTTGCAAAGGCGAGTTAGGTTTGATTCTTGCCTCTCAAATGTCTAATACTTGTAGCACTAACGTCTGCATTCGATAACATATTGCGATGTAGCGGGCCTCTTGAAGCCAGGTGGTGAACAAATTTTTCAAACTTCAATCCAAATACAATTAGTATGAAACATTTATCCACATCCATTCACCCATCCTACTTAGCTCAGTGGTAGAGCAGTGGGTTGGCAAGCGGGTGGCTTAGGTTCGATCCCAGTCATCGGCACTGAGTTTTGTCAAGAATTTAAATCAACAAATTAAATGCAATTGAAACTTGTATATAAAATTTTCTCCCAGACATTCCAACTGCCTAGTTAGCTCATTGGTAGAGCGCTAGGTTGGCAGTGAGAGCGTCCAGGGTGAACCTGGTTCGAGACCGCTTACAGTCGCTAACGGCCTTGAGTTTTGTCTGATCTCTGTCGGCGCAAGTTGAAGCGATTGGGCTACGTAGTAGCACACGATCACTTCCGCCATCCACAGAGCTCTCAGCGACTCGGCCGTCCCCATTGCGGGGCTCGACTCCGGACGGTGTCGTCCGTCGCGGGTGTCTCGGACTCTTAAGGAGTCCCAAGGAACCCGGGCACCAGGGAGCGCTCACTGCCAAACTAGCAACTAGGCAGTTTTTTGGGCGAGTAATAAAGATTCTACCAACGCCCCACACCCCGCCAAACCCCGCGATTTTTTGACATATACCTCCCCTCGTTATTAATGGTTTGGAGTGTTTAACAGATTCTGGGACGTATGGCCCAGGCAGCACCCTCTGCTGGCAACTTTGGTACTAACTTGGAGGACTTGTATTAAAATTGTCATCGAATCGAAGATGCTTTAGTTCAACGATTAGCTACCAGAGCGACTGCTCTGACGTACATGTATTGCAAGGACATTATCTAAAAAATCACCTTACGCTATGATCACAAGTCTTTATTTTGAACTTCATGGATATGACCACGATTACTTTTAAAATCCTACTGTTCACACTAGCTGATACCATGTCCATTCACATGCTGGAGTCCAGAGATGTAACAATTCCGTGAGAAAATGCGTTTAACTAACGGAAACGGCAGATCAAGACGGAAAACGCACTAACGCGACTCCGGAGATTGACGTCAGGCAAGCGCGAGGTTCGGACGCGCAGCGCCAAGCCGCACGCTGCCACGCACACGGCGACTAGATAAGGTGACCTGGATTCGACCGTCCGGACGTCAACTCAGTGGCCGACGCCAGTGTCCAAAAAGTCCCGACTCTCTCAAGTCAACTTCAGACCACAGGCTTCAGGGGTCGACCCCTAAGGCGCGCCCAGAGAGCGACTGGGTGTCTGCCGCCGTGGTCCAACTTGAACTGACTCTTCAGCGTCGAGCGATGTCCGTATGTCCCCATGGTACACACGGAACGGGCAGCAGTGTTAACTCTGCAGCGCTACCCAAGAGCTATCTGTCGGATATCATGTACTTTATACCTGATCAATCAATCGATTAAAATGCCGATTAAAGTCGGTCGAGTCGGTAACTGTGCTCGCTGTGCTGCGACGATGCCATACAGCGCGCATGCTCAAAACGCCGGCGCATAGGGTTTCGTTAACTGTCAGAATTTACAGAAACTTTAACATGAGGTGCAGTCTCAATTTAGTTACTTTCAGATTTCCGCTCACAAATATAATATTTAAACTGTTCTGAAAAAGTTCGCCACATCTAGCAGTTCCGTTCTGCTCAAATATAAGGCAGTTTTTTGGCCGAGTGATTACGATTGTGGTGGAGGCGCCGGGTTTGAGGATCTTCGAGCAACGAAAAGTGTCATCTTCAGTTCGGAGATATCTGAAGAGTATATCTGAACCTGTAATGGCCCCTAGCTGGTTTTGGGGGCAAAATATGGGCTTGGAAATGCGGGGGAATTATATTATCACAATATGCTCTAGCGACAAAGTCAATTCATTGATTGTTAAAATTACCGGGTCCAGAATAATATACTATTATTGGAATAACCATGGTCAGGGTATTTCAAATAATCTTGATGGTCTAGAACGTCTCTAAAATATTATAGAAACAACTTACCTACCAATAGGCAAAGGCTAAAGACTGGGAATCTTCCTCTGGCTTTCTGTGCTGGTGGTGATGAGCTCATAACGTTTTGAAGGCAGCACAATGCAGCTCAAAACAAGCGCTGAACGATGCACAGAAAAAGTCCTGATTTTAAAAGAGGGGGAGCCAAGTATAGACGGCTGACGGTCCAATTAGACTTGGCCGCTGGCGCTATAGGCTAACGTTATCCTGATTATTTCCTTTAATTATTCTGACAGCAAAAGGACTAATGGGTGTGCATTGGACTGATCGTGAAATTTTGGCCTCAGGGGAAGTTGACCACCCTAGACACGACCGGCTGTTCAGATTTGTTCAGGTAAGCTTTAAAACAGGTTTGTGAATTGGAGTTCTACCCTTATTTACAATTCTGCGGCGCCAAAAATTGTACCTTTAGTGTTTTTCGCGATTTTCCTAGATTCACCCACACTTTTGCCTGGGGGGTAGTTGACCACACATCCCAAATTACTGATGATTTAGGCGGTGGACTCAGGCACTATACCACAAATGCCAAGCTTTATTGCTTTGGTACATTTACATTTTTCGTACAAGAATTGCTCAGACGTCGTGTTAAATTATTTAATCATAATGCATGCTTAAAACATAATATTCGTGTCTTCCAATTTATACGTGCCTACCCACTCGGGACCCAAGTTCGAATGTCCATTGAGTAAAGAATCACCACTTTCACTTTGGGAAGGTAAGCTGTAAAAAATCCTGAACAGATTGGAGTTCGTGCATTTTAATGCCCATTGACATATTTTATTTTTACCAAGAGATTGATTCAAAGTAAGATACGTACACAATATATTACCAAAACAGGATAGGCGAATAACAGGATAGAATAATGGCCAGTGGCTACAAAAAGTATGTATCGTTTTTTATGCCCGTGGCTGAGTGGCTCGAAACAAAGTGACGGCAGCCATCGACAGCACACATTAAATTTCTAACCGAGCACACAACCAAGGCCTCCTATATGAAAATGATTCTCGTTGGATTGTTCTTATGGCGCGATTGCTGAGGAGGCTGTGGAAAACGTCAGAATTAAAACATCTTTGGGTTGAATTATGGTCAAAGCCACATGGATACATTTTTGTCACACGTACAAATCGAAACAGATTCATGCAGAAGGCGCTGGCAAGGTGTCAAGGTTCCTTCAAATGAAAATTTATTTATGTCTTGAAAATATCAAAATGGCCTTCTCGTATAATCACAACCCCTAAAAAATTACGACATATATTTCCATATGGCTTGTTTTCTGGATGTCATTATTTCTATTTCCAAATGAATGTCGTTAAAAAGCGAAACGAGATAGGTAAATAATAAAATCTGCAAAAATCTTCGATGCGACCGCACCGCTTCGCACGCCTATGCAAACCATTAGCAACGAAACAGCAGATATTTCTTTGAATGGGCTACCGTGTCCCTATGGGGGGCGCCTGCCCACCCAGAAATCATCAAATGGATGCCAAAAGGCACCGCGAGGGCGCCGATTTTTTTTTGTTTACTTCAAAAATAGAAATGAAATCTGAAGACGAGATTGTGAATGAATTTGGTTTGGGTAACATTCACTCCGGTTGAGATTTTAGCAAATAATTTCGTCGGTAATTTGTATTGTCAGCGCGTTAACATCTGCCGGTGCGTCGCAAACAACTAATAACTGCATCATGTGAATACCTGAATCTCAGGAACCGGGGCCCAATTATGGTTGGATTCCGATTCTTACGCAGAAATGATTGGTGAATTTATTTTGCATCACTACTAGGAGTTCTAGGTAATATTGCTAATATAAGTATAGGTTTGTTCATTCCAGTTCCAATTCCAAATTCATCCCTGAACATTCACCACAACAGCGTCGCAGCTCTCGCCCATGTGGCACTGGCAGGGTTGCCTCGCCAGTCGAGGGCTGCAATCTGCAAACCGACAGGACAGCTGGGTTAATAAAAGCCGGCATTCGCAAAGCCGTTAAACACCGCCCGATGTACAACGTCGGCTGCCTACGCAGCGAGGCAAGAACCGGCACCTCCACCATCGGCGTCGCCCTCGGGAACAGGGGGGCGATTGTGTAACTTTGTGGTTTCAAAACCATTCGTTTTCAATATAACTGCATATGGTTAAAGTCTGTTCAATGAGCTCCGAAGTCAAGCCGTTTCCTTCACCTCGTAAGGTATACACTTTCCAGGCCACACCTTTCGTCGGATCGCGACGAAACCTACATTTTCGGAATCTTCACACTTCGGACAACCAATTGAAGTATTTTCATTTCGCAAGATTCACTCGTTAATTACTTACAAGAGTTTTAAAATAACCATGTTTAGACGGTATATTGAAAGATGTACTTTAGGGTAAATTCCGGCTAAGAATTTACCTCCAGTTCACACCCGTTATCCGATCGTAACGAAACAAATATCTACGGAATCCTCACATTTTGGACAACCAATTGAATATTTCGGAACCTCGAAATATCTCGTGGAAATCCATAAAAAGTTGAATTCAATTAACCTCAACAACCATCAATGAATGGCCTTAACATGGGCAGTGATTTGAAATCGAGTGGTTTCGAACCAAATCGAACGAAAGAAAGTTACACAATCGCACCGCAGGAAGAGCCATCTGGAAAGCACCGCTAACAAAGCGGTCAGACATGAAAACAACGAAAATCAGGTTAATGTGGAAGCAAAATGTGTAAAATCCAAAGTCCAAAAGGCCATATTCCACTAGGGTTGCAGCCTGCTGATCCTAGGCCGTAACTTACCGCAAAATTTACTATCACCACCAATGGAACAAAACCATTTAGAGGGCCATGGATCGGCAGGTTGCAATCCTGGTGGAATATGGCCTAAAGAATGTTTACATCCCAGATTTCAACTGTCGCGGACGAAAGTGCGAATCCCTTCGTTCCGAAATTAGCAGCTTTTTAGCAAATCTGAAGCCGCAGTCTTCTTTGGAAGAACGCCGAAGCGCTCGTGGTAAAGCAGTGTACACGTCGAAAGTACCATGGGAAGTTTTGAAAATAATATGCCTAGAATAAAATTCATATAAAATGGGCAAAATACCTATTTTTTAACAGAGAGTCTCAGTGTTGTGTTTTTCCTTGCCATGATGACCTAATTCCACTGGGATTAGAATTCGCTGATTGAAAGTTCTTTGAATGATTTTGTTCCATCGGCCATAATGGCAAATTTGTGGTAAGTCTAGGCCTAAGGGTAGAAGGTACGGTAGAGTAGAAGGTAATGGTAGAAGGTAAGGAATGAGGTACAGGTAAGGGTAATGATCGGCCGACCAATCCTAGTGGAAAGATTTAACACAAAAACAAATTCTCCTACCTGAGCACCAATGTCTGCCATAACTCTCTAATTTTGTGGTTTCCTAAAATACGTAGGTACCTACACTTACAATGTGAAGTCAGAAGATTCTCGCTAACTTGTATATCGCTACAGTTATATTATGACGTGTACAAGGCTAGGAAAGCGTAAGCCACAATAGTCAGAAATTTGAATTCAGAGTTGGTATACATACTGCGGCTTTTAATGTGCAATGCTCCGTGCCTTCGCTGGAAAATCAGGGAATTCGCGCGGATTTCGTATATTTAGTAGCATTCACACACGCCAGGGGTAGCGAGGATGGACAGCGCATGTCCGCAGGCTCTCGTGTGCCGTGCCTGCGTTGCTGTCAACACTCAACAGTCTCCAGAAGCCGCGTCCAGTGCGTGGACGCTATTTCCTTGAAAGTTGATTGCGGGTGAAAGTTCTCTGTTAGTTCGCCATCTTGTTCTTTGATTTTGCTGCTCTTCAAAAAGTTAAGTGGAGAGGATGTTATAAATCGTTGTGAATACGCGAGTGAATTCTCTTTTGTGTCGCAACACATAGATACTTGATAGTACATCTAAAGCGAAGAATTTATTATTATTTTGCTTACGCAATTACGTGATTGTGATGTGAATTGAAGCCTGGTGACTGCAGACTAAACAGTGCCGCCGTGACGGGAGAATTGTTGTCCCTTTCAGAAACCAACTCATAATACTTAGAAACAATAACACATCTTCTTTTGTATAAGTTTTCATTAACTATACAAGAAACTAACTAAGAGAGTGTAGGTATACAATTCGTGCGATGTCTGCCGACAATTTTTTCGCGTTCATCTTTAGCGGTGGCTGTGAGCACGCGTCGCCAGAGGTTCTCGGCGGCCGCTTAGTGGAAAGACTCAACGTCATTCTGGGAAATTGCAGCGACGAAAGAGCCTTTCAAGCATGCCGGTTTTTCAAGCAAGTGGCCCAACATTTCCAATATTTTGACATACCGAAAGTACCCTTCGATAATGGATCGCAAGCCATCACGTCTAAATCGCACGAGTACAGCGAAGCTGTGATTATGGAAGGCGACCGTCAACTCCTGAACGACAGTCTCAGTTTCGCACTGACTTGCTACAGTGCTGGCGTCGCAGCGGCCGTGGAGGAAGACCTGGGCAGGGCGTATTCCCGGCGTGCCAGGGCGTTGTTCATTGCACAGCGCTTTGAAGACTGCTCCGTGGATGTTGGCAACGCACTGGAATTCCGCGACCTGCTCAGCGCCACCGAGATGAATTATCTGATTAGCATGAAGAGATTTTGCTACAACAGAATGGGCTACGACGACCCATATGTGCTTCTCGACGAGTTTTACGTTTTGGACGTAAGTAGGTATTTGGTGCATTACGTCAGAGATGTAATTCTTATGACATGTGAGATATTTTGCTGCCAGGGATAAAGCTTTGTGAATATAATGACAACTTAATGCCTGTCCTACCAGCTTCTCACCTAGATTCACTTTAGAATATGGGACTATAGCGTACTTTGTGCCTTGCATTGTGTTTTCTTAATTTTCTCCTCCAAAAAGGTGGGGACTGAGACAATAAGAGCATCGAAAAACAATTCCATTTAGAAGGCCCCGTGGTTATGTGCACAAATTATGGTAAATTTCCGCGACAGTTTGATTTCTCTTCAGCAAGTTTTATTGTCGGCAACAATGTAGGTCGAAGAGCAACAATGAAAATCATACGCAGAGAGCAGGGGAACGAGAATTGGGTACCATCGGTAGCTTCATTCTTCATACAATCATTTCATCGGTCTAAAAGACGAACATACCATTTTATAACGTCCAATTCTTTGTGCAAGCTGATATATTTACATAATATATCTTTAGTCTTCAGTCATCATCAATTGATCTAACTCATCTGTACCTACATGTACATTAAAAAAGTTTAATGCCGTGTTGGAAAGTAGGCAGAAAATTCCTGAGAATCTCATTACCTACACGTCCTAGATTTACGTTGCTATCACAGATAAACAGTAATTTGAGATTATTATTACCTCAGTGTTGTCCAAAGCAAATGTGTTAAATGTAATTCTGCAGTCTTTCATTCACCTCGGGAAGAAATCATGGATCTCATTGTTGTGGTGCAAATATCGTGAGTATACTGAGTCGACACCGCATTCTTGAAGGAATTTGACTATTTAATATAGGTAGTAGGTAACCTATTACGCCACTCGCACTAAAGTCTCAGTTTGCTTCGATTAGAGTAAATTTGAAATAACTTTGTACTTTTTAGTGATTTTGGTAACCTTGAAGTCGACAAACAGTTTGCGATGAAAATTCATTGTTGATTGTAACATCCGAGCATTGTTGTCAGATTTCGGTAACCTTGAAGTCGACACACAGTTGAAAATTCATTGTTGATTGTAAAATCCGAGCATTGTTATCAGATTTTATTGTTTACGAATTACGACGATATTTCCCGATCCGTTCACATTCTCAATGCTCTTGCGATTCAAATGTTTCCAAGAATCGGATTTGGTATACATGTACCTGGGTTACATGGAAGTTATATGGCCACCTGCACTGCGATTTCGTAACTCTGACTTTGCCGTTCTCGGCTGCAAAGTTAAAAAAATTAGCATGGACAACAATGAGGATTTTATCCATTGTAAGTTGTAACCATTAACGGCATAACGTAAAAGTAACAAAATCGGTAGGCTGGTATAATACCTTCCATATAAAACGCTACGATACCAGAGAAGACGAGTTTCAGTTATCGCTGACAGGTCTTCAACCAGGTTTGCTCATGTCAGTCCTCGAATCATCACAGAACCTCGGACTTTTAGGAGCGTGCTGGAAAAATATGGAACCAACCATAACAACTCCATGGACATTATTTCGCCAATATGTACACTCCATTTCACGTTAAGAAGGGGAGTGGATTTGCAGGACCCACTGTTGCTAGAAATGAGTTAAGAGTTTCAAAACTGCCCATAGAGCCTTTTGTCTGGCTCAAGACACGGCTTGTAAAGCATGCAACTTTTAGCTCGTGTCTAGCAGCAGGGGGTCCTTGAAGAAGATGCAAATCCACACCACTTAACGTGAAATGGAGTAAAGGTACCTACACGATTTTTTAAAATCAAGATTTTCGTCTATTATGACAAATTATTTTTAGTGACCAAAGTGTTAGTTTCTTTGAATTTCTCCGGTAGGTTACGAATAAAGTTAACATTTATATAGATTTTAGAGGTATACCTAGTAGTACTCCTACTACGTACCTCTAAAGGCTATACAAATGTTGTTTTAGCAACGAAATTTGATTAGTATGGGAAATTTCCCGAAAATCTGAAAATATCTTCCAAATTCAAAGAAAGCTAACCAATAACTTGTTGGATACCATTAAAGGATACCATTCAAGGATACCATGGAGTAGACCCCGCCGCTCGCCGAGACCCCTCCCCCCCCCCTCCCCCCTCCTCCCCCCTCACCACAACCCTTCATTGTGACAAAATTGCTTGATCCAAATTTAAAATATTTATAAAAAGTGCTGACCTGAGGTGCGATTGTGTAACTTTTTTCATTACAAAACCATTTGTTTTCAATTTTAATTTTTACTGCCTGGTTTAACACGGGGGGCAGTGCTTTGAAATCGAGTGATTTCGAGCCAAATCGAACGAAAAAAAGTTAAAAAATCGCACCTCTGATATAGTAATTCCTAGCGGCACTCGCTTGAAACACAACGGCACGCCTAGGCCCAGACCGCTAGGGACCCCGGACATGTTGTCGCTCGCTCGGCGATCGTCGTCGACCAAAGACGCCCCGGTCGAAACGTTTCAGCGTCTCCAGCACGCGGAGCTGACCACTCGGCAGCGAGTCGCGTGGCTCGTCGGCGCGCTGGAACTGCTGCTGCACCGCGTGCCGACGCTGACCTCCGAGGACTTGGCGCTGCCCGCCAACCTCGCCCATCCCGACTCGTGCCGGGCGTCCGCCGCGCGGTCGTGCACGCTGCCCGCCGACATGTGCCGCATCCCGACGCATGTGACCGCTCTGCCGTTGGCCGGGGAACCGTACACGGTGAGCGCGGTTCGATGACGATCGTGGCCTTTTCACACGCAAGCGCGTCGGTTTTGGCAGACGGAAAGCCACGGGTTTTTTTCAGGGGCCAATCCCCATAACTGGGGTTGGATGGGGGGGAAAAACCGGCCTGGACATTTCAGAAAACAGACCGGCCCGTGAGAAAATCCAGCTTTTTTCCGAAGGCTATCCCTTAAATAAACGTCACCCAGCTTTTCCGAAAGAGTCATTCCCTGCAAAAACGTCGTCGAAGAAAAACGTCACCCGCGAGGGCGTCCCCCAGCCGGTCTACCGGCCCAGAAACCACCAGCCCTTCGGGCATTTGCCCGGTCACCTAATCAGAACTTCTTCATTGTTAACTCACTCATTGTCCGATTGAAAATATAATTGTCATGATTATTTACTTCATATAGCCGTCTGAAAATTCTCACCAGTTCCCTTCAATTCAACTTCCACAAAAAGTTAGCTTAATATTAGTTGCAAACAATATGGTAGGTACATATATTTTTTCGAAAATTAAAAAAATAACAAATTTGACCATTGCATATTTAAGAACAAATTCAACATCAGTGATCTCTTTAAAAGAGCTGTATGTTGAGTTTTATCCCAGATTAAGACCAGAAAAGACCAGGAAAATTGATTCCTGACTTGACGATTTTTTTAAATGCACAATTGCTGACATAAGCAAGCTATATATTGCAGTCGTTTGAACTGGACTGCATTTGAACGGCGCTCGTCCCCCGCAGTTCACCGAGTGGCAGTGGCTCGTGCTCGACCTGAAGCGACAGGTGCGTCTCGAGAGCGCGCCGACTCTAGCGGCCACCAATCGCCACAATCGGTGCTTCACCGACGCCGTCGAAGTCACCGCCGATCGCAAGGGCCACGAGATCGTCGTCGCCTGCCGAGACATAGAAGCCGGTGGGTACAAGCCTGCTTTGGAACGAGCAGACTTTAAAACACGTATACACGGTCTTTTTCGGAAAGTATTGGGTTTATTGTTTGCAAAATGAGAATTTTTTATGCCATATAGTACCTAAATCTCTTACTGTTAAGGCCGTTCATTGATGGTTGTTGAGGTAAATTGAATGTAGCATTTTTTGGATCTCCAAGAGATATTTCGAGATTCTGAGATATTCAATTGCCAATTGGTTGTCAGAAGTGTGAGAATTCCGGAGATATTTGTTTCGTCGCGATCAGATAACGAATGTGGCCTGGAAAGTGTATCCAGTAAGAGGTAAATTCTTAGCTTGAATTGACATCTTTCAATAGACCTGCAAAACAGGGTTGTTTTTGAAACGCTTGGAAGTAATTGACGGGTGAATTTTTCGATATAAAAATGGTTCAATTGGTTGTAAGGAGTGTGAAGATTCCAAAAATTAGGTTTCATCGCGATCCGACCAAAGGTGTGGCCTGGAAAGTGTATCCAGTACGAGGTAAAGGAAGTGGCCCAAGTTCACAGCTCAATGAACTGACTTAAGTTTCAATTTCTCTCTATAATATAATATATGAACCTGGGCTCTAGTTTTCTCAGACTTTCCTAGATTTTTGTTCTTAAAATATTTTTCCTGAATTTGGAAAAACTGAGTCAGATTATTTATTTTTGCATTGAAGTTATTTTTAGATAAGGGTTAAACTAGTGGGCATTTTCACCACTTTTGCACTATTGGCTAGATATTTGCCTCCCAAAAACAAATTATGTTTTATTTTTTAAATTGCACTTATTGGCTGTTACCATATGACAAATAACGGGACCTCCTGCAAATGTACAAGTGAAAACACACGCAGCCAACATAAAAATTACCATATATCTACATCACATTTGTTTCTTGTTTTGAATCATATGAATATGGAGTAAAATGCGGCATTCCTTTGTGCACCAAATCGTCCCTTCCCTCCTGCACGTTTCACAAACCTCGGCCGCAGCTCGCCGTAACTCGAGGTCCTCGTTTCCGCCCCCAGGGGAGCTGGTCGCCGTCGAGCGGCCGTGGGCTTCCATCATCAACCCCGAGGAGCACTGCACGTACTGCGACCACTGCAAGCTGCGCTGCTTCACGCTAGTACCCTGTTCGCAGTGCAGCGTGGTCAGTATAAATGCCAGCGCACGCAGTTTCACTTGGAGGGCCTTGACCGCCTGCATAAAATCACAATTTTATGTTACATCACAGATATAAGATTACCCAGCCAGATAACATACCAAAGTTAACGTGCCTACGACGAAGCTCAGGCTTTGCAAAAGTACTCGCACTGCAAAATTCCCCATATTCCTTTCGCCTTGATGCTGGAATGATTACTTTGGCAGCCGATGAATGGGGCCACTGGTACCTACTTCTCAATTTTCCCATCTGTTTGACCTGCTCTGCTGATTGTCGCCAACCAGTTCTCTCTGTCTGCCCCAGTAGCACAAGTAGTTCCCCAGGAGTCACAGCAAATCACCACAGATATTTTAATTTTTATCCAAACAATTTTAAATGCTAGCTTACCAAGCGTTCGTACCTCTGCCATGTCCAAATCCCCCAACAATGTTTGGCCATTAAATTTCTTAGACTCATGTCTACTATATCCTATCTTAACCACTAGTTTTGAAGAAAACTATTTAAAACTGGGATTTGAATGCTTAATCAAAAGTCTCACTGGTTTCCCGACGTTTCATAACAACATATGCTAGTTACTTGATCAAGGGTGAAAGCTTGACTGACGTTAACAACCTGAACAAAAGAATTTTGGGATAGGATCATGATAATGATAATTGATAATGAAAGGGTCATTAGAATTTAGGAAGCTTAGATTAAAAAACAACTGTTGGTTAGGTTCTTTTGTTCACGTTGCTAACGTCAGTCAAGCTTTCACCCTTGACAAAGTAACTAGCATATATGTTACGAAACATCAGGAAACCAATGAGACTTTGAGCATTCAAATCCCAGTTTAAAATGGGTTTTTTTCAAAACGTTTGCCCGTCGCTGCGAGCAGGCCATGTTTTGCAACGAATCGTGCCGCGCGGCTGCGTGGGTCGACTGCCACCGTGACGAGTGCAGCGTCCTGCGCGAGCTGCTGACGACCGCGCGCAGCTGGCACGGCGTCGAGACGGCCGCGCTCGCACTGCGCATGTTCTTCACCGCGTGGCGCGAGTCCAGCCGCAGCGTCGACTTCATGCGCTTCCGCTTTTCCAGCGCGGACGCCTGGCCAATCGGGCTCGCCGACGAACAGGCGGGTAACGTGCGGCGGAAATACGGAGAAGCGGCTCTGTTTTGTTACGTTTACCAATATCACATTTGCGGTAATCGCTAAACTTAACAGAACCTTATGCCGACACTAAATTCAGTGCAAGTAACTCTGCATCGATTGGTGTATTTGTCTAAATTAACTTAATATAGGTTCCTTCTGTGACC
The DNA here is from genome assembly GCA_921293005.1 of Nemoura dubitans. Taxonomy (NCBI): domain Eukaryota; kingdom Metazoa; phylum Arthropoda; class Insecta; order Plecoptera; family Nemouridae; genus Nemoura; species Nemoura dubitans. The sequence continues at coordinate 4,848,223 of OV121074.1, forward strand.
TATGATGGGTATAAAATGGCTTTATAAGATTTGTTTTTCAGCTTAGCTGCTTTTGAAAACAGATTACAGATTCAATTCTTTGTCAGCTAGTTGGTATATAAGTATTAACTGGAAATTTAATATTTGTATCTGGATTCTGGAAAACACTCTAGAAACTGGATTCAAGAAAATGTTGGTTTACAATCCATGGCGAGCATCACGCTTGATAAATAAATAACAACACGGATAAGTACCTAATTAACGTGATTAATGAGAAATAAAAGAAAAGTTCTTTAGGATATGTAGTAGGTATATAATATTTACCTAGCTATGGTACCTACAGTTGCAGAGGTACAGTAACAGTATACAGGCACAGTTGCAGCAGACCTGCGAAAACAAGCAGAAAAGGCCGGAAGAAACAAATCTTTCAACATAAGAGTTTAGAAATTTAAATTGAATCTAGCATAAAAATCACAAAAATATACAAAAATGCACAGCTACAGAGACGTAAACAAATACTACAACGAAAGCTAACATGTGTCCACCGCTGCGTTCAGGCCACGCTTCGCTCGATGAAGATCCACTTCGACCCGGTGAAGACGACGGTCCCGACCGGCACCGAGTCGCTGAAGGCCGTGCTCACCGCGGCCAGTCTCGCGCACTTGTTGCATAAGCATTCGGACGTCTTCCGCGAACCCGAGGTAATTGGCCTGATCTCCCGTCATTCAGTGGTGGTCCAACGTATTTTCGCGACCGGTCCACCTGAAAATTTAACATTGCATTTGAAATGCCGACTGAGCATGCGCATTCTCACGGGAAAATAACATATTGATTGGTATCTAATTTAATTATGTCGAAACTCCTTGAAAACACATTAGATTAGCACCTAAACATTCATTAATTTTCAATTTTCTTGCTGATTGAATCCATAACCCCCAACCACCGTGATGGTCCAGTGCAAAAAAAAATCGAGTGTAGTCTCTTAGAGCCATGACGTCAACACAATGGGGACAATATTTGATTAGCCACTTTGGTGAGATTGTGCAATACGTGACCAGCTTCTAGACAGCAGAAGTTCTACTGAGGAACCATCTTTTAACAAGTTTAGAGAATTTAGATTAAGAATTAGTTGGGAGGTTTAGTATAAACAATCAATGTTTAGCAATGTTGTAATGTTTACTTAATTAAACAGTCACTGTATAATATAAAATATGTATGTAAATTGTAAATCTGTTATTATAGGTATGTAAATCTTTTGTTCACATTTTTGACGTCAGTCGAGCTATCACCCTTGAAAAAGTAACAGTAGCATAATATATGTTGAGAAACGACGGGAAACCAATAAGACTTTTATCATTCAAATCCCACCTTGAAATAATTGTTTTTCAAAACTGGAACTAAAGATAGGACAAAGTAGACATGAGTCTAAGAAATTTATTAATAAATAAATAGCTTTACTAGTTTATGACCTCCACCCAGTGCCGTATTTACCACTAGGCAGAGTAGGCTATCGCCTAGGGGCGCTGAGGTTTTAGGGGCGCAGGCTGGCGCCCCATTTGTGCCTTTGAAAGATCCGATAGTAAAAAAATGGGCGATACTAGAGCTCACAACGTAACAAGATCGCCAAAGAGCGTGACATAAGTCAGCCAGATCATGCCCAGCAGCAAGCATAATGCAGGTAAAATCAAAATATCATTATGGTTTACTATTTATTTTGGGTTACTTTACAATACCTGCAAGATAGGTGCCTACCAAGTACCAATCTATACCAGTCCGTTGTATTATTTCACTTACGAAATCGACGCATCTTTCAAAATTGGTTCCTTAGGCTTTTCTGATTAGCATTGGCAGCTTATAGGGGCGCCACGAAAAACTGCCTCCTGGCGCACATTGCCTAAGTCCGGCCCTGCCTCCACCGAACGTTGGTATAATTAAGATTTTTGTGCTACTTGGGAATTGGTATCGATTCCCGCCAACTCCGTCCGTCCGCAGGGCGACCACGACGGCTGCAGCTCGCCATCGACGCACCGCCCCACCCGCCCGTACCTGATCGAGACCGGCCACGGAAAGCGCTACGAGTTCTGGTCGACGATTCTCAAACAAGATCCCACGGCCTTCCTCGACGACGCCTGCGCCGACAAGATCAATGTGGACGCGATAGTGGTGGACCATTTGGGCATCGGCGAGTTGAACGACGAGATGATGCAGTCGATCGTCACCAGCATAGCCGCTTACGAGCAGGCGGAGGAGAGGAAGGATGGCCGAGTGGTCGTCGCGGCGAAGAATGTCGAAAACGCCAAGCAGAAACTTTCGATGCAAGCCGCGAACCCTGCTGACGCAGTGGGGGAAAATTCAGTCGCGGGGGCTGGTGTCTCCGACGAGGTACGTTTGCCTTCCATCATTGAGCTGATGAATATCGGGGAAGCTGAAGAGAAACTGGTATCGCAAACGAGTGACAAAAACCGACACACTTTGGATGCCTTGAACAACAATTCAGTCGCAACAAATAGTGCTACAGATCTGCCGTTTCCCGCTTCGAAGAATGTTGGTGGTTCTAAAATGAAACCTGTATTGCATAACTGTGACAAAAATGGAGACCCGTCAGATGCCTTGAACAATAATTCAGTCGCAACAAAAATCGGTGCGGGGGCTGGTGACGCATGTCTGCCATCTGCCGCTTCCGAGTGTGTTGGTGGTGCTAAAAAGAAACCAGCTTTGCATAACTGCGACAAAAATCTTGTGGGTGCCTTGCAAAATAATGCAGTCTCAATAAAGAAATGCGTTTCCAATGTGATACAGGGCATGGCATTTCCGCCGTCTGGCACGTTGAAGAATGGTGGTGATGCCAAAAATAAACCCATGCAAATCTGCCCTGTTAATAGTTTGAAAACTTATTCCGCCGGAACAGAGCAAAGCGCGGTGGCTGGCCCAGCTCCGCTTCAAGATGCTAAAGACCTCGTCAGCGCCATAATGTATACTGTCATAGATGCCGAGAAAGAACTTGCAATGAAATACAGGGAATTGAGATGTGTCGAAGGCTCGAAAAGTGAGTCGGCCGCAATAATGGGTTCGGAATTGAGTAATGAACAAGACGTTGCCTGCAGCCATAGCAAAATAAAAGACATGGCGGCTCTGGCGTCCAGGCTGTTGAAGAAAATCTCAGAATCTGAGAAGACTCTCGACGAGTATTACCGCAAAAACGCTGTGACAAAATCAGTCGGAGCACGGAATTGCCCGGTGACTGCAGGCATCAATACCATATTACAAGATGCCACTTCCCTGACGGCCATGATGTTGAAGGATATTGAAGTCACAGGGAGAGAGCTCGACAGCAGCTTGACTTGCTCCAATGCCTTGCAAAAAAAGTCAGACGAAACAGTGCATGTTCCAGAGACTGGTGCCTCCAACGCTACTGACGATGAGGCCGCCATGTCGGCCATGACTTTGCAGTATATCATGGAAAAAAAGAAGATTATTGGGATGAAAATCATCGAAATCTTGAACAATGGGTCAGTCAAAAAAATAGACAGTCCAGCGGCTAGCGTCTCCTCGCTTGATGAGGCCTGCTCGTCAGAGATGTGTGAAGAGGACTATCAGCTCATTCAATACATCCAAGACGTCACGAAGAAACATGAAATGAAAATCGATGACATGGACCCTGATGATGCTTTCGAAAATAATTTATTGGTAACAAAGGACAGTCCGGTGGTTCGTGCCTCGAATGCAGTGGTTGGAACGCAAGTCGAGGATGGTCCCTCTCGCAAAATGTGCAAAGTCGTTCGGCCCTCTGACGACTTGGCAGCTGGAGGTGTCGGGCAGACAAACGATGGCTGGAAAGTTTGCGGTTCAGAAGCCGAAGCTGCCAGTCCGAGCAGGGAGACAAAGCAAAAGCGAGGAAAACGTACCAAACGTAACAAAGACAAGGGCGAGTTCGGCAAAGAAGTTCTGAACATCAACGGAATGGAGATCGAAGCTAACTTCGAAGCGTTCGACGACGACTTCAAACCGAAAGCGGACGACGTCCACGCCGAATCCGGAGCGATTAAAAAAGACGCGGAGACCAAAACCAACTTCATACGTTTGAACGACGGCGCCGGCCCTGGCACGCCGTCAGTGGGTCTCGACAAAATGCGAGAGTTCGTGAAGAAAGCCGCGGACATAATGAAGGCCAAGCCCGACGAAATCGCGAGGGTCGCGGCCGCCGCCGGCAGCTTCTCCGACTTTGATGCCGAGGACAGCGCGATCAAGACGTTCTGCGGGCACTTGAGCGACATGATGCGCAACTACACGTCGACGCCTTGCGCAGAGTCGACGCAGGACGGGACTTTGTCGATCGCCGCCAATCGGCCGTCGATCGTCGCGGATACGCCGTCGATCGTCGCGGACACGGCCAGCGAATTTTCCGAGGACGACGAGTCGGTGGCGTCGGAGCCGATGGACGCGGGCGCCCGGCGGCGGCACGTCGAGCTCAAACTGGCCGAGAACGTCAAGACGTACAACGCGCTCAAGGTGGGTTGGGCGAACGAGTCGTGCTACGATAAAAGGGTTTGGCTTTTCATATCCAATACTGCCAATACAGAATCGAAATACAATATTCAAACAAAATTACTAGTGAAATTGGTATACCTAGACAACTTTGCGTATCAGAAGGTAGCTTTGCCTGCTGTACGAATAGTGTATATAAAACTCTCATGTTACATCAAATTGCAATGCACATGCAGTGACATGCCTTTTTGATAATTCAAAGGTAGGTACCTACGAGACAGGGTTTTATGAACACTAAGACCCAAATGCAGAGTCGTCACTCGTCACTGAGTCCGCACTCAGTGCGCACTGAGGGGACAATTTATCATTGCAAATGCCAACTAAATGTGTACCGAGTGCAGACGCAGTGTGAGTGCGCACTGAGGGGACAATTTATCATTGCAAATGCCAACTAAATGTGTACCGAGTGCAGACGCAGTGTGAGTGCGCACTGAGGGGACAATTTATCATTGCAAATGCCAACTAAATGTGTACCGAGTGCAGACGCAGTGTGAGTGCGCTCTGAGGGGACAATTTATCATTGCAAATGCCAACTAAATGTGTACCGAGTGCAGACGCAGTGTGAGTGCACACTGAGGGGACAATTTATCATTGCAAATGCCAACTAAATGTGTACCGAGTGCAGACGCAGTGTGAGTGCGCACTGAGGGGACAATTTATCATTGCTAATGCCAACTAAATGTGTACCGAGTGCAGACGCAGTGTGAGTGCACACTGAGGGGACAATTTATCATTGCAAATGCCAACTAAATGTGTACCGAGTGCAGACGCAGTGTGAGTGCGCACTGAGGGGACAATTTATCATTGCAAATGCCAACTAAATGTGTACCGAGTGCAGACGTAGTGTGAGTGCGCACTGAGGGGACAATTTATCATTGCAAATGCCAACTAAATGTGTACCGAGTGCAGACGCAGTGTGAGTGCACACTGAGGGGACAATTTATCATTGCAAATGCCAACTAAATGTGTACCGAGTGCAGACGCAGTGTGAGTGCGCACTGAGGGGACAATTTATCATTGCAAATGCCAACTAAATGTGTACCGAGTGCAGACGCAGTGTGAGTGCGCACTGAGGGGACAATTTATCATTGCAAATGCCAACTAAATGTGTACCGAGTGCAGACGCAGTGTGAGTGCGCACTGAGGGGACAATTTATCATTGCAAATGCCAACTAAATGTGTACCAAGTGCAGACGCAGTGTGAGTGCGCACTGAGGGGACAATTTATCATTGCAAATGCCAACTAAATGTGTACCGAGTGCAGACGCAGTGTGAGTGCACACTCAGTGACGTCTCTGCATTCGGGTCTAAGCCTATTTTCACGTGATCGAGTGTAAGCGCCCTGGCCAATTTTCGTCTGCACATTAATATTATATGTATAATTTAATTAAAGGAACAAAAAACGTTAGAATTATTTCATCGATGAGAGGAAATTGTTACTGGTTTAAGCAGATACCAGTATGCAATTGATGGAAGGAAGGCGAAGCTGGAAAAATGTGCACCCGAACCGGGAAACGAACCCGGGACCTCCTGCTTGCCGGGCAGGTGCTGGTAGGGCAGGGCGGGTAGAGCACCTGCCCGGCAAGCAGGAGGTCCTGCGTTCGTATCCCGGTTCGGGTGCACATTTTTCCAGCTTTGCCTCCCTTCCAATTATTTTATCATTTTCTTACCGGTTATTTCCTAATATCACTGCCTAAAGCTAAAATCGAATGATTTCGAGCCAAATCGAATGATAAAAAGTTACACGATCGCAAACCCAGTCATGTCCTAATTCGCTTCTCCGTCTCGCCACGCCAGAACCTGACCGACAGCACGACCGCCGAGGAGATCCTGAGCCGCGTCTGGCGCCGCTACCGCCACGCGGTCTGCGTCGACGAGAACGGGGACGCCGCCGTCCCGCCCGACGCCGGCCACGCCGGCTGCCACGGCAAGCCGTTCCGTCTCACGGAGACGCCGATCGACACCAACGCGCTGCCCGCCGACAAGGACTCGCTCGGCACGGGCATCGTCAACTTCGCGCCGCGCCCCGAGAAGCTCAGGCCGCCGCCGCCGAAGAAGGGCAAGACGAGCGACCCGTTCACGTTCTCGCTGGCGTTCTACGACGAGGGCGTGCAGCCGCCGAGCACGCTGGCCGACCTCTGCGTGGTGCCGTCGGTGTTCGTCGACCGGCGGAACTTTGCGGCCGCGCGGCGCGGCCGCGCGGCGCCGCAGACGTTCGACGCGGGCGCGGTGTCGTTCGCGCGGCAGGCGGAGACGGCGAAACGGGCGCACCTGTCGCGGCGCAAGGAGACGCTGGCGTACTCGGCGTCGCAGGTCGGCAAGTTCCAGGCGGGACGGACGTTTTCGCGGCCGGCGCTGTGGGACGATCTGATTCCGGTGACGGCCGCGCTCGGCCTGTTCTACACGCGCAACGAGGGGCCGATCGCGGCGATCGACGACTTCAACGGACGCTACTACCGGAACTGCTTCAAAGTAGGCTGAATTTATTGAGCTTTTATTTCGAATTGTAAAAAGTCCCTGCAATAACTACAAAATTTATTAATTGGTCTCACAATTCCCATGTAGCTAAGATGGATCTAAGGGGGAAAAAAACCTTTCACATCTAACCAACATGCTTTCTGATAATTTTGAATTACACATAAATCAATGTCTCTCGCCTTTCCTCTTGCATTGTACGTTTTTGTCTCACCATGATTAATGATTAGTAAATTCTAGTCTGGATTTTTTCCTTAAGCCATTTCGCTTCAGCGCCACCGAAGAGTCATTTAAAGCCACAATTATTTAAGTTTAGCAAAGATGTTGCCCAATTGATAGCTGACAATTTAATATTTAAGTTTTTAATATCAAATCGGATTGCCAATTGTCCCTCCATAAACACGTCATAAACTGATTTCACTAATTTCACCTACAAAACAACCATCTCCATTACCAGCGCCTGGGTCCGCCCACTATTATTTAAGTTTAGCAAAGATGTTGCCCAAGATAGCCTGCAATTTAATATTTAAGTTTTTAATATCAAATCGGATTGCCAATTGACCCTCCATAAACACTTCACAAACGGTTTTCACTAATTTCACCTACAAAACAACCATCTCCATTACCAGCGCCTGGGTCCGCGCACGCATTTCCCGCCTGTCAGCGCCAACTTCTCGTACAAGAGCGAGACGGGCCGGTCGTTCGTGGCGAGCGTCAAGACCGACTTCTTCCACCGACTGCTTGCGACGGAATCGGTGCTTAACGATGCCCAGGGCCCCGGCGAGGCCATGCCGTGGCGGGCCGGTCGGCCGCGGAAACTCACCCACGCAGACGTGTTCTACGACCCGACGTCCCAGTTCCGAGACGCCCTGCTGCCGTGGTAAGACTGACATCGGGAAGTTTGCATTTATCCCGACAGCAGTCATGACAGTGGAATGTTCTACCAGAGCGGGTGGTGAGTCCCCGAGCCAGACAATGCCAAACTCCTGAAAGCCAGGCTGAAGGAATTAGAAATAGAACACGTGATAGAAACATTGTGACTGACTGATTGTTGTTGTTGATCTTTGATTATTATTTATCTCTGACTAATTGTTGATTATTGTGATTGAATAGTACCTAATATCATGATTACCTATATTATTTGTAACTATGTTGAAAGGAAAACAAAAACAAATAAATACAATGAATACATACATACATAGATACATGACTGGGATTCAATGTCTGCTAGGTTTGCACTGTTCCACTTTTGACTACCTGGCAGTTTTTGTGTCTGTCTAGTGTCTAGGGCAGATCCTGACCTTATTTTGCTAACATATTATTATAGTCAAATGTCGTAGTCAAATATATAGTACCTTCACCTGGGCAGAACTGTTCATATTCGGGAACTGTTTGTGAAGATTGAAAAAGAAGTCGGTGGCAATTTCGAGCAGCGGCCTCCGGCTGAGTCGTAATGATAACGTTGGTCTACAGTTAAGCCGTTTTACAAACTTTTTTTGTAGGTTCCCTTCCCTTTGTTAAATAGACTCAGGTTAGCTTTCTTTGGCACACAGGTACATGCAGCTAATACCTTGACTCGCGGACTTGGGTCATTTCCGAAATAAATGTAGCAAACATTCAGATTTTTGGTGTCAAATTTTTAAATTTAGGACGTTTTTCAAAATTGCCACAAAATTTTGACTGTGCTCGACCCTAAAATTGTCAAATAGGACAGTACGTACTATGTACGAGGCTCAAGTCATCATTAGACCTGGATAATTGAGCCGTTGAACAGCCAAGAAGTGTACGGGACAATTCTTGATTTTTTGAAGATTTTGTTCTGATGCTAAAAATCTTCGAGTTTGTATATATATTCGAGCAGTTGGTAAGGTGCAAGTTATGATTCGATTATTTGTTACTAGGGAATGGCTACTTGGCATGTTCTAAGTTCTAACTCTCAATTGTACAATTTTATAACAATGATTAATTTTCAAGCAAACAAATGTTTTATTTGCCTTTCTATTCTGTATAGGATAGGGTACATTTTGCTTATTAGTTCCAGTTCTTATAGTCATTTTGTGGTCATTGTACATCTCCTCCCCTTTTGTACTTACCATGATATTGATCATGTTTCATCCACGTTCTTCCATGTTGCATATAACCGGTCACATACTGTTGGGTTTCGAGAGCTCGTTGAAAGGCTCCCTCACGGGCCTTCGTTGCGCAGGTACTACGACTTCTTCGATGTGATCTACTCTCGACGCCTGCGGGCCATTTGCTGCCTGCTCCAGCGGGCGCAGAGCGAAGAGGCCGTGTATCTCAAGTCGCTGCTGTTCAAGGAGATGATGGAGTTTCGGCGACGGCTCATGATCAGACGGCCACTGTTCGGCCGCCCGTTCACCATCGCAGGTACGAATGGAGATGGAATGAGACAATTACGAGAGGTGATGCCTATTTATGCTATAAAATAGATTTTCTGCCGATAATGTGTATGTAACAGCTTTGAACAACCAGAATAAAATTCACCTAAGGATTTTTATCCTAATATTGAGTAGGTTAAGATGGTAATGAATCTAATGATCAATCCTACAGGTAAGCCGGTAAGGTACCTACTTTGAAGATTACAACACAGTTATTGCAGGTTTTGAAAATCATCCATGAATGTTTTAAACACTTTATTTTATGTGTTCACTTTCCCACTAAGAAATTTATTCATTACAAGCTATAGAGGGTGAAACAGAAGTTCAAATATCGACTGAGGACTAACTTGCGTGGTAAATTAAATATACAAATAAACAAAACGGTAAAATTGCTCTGCCCATATCATACTTTATCATATTTAACGGCAATAATCGAAACGGAATGGAACATTACAAGTTTCAACAACATTATACTTACGCTCTCGAGCTCACAAGCCATCCCAACGAAGCTAACCGGTCCTCGCTCCGCTCGGCAGAGTCGTTGACGCCGACGCCGCTCTCGACGAAGCTGGAGCTGCGGCTGAGCTTCGTCGCCAGCATGCTGCTGAGCTACTTCCACCTGGCCAAGAACGCCGCGCGTCTCATGGAGTGCACGTTCAGCGTCGACGAGACCGACGGCCCCGAGAGCCGACCGCCCAGGCGTGAGTGTGCCGCGACTTTGGCTGCGGCTGCGTTTTGACCGTTAAAGTTTTAACTGGTTTTGAAGATTAGTTGAGTAAGAGAAGGGATTTGCAGTGGTTCGGCTCTTCGCTTTAAAGGATGCTCACTTTCTCGTGGATGTTTCGAACTTCATAATGGCACCAATTATTGAGCAAGTGTTTAAAAGTTAAAACTTTGCCTGGAATCCTTGCACTCTTCAGGACCTACATACATTTTTTAAAGTCACACAACTCAAATTTCACTACAAATTACGGAACCAAGCCTATAAATAGCATTTGGCTTTCTCATGCCCAGGTGCACCAACGTCCTAATCAGAGATTACCTCCTCGGTCGTTGATTATAATTTGGTATGGTGTTTTACCATTAAAATCGTCGAGTTAAATTGGACTTAATCTTAAATTTCATTTATACTTAATTTATGATTATTTTAATTAATATAACATTTAATAGTACCTACTACCTAGTACATACCTGCATTATTCGAATAATTTAATTTGACAATTTCAATGGTAAAACACCATACCAAATTATAATCAACGATCAAGGCGGTAATCTCTGATATTTTTTGAATGCTAAATGAAGTCCATTCCTTCTACGATTCGTAACCGTTTCACCGTTACTTTATAAAGAGGCGCAACTGTCTTGACAGCGTGAACAAAAACCAATTAATAATTTGCTTCTTTCGCTCGCGGCCGAAAATCGTACCCGATCGAAGCCACAAAATTGCCCCTCTCTCCCCGCCCTGTCCGCCAAACCTTGTCCGCCCCCGCTAACCCCCTTATGCCACCGACAGCGGCCAGCCATCGCGGAGACAGCTGCATGAACCCCGACCCGATCGAAGCCACAAAATTGCCCCTCTCTCCCCGCCCTGTCCACCAAACCGTGTCCGCCCCCGCTAACCCCCTTATGCCACCGACAGCGGCCAGCCATCGCGGAGACAGCTGCATGAACCCCGACCTGCCGCTGAACGCCGAGAGCATCGACTACTCGATGGTCGGACTGGACTCGTATCGGCGGTTCGGCGCGGCCATCTACGCGACCCCTACGTACCTGACGCACTCGTGCGATCCCAACGTGTTCGCGTTGACGGCCTGCGGGGACGTCGGCGTCTGGGCCGCTATGCGCCACATCAACAAGGGCGACACGGTGAGCGGATGGCACTAAACGGGGGCAGGGGGGGGGGTGCGGTTCTTGGTAGCAAAGCTATACAACTTACATTGACAATTACAGGGGCATAGGAAGGCATAGGGAGGGGTCAGGCCAGTTTACTCCCCCCGGGGTCACGTAACTGGATCGTGCCCGTGATTCAAGTTTTCACGAAACTTTCTCTTTAATATGAAAGGAAATTTGAAACTAGAATTCCCTGTCTGACTAAATATCGGGCTATAGAAACTCTAGAAACCGTAAAATTGTCGCCCGCGGCGCAAAATGTGTCGTCAATTGGTGGTAAAATTACTGAATTACATCTTTGTTCATAGGTATTAATACAGCAAAATCCTTTCTGAACTACTGGCTTTATTTATAGCAACGCCTTTTTGCAATGACGGGCCTGGTTTTTGAACAGTACCGCGAAAAATGTGTCAGTGAACTAACGAGTCAAACAGAAATTTAGTACAGGAACCTTCTTGAAGAATAAATCGATCATAAAATATGCAGTTCTGACCAACCAATTCTCAAGCCCCAAATTGACCGCAAACGTGTAGATTTGCTCCAATGAAAACCTAATTTTTATAAATATCTGACCCCCCCCCCCACGAAAAAAATAGTTCCTTCCTACGCCTCTGGACAATTATATGGATTTTATCAACAGTACCAACCGAGAAAGGTATAATGTTAATGTTACACGATTGCTATAGGCAGGTGTGCGATTCAATTCAATTACGTACCTCTGATTTTGTCAAGCTTGGCTGCAAAGTTAAAAAATTATAGTGTTGTTGTCAGCAATAAATTAAATTTATGGGTTTTGTCAATCAGAGCCACTAGCAGTGTTGAAAATTAAGAAATGTAGACTTTTAAATTTAAATTTCCATCTTTTTTTAATTAGGTAACTTCTAGTATCACAACATAATTTACTTAATTAATATTTTGAATTTTGATACCTACATGAAAATAAGTATTTCAAATTTGTAGATATTTTGTAAGTAAAAACCTCAAATTTTTTGCGCCTATTGTACAAATTTTCAAAGACATAACATTCATAAAATGTGCAAAAAAAAAAGCCATAGTCTGAGCCACCTCAGTTACTTTCGCTACGTAAAATGCTGTGCCGCGACCGGAGATTTGTGCATGGGATAACGCGATGTACGCCACCTCGCGAAGCTCGCGGCTGACGGATTTCCCCCCCCGCGGGCAGCTGACGGTGTCGTACGGCCCGCACTGCGCCCTCCAGCGGCGCTACGACCGCAGGGCCGAGCTGCGCGAACGGTTCGGGTTCGAGTGCGAGTGCACCGCCTGCGCCCAGCTGATCAAACCCGAGCAGACGGCGGTGCCGGTGCCCGGACTCATCTGTCTCTACTGTCGTCGACTGCTCGTCATCGACAAGGTCAAGGTACGACCGATGCAAACAAACGGCGTTGTGTCGTTGATGTCTACTGTGAACCTTTTTCTCCCAAACATATATCACATAGTTTTCTTAGATTGCCCAGTTCAGGATATCACTTTAAATTTAAAGTTAAAATGCACCAATGTGATGCAGGTGTTCTCAAATTTTGGAATTACTACAACTAGTCTGCGATCGGTATCCCTCGTCGAAAGTTGAAAAACTTGCCATCAATTTATTGTCATAGTTTTTGATTTCATATATCGTATAGACAAAAAAAGGAAAGCTTGAGCTTGATGGAAAGTTTCCCTTATTAATTGGTCCAAAAGCCCTCTATACTAGCAATCACATCACTCAGATATTCTTTTAATAACACAGGCCTATAATTTTTGATTCTCATAACATCCCTATCATCACCACCACCTTACCCTTGGCTTTAGACTGCACATGGTGGGAGGAGATTTTGGAGGTCAAGTTGGACAAGAGTAGGTACGCCTAATCCCACACATCAGAAATGATCTGCATCGATCCTTGTCTCTCTGGCCCTTTAGCACCGCAGCACCACGATTTGCCCGAAGTGCAAGAAACGCAACAAAACCCACGAGACTGTGTGCAAGCTGCGCAACGTGCAGTACCGCATCGAGCGCATGCGCAACGCGCTGTACGGCCGACCCTCGCGCACGTACGACTTCCTGCCGCAGCTCGGCGCAGACTCGCGACTCGTGTGGGAGCACGTGCGCCGGCCGTGCCAGCTCACGTTCGCCACCGAGGAAGTGGTGAAGATGGCTTTGTTGCAGAGAATCGGCAACTTTTACTGCATTGAGTAGGCGTTTGAGATTCGTGGGCATGTTTTGTGAATTGCCTATCGTTGGGAAGTGAGTGATCTCATTCGAATGGTTCAGATAATTGGTTAGATTTGAGCGCATAAACTGAGTCAAATGCACCAAACCCTTGGCTTGCAAGACAAATCAAGTCTTAAAATTGGTGCTGTTGCAGCCTATGCAGTTTACAGAAGTAAATTTTCCAACTCTTTTTTTATAATAGCTAATAGTAATAAATAGTACTACGTTAAAACTTAAAATTAATGAATTTTTAGAATGTTGACAACTTAATGATTTTACCAATTTCTTCAAGTGTCTGGTGAAATTCATGCTGAAATGTTACAACTTACAACCTTTACCAAAGTAATTTAAAATGTTTGGAATGAGATTAAGCAGGAAGCTGCAGCTTAGAGGGTTTTGCGAGAAAATTAAACACTGAGTTGGCGTTCGTGTGAAAAGGGGAGACTGCGTTGAAATGTCAACGTACCGTTTATCCAACACTTGCTAATTCTGGTAAGTTGTGGTCCTTGCTTTCAACCATTCCAATCAGCAGTCACAATTTTATTCAGGCACTGGAGTATACTTCAACAGATCATATTTGTAAAATTTCTAGCTAAATAATTTTAGAATTAGTACCTATACTGTATGCATGGCCAAAAACTTAATACGAGTCTGCATAAGTGGTACTCGAGGTTTTTTTAAATTTTGTAAGAATTGTCACTATGTTGTGTGAGTTGCAATATAATTTGTTTACATGAATAATGGCATTTATACATTTTGAATGAACTCGTGATGAATGGATAAATACATGTAAAGCAGTTATCAATTATATCATGCACTCAGCACTTTACCTATTCAGGACATTTAATATAAATAAACGTTTTGATATTAATTATTTTGAAGTTTGCCTCCCTATCCTTAATTTGAGATTTAATTGCTTTGTATATTAATTAATGGCTGCAGACGTAGCATAAACGTGCCTACTATTATGCTTTACGTCAAAAGCACCTATTATGCCATGCCATAAAGGCTAGGCCAAATTCTCGTTTTCACGCTATGTATAAATTTCTATAACAACATAAGATAATTTCCTTTGTGGGGGGGGGGGGGGGGTTTGGTCGATACTTCTTGATGATTTTCGGCAAGTCTAACCATAACGAAAAATTTATTCATGCTTTATTTAAAAGTCCCATAAGTGGCCAGTATAGGGTGCTAGCTATTTTGTTTTAATAAACACAGAGAGAAACCGGAAACCCTCTGATGATGGCATTTTATTTTCGAAATGCAAATTTCAGTGGATGAAGCAGACCTCTAGAGAACGAATTACCGGTCAGTATACCTATACTGATAAATATTATTTTGTCTCTTGAACCCAAAAGTAAACAAATGGTTCAGGTGATTGCGGTTTGCTTATCATATCATATCTCAGCTGAGAGGCGGCTGGCGGGCTGAAAACTTGATTTTTTAAAGTTATCAACTCAGAGAGATATATATATATTATAAACAACTTTAAGTGTCCGTAAGTCAAATTAGCTACCCTATCAATATCATTAATTTCTTTTTGTATATAAATAATTATTCAAACTTGTATCGGACCTTTTGACGAGTCTGGGATGAAACTTGGACCTTTTCCGATGTTTCCTTTTTTATCGCCAATTTTTCTAAAATAGGACCATCCAAATACATGGTAAGAAATAAATAACCGATAATTGAGTCGTTGACCTATTTCCAGGAACCGAAAAAATGTAAAGAGTATGTACAGTAAGTATAAGTATATCGATATTTCTAGTGAGGTACCGATTTGCATGTAGGTAAACAATAACAGCACTGGCCAACATGAGTGAAAGGTAAACGAAATCGAATAGTAATTTCCTTATACTACCATCAATATAATTACTAAACGTCTGGGACATGCAATACATAGGTACCTACTACCAACAAAATGCATTTTTAGAGTTAAGCCATTAGCTCTGGCTAATTATTAGTAATTACTAGCGACAAACGAGCTGATAAGCTCGATCGCTTCCTACGGCCAGAGTGGGTGGGTGGAGGGGATACCTGATACGGTCGGTGATGTCGGACACCAGACGAGGGTGACGGGTCACTCGAGCGACCGTGGTGAGACCGTCGTGTGCGTGGTTCGAGCCGGACAGCTCGAAGGAGGGCCTCAAGAGCTGCTGTCCATCGCCGCGTCTACATCCATCCTGCTCGCTGAAAATGAAGAGAGAAGACACCATGTGAGCATTCGGAAATGTTTTTCACTTTTCCGTGTACGATCGCGATAAAAATGTGGCATGTAGCTGGTGGCAGGTCAATCGGTGAAGCAATAAGTGGCGTAGCTAGATGTTGCAGGGCCCTGGAGCTAGATTTGAATTTGGGCCCCTGCCGCGTCATTCGGGAAATTGGCTTCAACAAAGGGGACCAAATTTGGTTCATTTCTGCCACCACACAATACAACGGAGTTATTTCATGAGATGTACCATTTCTAGCCATTGAGGTATTCCCCCTTCCAGACAAGTACATCAGCATATCTATCCCTAATTTCGGGTATGACCCAAATTTGACCATTGGTAAAATATGTAAACGGCGGGCAGTACATTTTTCTTATGAAAATTCGGCTGTATACGAAAGATGTGGGGTTGAGGTCTAGGTTCGGATGGGGCAAAGAAATTCTGCAAAAATTATCCAAAAAGCGTTGAAATTCAATCCACTTATTTCACCCTAATTTGAATTGTCATTACATTGGCGCCGCAGGTGAAATCTTTTCCGTTTCTAGGGCCTCTGTAGCCAAATACGAAATTTTTAAAAAATTGGTGAATGTTATATACTAGGGCTTCGCGAACGCAATTTGTGTTGCGTTGAAGATGAGCGTAGGTAGCGGTTTGTGTATAGCGGATTAAAAGGTGCAGGCAGCAGTCACAAGAAAACCATGGAGCACCAAACCTGACCATTGCCTTCTCGAAAATTCTAATCACTTGAAAATGTATGCGGATTCTGACGTTCCTTTGTTTCTCTTCGAGGTCAACAAAGCTGGTAACCACGGAAACGAAGAAAACCGGACTCGTATTGAATCAGCCGTCAAATCACGAAAAAAACACCACAAAAATGCTAATAAAAACCAATTGGAGAAACCTACCGAACTAAGATTTGCAGGCATGATAAATATGTATAAGGTCAACATGTTTAGAAGTTTTGGTGAAGTTATGTTCAGAACTTTGAAATTTACAGGGGTTCAAAATTCTGAAAAAATCGAAAAATTTCGTAAAAATTGATTTATAAACAATTTACTGAACCGATCTTTTTCAAAAACGCAGGGGGTCTAAGTTGAGAACAGAGGTAGATACTCAGAAATTTTCATCCATATCGGTTCAGGCGTTTGGTCTGTAGAGCGCGCACAAACACACAAAAAAACAAAAAAAAAACATACACAAGTGACTTTTTTTGGGGTAAGTGAAATTGAAGATTTCGCTCCGCTCGCTTCGCTCGCTACGCTCATCAAATATGTTATGTCTGTGATCGCGGTCCGCGGATCGGACATTCACTCTCCGTTTCTTCCTATCATGGCCCTCGCGCCAATGCTCGTGGACCCCTGACTGGAAAAAGCTCAGCTGGGCCCTGGTGCGACCGCACCAGCGGTAGCTACGCCACTGGATGCAATGCATGCTTGATAACCTAGACAACGGTGATTTAAGTAAAAGGGATATTTTCAATGTAAAGGTCATGAAGCTTTGAATTACGTTGATGTGTTTTCCTTTCGATTCAAGCTAGCGGTCACGGTCAAATAGCCAGCAATCAGGTCAAATAATTTGACCAGATGTAATAGTTTGGTGAGATGCAATATGCCATATTATAGACTGAGACATTGAGACTCATTTCAAGTTCGACAGTGCAAATCATTGTTCACGTTTGTTTCATGCTTGAAACATGAACTTCGTGAAGAACACATAAATATCTACGCTCACTTTTGTCGACGTTTATCTTTTATGAATCAACTAGCATGAGCAAACATGGGCGAAAACTCAAATAAAAATCTTTAACAGTGCTTCCTTCAAGTCACTACGGGTCACGGGCAGGTAAAAACGTGAACCGCGCAAATAAATATATAAACAGGCACGACGAAATTAAACACAATATGAGAATTCTGGTCCTAAGGACCAGTTTTTCAAGTCCTAGTAGAGATTCTTAAGAGGAAACGAAACGCTTGTGTTTTCGTCGTACGCGGAGGTTCACGCGGGAACTTCTCCTGGCCACAAATACTAACACAGAGTTTTGGAAAAAAAAAAATTTGTAGTTGAAGGGTTGTTGGATGTCGGATGGTGCGTTAGGTTATTATACTCTCAAAAATGACAGAGGTGTGCATTTTCAAAAAGTGCCTAAAATACCATTTTTACGGCTTTTTTACGTGGCTCGTATGGAAAAAGTATACCATAACTTGTATTAAAAACTACCATCCGACATCAATTGATTCTTTCTCGGTCTATGGTTTTTTTTCCAGATTTGTACATTAATAATTGTTGGTGTAGGAAGTTCCCGCGTGAACCTCTGCACCGACCCCTGGCCACGCAACGTGGCTTGTGAATCCAATCGTTTGCAACGCTCCTAATTAGTTACAACTGAATTCGCTGCATGTGATTGGCTGAATTCAGAACTGTACACTGGGCACTGGGCATATACTTTAAGTTTAATATCGTAGCATACCGGTTTGCTATAGGACCACCCAATGTGAGGCGTACTGTATTTGGGATCTCAACTCCTAGTAAATTTCCATCAATACCGGATCGGTCGTTTGATTTAAGTTATACACAGTCTCGATCAGATGCTTTGGTGCAGATATATTTAGGTAATGAAATAATAATAATATATTGTGATAACATGCATCTGCTATTTGGGGGTGGAAACGACCGTGTGCCGACCATTTGCAATCTAATGTTACTTGATTGCTCAACATGTGGCAATCGGGCTCCACATATACCGAAGCACGGAAATGTGTTGCTCGAGAGAAACTGAAAGCAAGATCCCCACATGGTTCCACAATAATAATTGCATTGAATGACATTTCAATTGTCGTTATCTTATCTGAAAACAGTCTGAAACGCGTCGTGACCCGGTCGTTATGCAATACGTTAAAACTTCAAATATCGGGATGTCAATTGAGATTGAGATTTTCACGTAACCGCGCATAGATTTCACAACTTGCGTTTTTGTCTAAAAATGTATGATAGCATCCGGCCTCCGCTAAAGCTCACCTATAAGTAGGAATTAATAATTTATATTTGATTTTGCGCGTGTCTATTCTGTTCATTAATTTTCTTATAATATAACGTACACTCTTGGCATTTCGTTATCCTACGTAATCTAGGTAGTATCCCTATCCGTATAATAATAAGCAGTCACTATTGCCACAAATTGATAGTTACAGTGCACTTAAGTTAAGTATATACGTGTAAGTGTTATCAATCACAGTTGAAGTATCGATTTTTACCGATAGTAAACAGTTGAAACAGCGGCGTAGCGCAATTTCACGAGCTCCAGCCCCCACCCTCTACAAAAATATATCCAGCGAATTTCTGGAAGTAATACCTATACAAATTAGAAGGGCCAGAAAATTGGTACTGAACTCTAAAAATCAATTATTTTTACCCATAACTTATATAATCTATCAGAAGCGGGAGAGTTGCCCAATCTAATGAAGGAAATAATTGTTTGTTTTATGTTTGATAATTGCTTCCATTTTTGAGCTCCCTCATAATAAAGTTCAAACACTGTATGTGTGTACGTACTTAAATTTTAAAGTATCTCCAAATACTCTAGAACATGTTAAAATATAAAATCTGCGATATTAGATCATGATTTGATCTGTGATTTCATGGCATCGCATAGTTCCCCCTCGACGCCCCCCCCTCCCCCCCCCCCCCCCCCCGACGAACAAACATGCATTCTTGCCCATGAACTCTAATTGACCGGAGTGCCTTGGCCCTTGACCATGACTGTGGCCGGGTGAGAGGGGGGGGGGGGGGGGGGCAATACTTGCGAGGGCGTCTTGTATTTCCGTTGCGCCTCACGGTCTCTGAAGCTAAGAAAATGATAGATTATTAACTTAGCAATTTCCAAAAGCCATGCCAACTGCCAGCTTCCCCCTCCCCATGCAACCCGCCCCCAAATTCAAATGATTACCAACGGAGCATACAGTACAGTACGTCCCAAGATCTCTTGTCAGTGCCTCGGGCCATTCGGGCCATTGGTAAGAATACCGGTTTGCTGCTGATAAAAAAAAACCTGAGACGTACCTGACTAGCAAGCAAAAGTTATGAAATCATTATCTATAGCGTTTCGGGTTTGCTCGCTTCCTGAACTGAAAAGGTGAATTACATTGCAAGATAGCTGGCGCTTCTCACGCGTATATCTTTCCTGTGCCATGTGCTGCTAGATCGTGATAGTGAGATATAATAATGTGCAATACTCACGGGTAAACCACAACAACAATCTGTTATGTCACGTAGTCGTGCCATGAGCCAAGTGCATAGCGACTGCACGCTACTGATACCTACAGGTACCTACTCGAGGATCGATCGGCTGATAACGCAATACATGATCTGTACGGGCAATTGAACCAAACCAAGGGCAGTGTCAAGGTCGAATGTCAGCAGAGCGAACATGGTTGCTGGTGGCTCCTTCTCTGTTTGCCCAAGAAGGAGAAAACACATGACAAGAACATGCATTCAAAATCTTAAAAATTTCGAAATTGTCCATATTCTACGCCAAACTGAGTGGTCTATATGTTCAGTTTTATAGTGATTTATGATTTACTTGTGGGTTGCTAGTGCAACAAAACAATCAAACATTCCACAAATTCGTTTCTGTCCTGAGGAAACGAGTAAAGAATCTTATTTTATTGCTTGATTAGACATCAGTAAAAATCTATGGGCAAACATGATTAATCGATGTTCCCGAAAGCCGTATTTCGGTAATTGTTCTTCATGAAACTTGTGGTTCGTGCAAAAGCGCAGAATCGTCTGATCGAAAACTTCTACCTTCAAACTTTAATGTCTAGGTTCTCATGGCACTGGCAGCCATCATGTAGTGGTTGAAATTCTCGTAGGGACATATTATTTGCAATCTGCTTAGGTGGGAAAAACGAGAATGATCAAGCAGGATCTCCTGATTCCCATCACCTGATACACAAATACGTCATCGGCCAAGATTTGAACCCGTTCTCCGGTGCATATAAAAGTCAAAACGCGCCATTAAGGTTATGAGTGCAATTGGTTGAGCGTAGCGAGCGAGGGTATTCTCTTCGAGTTCACTGGGATGAAAAAACTCTTTCTAGTAAAAATTAGAATAATTTCAATAACTCCTTCAATTTTATACCTTAGCCTCTTAGGTATATAGGTACTACAAAATGGAAATTGTGTTGCACTCGATTTCTGAATATTTATTTGACAGCAAGGCAGTCAGTAGGTAGTACTTACACATTGTAATGTATATTTTGTTTTCTCATTTTGATTTTTGGTTTTTGTTTTTATTCACAATTTTTCATAAAATGGCATATGAGTTTTTCCTATATAGGTTGGTAACAGTTATGCCTAGATTTCTAGAAATGTTATTGTAACTCGATACAAATTGGATAGGCATCCAGTAATTTGATCTGAAAATCTTCGGAAAAGTGTATAGTTGAAAAGGAAGTGCAATTCCAAGAATTAACTATGCGATCAAATTTCCATTCCATTAAAATCACAAGATAGCTGCACTGCAGCGCCCTCATGGTGTATACCTATACCAATGTGTGTGCTTCCTTTCCATCCCTTGTTTTCGGTTTAGCTTACCAAGGCGGTGATCCCGATTCCCGGTGATGAGGACCTGGATGCATGCCGCGTTTTCCACCAGCGATTGCTAATTTATAAGATTTCCTCTCCTCGACTTCTCATGGAGATGAGCCTCCTCCGTTGAGGAGAGTCGCACCTCATTCGGTCGGGAACAGCGCATTTAACCACAACACTACAACCCTGGTTTACCTTGTGTTAGTCCATAGAAAAAAAAACAGTAAGCTGGCGTATACGATGCGTCACTTTTTTCCATATTGCATCGTTTTCAAAAGTGGAAAGCACGTTCGTCATATTACTCCGATTGCATCCGGAGCATAATAACAGATATGCGAGATGATGCAGATTAATTCTCTTGTTTGCTCGACACTTAATTGAATCGAGATGGAACTAGTAAACATGTCCCGAGGCACGTACTTAAATGAAAGGCTCGCCCGATTTTGCGTCATTCGAGAACGCCGTCTCGTGTTGGATCCGCGGTCGCCGAGCGGTTGCTGTGCGCGGAAGACGCTGGTGAGTCTGGGGCGAGAATTGAGTGTGATTGGAACGGACCTTAAGACTATTGGAGTGAGTGCTTACTCGGGCCGCTTCCCGCTCAAATTTTACCTCCTACTGGATACTAACTTGTGGCCACACCTTTTGTCGGATCGTAACGAAACCCATGTCTACGGAATCCTCACACTTTTGGCAACAAATTGTGTGTTTGCTAATCTCAAAAAATATTCACTCATCTAGTATTTTCAAGCGTTGTAAAACAAGCCTGTTTCGTCGAAATATTGAGCGTATCCTCGGGCCGCTTCCCGCGCAGAATTTACCTCCTACTGGATACTAACTTCTGGCCACACCGTTTGTCCGATGGCAACGAAACCAGGGTCAACGGAATCCTCACACTTTTAGCAACAAATTGTGTTATTTATAACCACGAAATACCAACAGAAAGTTAAAATAAAGCTTCAAGAAATAATCACCAACAACCACACCAATAGCCTTAAGTGTTGCAAGAGTATTTTGGTTTCTTCGCCCAGTGGGTATTGGTCTACGGTTTGCCGTCGTGCACTTTACTGTATAGGGTTCGAAATAGACGTGGATTGACTTTCAAGAAAATGGTCTGATCACGGGACAGGCACCCAGTTTGTGGCTCGGGCAAGTCTTCCCGATTAATGCGATCTTGGGAACTCTGAACACTTCGAAGTCAGAATTTTTATAGCCAGTACACACTATGGTCTTGAAGCCTGAGGTATAGGGAGCCATTCATTCGGGTTCATAAAGCGTCGTGTGCATTGCAAATACGTCGTGTTCTCCACCGCTCTGAGCGTTTCATACCCCCAAAGCGTGCAAAAGCGGTGAGTGTACAACTAAAAATGTATTTTCCTTCGGTCCTCTTACCTACAGGCCAAGGTGCAAGACGCTAGGTTGGACTTGTCTCCGAACATAATTGAAGGGGCGAGAACTTATCAAGTTACAGACAGCCTGAAATGGATCAACTTGAGTACCCACGTGATGCGAAGGTGGCGAATTTTCCCCTATTTTTCCCAACCGCTTGCCACTGTTTGCAGCCCCGAGCTGCTGGCGCTGATGGCGGCCACCACCGACGACACGTCGCCACCGGAAGTGCCGTTCAAACCGACGAACGGCACCGTCGTCGCTGAGAAAGATGGCTCCAAAGACACCGCGGAGACCTCGTGGACGGGCGTCTTCCACCAGGTGGGTGTTGGGCCTTGAGACCGCTTTGGAGGATTCCATAGGCGACGCGCCTCGCACCTGTATAGCGAGCATGTGCGCCTCTCTTCGCGCAAATGCCATGAAATTCATACACACTTTTTAGAGTATTTTTTATAGTGTTTGCATACACCTTAGATAAAGTAGGTAATCATTATTTACTTTAAGCAAATCTTTAAGCACATACTTTTATAAAGCTTGAGGGCTGGCCGTGAACCATAGAAAACGCTGCATGGGCGTAATTTGTATGTAATTACGTCAATTACCGAATGCCCTGTGTAACTAATTACTTTGCAACTCACTTTACGAGCGTCTTATCAGTCGCTCGAGGTACACACATTTTCGAAGTCAAGGTGCATGGCCAAACAGGTTGCATCATAAATTGATTTGGAGTAGGGTATACACTGTGCACCAGAATGTTAAATGTATAGCAGCATGTAAATACATGCTCGCATTTTGTTGTGTTTGTTGTATAGGGCCTGATGGCCGGGGCGATCTTCCTGCTGACCTGCGGCTGCGGCTTCCCCATGGGCTTTTCGGCGACCTTCCTGCCGCGACTGCAGGCCGAAGACTCCGACATCCCAACCTCCATCGAGATGGGCTCCTGGATAGGTGGGCACCAACTACCAGCCAATTGTCACGACACCGCAAGCACCGTGCTTACCACAAAACAACATTCTCAAAGTTTAAACAAGTTGAATGATTGAATTGTGGAGGTCTGAAGAGAGGCTCCTGTGTATAACTGCTCCAATGGCGTTGTTGAATAGTTGGATTTAATAATACATTTCTTTGATCCGGCCCCTACATTACAGTCGCAAGAAAAGGGATGTCCGGTCCTCGAAAAGCTGTAACAAGACCTCCTGCTTTAGGTACCTTATTGGGTTGTAACAACTGATAGTTGAGGTATATATTTAGATTTAATTATTAGTTACCTCTAGGTGGCTTTGCATAAGTTGATAACTAATAATTAAATTTTAACTATAAGTTAAGCTTAACTTCCAGTTGGTGCAATCCGATCTAAGAGTGATAGAGCTTGAACAACATGTTTCATCCACTGATTTCCATGCTGTCGAAGAGGTTGTTGAAAGAGGTATAAGTAGGTAGTATGCGAAGTGTTCAGCCAACCATAACCAGACTCAGCGCCATACTGCTTGATTCCGTTGATTGTACCGATGTGATTGTGCTTGTTTCCACGTGCCGACCCGCCTAGAGCCAACTTTAAAAGGTCGTGGGTGGAAAATCAAGGGAGAAATTTCCCGCACCCTTATCGCATTGCCAATTCTCACCTCCTCGTCGTTCTCCTCCCCGACAGCCAGCATCCACTCGGCGGGCACGCCGTTCGGCACGATGCTCAGCGGGTACGTGGCCGACCGCTGGGGACGCCGTCAGTGCATGCGTGTGTGCGTGCCGTTCATCACGGCCGCCTGGCTCGTGATGGCGTTCGCGCAGTCGCACTGGATGATCCTGGTGGCGCGGCTGATGGGCGGTTTCGCGGTCGGGTTGGGCACCGTGCCCACGCAGGTGCGTGTAATGGACGCCGAGTTCGCCCCCCCCCCCCCCCCCCCGCCACAAGTATAAAACGGTGGCGCCTGCATTTTGGTTTAGTCTCCAAATAATCGAGGTCGATGTCAGAATGCTACAGACGCCACAGGGTTGCATTACTGGACTTGGACACAATGTCAGATAAAATATTACGTCCGCACAAGAAGCGGAAGTTTGTGATGTCGCCGTTGTGGAATGTGCTATTATGTCAATTGTTTGGTAGAGACATAGATCAGAATCGTGAAGACAAAATATTTCAATTTGAAAAAAACAATACAACTTTGATTTTGTGATGAATCAAGCGGAAAATGGTCAGAAATCAATGAAAATCTCCAGAAATGTTTTCTCGAGAATCATCAACATTCTCAAATATACCAACAAATATCTTTGCTGTTTATTTACTGGTTTTTACTGAGTTATTGAGAGTTTAAGAACCTGAAAGGAAGGAATCCCAATATACAATGGGCATTATAATACAAACTATGACCCGAATGCAGAGACGTCACTGAGTTCGCACTCACTCTCAGTGTCCACTCAGTGCACACTTAGTTGGCATTTGCAATGATAAATTGTCCCCAAAGTGCGCAGTGAGTGCGGATTGAGTGTAAGTGTGCGCTCAGTGTCGACTCTGCATTCGGGTATATGACTATGACTGACCATCTAGGGTCACATGCACTCTCCACTCCGACTGTCACCCTCTAGCTTCGATCAGGCAAAGATCGAAGCCCTCATAGCGACTGCCAACCCATCAATCATAACTCCCTCTGCAGGTGGTCCTCGGCGAGGTGTCGTCCCCGCGCCTGCGCGGCTTCCTGTCCGGCTTCAACGTGGTCAGCTACTCGTTTGGCATCCTCGTGGTGTACGGACTGGGCGCCGCCTTCCCGTGGCGCACCGTCGCGCTGCTCGCCATCTTGCTGCCGCTAGCCAGCTTCGTCGCCACCACTCTGCTGCCCGAGAGCCCCGTCTGGCTGGCCCGACACGACCGCATGGACGACGCGCAGGAGGCGCTCTACTGGTTTCGCGGAGGCCCGCTGCCCAAGGTATGGCCCAATACGGTCCGCTGCCCAAAGTATGGCCCAATATATGACCACTGCCCAAGGTACGGTCCAATATGACCACTGCCCAATTGGTACGGCCCAGTATGGCCCGCTGCCCAAGATATGGCCATTCGCAAAGAAGTACAGCCGAACAATTAGATTTTTCATCTGCGCAATATAGCCAATAAGTAATAATATGTCTTCTGTTGGCCATTATTTATTTATCTTATGGAGCGAACGTTGCTTATGTGGAAGGCTTCAAATTCACAGGATGTACCTTGGATGTGCACCGATTTAGAGAAGCAATGGCCGATCGTTGAAACCCCTCAGCTTTATGTAAACTGCAGTCTGCTCAGTATGAAAATAACATTCACTGTGAGAAAATGACAACAATTCCTTGCTCTATAGGTTCTTGCCACTTTGGTCGTCCCCACATCTTGGGCCTCGGAACTTATACTCATTTATAGGAAACTATACGTAACGTTTTCAGGAACCCGAAGCATGAACCGAGTTTTAGAGTTTACCAGACAACAGCTCAGAGTTGACGACAATAGCGACATTACTTATGCGATGTGTTTTCTAAAGGAACTCAATAACATGTACCTACCCCTCTTCAGGATTCGAGTGTAAAAATGCCTGATATACATGTCAATTTTAACGCCGAAATCCTCCCCTTCCAGGCTCAGCTCGAGTTCGAGGAGCTGAAATCGCGCGTCGCCGCCGAGACCTACCGGTCGACGACGGCCGTCGGCCTCCCCGAGTCGACCGCCTGCTGGCCGACCTTCACCAAGGCCGAAGTGCTCAAGCCGTTCGCCATCGTGATCGCGTTCCAGCTGCTGCAGATCGTCTCCGGCACGTTCCTCGTCATCTTCTACGCCGTCGACATCCTGCGTCAGGCGAGCGGCGACGACTTCGACAGCTTCAAGGCCGCCGTGCTCACCGGCGCAATCCGCTGTCTGTTCACGATCATCACCTGCGTGCTGCTCTACTTTGTGCGACGCCGTCTTCTGGCGCTCGTCTCTGGCTTCGGCTCGGGCCTCGCGGCAATCGCGCTCGGCACCGTTTTCTTCCTGAAGACGCTCGATACAGACTACATGGACCCGCAAATGGAGAGCACACTGATCCTGACCTTCCTGATCGTGTACATCGCCCTGAACACGTGCGGCTACTTCGTGTTGCCCGGCATCTGCATCGCAGAGCTGTTGCCGGCCAAGGTGCGCGGTCTCGCCGGCGGCTACGTCTTCACCGCGTTCAACGTGTGCATGTTCCTGGCGGCCAAGTGCTTTCCGTACGTCAGCGCGCGGCTCGGTTCGCACGGCGTCTTCTGGTTGTTCGGCGCCTTCTCGATGGCGGGCTCCTGCTTCGTGTTCCTGTTCCTGCCCGAGACGCGCGGCAGGACGTTGAACGAGATCGAGGACTATTTCAAGCAGCCGAATGTCATGTGGGTGACGAGGGAGCGCGACGGGAAAGAGAAGGGAGGCGTTTTGGCGTGACGACGCGTTTGTAATTTTGACGGCGGACTGAATGAAGTCTGACTGGTGATCGAACAGTATTAGCGGTTGACCTCGCGGACTCTTTGAGGGCGCCCTTTTAGTTTGTAGTGGGTACGTTTTGACTTTGGTACATGACAGCACTCAGAATCGATAATGATATTGTGGTTAGTTTCGAAAGCTGTCCACCGGCATATCAAAGTTCAAACGTATGTGAAGTGTGAACTAAAATAAATAATGAAATACGATTCGTAAAAGTAAATAATTTTGACGGTCTCAACACTCTTTTGGTGTATTTTAATTTTATTTCAGATGAATTTAGAACTCAGAACAGGTCTTCGTTTGCTTATTCTGTTCTCAAAGATGACGTTAATAAAGAAGATGAGATGATGTTTTTTTTATATATACTGAAATGAATGACATATGAAAATTCGTCTGGACAGTTAATACCACACGAATGATGTAAAAAAAGCACATGAACCCGAGATCAATAAATTTATTTTTGTAGAAGATTTTGTGGCCTCCGTTTGTCAGCACCTACATGCTATAGTCATTTTCACAGACATGGTTCAGGCATGGGTCAGGCAAGGTTCAGGCATAGGTTCAGGCATGGTTCCGGGGCTGGCACCGAAGCTGCCTGTATTTGGCTTCACCCACGCTTGCCCAGGTTGGTCCGATGTTGATCTCAGTTCACGGGCGAATCAGGTTCGGTCAAGCTAGACCCGGTTTTGTCCTCACTGGGCGCTGCCTGGCAGTGGCCGTAGGACTTGTTGTGGACGCTGATCTGGACGAGTTTGGCCACATTTTCACAGGACAATTCTGCAATTTAGGCCACAAATCAGAGGATCCCCAGACTTGCTGCAGGTGACACAGAATTTAGTTCTCGAGATGTTTAGGACTAGCGGTACAATTGGTAAAGGCATGGCAGCATGTTACATACGGTAAAAGTGATTCCCTACAAAAACCTTTATATAAAAACACTTTAAAAACCGGCAGACCGTAATACATATTGTTGCTTGTTACAATTCATACCCTGGGTCCAGTCAACGGCAGGGTCGATCTCTTCGTATAGCGCGTCTGTGTACAGTACAGAGCCCATGCCGTTCACGTCTGCAACTGAAATATCTTTTGTAATTATTCAAAATGCCAAAATTGTATAACAATAGTGGCGCTCATTTAAGCGAATGTTTTATGAGTTTGCCAATTTCCATGACCTTCTAGCGACATCAAGTTTTTCAAGATTTCACCCTTGGACACCGATTTGTCGTGTCAACTTTAGCGAGAAATTTTATGCATGATATAATAACACATGGGTTCATTATTAAACACTGATCATAGAGCTAGAGTACCTTTCAATCAATTTTGTGTTTGGTACGTACCTTCTTTTCGAGTCCGTGCGAAGCAGCACTTGCCCGAGACCTTGGCGACGAAGACCCAAGCCACTGCAGCCAACACAACGGCCAGAGCCGCAACTGTGACGGCGATGATAAATGGCCAACAGGTTTGCGTGCCTAAGAAAAGAAGAAGACATTGGGCATAGGCTCCAAACCCTTGGCTTCGTGCCCTGGAAATTGAGGCGGGAAATGTCAGTCACACGCATGGGTTGGTTTGTAATGAAAACGAACAGGAACGAACAAAATTTCCAGGCCCTGGCGGGATGCGAATTTCAACTTCGTTAAATCGCATCACTAACCTTAAGAGGCGGTTTGAACTCCTAAAAAGACACAGAGAAGACGAGTGTCAGTTATCGACAGCTAATTTCCTTATGCACATCGGTCCCGATCACAACGAACCCGATCGGCTTTTTGGCTGCGTGCTGGGAGGAAACATTTGGGACTTGCGAGGCAAGCCGGGTAAAGCTCGTCTGATCTAATAAGGACCGACTTCAGACGTAGAGCGACCAAAGCGTGGGTGTTACGGTGGTGCTAGAACTACCCCAGTGCAGCGGCCATGTTAAAATACATTACCCATCCCATTGAGGAACAAAAAAGTAATCCCAAAGCATGGCAGTTCATAGTTTGCAATGTCTCTCATGTTGTAATACTGTCAGTCTGCAATGTCTCTCATGTTGTAATACTGTCAGTCTGCAATGTCTCTCATGTAGTAATACTCTCAGTCAGTAATGTTGGCATTTTAAACCTATGGCAAATACCCTTCGTAATTTATGTGGGATATTGTGGTCATTGAGTTTATATGGGAAATGTAATTTAGTACACTGTTCCTGAGATCTGTACCCAGCACCCACCAAGTTGAATGTAGAAGGTTTTACTTTCCATCTGTTGCTCATCCCGATCATTCCCGACAGAGTAGTACAACCGAGCTTTACATTGCAGTTCCAAGCCATTGTCTTTTAATTCGAGCTTCTTGGATATCGTATGCACGATTGTCCTCGGCTCCCACGGCCATAGCCAGGAGTCGGTGTTGCCTCCAGTAGACAACGTCCAGCCGTGATCGGCGTCGTGGGACAGAGGACGCTTTTCAATCAACCATGTCACGTTGGCCGAAGCGTATTGTCTGGTCATGTTCACTCTGCACGTGGCGCTCACGTTTTCACCGTCATTGTAGACGTATGATCTTCCTTGTATGACAACTCCCCATCCGGGATAGCTGAGCTTCCGAGAAATGCTCGTTGATTCTGTAAATGTACAGAAATGTGGCCAAAAATTGTTGACATGTTGACATACAGACGAAGTTCTAGCCGTGACAATTGTATTGACAATGGACAAGCATTTTGAATTATATATTTTAATGTGCCCCATTATATGGCGGTCCGTATAATGTAAGTCCTATATAACATTCACCTTCAACGCAATCGAAAACAGCGAATGCAAAATTCTCGATACCACTCCCCCCCCCCCCCCCCCTCCCCCAATGCCACTCGAGTATGTTTTGTCTGTGTTTGCGCGCGCTCTATATATATACATACCAAGTGGCCGAAAGTTTTCGATATGTTATCACGAACGAAAATAAAGCATCCCTTATCCCTATAAATCTTTAGGTCGGCATGACCTAATTTAATCGCATATTATTAACATTCTTGCATTTTTGAGGAAAATTTAGTTTTCAATTTTCTTGCGAATTGCATACACAATCTTTCAAAACTAATATAACCGTGGCCCTTTATTGAAGAAACAAAGAAATTACATTGCCCACTGCTTACGACGTTTTGACTTCAGACTTCATATTTTTATCCGCTACAAACATCTCACGCTCATCTTCAAAGCAACACAAATTGAGTTTGCGAAGCCCTAGTATATTAAAACTAGAAATAAATAAGTTAGAAAGCACCATAGCCATAGGCTGATAGCGATGCTATGTTTGTTAATACATTACGTTTAGGAACTATAATTTTCATAAAACGCCTTGTGATCGTTGCAGTTTTGTTCGATCGTTCGTCTGCAATGAGAGCCTTGGCCCAGAGTGGTCCGCCCACATTGGTTTCCGGCACAATCACAAAGGTGCATGTCGTGTTGGCATTGTTGAGGACCGGCGGCTGTACCCGCGCCGCTCTACTTTTTCCTTCAATTGAACAAAGGCTGCAGAAAACGCTGCCATTTGACAAATGTAAATCGATATGCGCATGCTTTTCTCCAAGAGGCAATTCCTTGATCACGTCGATATCGATGTAGTCTTTTTCAAACGAAGAATTTTTGTCTCCTGAAAGATACGAACAGAAGTTGAGTTGTATACACGGATAAACAAAACGACTCGAAATCGCGTCTATCAAGTTTTTAATAGATTTAGAAAATCCTCGTGGTACCTACGACTAAATACCTTCATAGCAGTAGGTAATTTTGAAGGGATTGCTCAGGCTGCCATATCAATTTGGGGCAACAGGGACACTATTGAGGGGCTCAATCGAAAAAGGTATATACATCAACTAACAGCAAAATATGGAAATAATATACAAGTTTATTTTTTAACCTGTAAGCGACACCGATAAACTAGGTATGTTTTAACAAATCCCTTCTGGTTAGTTGTCTTTCCTCTAAAGCCCTCAAATGTATTAATACAGTTGTCTATCGAATAGGCTGGTGTTGCCTATGGCGTAAAAATTGTTTATGCCTTAGTGGCTATCTAATTCTCTCTAGGAGATAATGTCTTCACTTTTCTGAACCTACAACGATTTAAATGTACTTCGCCGTTAAATGTACGAGTCGAGCCAACGATCGACATAATGTGAGGGTAACTAGCTCGAATCACTGCTTATCCCTCGCCCCGCGTATTCTTTTCGATTCGTAATAGAAGGTGCTTACCGTCAACAAATAACGCAGTGTACCTCTCGGTCCAGCCTCCGTGATCTGTCCTGAGGCGGCACCCGATCAGATATTTGCCCGGTTTGTTGTCGGTGCCGTCGTTTACGCTGCTCATGTGGAGGACGCATTTGTTCGCATCGCCTAGGATCTGCACGTAGTAGAGCTTATTGCCGGCGTAGTAATCTGGTATTGTTTTGTTCACTTGCGTCTTTGGAAAGAAGTCGCCTGATTTGTAGGCGAAAACGGGACTGTCTTGTGGCTTCTTTGAGTTTAAGTCTTGAAAACGTATCCGGAATTCGCAATCGGTCCAAGGGCTGTCGGCTAGGCACGTGATGTTCACATCACCCAGTGGTTCTAATGCATAGTTCATAGGAAATATCTCCAAATGCTCTCCTTAAAAAAAAGATGATGAGATAAAAAGATGTCTGAAAGCGATATCTGCTGAATACTAAATGCACGCATTCTTATTTTCTATCATGTTTGTGTATAGAAGAGTAGAAATTTGGTTAAAACCTTTTTGTCCGTTTACCTGCTGATAATTGTAAGACAAGTGCAAGCAGCAAAATTCCCAAACTTTTCATGATTTTGTGTTTGAGCAGTTCTTCCTGATTTCTTTTATCACCTCACTTCATTCAATTCCTCGTGCAACTGTTCATTTTTATAATAGTACATTAAAATAAATATACATCGAATAACAAGATTATCGTATAGTTCAAATAGCATCCGCATTTATTCAGCTCTTAAAAAGCTCATGATTCGATCAGATAACACACTGATAACTATTTTTGGCACCTCCAGAGTTCGCAAACATTTTTGGCCTGACATCTTTGACGATGAATCTCGACCCCTATATACAAACACTTGAGCGTAGTAACTGCAAACAACGAAAAATTAAACTTATATAATTATCTCACCAATAAATATTACCTATATAATTTAAAATAACCTAAATTGACTATAACCTATGTTTCAGAATGGCCTTTATTTCAATCATTTGCGGGAATTAAAATATTGGAATCCTTGCCAGATATGGTTCCGAGCGATTCCGACTATACGGAAAAACATAATGGAAATTAGGTAAATGTGTAAGCTTTTACTCGCATATGAACCAGAGTTTTGAATTAAGATCAGAGGCGTAGCGACCGCCCCCGCAGACCCCGCGGCGCGGGGGGGGGGGTGCCGAGGGGTTCAGGGGGCGCAAAAATCTCTCGGGATACGGTTTTTTAGGGATTGCCCTCGGAAAACTTCGGGAGACGAAACGAATTTTCTCATGGGCCGGTCTTTTTTCTGACATGCCGAGCCGGTTTTTCCCCCCTATCCGACCCTGGGGGGCGCCGTCAAAACTTTCGCGGGGGGGGGGGGGGGCGCATCATATTCACGCTACGCCACTGATTAAGATTAATTTATACTAAGATTTAAAAAAAAGAAGTAAATCACACATGGCCTATTGTGAAAGGTCCTCTTGTCATCTACAAACAGCTGTTACTTCAAGACTTTTAAGGTTTGACCTATAGACATGAACCAATAGCAAGATGAATTTGTCAGAATATGTTCAGCATCAACCAGCATGGCCTCGACTGCCATTGAATGCCAGGCGGAGGACAAAACTCACCTAGCCTTGAAGGCAGTCGAGGGTGAACCCGGTGCCGCATGGCCTCGACTGCCATTGAATGCCAGGCTGAAGACAAAACTCACCTAGCCTTGAAGGCAGCCGTGGGTGAACCCGGTGCCGCATGGCCTCGACTGCCATTGAATTCCAGGCTGAAGACAATGTTCACGTAGCCTTGAAGGCAGCCGAGAGTGAACCCGGTGTCGCATGACCATCACCCGCCATTGCCGGAAACTGCCGATAGCGTTCGGTGAATTTTCATGGCCATGCAACAGCTGTGGAAATACTTATCCAATATTCCCCCGTTTACCGCGAGTGTCGAGCTACGACATTTCCTGTATATATATATAAGACCCATGTAAAAATGATAGCAGCCTACAACAAAAATGACGCCGATTTTTTTGGTGCATAGGTAGGTACTACATAGTAAACTCATTTCTAATGAGACTTAACGTATCTTGCAAAATTGCGTTTCATAATATATATATTTTTTTAAATTTAGTCCAAAAACACTATTAGCCAGATGTTGAATCCCTTTTCGGTAATTTTGACGACGGCTTGTTGATTGATGGGGGGGGGGGGGGGGGGGTTGATGTAAGAGAAGGTATAACTGGGATAGGTGAAAGGAAAGTGGTTAGTCGCATGCTGAATATGTTCCAAAAGGAGGGATAAAGGTCAATTTCTTTGTGGCATACTCATATCAACATAATAATAATTAATTTAATAATAATAAAATAATAATAATAATAACTGTACCAGATATTATTCGAGAGTGGGGCTCAAGGGTTTTCCATTATTATTATCTTATTCTTTCTAGGACATTTAAATTTTAAATGACGAGATTTTTTTAATAAAGGAAGTTAAATTTTTGGATTGAAATTGTGTCGGTACGTAGGGAATTTTGGTTTGCGCAGCTGGTAGTTCCGTTTGCGCACATGCGCATGGACTGGCCTGGCGAGCGGCGCAGGCGCCTGTCAAAATCACATTTCGTTCGTGTTCGCACTTCACTGTCACTGTCGAGGTTATGGTCAGGGTTTGCGCGCAACCGGTGTCTTCGTCTGCAGGTAAAGTTCATCAACGTAAATTAATGGTATCTACCTACCTAGTTTTGGATCATCCCGGGGATTCAAGCTTGATGCTCGTATACCTGGGTTCGATCAGCGCTAATGACTTGTGAATGTTTCCAGTCAATGATGGATCAAGTCCTAAAATTAGTTCGGCATTAAAAGTTTGGATAGGTTTGATTGACCTACTTTCAAGGTATCATGTAGGCAAACATAAATATGTTTTGGTAAATCTTCGAACCTTTCATCGAAGTTAAGCAACATTTCGCTGAATCATAATTTGGGTGGGTGACCAATCAATTCAGGCGCAAAATGACCAAAAGGTTGACGCGCCGTAAAGCCTCACTTTTCATTCATACAAATCAATTAGATTTTTTGGTTAAACTCTGGGTTAGCAGACACATAAATTCACCTACACACACCAGTAACACAGACGAACAGCTCGTCTAGGGAGAGAGGTTGGAGAGTTTGGTAGTCGCTATAAGAGTCAATAACTCATTAAGCTTCACTCACATGGCTTAGCAGAATGCAATTTAATTGATGTGTCCTGTAGTTCAAATTGCACATCTTCCAAAAGGGATGCTAAAGTGGTAGCCCTCGTGAGTCGTGGTGATCTTTGAATGGAGTAAGTCATGTGCCGGTACCAGAATTCCACTCTTCCCTTCTAGGGTGCGTTCATCATCACCCAATAATTCACTGACGACGATCCCTAGACCACAAACACCCCCAAGTTTTAGGGAGATGTGTGAAAACTGAAAATACATTTTTTCACAAGCATATGTATAAATAGGCATCTATCTACCATAATTTACACTTTTTGATGCTACTTTGATGGTGGTATAATGGTGCTGCATTGTGTATTCACTGTATAGCATACTTGATGTCCATGTACAGGTTGCACGGCCTCTTCTCTTTTGGAAGATCCCTTATCCACCCAGCAAGGCAGGATAATGTACGCCCATGATAGTTCAGTTGGTGGAGCACCTGACCACCAATCAGGAGGTGCCGGGTTTGTTTGCTAGTTTGTTTGCACAATTTTCAAGTTCACTTTCCTCACATTCTTTGCTGACTGAGTTAAAGCATCCCTTCAGAGAAAAAATAAAAATAATATTATATAATAAAAATAATTGTCTTTTATCTTCTTTTCAGGCAGTCAAAAAACCGTTTTGGAGCTAGCTTATTGTACCTGCCTGGATTACATAACTCTGATTTTAAAGTTCTCGTTAAAGTTCTCTTAAAAACTCTCGGTTTGAAAGTTGTATAAAATACCATTGACATTAGGAATTTTATCAGTTTCGGATCCGAGAACATCGAGAGTTTCGTAATCTAGTTTCGTAGCTTACGTGGCTAATAGGTACAGCATGGAGGAGGGTGATCCCGATGTCGTATGGGGGAAAAATGGCGCTTTGGCGCAAGCCATTTTTACGTCTATCACCGAGGAGACCAATTACTCTCCTAGGTACGTACCTACTTCAGTTTGTCGTCATACTTTGGGAAAGAGCAGTTCTCATGCCCATGCTCATGCTTAAATTTGTCAAACTGTACAAAATATCCATCTCCAATTGTTAAAAATCAAAGAATTCAAACTCTGCCTTGTGGCCGATTCACAATTTTGAAACGTGTCCAGCTCACCGATTGGATAACAGTGTACCGCCGGCGCCAATAAGTGTAGATAATCATTTACAATCTTGGCATTTGAAGGCAACGGACACAATCCGCAGATATTCCTACTGCCTGCTGCGGCCGTCTTTAATATGTGGTTAAACTGTGCCTTTGTTCTGGTTACAGGACCTGGAATGACAGTGGTCTTCTGCTGAGCAGTCAGGAGTCTGTACGTACTGCTTTCGAAACATTAATACCTACGTTGGTTTATCAGATCAAGCTAAACTTTATTAAGTCGCATAATGTTGTCTTTTACCATTTGAATATCTGTGTTTATTTTTTATTTTATTAATTTTTTGCCTCTTACAGGGCACAGTTTCGTACATTGCTACTGGTAGATACAGTTTCTAATTTAATACTAATAATACAAATCGACATTCACATTCACAAAATCTTTATAAATGATCTATGGTGTAATTTGGTCGCAGCTGACCTCGCCTCATGTTTCAAAGAGTTCCAATTCCTTATCGTGCGATTAAGGAAGCAATTCCTCCCTATTTTGGTCTTAACGCCTCTTTCCCGGAGCTTGTGCTCATTCTTTATATCAAGTCCACATTATTGATCTGGTTTCACTGGTTTTGGGGAAGAGGTTAAGCCATAGCTGTAAACCTTTACTGCCATTGTACCATTTGTATATTTTTTTCTAAAAGTCGAGATTGTTTTTCATTTTATTAACAGATATAAATACCCTTGAGGTTTGTTAAAATTAACCAGCATTAAGGAAAGTCAGAAAATAGGTACAAGTTTACAAATTGTGTTTATTGTTCGCGTGTGTAAACTTAGTAGAAGTGTGTTTGTGCCCCAGGATCTGACGCCAATGAACCCGATGGAGTGCTACTTGCCGCCTGACGGCTTGGCGCCCGTCAACGTGGCGGGCGTTGACGTCGAATCGGTGGTTGTCGAAGTCGAGTCCGCCGGACCGGAAGCCACCTCCAAGATCCCGAGCGTGGACAAGTTCCCGGGGACCGGCCGATTCCACATGCGATTTGACGCTAGCGAAAAGCACTCATATGTGAGCTGATTGCATTTTGAATTGAGGGTTGGTGGAAGGTACTTTCAATGGAAAAGAATAACTGGCATCCAAAAAGAGAGTAAAAAAAATATATGTATATTTGAGAGGAAATTGATACTGGTTTAAGCAGTTACCAGTATACAATTGATGGAAGGGAGGCGAAGCTGGAAAAATCTGCACCCGAACCGGGATTCGTAGTTCGTATCCCGGGTTCGTATCCCGGGTTCGTATCCCGGTTTGGGTGCACATTTTTCCAGTTTCGCCTCCCTTCCATATGTATATTTATATATTTTTTTAAAATTTATCTGGGTCTAGCTCTAGTGTGTTGTAAAGCATTCCGAGCATAGCTGGAAGGATTTTATTATAGCCGGCTTGTAGCTAATAGCTACGTAACCATTCGAACTTGCTTGGAGTGTCTCAGTAGCTTTATATTTTCTGAAGTAACAGACAATTAATTTCTTGCAGTATTCCTCCGAGTTGAACCAAATCTTCGTCTTGAATAGCGTCAAGGTCCCGTTCAAATTTTCATGGGACTGGGAGAAGAACCTGGTTTCCTCTCCAAGAGTGCGGGCCGTTTTGATTTTCAAATCGGCCGGCATGGTGGAAAACCCCATCGAAACTTGCCCCGAACATGCCTTGCTAACAGACGAATGCAACCAACGTAAGTAATTCGCCGTGCACAATCGTGTACCTGCTCTTCTACTCTCAGGGCCAAAGTATTTAACCAAAACATTTTCAATTTGATTTCTCGTAACACCAATCTCCAGTCTTACGACAAGCTGCTCTTCCTGCTACCTTCATTCTTTGCATCTTCACTTATTAATCCTTTGACACCTTGTCTAACAATCTACGTCTGAGAATGTTTTGCTATGGTATGACTCGGGTAAGGAAGCCATCAGCAAGCCGGTATTCCACAATGTTATAGAATATGCCCAAGTCCCTGAGGCGCTGACGTTCTAACCTGGGACACATTGTAGATCACATGACTGTTCACGCTAGGTAGTAATTTGTGGATGTCGATGCAGGCCTTTCAGACGCGAAGGACGCGAAGCATGTCGTTCGCTGCGAACACGATCAAGCTCAGTATTGCACCGACCGCGTGTCGGGTCGTCTCAGCGTCGTGACACCCCTGGACCCGCCTCAGACCGGCGCTACCAACACGACAATCATCTACTCGTTTGCGTGCCGCACTTCGTGCCGCGGGCAGAAGGGCAGACCCACGCTGATCGTGTTCACACTAGAAGATGCACTGTGAGCATTTTACGAGCTTGACTGATATTACCTTATTGTTAGGTTTGTGAAATGTTAGTGTCCTTTCATCTCTGGAACTCAATATACATTCTCTACTTCCACGTTTTTACTGTAGAAATGTTGCTATTCAACGGTACTTGCTGTTTTGTAAGGAATTTAGATTTAGGTCCAAAATAGAATTGTCTAATCAATGTGTTATAATTTGACTTTACTGACCAACGTTTCAGAAGCGATTTTGTAGAAATTAACAGCAATTATTAGTTGAATTAGTAAGCAATATGACGGTATAAAAACAGAGCGTTATTTAGCAAAACATGTTAAATAAATTGACCGTAGTTTGTTCCGTGTCCAGGGGAAAGGTGTACGGTCGCGACTTGCTTCCCATCCGAGTGTCGTCGTCGCCCAAAAGGGACATGACGAGGGAGGAGAGCCTCGGCGATCCCAAGCCAGCCAAGCAGGGCTGCTCCGGCAAGCGCTTATCAACGTCGACCTCGGCCACGACGGCCAAGCGAGTGAAAGCCGAGGAAAGAGTCGACACGAGTCTCAAGAATATCAAATCCGAAACGACCTTTGAGTTCCTGGCGGTAGGTGGTTAACGCTGTCAGGGTTTTACTGGTCATTGGCGCGGTTTTTGGTGATGATTGCACGGAACTTTCTTTGAACTTTCAACTGGTATTTTGAAATCTGATGGTAGAGAAGTCTGAATTTGTTGCCAAGAGTGTGAGGATTCCGCAGTCACTGGTTTCGTCATTATCATTGATCAGACAAAAAGTGTGGCAATAGGTTAATATCCAGTACGAGGTAAATTCTGCGCGGGAAGCGGCTCAAGTACACCGTTCAATGAACCGGTGTAACACGGTTGATTTACAAAGCTTGAAAATACTAGACTTGTGAATATTTTTGAGATTTTATATCACACAGTTTGTTGCTAAAAGTGTGAGGATTCCGTGTACATGGGTTCTTCGAGATTGGACATAAGGTGTGGCAACAAGTTAGTATCCAGTAAGAGGTTAATTCTGAGCGGAGAGCGGCCCAAGTATACGCTCACACCAATAGTCTTATTAAGTGGACCACTTAGAATTTTGTAATCAGTTTTATGTACTCAGTTTTGAAGCCGTAAAGTGTTGTAGGCTGGCAAAACTTGCAAAGTCCAGCATCTCTGTAAAGAGTGTAATAAAATGTTGCTAGTTTAGGATCAATTGAGACTTGCAAGTTCAGCTAGAATAATTTGTATGATTAACTCGCCCACTATTTTAAAATGCGTGTATTTGTTCGCAACAAAACTTCATACCTAAGTCAGCTAATCTATGATGTAATTCACCCGTGCCTAATGTATTCTCCTGTGGTCGACAGGTGCCGGTGCTAGACGAAGCCCACCTCAAACTCATAACAGACTTGGCGCACGGCGACCTTCTTGTCAGGATCGACAAAGAGCAACGGCTGGCGACTCCCCAGGAGCTACAACTAATCGCACATTACACAAACATTCAATAGCTCGAACACGATACTTGGTCACGTTGGTATTTCTTTGCTTATCACCGAAAGTGTTCAACGAAGACTGAAGGCTCGTCTACCACGAACTTAGGCGTTGATCCAACGTCACTGAGTGCCTTTAATCTTTAATAGTTGAGGTTTTGACGTTTTATGAAAATGGAAGTCAGGGACTCAACTGATTGCAGGTTGACAAAATTGGTTGTACCTGCTTGACGTAACTGAGTGCCTTTAATCTTTATTAATTGAAGTTTTGTGCACCTGTTTTAAGTCATTGCTTGAAAGCAATGGGATGGGATGAATCTTATTTGCCCTGGCTCATTTGATGATTTAATCACAACTTTAGACGGAGTGAATACCTACTTTAGGTACCATTTCGAGATTGGATTTTGATTTTGACGTTTTATGAAAATGGAAGTCAGGGACTCAACTGATTGCAGGTTGACAAAGTTGGTTGTACCTGCTTGTAGCTGAGTGTCAAAATGAATTGTCAGAACGACGATGCATCCAATTCACTATTACAAGCACAAATCATTGGCGGAATTTTCTATCCTCTCTTATTTCTTTTTGCATCTTTCAAATGATCTCAAAGTAACAAGAGAGCTATTGTTATTAAGTACCTACTTCTATTTAAAGATGGTGTTTTTAAAGTATTGGGAGCTACTATGCTGGTGTGCTGCTAACAAACTGCCACAAATGTGGCACAATCTGCTGAAGCCACATTGTATACTATTTCATTGTATTTGTTTATTTTCCTTTATATCGAAGGACATTTTAACGTCCATTGAATAGACAGATTGATTTCCCAATTTGGTTTTTATAATCAAAGCAGAGTATCAAAGCAAAGCAGGTGGAACGTAGATTTTTCGATCGAATATTTTATCCTATCACTTTGCACAGCTAGTTCTTCTGTTCAAATTTAATCTGCTATAGTATAGTTATTTAATTTTAGGCACAGATAGGTACCTTCAACATTTATTTTGTATGCATGTGGATGGGAGGCGTACCTATACCTGTTAAAGTTTTATTCAGAGGAAAAATAGTAATTTATTGTTTTTGATATTTGCACTATCCATGAGATTTAATCTTATCATAGTTGTAGCATTGAATTTCAATGGTTGTACTGCAATAATAATGTGAATCTTTGATAGTTTATTTATAATTTATATATAGTATATAATATATACCTATACCTACCAATTTGTATTAGCTGATAAAATGTTCAAATGCAAGCAAGATTTTGTTACTTTTTATGAATGTAGAAAAAGGAATACACAAAATACATATCTTTTGTATTCTCATGTCTTGGATTTTACTACCTGTTGTTGACGAATGTCGATAGAGTATGGAAGCTGAAGTTTCGAAGCACGTTCTCAGGTTGCGGTGGCATGTAGCACTGTGTAGTAAAAACTTGGTCACGTTTTTACTGGTTTGTACTCCGTAACTTAACTTTTGGGATATGAAGGAAATGGGCTCTTTGCCGTCGTTGATGAAAAGAATCTTACATTCAATACTTATTATTTTCATTGCAGATGAATGGAAACATAGTCATCTACAATAGTACACTCTTCTGTACACACAAGCAGTAAATCTGCAAAGGACCATTTCAGGACATTTTTTACTAGGCTGGTAGCACTGTATCTAGTGAATTTTGGCGTCGTTCGGCGGGCGCCGCAAACATTCGCAAACACTGTCAGATTGAATGATACGTTTTTGTGAAATTGTTGATAATCAATGCTTTGCCTTTCTAATATCAAACAAGTGTTTTGATACGTTATCGATATGTCGAAACGGAAGAAGTCGGTGCCCCAGCAGCTAAATAAGAAAGAAAGAAGCGATTTACAATGGGATCTTAGCATTCCTTTAGCACTGAAAACTTTCGAGGTTATAGAAGTTGTTGATGCAACACCGTCAAGTTCCAAAGTTTCGCCCAAGTTAACACCGCATGCAGGTACAGTAAATTAGAGAACGAGGGAAAACCGTAAGCCTGGCTTGGCCCAAGCCTGACTTTCATGAAAGGCTCATACTTTCCTTATTTTTCTGGTCACGGTCAGGCTCGGTCCAACCTGTCAAACTTTCAGGCTTCAGGTGTTGTTTTTCCTACTCTATCTCTTGAGCCACTATAGTCATTGGGGATTTCATGGGGTTCCAGGCCTTATCAGGTTTTTGGAGCTTGTGGCCTTTTCGGACTATCGAAGGGATGGGCAGAACAAAACTCCAACTATTGAAAAAGCCGCGGACTGATATTTACCTAGTACCTACACCTAATACATAGGTCTTGGAAACATCTTTCATTAAAATGTAATATCCAAATCCGAGTTCAGTGGAGCACCTGACTGTCATGTTTTTGGGTATTCTTGGGCGTTACCTAGAGTGGCCACTGCGGCAGGGTCACGGACGCCTGGGTTACACGTGTCACACATTCCTAGGCATAACCCCGCCACATGACCGCTTTAGTTAAGAGGCTTGGGTTTTTTACTGGGCCGTTCGAAGCTTCCATCCTAGAATCTATACTTCCATCATTGACCTTTAGTTGGGCTATCAGTCCAGTTCAAATCTGACTTTTGTTCATCTGTACTTAACTGTAGGACCATCACTTTTTTGTGAGACATTTTTGGGCTTGGCTGTTAAGAACTCTGCCAGGCTGGGCTTCTAATAAAAAAAGACCTACGCATACCATTTTCCACTTCGCTGATCAGAGTGGCTGAAGATAATATTAATTTTTCCACCGCTTTTTTATTAGATGTCAGTACAACTCTCATCATTCATGCTACTGTGAGCTCGCCAACAAATGCAGAACTTTTCTGCCTGGGGTCGATTCCATTGACCGTGGTAGCCCCGATCGAGTCTGCAGGGACTGACTGGTCCGGTTACAAAGAGGTGGTGTTGACCGTTAGCATCAAGAGCAAGCTGGCTTGCATCCAACGGGGAGAGAGTGTTTTCCCTGTTTCCTTTGGGGACGACGACTTGCCTATAATACGATGTAAGAACTATCCATAACCTACTACTATAAGTAACACATTAAAAATGATATGAAAAGTACCTAAAAGTACCTAGTGATATAAAAAGTAATATACATTTAGGTATAGTACCTTTGGGTACTATACCTAATTGGTAGGTACTTGAAGTTTTATATGGTTACCTGAAGATTTTATTCTTATTTTTCAGACCTCCGGGAGCCATGTTTCCATTTGAAGTTGGATTCAACAGAAGATTCGGGTGTACAAATTGCTGTTTACCTCTCGGTAGAAAATGAAAAACAAACGGCAGTAACCAAGGGCGTTATGACAGTGATAGCACGATTCTTTCCAAATGTGAAGTTTTCCCATGACATACCATCAGGTAGAGTTACTTACATCTCAGCCTAAAGTAATTGGTTAAATGTATTTTTCTTTGCGTATTCTACACACAGCTTAACACTGCACAGCCAAAAGGATGTGTGTAAATTTTTTTATAACATTAGCAACAATTTCCCAAGTTAGCTCCATGTTTTCTAAAATACAAAACTTGTCTACCTAAACTCCATTTCACATTAAGAGGGAGAGTGGATTTGCATCTTCCTCGAGGACCCACTGTTGCTAGACACGAGCCAAAAGTTTCAAAACTGCCCAAAGAGCCTAATGTTCAACACAAGGTATGGCTTGTGAGTTTTGAAACTCTTGGCTCGTGTCTAGCAGCAGTGGGTCCTAGAGGAAGATGCAAATCCTTAATACACGATCTTTCTTGAGATGAAATTTAGTTTAGTACCTAGGAAAGCTTCGTCTGTGTTGGTAGCAACAGCATTGTTTAAATCTCGCTATAAAACG
Organism: Nemoura dubitans; assembly: GCA_921293005.1. Lineage (NCBI taxonomy): Eukaryota > Metazoa > Arthropoda > Insecta > Plecoptera > Nemouridae > Nemoura > Nemoura dubitans. The sequence continues at coordinate 4,891,460 of OV121074.1, forward strand.
CCTCAATTTCGCCCTCCGAACCCGTCGTGCCGTTTGCAGGCCACAACGCCGGCGGCTCCCGGAGTGACATGGCAACGCTGTACGGCGCCGTAAAGCACCGCCACCTGTGCAGACCGCTGGACACAGTGTTGCCAGCTCAACCGCTCGGTCTGCGTCCAAGCCTGCGCCGGTACCAGCGCGAGGCACTGCGCTGGATGCTGGCACGCGAAGGGCCGGCGCAATGTGAGCTCATTCTCTATGATATCTGGCTTTTTTTGTGAAGATGGGCTAATTTCATTTAGGTCCGGTATTACTGTGCCTCAACCCGGAGTTAAAGTAGGAGAAAAGTTATTTGTCATGGCAACTGCCAATAGGAAGCCATGGAATTCACCTGTTTCTGAGGGTTAGATGCTTAACCCAGAGTTGAAAATTGTAAAACCGGCCCTTATGCAGCTAAGTTTGTAGTAGGTACTGAAATTGCAGTAACTACCTATCTGGGTAAATGATCTGCCTGTGAAATTCCATGGCCACAGCTAGTTAGATGCCTACTTCAATTTTTGTGCTGTCTATCCTTTGTTCATCAAGGTATATTTTTTAAAATTGCATTTTAGGTACCTATGGCAAAATTTGGCACGGAAGGAATTGAATACAAATGCCCAGAACTGGGATCTGGAATGTAACTATGAAAAGCTTACATAAGTTTCCCTTCCATTATTGCAGCGCTCTCTTCCGTGCTCAGCGCATGGATCGTTCTGGAATCGCCCGGTTCGGCAGCCGGTTCCGCCTCCGGACCGGCTCATGTCCGGCCCTTGTTCCTGGACTGGCTGACCGGGTCGCTGAGCTGGACTCTGCCCGCGCCTCCGCAGCTGCCCTCGGGCGGGATCCTCGCCGACGAGATGGGCCTCGGCAAAACCGTCGAGGTGCTCGGTCTGGTGCTGTCCAATCCGCTGCCGAGCGGCGACCAATCGGACGATGATCGCCAGGCGGTGGCAGGTAGCGACTCTCGGATGAGGATATTTAGATTTAGCCTTAACTTGTCTCTGGGATGGTGTTGCATATCTAACTGTTTAAAAAAATCTCCTTTGAAAAGAATTTGTTCAGTGAAATACAAAACAAGTGGTAAAAAGTATGAAAATTGCTAAGTTTCTCTGCATTTATTGTCAGGAGGTTGGATCAGCTCAGACGTTGTTGCCGACGGACAACAAAACCAGTGTTCCGCACTGAGAGATAAACAAGAAGACAAGAAGATAAACGGGGTAAACGGCGACTCCGAACCACCACAGGATGCACTGTGTGGAGAAGAGCAAGGTGATGAAGCCATGCATGAGCTGCCTGTTGACGGAAGCGGAGAACACAACATCGATGAAGTCGGATCGGAAGATGTGGAATGCAAACCTGACAAGAAAGAGAAGTCTGCTGGCCGGAAGAGACAAGCTAAGGCTGTTGGGCGGAAGCGGTGAGTCGAGTAGAGCTGCCTGGATCATTCTTCCCATTAGAGTTAGTTGGTTGCATGAATCTGCACTGCGATTTCGTGTCTCTGACTTTGCCGTTCTCGGTTACAAAGTTGAAAAATCAACATGGACAACAACAGGGGTTTTTCCCATCAGAACCGATAACGGCATAACTTAAAAGTTACCAAATCGCTAGGCTGGTACTGAAATGTGTATAATTGTGAAGTCAAAAAAAATTTTTTGTAATTCTTTGTGGAGGAAACGATGACGTTGCGTGCGTTTTGATAGAGAGAACCGACACGTTTGTTTTGCGATTGCAGACGGCGCCAGCCGAGCCCGATTGCGGACGTCGAGCCGCCAAAACCGAAGAGAGCCAGCCTGATGCGCGAGGCCGCCAACCGCTGGTATCAAGAGCAGCTGGCGTCGACCAAGCGCGCGAACCCCGCCGCTAACGGCCTCACAAAGGGTGAGGCCCGGAGAGGATGGGTGCTGACGAGCGGAACTTGTTTAATCCTTCAAGTCAATTGTATTGCTTTAGGCTATTATTGGGGCAATATTTTCCTTTCGGACACAATCCGTGCGAATAGTTGAAGGATTTTGCAAGGCCAATGCACATTTGCAGCTAGGACTGGAAGTGCTGATATAAAATGAAAATTGTAGTTGCAATTTTAAAAGAAATCCGGCAAACAACTCTACATTTTCGAATACTCGTATGATGCTATGGTAAAATAGGTTGCTATTATCTAGACATCTAAAATGACTCCGAAGTGACGCATTATATGTATCGCTTCCATCACCGATTCCAAGCCGTCTTTCCACCGCTGGCCTCGTCTGGTTCCAGGTTCGGACCCGACCAGGACGTTCAAGTGCGTGTGCGGATCGCGTTCGCTGACGGGAGTGGTCCAGTGCCAAGACTGTCGCTCGTGGCAGCATCGGGAGTGCGTGGGAGTCCCGCAGGGCTCTCTCCCGAAGCCGTACTTCTGTCCGCAGTGCTGGCAGTCCAAGGTTTGCACGCAAAAATGCTCTGCTCGGACCGAGGAATCCATGTAGCATTATCTTGATCGTCGGTGGTACCTATGCCGCTTGCGTTTTGGAGGCTGCTTGTCACTGCTCACACAGGCTATGAAATGTTTGTTTAGCTCGAAAAACTGACTGACTTCGAAAAAAATTGAGGACAATTATTGGGTAATGGACATTAGACAAAGAGATCAATGAGTATCAAAGCCAATCACCTAGGGTAGTGTGTAAGCAGCTATTCTTTAAATGTATAAAACAGTCAGTCAATCAGGTTTTAGGAAGGTACCTAGCTAGTTCATAATACGGCTACACGAAAGTGAAGTTGGTTTGCGTTTGCAGGGCAGCATTCCGTCCGGGGCAACGATGATCGTGTCCCCGTCGTCGATCTGTCGCCAATGGGAGACGGAGATCAAGAAGCACGTGTCGGATCCGGCGTTCTCGCTGCTCGTTTACACGTGAGGTTACATTGCGTTGCGGCTCGGGTTTCAGCCACCAATCACGTGTGATCGTCGAGCCAGGATTATTGATTTTGTAGAAACATCTCGGTTCTTGGAAATCTTCACAAGACTCTCTGAGCACTGTACTTTAAGTGCCCGTTTTTCAGTGGCCCGTTAAGATTTAACGGTCCATTAGCAAGAAAATTAAGGTCTCTGATTGGACATTGTTAAGCATGTAACAAGTTAAGTATTAACAGACCAACGTGCCACTGAAAAACCGGGCCTAAGGGGCAAAATTAAAACTTCCATAGCCAAGAGTTGAGTTGGTGGTTTTTTGTTATGGCAACTGCATATCATGGATATGCATTGAAATTTATTGAAAATAATTAATATTTTCTTACACAAGTAAATGGCTACAGCTGGAAATGAAAAAATTCTCAAGTGTACAATCAGTCTGCTGAATAATTCGATATTTTGCAAAGAGCGATCGAGTTGAAGCACTTAGAAGCCGATGTTTTTTCGATGTCAACAGCGGCGTTTCGGGCTCGTGCTACGTGCAGCCGCCGCGGCTTGCGGCGCACACCGTCGTGCTGATGACCTACGAGACTCTGCGCAAGGAGCTCGACTTTGCCGAGCTCGACTTTGCCGACACGCTCAGGTCAGTTGCTGCTGATATCGATAATGATAATGTCATGATGTCATGTCGTGATAAGCCCGGTTGAATTGGTAGAAAGTAATGCGACCTCCTCATTTTTGACGGTGTCAGAAACAGTGATATACTGCACGGAAAATATAAATTTTATCAACGTACCTATTTCAAATAATCTAGGGGCCGGATATTTCCGTTGTGAGAATCCTTTGGGCTTCTAGACCACAGTCCACAATACACTAAATAAAAACTACCCGAAATATTGGAGGCGAGAATACACATTTCCGAGGCGGACATGACAAAGTTACAAAATTTGTACTGGAGTTTCTGAGCAAGCATTTCAACCAAGCTATATTATTAGAGACGTTTTGTGCCATTCTACCGAAACGAACACATCTTCGGACCATTCGGCACCGACTCGATCGATCGAATCATTGCGGTTCGCAGACTGCGCCACGCCAAGCGGTTTGTGGCGCCGCCGAGCCCGCTGCTCTGCGTCGGCTGGTGGCGCGTGTGCCTCGACGAGGCGCAGATGGCGCAGAGCGTCGGCGGCAAGGCGTTCTCAATGGCGCAGCGTCTGCGCGCCGTGCACCGCTGGGCCGTCACCGGTAAGCACCTCGGGGCGGCTGTCCTTCGGAACGATGCTCCCCTCATTGCACTTGTGCATAGATTTGTTTATTTATTTATTTATTTATTTAATGCTGCATACAATTACGAAGTATTTGTGTGAGCCTAAGTGCTAAGGAACATATTATACCATAAAGATTAAAAACAGGAACATATTGTAACAGTGACTTAGTAGCAGAGATAAAAATAGACTCACTGACTGACGTACTGACTGACTCGACTGACGGACAGTAACGTGGCACTGTTGTGGTAGTAGACGGACAGGTTTATTCGGTTGACCATTGTACCAGTACCCAGGCAGCGGAGCGGACGACTGACTTCAATTATCAACTGCCACATATTTGTAAGGGTCTGCGCACAGGGGTACTAACCCGGCCTTATACACCACACGGGGGAGGTGCCTATGGCGGAATTGCGGGTGTCCTTCAGAACAATGCTCCCCTCATTGTACCTACATAGATTTATTTATTTATTTAATGCTGCGTAGAATTAGGAAGTATTTGCGTGAGCCTAAATGCTAAGGAACGTATCTATACCATAAAGATTAAAAACAGGAACATAATTGTAACCGTGACCTAGTAGCAGTGATAAAAATAGGGTGTGTGTGATGGGTTACTTCTTCCGGTCTAGGTCACGTCAAACTCATAATCATCCGTTGCTGTCGCATATAGTTTACTTTGATTATGTTGGCCTTCTTAATATGCTTCAGTAGTAGTATAGATTCTCAAAATATCTTCAAAGCAGGTAAAAATTGCTGCATGTTATACATAGCTAGGTCCTGGGATGTATGTTTGTTTTGTTTGTAGAATATTTTAGTTCTTTAATGTGTTTGTTTACATTTTAAACATTATGAAACTTATCAGTTAAAGAACTAAAGTGAATATATTACTTATGTGGTGCCACTGACAGGACAGGACAGGCAATTTAGAGTTCTTCTGTATTCTTAGTGTAAGAAGGAACTAAATACTATATTGTGAATGAGCTGTAAACAATAAACTAAATACATACGTACATACATAAAAGTAAATAGTGTGGTGTGCAAGCCAAGTGCCAACGAGTGAAATTAGCGTATTGCAAGTGAGCCGGCCTCCCGAAAGTCACTACCGAACGCCGCCTTGCTTCCGGAGCGCAGGTACGCCGGTGACCAAGTCGGTGGGAGACCTGCGCGGCACGCTGCACTTCCTCGGTCTGCCGGCGCTGGCCGATCCGCGCCGGTGGCGGGCGCTCGTGTCAGCGCCGCTCGCGCTCGGGAACCTTGCGCCGCTTGACGCACTCGCGCCGCTCATGTGGCGCACCGCCAAGGCCGACGTGGCCGACCAGGTGAGAACGACGCCGTTGCGTGAATCTGTCGTGGGGCATCCTTCGCAGCTAAGGACGTGCCTGAATTGATTCGGTCTCGGTCTTGCGTATAATATGGTCTTGGGCTTGCCTACTTGGTCTCGGTGACTTCATATGTCTCCTATTCGTACAGACAACTTCTGCTACCTGACATAATCACGGTACCGACCGCCATTTGATAACAGGCAAGTCACCGAGACCAAGTCTGCGAGACTGTATCGTCCAAGTCTCGCTTACTCGCTCTGCTACGCGGTCTTGGTCTCGGTAGATTTGCAATTCAGGCAGGACTTGTGACGTCATTTGTCAAGAACGCGCATGGAACAGCCAATTCAGACACGACCTTAGCCTAGAGCTGGTCAAGCTTCTACGTCTGTGGCTGGTTCCTTTGTTACCTTAAATGCCATTCACATATAAGTTCTGTAATGGGCGATAGAAGCTTCGGCCATTGGACGTTAATAGACGTTAGGGCCAGGGGATTGGACAACATATACGTCAGGTTCGTTCTGCATTGCAAAGGTCTGAAGCAAGTTTTCCGTTGTATTTTTCTGTTCTCGTGAGATATGGTAACAAATCTCACGGTAGAAGAAGTGATAAATGACAATGCATTTGCCATTTTCAAATGGCATCTTCAAATCAGCCAGTTCATTATCATTGGTCCAACAGTGATCCTATCCTACCAAATGGATCAATATATTTTAAAAATTATTCCCCACAGTTCTAGTCAGACATTGCTGTAGCTTTCAACATTGGCTCTGGACCATTTAGAGACTCCATGGCAGAGTTGCAAACATGCATATCCAGAGGCTCTGATTGGTTCAGAGTCATGAAAGGTGTCAACTGACATCGCCAGCTGTAAACGCAGCTGAACGCAGACTGTGCCCGTGTGCGCAGATCAACATTCCGAAGCAGAGCGAGTCGCTGCACTGGGTGACCTTCTCGGCCGTCGAGGAGTTCTTCTACCAGCGCCAGCAGGAGGCCGCCGAAACGGCGTTCTTGCGCGGCCTGGACCGCGTGTGCGCCGACGATGACGCCGACAACGTCAGACTTGGCTCGCTCGACCGGCACACCATGGGTCGCGTGAGTCTCGCTAAGTCGTTTCAGCGAGGAGCAATTTACGGATTGGCTCGGATAGAAGGGCTAGCCATATCAGCTACCAAACTAAGAGCAGGCTCTACGTGAAATCCCTACCTCCGCAAGATTGCGTTCCCCTCACCTACATGCTCAATAGTTTCACCGGCAGGCACGGCATGGAGCCACTGCTTGTAGGAAAGGGAAACCAGTGTGACTTTTCTTTTAATCTTATTTAAATTACGAAAGCTCGTAATTGGCTATTCATTTTATTATTATGTACACAAATTAGCCTCCCAAAAGTGTTGTCCATTCCGGGATTTGAACCCGGGTCCCCAACTTTCGCGGCTGGTGCTCTAACCGCTGAGCTAAATGGCCATTCAATTTGGGAGAAGTAATTTGCATACAGGGTGAGAATTGAATGTCCCCAGGGGGGTATGGTCCAGAGTCTACGAATACTCATAGTGGCTCTGGTACCGCGTGATGCTATACTGCAACCACATTTTACATTCAACCTCGAGTAACTCCAAATTAACGTTGGATGCGTTGAATTCTCTTTTAATCTTATTTAAATTACGAAAGCTCGTAATTGGCTATTCATTTTATTATTATGTACACAAATTAGCCTCCCAAAAGTGTTGTCCATTCCGGGATTTGAACCCGGGTCCCCAACTTTCGCGGCTGGTGCTCTAACCGCTGAGCTAAATGGCCATTCAATTTGGGAGAAGTAATTTGCATACAGGGTGAGAATTGAATGTCCCCAGGGGGGTATGGTCCAGAGTCTACGAATACTCATAGTGGCTCTGGTACCGCGTGATGCTATACTGCAACCACATTTTACATTCAACCTCGAGTAACTCCAAATTAACGTTGGATGCGTTGAATTCTCTTTTAATCTTATTTAAATTACGAAAGCTCGTAATTGGCTATTCATTTTATTATTATGTACACAAATTAGCCTCCCAAAAGTGTTGTCCATTCCGGGATTTGAACCCGGAATGAATGTAAAATGTGCTTGTTATATCACCTGTAATCTAGGTAACTGTAACCACTAATGGAACATTATGTCCCTTGATTATAATTTACCTTATGCCGTGGCCTGGAGGACGAAGCCAGGTCATCGTTAAACCATGTTGCCAATGCACCCTAGTGACTTCCGGCGAGGTTACTTTACTAGCAAAAATTTTCTGCCATAGTCTTACAGGTATATGTAAGGTAGAATATCTGGGTAACCCATTCAATTTGTGGTATATGTTCCATGTTTATTGCTCGAATGATTGAAGAGATGGGTTTCCGTCCCGTGCAGGTGCTGGCTCCTCTGCTGCGGCTACGGCAGGCGTGCACCCATCCCGGGGTCGCCCGCGGCAACAACATCTCGTTCCAGGGATCGGCGCTGACCATGGAGGAGCTGCTGGAGTCGCTGATCAAGAAGGCTGTGATTGACTGCGAGGATGCACTCCGGCTGCAGATAGCAGCACTGAACGGTGAGGGGAACTCTCGGTACCGTCTGCGGCACTGTCGTTCCACACTCGCTAGCACTGTGAGGAGGAAGGCAACGAAAGGGTACAATTGATTCAAATCTCCAATTCCAATGCGTCTTTACTCGGCTCTCTGCGGCAACTAGTCACTTGTTGCTCAAGGGTCAGGAATAACTTGGCAATCCAAGGGTCCTTGACTTTCTCGGTGTTCCAATTGACTAATTCAATGATTTAGTTATACGAATGATGTTACGAAACGTCTGGAAACCAGCGAGACTTTTGTTTAGCATTCAAATCCCAGTTTGAAATAGTCTTTTTTCAGTTATGTCCCCTAGACCGTTTGATAGCCAGTTGAATCAACGTTTAATCAGAGATTCCTCCTTGCTCATTGATTATAAATAATTTAGTTTCAATAGTTTTAACGGAAACGTGCACAATTAACCAGAAATCGAAGGTCGATCTCGCACGAGCCAAACCCTGACCTCGTCGCGTCCCCAGGCCTCGGCGCGATCGAGTGGATCCGCGGACGCCCGGCAGCGGCGGCGTGTTCGTACCGCGCGGTGCTGGCGCTGGCGTCGACGCACGAAGGCACGCTGGCCGTCGACCGGCTGCAGCTGATCCACGCAACGCACAACCTGGCCGATCTTCTCGACGCGGTCGGCGCGGGCACCGTCCAAGTCCCGCGCACGCTGCGCGATCACGCGCTGCGCGACGAGGGACGCGACATGGAGCGGCGGTACATGCGCCGGCACCACGCGCAGGTGCGTGTCGATCGGGGCGACGAAGCCGAAACGGAACCGCGATTTCGTAGAGCATTCAGGGGCCTTACCTAGCTCGGCTTTTTGGAGTGGTGGAAAGACGTGCCAAATACCCATGTAAGTTTATAATTGAAGCTATAGCTGTTTTGTTCCTGGCACATTGATAAAAGATGTCGTATTTTAAAAACATGTTTTTGGTGTCGGTTTCATAAGAGACATAACTGTTAACACAACTAGCAATGTCAGTGACACGATGTCATCGACATTGGCTCGGGAACAATCAGAAACTCTAGGTTTGCATGACGTCATGTTCGCGACTCTGCCACGAAGACTCTGATTGGTCCAGAGCCAATGTCAATATCACTGCCGAATGCGAAGGACCTTGTTATCTGAATAGCTTATTTTGCGTTCCAATCTTTCTGTGGCAGTATAAAGCTAAATAGGAAGTACTTTCGTCATTGTATCAGTGTCAGACTGGCCTGGGGCCTTACCTAGCGCGGCTATTTGGAGCGGCTACCAAGCGGCCATTAAGCCGGGCTGGCGGTGTTATATAACCCGGACCTAGAGCGGCCATTTCAACAATGGCCAGTTTGTTGATTTCGTAGCACCACTAGCAACCAGTATTACGGTGGTGCTACGATGATAGCATTATCTAGAAGGCATACTGCTTTTTAAACATTCATCATTGTGCAGTGGGGTCAAATTAACCAATCTCTTGGCTTGTTACTAAAGTCAGAGTCGATGTGCCCCGGCTATATAACCCGGCCGTAATACTGCCGCTCTAGGTCGGGGTTACTGCTTGGTGCTATGGCGGTGTTAATTAGCCAGGGTTGAATGCTAGTAATCCCGGGACTACGAGTGGCCGAGCTAGGTAAGGCCCCTGACTTTGCCGTTGTCGGTTAAAGAGCAAGGACAACAGTAGGGATTTTATAAGATGTGTGCAAATAGTGGTTTTCTTGATTCGAATTGAATATCGAATAGTTTATAAATCATAATTCGAAACTGAATCAAATGTCGAATAAATTTTTTTTTAAAGTCATAATATATCGAAGCAAATGGAATAATTCGTTTGGCTCGAATAATTCGCCTAAAGTTAAAATAATCGAATTATTCGTTTTTCGAATGAAAAAGTTTTGATTTCGAATACGAATTTGAATACCTAGTTTAAAAATCGCTATTTGAAATTCGAATAATAATAATTCGCAAATAATTCGTCGAATAATTCGTCCATTTCGAATATCCGCATATACCCCAAGATTTTATCCATCAGAACCGATAATGGAATAACGTAAACGTTACAAAATCGCTAGGCAGGACCGAAATTTCACATTTACCGAACCTGAACCCAATCCGAACCGATATTAATTTCGGTGCGATGCCCTAGTGTCAATGAGGGTCTTGTTGCTTATTAGTTACTCAATCACAGGTGTCGTGATCGTATCTAGAGGGTGGTGGTCACTGGTCACAGCATTTGGTTCACTATCGAAGATTGTGGATCGAAAAAGGCCTAAAACATCACGGTATAATGTCCTACTTATGGCCAAAAAGCATTTGTGATGCGTTTTCACCACAAATCTAGCTACCTACACAGATTGTTAATGCATATCAATGTCGAAAGAGGCTACGATAAATCAAATGTAAAAGATAAGCAAGAATTCTGGCAGCAATAATTCTGGCATTCATCTAACCAACAAGCTAAAATACCAAAAATAACTGAAAAATGATTAGCAGATGGTCATATTTGATGAATATCCATTTCCCTCGATCTTCCGACCATCACTACATTCCTCCATTCGAACGCAGGTGGAGTCGTGCTTGGCGGCGCTGTCCGAGCTGACGGCGCAGGTGTCGGAGTGCGAGCTGGCGCTGTCTTCTGGCGCAGGCAGCTGGTGGCGTGCGCTGGCGCTGGCGCTGGCGGCGCGGGGCGAAGGCGATGAACTTTCGTCGCGGCTCATCGACGCGTTCGCCGACGCCAACAACGGCGCGCTGAAGGCGTCCAAGAAGGCGCAGCGTTCTCTCAGCGGCAGCGTTCACGTCATGATGTGCGCATAGAGCGTGGGCTTGGTCGGATTTGGTCCGCATTAGACTGGTACTTTTTGGTTTTGCATGTATGCAAGCACAGTGCAGGTTTTCCAGATTAATATCATTTGGTATTATTAACCTATTCAAGATTTGTCATTTATACCAGGGCAGAAAAATTTAAAAGAACTATAGAAGCTTAAACCAAATACAAACTGGGTATGGAATTGTTAGTTTGATGATGCATTGTGACTCTTTTCCCAATGTTCTGTAGCCTGTACATACTGACTTGACGTTATCAAGTCGTTGATAAATCCTTGATTATAAAGTAAATACTTTACTTTATCCCGGCTAGCCGGGATGTGAATCTCGCTCAGCTATACAGCCTTCTAAATACCATGGCTTCCTATGTCTCTTATGTCTGGAATGTCACTAGAAGACGGTGGAAAATAGTAAACTTGATCAAAGGCTAGTGGAGTTCTCTCGGTTTGTGCGGTGGATGGTTTGACAGACCATCAGAAATGGGTTTTCATGATGAGTAGGGACAGGAATTTATGGTTTTATGATTTAGTAAATTTCATGTTTTGTTTTTTGGGTTGTGGTGTTATGGCAGTCATGGCGGTGTTATGAAAAAAAATCAATTTTGCTGATACGCACTTTTTTGGTGTTTTTTTCGTTTTATTCTTTCAATGCAAAAAAATCGCAATTTCGCGCAATTTTCTTGAATTTTGCGAATGAATTTCCGATTGTGGTGTTATGGCCGAAATTCGCGAAATTTCGCGTTTTGTCGCGGTTGAAAAATGCCGGGAAGCTCATGAATATGGATACATCTGCAAAGAAAACTTCAAATTTCATGGTTTCGACACATTTCGCGATTTGAGTGATGATTGATGAGAAGTCTGTCCCCCGATTGTGACGCAGTGCTGCGACCGGATTCCAGCGGGGAGCTCGGTCGCTGGGTTTCGGCGTGCGAAGAGTCGCGCGACTCGGCGCTGGCCGCGCTCGAGTCTTTGCGCGGCCACGCGGCCGATCCCGAGACGGTCGCCGCCGCGGTCGCGTGCCACGTTCGCGCCGGAGACGCGCAGCACGATCGGAACAAACGGACCAAGAAGTGAGTCAACCGCGGATTGCACGCTGCTTGCTGTTTTCTGATTTATTATTGTTTGTGGGGTTCTTTACTTTTGAGTCCATTTTATCAGCCTGGGTTTGTATTTGTATTTTTTTAATAATAATTATCATTTTATTGTCTTGATTAACTAAAATTAGGTACAGACATTCTATCATGGCTCGACACTTATCGAAGCCGGCCAGCCACGCCTGACGCTTCTAGTCTCTTCCTTCATTCCTTAATTTCACTTTATTCTTCCTCTTCTTCCTCACACTTTTCAATCATCACCCACAACTTCTTTAATAACTTTAACATCTAAGTTTAATAACTTGGTAAATTATATGATTTGACAGTTTGAGCATAGTATCTTTGGTTTGAGCTGTTGTTGATATTGAGTGATGACATCAGAATAGGTTATAATGGTAAATTAGGTCTAATGATTTCCCTACGTAACTGATCCCATGTAGAATCAATTAGACTTCATTTAGCATTAAAAGTTAAAAGTTAAATCCCCAGTTTCAAAAAGTTTTTTCTAGGTAAATTGACCTACTTGCTTCTTCCATGTGGTAGCTGTATAGAAAGATTTAGTAGTAGTACTCTCAAAAGCTATACAGTAATAATATCATACCTAACAACAAAGCAATTCTGAGATCCGAAAAATTGACCAGTTCACTAATTGTGGTGGAACGCTTCAATAGTTTATTGCAGTTTGAAAGGAAAGATAAAAAAGCACACACTCATCTTACAAGCCAAAGAAAAATGTATCTGCATTCTGCAACAAATTTGAATAGCTGGAACTTGTGGGAACTAGGAACTAGGAACCGTTTGCAACTGTGCCCGTGGCTGGCGTCGAAACTGACTGTGTGATGACTTTGCCCAGGTGCGTGGTTTGCCGCTGCGAGACTCAGCTCAAGGCGTACGAGAGTCTGCTCTTCACGATGAGCGCGGAACACAACAAGCACGAACTGATCGGAGACGTAGTCATTCTAGGGAAGCTCACGCAAGGTACCCTTCCTGCTTGCTTTCCGCTGAGAATTCACGCTTGCGAAGCTGACTTATATTTGCGCTTCTTAGCTTCATGGAAATGCTTTGCTTACCCTGCTTTGGTGACACCATTTTTTGATCCACCAAATTTTCTATGGTAGGTTTTTTGGAGGTAAGATTTGGGCTCAATTTTAGTCTTTGACTTTGTCTTTGACACCTTTTTCCTTGTCTTTGGTTGTAGAATTGTACATGATCAATGTGTCTCCTACAATCGTTCCAGTCGCTTTCTGGCAGTATTCCTCTACCAAAGATTGGAAAAAGTGGCTCCGTCATCAGTTCCTGTACCTTTTTCCATTCTTCGAAACCGTTCCTCCAGATCTGGCTGTTCCTGAATTTGTTCTTTGCATGCATTCTCAATGATGAAGGTATGTTTTACCTGCTCAGAAAGCTGACTTTGACAGTGATTTTCTTGCAAGAGTTTCCATCTCTAAATTCAAGAAAATGAAGTATATATTGGTTAAGGCTATTGGTGTGGTTGCTGGTGATTATTTCATTAAGCTTTATTTGAACTTTAAATTGGTATTTCGTGGTTATAAATCACACAATTTGCTGCTTAAAGTGTGAGGATTCCGTAGATCCTGGTTTCGTTGCAATCGGACAAACGGTGTGGGCAGAAGTTGGTATCCAGTAGGAGGTAAATTCTGCGCGGGAAGCTGCCCGAGTATGAGCTCAATTATGCGACGTAACAGGGTTGTCATAGAATGCTTGAAAATACCAGATGAGTGAATATTATCGAGATTTGCAAACACACAATTTGTTGCCAAAAGTGTGAGGATTCCGTATACATGGGTTTCGTAGCGATCGGACAAAAGGTGTGGCAACAAGTTAGTATCAAGTAGGAGGTAAAATTTGAGCGGAAGTGGCCCGAGTATGAGCTCACTCCAATAGTCTTAAGCACCAAGGAAACAGTCAAAATGAACGAACCAATGTTGAGGTTTCGTTCCAGCAAGCCGTTGCTCACCAAGATAGTTGTTCGAAGCGCTAAGACCTGTCCCGTGCCGGCAGGCACGTGGCAGGCCAGCGCACACGAGATCGCGCTCAAGACGCTGCTGGCGCTGGCGCGCAATCGCCGCGAGTCCGACGAGTGGCTCAGTGCCGGCGCAACGCACCTCAAGATGCTCGACGCCGCTAAGAAAGAGTTCCGGTGCGTACTGCTTTCTCCCCCCCCCCCCCCCCCCCCCCGCTCACTTCCAACATTTCAACTTCCAAAGCTTGCGGACCACTGGCCTTTCAGAAACATCCAGCTCCAAATAAAATGCTATGTATAACCTGTTTTACTTTGGTAGGATAGCAAATGTCTGAATGTCTTGATTAATCGAACTAGATAAACTGCCTTGTCCACGTACCTAGAGAAGATTTCGAAAAACCTACTTGCCGCATTTACCTAAGAACATGTCTAGTAGGTATTCAGTTACGAAGTACTTTTTTGAAAAAGTATGCCAACACGCACTTAGCGACTGCAAGATCGTTATGGAACAGGCTTGCCGCTGACAAGTTGCCTGACGGTACGAAGGCCGATTGGTGATGTGGCGCGCGCTTTTGCAGACGTGCGCGAGCGCTGTGGACGAGCGTACGCGACGAGATTGCCGCGCGCGATGAGTTGGGTCTGTGCCGCACCAAGCTGCGTCTGCGGATGCCGGGGGAGGTCGTGGACAAGAAGACACGAGACGGTGCGTTGGGCCAGAGGCAACGACAACTTCATTTGTACCAACTCAGCACCTGACTGCTCGATGGAGTCACGAACAGGGACTCGAGTCCGAACCAGAACCCTAAATAACTGTTAGTTTCCAGAGAACTGGAACTGAAATCGGAACTGTGATTCATAATTTTCAAAGAACCAGAACCATACTTTAAAGGTTTTGACCAAAGTAGAACAAAAACTGGCATCATTCCTAATTTCCTCATAAATTTCCAACTCAGATATACATGGATCTGTGAGATCTGCTTGAACAATACCATAACCATGCTTATGCCAATAAAGTTATGCTTGTTAAATGTAAGTTTCACTTTTAGTTTTAGCACATGCATATCAAAAACCAGCCATAATAATCTGGCTCTGTCCGACGTTAAACCCCCGCAACTTGACGCAATCGCCCTCGAATCAAGTCCGCTGCCACTCAACCCCAAGTGCCGCTTGCCCGCCCGCAGACCAGTTGGCCAGCCTGCACATCATCGAACCGCACGACGTGGAGGAAACGCGAGACCGGCTGGAGGCCGAGCTCGCGGTCGCCGTCGACGACCTGCGCAAGAAGCGCGGCCAGCTCGGCTACCTGACGACTCTGCGCAAGCGCGCGGACATCGAGACCAATCCCGACCCGTGCCCCATCTGCCAGCTGCCCGTCGGGAACAAGGTCAGCGCAAACAGCGGTCGGAATATCCCAGCTAGATCATAGAGATCTCCCATCTGTTTGGTGTCTAAAAGGCATTGCGATTTACATCCCTGACACTGATTAAGTGTGACACAGATGTGTGTCTTCAGGAGAATAATGGCTTTTGCGAGGCTTTTAGCATGTAAACTTTTAGAATGTACTTGTGGATTATCTGAGTAGTAGATTTTAAGTCCATGCATCAATCTAAACTTATTTTCACGTTAAGAACGCTAGCAGTGTTTTACTGTCAAAGAGACCCTGTTGGTAGGCAGGAGCCAGAGGTTTCATCATCCGCAGGCCGTCTCATTGTTCCGCTAAAGGGTTCGCAAGTAAGGGTCTCTAAATTCTATTGAATGATTGACAGCGCACTGTCGGAAGCCTGCTGAACAATACTAGCGTTCTCAACGAGAAAAAGAGTTTAGTTATGTGGCAAAACAAGAAACGGCTTGCGTTGTGATCGAGATGCGTGGTGACGTTATGACCGTTGTGTTGCAGTGGAGCGTGCTGCCCTGCGGCCACATCTACTGCCTCGACTGCCTGCTGCTGCTGGGCGGTCACGGGCGGCGCAACGTGCGCTGCGCTGTTTGCCGCGAGGAAGCGCCGCTCTCGGCCGTCACCCACGTCAGCCTCACGCCGCACGTCGCCGACCTGGTCGCCCCAGCGGTCGGTCTGGCAACTTCGCAACCAGCTCGTGCAACGACCGACCAAACCTTGCCCGCTCCCAACCTCGCTCCGGCTACTACCGAACTGCCTGCGCTGACATCCGACCAAGCCGTGCCAACTGCTGACCCTGTGGAGCCCACTTGTGATCCAGACTCTGCCACTGATGACCGAAACCTGCCCTCTTCTAGCCTTGCTCCGCCCACTTCAGACCCGGTTGTGCTGACTTCCGATACAGACCCACAAAATTGTGAATTTCCCGAGCCCGTTTCTGTCTCAGGCCTTCCCGCTGGTGACTTACACCTCCCCACTCCTAACCTTCCTCCGTCCGCTTCCAAGCTGGCTCTGCCTTCTACCGACCCCACAAAGCTTCTCACCACGGAGGAGGCACCAAGTAACGAATCCACCAATGCGTCCAGTGTGGATGTATGTCAGGCGCCACCAGCCGAGTCTGAGAGCACCAGACCGGTTTCTAATGAGGATACAGATGCTACAGCAGTGGCAACTGATGCCAAAGATGTCAAAGTGGTTTCAACAGATGTCAAAATTGCGGAATTGCCATCGACAGCTGCCAGAGATTGCCAAGCGGTATCTGTCGTGGCCAACGATGTCCCGGCGGTATCTGTTGATGCCCGAGATGCCGAAACGGCTTTGTTAGCTAACAGTGGTGTCGAAACGTTATCGATTAAAGCTGAAGATGCTGAAGGAGTATTGATGGAGACCAAAAATGGGGAAGCGGTATTGGTCGAGGCCCAAGATGTCGAAACAGTATCGATCCTTACCGAAGATTGTAAACCAGTATTGATGGAGACCAAGGCCGTTGAAGTGGTATCCCTCGAGACCAACGATGCTGACGCCGTATTGGTGGAGACCAAAAATGGGGAAGCGGTGTTGGTCGAGGCCCAAGATGTCGAAACAGTATCGATCCTTACCGAAGATTGTAAACCAGTATTGATGGAGACCAAGGCCGTTGAAGTGGTATCCCTCGAGACCAACGATGCTGACGCCGTATTGGTGGAGACTAAAAATGGGGAAGCGGTATTGGTCGAGGCCCAAGATGTCGAAACAGTATCGATCCTTACCGAAGATTGTAAACCAGTATTGGTGGAGACCAAGGCCGTTGAAGTGGTATCCCTCGAGACCAACGATGCTGACGCCGTATTGGTGGAGACCAGAGCTGCTGAAACATTGTCGGCGAGGACGGGAGGTGTCGGAGCGGTGTCGTTGGGGCCCGAGGGTTCCGATGAGGTGTCGGTGCGGGTCCGCGGGTCTCACAGCGCCAAGGTCGGCGCCGTCGTCCGCTGCCTCCTCGAGCTGCGCGCCGCCGACGCCGCCGTCAAAGTGCTCGTCTTCTCGACGGTAAGCTTGTCGAAACGCGCGGAGGGCGATGGAGATATCCGTGCACGTACGGGGTTGTGGTGATGAGCTTGAGGGATTTTCACTTTCATTTGGGATAGGTTTTGGTTTCTTTTAACTGCATTCACTGTGTAGATAACCTTTTGGATCAATTGACCACCATATATACCTACCTAAAATAATCTTCATTTTACTTTAACTCTCACGTGTGTTAACAAATTAAGAGATGATGATGCAAGTCAAGTTTCTGGAGACATTTGCAGCATTTAAAAACGATTGAAGTAAAGGCCATATTCCACTAGGGCTGCAACCTGCCGATCCATGGCCCTCTAAATGGTTTTGTTATATTGGTGGTGATAGTAAATTTGCGGTAAGAAGGCCTAGGATCAGCAGGCTGCAACCCTAGGGGAATATGGCCTTAAGCAAAGGAGAAGTGTTTGCTTCCTACGTGCCAAACGTGTGCATCGGTTGATGTTGGCGCACTGCGTCGTTGTGCCCGCAGTGGGACAAGGTGCTCGACATACTGGAGGTGGCGCTGCGGCAAAACTCGGTGCTGTTCGAGCGGCTCAAGTCGGGCAGCAAGTTCCAGAGCCGGCTCGAGGCGTTCAAGGTGAGTCTGACAACCGGCAGCGAAGGCCGATGCCGGACGGGAAATGGTCGAGACGGAATTCCGGTGATTCAAATCCATTATTCCATTGCATTTGTCACAAATCAATATTGCTTATTGCTATAACATTTTATATCACTAAATTTATTTCTTGTTTCTGACCAGTAGGTTTGGGGAAAACCCCAATGGCCAAGATAATCTACCAAATGTTTTTTTACAGACAAACTGTTCGTGACAGTCCAAAGCAAAATAGCTAGTACGGTACTTTTAGATGCGAGTAAGAAGAACCAATTTTGTGTTATGATTAGGCCTGCTGAAAATGATCCACAGCCATTGGAAACGATTCAAAATTACTCTTCGAAAGTAGTTTTAAACGAGCTTTTTCTATTTCTTACACTAATAGGACTCGAACTTTATTTGAAAGCCTAATAAATTATCTGGGATATTTTGTTTTTGGCCATCACTCATAGTTTTGTCTGTGCAACAATATTTTGATAGCATTTCAAGCCCAGAGCGGAGCAACATGACATGTTGCCAACCCCCGCTATTAAAGTCCTGCTAGACTTTCGATCGGCATTTGCCAGCCACATCCCGAGACCTCAAGTGCCCTGTTTTCGCGTCCCGACAGACGCAGCCGAGACTGACCGCGTTGCTGCTGCCGCTGCGTTCCGGCTCAAAGGGACTCAACCTCACCGAGGCCACGCACCTCGTGTTTGTCGAGCCGGTGCTCGAGCCCGAGTTCGAGCTGCAGGCGCTCGGTCGGATCCACCGCATCGGCCAGACAAGGTCCGCTTTTCACAAGGGGACTTCTTGCATTCGTGTGCACTTTTTGCTTGCGTTTTGCCTTGAAAATATGCTGTGGGTGTTTTTAGGGCAATAGGAGCAAATTATTAACTGTGTTCTTTGCTCTGAACGTTTTTTTTAAGCAGTGCAATTTTTAAATGCCCTTGTGGTTGTTCAACTAGGGGTTGATTTCATTATTTACACAGCGTTTAATCTAGGTACCTGCTACTTAGTACTACTTTTATTTCACGGCATATAGGTTATTGATAATGATAAGAGTCGTTTGATAGGAGGCCATAGTTGTCCAACGAGGGAGAAATTAGGATAGAAAGAGCCCAGCTAACCAGTAGCTAACCAGCTAACACCATGTTGGTGTCTTGAAGAGTATCAAAAGGTTTGAGGAGGCCATAGTTGTCCAATGAGGGAGAAATTAGGAAAGAAAGAGCCCAGCTAACCAGAAGGTGAATTTGGTGTCTCAAAGAGTATCAATAGGTTTGAGGAGGCCATAGTTGTCCAATGAGGGAGAAATTAGGATAGAAAGAGCCCAGCTAACCCGAAAGTGATATTGGTGTCTCGAAGAGTACCAAATGTTCGATGCCTTGTCCTTGTCCCCTGATCGAAAGCGTGCGGTAACCGCCGACTGTTTGCAGGGAGACGACGATCCACCGATTTCTCGTGCGCGGCTCGCTAGAGGAACGCATCCACGCGGCGGTTCGTGCCGACACAGCCGCGTGGCACGACGACAAGGTCACTCTCGGACAGCTGCGGAGGCTTTTCTCCGTCGCGGCACCCGGAACGCAGGCCGGCCAACCTCTGGACGGCAGCACCGTGGCCGACCAATGAGACTCAAATCTCTACGGCTGAGATTGTCACTGTTTGTCTATGTCCTATGGTAGATTTATAAACTGCCTTGCGGTTACGTGATATTA
Source organism: Nemoura dubitans (assembly GCA_921293005.1). NCBI lineage: Eukaryota > Metazoa > Arthropoda > Insecta > Plecoptera > Nemouridae > Nemoura > Nemoura dubitans. The sequence continues at coordinate 4,911,137 of OV121074.1, forward strand.
TGGAGGCAAACAAGTGTTTATGTTTATTCAATCCTGGTATTGCTGGAAAGTTTTCATAAGTAATACGGTCTCTAAAGCTTAGTTTACAGCGTTGCAATGCGAAGGCGTTTCTGACCATATCACTGCGTAAGCAAAAAGATAAACATAATTAATGTCTGTCGTTGTGAAGCTACGAAGTCGCAAGCTTTGTGAAGTCACCGATGTTGGCCTTCTGATTGGCTATCTACGACGCCTTCACATTGCATCGCTGTAAACGCAGCTTTATTGTATGTTTACCGGTCACACAAAATTTGGAATAATACAAAGTCGGTAACTTAAATATCATTTTGAAAGTATTTGTGGTTTTTCGTAGATAATTAATGTTGGTAATTTCCTATTGATATTTTCATACGTTTTAATTAGTGTTGTACCTTTTAATGCCATTCCAATTCTTTGTCAACAGGTGGAAATGACTTTGGAATCATTCAAGTTTTTATTATAAATTAGGAAAACTGAGCATCTAGACCAACCTATTTGAAAATATTAATAGTGGAAGAACAATTGTGTATGTGCTGCTGACAAAGTTACCATAAAAGTGTCTTAGGTTTTGTGGTACCTATAAACGGTCATGTTTGCTCGACTTGAGCATCATATTTAAATATTACCATTCGATAAATGTATTTACCAACCTTCGGTATCTCTGTATTTACCCGTTCGAAAATAGTAAAATAATATTTTCTACAAAAACCTGGTCAGCTGTTTTATTGTTTGTTGTAGGTTGGCACATAATTACAGTTCTTACATTCTTTCCACTAGAAGTTAATAGTTCTATGAAGTAGGAATTTCAATGAACATAATATGGAAGTCATCTAAAATAAAACGAAGTTAAGCAGCACTGCACTCTGTAAGGATTTAATTGGGTGACCACAATGCTCAATGCCAGTTCTGTTTGAAAGAAGGTTGGATATTGTTCGAGTTGATCCATTCTTTTGCAAGGACATTTACCCCGACGGGAAGAGTGCTCCGATGTCGTATAATATTAGTACCTAGTCTCAAGGTTATAGGCAGGTTATCTGTTCATCATCGCCTTCTTAAAGCACCATACCAGTCACCCAGTCATCTACGCCATGGACTATTGCCACATGGTACCCGTTTTCAAAACAATACGTTGTTACACACCACACCATTGATGATCTTGTGCGAAACAAATCGATTGATCGATTCTGAAAATATCAGCACAATGGCGTAGGTACAATGGTCAATGACTCCACTTACCGCAGCCGATGATTAATGTGTCGTGAACTCTCGAATTCTGGCCAAGGGCAGCATCACCTATTTATAATAGTATCTTTGGGCAGCATATTCCAAACTCTCGCGTGATCTTCGCGACAGTGACAGGCTGTCACTGCATGGACGGCACTGTATATTTCCCTGGGCTGAAGTTTATGCGGTCCTTGCACAGATTCTAGAGAGGAATTCGAGTGACAAATATAATTGAGTGGCCAATGAAAAGGGAAGCGAAGTATAAAGCAGCAACACTGTTCCTCTAATATAGGTAGATCATTGTCAATTAACGTTAGTAAATTGCAGTGCGATCAAAGACCCTTGAGTGCAGCCAGTCACTCTTTGGAATGTGCTAACGGTTATGTGCTCCGAGTGCAATTATCTTTATCTACCTACACCGTAAACCAATTAGCTTTAACCGGATTCTGGGGGATGATTCTCATATCACGAAAATCAGACAGATAATTATTACGAATTACGCACACACGCAAAAACGGTCTCACAAACGATAATGAATCAAACACAGACTTGAAAGACAATGTTGTCCGTACGGAATAGGACAAAACGCAGATAGGAATGTCCTGGCTTATCACAAAAGTTAAAGACTGTTTCTACCTAAATGACATTAGCATTGATTTTATCACGATATGAATAATAATTTTGGCAGGATTGGCCAAAAACCGCAGAGGAAACACACACGACAAGCAATTGTTTTACTGTTACAAAATAACGGCCACTTTGAATAATTTGGAGCGCACGTGGTCCGTGCACTGCAATGGCCCAGCGCTATGAGAATACTGAATACTGATGATTTGTACTGATTTGTACCTACGCATCTACCTGCGCCTAGTAAGGAAAATAGTCCCAACAATAAATAACACAAACATAAAACAAATGCAGGTATATACGATCGTTGATCGCATCGCTTGATTTAGGTAATTTGCAGAATGTTTACATTAATATATGCCGACCAGCAAATTAAACCAATGTTTCACCAAATCTGAACATTAAAATATTTTAAAATGCTCCATAGTTTTCAGTAGGATAGGAACTATACCTGTTATTTTGTTTGTTTGAGGTATACCAGGTTATCATTTTTTTATAGCCTACGACAATATTATATATTTTGCAGCATGAGCATAATGGGAAAATTCCCATTTAGATAGCAGCCCTGTGCTCAGATAAAGATAACTGATTTCTGCTGGTGAGGGACCGAGCACATTCACAATATTTTCACAAAACACCTACCAGGTTTACCTAAATTCGTGTTTCCTTATCGCGTTAATTAGTTAACAAATATATACCTGTGCAAAAAATAATACCCATGATATGTCACTTGCAGGCACGTACAGTTTGTTAATATTACCCAGGTAATTTTAAATATAGGTACTAAATTATTAAAATTGCCACACTGACTGAAGTGTGAACATTGGAGTGGTTCATCTAGTTCTGGCACCCAACGACAGATAGCTGATAAGAAACCAAGTTATCCAGACCGACATCGGCCAACTCTATACACAATGGGAGAGTAAGGGGTATGCAAAACGACGGTTTCTCGCGGAAATAAAACGCTCTGTATTAGACTTCCGAACCTGAGACGTACTTTATTGTGTGGTGAGGCATTTTAACACAGATTGACACAAGCGGAAGTTACAGCGAGTGTCGAGTGTTGAAATGTACGCCAATTCGGTCCAGGCGTCCATTATAAAGTCAATCAATTTTCCTGGAAGAGTCTCGTTCGCATCCCATTCGCAACAGCGTCAGTCGTTTTTCGTTGCCACTCTCGACTTCCTGTAACTTAGCACTTCCGGTCCCCCCCACCCATCCCCCTCCATCATAACCAATGTTTTCGAAGAATGTAACTTACTCGGAAGCTGTTGTTCTCGCGTGTCGCCTTGCTGGTAATCGATCCCACCAACTTTGAAAATGTGTCGTGAAAGTTTCTCTCCTCCGACGCCGGGCGTCGCTTGGCCAGACACGCTCGTGCGCGTGTAGCGTCGACGCCGACGCCGACGTCGACGTGCTCGACAGCATCTGTTGCCGCCGCGCCACCTCGAAACTTCACTCCATTAGATTCGATGGCCCAACGCATATAGCGGGCATGTGCACAGTGAACACGATCCGTTTGGAGAAGTCCTTGCAGTCAGGAGTTCATGATTGTACCCGGGAACACGACGAGGTTCGCCCTGGAATTACCTATACCTTTGTCTGTTCATTGAATCGAAACCACGTATTCTGGTGCCGAGCACTTTTTACGCTGACACGGACCTCCTTATCTCGAACCGTGCGGTTGAGGCATTGCCGGATGGGGTGCGGTGTGGAAGGGGGAGATGGGAAAAGGAAAACGGTGGGAACATTTCGCGCACCTTGTTCTAGAACGTGAGCGACGGGCAGACAGACGGGCCGACACGACTGTGGCTTGGTATAAAAGAGATTTGGATGAAGGGTTTATGCGCGGAGATCGGAATTGGTGCATGAATTGATTCGTCTCGGATCTGAGGCGTCTTGGACTAATCTAGAACTCTTTTTATGAATTTTGGGTGGTGATTTCAAGATAAAATATAAGTGATCTCACTCCCCTCCCCCTCCACCATCAAAGTTCTGACCGTACCGTATACAATCAAACGCATTTTCATTAACATCCTTACTAGTTACTACGAATATAGTTGCAGTTGCTAAACCATCGTTAGATCTCCTAACAGACTCTAGAGTATATAGCATCGTTAAGTATCGTTCAGCTCGCACTTACCTGTACATTATATCTACGAAGGACGAAGCTGAGAGGAACAAAATTATTGCCACTCGATGGACTTGCAATAGCTTGGTAACGTTTACAAATTACATCCTAGAAGCACTCCTATATAGAAGAGAATTTGATCTGGAACCTAAACAATAATGACTCCAACTTGAATCTCCGGCACTGCTTGAAAGTGAGAGGTAGCCATGGCTATACTTGCTTTACGAAGCTAGTTATTAGTAACGAACGCAGTAATCAAAGGCTCAATTCACCAACGCCACTCTCGTTTTACCAATTGGAGTAACTTAATCTCATCGCGGTCGCTGGGTGTACATTGCATTGAAACAGTTGTTGAGACGGACCCAGTTCAGTATCGCTCTTTCTCCAGAGGTGATTTCGAGCGGGGATTAGATTCGGATCACATACAAGTTAACTACGGAGCAAAGGACAAGAAATTCGAGGATCGCAACACACTCTCGCTCCCTTGTAAGTGGAAGCCATAATTGCCGGACCGCGTTACAAGCGAGTTGCTAATCGCCTCCGTACGATCGGTGCCGGCGGCGATACCGCCACCGATTCCGGGCTGTGTTACGAGCGCCGACCGCTAGGTGATTGCGAGACGCTGGACCACATCGAGAACATGTTGAGAAGACGGCAATGAAATTGAAATAATCTGTGCGAGGTCCAGACTCCAGGGGGCGCGGCAATGGATCTAGGGGGCCATAAACATCCCTTAATGTGGACCGCAGGGGGATGGGGTTTTTCTTTCGGTCCGAACCATGGTCGAAACTTGAAAGCGATCGACGGGGCGTGTTTTTGACATATGTTGCATTACAATAAAGAATCTATTGTTAACGAGCCGACTTTCAACGACTTTCAAGGTGAAAGTTAAAAGTTCCTGCTGCCCTTTCAGCTTTTGTCGCCTGAATCAATACGAAAAACAACGAGGCAATTCAATTGCACGATAATTTATTGTAATTTGGTGGGTTGATGCAGGTATGTTTGTGGTACAATTGGTGCAGACTAAGACAGGTAACATCGAAATCACATCTCGCATATTATCTCGAGCGAGTTTATGGAGTCTAATATGTTATATAGAATGTATAAAATCGGTGTGAGCGATTGCTGTTTGCATTAGTTGTGACATTCTCTGTGTGAGCATAATAATCATATAGAACGGCATAGAAAATCTCGTCATATTCGAATTGTAAACTTATTGTAATTCTCGATGCACCCTTTTTACTAACAATTGAGCCAATTGATGCAATAATTATATTTATAGCCCTTTACTTCACACATACAAAAATTATGATATATTTTATATAAATAGGTAGGTACATTATTATGCTTAATATGTAGGTCGTCAATATAATTTTATAATATGATCACTAAATAATTGTTCGGGGTGCATTTATTTTGGTCGTTGGTGTTTTCGAACGAGAAAGGGATTTCTTTAAACTATAAAGTGAAACATTAGGGTCATTACTATTACATATATTTTGCTATATGTTATTTTTTTTAATCTAAAACTAAGAAATCAGTTTTATACTCCTCCATGATAGCTGAATTAAAGAAGAAAGACGACATGTCTAAATAAAGACAGAACTTGACTCACTGTCAAGCAAAGAGTGAGACCAATTTCGCTCTCAATGTTCAAATGACGTCACAAATGTATTCAAAAGATCCTGACACTTTTATTGTCTCTGCCCATGTTACCGAATCGCGTCAAATATCTTGCACTTAACTCTGTACTATATAATCACGGTAATAAATTTGGTATATCACCAATACACTGAAGGAATTGGTTACAATTATATGCATACCTATAAACACACTATAAATATAAATTTGCTTTTCTAGCACCGACGGACACTAATGCGCATTTCTCTAAAATATTCACACGAGACCACATTTTACCCTCAAAATGTTTGTTATATTACATGTGCAAAAATGCGCAGACTTTCACTTCGGGAAAAATATACAGCCCTGGTGTTAACGTTTCCCGCACGACAGGTTTATTATGTGTACAAACCGCTATTTCCAATAGTCCCATAAACTCTAAAACACTAATATTTGCAACATTCATACATCTGATTACACTAGGAAGTTTCAACTATATATACATCGATACAATATATTATACTATGATAAAACGCGTGTGTTTGTTATTTTTGTTGCGCTGAAGACTTCCATGCTGCTTTGCAGACGAAAGACCAAACGCAGCCCGCATCGTGTCTTAAAACGACAGGCTAGCGATCAGCTATAGTTTGTGCACCATTTCAGCCGAACATAAATTGTAAAATGCTTCAAATCAGTTGGAAATGTAGTACATCGTTATGTTATAGAACATCCCTGGGATGAAATTGTACTATACTAAGATGCAAATATGTGTTATTTCCCAAACTAAAGCACACTTGAAGTTGAAGCTATATCTGGAGGATGTATTGAAGCTATACAGAAGGACCTCTATTGGAGTTTATGGGCGAACGCTGCTATAGGTGGGCGTTCTGGATCTATGTTCATATGAGCATTTGAGATGTACATGCATTTAAACTGCCGCACCTCAATTACGGAAGGTCTAAGAATTATTAATGATTTTGAAAAAATGGACACATCTGAGTAATTGAGCCTCTGAACATTTCACAGTCAAAGTGACTACTGTTTTCAAACAATATAAACATGGCCGTCACCACGCTATTGAATACCAGCATTTATAGTTGATTACATTTGGCACCTCCTCTATCCACTTTTGCCATTTAGTGACTTGCCTATCTCTGTACAGAAATGAAGATAATGACAAAATGGAGTTAGATTAATTAAATCTGGCGAAGTCGACCTATGCCAGGCCAATTACCTCGAAGAAAAGCGAGTCATACATTCGCCTGCCTGCCAAAGTAACACACATAGATGAAAGGGTCCAGATGTCTGACAGACAGTCCAAACCCCGGCATGGTTCCCCCGACAGTGGCGCCTCTCAGTGGCGCACCCAGGGCGTCGCGACGCCGAGCAGCGCGACGACCAAGGTCATCAGCGTCGCGGGTCGCGTCGCGTGCGAAGCGGTGCACCGTCGGGTCTCGAAGTGGCGGCAGAGTGGCGCGTGCGCACGACTCGCCGACAACGTCTCGGCCAGCTGCTCGACGAACGCGGCGTCCTCTTTGCGACACGTGCGCAGGGCCGTAGCGTACACGCAGCGCACGAAGCCGAACTTGGAGCTGCGGCACGGGAATCAGTTGTTAGACTCGATTCTAAATACATTTCTACTATTGTAGGACGGTAGGCATTGCCATGGGCTAAATGGTTAAGTCTGTTCAATGAGCTCCGAAGTCGAGCCGTTTCCTTCACCTCGTAAGGTATACACTTTCCAGGCCACACCTTTCGTCGGATCGCGACGATACCTATGTTTTCGGAATCTTCACACTTCGGACAACCAATTGAACCATTTTCAATTCGCAAGATTCACTTGTTATTTACTTACAAGAGTTTTAAAATAACCATGACTAGCCGGTATCTTGAAAGATGTACTTAAGGGTAAATTGCAGCTAAGAATTTACCTCTTACCGTATACACTTTCCAGGCCACACCCGTTATCCGATCGCAACGAAACAAATATCTACGGAATCCTCACACTTTGGACAACCGATTGAATATTTCAGAACCTCGAAATATCTCTTGGAAATCCATAAAAAGTTGAATTCAATTAACCTCAACAACCATCAATAAATGCATACGGCATGGACCAAAATGATGGTCCAAAATGAGGTATGTTCTATGCCCGAGACCGAGAAAGCAAGTGTTGTGACTTGTGACAAGGCATGGCAGCCATCGACAGCACACATTGAATTTCTTTCCGAGCACACAATAAGGGCCTTCTGCATGAAAATGTTTCCGATTGGTATCTTATTGTGTGAATGATGCTAGGAGGCTGTGGGAAATGTCAGAGTCAAAAAATCTTCGAGTTTAATCACAGAATAATCTTGCTCAAACTCAAAGACACCTGGCACCTGGATACATTTTTACCATGCGAGAAAATCGAAACAAATCTGTTTTAGAGGGCGCTGGCAAGTGGCAAGGTTCCTTCCTATGAAAATTAATTTATGTCTCGAAGATGTTCAAACAGCAAATTAATGAATAATAATCTGTTCTCTTAACCACAACCCCTAAATATACCAACCTAGATTTTCATTTAGCTTGTGTTCTGGAAGTAATTATTACATCACACTTATTACACCTATTACATTACTGCACGCATTCCAATTACACGCATTGGATTTGAGTAACGCTTATTGTAAATGTATAGTGCAGTATATATCGCTCACACACAGGTTAGCCTTTGTGAGCATTCATAAAGAAATAATTGTAAAAAATTCTTGAAATACCGACATTATTTTAGGAATAAAAGCAATTTTGAAAAAATAACAATTAATATTTCCATTGCAATAAGGTACGGTGTTGAATCACGAAACTAGATAAGTAGGTCCACATACGGCGAAAAATTTCGAAAAAATTTGTGGGAAATTGAGAAAATCCAGGAAAAGGTGTGACTTTGAACATTGCCAGCCTAGAGGAGATGGCACATCTGTCTTCCATGTGCATTTGCAGAGATTGATTGGTATGTCAGCATTAAGGGGATGGAAACACAGCTTAGATTTGTGCGTTAACACGTAACTACACATGACATTGGCTAGGTCAGGGTTCCTGCAATCACCGTCAACCTTGCAGGCCGAATGTTCTTGGCAGAGGACAGCTAACAACTTGTAGGTGTATCTCAAAGTTGCCGGCATCTCGCAGGGGTTTATGTATGGTCGGTACTACAAGGGATTGTACACTGACATCCGTCCCAACTCCAAGACCCAGGACACAAAACCCAAGTCCCAAGTTCCAAGGAACAAGAACGGTCCGCAGATGCGATTTCAGAGCACAGAAATAACTTTGTGTCTAGCGAATTGTTGCCTGAAAATCCGCCGTTCTTGTTTGTAGTACTTTTATACAGCTGTTCACTAAGATCTCTTGGTAGGCTGGTCCTTTATGTGCGTAGACTTTGTTTGCGCTATTCGGCTGTTGATTCCGCTTCCACAGCGCTTTACATTTAACAAGGAAATGCATTTTTCATGTCAGTTAATAGAGGCATAATAATATTAAATGTTACTCTTTCTGTAGTGTAAACAGTGTTCTGTGAGCCTAATGCTCACAGGAAAAAAAACTCAGCGCACAGTCTTATTTGAACCGTGGCGGAATAATCAAGCGAGCTCTCGAAAAGCAAAATAGGCAAGCAACATCTCCCACATCGCCCCCCCCCCCCTCCCGGCGACGAAAATTCGAGCGTGCCCCGGGATTGAACGCCAAACGCGCGTACTTTAGCCCGATCATCACGTCGCGGGGGCGATTTCATTTGCGGCCGGCGATTGTTTGTTGTTCGGGGCGACCGCCTGTGTCACTGCACGTGAATCATTACCCACCGCAATATTTCACCGCGACTCCACCCTGCGCGCTCTTTCCCGGCCCGGTGGCGGCGGCAATTGCCGTTGCCGAGCGGACGGACGGCGTTACTTTTTATCCACCACCGCGCCGTGTTTTCGGCCGGACGGATCGTGTGCCGTGGTTCCAATTAGAACGTGGTTTGCATGCCGGTTCGGGCGCGCGCTCCGACCGGCCAATGAAAACGGCGTCAGGCCGGCAGATGGTGCAATAAATACGGATCATGACGCCGTTGTGTCGCGTAATCGCGGAAACATCTCGGTCGTGTGTATATACGTGCAGGTGATGCGGTTAACCACGGTACGTGGTCCTCGGCTGACCATGCATCCCTCGAGCAATTGAAAGTTGAACAAAGTCAAACTTAAGTTTAATTCTGATTGTTACATTGTTACATTAAGGCGTTCTATTTCGCGATTAAATCAGAAGGGAAATAATAAAATATACTTAGGTACTTCCCTTTTATAAACTAATATAAACTAAATACAGTCAAGGATTCTTAACCAATATAATTTAGTTTTACATTCAATTACTGGTTCAAGTTATCACAAATTTCACAACATAAGGAGGCGTAGGTATATAAAATTTATACAGTAAAGTACAGTAAAATATTTAATATTTTAGTGTTCACAGTATTTTTGTTGTCTGCATGTATCGTTTTCAATTTCTTTGGTGACATATGTGAGATTTCATTGTTCACTACTTTGGTAGCAGCGTGTGGGATTTCATTGTTCACTACTTTGGTGGCAGCGAGTGGGATTGTTCACTCTTTTGGCCTGGGCATTGACTTCAAAGAATGTCCAGTAGTCTCCTCAAATGTCTTGAAGAAAGTTTAGTAATTCCTCTGGAATATAAAGTCCAATTTTGCGAAATATCAATTTAGCAACGTTCCTGTGAACATTAATCATATGCAAATTTCGCTGTGTGTGACATTGTGACTTCAGTTAATCATGTCCCAAGCTAGAATATAATTAACAATTTTCCTCATCCGGTATTTTGGATTTTCACAGAGCTACATGCTATGACAGCTATGCAGGATTAGAGGCGGTGTCACGGCATTCCTCGACAGTTGCTTGCGAAGTACGAACGTGATCATTCTCTAGTGTGTACTGTTTTCCTCCGGTATGCAGGTATTGGCATTGGAACTCGAGAACGACACGACAATAAAATTATTCCTGTGTGACCTTCTCCTGAATCGCACACCCAGCATACTCCCCCGGAAGATCGAGTGGATTTCCGCGATATTCTGTTTCATTTTTAATATGAATTCCATGGAATAAACAACATTCTACTAACAGTGCTCAGGTTGGTGCTAATAATAGACAGCGCACTGGAATCTATCGAGTTTTCTTTTAATAAGCCCCACGCGTGCATGTTTGCCTTCGTATTGTAAATATTTTCAATTTGGTGACGAGCTTTTAGGTTTTATATTATAAGGAAACACTGGATGAAGATGCTGTTTGCTCTGTTGCTTCTATACACACAACGTCCTCGAAAAGAATCTGTACACATTGGTTATTCCACGAATTCCAAATTTAGCATCCACTTTACTCGACTACAAATGCACATTTCGCAGTTGGAATCGAGCGCTTTGTGGTTGTCGAAAGACCGCCAACGTTCAGCTGGGTTCAATGCTACATTCAATGCATTGAATTCAATCTTGAATTCAATGCATTGCATGAAACATTGAATGCTCTTGACAAGAGCCGTTTGTACGGCACATTTTTTTTAAATTCATTAAACATGGTGGCACAGACTTTTAAAATCGTTGTTTCTAGAAGGCGGTGGCATAAACCTTTCCTTCTTTTGAATGGAAACACACGTCCTTAAATGAGAAAACATTGAATTCAACCTTGAATTCAAGGTTTCATTCAATGATTCATTGAATTCAATTGTTGTTGAGACGGTTCAATGCAGTGATTTCAACCTTGAATTCAATGCATTGATTTCAACTTTGAATTTAATGCATTGAACGAAACATTCAACCGTGCGAACCCAGCTTTGAGTCCGTTGGCGAAATAAAGTGTGTCGTTAACCGCCACACTAATCAATCAGCATCAATCAAATGGTCCAAAGTTCCCCTAAACATTATTCCGTATATACGAGCCACAGGTTCAGATTAGCTCAATAAAACCTCGCGCTATTCCCTGTAAAAGTCAATCGCCGACTCTCATTCATCCGAGACAAAACAATTACAGACGAAATGCTCTCAATCTTTGTTTACCAACCACCTGTGCTTCACTACACGTGCAAAGATACCGACGGAATTCCATTTCCCAGAGTAAGTATTTGCGATTTTATCGCTTACGACCACCCCCAGATTTATATCATGGATCTTCTATGTTATACGCATGGGTAAATTTGCTTATATGGCCAAGAATTCTATTTATCCAACGTCTTAACTTAACTTTATATACAGTATACACACGCGCAGAACGTAGCCTCGCTTTGACGACTTTATCATTCACTTTCAGACGACGAAGCGCTGATGCCACTGTATCTTATTTCATTACTCTCGATGTTTAGTGCCTATCTTAACAAATAAAAAAACTTTGTCAAATTTTAGAGTTAGTGTAAGACGTATAAATGGGATGGGACAAGGTTGCTTTTGTAGATCGGCGGGATCCATTAAAACGATTACTCTTTAGAATCTACTCGGCCCCCCCCCCCCCGATTTACGATACGTTTCACCCAAATGCTTTACGCGGGACGAGAAATGCAATCATGTAATTACTGAATGCAGAAAATCACTCACATGCCAATGCGTCTCAATGTATCCACATACATTATGATAAATTAATCCAACAGTTTGGTCGCATAACTGCTCTATGTAGAGGTTGGCATCAACAATATCAGAATATCTATTGGACACCACAGATCATGGAGAAATTCAAGCATGGTTTGCAGGATATTTGTAATCATGTTGAGTAGAATTACTCTTGGTTGTGAACATGATAGCTGATTATGTCGAAACATCCACATCGCATAATTTCTCCAAATTGTAAAAACTGTATAGCCCTTCGAACAACAATATCTCGTTGCTTTCGGCGCGTAGGATTGGGAATTCGTTTCAGCCGCAACGAGAGCTTACCCTAAGTGTTTGGCCGTGTTCCCCCTGTGACCCCCCCCCCCCCCCGACCGGGGGCGGTCGGGCGGACGCCGCCTTGCGTGGCCAGAGATATGAGAGGGCGCAACCAGCGTCTAATTACCCCGCACAAGGGCTTACCACTAGGAAATTAATATTCTCGTCTGGCACGCCGGCTATCCGAACTAGAAGCTGCAGCACTCGGATGATTAGAACGGCAAGCTGTGTCGAGGGCCCTTATCTTAGTAAGCTGTTTATGGGGATACAATGGAATCGTTTTCTTTTTTCACTATTTGTGTATTCACTTAGTGACTGCGAGTGCGCATGCGCATAGCATACAAACGACGCAGATTTAAAGCTGGAAATGAAAATAGAGAAACCAAACGTTCACACATTGTTCCGCTAATTGTACCATTAAAGCGGTATTAATCGTAATTAAGGGACTTTCTGATATATCCATTAAAGAGCACACTTCATAATTTGAATAATTTGAAATCGGAGCGCGCTCGGCTCGATTGTGGTAAACACCGCGCGTATAATGGCGATCTTTACTGCACGAGGAAAATATTTTCACCACAAAATAATGGAAAGAGATTAGTGAGACTGATGTCGTGGTGTGCGCGGGTAGAGACCGCTTCAACGGCCCCACTCTGACCCCGAAGGGGGGCACAGGCCCTCTCGCCGAAGGCTAGGTAGCACGTTGTTAGAGCCGGGGCGTTCGCAAAGTACGCAGAGGGGACGACTGCAAATTGCACCGTGTATTTCTCGACTCCAGCACGTGTACCGCACCGTCATCTGGGATCATAATTCTGCCAGCGAGGAAGGTGTTTGGGGGGGGGGGGGCGTTCATCAGGTCGTTCGACACGTCGCCTGCGGTGCGAAAACAAATTGGCACATGTCTTGCGTCCAGGGGATGGATGAAGACGTCGCTCTCTCTCGTTCTCTCTTAATCCCGAAATACCATGGTGCAGTGGCGGGGAGCGGCGAAGTGTGTTAAGGCAATTGGATGACAAAATAATCCCTCGAAACTTTTCCTGTTTCGCCATGTTTGAGGTCAAAGAGTGAGATAGTCATTTAACTCTAAATTAAATTTTGGTTCTACTTCTTGCCTCACTCGCAAAGTGAGCAGCGACACAATAGGATTATAAACAATTCGCCAAGCAGCTACCAAAAAAGTTGGCTTGATAAATTAGTCTGGCTAGCGATTGCACTTGAGCAGAGTTGCTGGTCACGAAGATAAGTTGACGGCCGCCTAGGAACTCAAGGCACTTTGCCGATTGGTTCGAAGACTCCTGCATTTGCTCGGTGAAACGTAAAACACCTGCATGTTAGTATCCCAGTTCCCCTTGACTTGACTTGCAGACGCGCTTTAGGTATAAGTTATCATTTACAGCTTTTGAAGTGTCGACCTGCCTACACACATCAAAAGTTATTTTAATGGAGGAAGGGATAACTTTCCGGCATTGGTCTGATGCGGAATACTAATCTCTTACACCAGTATTTGCCTGTGGACAAGTATATATTTCAAGTTCCACATTAATGAGACATCTTGAACGTTGAACTATAAAAGGAGCATACAAATATATTGTCATCGAAGGAAAAGAGAAACTCGAAAAAAATTAGCAATCGAACCGGATACGAACCCGGGACCTCCTGCTTGCCGGGCAGCTGCATTCCGTTTCGTGCCTTATAGACGCGCAATGTTCATATTGTAGCATATTAGGACTTAGGAGCGTCAATAAATCGTGCTGTTATTGGAACGTTTGGGTTCATTCGTTCTTTTCCTCGGCGGGTCGAAAATTTATTTTCGAAAAACGATTTGACAATTTAAAACAACTTATTTACAAGCATTTACACAGACTTTTGCTTTGATTTCATGTTATTATAACTAGGCTCGTTGCCATTTTTTTGTTTTCCTCCTTCCTACGGAAATATTGTATGTTTTTCGGGCATGTACTGAAGTTTTTTTGCCCCAAACACATTACAGTACGTTGTAGATTTGTGCACCCTGTCCCTAGGTAATTTTTTTTTAAGGCCGGCTCCGAACAAAAAGTCCAAAAAGCCAATCGAAATGTGGCAAATTTAACTTTGCGTCTACGAGGCACGGAACGGGAGCACACTGCCGGGCAGGTGCTCTGCCATCAATCATAATTCACCTGAAGATTAATTAAGTTATCAATGACGTGTATAAGTCAACGCGTGCAATTGGTACAGAGATTAAGTGAACACGGTTGTGCGCAAAACACGGTTGTGTGCAACATAAACAAGTGTAAACGTAATCCAGCTTTGAATTGCATTCCTCTCAAAGGGACTCGGTTTCAATCCTGAAAGTCAAAGGTTTGTTTTCGCTCAGCGAGTAATGTGCGAATTGCATATCGAAGAAAAACCCAATTATAAACCAAACTTTGCACGCGAGATGAGAAAAAAAAGATTACTTTTCCAATCCCCTCATGGCGGTGTTTAATATTTCATTCGACTTTGACCTCCGTTCCGCGGTCGGCAAGCGAACTACCCACAACGACGTACCCCTAACAGCGTCCATAAATTATCTGTATTCGAGGCGGGCTACTTCAAAGGTCTAGTGATCAATCCCGTGCCGTCCCGTGCCGCTAGGCCCGGCTCTGAAAACGAACTGTCCACAAAAGCTTCATATTGAATTCGCTGGAATTCTGGCGACGCTCCCCGTCTGATGTAGCCAATTGGGGGCAAGAGCGATCGCGCCAAGGTCGGGGTGCTTGCCGACGAACGAGCGCGGCCCGCCCGGGGTGATGCATGCACTGAATGGCCCGCCGTTTCCAAACGAGCGGCCTTTTTGCATTCTTTCCCGAAGAAAAGCATCGCTTTCCACAAAGAGTCGCACGATGTACGTAGTTCCTCCAAATCCCCACATCAATTGCCAAGGCCATTCAGCCACCGACGGCCATTACAATTTGCCAAAACCGTTATCGCAGAAAGAATGTTAACAGCTCGTGGGTTTACAAATTCTATTTGCTGCCGTTTATTTCAACATTCCCTACTTACAACTTATCTCTCCGTGGATTCACTGGTGCATGACGAGAGTTGGAAGTTACTGGCTATGGGATCTAAATCACATGTCAGGTTGAATAGTAACTCTTTGACGGTACAAATTCCTTTTTCTCGGGATAAAAATCTTTTTGAGGCATTTATATATCTAAATATAACATACCCGAGTCTGTAGTCATAACGATTTTGGCAACTACCTATCGAAAACGCATCCGAAAGTTCTTTGGAAAAAAATATAGCAAAAAGGGAGCGAAATCCATTATCAGTAAACACATTTTGATCAGAATCTTTTAGACTTAGCGGGCCGACAAACACTTTGCTCCGCAATGTTTTTAAGGCAGACCAGGCGGCATTCTTTCCTTTGCTTGGCAGAATCCGTGCAAAACAACAACTTAGAGATTTCGATGGAAATGCCACCAACCAATTCTCTATTCGAGGCAACTGCAAGGTTTACGCAAGGTCCTGAACACTGTTTTAGCCACGGTTATATAGCTCATAGAGAACTTGATCGTTGTAATGACAGCAGCCGTTGATAAAAACGAGCCCGATTCTTACATTGCTACATTCCAATTCACTAGATTTCTTCTCAAACCAAAAAACAGTTCAAATATCTTGAATAAATGAATGTTGCCGATGAATTTGATTGGACCCAATTCTTTTGATGATGGAGAATTTGAATACTGAAATCGAAAGAAGCGGGATGACAAAAGGGATCACCGGAGGGCAAGTATACAAATAATTCCACTCCGTTAGAAGATCTCTATATTACGTACGCTGTGTATCTTGTTCACGAGCACCATTGTGTATAACAGATTCTTTTTAAAGCAATCTGGATAAAAGATTAGATTCTCAATAAAAGTTGTATCTCGATGCAAGATCATAAAACGAATATGAAATGTATCTAGTTTCATACAATGGATTGTTGAAAATGTATCAATATGATGAAGGTATCTGACTAAATATACTTTTTCCATAGTGGAACCATAGATGAATAAAGTACTTACATTCATCTATGGTGGTGCGTTTGAGACCATGGGCAAGGATCGCAAAGAGAATCGGAATTTTATGGAAATAATTACCGTTCAAAAATAATAAAATGCACGCCATGCCTTGGCCCATGGAGTGGGCTTACAAAAAGGGGGGGGGGGGGGGAGGGGGGAGGCGTACATACGGAATTTTGATGTATTCATATTTCATACCCCATAGTTATCCATGTTTGGAAAAATATTTTCACACTGATTTGACAAGATTGCGTAAAAGTATCATAACTGTAGACACAAATATTTGGACAATTTACAACACTGTTCTCTAGTGTGGGCTGTTCCCATTCCCGAGTTACCCCAAAGTCTTTGGGCGGCTTATCCCCAATTAAATGGACCAGCAAATAGCAATCCCAAAGTGTGTGGACCAGTAATCTCAAGGGGTGTGGACCAGCAATCCCAAAGGGTGTGGACCAGGGGTGCGATTGTTTAACTTTATTTCATTCGATTTGGCTCGAAATCACTCGATTTAAAATCACCGCCCGTGTTCAACCATAGGCAGTGGTATTGAAAACGAATGGTTTTAAAACCACAAAGTTACACAATCGCCCCCTCAGTGCTAGCAAGTGTGTGGCCTGAGTAGAATCGAGCTCACCAGCACAGCTCGACGTGTCTTGCGTGCTCGCTGGCGTTGGCACGGCCAATCTCCTCACGCACCAGCTCCATGAAGCGCGTGGCGCACGCGTCCCATTCGCGCGAGATCTGCTTCAGACACGGGATGTGCTCCAGGTACTCTGCAAAGCGGGGCGGCGAGGTTAAGCACATCGCGTGCGGACTGCTTGTGGATTGGTGACCATCGGGCCGACTAGCGACCGAACGGACTGTTTACCTACTTTGGTTCCAAATGGACAATAGTTGCCAATTTGGACCAGGTCTTCTCTTGCCCAGTATAATTAAACAACATGGTTTGTAGGGCAAAAATTGCAAGGATCATGAACCAGGTCAAACATGCAGCAGGAAAGCACCCAGGCAGAGTGCTCCAGAAAGCAATACCATTGCTATGCTACTATATCTTTCTCTGAAACTGTCTTCCTGTATAGTACGATTCTAAATAGCCTCTATATCTCCCTTCTAAACGTAATTTCCTGACATTGGAACAAAAAAAGTGTAATCAGTCCTATTTCAGTGCTCATTTCCTTACAAATTGTACGAGGGAGTCGTTTGAAATGACAGGCACGTCCAAATTGAAATGAGTTTTAGGTTCGTACACAAGGAGACGTCTGAACTTGAAGACGATGTGCGCTTACTGTCTCGGTACTGAGGGTCGTGGCAGAGCGACTTGAACAACTTGCGCGCGCCAGACGCCTGGTCCTCGAAGTACTGCCGAAGACTGGCCTTCTGGCACGTCTTGGCGAACGTGTCGAAGCACCGCATGCCACTGGTGAACGCCCTGCAACCAAACGACAGGGAGATGGGTCCTTTGTACTCGAGGTACTGCCGAAGACTGGCCTTCTGGCACGTCTGGGCATGCCACTGTTGAACGCCCTGCAACCAAACGACAGAGCGATGGGTCCTTTGTACTCGAGGTACTGCCGAAGACTGGCCTTCTGGCACGTCTGGGCATGCCACTGGTGAACGCCCTGCAACCAAACGACAGAGCGATGGGTCCTTTGTACTCGAGGTACTGCCGAAGACTGGCCTTCTGGCACGTCTGGGCATGCCACTGGTGAACGCCCTGCAACCAAACGACAGAGCGATGGGTCCTTTGTACTCGAGGTACTGCCGAAGACTGGCCTTCTGGCACGTCTGGGCATGCCACTGGTGAACGCCCTGCAACCAAACGACAGAGCGATGGGTCCTTTGTACTCGAGGTACTGCCGAAGACTGGCCTTCTGGCACGTCTGGGCATGCCACTGGTGAACGCCCTGCAACCAAACGATAGGGTAATGGGACCTTTGTACTCGAGGTACTGCCGAAGACTGGCCTTCTGGCACGTCTGGGCATGCCACTGGTGAACGCTCTGTAACCAAACGATAGGGCGATGGGCCCTTTGTACTCGAAGTGTTACCGAAGTTCGAGGGCCGAAGACTTTAACGAATCTGGCTGCAATATGTTTTTATTTAGCAGTCCTCCACGGGATAATAATTGATCAGAGCGTTTGAAAACTAACCCAGTCGATGCTTCTTGTTCTCGAGACGTTCAAATGCAAAGTGTACAGAGGTAATTGAAAATGAAAATAATTGTATTCATTCCGTCCATCTCAGTAAAGGAGTATTTTCTTTTTACTACGGACAATTTAAGGGAATACGTTTGGTTAAACTTGGTGTTTTATGATTAGTTTTTATTTTCAAGAAGTTTTAAAATAAACCAGTATTTAAAAAAAAAGTCAAGAAAACAATTTACTTTAAAGTATCTAGTGTAAATTACTTCGAAGAGAGTGACTTTACTGTGAATGACATAAAAACATTTTCTGACAAGAACGTTTAAGGTGGATTATCACAGGTAAAATATATACGCATGGATTATGTAGTGTTTCGAAACAATTTGTGCGGAAACTTCTGATATTAAGGAAGGTCACATGAAGTAAATCTTGAATTACGCTAATAACACGAAAATAACGAATATGCGAATATGCGGTGAGCACGAATATGCGGTGAGCACTAATCCACATTTTTGCCTCCATACACAACAGCAATTTGTATTATACCAGCCAAGGACGCTAAATTCTTTCAAAAAGCATTACAATGTCCATATCCTCAGATGCGTGCACTTTTCATTATGAAACTTTGCAAACAATGTCGTCTTTCGGCCGTTCCCTTTCACAATCTCGCCCCCCCCCCCCCCCGCGCCCAACCCCTCAAAACTGTGCACTCTTCGCCAACTTGCCCACAAAGTTTTGCAAAATATAATTTTCACAATTTACCTTGTCCGCATAACTTCATAAAGCTAAAAGCCTTTACTCGCTACTAGCCACATTCTTATTGAAGTTGGTCGCGTAAGAATTCAAGTTACTAATAGCTCATGTTTTGTTGAGCATTTTCATTAATTGTTGTATTTAGCTATTTACCTCCGTCTTTTTAGATAAGTATAACTTGAATGCATGTTTCTAAAAGTGGTAATAGTGTATGGAAAACAAACTCAATTCAAAAGCCACTGTACTACCATTAGCTGAATTTTTTCAAAATAATGCTTCCCAAATGGGTTTAAAAGGTGTTGCAAAAGTTGAAAAATTCTCAGAAAACTTAAAAACTTTTTTGATTGGCCCATTATTGAAATACACGTGCTTATTATGTGAAGTCTGAGTATAAAAGCCTTGAGAGTGAAAAGATTAAAATTTTAAAACATGTGAATGGCTTTGGATATAATGCTATTTCACACGAATGAAACCCTTGGTTTCCTATGTGAACGGCAATGCTTAGAAGCTGGTTTTCTATACATTCACAGTCTAATGAGTTTTTTTTATAGGCTATTTTCCCCTATATTAAACACCACTCTGGTGTCGGTCTAGCGCCTAATGAGATTCCTCGGCATCGTCCGCTTCGTCGTAAAACATGCACCTAATCATCGGTCAAGCTATTTCCACGGTTTCTCCACGGTTTCTCCACGGTTTCTCCACGGTTTCTCCACGGTTTCTCCACGGTTTCTCCACGGTTTCTCCACGGTTTCTCCACGGTTTCTCGCTGTCGCCGACATGGCAATGGTAGTTTTAAGTGACTATCGTCCGATCCAGAGGCAATTGAGAGGATGCAGAAAAGAAAAACCTCTGATCGGACAGAAGGGTTTGAATGGTTCTCTTGTTCGGCACACAATAAGTGTAATAAAGTAAGCTGACACCAAATTCCAATTACGATACTTTGATTACGGCTAAGGTCACAGGCTTTCTCCTGTTCGGGTTTGCTTTTATACTTTTTTTTCTAAAGCCACTTTTCAGAAATCTCGCATAAACTTCAACAACTATTCCCATTTTCCAAAGCTGCACTCTCCCATTGTATCGTAAATCTATAATATAACATTGTTTTTAACATATTTCGCGGTAAATTCATTGCGTTTGAAATATTTGAATAACTAGACAGAACTGTAAATGAAATTAATGAAAATAATGTCAATTTTACTACAGCTGACGGCTGAAATCACTTTCATACACTTCCGATGAGCAACTAGGAATTCCCCCTGCGGAGGCACAGAAAAGGCAATGGATAATTTTCTACGAACTCTTGTTTTCCCTGAATTTTTAGACAATTAGAATTTTTAGGATTTTTATACAATCTTTTGGTAACAATTAAATTCATATAGGAAATGTAGTTATCCGTGACCGGGTGACCGGTAAGAGGGTTCGTCCCCGCCGGGCTGAAACACACCCCTCCGTCCCATGGCGTACCTGCAGCTGAGGTTGACGGACTCGGGGGAGCTGGGGATGCCCATGTCGGTGGCCTGTGCGACGATGGGTGACGCCTGAGTGAGGCACTCTTGAAGGCGACTCGTCTCCTCGCGGCACTGCGTCGTGTTGCCGGAACCGGAAGTCGAGTCCGAGCCGGAGGCCATGCGGTAACAGGTCAGCGTCAACACTGTAACACCAAGCGACCGCGAACGTGTTACCATCACTTTGGTGCAAGCGTAGATTGGAAATCTTTTCTGTCAACACAAAAGTTAGCGACAATGTCTAATAAACCATAGAACCATATGACGTAACAGCACTGCGATTTCGTAACTCTGACTTTGCCGTTCTCGTTTAAAAAGTTAAAAAATTAACATGGACAACAATAGGGATTTTATCCATCGGAACCGATAACGGCATCTCGTAAAAGTTACGAAATCGCTACGCAGGTGTAGTATATATCTACTATAACCAGCTTCGTCGAAAATGTGATAATTATATTATCAAAACACCATGAAACACGTCCCATTTCTATGACTAAAACTTAACATTTTCAGGTGGATTTCAATTTCGTACCATAGAGTCAAAGCGCTTCCTTTATTACGGTACATTACCTTCAAGCAAACCACCGAAATACATCACCCAGACATTCTAGTTCAAGGAGCTAGGAGATTGCGCTTCTTAATTAACCTTCGATATTTGGCTGTTAATTGTTTGGTGGTTTCCCACCCAGTACCCAACTACGACGCAGCAGAGTAAAACATTCGTGGTTAAAGTTAGAACCATGGTTTATGATCCTACTGTATGCCTATATATATCTTCTGTCATCAAAGGAGAAATTCACATAATATTCTTTGGACATATTCGATACCATCGTATAGGCTCGTATAGCAATAAGTTTCACCATGATTTATTCCAGGTTGCTACACAATAGCATGATCAATTTATGCTAGATTTCCTTCGAGGCGTACGTTGTAGACTCCAGATACGAATAAAATGTTATAAAACTTACTTGTGAAATTGAATCGGTTGTGAACATTCCAAGCATAAACGGTCGACGGAAAGAAATATTTGGAATGCGGAATCTTCTAGAATGGTATACTAGAAAATAATATAACATCTCACAGTAAATAAGACACCCCTGCACCTATAAATTTATCGGCTAAAATAACTGCTCCTTGCTCTTCCTGGCGCGTAAATCTCCTTCCAGAGCGTGCGTTTTTTTATGGTGAGGGCCATAACCACTCAGTTACTGCTCGAGAAACCACAAAATGCAATTGGTTGTGATTGTGGTTCCCTAACGACAGTGCTGCATTCAAAGATTGTATCCGAAATTTCATGGCTGGCATCTTACAGCCCCGCCCTTTTCGAATTTAGCTTTTGCTTGAAACACCCCTGCATATTTTCCACACAAAAGAGTAGCTATTTGCGAGGTTGTCTCAGTGGCACACATTCACACAGTCTCGCATTTCACATTTTAGAAAGCTTTTCCACAGGATCATATCGTATTATCTTCTGGCACCATGTCTAGATGCGTAACTTTGTTCCACATGCCAGCTACGAAATGATCGAGTAGTGCGCACTCTGCGATTTTCCGCAAACCGCGTTTAAAACTTTCAATCCGTGCGTTTTCGCGCGGTGTTGGACTTTTAATGTGGATACGGGTTTGCCTTCCGCATCAAAAGACCTCACTCGCACCCCCATGTCCACACACTCATTTGCACGAGAGAGGCG
Organism: Nemoura dubitans; assembly: GCA_921293005.1. Taxonomy (NCBI): domain Eukaryota; kingdom Metazoa; phylum Arthropoda; class Insecta; order Plecoptera; family Nemouridae; genus Nemoura; species Nemoura dubitans. Next base: position 4,933,807 of record OV121074.1, read on the forward strand.
TCAATTTTGAAGAAAAATACAATTCCAAACAGGGGTTTGAATTCTAAATATAATTCCTACTGATTTACCGACTTTTCGTAGCATAACATGCTAGTTACTTCCTCATTGCTTATAGCAAATAGATCGAATGACGTCAAACACGTGATCAAAAGGACCAATCATTGCTTATTAACCAGGATTTCTAAAATCTTTTGATCCTGCCGGAGTAAAAAATAATCCAAACAATGAATTCAAAACGACAAAAATATCTGTAGGTACTACATTTTAAAATATCCTGAGGAAATAATAAAAATCCCAATTTGAGCAAGGCAAACAACTTCGGTGGTAAATTGTGTACCCCTCGAGCCCCCCGACGCCGAGGTGCCGTCCCCGACGCCTCTGCAGAAGGCCGATAGCGACGCCAAATGATCGCCGCATTGTCTCCTATTGCTCAGGCGCAAAACTTAATTAGATTCTCGCAGCTATAATAGCCAACTGACATTACTCACAGCGAGCGGCGTCTGTATTAATTACTCTCGCACTGAGCTCCAGGTCTGCCCCAAACACACACACACACACACACACACACACACAAGGGGAGGGCGAATCGTCGGCTTAATGCTGTCGACGGCGTCCTAACAGTGCCGGGCTCAGCGCGCCAAGATGCGGCGACAGAGTAAGTGCTCGCGTCGTCGGCGTAACGCTAACGGGCCGCACGACTAGCGAGTCCATTACGGAGTGGCTGCGTTCGGGGGCCTGTCCGTTCGGAATGATGTGTTTCGCTCGGCGAGTCTAATATTCTGGCAGTCAGTGACGGGCGTTTTGCGCCGCTCACGGTGCCGATCTCCGTGACAGCGACGGGGGATAATCAGCTGGAAGAATGCCGGGCATTCCGGCAATGTTTATTCAGCGTGGTTTAAAAATGATTTCCGAGTCAGAAACTCTGGCAATTTAGTTTTCTTCGTCAAAGGAAAGCTGTTAAAAATGTATTTCAAACACAAAACATGTAAAGTTCCGTGTTTTAAGAATTAAAATTGCTGATTTAATTCAATTTCAAGTTGTTTAAATGGGCTTTAACTTTGTTGCCGTTTAAAAGTTTATATTTGCAAAGTAAAGAAAGCGCATAACATAAAGGATAAAAGTGCATTAAATTTGCAGCTTTGCAGCAGCGGTCACGGAGCGTGCCCCTGAACGCAGCCCGCAGAGCAATCAACTCAACTCCTCCACCTCGTGCCCCTGAACGCAGCCCGCAGAGCAGTCTCGACTTCTCTACTTCGTGCCCCTGTACGCAGCCCGCAGAGCAAACACGGCTCCCCTACCTCGTGCCCCTGAACGCAACCCGCAGAGCAAACACTACTCCCCTACCTCGTGCCCCTGAACGCAGCCCGCAGAGCAGTCTTGACTTCTCTACTTCGTGCCCCTGAACGCAGCCCGCAGAGCAAACACGGCTCCCCTACCTCGTGCCCCTGAACGCAGCCCGCAGAGCAGTCTCGACTCCACTACCTCGTGCCCCTGAACGCATCCCGCAGAGCAGTCTTGACTTCTCTACTTCGTGCCCCTGAACGCAGCCCGCAATGCAATCAACTCAACTCCTCCACCTCGTGCCCCTGAACGCAACCCGCAGAGCAATCAACTCAACTCCTCCACCTCGTGCCCCTGAACGCAGCCCGCAGAGCAGCGTTCTTACAATGCTTGGCTAAAAATGTGGACATTAATTGTTAATTTTAGCTTTTAATGTTTTAAAAAAAGCACCAGTTTGGTCGCTAAAAATAATAAGTGTCTCGTTGGGTGTTAAGTTTCTTTTAATTCTAAAATATTGCCTAAAAAGGTGAATTTTATAATATCAGGGTTTTTTAATTCAGCATCCAGACAGGAACTCTGCATAAAATGCAAACCAAGCTAACATTACATTCTAATCTCTTGAGCTGCTAGCCATCTCTGCCGTTCCCTTGGATTTTCCTCAGCAGCTTGCAATAAACTTGTTGAATTATCCCAAACGATAGCTCCTTTATCATCATCAACGGGCTTAGCTAGCATAACCGCAGCGCAGTGGCCAAAGGGCCGAAGGGAGGGCTCTGCCTTGATTTTATTCGCCCTTATTTTGACACCCTTCTCTTCAGCCCTATTTGCGTGTGAAACAATGGCCGACCATCATGTATTTATTCAACCTTACATATCGACACATCGAGAAACCTAAACTATGAGCAGCTCTATGAGAGATATTAACAAGTTATTGCCAAGCTTCCGATTAAAATTGTCCCCTTGTTTTGTACGTGGCTTTTTATCGTTTCGTACGAAACAGTCTGTGATTATCTGTTCAATCTTGGGTCATTATAGCAGTTGGCCATCGCAAGTTCAGCAGGTGCTTCGAAACGCGCTAAGCGGATCATGCGTTAATGTTGGACACATACCCCTCAGAAATAACCAGCACCTCCCCCCCCCCCCCTCAAAACACACACAGACAAAATCCTAACGGACCGATTAAGCAAGCAACCATACCCCTTGACCTCAAGAGTCCCAGAGAGTTTGTCTGGCCACTTGGCCCAGCAGTCAAACAGATCTGTGGTTTGACCGCTAGATGGCCTCAGTTCTGCAACAATGAGAGCTGGACAACGAATTAAACACTCGCTGCGTAACTTGTTTCAACACAACAAGAGCCTCTAAAACGAAACTTGGTGAATATGAAGACAATGAACTTACGCTGTCTAAATTTATCACGATTTCTGTGTCGTAAAATACAGTTTCGCGCGAACGTTTGCCGCGACGTTTGCGTTGTCAATTGGCAGCCGGCGCTCGCGCGTCACGACGTCGTGCGTCGCGTCGGCGTCGCGGGGGACGGGCGACGACGGCGCCGACGCCGACGACGTCGTGATAATCAAGAGGGCATCGTTCGCAGCCGGCTCGCATCGTGGTGTAGTAATTATCTCACATACGACATGATGCAATTAGACAGGCGTTTGATCCGTCTCTAATCCAGTTCGCGCCGTCGCGGCCGCGCAGCGTGATGCGTGTGTGCGTGTGCGTTAGTGGGGCGGTTGTATCAGTGTGTGTGCGACTGTTGGTCGTTGGGTTGATACTTTAATCGGGCTGCCACAACCAGGCGGCCGCTGGATGGACCGCGACGACCGAGCTAAGGAAGGGTCAATCCCAATTTCCCTCGGCAGACCGCACGGGCTCTCCGCGAGCAGGCCAACATTTTTTATTCGATGTATGCGTTCATAAGTTACATTTTAATCAGTGGCATCTATGTTCTTGATATTTTACTGTTCCATTAGAAATCGTACTTGCTTTTTTTGGTTTTTTTCCCACATGATATCTAAAGTTATTCCATCAGTATAATTTTCAATGAGCCGCTGCAAGAGTATTTCTTTCGAAAATTACCGTTCCAAAACTTTGTAGCCCGTTTAGCTTCTCAGTAGAAAGGACGATTGACACTGATTAATTTTGTCTTGATTTCATTTGAAAATTAATTTTGCTTGAAGGAGACGTGCGAAGGGTATCTTTATGAAGACGTATTTGGAAAGCAGGGCATCGAATTCGGCTCCTCTGAAGCGAAATCCGGGGTACGTGCCACACTCTCCCACTCCATCGTCGGAGAAGACCCGAAGGTTCCCGAGCGTGCGCAGTGCGAGCTAAATATGTGAGGGCCTCGACTAATTGACTTACTCGTGTCGAGATAACTTCATTAGCTACAAATCACTGGAGCTAATTAGGTTGAGACTACAACAAATATGTGAATAGTTGATGAGAGACGCGAGGCTTCGCTGCCGAACTTGACGCCGAACTTTTGGGCCATTAGTTTTAGTCGGAGAGTGCTTAAATTATTTCCTTCATAGCAATCTGGACGATATGTGGGGCAGTCAGTAAATTTGAATTTGGCCCATGTACGCAAATTTAAACATATCGGGGATGTGAAAATTAAAAACTGGAAAAAATTATGGAAATATACCACATTCTACGTGCAACTAACTGTAATTTAGAGCATGCATTGAAGCCAGTGCATTTTAAATAGTCGTTGTAATTCCGTTCAAAGTTCAGTGCATCCACGTAAAATTCAAGAATTTCTTTGGTGAAATTTAGAGCATTGAAAGTAATTTCGTCGAACCGTGAAGCGATTGCCGCACTCACACTGCATCAGCAAGTAGATCGAGATCGAGACATCATGCCTTTTCGCTGCATCTCACAATGATTTAAAATAAGCTTTCAAACCAGAAATCGTCAAAGGGAATCTCGACGAGCACCTGGCATCGAGTACAAAATACTCAACCCCCTAAGTACGTTGGTACGTTGCTGTACACTTCAAACAAGCGACAAGCGCTAGATGCCCCTTGGTTCGCTTTGACATGGACGCCGAACAGGAAGTGCAATGAGGTGAGCGCACTTCCCGCCATTCGGCGCTCGACAACACAACGGGAAGGCCCGCGGTGCTGAATTCAGCGAGGCTCGCACATGCAGTTGCCGTACCACCGAACCGGAATGCTGCAGACGTGACGTCTGCAGGATCGCTCGCCATGTTTGGTGTGGTTTCAGATACATTGGCAGCTGTGCCAAGGCTTCCTGCGAAGAACAACACCCCATCACAACTTCTCGTGCGAACTGCTTGCGCATAACCACCCAAAGCTCAGCTTGTTTCGCGAAATCAGTACCCTGCTGTTCCCGTTTCCTGGATCCGAGGCTTATTATAAGCGGTTCGGAATCGGCACCCTCCTTGACCTTTCCGATGCCATTTCCGTCCCCCACCGACCTTAGGGGCTGTTTGCCCCGGGACTTGGCGGGTGGGGGGGGGGGGGTGGGGGCTGGGAGGTGGGCAACCCTTTTCGCGGCGAGTGTCTCTTCGCTAAGCGATCCCGACGTCGGTATTGGGCAAACACTCGGGTGGGGCTCGAACCTCGAACCTCGCTGTAACGACTGAACGCTTATCGATACACACATCGGCTACAATATGAGCATGACCCAATCATTGGTATTGGGACGAACAATACGACTAGGACACGGAGCACTCGGAAACTGAGTGGTTGCTCGCGTTAGATGTTTTCTTGGGTCATGTATGAAAGCGTCCGATAAGCCAAGAAAGTTTTCGTGAAACCTTTTTCCAAATACTAAGGCATGACATTGGACAAATTATTTGTGGGAATAACTGGAGATGTGTTCAGTTTTACAGTCTTATTTCAGCTATTTCAGCTATAATTTGATCAGGAAACAATAAAAAAGTGGGTAGCTTAAAAAATAAACACTGCAATTGCAATGACTTGCAGAACGATGGTCTGAAATTTCTCCCCTCACAGTAACCAAAATTGAATTTCGACACTTCTTGGCACATTTTATAGTGCCGTTATCGCTTGCAGCATTCACCCCCAATTCTCTTCGCTGCCTTCAAACGCCTCCGAAACTCCATTCTCAACGCGCACTTGAAAGTCGTAAGTCGCCCGCCATGCGTCAGCTTTAGTGCCCGTCACAAGTGGTGCCCATCTGGCTCGATATTTCACAATATCGCCGCTGCTCGCGATTCCGCCTTGACAAAGTTAAGCCATGTTTCACCGACTCCGTGTGCCCCTCGCGCCTTCACATCCGACCTTCGTCTATTTTTTATTTAATTTACCGCCGCTAAGAAGCCGGCGCGGTGTGCTTTATGCGCACAACGTAACGTACTCTTTTTACGGCGCCGTCTCAATTTTATGTACGCAATATACATGCAAAGCCCGTGGACGATCAAATGAATTCCGAAGACAACGACGCCGCTGCCGCAAGGTGGCCGCCGGAGGTCGGACTCTGCATGTGGTCGTGCCATGAGCACGTTAATGAACGCGGCCAGATTCTCGGCGCGCCGGCTCAAAGAGCAGCAAACTCTTTGCCACGCACAACACGCCCGCACGCGTGGTTGTCATGACGATCGAATGACGACCACGCGCGAACCGCTCGCCTACGATATTGATAATTGGAAGGGATCCGAGCGCGGAGCTTTGCGTAACGCCATGGTCAACATGACACTGATTTTGTCGACGTCTCCCGGCTTAGAGGGCTTTCCAAAAAACACTCTGATCCCGATTGTTTGCCGGACGATATCTAATGCGACACGCGAGCAAAACCTTCGGCGAACCTAGAAGCGTCATATCGACGTCCACGTCATTTCATCTCAGAAGGACAGTGTCGCGACGTCCTGCGCGAAGCAGGTTGTTCACATAGCCGCGACAAAGAAAAGCACTTTCCATTCTTGTCACAGATTGTTTAAGTATACCTGGGTTCTCTTTCAAAGGCAACAAAGCTTGTATCATTTTCCTGACAGATTCAGGAAAATCTGCACCTCCTGCACATGGCTTTTACTTTGGAAAATTAATTTACGATATCAGCGTCAGTCTGGTCACGTAATGTGCTAGAGGCGCCAATATTTTAATTGGAAAAGCGATATCTTTGATACGCGGACCCTCCCCCCTCCCCCCCCCCACATCTCGTACGTCACTGGCAATCGCCAGCTCCGCGCGCCTTTGTTTCCCCCACATTATAAGTCTGCAAATGCACAAAAGTCGGTCGTGCGCAAATATTATGCACACACACTGTGAATGTTATCAGTCACGCCACATTATCTGTTTCGAAAGTAACCTTTTGTGTGCACCGTGATCTGTTTGCTCGGGTTCTGTCAGTCGCGATGGAAGGTCCGCGCCGGACGTGTGCAGTGTCCCGATGACCACCCGAACCCGCGCCATGGGAAATAAAATAAAAGAGCGCCGGCCGCTGCAGATGAGAGCTGGCTAGTCGGACGGGTCGTTCGGGGGGGGGGGGGGGGGGGGGGGCGGTGGTGGACCGCGTGGGGCGATAGCGCAGCGAGGCGCCGACGGTTTTTCCTGCCTCGCGCCTTTGAACATGGGGGGGAAATTGCGGCGACGGGGGTTCCGTTGTCACAAACACACACACAGCGTCGATGGCCTGCGGAAGAAAAGCGCAATAACGCCGCTAAGTCGTTGATGGGGGGGACAAGAATTGTGGTCTCGTCTATCGCGCATCTTTTTCTCTCCATCAAACGTGTGACGCTTGGTCGCATCTTTTTCCATCTCGGCGCATCGTCTATCTTCATCCACTGTTGTCATTTCATCACTAATCAATGCGCTAAATTTCGTTCCCAGAGAGACCGCGTGGAGGAAAAGTTCTCTTTCGCGGAAAAACCTTTCGTTCCGAGCTCTTCTTTTCATGGTGCTGACCATTTTGAATTGTGCCCCCCCCCCCTCTCTCTGCCCATTTCGCAATTTTCGCGTGACTGTCACATTATAGTCACTAATTCAGAGGGGTAATATTTCCAGCGAATTTTGAAATGTGAGATTGTCTACAAACCAAAAGCGAGCATTGTTCCCATTTCCTAAAATCCCATTTTCAACCCATTCACGCACGTCAGTTGATCCGGGAAGGTCATAGATAGGAACAAACGGGCACAACAAAGCCTAATGTGTTGTCCGAAGTCTTGGTCCGAGTTACTAAGGGTGATAAGATTCTTGGCATTGCATCAGCTACTGGATACGTGAAATGTGATATGTGTTAATGGATGTGGGATATGTGATAAGCTATAATGGAATGCAGTGATATGTGTTCGTTTCTCATTGCTAGACCTCGAATTGAAAGTTATGCGACTGACGCGTTGAAATACGAATATTTCTAAGCGAAGAAAAAACGTCCAGCCAATTTTCTTAAAACGATAATAAAGCACACAAGGTAATCAACGATGCATTATGTAGTTCTAGATCTCCCTATCTCTCTCTCTCTCTCTCTCTCTCTCTTCCGCACTATCTCATATCTTTCCCTCTACCTCTAGCAATTTTATTCCACAAGCACGGAATAATGCTGCGTACAAAGTTTTATCATTAGGCGCCGAGCCGGGATAGCCGGCAGGGGTGGGGGTGGGGGTGGCAGGATATGAACGCGCAGAGTCGCCGTGCGGAGTGTATTTCTTAGTTCCGGTAACATATCCCCAACCCCCTGGCCAGTGCCAGCCCCCAACCCCAATGTGGCACTCGTGGTTTGCTTAGTGAATAGAAATTTTGGAGACCAAGTGCCGAGGCAAGATGATTAGTAGCTCAATTCGTACAAACTATAACATTCAAAGGAAATTGTGTTCGGTGCAGACAAAATTATATGTTAATTCCCCTGCTTTGGGCAAATCTGACAACTTGATTAAATTTCCATTCCGGACAGGTTTCTCTATGAAATTCAAGAGTAACGGTTTTATATTATATACATTTTAAGCCAAGCAGCAGTAATGGTTTGACACATTTCGCTAAGAGTCATTTTTCCGGGGGGCTTAACGTCAACGCGGTTGAAAAAGCGCGGATTTGAACGAGAGCACGTCGTGCTCAGGCTCGTGGTCGGACCAATCTCGCGCACGTAATAAAGGAATAACACTTGCGAGCAACGACCGCCGCTGCACTGTGTGTTCCGTGGCGGGCCGAGAATGTACCTAGGTATATAGGCGGGCTTAGTTTCACTTGGTAGCACCGCTGAAACCGCTGACGCGTAACGGGCTTGGCGCCAGATATTTAGATATTAGCCGGCGAGTGAAAGGGTTGCTTAGGCTCTGAGCCCGACAAATGTTCGGGAAAAGTGCTGGAAAAGAAAACGTGCAACGGCCACGGGTTCGGGGATTCGCACGACAGCGCTATCGTTCCTCATGCCCCTGTTATAGGATTTCTGTCAATTTTATTTTGACCACTTTTTTGTTATCTACGGCCTATTTTCAACGTTTATTCAGCAAGGATCATAACATATGCTCGCTGTGCTGGGATTTTATAGGAGCATTCAAATTATTTTATAGAGTTGTTATTGTTTGATGTTTATAAGTTATAACAGTTTCAAAACGTTGTATAAAATTGTTTATGGTGTAACTAATTATATAGTTTGTGTGTGTAAAATAACTGTGAATGGAGTATACCAAGGATGCGAGGTGTTTACATTTTCACAGGAAGTTCATATCCGAAGAGCCCACCTCAAAATTCGCTCGCATGTACCCATTTCCCATTTTACCGCACGCCCATTTCTCATCGTTACACCAGCGTAAAGCATCAGCTATGCGTTTGCCATATACGAAAAAAGTAATGATAAAAGTAAACGTAAAGTTTGATGGGGATGGGGGGATATTTTATATATTTTTTTAAATTGTCTGTTACCAATATTAATAAATAAATATATCCGTAAACTCATCTTCCTACAACGACGGCCTTGAAGAGGTGGTCAAAATACATTTTGTTTTAAATTTTTATTATTTTAAGAGCTGATTGATAGATAAAAGACGTCCTAGTATTCAACATTTTGTTATTTTATGGTTACGAATAATGTGTGGAAATGTCACCCATGTCAGTTTCCGTCCCAACGAAGTTCACTCCCTATAAAAGTACCACACAACAGTTATTTGTTCTAGGTAGAATATACCAAATCTCGCAGAGACTTGCAAAACTTCCAATGTAACTTTCTAGTTTCGATAATAATTCAGTGGCAGCACTTCGATCACAATTTCTGCAGCGGGCTCGCTCCATCGCGCTCGCGCACGCGCACGCAAACAAGAAACAAAAACTTGTACCGCACGCTTGTTTGCAACTTTCCGTGCTCGCCATTGTTTTTCTCCGAGGAGCTGTAGTCAGCCAGAGCCACCTATTGTTCCCTCGATTCTTTATCTTAGCGGCAACAAAAGTCACATTGCCAACCACAATATTACTAGTGTCTCTGCGTTTAATTAATGCGAAAGGAAGTTCCACCTTATTTTCTGCTGATTTATGTTACCCCTAGTTAATTAATTATATGTACTCAGTCACTAGTATAGTGGCAAAACAAGTGAATATACTGCAGGCTTTTAATAAACGAACGCGTATTTCTTTCGTGATTGATCATCAAGCCCAATTCAACATGAAATAGTAATTAATACAAGCTGGGGGGGGGGGGGGGGAGGGGTCTACAATTTCACGATACGCAAACACTTTCCAACCGAGCCGTATTTTTCAGAGTTTTGTTTTCCGAGAAAAATGTCCACAGGCAGTTCCCCGGCCAATATGGAGCCTGTCTCGCATAATAACCCTTGTCCGAACTAAAATTGGAACCGAATGATTTTGAGATGACTGGCAATGTTAAAGCTCGGTTGAGGTGTGAGTCTTTTTGCATTGTGTGTGGGGGTCACTGTCACGTACTATTTCCGACATCGTTGTACAAATGCAAGGACATGTAGATGTGAAAAGAATTTCTAAACTCTATTTGCAGCACATAACAAATAGCATGCATGTTACATTCCAGTGGGATATCAACTTTGATGTATATCAACGGACCACAGCAGCACACTTGAAACATCAAAATTACATGATGTCAGAACTTTGCCGCTCACATCACCAAACAATCAACCCGCTCGTGAAACTACAACATCCGGGTCGAATAATTTTGAATAATTAATTTTACTTCCACATTTAAAGGCACATTAATAAAATAGTTGCCTTTAATGTGATTTGTTTATCACCACATCTAACAAGCAAACTGCAAAATATTTCAATTATTAGGCTGTGTGGTCAGCCAAGTTATCTCAGCGTTGTTATGAACTGATGAACCTCTAGGTCGTCGCGTGGCATGGGGCTGGTAACAAAACGGATTGCCGACGATGCCAAATCTGTCGCCAGATAACCCGCTTGTGAGGCTCGCAGCTCGCGGCTAAGGCGATTTGGCACCGCCACTCGAAACGGTGGGACACTCGCGTCTTCGGGCGCATTTCAACGAGAGGAAACTCTGCCCTAGATATAAAACAGCACATTGTTACATTAGAGTGAAAAAGTTACTTGTAGCCGGTTATCCATCTGTCCAGTCAAAGTGCTAACTGCCAGTTAAAATGAAAATCCGACTGTCTGTGACCTTGGAGATAACAAACTTAGCTGGCAGTTAGCACTTTACTGGACATTTCAAAACTGGCCAATGTTTAAAATAGAAAATTTAATGCTATCAGTCAACGGCGATTTGATACATGATGTGTTCATATTCAAATTTTCGCATATATGATTTGCGCAGTTCATTCTGTAGAAGGTGCTGTTTCCCGAAAACAACTTGTTACACAGCTTTACGCTTTGTTATTGATGACAGTATATCAATATTATTGTAATTGTATCAATTAATATTATTATAATGTTCTACATTTAAATACAAACATTTATAAATCTATTAGCCTCAGGTAACAATATGTACCAAAGCCATTAACAAATCATGAATAAATAAATAAAATATCCATGCCAAGCGACAAAAGTTTATAATAACAACAAGGGATTTTCTTTAGTGTCTTCCCGCGCACGAAACCTCGGCGTGCTTTCGGTATCTGCAGACCGCCAGGAATGCTCGGTTTGCCATCTAGACGGGCAGCAGGAGCGCGTACACGACGGAGTGACGAGACCCAAGGACCTCGATCCTGCAGGATCAGGACGTGGCGACGCCGGGGATGCTTTTGTTTCGCGACGAGCTAGCAGTCGCTGCCAGATAAAGGGATTGACTGAGGGCGCCCCAGAAAACAATGGCCGAGATTTTGGCGCCAGATTGCTACGTGGATATTGCAGAATTGAATTTAGAATAATGTTTCTCGCGATGTTACCACTTCTATAATACATGCCATGGATTCCCTGTTTATTATACTTATTATTAATAATATTCTTTTATGAACAATATCCAATTTTAATCTGTCAACAGCAGACAGTTAAAATGCTATCTCGCATGAAAATACAATTTTCAGGGGATTGAGTGTAAAATGTAAATGTTGAGCACTCCATATAATTTGAATAATAATTTTGCTGGTTGCTTTTGAAAGCTTTCCTGGAGCGTGACGTCATTAACACGGCGCGCGATGTGCGTTCGGGATGTTTCGGGAACGCGAACCTGGAAGAATTTATCGCACGGAAAATGTAAACAGAGCTTTTTTTTTTATTCGTGCACGGGCACAGCACGTTGATGGCGTACCTTTCAAAAGTGATTTTTATGAAAATTGAAAAACAAATGTGGCATGAAAATAGCGATTTAGAATTGATCATTTACAGCAAATTGTCAGTCAGTGTCAGTGACTGCCTTCACTTTAGCGCTGCTTTGATCATTGAAAGCCGTTACGGGAGTAGCATTATTAATATATGATGTATGCACAGATTGATGTACCTATATTATTAATTACAATACGATGGGATTACTAATAGCCATTGGGGGATTGTCAACTACTCAAAACAACAACAAAGAGATGCCGCCAAAACATGATGTTTACCATGGGTTGCTATGGCAACTTTATTCGATTAACTTCACTTGTAGGTTTTCGAAAACTTACTATCACTGCTGTGATAGTAAGTTTTCGAATCATGATTTGTCATGATAACCGTATTCCAACGGGCTTCTTAAACTAGAGTGTTTATGGAAACCTTATTTATATATTTAAGTTTAAGAGAATCTCACGTGACGTGGGGTCTAAGAAATTGTCAAATTCGCATAAACAACCGCAACGCAGAGCCTGCATGAATTTCAGGGAGTTGTCAATTCCCTAATGGCCATCTTGATCGAAGAGTGCAACATCTCCTCCTCACATATTATTACGAAAATCTGCTCAAGTTTCCGCTTTCCGATCGATTGTGTGAAACGTGAGGTCACATTTGGGCCGAGGTTATGTTTGCAGTTAGTTGTTTGGAGTGTGGCTGCCCGCTATGTTGGGGAAGCGGCCTTGTCGGTGTCAGGTTGCCGGCTCAGGCGATGGCATCTCGGTCTGCCGCCGCGACGGCTCGAAGCCGGACTTAGGTCGTCCGTGGGCCCGGCGACCCCAGGGACCCCCGGGAGAGACGTTGGCCCAGGACAGCCGGGAAGGAACGCGTCTTGACCCAGGGACGCTTGAACCTGGCTACACGCTCGGCTGGCTTCGAAGAGAGTCGGGATAGTGCGAGCGTCCTTGTCTTGTAATGAATTTCTGAGCTGATAGCTGATTCGACCAGAAGTTAAAAATGCATTTTCTCCAGCTGTATTTTCGCAGAGTTTTATTTTTGAACGGTACAAGTTGACCAACACATGTTCCCCGATATTAATTGTCAAAAATGACAAACCAGAGCCTTTGTATTTGGTTGGGATAGATTATGTTTGTAAATCTATCATGTACTGCATTAGAAATGCATGTGGAAATTGTAGGGGCTTTATCAAATCTATGAATTGTAGGGATGTTATGTGTGTCATTTTTAATTTCTTGAGCTTAAAGCATTGCACATTGCACAATGCACGATATGTTTTATTTTTGCGTTAGTATCGTAATTCCGACTGGTAGATATGTCGAAGTTTAAATTCCCTCTTGCTCGTTGTAATGCATAATCGCCAACAGTGAACTATGCTAATCCAATTGTAATGCCCCTTACGGACCAAAACACGGATGTATAGTTTTTGTCCGAAGAAATGGCATGTGCTATAACTCCTGTGAGTTCATTACGATTCACTGCATAAGCTGCTTCAGACGGCTTACTTGCAAATCAAGAAAACAACGACGCGAAAGGCAGCCATAAAGTGCGGCGACATCAAGTACCTCATACCTTCCCTGTTGGCAGAATCAGAGCGTGTAATGGCACGGAGTCTGGGTTCAGATTATTGATAAACATTCTAGGGTGCACACACAAAATATGCTACTGCAAGCCTTTAGATTGATTAATATAATTAAGAAGCTTAATAAAGTTTTTGCCAAAACATTAATTTCTACATTATACCTATATATATGAAAGTTTGCCTAGCAATATAAACATCAATTTTATTTTATTTCATTTTATTACCCCCGTAACTTCGCTCTACATTTCCGTATCATGGCTTTGCAAATACGACTGCTTGATTTGTTGCTGTAGGTTAAGATGGATTAAAATCCATTTACGACTTAGCACTTTTCCTCCCAGCTTTTCTCACAACTGCTATCCTTGACCTTGACTGTTGCTTCCAATTTCAAGGTCATGTAGTCGCCCAATCAAAACGAACTTCTCTTCGTGCTGTACTATTTCATAGATATACACTACGTATGACATAATGTCATACGTGAATAATTGTATGACATAACTTCAGGGATTCCAATTACATATTGACATGCGAAGTTAAAGGAGCAAAAAATGTCAACATGATACCATACAAAAACAAACTTCCCACCTCACTCACTGTTTGAAGCTTCGTTGCAATCCCGAAATGTACAAATCAAAGTGTCACGTCGCATTCGCTCACCGCGACTGGAGTTTCTTTCTGCTTGATGTATTAGACGCAGACATACGCAAGTGTAGCAAGTTGCCTTGCCAGGATCGATCTGAGATGCTGAGCTCGTTCTGCACGGAGCGTGATCAAAATGATGGCACAAAGCAGCACATCCCAGTCCAAACCGCAAGGTACACCGCTCGCCTTGAGTTACGATTAATATCCGTTATTTGTAGCGACAACTTTCCCGATATGCCAATACATTTAGCTCCCACGCATGTCACTGTCTACGCACATTTGGCTGTAGAGACAAGACGCCTCAGGAGCTATTTCCAGCTTGCTTCGATTTCATGCAGAGTTATATGCGGTACTCGTTCCATGGGCCACTCAGGTTGTTTATCATCCCCTTTGTGCTTTGGGAGTTCCGTATATTCTGTGCGAGTGAGGAGCAAGCATTACATGCGAGACTGTGTAGCTACTTTCGGGAAGCCAGGTGCAAAAGCCGCAGGAACTTCTACAGTGCGAGTCGGTATGATTCTGCTGGTTCCGCTTACGTAAAAGTACGTGACGCACAGCGGAAAAGCGATCCATCTCTTAATTTTTAAGCCCCAGAAATTATTCGTTGCGACGCTCGCTACTCTCGCGAGTCCTCTCCTTGCAGAGTTTACGACGCCGCGTTTTCGACGCCGACGCCGACGCCGACGCCGGAGTTGCGACGGTGAATTATCACCGGAGGACCGCGGCTAGATAAAGGATGTTACTGGGAGTAAATCAGGCTTCATTACGCGTAGATAAGTGGGTAACAATACAGACGCCAGCGAGTCGCAGCGCGCCTTCACTCGCTGACGATAGCGGCGAGGTTGCGACAGGGCTTGTGGTGGTGGTTGGGGGGGGGGGGGGGTATAGGAGCTCCCAAGACAGCACTCTACACCCAAAACGATTACGAAAAGGTATCAAAGTTAAAAGGCGAGGTCTCATCTTGACTGAAGATGCGCTGAAATATATTTTATTTTTTAACTCATACCAGTTGCACAAAAAAAATTATACAATTATATTTGAGTCTACCAATAGCACTATAGTTTAAAAATCCATATTTTAAACTGCGTTTTACATGAAATCTTATACTGGTTTACCAACGTTTCGACCAGTTTCTTACTCAAGGATTTCAGCCTGACTTTAATCTGACCACTAAGGGTCGACACAACATTTTTGAGAAGTACGTCTCAGGTTCTTTGGGCATTTGGCCATTGGGCATGTTACTGCAACATTGTAGAGTACCGGTTTGTTGATGACAAAAGAAGCTGCGACGAGCTGTTTAGAGGTTACGAAGGGAACCAGTATTCAATACCCAGTTTGAAAAAGCTTTTTTGGGAGGCTTTTGTGTAATCTTGCAAGTAACGAATTACAAGCCGTTCACAATTTTGATCCCCATCGCAAAGTGATTGCTCTGATTGACTCTGAACTCTTGACTGATTGGTGTGAATCGCTTCAAAAGCAAAGTGATAGCGGGCGGAAATAAGATTCTTTGAAGTCCCACTTTAGGGAATCAACTGATGTAAAAAAATCCCACATCTGGGCGCCAATTGTAACGCGAATGTTTCAGTACCTCAGCGAGCCGTCCGGTTCCACGAAAAATACAATCAACTCCCACGTTAAAAAATTTGAATCAAGTTAATGTTTTGGGTTGCCCCCCCCCCCCCCCCCAAACCGCCGTCGGATCCCGAAGATAAGCGCGCCAACCGCTGCCTGCCCCCCTGTTTTCCTCCCGAACAGAAAACCCCACCGCCGACCGTTACCACCGCCCCCCCCCCCCCCCCCCGATACCAGCTGTCCCCGAGGGTAGAAACAAATGCGGCCGACGCTTCCTGTATTAATGCAGCAACTCCGATTCAGCGTTTTATTGCGGAAATCGTTGATCTGTATCAATATCATTTAATGCTTTATTCGTTTTTCCGTGCCCAGTAAATATATTATGTCGTTTCAAAAATGATATAAACCCACATATCTTTTATGAACCATTTCAAAAGCTTCTGGTGTTTCTAAAGACAAGAAAAGTCATAATATGACTACTTTATGGTGTTTAATGATTTCTGGTAGTAAATTTTGTATTGATAAACGTTATACACTCGTATGTGTAAAGATATAACAGAATGTCATGTCTGTCGAAGAAAAATAATATTTACTAAAAATAAGGAATACAACCTATGTGTTGATGGTATTAAAGGCATGTTAACATTTTTCTCTTTTTGCACATTTTTTTTGTAAAATAAATATGCTACACATGAATACATACTTGTGAACAATGCAGCACTCTAGCCACGTAAACCACATTAACGAGGGTAAATGCATGTAATGATATTGCCCCAGACCTGGAGGCGATGGCTCTTGTGCATCGGTATACACCCACACCAACTTGCAGTTGTTGTAATGTCGAGCGGGAGCAAAATAATAGACTAAAAAGACGTTCATCCAGTCGCACTGTCGAATTCCTGTACCGCTGGAGGCGTTCCAGTGGCTGGCGGCTCGTACTTCTAAGTAACCATAAATTACTGTTGTGTAGAGCAATTATGATCATTTTAAGAGGAAGACGTAGAGTGGCTTAGTTGCCATATATGGCAAATTATTATTATATAACTTGCTTTGCAAACTGCTGCTTAAATTATAAAATACTCGGTCTAGGTTCTGTTGGAGCTTTTGGCGGGGTTGCTTTGTTGTAAGCAGACCACCCGCACAAGGTCTCGGGGCATGGTACTGGCCAAAGAGAATTGTAGATTAATACCGGGTTGCCAATATATTTGATAAACGGGGCATAAAATACATTAAGATTAGAAAACCTCCGGGGGAATATTTGAATCGTGATCGTATAGATACCCGAAGGAAACAAAGCGCGAGCCGATATTGGCCACCGGGATATCGATGGTATTAGTCTCAACTCTCAAGCTACGAATTTATTGGGCAACGGTATCTTGGCTCATTTTTTCGAGCGCAATGACAGCTTCACCTTCCGGGTGGTCCAATCTTTCTCCCATCACAATGTTAACTATAATCAAATATCAAGTATCAAGTACAATATCAGTGCATCCACAGATAATCCAGTAGTGAAAGAATTGCTCACACAACCTCTGTTCAAGCACGGCTGCCGTCACAGCAGCGTGTTTGGAATGAACGATTCTGTGGTAACATATTATTATGAAGTTTATATTTTAAAACGAGTACAATCGGGTTTATAAATTGCCATTCTGGCAGAATAAATGGGAGCCAGAATATGAAACAATATAGCGTCAATCTTGGCGCACAATGTTGAAATGACATTCACCATTTTACAGTAATGGATTCGAATAAAAAATGGACTGTTGGTGAGCATTGTGCATTTTTATAAACCATATGTGGAATTTCGTCTGATATTTATGGAAATACATATGATGTGAGTGGAAGTTTTAATTTCCACGACGTTTGGCTATAAATCTGAAGGTAAAATACAGCCATATAGACCTTGCGCTTTTTATAGATGAATCTATCATCTCAGAGTTTATTATTTCCTTTCCGCCCTTGATAAACAAAATAATATCCTCGCGAGCCTTTCGTCCTTGATCCTCGTGCTCTCTGTATATACACGACAGCGACGCCCTGCGTTGAACAGAAATATAATATCATGCACTTCAAAAATTCGTGCAGGAACACACTTTTTTAATTATACCGTTTCGCCCGTTTTTCCTTTCTATTCCAACGTTTGAACAGCGCACTATACACTCAAGCTATGTTTCCCTTAACTCGATAGTTAGCTAGAGAATTAACTTTCTTAATTAAAATTTGCTCGGATCTTTTAATGAATTTGGTCATTGTCAGCTCGCGACTCGTTCGCCGTTTGAGTGCTAACAGCGCCCGGGCTGCCGATAAAGTTGCGCCGAAAGATATAAATCGTGCGATTGCCTTGCGGCGTGCCCGGCTCGCGCGTACCTAAAGACGCGGCACGTACAGCAACACTCATGGCTGGTGTCTTGATTAAATGCGTTGGTAAACGGCGTTGGGCCACGGGAAGCTTGCAGCATCTCGGGGCACGGGAACTTGTTAGTGTAATCGGCGTCGGCAGCCGCCAGACAATGGCCAAGGCCGTGTGGATATGCAGAGTGTGTGTTCTGTACAATTTCTTATCGCACGTTTGCGATCTCCAAGCCAATGAGCTGAGGTGTGTCGACCTGAAAATTTACATTCGGGAAGATGGGATGTTTAGGAAATACGTCTTGTCTGTTTTAATCGGATGTAAATTAGTTTCATTTAAAGTCCATTGTACTCGAGGGTTGAATGCTGGTGTCCGCCTTCCGACATTTCGCTTGTCTCGAAATAATTTCGCGAGCACTGAAAGACGCGGTGTCAATAACAAAACTCAACCGAAGAGAAAAGAAAAGAAACTCGGCAAGTCAATCAAGTTGACATTGTCATTTTGCCCGAAGGGGCTTCGCATTGTAAGCGCAACGGCAAGCAGAATGCGCGGCGTGGCGACCGCCCGTTCGTCGACAGGCTGACTCCGAGCCGTGCGACACGCGACAAAGGGACGCAGATTGTTCGCCGTCGCCGCCGCCGCCGCCTGTCAGCGTCGCGGGTTACGCTCGTCATCGACGGGGAACTGATTTCGTTCGACGACGCGAGCGTCAAGACGTGGCGGCGACGGGTCTCTGATCGCGCCCCGGGGCGACCGAACCAATATGGGGTTCTGCATTCAAGACGACTTCCATCGTCTCTAACAGTGTCGTGCGAGCAAAGTTTGGCTTCTCCCGAAGACAAGGGCTGCCCGCGAGCTGTTTATCATTCGAGGGGTATCATTATAAAGTTATCATAGATCTTCGTTTACCCCTTATAACTCTTAGGATGTTTTCAAAGAATCATTCCCTGTGAAGCGACCTAGGTCTGGTTTATCAAGCGCCTTCCAGGCCTCATTCCAGTTGCCTCGAAAGGTTATTTTATCTATAGACGACAGCGATCTCCACTCAAAACATCCCAATTCTGGAAGGCTGTATGAACGACCGTGCAAGTTAATTTGAAGTTTGCAAATCTAAAGCAGAATGGTTTCCTTCGAATGTACCGTTCCTGTGTTTCACTTTCATTACTAGTAGGTTTTCTTCCTCGATTTTGATCCGAAGCATGATCGAATAACACGAAATCACACACGACAGCATATGCAGGGATTTGTGAGATGGGACGAAGGTCGAGAAGTCTCTTCTTTGGGAATACTTCGGGAAGCGCGTGCCGCGAAAGTGACAGCTCCGTTCGGTGCCGGCGGTGGGACGACGTCACAGAAAGTTGCAGCCCCACCATTCCGGGCTGGGAAATGCCAGGAAAGCGGAAAAGCGGGCACTATCGTCGAAGCGACACGATTTGCGAGGAGTGCGATGTGGTAGCAAACAACTTGGGACAATTATTCTGCTCGCTGTAATAATATAAGTTTATTCTATTACCACGAAACTATAAGCGCAGTTTGATAAGTATTTATAAATAGTTTAACCGCTGCGGGAAAAGAAATGGAAAAATATTAAGAGGGGTTGAATTTATATTAAATAAGTTTCTGGTGAATTGCATAATATAGCTTTCTGAAGTCTTCTCAGAAAGCCTCTGACTTATGTGACAACTTTCGAGTTTGCTCTAATATTATCGCAATGAATACACACCAATTATATTTGAAACAAAGATTGGTACTCTTATTTCATTACACCGTATTACGTAATAAGCCTAAATTCTCGAATTCTATTTCAACTGAATTTCCATCCGAGCACACAATCAGGGCAATTGCTAAATAGAATAGTTTCTCGTCTAATGGTGTGAATATACTAAAGAAGGCCAGTGGGAAAAAATCTTTGTATCTGCAACTATCTGTTCCAGCCACTAACACTATTTATTCCAAAAATAAAAAAGTAGGTATATATAAATGTACATTCCAGTACGAGAAGAGATCCAGGGACAAGATAACACAAGTACACACATTTTCGAGCGAAACCAGTAATTGCTCTCGACCGCAACAAAAATGTGATCACAAAGATAAAACATGACCTGCGAAACCTAATTCATTCCTGAAAGAATCCTAAATCCTGACTGGAATCGGTACCAAGCCTTTCATCAAATTCATACTGATGTGCTATAGTTTTGTCCCAAATTTAAGATGCCAATGGTCCATCACTGCGGCAATGGTTGGTATACATTCCGATACGGGATGCCACCATCCAACACCTAACCCAGCGCAGTGTTGCTTAACTTCGGTGCGTCTCCGCAAAGCAGAGTACCGACTGCGCCGAAGACTGAGCTCTAGCTGCGTCAAGTGGGCTGATGATTAGCGCCGGCACTTGTACCCGGCCCACCGGGGCGCAGGCGCGCTATAGCTAATTGCCAAAGTGCGTGTACGTGTCATGCGGATGCACAGCGTATAGAGTGCGTAAATCCTGGGACGCTCTGTTTTGATGAATTTCCCCAGCCACCATCACTCTTCGTTACAAGCAGCATTCGAAATCCGCGTGCGTCATTTTCACATTCGCGTTTGTCGTAATTGCTCTCTAGGCGATGAGCTGCCTATAATCCTGCAATGTTGTAGCGAATCTACTAGATTGTATGGAAATGTTTTTTGAAAATATTATGATTCCAATCAAAACAGTGCAGGAAAAATGTAGGATACTCTGCGTTTGTTTTTGTTGAGTATACCTACTCCAATTTAAAATTGGAAAAGGGGGATTGATTGGTCTACATTGGCTGTATAAATTGGTTAAAAAGTTTCTGCAACTAAATAAAATGTGCTCATTTATGAATATATTTACTATCAAATATGTTAACATTTTTATTTATATAAATTATGACTACTTTTCCGATTTTTTTTTTCCGAATTTTCTTTTTTTAATCCCCCAGCGAGGACCCAAAAAGTTACGCTCCAACCATCCAGCAAGCAGCCAAAATAAATTCCACGTAACTGCATTACAAGAGAAGCAGCCATGAAGTAAAGTAAAGATATCTAAAGCCTAAAGATATATATCGCATTTCTATTTCGTTCATTCCATTACTACGCTTCGGTTCCCAGCGAGCAGATTTTCGTATCGCAATCGTGCCACGCGCGACCATGTGCGCGGCAGCCCGCCGAGTCTAGGGCAACCCGTCCCTTTGTCACCCTCGCTCAGCCTTGGTTCGACTCCAGTCAACAATCCGGCCGCCCGTCCCTTTGTCACCCTCGCTCAGCCTTGGTTCGACTCCAGTCAACAATCCGGCCGCCCGTCCCTTTGTCACCCTCGCTCAGCCTTGGTTCGACTCCAGTCAACAATCCGGCCGCCCGTCCCTTTGTCACCCTCGCTCAGCCTTGGTTCGACTCCAGTATACAATCCGGCCGCCCGTCCCTTTGTCACCCTCGCTCAGCCTTGGTTCGACTCCAGTCAACAATCCGGCCGCCCGTCCCTTTGTCACCCTCGCTCAGCCTTGGTTCGACTCCAGTATACAATCCGGCCGCCCGTCCCTTTGTCACCCTCGCTCAGCCTTGGTTCGACTCCAGTCAACAATCCGGCCGCCCGCTCGAGCCACAGAACAACAGCTAACTGAACAACAGGTTCACCCGAAATGTCGCCCCATAGGTAATTGCCTCGCCCAGAGTTCTACGGGATCCGCGCGAGCAAAAACCTATAAATAAACATTTCTCGTTTTGAATGAATTACATAAGCCTTGCTGGCTTGACTCAAATCAAGAGACGGGGGAAATTTCCATGTCTAAAAGAAAGAAAAAAGCCCTCGCAATTTCGTTATGTAGGGATGAAAGTGAACCTCCTTTCTCCATTCATAAGTATCTCAAAGTTTGACGTCGAGCCGACTTTTTATGAGCCCGGCATCGGGCTTAGTTTCCTCCGGCTCCTCACGACGGCTCGGCCCGTGTCCTCGGCAGGCTTACCTACCTATACGGCATTTTTACCTCCATCATCTTGCGTTTCAATTCCGATTTCTTTCGTACGTGCGCCCCTGCTAACGATATTAGAGGCTTATGAGACGTGAAACGCCCCCGGCAGCGACGTCGGCGCGCGGCGCGCGATTGGCGGCCAGACGCGCGGATTTTCGGAGATCTCGGAATAATAAACAACATTATGGGGCGGCGTGTTCTATAGCTTCTCGCGTCGCCAAGTTTTGCCGTTTTGCCGGCGCCTACGTGCTCAGCCCGGTAATTGAACGAGGACCGGTGAATCACTGTGTATTATATCGATTCGGCTGAGCGCAATTCACTTTCCGAATAACGCCGTCTTTGCGCTTGGATGTGACATATTAGTATCACTAATTAGATTGTCACGGGCCTTTGGGATCCACTAATTAACTATTAAATCAGTGACAAGATGTTGAGAGTCTTAGTCAGAAGGCTTGGAGACGACGAAAATATATATTTGTCTTCCTAAACGGAATTCAAAACTCTAAAGAGTCGTATGGTTTTATGCTAAAATTAATTTGTTTCTAATTATTATTTCTCTGGCATTGAGGCTAATCTGTTATTTTTTGGACTATCTCTTCCATTGTGTCCATGTATGCATTCAATTTAAGGGTCGAGGCTACACTAAAACACACCTCTGCCATGGACACCTTGAGACTTGAGAGGGTGCTACATTGTCGCCGACTCCACGTTGATGCCTAGTGACAGCCCCCCGTCCCCGCCCACACGCAGGCCAAAGACCCCTTTCCCACGCACTTTTCAGCAATGCGTGCTTTTCCGAGCGACTAGTTCCCGACGGATTTCAACGTGTGGAGCGCCAATCGAATCACCTAGCAGCGTGTGGTGTCACGTCATCGCGCCCATTCGCACGCGTGAACTCCGCAAATATGGTGTGCCATTCACTTAGCTTATTTGGCGTCGATGGCGGCGTTGTCTGCATGGGCATTAACGTGAGAAAGTGGTGCGAGCGGTGCAAGTTAAGACTTGCCGGAAAGATGAAGCTTGCGTCTGCACTAAGAGGTGAAAAACTCAAAGTCAGCTGGCAACATTTGACACGAATAAGCTCCAACTTAATTTGTACCCACATAATGTATGTTTTATGAATCAGTTATGTGTTATGCTAAGGCGTTATTTATTTTCACATTAAAAACCCACCTTCTTATTGAATACTATAGTAAATTTTGCATCTATTCTCGCCACGAACTTTTCATCTGCGTACAGTTATCGCAAGAAAGTGTATTCATGTGCTCAGCGGGTCTGATTTTTGATTTACGTTCGGTACTAAATGCATGCATTCACCGCGGGTGTAATAATTTCCGCGAAAACTTTAGTTCGAGTATAACCGAACACCATAGCTAACGAAGGTAACGAGCTAAAAACTTTACCAGCATGATTTCAGGGCGAAATGTTCGGTTCCGTGCCAAAACTTTGGCAAAAGACTTAAAAATGTGAAGAAGGTATAATTTGGACAAATATATAACCATCCCCTTAAATTGCCTTCTGCGGCAATATTCGCTAGCCGAGTGTTTACCTAAATTGTCTCTGAATGGCATCGTATAAACTCTAAAGCTTCGTTTTTTGTGTAGAACGCCCCAGGAAGTGTGCTTATAGAAACCGCTCAGGGTAGAACCGGACGTCGGCAGCGTCGGACGTCGCCCCCCCCCCCCCCCCTACAGTCACAGAGATGCACAAAGCGAGCGACACCGCTCACCGCTCGACGCATAGTCGCTCACGCTAGGCGCATCTTTTATATTGAACGAATTTCATTAAGGTATTTTCAGTGCGCCTCGTCTGTCAATTAGGGGTGTGCACCCCGAGGTGCTTGCTGGGAGGACGCCGCCGTTAATTCGTCTCGAGCGCCGCTGGAGCGGAGTAACTCGGGACGCTGAGCGCATTCTGCGCCGCGCTCCCCGGCTGTTCGGGCCGTCGTTAAGTCGTTGCCGACGCCGGTATGAGGCCGTTTAGCCGGCGCATCATCTTTTAGCACCGATGTGAGGAGTACACCGTTACCCGGTTAATGAAGGGTGTCCGCTCGCTTGTGTTTAGCCAGTAATTCTCGGCCGAAGACTCAAGCTGGCACAACGCCGTGCTGATGGACGTGATAGAAAATTCGGGACTGTTATAGGTTTACACAACATGTCCAAAGTTAACCAGTTCGGTCAACAAAAGCTCACGACAGACACACATGTAAACAAGTAATCATTACGTTCTGATGTTGTTAAGTTTCTAACATTTTCCTGTTAGTGCAGAGTCTACTCAATATTTTATGGCCCATTGTATCCGGCAAATTGACAACATTGCTCCTAATATACTTTGTCTCTACTTCTACCAAATCAAAAAGTTTTTGCTGCCAAGGCTTATAAAAATCATCTGCCTGTCTTGTAGACAGCAACATTGTTCTACCAACTTTATTAAAACCAATTTGATACCAAGCCAAGAGGTACTGTAGAGCTCGCGAAATATTACAAAGGTTAGCTACAGAGCAGCAGGTATAAAATACCGCTGACCATATCGGGCTGCCAATAACAAAACAATCGATGGCTAATTAAAGTGTGCAGACAAGATAACTCGACATTGACATTACACCTGAGACCGCGTTCGCACAGGGGCCAAGGTCATTTCCACGACAAATCTAAGAGTTAGGTGTGAAAGTCTCTGTCTGGGAGGTCTTTTCATTTGAATGAAAAGCTCGAGAAGAAATTCACGCTTAGTTACACTGAAGATTAATTTTGAAACCCAGGCGACATCTCTGTAGCCAATCTCATATAGCCAATTTTGAGATGATCCTTTTTTCATTTAAAGCTCGAAGATTTCTCACGTGAACCGCACCGCGAAACGTTCCGTATTTCTTTGTCAGACCAGGGATGTGCTTTGCCTACCCCCATGCCTCCTGTCCCATGCCCTTTGCCTCCCCATGCCTCCTGTCCCATGCCCTTTGCCTCCCCATGCCCCCCCCCATGCCTCCTGTCCCATGCCCTTTGCCCCCCCCCCTCATGCCTCCTGTCCCATGCCCTTTGCCTCTCCATGCCTCCTGTCCCATGCCCTTTGCCTCCCCATGCCTCCTGTCCCATGCCCTTTGCCCCCCCATGCCCCCCCCATGCCTCCTGTCCCATGCCCTTTGCCTCCCCATGCCTCCTGTCCCATGCCCTTTGCCTCCCCATGCCCTGTTTTGGTCTTGAGCCTCAAAAGCAGGGCTCGAGGATCGAGTAACTCAACAAAACACACTCATTTAGATATTTCAATCAAACGAAATCAACGTTTGAGCCAGACGGATGGTCACTTCAATATAACTTCTTTGATTTGGCATTCTTAAGCTTGGTTTATAGAGCTGCTAGCAATGTCAGTGAAACGATGTCAGGAACATTGGCTTTTATTCAATCAGAGGCACTGGATATGCAGGACGTCATGTTCGCGACTCTGCCATGGAGTCGCTGATTGGTGGCAGAGCCAATGTTCAGGACATCGTGTCACTAACATTGCTAACTGTAAACCCAGCTGTAGAAATAAAGCAAGAACTTGTGGTTGTTCCGATTACTGGAGATCTTCATCGCGTCTGCAGGTATTGAATTGTTGTGCTCGAGTAGAACTAATCCACCCCGATGTCGCCCCCAGCACCAACGTCGCCCCATGTAATATCGCCCCTAGCACCAATTTCGCCCCATGCACCGACGTCGCCCCATGCACCGATGTCGCCCATGCACCGACGTCGCCCCATGCACCGACGTCGCCCCATGCACCGACGTCGCCCCCAGCACTGACGTCGCCCCCAGCACCGACGTCGCCCCATGCACCGACATCGCCCCCAGCACCAACGTCGCCCCCAGCACCGATGTCACCCCATGCACCAACGTCGCCCCTAGCACCAACGCGGCCCTCTTTTGGCAATACCGGCAACAGGACTTTTCATTTCATCGTAATCAAGTACCTCGTGCATTCAAGGATGTGTAAAGCAACCGAGGGCTGCCATGTGATGGAACGCTCGCTCACAAGCGCGACATATTTGCTTTCCATTACAAGCCTCACGGTCGCAATGTGAATTCAACATCGTCACAATGATATGCATACAGGCTTTGCTATGACGGTGTAAGTACTGAGATACCAGAGTGTCAACTCTGCAAGTGGCGATGGTAGATATTTCAATAATAACACTATTATATTATTCTATGGATGGAGCGTGCTGACACGGTGGCTGTTAGTGCATGTCATTTTTGGTGCAAACACATGAAATGGAACTACATAATCCATTACATGGCATTGCCGATACCTACCAGAGCATGTGTGGATCTCGTCTTAACATCTGCGCATGAAATTATAGTAACTATTCTTGCAAATTGCATTTACTTTTCAAGTAAAGTAAATACAGAGGATTAGATGAGTGATGGTAAGTAATTAGAATTCATCAATGTCAGTAGTATTATCGAGTGTCAGTGCCGTTTTGTCAGTGGCCCGTTAAGATACTAACAGTCCATTAGCAAGGAAATTAAAGGCTCTGATTGAACGTTGCTAAGCAAGTAACAAGTTAACAGACCGTTAGATATTTAACGTGCCATTGAAAAACCGTGTCTTAATATAGTTTGCGCAAGAACGGTGAGATATATAAGAACTAGTGTCTCTTACATAAATTCCACAGTACTCATCAGAGGAGATTGTGAACATTTTGTTTATTATCAACATAAATACCGACCTGAAATTCTGTATAGAACCAAAGAAGCTTTAAACACAGCTTTTTGTTGTGGTTGACGTCCCTGTCACGCGCGGTTTCGGGTTGTCACATTCCCTCGTCAACATTTTGCTTGTATACAAAATGCCGATAATACGAGTAAACTCACAAAATTCCTATAACACGAGTAAACTCTAGTGTGTCGTCGGCTCATTTTCATCCCATTAGCGTGTAGTTGCTCGTCAGAAATCCAAAGCATGGCTTCAAACAGATCGCTTGCGTTGAGATGAAAACCGCATGATGATAATTACTTTCTCGATATTAATATGCATACGCCGAGGAAAACAAAGCGAAAGGCGGCAACGCGCGGTTTTCTTGCGGACGCCCGCCCTTTTCTTTTTTGCCCGCGCGGCGCGCTGCTGTCAACTAAATCATTCCGCAGGCGACCAAAGCAGCGAAAACTTTCACGGAATTGTGGAATAAAGCCAAAAACGCTGAATAACACGTCAATATAAAGTGTGAAGTATATATTTTAAAGCCGTCAAGATTATCAGAGCGTTTCTTCAATATTTTACCTTTAAAGACATTTTAGTTGTTATAATTGTCCCGGGTATATGTCTTCTTCAGTAATAATAAGCGTGAGAGAGCATTTATGACAAACTGCTGGCTAAAGGGTTTTAGTTTGACCACAGTTGAATTTATATTTTTCACATTTATTTTAAAATAGCATGAATTTGAGGTGATACCGAACTGCAAACCTATAACTAATCACATGCCAATTTCAAAATATGCGTGGTGAATAACAATACAATAATATTACCTGCGGACCAATCTTTCACTCACAGCTCAAATCGATTAAACGCTGAGTATTTACCGATATTCTAGCTCAAAGCCTGCGTCAGATTATATATTAGTGATAATTTGAATCAATTTATCAACAATTCGCTGGGATGTCATGCGTGGTAATTTGCATGCATTAATATGCCGATTGCGGCTGGATTCGACGCGTTTAATAGATAATATTGCTCGGCGTGTGGCATGGTTCGTGGAACACGATCGAATCAAAGACGAGATGGAATCCCAAGTCATAACGCGTCGGTCACAGAATCGTGTCCGAGCGCTCCACCAATCACACGGCTTGCTGAACTCGGATACAATATCATCAATTATCTTATATAGAGCGTAGCATATTAGCATCAGGGTATCAGCATTGTTGAAACAGAAACAGAAAGAGGAAGATTTTGTTGAAAAATCCCTGAATAATAACTGTGAGATAATACAATTTTAAAGATTGATTCGTCGAGTGGCAAAAATTGAAAGAACATGCGTCTGCGAGTGAAGTGAACTATAAAGGTTAAGTGTTTCCCGTTCGCGAGCTCTGTGTCGTAGGCAGACTTCGGTCGCGCCGTTCTTGTCAACATCTTTCGGCCGTCTGCGTTGCGATGGAGGGCCCGTGCTGGCGAAGAGGCTTCCTGTCCTTCAGGGAAAAGCCAAAACGCGGCACAGTCACAAGTGGATCGGCTACGGACGGATGCGGCAACTTCACTATTGGTCTACAAAAAAGGGCGTCTCTATTATGCACCAGTCCTTATTTGATCGTCTTGGAAGTTCCGTTAAGAACGACTTCATACCCCCTGCCATGGGGCATAACTTTGACAAATTTCCATTGAAAAAATCTCTTTCTTTTAACAATTCCTTTGTGTATAAAACTACAGCATCCTCAGCCGAATAACGAATGGATTTAATTACACGAACACTCCCTTCTCGGCTATTTACTCGGCGGGGTAAATTAGTCCGACGTTTATTTAATTTTAATTACCCACCTTGCGGTCTAAGCTGTTGACTTTAAAGGGAAAGAAAGACTGTCGGTCTACAGTTGAGCTAGTGCTCCAATTCCAAGGCCCGTGGCCGGCTACACTCGCGAGTTAGCCTATAATGTATTCGGCAGCAGCGAGCATCCGGGCAAGGGCCGCAGCGTGGCACGGTAGCACGGTGGCCGACAAGCTGCGACGGTCGCGCACTTTTCTTGTTTCGCTAATGGTTTCCCTGGAAGTGGAAAACTCCAACGTGCAATAATTTACCTAAAACGCTTTACGACGTTAAGGAAAGCGGTTCGGCCAGCGCACGGAGTGTTGTTCTGGGTCCGCGCACGTGACTTTATTCGCGCTCGATTGCATAATGGCGCGAGACATTCGAATAATTATTACAATGTAAGGAAAGCTGGACAAATGTTTAACTGGACAGGTTCGCTTTTCTTACATCCCCCTAATGCCAGTTAAAGCTCCTATCCAGAGAAATAAAAAATACATAACAACATTTTTATAATATCTATTTTTTTTTACCATTTGGTAACTTTTACTTCAATTGTGTAAATATATACCCTTTGGACTGGTATCGGCAAAGCTGAAAAGAAGCAATATAACTTCTCAGGTTGTTGACACAACTAGGCTGAGGTCTACGTAACGAACCCAACCAATTAACGCCAGTGAACTTGTCCTTTGTGTGCCTTGCTGCAGTCCTCCGTTTGGCCCGCGGAACTATAGAATGCCGATTGAATCAGCAAAATAAAAACAGCCGTTGAACCCGACTGCCTGCACCTTTGAAAGCGGCGGTCACAGCTCAGCCTGGGCATTCACCTCTCCCACTACGGACTCATGGACAAAATGGGTTATGGCCCGAAATCATAACAATGTCAATTTCTGAAACCTTGTTTGCGTAACTTCGTTTGGTGTAAACTTATAGGTGGCTCGACAGCCATGAATTGGAATTTAATTATACGTTGCCGTTTATATGAAGCCAAAATCTATCAAAAGCTGGACGCTAAATTGATCGGGAAAATGTTAATCAAAGTGCGATGACTCAGTTGCGAGAGTGAATTTTCACTAAACACACTAGCATCTCAAATGCATCTATGGCACGTTATCGAATGTTATTGCATTTGTTGGGACTTTGTGTGATTTCACGGCTCAACTTCAGTGAGCTCGGTAGCGCGGCATGAATTCAACACCGCTATATGTTTTCATAACTGGCTGAACGGATTTGGTTTCGGTTTCAATCCCACATGGCTACACGCCGATCGCGGCGCGCCCTCTGAATAGAATCTTCGTCCAGGATTTGCCACTCAAAT
The DNA here is from genome assembly GCA_921293005.1 of Nemoura dubitans. Taxonomy (NCBI): domain Eukaryota; kingdom Metazoa; phylum Arthropoda; class Insecta; order Plecoptera; family Nemouridae; genus Nemoura; species Nemoura dubitans. The sequence continues at coordinate 4,963,671 of OV121074.1, forward strand.
ATTCAAGCCCCTTTGCCCTAGCAAAACGAGCAGCGTAGCATTTCATATACACATTCGTAGTGGAGGAATAACAATTACCGGCAGAGCCTCTACCACATCGCCAACGCCGAGTGCTGCTTGCCCTTCCTCATTCTGAAGGCATGTTTCAAAAAGTTTGCAAGTCAAACAATGTTCCCGCGTTTGTTACCGCTGGCTCTAGCCACGTCAGACACGGCGTTAAAATGCCCGCAACGAGCGCTGCCTGTCCCGCTGATAGCGTATACCTACCGTGTAATTTGTATGCTACAGCTACATAGCGTGGAAGGTATGCAACGTGTAATATTTTAAAATAATGCTTGAATTTCCGCCTAGCTTTAGAGATTTTCTGGGTTGGTGGATCAGTAGAATCATTTGGCTCATCAAGTCCGGGAAATCGTGGGAAATGTACCATCGAATTCAAAATAGAGCAATGTGTTTGGCTTGTGGTGTGTAACTTCGCACTGGGCGGTAATTTGAGGGCTTCGTTGTGTTTAACGACGCAGTGAGCTGCCGTTTTGGTACTGCACGTTTTGAGTTTATGCACCTGCACCTACATCTTTATAGCCAGAGTTGAATAGTTATCAGGATAAGGCTTGTGTGGGGACTTTTAGTAAAGGTTTCTATGGTTTTGTAAAATATGTTCATGACTAACTAAAAAAAAAATAATAATAAATGTTCGTTCTGATATTAATTACAAAACTGGTTGTTGATATATAACATGTTCAGCGATATATTACTTAGCTGCTGAGTAGCATCCTGATTTTTGCCTGTGCTTTCTTTTTATAGGTTCATATAGGTTTCCCGCTTGAGGGAAAATGGGTGTAGCCATTCCGCATCAGAAAAATGTAAATACGCAATAACAGCTTTTGATACATTCTCGGATGCCGGCAGGCGATGATGTAACGTTATCTGACGAGAATAGAAATTCTGTTCCCACATTACTACTGCTGTTTTATTACGTCCTACTAACTTAACCGTAAAACGGAACTAACATTCAGTTGATAACATTTTATTGCAGAACAAGAAAGTGCATAAGAGTTCTTTCTTGTTTAGTACAACACATAAAAACAGCAATACTTTCTTTTATTGGTTTGCTCATATCTTCTTATCGAGGGTAGATAAATACTCGAAATTGCATGTTTTCACGACGCGCATTGCTAATTCAGCACCAGCATCCCTCGCGAACCCGAATGCGATTTCCCGCCTCATTTTCTGAAACACTTTGTTTATTATTGATGTAAGTAATCGTATTCGTATCGAACATACTTGGTGGTGTACGGTTATACTGGCACTACCTAATAATCCCCCCCCCCCAAATGATTTTCACTCGTAGTTCTTTGGGGCCGGTACTAAATGGGCATGCCATATCCACCTCGAATCCGGGAGGGGACAAACAAAACTGCATTAACTTTAGAACAGGCAATACTTTGGGTTTGCATTTTTGGCAGAGTGTGGCTGAAAATTTCCAGTACCCAACCTAAAATGATAGGCAAGGGTCTTTATAATCAGAAATGGATCATGTGATTGCTTATGCGTGCATTTTGCCATATTTGAATGACCAGCGAGTACATACGGAATGGCCACTCTATAAATGGTTGCTTCGAGTTGTGAAAGTGTTTTTAGGTGGCCATTTGTCAAAAGCAATTATGCAACACCCAACAACTAGTCCCAATAAAGCACACGTCACAATATAAATACATTGCAAAAGTCAGACTCAGCCAAGACTGCAAGCTCGTGTAGTTGTGTCGTTGTGGTTGTGTCTACAGATAATGCAGGTTTGAAATTCGCGTCCGGGAGTCTTACCAAATTGCTTACGCCGGTGAAGCACCTCTATGTTTCAGGGGAACGGCACGTAGCTTCCCCAAGAACACGGCTTTTGTGTCCCAAAAGTTTCACAGTAAGTCGAATAAGTTTTCTTTGTTAATTAGAGGGACGAAAATATGAATTTTTTGTGGATCGTTGATAACTGGTAATCCACCAAAGTATTGTAACGGGATTTTCCCCTGGAAGATTGTGTTAGCAACCGAGAGATTGATTGCGAACATAATACGAACTTCCATCGCCAATATTTTTGAAAAATCTTACCCCTTAGTATGTAGATGGAAGGGCTATGGGTGTTTTAGAACTCGGCATGGGCTTCTAATGAAATTAATAACCCAATCACGATCCTTTACTACTTTGCGTCATCTTTCCCTCGGGGAGGCAGCGGGAAAAAGACCACATACACAGAGGCCTCCACAGACAACCAACCATAAATACGAAAGTAATAACCTCAAAAGTGGCAATGTGTAATCTTCTCTAATGAAATTATTCCTGTTCGTTGTGAATACAGGTGGGTGCAGTGGAAATTGCGGACTTGCCGTCTCGGAGAGTTTACTCCCGAACAGACTGATGGCTGCTGCTACCCCACTTACTCCCCATCCACATCCACAACCGCCTCCCCAAACCCACAAACTGAAACCACAGAATGTACTGCCCATAAACCCTACCAGTCCCAGTGTTGTAAAACAGGAGTGCTCCGATACTTCCGTTGTGGTAACTCCCTGTGTGAGTGCTCCAGCAGTGTTAACAACCAATAGAAAACTCATCAAGTCGTATACCATACTTCAATTGCGACCACAGTTCTGCCTCTCTAGATCTTGTTCAGATTTCAACCACACATTTCGACGGCATAGTCATAAATTATTCATTCTTTTCCCATCCAGCCTATTGGGAAATAATGCACTTCGCAGCGTAATAAATTTACTAATATGAATAAGTATCTCTCAATAGTATTAGTATATTATACTAAATGCCATATCATAGGCTTGATGTCGTCGTTAGCGAATGAATTGTGTTTATTTACGCAGATGTTTTTATTTGTTGTGTACTGAGTCTAGGATAATTAAATGCATGGTCAATGATTGCATATTATAGCACCTAATTGAGTCATTTCATTTTGTTCGCTTATATTTCAATTTCAGACCGTTGTTTGAACATCGCAATTGTTCGCCTGTAGAATGCCAGACATTTGTATTTGAAATGCGGGAAAGATCTTGAAGGACGAGTGTTGACCCAGTCTCCAGAGATAAAAGAGAATCACAAGCCAAGCGTAGCAAATTGTCATACTTCTCTACCCTTCGTGGGATTGATATCTTTGTCGGCGAAGAAATCCCGTTTTGGACCGTGATATCCAGGTCTCCATTAGAGTATGCACTTTGCCTATTTGCATGCACACGCAATATCAAAGTGAAACAGCTTTTGCGGAACGCAATAATATAGGGGAAATGTTTATCTCTGGCGTAGAAAATATTTTTAAAACAAGCAAAGGTTCGCCAAGATTTCCGCATCGTCGCACAGATTTGTGTTCGCGTGGCTTCTGGGATCGACAAATACGCATTGTTATTGCTGAGCGCGTTTTAACGACCAAAGCTGCAGTGATGTATCCTTGCCATTCCGGGCCGAGGAAAAAGTGTTTCTGCTTGATTGGAACGCGCGCTTTGTGTAAATTTGGTCGCTCGCGCTGCGAGTCGGTGCTACTTTACGAGCTGTTGCGGATTTGCTCGCCACCAGAATCTGCAATTCTTTGCGCCGGTGGAGCCGCAGAGCTCCCTGAAGACGCCCGCACAGTGGCGGCTGCTGGGAAGGGGCGGGTCGGGTGCTGCCCAGGTCTCCCGTTTGCCAGTATAATGCGTTACACGTTAATACTCCAGGGGGTGCTCAACATTTTGAATCAATTTTTAAATCAATTTTCAATGCAAAATTGAGAAACACTATCCCCGTATTCACAAAAAAAAAGTTATAATTGCAGCTTTGTTTTGTTTTACGTTTCGTTACCTTTTTACTATTTACTTTATGTAGTGTTGAAACCTTATTCACATACTATGGTAAACGACCTCATTATTTTATTCAATACTAGTAAAAAAGTGTTTTAAATATGTAGTTGTTATGTGATCGTGTTTTGGATTAGTTTACCATGTGCACTGCAGGAGAGCGAGTGGGACAGGTCATCGACTAGTATAGGGCCGAAGTCCCCCGGCCGGCCTCCGGCGTCTAACATCTTCACAGTCGTGAAAACCATGCGAAACCGTTCCACTGAGAATTTTAAAAGAAAGAAGTGTAATTGCAACATTTGTTTATTTGTGGGACCGACGACTCTTTGTACGATTGTGATTTGCATGGACAGCAACAGTAGTCAACGTCAATTCTTTCCCCCCACACAATAGAGGTGTATTGCCATAGATATGATCACCACGAGCCGCCACTGCAGAAGACATCGGCGTACCCGTTCGGGGACTATAGGTAATCTCGACCATTGATTGCCTCCACTTATTTGTGTGATTGGATTGTTGGGAAACTTTGCGATTTCCTCGCGTCTCGAACAGAATTAACATCTCTTCGTTGTGCTCGAACAACCTCGAGACATTTTTATTAGCATGTCTCTCTCTCTCTCTCTCTCTCTCTCTCTCTCTCTCTCTCTCTCTCTCTCTCTCTCTGTGGAAACTTTTTCTTGTTTCCACTCGCTTCATTTGAATAATCAGAAATTCTTCATTACGTCCGGACGAAATATACTTCGTTTTACAGTGTGGAACGTATTGATTGAATGCATATTTTATTTTGAGCCAATTTATTTTTCAAAATATTTGCTTTCACCGTGAACAACACCACATGCCACAAATAGGATTGTTGTGTATAATCCTCATGAAATCTCTCCTGCATTTGTGTTAAACAGAATTCGATGAAATGACCGATGTACAGTGCTAGCTGCTAATTTAAATCGGCAAGTAAATTGACATTTTGTGAAAATCAATAAATCATCTACAACATTTATTTTGAAATGTTGCTAATGATGCACGTCATTGTCGTAGCGATCTCGCATTCCTGAAACCAATTGATAGCCGCTAACTCTATTACCGACGACCTTGATTATCCGACATTGACGATTTATTGACACTTAATGACATTGAGCAAGCACAATGCACACATCAACGAATCACTTTTCTAATCATTGTAATATATTAAGAGTCAATCATGTTCATTTCTGAACATCTTTTTCCCATTTCCTAATGTTTTGCTGTTTTGAGATGAACTATAGAAAATCGGAAACCGATGTCTGCCGCAAAACTAGACCGAAAAAGTTTCGGTTAGGCAATACCAAAACTAGAACAATACTTTTTAAAGTCACATGCGAAGAATAAAAGAAACCCGTCGTGTATTAGCTATATGTCATATCTCTAGGAACAAATAAACACAACATATTATCCCAAAATGTACTTAATTGTTAATTTACTCACAGAGCGGGCAGACGAGACTACTCAACGAAGCCAGCGACATGATGAATGCCGACAACTTAGTCTTGACGGCCCACTTGACGATCCGTTTATTGACAGATTACCCAGCAACAAGTTCCACTGTCCGGCAAATCGGCGGACTAGGCCATAGAAGACGAGCGCAAATTGCAATCAGCTTCTTTGATTGCCAATCAACTCGACCGAGAAGCGACGCTCTCGGCGAGGTCACTAGAGAGTAGCCCAAGTTCGTAGCTCGAATGTCCAAGAGACTCGTGAATTTCGAGCGAGTCGGGTTTGAGATCGCGTCGCGACGTCGGCGTCGGCGTCGGTCGTTCCGTGACGGAGCGGGGAGATGCGTGCTGCTGGCTGCGACGTCGTCGGTGCACTGGCCATCGGCGTCGCGCGGGTCGGCGTCGAGACGCTGGTCTACCCCGCATGCGGCACTCGCGGCGTCGTCGCCGAACGGGACGCCGACGACGCCGTTCCTGCTTTCTTTGCCGACATAATTAATTTAAACATGTATTTCATTGTATTGTTTTACGGACGTAATACCTATAACGTGATGAGCCTTTTTCAGACATGTATTCCCAAATCGTTACCTTCCCCTCGATCAGGAGCGGCTAGCCAGCATATGCAATTGCAATCATAGGTATCATTTTAAAAAATGTGATTATGAAAATAATCAGAACCAGTTAACCACAAAATTGGTCCGTGGCGGTGGAGTCACCTCCGTGTCAACGCAAGATAAACAGTCGATACTTCTGCAACCAGAAAATATGTAATGAAATGAAAAAAGTTCGTAACTAAATAAATAAATGAACGTAGGTTTCAGACAGATACATAAAGTGTTTATCAGTGAGCTTTGCCACAAATGCAACCAGGATCCCCGCAAATAACCTTCCCGCTCGTCAATGTTGCTCTACAATTTGAGCTATCGCGAGTCTCACATAGAAGCCCCCGTCATCACTGCAACCCTCCCCCCCCCCCCCTCCCTCCCCCTAAAACAGAACATGCGAGAGCGTCTTTGCCGAACGACCGCGACGCCGAGACGAGCGTCTCGCGACGTGCACATTCGCGACGGCGTCGCGGTGTCGACGCACAATGCCCGGGAGGAGTGCTGGGGCTTACCGGCCACTCGGGGTGACAGCGCGCGGGCATTGCAATGCATGATTTATGGGCGTCTTGTGGGTGGGTAGTGAGCATACCTACGTATTGAAGCGCGTTTCTACATCACCTGGATTATGTGCGATGAAGATGAAGTGAATTATCACCTCTGAATGATGACAATTCACATGCAATCGACCGGCGCATGCGCCTCACTTGCTTCGCGCGAGTTGTGGAACTTGACGTGTATGAAGAAGTAGAAAAACGGCTCAATGCGCCACTGATTGCTACGTGGTGTGCTGTCAATAATAATGCTGAAAATGTCCACTGATTTTATGAAATGAAATTGTGGAACTGCTAGTGAGTTTTAACCGCAAAATACGAGCTGTCGTGAGCCGGCAGCCATATGTGTCATGAGTACAACATTTTCATTTCCTTCATCATTTTATTTTGCAGAATACTACATAGACATACTTTATTGCGCTACGTGCGAAATCTGTTGTACAAGTAGACTTCTATAAAATACAAGCCTGCCTAGTGCAGGCCATAAGTCTATAAAGTGATTACACCCAATAACAGCTTGAAATGTCCGTTAACCAAACAGAACTAAATCTCATCGGCCAGTTGAATGAAAAAAATACGCCCTGGACCCGCGAAACCACACCAGTAAATTGCGAGGAAGTTTTCATCAGAAGCCCGACAAAAGAGCTGTCTTGCAAACACGACTCTTGGCGCCAGAGGATCGGCCCTCGAACCCCGTGACCACAACGACCGGCCGTCGGGGATGGGCTCCATCATATCTCGGCCCGGGGGCGCAATGGGCAAAACCGCGCCGCGAGGAAATGCGCCCCGCTTTGCCATGAGACGGGCGTTCGCTGGTCCCGGTCCCCGCTCGAACCTATACAGAACGGGGGACGCATTTATCACCGCGGGATTACAAAAGCATGTAGTACGACGAATAAAATCGCAGTGATCGGAGCAGCAGTCGATATTTTTTAATATATTTTTCCCAGCACGCTACACGGGAGCGTGTGTAATTCGAATCTATAGTCAATTATTTATCTGTCAGGTTTTTACTTTCGGATATTTATATAGACCAGCCTTTTGCAATTGGCGCGCGTTTTTCAGCACGCGGGCCAAGTGAGTTTATCTTGGATGGAAATCGCACACGCCTCAAAATTGATACTGGCCTCTCCTATCTCCATCGGCGGATTTAATTTCTATTGTTTGCGCGACGTGCTGATAAACGGTCGCCGGCAATTTATGCGTAGGCGGGCGCGATATCGCATGACACCGCCGCGCGGCGCGTCACAATTCAACAGTGGCCGCCAATTACCGGCGCCAATTAGCAAATGGAGCGACGGAGCGCCCTCATAATCAACGATAATCCGTCGACACACTGAAAAGTGGCTTTTAAAGCTCTGGATATAGAGTGATCCGAATTTTCCTGGGAAACCAATTTGCGTTTCCCGTAAAGACCTTGAGAACTTTAAAAGGATTACCTTTATTTGAGTTATTTGAGTAAAATGGGCACATCAATTCCAAGTTACTTTATGGTATGTAAAACATATATTTGAATTCTCGATATGTCAAAAACTGTGGCTTGTGCGAATCTAGCTAACCCCTATGCATGCATCAGCCCAATGAAACACCGTTCGTTTTGTATACCGGGTATGAATTGTGTGGACTGCATTCTGAGATTGCCACTGCGGTCCAATCCAATTTCACTGTGTGTTTTGAGTGAAATACAATTGTATAGGTGAGTCTATATACATCATCCAATAGTGGACGTTCTCATATCGGGCCACACATTTCCCGATACACCGCACGTTCATTTTGCTCCTGCCCTGTTACGCAATGAACCGACCTGAGGCTGTTCGCACACACATGATCCTTGCAACAGAGTATTAACCTGTTTATAATGGGCCTTGCGGCTGTATCTTTACATATGTTTACCATCCTGCCGTTGATAGGGCACTTCGCCGCCTGCATATTCCAGTGGCATGCATTTGAGGCTGATCACGGGCCAGCAAGTTTATGCACTTTCCTCTGGGAACGTCCTACATGCATGCAGTTAACGTAATGCACTGTGACATTTGGCTAGACAACCGAACCGCCACGCCAGTCAGCAATCCTTGTAGCAATCACGAACCAATGCTCACAAAAGTGTGCAGGTATGCATTCAGTTATGGCGCTTGGTATTTATGTCCAACATTCTTGTCGAAGAAAACACAGATTCCTAATAAACGTGATGAGATGAAATCGCACAAAAATGTATACAAGTATTTGTAAGCACGACGCCTTCACAAAAGCGACGTCTCGCCAGCGCCACGCAGATGGAAGTACAAACTGGAAGAGTTGGTTGGTTGGTCGATTCGGGCCATTTCCTCCGACCTCCAGGCAACTGGAGCTATATCTCACAAACAGTGTCGATCCATTCTGCGCTTCTCTTCCCTTCCCGAGCATTCTCCCGTCCAGCAGTAATAGATTCCATCTATAAAACTCCCAGTCGGTTCGTTATGAACCTTTCTGCATGCACAATCTTCATTTCGAGTGCCGTCATTGCTACGAGAGCTCTCAATAAAATTTTCTTTATACACTGGTCCATATAAAAGACAGAAACAACAGGATTCTCGCAAAAAGATGCTAACTTTATTCCCGCATTATTCTATTGTTATGCCAATACAACATGGCTCAAAGTAGTCTTCTTGTTGACAAGACTAATGGACACGAAAAAAAGCGCTGCATCTGTGGAGATACCACGAAACTGAAGGATCGAATTTGTTAGCAGAAGACGATATGAAGACTTCAAGGATTAAGATGCCATAATATTGTGACAGGTCGAAGTTAATAACTTGACTGCAGATGAAAATGATAATCAGGTTGTCTGTCTTGGCCGAAGTTGCAGCTCTGTCAGGACAAGGAGGTGTTCGGCCCTCAGCTGACGGGGAAAAGCGGTGCGCTTTCCGTCTGTTGGCTAGCGACGGCTGCAGTCAACCGATCGAGAGTAACGACTGCAAACGCGGTGATTGATGAACGCTTTTATTTATCGTAGCTGCTTTCCCGATTTCGCTTTTTGTCCGTGGTTCCTCTTATTTCGGCGGCGCGGCGCGCGGACAAGCACTTAGCCCGAGCGTGTTGATCCCACCGGCGCCAGGGGACGCAGTCAGGATGTTCCGTTACGGGGGTTGGGGCAGCGGGCAGTGGAGGGACGCGCGAATCCTTAGGGGGGGGGGGGGGGGGATTAATGCGCAAGCCGCTTGCAATCTGCAAATATCCGAGATTTACTGCCACGTATATATGAGCTCATTTTTATGAAATATTCACGTGTCAGCAACGTAGGGGTCGTTGTTGTATTTAATGAGTCTAAAATTACATTTTGAAGCTCTTTGGAAGCTTTTGAGGTTTGCATAATGTATGGGGAGTTAAAACACGATTGGAAATTCACTTTTCGCAGAAAAACTTAGGGAAAGCAGCCCTCCTCCCTTCGAAATGCCATTAAGTTTATTCAATGTTCCTATATATCGACTGCCTTCGTGTGACTTGAGAGGTTGACTGCCATTTGACTAACTAGCAAAGTTAAAGATTCGATTCGGGTCTCGGTGCAAATTGCAGAGAGAAGACAATGTAGGTATACCATTCGTTTTTTCCTCATCTGCGAAACGCTCCCTCTTTTTGTACTATCGACCGAGGCGAAGTCTAATGATGCAGCGAATGAGAGTTTTTGGCAATGGACCGAGCCAGAAAGAATAGTGTTAAAAGAAATTACGGTGTCCGCCGATTCGGTGGAAGCGATCTAGATATTTTCAACCACAAAGATATTTATTTTCTCGTTTTTGATAATTTAGTTAGACCATGAAACATTGAGATGGATACGCTTTGCGATTAACACAACCCAAGCGGGTAACTTTGATGGTAGAAATGTTCAGGCAAATTATATAGTTGTTATTAAAATGCTTTTACTAATAGTTATAAAGTAGGTACTTTATTACTCTTGACAAGTTAGTATTTTCTATTAAATGTCTTAACTCGTAGCTCGCATACTAAAACCAAATTGACAATGTCTCTATAGCAGCTTAGTTATATACCAACGACAACTAAGTAAATTATCTAAAGTTTGTCGAAACTTTTATTTCACCTTAGTACCTACTCCGACTCTTAGCGGTTCCGTTACACATAGGTTTGCCGACACTTTCCCTGCTGACGTTCACCAGCACGTCGCATAACTTAGCGTCGAGGAGTCGTGAATTACCATTTCTCAGTCGCGCGCGAGCTTTTACCGTCGTGTAAAGCCGCTGCTTCCTCATTCGTGTTTCACCGTCGCTAACGACTTAGTTCTTAATTCTGTTTTAAGTTGCTAATATATTAATGAGTGCAAACGTCTGATTTCAGTCTCAGCCTCCGCCGGCAACCCAGGGGCGGCTGTTGTCAGTCGCGAATCCCTCCCCGGCGAGCCTTGACGCTGATTGAATTCGTTGCTAGACGATTGAAGAAAATTAAATTACTTAACCTATTTACATGATTATAGTGGCATGTTTTTGACGCGAGTCAAGCGGAAACGAAATCTGCACGAAATCTAATAATCGTCTGCAATTTTAATAAGACTTTGATTTTTCACACGCACTTTTGAAAGGTCGTTGGTACACTTTTCACTTTCACTTTTCATTTGCACGTCCTTTGAACGCGGTAATGCTCGCGATCTTCCGAATCCGAAGGCAACTGCTCGGCCAAAAGCGCGGCTCCGTGCCAGGACCACACTGCGTCGCGTAAAGAGGTCGCCGGCGGCGGGGAGCTGCACTATCTCATTGGGGGAGATGAGTTATGAACAGTTTATTTGCTAGGATCCTGGTTGCTTTGACATGGCAAATGGCAAAGACCTCAGGATTCAAACGGTTATTTTTCTGCTGTGATGTTTAAGAAATATCTAAAATTCAGCATCGCGGGCAGATTTTTTTATAGGATCAAAAGATACAATCTTTTGAGTTTCGTCTCTGATATGGGATTGATTGTATAAACGTATAGGGAAAGGCATTATTCAATCAGTCGTTCAAGCGTGACGAATCCAAAGTGCGAGCGGATCCGACGGATGCAGTTGGTTTGTTGTATCCAGAAACGAACTCTGCTTAATCTCTTTCAAGCAAATGCCATGGGACGCCACTTCCATCACTGAGGGTTGGAGGATGACTTATTCGTTGTCAAACACTGACGCTTTACAAAGACGCATCTGAAAATTAATTTCTCATAAACGTTTGACGCACCGATAAAGGGGGACGAGGAAAATCATCGGAGGGGGGCGCGGTATCTCCCCCCCCCCCTTGTGAGAATGCACTCTATGCCAGCAGAGTGCACAACCATACCGCCAACGCCCCACTCACTCCCGATGTGGGAATACACGATGATAACTCTTCGTTTCCGTCAGCGATAGATCATAATTTATTGCGGCGCAAGTGTTTATGTTCGCATCTAGCCGCGCGAACGTTGCGTCGGGCAATTGCCCTGGGGCCAATAAGTCGGTTCGCGGGGCGCCCTCGGCGAGCCCTCGGCGAACCCTCGGCGAACCCTCGGCGAGCCCTCGGCGAGCCCTCGGCGAACCAGGCGCCCGCGGCGGTAACGCGTGCAATATTTAATGTGGCACGCGCGCGGCGCATTTGCGATGCGCTGCTTTTTGCTGATGGACCGAAAGCCGTGCGCGACGCTAGCGCCGGCGAGTGCGGGCGACGGGTTTATGCGTTGCGACGGCCATGTAAATATTTCAGATCCATTAAATATTACTGGCGGTAGCAAAATAGTCAGGGACAAGGACATAAAATTTGCAAAGTATTTACCAGGAAAACAGATATTCTTGGTATAGACGTGGTAGACGCTTAAGGTGAAATAGTTCCTGTCCGATGGTATCGTTCTGAACAGCTCTAATGTATATTTCAAATCGACTTTTTATTCCATGTTAATATTCACTATAGCGTACTAGCAGGGTAGGTAAATTTAGGGTTTATGCAATATGTATTATTTTATAAGACAAAAGCTTTTCTTCAATTTTAAAATGTCATATCCGTGTGTCCTATACACTGCATATTTCCACATTATTATATACATGATTATATAAAGGGCTAGTTAAAGCATTTTGATATGATTGTTTACCTTTGGCTATCGTCACTCACCATAGTATTATTAAAAATGCGCAAAAAAAAAATCGATTTTTTCCCCATTACTATTGTAATTTATGAGGGTCAAATTTCATATAGAGTTTTAAGGAAACATTTCAATGAATAACCAACACCATATAGTCATGAGCATTAGGCCTTCCCATGACCATTACACAGGGCCAACCCGCCCCCCCCCCCCTTCTACGTCTCAGCAATCATTCCCCTCACGACGCCGGCATTCAAATCCGAGTGTCGTTCATTCGGGCAGTTTCCGCGCCGTCGTCGCGATCCCCGAAGTCACCCGAACGGAACCGTTTTTCGGTCGTGTCAGCCGTTAACTCTAATCCCCACCCCGGCCATAAGCCACGTTCTCAAAAAGAAGTCGCGCCCTCCGACATTTCATACAAAATTGCATCTCGACGACATAAATAATTCACTGGAGTCCTGGTGCGCAGTGCGCATGCGCTCCGAGAAATCGCCAGACGTCGAGGTCAGCGAGTGACGAAGCGGCTGAACCTTTCTCTCGAAGCACGCATCAATCACCGCTGAGCGGTGGCGGCGTTTTAGCGTCCTCGTCGAAGACACCTCCTCGATGCCTCGTTCTTGCTCGATGGCCTCGCTTTATGGGTGCCGAACGCGTGCCAGACTAAAGAAAGGCTCGAGTACTCGATCGTGGACGGACTTTTTTAGTGGTATTCAATTTACACCTGAAAAATCGCCCCGCTATTTATAAGGACTAGATTTTGAATTGCGTTTCCCGTAGGTTCAGAAACCCTTGAATCTCCCGTATTTTTTTTTACTTTATTGCTGCTAAATTGCTTTTTCTCTTTAAAATATCAAAACAAGCTGTTTCAAAATCTAGAACTGAAATTTATTAGCTCTAATTGAGTTCCTTTATTTAGGTTGGCTTTATAGTTTATATAAACATCGTTTATTCTCCCAGATTCTGAGAGGATTCCACCAAAACAGATCTGCACACGAGTGTTTCTAAACCTCGTCCGTCCATGTCAGAGAGATCCCCCCTCGCCCCGGGAGGCGGAGGTATACAAGACGCGAAATACGCGCTCCAGACCAGGCCGGTTCCCGTCGGACCTTCGGGCCATGCATCTCCACAAACCATACGTCATCGCGTTCGCGTCTTACAAATGTTGCTGCCAGCTCGCGCAAGAAACGACCCTTTCCGGGTGAAGGCTAAAGATGTTTCAATTTGTATCGAGCAATAACACCCCCGGGATCACTGGCAATTAATTAATGTTATGATCGGTATGCTAATACGGCTTGTCTAACAATTTCTTGAAGGGTGAGTGGGGCAAAGTTCAGGTTCCCTTGATCTTCCCTGCGAAGTCGGTATAAACTGAGCGGCAAAAAGATTCTCGGAAATGTTACATAAAGATGAGTCTACTCAGGAATTCCACGAGCCGAGTTTAAGGACGCTGCGATGCAATTTATTTGTCGCTGAAACCTCGCAGCGACTGCTTACCGTTTATTTGATTTGCATGTTCTGTTATGCCGAAGAAAAAGCGCGAAACGCGCGGGTGCGCGCGCAGCAAGTCCATAAACAATCGGCTAGCGGCGTGACAGTGCGAGCCAAGCCGGGCCGCATGCTGACTCTATTTTTCTTCAAGTCTCGACGCTCTTGTTTGCTTATTTTTCCTCGTCGCTTCGGATATCGACCAATGCAAAGACACTCTGCCGGCTTTTCTTTGAATAAATACACCGACATTTGCGTCAACGCCGGGTGCTTGTTGGGACACTCCTGTCGCTGCCGCCTCCCCCCTTTCCTCCCTCCCACCACACTCCGCCAAAGACATTCCGTCGCGAACCCTTTGCCGGTGGTCGAGATCACAGGTGATTCGACAAAGCCGGGAAATTGCTCTCTTATGCATTTCCCTTTGGGCGACTCGAAGTCGGCTGATCCATTAGCTCTGTGCGGCACTCACGAGAGATACAACCCTTTCCCCTTGTTCTTTCAACACAATGGCCATGACAAGGACGTCGACTCCGAATCAAAGTACGAGCCGCAAAAGCAATCCGGCTGCAATGAAAGGCTATATTTTGTGCCCAACTGTGACTTTGTTAGTTTGCATATAAGTCACCTGGCGTTGGCAGCGATCAGTTTAAAAGTGTAATGGTTTGTGTTCGAGTAGACAAGGACAGAGACTCAAATGGAGTCAGTCAACGATGAGGGTAAGATAGCAGTGAAGGTGCCCATGCGTGGTTACCAGCAGTAAGCAAAATTACTTCCTTCTCTGACTCGGTTGCAGCGACGAACGTGTCATAGACTTGCACGAGAGCGTCGCAGTTAAAGTAAGCATTTCAACTCTTGGAGTCGATCAGGCGAGAAAGTAGCCGGAAGGTTATCGTGTGGATGGATCTGATAGGGCAAACAGAAGATTACAGGGAGCCAACATTGAAGGGCGCGGCGAGTAGAGCCGGCGCTAGCTCAATTTGTAGATATTTCGCGGATGATTGCCACTCGGCGAGCAGAAAGAGTAATTTTATGCAGAAACTCAAAACGTAGTGCACGATTTCGGCTGTTCTAGAGTGAAATAGACAAAAGTTGCTAAGAGCTTCACTGTCGGTTGCGTCTAGAGTTGATGTGTTGAGAAGCTGAGTTTGCTCTGCGGGCTGCGTCTAGGAGTTGGTGATTGGAGGAGATGAGTTTGCTCTGCGGGCTGCGTCTAGGAGTTGGTTATTGGAGGAGCTGTGTTTGCTCTGCGGGCTGCGTCTAGGAGTTGGTTATTGGAGGAGCTGTGTTTGCTCTGCGGGCAGCGTCTAGGAGTTGTGCGTGGATGAGCAGTTGTTGCTCTCCGGGCTGCGTCTAGGAGTTGGTGAGTGAAGAAGCAGAGTTTGCTCTGCGGGCTGCGTCTAGGAGTTGGTTATTGGAGGAGCTGAGTCTGCTCTGCGGGCTGCGTCTAGGAGGTGTTGTGTAGAGAAGCAGAGTTTGCTCTGCGGGCTGCGTCTAGGAGTTGTGCGTGGAGGAGCCCAGCTTAAATGGCACATGAAAGTGGGTCGCTCTCAAAATCCCTGAGCCAAGTCTCGCTGCGGACAGTGATTTTAGGCGTCCAACGATCGTTATTACCAGCAGAAACCGAACCAGCGAGCACCAGTGGTGCCTCCCATTCTGAAAACGACAGCGAACTGCTTCACTTCCAAATTCCTGCCGTCGTGTATAATGTTGGTGAAATTAATGTCACACTATAATTGGATATCCATTGAAGAGCGCCCGCACAGAACGGGCGGCCGGCGATTGCTTGAACTGAATAGCGGCCCTGATTAATGGCCAGGAATGAATGCAGATTTCGACGCGGGTTAATTGACCGTGACCAGGTGCCGGCGGGCACGGTCCAGCGGAACCCTCTCACCGTTCAAGCGCCGTGACCCACTCGGTACGGCGGTTGATTCCTACTTCATGGCTTCTTTTTGGCTGCGCTGTTCACTTTAGAAAGCGATGGATTTCCGGGTACAAGCTAGAGGGATTAAAGTAATGGAACGAAATTGGTAGTCAATTTTTGTTTCTGTGAGCCAGGTAGTTTTACCAAAAAAATTTATTTTAATTGGTTTATCGGAATGATTTGGATAGCAATCCAGTAAAAAAATTTGAACTTACGGGTTAAATTGGAATAACATTAAAGCTGACGCAGCGGAAATCAAACACTGCTTAAGCTCCAGAAGTGCATATTATTTTAGTGATTTGTGCCTCTATATAGCAATGCCACTATGCCTGACCACGGTCAATTTCTCTAGCCAACCGCGGAATGCAAAAAACTTCTGTATACATGCTGTGCAGGACCGGTCAGAATTTAGCTTCAGTCCGGCTCTTGGTCATGGGCAAAGTCGAACCCGAGGCAGTTGGAGCAATAAGCAACCTATATGAACTTGAGTCGGAAAGGCAAGCAGGCAAGCAGAAAGGCAACCAGTGTTTTCGGTATCACAAATTGCAGCGGCATAGTTTCCGAGATGGCGATTCTCATAGTTAAAACCAGCAGGTGGTGCAAGCAATGTGCTTTGCCCTTACTTGCACTACTCGATTTCTACACAACAGTACACTTGTTCCTTGCATAGTTTACTCTTTAAATCTTTATCATTTTGAACAATTTTACACACAATACTTTTAAATTTTGCAAACAGACAACATTTGCTCTATATAACAGATCACCATACACATTCGACGATCAATATAAATTTTAAATCTTAAATTGAACAGTTTTTAGTCACGCTATTTAGGCGCAGACCAAAGACCCTTACCAAATCAAATGGAGGGCAACATCAAAGCTTTGAAAAAAAAAACAAGATCACACTGAGATTTGAATTCAAAATAAAGTCTCACTGCTTACCTACGTTTCGTAGCATTGCCTTGTTTCTTCCTATTGTTGCTTCACTAACATCCCTTAAGGAAGAAAACGTCGGGAACTCAGTGATACATTATTTAGCATAAAAACCCTAGTTTTTTTTTGGAAACTAGTGCAAAGATGGGACAAGCAGACACGGGTCTTCGAATTTAAACCTAAAATATTCCTCCAATTGTGATTTTTCATTGTTGAGTATTAAGTCCTAGCACGTTGAAAACTGTCAACTGACATCCGAAATTAAAGCAAATTTTGCATATCTACTGAGCTTAGAAAGTACTCAAGCACAAATTTAAATGCCTAAAAAGTAAAAACAAGTGTTGGCAAAGTATGGGTATAAATTCACCATGAAATAGACTAGGGCGAACGCAATTTGTGTTGCGTTGAAGATGAGCGTAGCGGTTTGTATTTAGCGCATAAAAAGATTGAGGCAAAAAGCCTAAATCATGGAGAAGCAAGCCGGACCATTGCTTTTTTGAAAATTCTGATCACTTGAAATTGTAAACGATTCTGGCCATTCTTTGTTTCTGTCCGAGCTGTTGGGTAGCGGAAATATGCTCATTTTGAGTTCATTGAGCATTGTGCATGTAAATACATAGATGTAACTCATGCCCAAGGGTTTTTATTGGGTTTTATTGGGTTGGTTTTTATTGGGAAAAATCTGGTGTGATGTTTCGATTTGGTTTCGATGGTTTCTAAAGGCAAATCGAAATTGGGAACATTTGAAAAAAATACGCACTTTTAAATAAATTTTCGTACTTTTCCAAACTTGCCCAATTGTCGAATTTTGCTCTTTTTTCTGCTTTGAAAGTGAAGGGTGTGGAGGATTTTCTTTATAAACGCAGGGGGTCTAAGTTGAGAACAAAAGTAGACACCCTGAAAATTTCATCCCACTCGAAGCAGGCGTTTGGCCTGTAGAGCGCGCGCAAACACACATACAAAAAACAAAACAAACAAACAAACAAACAAACAAACAAACAAACAAACAAACACCAAGTGTTTTTTTTAGCAGTAGTGAAATTGATGATTTCGCTTCGCTCGCTACGCTCATCAACAAATAAGTAAGCGCTAGATTCTGGCTTCAAAATGCAATAGAGTAAGTGGCAGGTCAAAATTGAATCTTCGACGCGTGAAGTCGAACTTAGCGCCTGATGCATATTACCTTCATCGGCTGACTACCAGGTGGCACCTGCTGACTCACACTTGGCGATCTTGCGGCGTTCACGGCACTCACTCCACCTACCTATCGACGCTGAACCCTCGACGACGCCGACGCCGACGCCGACGCGTATTGATCCGATGAGTGAAATGGTCCAGCGGTCGTCGAGCAGGGATGCACAAGATTGCTCGGAGAAACGATCCTGCCGCCTGCGATTCGATATATTCGGTTCTGTAACAAGGAAACATCTGCAATCAAAATTCAGATTTTTGCATATAAATTATAGATTCTGGGGCATTACTTAGATGACAGACAATTTGCAAATAAAACCAGAAAAAAATCAACAAGAAATATGCTACGTCAATCTTCCACCATAACCAATACAAAAGTCGTAAATGGGTATAGCCCAATCTACTTTGTGCTGAGTATTTTCACCGAATCAGTCCGAATCAACGATTAGTCAGCATTATCTATTACGCTAATGACCAGTATAATAATAATAATAATAATAATAATAATATGTTTTATTGTCGATAGCAACATATACATGTTAAAAGACATTCAGTATAATAATATTTACAGTTACAATTGTTCAAGTACCTCAACCCAGAGTTAAAGTAGGAGTTAAGTTATTTGTCATGGCCACCACCAATGAGATGCCGTGGTATTAATCTGTTTCTGAGGTTTAGATGCTTAACCCAGAGTTGAAAAATATTGTAAAACCGGCCCTAAAAGGGTGTAGCATGTTGCAATATGCAATATGCAACGTGCATATAATATACATATGCAAGGGGTAAAGAAAATGTAGGTTAAAAATATAATTAGTGCCGACTAGAGAATCGAAACGCGAAGCGCAATAATCGATCGTCCCCACCCGACCGCCAGCCCTTGGCCACCCCTGCGACAGTCGACGGCGATGCGCTGCAAGCGAGGGTGCGCGTCAGTCAGTGGCGATGAGCGCGCGTCTGTGGCTGGTGTCGTGCGTGGCGGCGATCGCGACGTCTTCGTGCCGAGGGGCGGACCCGACGCGCGGGCCCCATCATCCGCGAGGCCACTATCGACCACATCGGCCGCCGCCGGGCCTCGAGGGCCACGAGCCACCCACTCATCTCACGCACGACAACAGTCTCGTGCATGACGCGCAGTGAGTTACACGTCCTAGCTCGGAGTCGCGTGGGGAACCCCGAACCATACAGTGCAGACTGCAGAGGGGATGGGCGCCTGCGCCTCCGTTCCCCTAAGATGTGTCTCAATAGGAGGTTCATGTGGACTTGCTTACTTACGCGGCGTCCCCCGCGGCTGGGCTACGGACTTCAAGTATGCAAGACCATATTATGGCGTATCGTCTTGTATACTCGTTTTACGAAACCTCTTATTGAGACATGTCCTTAGTCTTAGTCTGCAGTCTGCACAGTTGCCCAAAAACAGTAGCTCCTATGTGCGATTACTGCCTGTGTCAGGTGTCAGACAAATAGGGGGCTGGTTGGCATTGTAGCTTATAGCTCAGGCTACGATTACGCTTGTGGCGTCTGCGCATTCGGTGGGAGAAGTGCGTTAGAGTCGGTGGGGCATTGATAATCACAGATTGATAAGGACCGAAATTACAATCTCTGGACAAGAAGTTTTCCACCAGATAACTTGTTATCTCCATAGTCACAGCCAATCAGATAACTCAATTTTCAAGTTAACTTCTTATCTAGACATTGTAATTTCGGTCCTAAGCCTACTAGATAAAACACAGCATCTGTCGATGCCTGTGATCAAACATAGGATAATTCGGTGATTGTGCTATATGGTTTGATGTTGTATGTTCTAATTTGCGTATACATTGTAGGCTCATGAATCGCTTGTCTGATATCCAAGAAACCAATCGTTATCAAATTTCAGCTGTAAGAATGCTCCATCAAAGTCAACCGTGCTTTGAGAGAAACGTGCGACTATTATATTACATTAACCTAATAATTAAACTATAATTGTGTGTTTTCCGAAAGTATAGAAGACGATACTTACATACGAAAGAAATAAATAAGAGTTAATTCACTGTGTAAACACTGCAGATGCTCTAGTTTAAGAAGATACTATTTGTTAAAGAATAAAATGTCTTAAAGGGACACAAACAATGTTCACGTGAATGCCGGCCCCTTGTCTACTGGCTAAACGAGCTGGCCCGAGCCGCGTTCTTCTGCCAAACCGGTCTCCAAGCAAGCTGATAGCAAAGTCGCTTAGCTGAAGCCGCTCGCTCGCTTTGTTTACCAATCCCTCGCAGTCAAATGTTAGGGCAATAAAAGTTGAAATGGTTGATTACCTTACAGGAGCACATTAACCGTAACAAAATGATTGGTTTAGAAACTCCACGGCTATTGTAATTGTACATTTATTTCCATTTTTCTACAAAAAAAACACTCTTGATACATATATTGACTTGTTTGAGCATGGAGACAAGTCTTAATTTACATAAATAAACATATGTATTTTCATTGAAAATTATCTTGGTCACATGCGTTCTAGCAATGAAACCTATATAGTACCTACCTAGATACGAATAAAATTATTTGTTGCTTCGATTTCGTCTAATGTAAAAAATGCAATGATTATGCGTTCCTGCACAGTTTATACATATTTGACTATAATTGTTAATGGATGCACGATTATGGCTAAGTAGCATTCCAGCAGCACTTTGTTAAAATTCCCCGCCCCTGCAACGTAATTGAGTTACTTGAGTTTTGTACTCGGCACGCACGTTTTGACACGCAGCTTCCGCGTTGCAGACACATCCGAGAGGACCTGGGCGACTGGGTGTCGGAGGAGGCGACGCAGAAGATGACCCCCGAGGAGCTCGAGTTCCACTACTTCAAGTGAGCAAGTCATTGTCTAGTAGCTATCATCATTCAGTCAAATGGTCGGTTCGGTTTTTGTTTTATCCAACACATTTGGAGTGTCACAAAAAAGTGTCGATGGCAACACGATTGAAATTAGTGGTAGCGGGATCCGATCGCAATTTAGTGCGCATGTCCCTGTGCTAAGTCTCAATAGGGAATTTAACAGCTTATTTCCGCCATGGGAAAATAGATAATATTACCTGTGGAATTATGATTTAATTGAGATGTTGAGTACCGTAACATTTATGTTAACATTCTAAACCGTATGTTATCGCAAAGAATTCGGTGGGATTGACTGGTATTTTTCGACTTTGTCTAATGCCCAGCATTGAAAAAGTTGCTCTTGTGATCAGTACCGAATACTCCAGCGGTTGTGATGCCTCGTTTTAACAGTAAAAATCACGCGGTTTGTTGAATTGTCTGCAGACTGCACGACTTTGACAACAACACCAAGCTGGACGGCCTCGAGATCCTGCAGGCGATCCACCACACGATGCACCACGCCACTGGTGACCACCCTCCGGCCGGCGACGCCACCGGCGACCTCGGTGTCGACGCAGAGTCGGACCCGGGCGACTTTGAGTATTTTGTCGGTGAGAGTTTGAAGCCGTTCAGTGCCGGAAGCCGCTAGGAGTATGCAATGGATCCCTTTCACTTGACTGAGGACTACTGATCCCTAATGCCCCAAATAGCGAAAAGTGGCACAAGCTTTGGATGCTTTTTTATATATTCTTTGTGCTGCTTTAAATGTAATCAATTGGTGGGGTAACGGACCAACTCCATTGTCTGTGCCGTATGCCGTAAACATTGCGTATTCCTACTTCATATAACTATTGTAAAGTAAGCGATAAAATTGGATCTCAGAATGGTCAATACTCTAAAAAGAGTTTGTATGAAACTGAAATCAGCACCCCCGAGCCAAGTTCGTGAGCTGAGAGCTTCCGGTGCTGGCAGAGTTGTGCTGAGCATGCTTCCGGTGCTTGCAGAGCTGATCGACCGAGTGCTCGCCGAGGACGACGCCGACCACGACGGCTTCCTGAGCTACGTCGAGTACGTGGTGGGCCGCAAGAACGATGAGCACCGCCAGCAGGCGGGGGCGTTCCCCGCGAAGAACTCATGAGAACTCCCCGCCAAGCATGCATGAGAACTCCCCGCCAAGCGTGCATGAGAACTCCCCGCCAAGCGTGCATGAGAACTCCCCGCCAAGCGTGCATGAGCACTCCAATGGAAGACGCCGTGAGCACTCTCTCGGAAGCACATATTACATGCAAACTCCCTGGGAATCTCTTTGACAGGACTTCCCAGCCGGCACAAGTCCCTAGAGGTCCCTAGTGGTCCCCATGAGTCTCAGACAAGCCGAGTGCCTCGGTCGCGAATGCGGACATGGAATTGGAGTAAATAACGTGCATTTTATAATTACTCAATTTTGAACCTCTCTCTCTCTCCCTCTCCCCCCCCCCCCTCTCCCTTAAAAACAAATCCTTGAAAATTGAATTAAATAAATAAAGTTAGTTTCTGACAAAAAACATAAAATCACTGGAGTTTGAAACAAAGTGATTATGTTCTTTCTTGGCATGATCTCTTCTGTAAAAACGGTTGTGCCAAGGATAAGAATCGAGTTGCAGTTTCGATGATACTGCGCTTTTGAAGTAGGTACTCAAAAGTTATTTTGAAATTTATAAAAACACAAAATAAAATATATACCTACATAATGATTCATTTTGTATCCTTTTTACCAATTGTCGATCTCTGTAACCCGAAAGCAGCAGCAAGCCCAAACTCTTCGGAAAAGAGATCGACAAAAAAGAAATAAGGACTCGCTCTAGAGTCTGCCACTTAGCAAAAAAATGAAAAAGTCTCGAGCAGAATTTTAATGAAAACATTCGCGAAGATAACCCATTCAAACTCAGATTCCCAAACTATCACAACGTCTCTGACATCGGGAACGCCGTCGTCGACGCCGGCACCCTGGCGACGATCTCGCGTACCATCGCGGCGATCATCTTGCGTTCGACCACCTTGACGGCGCGCTCGATCAGCTCGTCGACCGTGCCTCGTGCGTCCTCTTGCGTCTCCTCCCGGTCCGCGCACTCGGCGACGGCGGCGTCGACGGCCTCGCCGGCCAGACCGCGCACCATCGCCACCTCGTCGGGATGCGTGCGCAGCGACGCCTCCCAGATGATCGACGCCATCATGTCGCGCGTGCGCACCGCCTCCACGATCGCGTCGGACATGAAGTCTTCGTTCGAGTACCGCGCGGCGAGGCGCTCGTAGAGCAGGTCCATCATGTAGTCTTTCTGCGCTCAGACAAGCAAAGCATTGCGTGATGAGATTCCGTCTTATATATTTCTGCGCTCAGACAAGCAAAGCATTGCGTGATGAGATTGGGTCTTGTATATTTCTGCGCTCAGACAAGCAAAGCATTGCGTGATGAGATTGGGTCTTGTATATTTCTGCGCTCAGACAAGCAAAGCATTGCGTGATGAGATTGGGTCTTGTATATTTCTGCGCTCAGACAAGCAAAGCATTGCGTGATGAGATTGGGTCTTGTATATTTCTGCGCTCAGACAAGCAAAGCATTGCGTGATGAGATTGGGTCTTGTATATTTCTGCGCTCAGACAAGCAAAGCATTGCGTGATGAGATTGGGTCTTGTATATTTCTGCGCTCAGACAAGCAAAGCATTGCGTGATGAGATTGGGTCTTGTATATTTCTGCGCTAAGACAAGCAAAGCATTGCGTGATGAGATTGGGTCTTGTATATTTCTGCGCTCAGACAAGCAAAGCATTGCGTGATGAGATTGGGTCTTGTATATTTCTGCGCTCAGACAAGCAAAGCATTGCGTGATGAGATTGGGTCTTGTATATTTCTGCGCTCAGACAAGCAAAGCATTGCGTGATGAGATTGGGTCTTGTATATTTCTGCGCTCAGACAAGCAAAGCATTGCGTGATGAGATTGGGTCTTGTATATTTCTGCGCTCAGACAAGCAAAGCATTGCGTGATGAGATTGGGTCTTGTATATTTCTGCGCTCAGACAAGCAAAGCATTGCGTGATGAGATTGGGTCTTGTATATTTCTGCGCTCAGACAAGCAAAGCATTGCGTGATGAGATTGGGTCTTGTGTGTGCGATCGTGTCAGAGATACTTAATCAGGGCTTGTAGTTGACTGGTCAACAATTACGAGTGTCATTATTCTAGAGTCCATGTGTGCGTAAAATAGAGATGACATAGAACTCGGGTGGGAGAACTCGGAATTGTTTTGGTTGTTAGTGAGTGAGTGGCAGAGTTACTTAATGTAAGACAGTTTTTCAACCTTTCCGGGGGCCAAATCCAATTAAATCCTTTCTAAAATATTACATTCGAATTAAATACTTTTTTCAATCTAAAACCCATTTCAAATGCCTAAATCGTTGACATATCCCTAACTACCTAAAGTGTACGTCCCAAGAGGAAGAATTATGGATTGGCATCCACAACAAGGCAAAGCGAATGTTCCTGTATAAACTACAACTCCTCTCTAGACTGGTTTAGTAGCAGAGTTGCTTCACACCGCCACCATCGTCGGCTTATGTAGCAGCACAGGGTCCGTGATGAAAGCGGTGCGTCGTCAAACGGCGGCGCCACTGACCTGGTGCACGACCTCGATCATCTCGTCGAGCAGCGAGTTGACGAACTCGGGGGCGAGGGCGTTGTCGAAGCACTCGTCCAGACACGCGCGCACCTCGCACCGAGTCAGCGCGTCGGACACGCACTTCTTGATGTGTTCGCGCACGTCACAGCGTCTGCGCAGGTGCGGAGGAGTCAAGGTCACGTGGACAAGGTTGCGTTAGTGTGTCAAGGACGCTCGGGCAAGGTTGCTTAAGTGGTTTCAAGGTCACGTGGGCAAGGTTGCGTTAGTGTGTCAAGGTCGCTCGGACAGGGTTGCGTTAGTGGTGTCAAGGTCACGTGGGTAACGTTGCTTATGTGGTTTCAAGGTCACGTGGACAAGGTTGCGTTAGTGGTGTCAAGGAAGTTTTGCTATAGCACCTACGTCGGGTCTCATTTTCTATACAGACATAAGTGAAAAGTGAAATTACCAGTTTAGAGACTTCGTTTTACTTTAAAGCTGCTACGTAGGTAAGTCTTACTGAAAATTAACTAGAACTTCGCCAGCGCAATTTGAGTCGCTTTGAATATCGAAAGAAAATTTATCGAAAATTGTGCTAGACTTTCCTATATTTTCCGAGTTACGATCCTAGTCCTGCGTTCACAGTAGCCAATAGACAGATTGTATTTTCACTAGAGCTCGATGTCAAGCAATTAGAGATCCGCCA
The DNA here is from genome assembly GCA_921293005.1 of Nemoura dubitans. Lineage (NCBI taxonomy): Eukaryota > Metazoa > Arthropoda > Insecta > Plecoptera > Nemouridae > Nemoura > Nemoura dubitans. The sequence continues at coordinate 4,988,907 of OV121074.1, forward strand.
AACTGATGAAACGTGATATGCGCCTTCACGCCCCAAACAGATGAGGGCGGACCAACACCAACCTGAAAGTGTCCTCCAGACACGTGTAAAAGAAGTCGCGACTGAAGTCGGGAATGTCCGGATAGAGGAAGTCGGGTCGCGACGCGTGCACGGCGTGGTCGACGGCGTCGACGGCGCGTGCGCACACCACGTCGGCGTCGTCGTGCTCGAACGCCAGGTGCGCGATGTTGCAGCGAAACACCGAGAAGCGACACACCTGCAACGATCGACGCGTGCCGATGTCGAGATCGCGCCGCACGGGAGGGCGTTGCAGGGGGATCACACTCGGCTAGACCTTACCTCGACGTCGACGCGGTCCCAGTGCGGGGACGGCACCAGCTCCACCGTGTGACCTCTACGCTCCAGCTCATCTGAGGGCGAAAAATTGACTCAATCCATCAGCATCCTTTACAACTCTTCCGATCACTATTATCAACATCCTCCTATCATAATCAACATCCTATTAACAACTCTTCAAAAGCTTGTAGATAAAAGGAAGCTTAGAAATGGTGTTCACCATTCTTTAACTTTTGAATACCTACTCTTAAAAATATCACATCGTGCTTTCTACTTCGTACTTTTTTACGTCTGTTCAGAGACTGTGGAAGACCATTTCCCAAACGACTTCTGTCGTGTTCCTACTACCTAACCAATGATGGCCTGTTACGTGACCTTTTAAATCGTGTTCTCTTTGCACCCTGACGATGGTGTTCTCTTTGCACCCTGTCAATGGTGTTCTCTTTGCACCCTGGCGATGGTGGTCTCTTTGCACCCTGTCAATGGTGGTCTCTTTGCACCCTGTCGACGGTGGTCTCTTTGCACCCTGTCAATGGTGGTCTCTTTGCACCCTGTCAATGGTGGTCTCTTTGCACCCTGTCAATGGTGGTCTCTTTGCACGCCGTCAATGGTGGTCTCTTTGCACGCCGTCAATGGTGGACTCTTTGCACCCTGTCAATGGTGGTCTCTTTGCACCCTGGCGATGGTGGTCTCTTTGCACCCTGTCAATGGTGGTCTCTTTGCACCCTGCCGACGCTTACCCTTCAGTCCTCTGAGACGGAACGTGCGGTGCTCGACGAGGCCGCACGCAGCGTATGGCCCGTAGTGGACCGTGACGTACGCCATCACTTCCTGTCAACTGTCAGCTGCCAGCTGTCACTGAAGTGGGTCGTCGAGAGGGAGGCAGTCATGGAAACTGTTGGGCGGCCTTCCAGCACAGAAACAATCACTCTGCTCGTTTTGTTGTCATAAGGGGATTGTGGCCCTCGTCGTTGTAGCAGCTGTAGTCTCTTTCTAAGTATATACCTGGGAAGGAAAATGTAAATTTTTAAATAGCCTTTTGCTAAATATCTGTTAAAAATGTTTTTATATTTGGATTTTAGCTTGAGGTTTGAAACATTGAAAGGTAATGAACGAAACGGTTAGCAACGGTAGTCAACTATGATATCCACACTCATTTTAACATTTACGAACAAACATTTAATAATTACCTTTATAATCAAGAAAATGTACTATTTTCGCCTGATTATGTAAGTAATGTAAAGTAAGACTTCCAACACTAATCATGCAACATGCAATGTGGGACAAGTATTATCGGGTAACTAATAATAAAACAATTGCAAACATCCGTTTGATTATAAGCTATGTATATTTTTAGGCCACGTTTATGACCGTTGGAATGTAAATAGTACCAGTGAACCGATAATGTAATTACCATGTTTAATTATCTTTTCTCATTCGTATCAACTTTGTACAACATGTGGTATCCTGAATTGTCACATTATTTATGAATGAATAATGTTGATTATTGCAATTCCAATGAAATATATTCTCTATCAAACAAATAAAACAGTGAATTATTTAAAAAACTATTTTAAACCAAGTATTGAATGCCGTTGGTGTAGTCTAACTTGGGTCCATGGCTAGACTTCACTTGACTTTCAGTACCCAGTCAATTTAAAAATGGGTTTTGAAAATCTAGTTCTAAAGGTCAAGCAGTTCTAGTTCTAGCTTCAAATCTAGTTCTAAAGGTCTAAAGGTCAACCCACAGAAGAACATAAGAAGTTTAAAAACATTGCACTTTCAGCAGGGGTCGTTTCCGAACGATGTAATCCTCTAATGTTATAAGATAGCACCATGTTTTGACAGGCGATTTCGACATCTCCAACGTTTTTCTTCTGGTTCTACCATACAATATACCATTGAATCACATATTTTGCCTGGTTGTATCTGTGGTTTCACATTTGGCAATAAATAGGGATAACTCTAAAAAAGCTGCGTGTGTTTTGACGCGTTTGGAAGGTTGTCGAGACAGATATAGAAGGAACTCTAGCTGTTACAATTTGATTCACGGAACAACGGAGAAATATTAATTCTGATACATTCAGAGTAGACAGAAAGAACTAGGAAGTATCGAAATGGCAATTCTGTACAAAATAGAGGCAGGAAAACGAGAATAAAACAATGAGGAAAGAGAGTCAATATTGATAACCCAACACGAGCTCGGCTAAACGGTCAAAGGAGGCGAAACAAGTGATAGCAGCGTGAACGCAAAGCGATGATGAATTGCAGCTCACAAACAACACACCTACCGAGGGACGGTCGAACTATAAAAGGATGGAAGGTTTAGAACTGAATTGTAAAAGGCATGATAATTGTATCCCGATCGCGCCGCTGAAGTAAGTGCATTTTTTTCTTACTTTCATTCGTTTCACATGGTATTTTTTAAGATTGAGTTGATATCTTTTCTTGATATTTATAATGCATACCTGTTTTTGGTATCAACGAATAGAAGCTTACTTTATAATGCTGTAACGGTAGGTATCTTTTCAGCGCGTCGTTGTAACAGTTCTTTGAGTTGAACGGGGAAAATGACAGTAATGCGCAGCTTGATTTTCTTGGCGATCGTCGCGCTCCTAGCGGGAATCACGCAAGCGCAGAGTGAGTTGACAGCCACCGCGTTGGCAAAACTACCATCTGCAGATTGCAGTGAAGGGAAGGGGTTGGGTTTTGTGCTACTCGATGGCATTTGTTGGCAAAATCAGGGGTTGGACTTTTGGAGGTTGTCGTTTTTGACAGACAAAGAAGTGCAAATTGTAGTTTTATAAAGTGGAGGAAAATTAAATGTAATGAAGCATATTGTACGATAATCTATTTTTAGCCAGAAAAAATATCATAAAATCAACAATAATGTATTTTTAAAATCGAGTGGGTTGAATAGATGAGCAAAGTTGGTAAGTTCCTGACAACATATAGTTGCACCATGTTGCCAATTCCAGACAAGGTGGTGTGCTACTTCGGCAGTTGGGCGGTCGAGAGCGCAGTCCACCCGTACCCCATCGGCGCCATCAACGCCAAGCTCTGCACGCACCTCATCTACTCGTTCGCCAACGTGGACACCAACGGGGGGGTCGCGCCCAGCAACGTTCGCCTCGACTTGCCGGCGCCAAATCTCAGTAGGTGCCACGCGGTCGGGCCGTTGTCGACGGCCACACGGTGTTGAGGCGTTATGAGGCGTGGTTTTGAAAGCACGCCACCTCCTCAGGCGCTGCTATTCATGATGGGAACATAGGGGTATCAAACGTTAATCACCCATAGCTATAAGGGTGAAAGAAATATGATACTATTTGTCAAAGAGTTCTGCCTGTTTCAAGCGTCGCCCTGTGTCCTCCTTGCAGACGGCTACGGCAAGTTCAACGCGCTGAAGACGTTGAATCCGGCGCTGAAGACGATGATCGCGGTCGGCGGCGGCAGCGCACCGTCTTCCGTGTTCTCGACAGTGATGGCCAGCGCCGCCAAGCGGACGGCGTTCGTCAACAACATGGTCAGCTTCGCGCTGCTCTACCAGTTCGACGGCGTCGACTTGGATTGGGAGTTTCCTGCGCAGGGCGATGACACCTTGCCAGAGGATAAGGTCGGCACGATATGCTTGCTGTGTAACACGAGTTATGTTTCGTCGCGCATCTGGAATTGCTGACAAATGCTATTACTCTTCCCAGGCTAACATGGTGTTGCTGCTGCAAGAGATGAGGACCAAGTTCACGCAGAACAACTTGCTGATGTCGGCGGCAGTCAGCAACATCGCGTACTCGATCGACCTCTCGTACGATGTGCCGTCACTGAGCAGGTGATGACCAGGGACCAATTCTTTTTTACTGCCTAATTGAGGACTGGGATTCAAAAACAACTCGTCCATGCTAAAAACCAGGGTAGTGATTATGGGACTATTTACCTGTCGGTATCTTTTCAATGTTATTTCAACGACATTGCACCGTTATTGAGTCTAGATAACGAACGGTATTTCCAGCGAAAACGTTAACGTTAACGCCACCCTGAACCAAGGATCCTAACCTTCGCGGGGATCTTGCAGGTACTTGGACTTCATCAACGTAATGGCTTACGACTACTACGGTGCGGGCTGGAGCAACTTTACCGGGCAGAACGCCCCGCTCTACACCAACCCGCTCGTGTACACGACGCCGTTCTCCAAGACTGTCAATGTGGTAAGCCTCAATTCGGTGATTTTTTTGCCTCAGCATGCCAACTGTGTTGATCCTGAACCATGTGTTTGAGTTCGGACACAGAATGGTTTGAACTCATGGTATTGTAAAGGGATAAATTTAGGTTCTTATGTGCCGAAAAGACCTCGCTTAGTGTGACAATTTACCGGAACTTATAATTTGTAATCAGTCGAAAAGCTACTACAAAATAATCCTGCTAACCAAAAAAGTTACACAGCATTTTGGACCGCTGCGCCTCGTTACTGCGTTTCCCTCTGACCCCCTTCCTGACCACACGAGTCCACCTGTGTCATTCAGTTATTGCTGATGCTGACACTGGCCAAAAAAGGCCGACAGTGGAAACATGCAATTCGCAGCAATATTTTTAAAGCAAATGCAAAAGCCTTGAGAAGTATTGGCGTATAGAAATACATCTCGACTCATTGAATTGGCGAATGAACCCTGTAATTTGTGCTGTACCTTCTAGTTTCATTAGTTTATTAAAGGAACGAATCCTAACAAAAGTAAGTACTCTACGCTTCGTCTGTTCACTAACGCCAGCATCCCCGCAGGACGCCGGGGTGCGCTACTGGCTGGCCAACGGCGCCGACCCCTCGAAGCTCGTGCTGGGCGTCGGCCTCTACGGCCACACGTTCACGTTGGCCAACGCGGTGAACCGCGGTCTGGGCGCGCCCACCGTCGGCCCCGGAAACCCGGGACCCTACACGAACTCGTCGGGGATCCTGTCGTACAACGTGGTAACAGCAGCGGAAACGGGGAAAATACAGTGACATCGTTCAACCATCTTTCGAAATAACGTGCGTCGGTGCACTTTCTGAAATTGTGAGTTTTGTGTGCAGTTGTATCAAAATGTAAAACAAACAAAAAATCGTGTTCAAATGAAAATATCAGTAAACATATGCCTTCACATGATGAAAATCATTTCGGTTTCTTACTACAATTTGTATGATTAAAATGCTAGATTTTTTGGCAGGCTGACAAATTGCGATTTTAAATCAGAGTTGCAAAAAATCGTTGCAAACCCATGCAATGGGAAAAGTTCCGTTGATAAGGTCCTGGACATGACCTCCGATTAAAACTCACCTGCGACAGCCGTGTACCGCCCTTGCTTGCAGATCTGCCTGCAACTGAACGCCGGTGGGTGGACGGCGACTTGGGACGACTACCAGCAAGTGCCCTTCGCCTCCAAGGGCAATCAGTGGATCGGATACGACAACACCAACTCCGTGGCGCTCAAGGTAAGCGTAATGATTGGCCAGATGAGATACTCGCAGCCGCACTTTTGGGACTTTGTTAACCAAAAGACATCGGAAACTTGACTAGCCCATCCGACAAATGGAGGCGTCGGCCTTGATTTCACCAAACAGCATCGTGGAGTCGTGCCGCTTTCGAACGAATAGTAGGGTTTAGAGGCCCGTCATCAGCAAAGGTCATTTTGCGCCTCGGGCCGATTGCTTTTTAAAACCGGAGAGACCGTTCCGGCATCGACATTAAACGGTTGGAATGTCAAATAAACTCTTTGATGGAAAAAATGAAAAAAGAGTTAATTTTTGTGTTTCAAGGGTTTCTTATTGATGCCAAGAATGAAGCATAGGTGACTTGCAATTAAAGGCAAGCAGATGCGTTCTTAATTATAGGACCTTTGCAAATATCTTTCATGGACCAAGGAGCTGATGTATCAAGGTAAGTCTTTTACGCCTGTAATAATATAAGCAATGCGTGCTAGAGATTATTGACTAGCAATTCGAAATTAGTTTATTCCTTCCGTTAACTTGTTCAGTCATAACATTCAAGAAGGTGGTGGTAGATGATCTCCTTGACTATAAACGAGCCTAGCAGAGTAACTTTTCTTATTGAGGAAACACATACGACGCAAAATTAAATAACCGACAAAACAAAAATTGTGTCAAATGTCACAAAACTGCCATTGACTCTGGGAGACGTCGTACGCTCGCATGCTGGGCCTGGGAGGCGTGATGGTGTGGAGCGTCCAGCAAGATGACTTCCGGGGCGCGTGTTCTGGCATCAAGTACCCGCTGTTGACGGCCATCAACAGAGGGCTGGCCCGCGCCAAGGCCAGCGCCAAGAGCGCACAGAGCAGACGCCGATAACGCAGCGAAGATACTAAAATTCTTATATGTAGCGCTCATTTTATTGAAAAGTTGTGTGAAGAGAGAGAAGACACCTTCCGGACATACCTCAAGTTGATATTTACATACATGTTTATGCTTCGTACTGTCGAAAAAGCATAAAGGAGCTCTAAGCTTCGGTTGTAAAACGATATCCATAATTTATAAAGCGCAAACTAATAGAGTGCACAAAGGAGTGAAGAAAGCACTCTTTCTTTATGCAAAATTGTTTTTCAGAGACTTTGGAGAAAATTTAGGGCAGGTGTTACAACGTCCAGTTTTAAAGTTAACTGACAGTTAATATTAAAACAGAGGAATCTGTTTTGCTGTGACCTTGAGATAACAAACTTAACTGGCAGTTAACTCTTAACTAGACATTATAAAACCGGCGCTTAGGCTCTCTATGTACAGTTTTCGTATGTGGCTGCACCAATAAATATTGGCAATCACCCCATACCGTATTGTCAACAAGAATCATTTTGTTGCTTGCTGTGAGAATTGCATCGAGAGGCGGATGAAGAGAATTAAAGTCGAGCCAGAAGTTTGTATCAACACAGTCAGAGTCCCGATTATTTTTATGATTCAGTTGGCAAGTTTTGCTGCGGTCAAAATGTGTTGTAGAGAAGCGTTCGGTGCGGTGAAGAATCCTGTCGTGTAAGTTATAACACAAAAACCTGAAAGGGAATCTTTTATTTTGTTTTTGAGTGTTCACACTTTGCGAGTGTCACGGACCATTTGTTTTGCATGCATCTCGGAGAAGTTTCAATTTTTCAGACATCCCACTTTTCAGTTGTTAAATGCTGCGGTAGTTATTATAAGTGCCTTAATTAAGCACTTGAAGCACTCTTAGGCCCGGGTTAACAGTGGTACGTTAAATATCTAATGGCCTGTTAACTTGTTATTTGCTTATTGCAACGTCCAATCAGAGCCTTTAATTTTATTGCTAATGGACCGTTTGTATCTTAACGGGTCCCTGAAAAATCGGTACTGAATGTGTAAACAATTAAAATAATAACTCCTGGTTTGGTTCTTCTCGTAAAGCAGAACACTCGGCTTTTATTGCGTTTCTCACATCTACACCGGGAACACAATATTTCCAAACGACGGCTTCGCTCTGCGTGGAGGCGCCAAGTCCCTGATGACGTCGTCGTCGTCGTCGTCGTCGTCTTCGGGCGTCGGCCAGACGACGCTTTCGATCCACGTAGTGTAGGCCGATACTCGCATCGCGAGGCTGGGCAGTCGGTTCACGTCTGGGTTGCACACAGAACCTTGGCCGAACGTGACGAAACCCACGACGCGGTACATGCAAAGCGGCTCGCTCAACTTCACCATCAACGGACTGCCCGAAGTCAGCTGCGAAACGGAGTTGAACAGCTTACTTGTTTTGTGGGTGCCAGTGGAGTCTTAAACTATTTGAAAGATTGGCAAACATTAAAATTGTAAATCCTTTGTCCTTATAAGTGAAGTCCTGTATTTTTTGCATCTACGATTATAACTGTGATCAATGGTGTCGCGTGCCGCTGAACGGGTACCTACCGAGCATTCCGTTGACTCGTCGAATGGGTCGAAACACATCATATTTTCAGTAGTGATGCCATGTGGAATTTTCCTTTTAGCGTTTGACTGACTGGCCACCTTGGACCACTGCTTGCGGCATTTGTTGTTTTCGACAATCCTAAGATCACCGTGCAGCAGATTTTCGTACACGCGAGTACCTGACAAAGAAGTTGGGGAAAAAATAATTAATCGGCGTGGACGTTGGCATTGGTGGGGTACACTGCAATCCTAAAAGTGGGGCAGGGTGATCGTTCTTTTTCAACAGACTCTGCATGTGGAGCACAAGAGACACGAGCGAGGCTATGCGAGGAATGTGCCGTGTTATTATAGGTAGGAACAGTATCATGCACACGTAAGGCAAGGGAGAGAGAACTCCATAGCGTTTTCAGCAGAGCATGTGAAACCGATACAACAATTATGTGTTTTTACATCCCAAAATTGAATCCTTATCTTTGTGCGTGTAGGTGAGAGGTACTCAGAAGTTCAGAACTTATTTTGAAGGAGTAACATAAAAACATCGACAACATATAAACATATTGACCAATGACAATCGACTAGTTGTAAAAATGCATATGTGGTTTCAATTCTATCATTACAAAACCAAAAACATACCCCCTCTTCAACAATCATGTTATTTTTATACCGAAAGTATGAAAACAATTTTGGCGCAGAGAAAAGGAAAATCTCTTTGCTCTTGTGGGAATAGGGCGAATCAGAACCAGGCGATTGAACTCAGAGAGGCACTTTGCTCTTTGACCTCTCTAATTCACAAGCAACCACGCTCACCATCTCTGGAAACGCGACCCCAACTGGCGGCGGTCACGATCTTCTGGTCCAGCAGGCTCGGACTGGGGTCCAAGCACGCGGGCCTGACGAACCCGTTGAACGACACGGTCTCGTTCAGTTGCAGCAGGGCGATGTCGTTGTACGCTGAATTCTTGTCGAACTCCGGGTGAACAATTACTCTTGCCACTCCCACAGTTTTCAGTCCTGGCTGAGTGACATTGTTAGTGAGAGAGACGCTGCCCAGCCGAACGTGCGATAGCGTTAGACTGAAAACGAGATAAGTAAATACACGAGTTCGAGGTTCAAAGAGAACCAAAAACGCATGGATAGCAATTTCGGATGAATAAAAATGAAAACTTTAAGCGACGAGATAAATTACCCGTTTTTAAGTCCTGTAACGCAGTGTGCTGCGACAAGAACGAACTGCTCGCTGATCAGGTTTCCGTTGCAATTATATGAAACGTCATCACTTCTTGAAGTATATCCCAGTGCAGCCTGGAAAGATACCATTGCGACAGAATTACCGCCGATACCTTTCGTTAACTCCTTCCAAAAGTTGGCAAGCGATATGGCTTCGCTCTGGAATTACCATGTGCGGGAACTCCCTGGGCTGGCTGATCAGGCGCCGCGTGGTGACTCCCGACGGGGACATGGCGCACGTCGACACCTGGATGGGCGCCGACGACGGCAGCTCAACGGTATCGTACACGGCAGTCGAGTACGCGTCGCACACTGCGCAACGGGCACGAGGGCATGCACGGTTCAGAGGGTGGACATGGTATTAGCCGGCATCAGTGGTCTGAGAAAATAGCTTGCAGTTGTCCACAAATCATCAACACTCAGAGAAGGCGATATTACTATTATATCTTATCACAGATGTTATGCGGAATGTGTACGGAAAAGTAAAGACAAATATAAACAGTAATGAGGATATTTTGGGCTCAGACATGAATGCAAATTGAACGATAATCTCGCTTACTTTCCTCGCTTTTAGATTTTTTCGGTGGCGCTTGTGTTGATGTCCCAGTTGTTGCATGTTCACTATCAACTGAAATAAAAAGGATATTTTTTTTAGTTCCTTTTAAAAACCAGCAAACATCACCTTATTGGGTCATATCTACCAATCTCACCGAAAGTCTGGATCCAGGGTAAGTATTGCGATACGAGGGTGAATCCAGTGTAAAGCTGGGAATAACAAGGGTCTCTGTTGGTCTCCGGCTTGAAGCTAATGCTAACAACCCCTCGGAGGAAGTACCTGTTGACCAAACAAATCGTGCCTCATTTCTACACTTCATTTGTGCAATATCACTAATTATTGTGAATGCTAATGCATAAATTGTGTATTGCACATGCTAATGCAATTTTAAAGTATATCTTATTACAATGTAGGATTGATTATTATTAGTTTATCCTCCATTCACAAAGAATGTTTACCTGTCCGAAGTGTTGAAGACCAACCCGCCTCCACTGTCACCTTGACATACACTTCGGCTCTTGTTTGCAAAGCCGGCACAGAATTTATCATCTGTGTAAAGTTTCTTGCTGTTTTCGGGAAGTGAGTCGAAACAAGTGTCAAAGGCCACGACCGGAAGATCGACTTTCTGCAGGACTTCGCTTGCAGCATCGTCAAGTGTCAATCCCCAACCGGCAACCTGAGGAAATTTAGAGCATTAACGGGCTAATGATGTGATTTAATATTAATATTATACTTTCATGCTCAACGTTCATTTCCTGACGATCGTCATCAGGCCGTCGGCTAAAATATAATCTAATTTGGATCTCGGATTTTTTAACTTAAAAAAATAATTATAATATGGTTTTGTATCGAACATTTTGTCAAAGGTTTTGTGTAAACAATAATCAAGTACTTACTAATTCTGTCCTGCGATTTAGAGATAAATGTGTTTGCATGCCTTTAGTAAAATTCCCGTTATTATTCGGTCTCCCATTTAAGAGAGAAGTAAACGGTTGTCGTTTTGGTCGATTTTCGCATAAATTTCACATTCATAGGGAACGTCTCCTGGCTACAAATTATTTGCAAAAATGTTGAAAAAAATACACGTATTGTGAAAGAGCTGCTGAATGGCGAATACTATTTTTTTCGTATTTTTTTTTTAAACTTTCAGCTGGGGGAATTTTCTAAAAGTGCCATTTTAGGCCATTTTAGGCACTTTTAGAAAATTCCCCCAGCTGCATGTTTAAAAAAACGACAAAAAAAATAGTATCCGCCATTCAACAGCTCTTTAACAACGCGTGTATTTTTTTTTCAAAATTTGTGTAAATAATTTGTAGCCAGGAGACGTTCCTTATGAATGTGAAATTTATGCGAAAATCGACCAAAACGACAACCGTTTACTTCTCTCTTAAGACCAATCGCTTTTGTTCAATACAGTGTGCCATCGCAATCCGCCAGGCAACCTTAGCAGAGCAAAGAGACGCAACCCACCCCAGAGATGTACCCACCGTGCCTTTGTCGCCGGGAGAGAGCTGAGCGGCCTCGTGCTGCTTGGTCCAGTCCATGCAGATCGGCTTCACCGCCGTCGTGAAGTCGACGCCCTGAGCCAACTGGACGACGGCGATGTCGTACTGGAAGTTGGAAGTGCGTCCGCGGTAGCGACTGGGCACCTGTATCTGGGCCACGTCGCGGATCTGGCCCGGAGGTTTGGAGTCAGACACACGATTGGCAAATGTTTGTCATAACCATTCACTTGACACTGTCACATGTTCGGTGTTCATTCGATTCGTTCGTTCAGTTCGCATGCACATTTTTCTTATTTTTATTTCATTATGTCTTATTACCTATGCCCAAGACGATAAGTAAATCATGAAAGAGAGAGATAGCGGTTTAGTGATGATCGAAAAAGCTACTGACACTGACCAAAAAAATATATAGTGCCGGCTTTCCTTCGTATAGCATGTTGCTAAAAGGAAATGCCTAGTACAATAGAGATCCACGCTTCCGGTAAAAATTCACTTTGCCAATCTTGACGACATACATAAAACAACATGTGAGTAAGCTGCTAGTTCCTACTTCCCCACGACTTTCCCCGTTTTGGAAAACTGTCCCAGAGTCCTGACCTGCGCGTCCAGCTCTCGCTGACTCCAGGAGCGGAAGTACTTGCCGGCAGCGACCGAGTAGAGCGAGTGCGGATTCAGCTTGCGTAACGCCTCCTGCCAGAAGCAGTGCGCAGCTGCAAGTAATTAATACATTGGTATTATCATAAATGAAACTCATTCATCTATGGTATTATGCATGTCATACCCATGGTGGGGTCAAGGAAATAAATAACACAATAAATGCGCAATGAATCTAATGGTATGTCAAAGTTTTCCAGAAAGTAATAATAGAGAATCAAGATGAGTCCTTTTCCTCAAATTGTAGTACACATTCTCGAGGATAGATTTTAATTGAAGCAAGGCTTATGGCTTCAACGAGTGGAGGTGACACTGACCAGAAATCACGATCGTCCTGGATACCAGCGTTCCCCCGCAGTCCTGCACGTGCGGCTTGTTGACCACCTTCCGGTAAATGCCAACGTGCCACGGGAACTCGTTGGCGCTCGCATCTTCCCCGCCGGCGATCAGGATGCTCAGCGCCGGGCCTCGAACGCCGCACTCTGCACACAACATGGCGTTCTCCGATTATAATAATGATGGTGGGAATGCGAATGAAACCGACAAAATTATCTCAAATAGGAGTTGAAAACCGTGTAAAACCGGGCATAAGTGACGCTAAAAATGTGATGCGTACCATCGCTTGGAGTGTGTCGCGGTGGTCGGGCGAGTGTCGGTAAGATTGCATCCTCCTTATCGGCGATCAGTTCAGCCAATCGCGCGTCACCTCTGACCCTTGCCAGCTGGGTTTTTCCGATCACACATATCAGCAACACTGAAATGCATTCGCCATAAACAATGGAAGCAATGGAAGCAATGGAAGCAATGGGAAGCAATGGGAAGCAATGGAGCAATGGAAGCAATGGAAGCAATGGAAGCAATGGGAAGCAATGGGAAGCAATGGAAGCAATGGAAGCAATGGAAGCAATGGGAAGCAATGGGAAGCAATGGAAGCAATGGAAGCAATGGAAGCAATGGAAGAAATGGAAGCAATGGAAGCAATGGAAGCAATGGAATTAATGGGAAGCAATGGAAGCAATGGAAGCAATGGAAGCAATGGAAGCAATGGAAGAAATGGAAGCAATGGAAGCAATGGAAGCAATGGAAGCAATAAAAGCAATGGAAGAAATGGAAGAAATGGAAGCAATGGGAAGCAATGGGTAGCAATGGAAGCAATGGGAAGCAATGGGAAGCACTGGTAAGCAATGGAAGCAATGGAAGCAATGGAAGCAATGGAAGAAATGGAAGCAATGGAAGCAATGGAAGAAATGGAAGCAATGGCAGCTGCAAATTGCTTTGCTGGGGTATTTGGTGACAACAGGTCAGACATACACCTCATAATATTATAAAAATGAATTAACATGAACTTTCTTAGCATTAACTTAACTTGCTTCAAATCTATAGCGTATGTCGATGTTATTTTTCCTCTGCCTCAGAGCTGTATGTGGTTTGCAGACTCGATGCCGATGGGTTTCCAAACTCTCATAAAATTTATTTTTTTACTATACGTTCCATGCATGTCTCGACATAGCTAAATTAATTTACCAAAACCGTCCATTGGGGTTAAGACTGTGATTGAAAGTATTCATGGTTGAATTCCATTGTTAACCCCAGGCGCGTAGGAACGCTTTTCAAGTTGGGGGGGGGGGGGGGGGGGCAAGCTGCAAGACAGACAGTGATGTAACCCGGACTGTGTGTGTGGGGGGGGGGGGCTATATTTTTTAAAGCAAATCTGAGGGTTTGAGATAAAATTGCAGCCTGGGAACATGGGGGTAAGAAATATACATTTAGAATACTTAATTTAAAGATATCAAATTAACGCATTACGAAAATTACTATCACGTTTTCTGTGATGCATGTAAATATCGCACATCGAATACAGCAGAGCGTCTTGCCGTGGCGAATTCCAGCGCTACACTAGCAATACAAAATCCTTCCTCTCCCTCTCCAGTCTGGGTGCATGTTTGACTCAGACTATAACATAAACAGTGTTAGTCTGCATTTCTGCTACTGCCATAGTCATATTCCTGGAAGTGATTTGTTTTTACGAGTCAAAAAATTTCGTTCAACATCAGCTAAGCAGAAACACTAGGTATACTCAACTCTGAGCAGCAGACAAATTGAATCATTTCAACTATAAAATTTGCCACCCAGTTGCCCCCCTATGCCTAAAAGTTGGGGGGGCATTGCCCCCCTTGCCCCCCCCCCCTGTTCCTACGCCAGTGGTTAACCCAAGAAATTTGCAATTCAAAATTTGTGTATTTTTGTGACTTTGATGAACAAAATTTACCAGTGGAGCTTGACCTTTGAGAAATGCTTAAATCGATCATGTAGGCGATGGCAAACTTACCAAATGTGATTCGCGTCTTCATGCCTGGGACGTATGATTCCAACTGCCTAGAGTTGATAGTCTGTGGTAGATAACGGCAATTCGCAAACTCTGCAGTCTGCTTGACACGCGCCATATAAGTTCATGTGCGAGGTCGCCAGAATAAAGCAGTGATCGCAGCCGTGATAGCGGCGTTTAAATGCATCACATACTTGGTGTCGCCATTACATCATCATCCTTATCTACGGGAAACTACAAACTTGAAACAAAAATACACACACTCACAGGGGATTTGTTAAGGGTACGCCATTGAAAAGTTTTAAATGAGGTCACGAGGTTATGGCACTTATCAAAACTGTGGTGTTGGTAAACACTGTATTGAAATGTGCTTTAACATATTTTGTATTCTTCGTTGCAAATCACCCCAACCCATCTACGGTACGTCTGAGGATGGATGGTAACAGGATCTGGATATTATACGCTCTCTGAGGCCCAAGTTTGGCAATTGTGACCAACGGTAACACAATGCTCTAATTTGGAGTTGACAATTCAAACTCCGTTGCAAGTTTATGAGAATGTTATTGTTACATATTACATTGTTACATACGTACATATTATGGCGCCTAAAATATCTTTAACTCGTGTATTAAAGGAAATGGGAACAGGGAAGGCCCAAGCAAACAACTGTATGCGATAAAACGTTTCTTTTAATGACAACACTCGAATGAAATGGTGGGCAAGTGGGTGCTTAATTTCCGATATAGACATTGAAAAATATCAAAGTAACCGCTCAAGTATGTAAAAAGGTAAACTAAAACTGCAGAGAAAACGATGTGTTCTTGTAAGGGATCGGAATTTGGTAGTAATAGGCCAATCGATTAACCTCGCTAGCTAGATATCGGCATAATGTCATATTACGTTCCAAAGACTATCAACATAAAAATGTTTTGGGCATCAAGAAGATGCCCAACTAATAAAAGTTTACAAAAGGGGCGTCGGCTGCAGGTGGGCAAGGTGGGCACCTGCCCTCCCAGAAATTATCAAAGGGGCGCCAAAAGGCCCCGAGGTGCCGTGGCACTGCAGGCACCTGTTTCTTTTTATTGTTTGCGTTAAAAATAACATAAAATATGAATACGGATTTGTAAGTGAACTGCGGTTGGTTTGGGTAATATCCGTCCCGATTGAGATTTGAAGTACCTAGGACAGAGGACTATACCTGGGAGATTTCAGCAAATATATTTCTGTTACCGTTGTGTCGCCAACAACTAAAAACTTCTTGTGAATACCAGAATTACAGAAACCGGGAGCTAATATGTGCCGGGTTAGGGTTGGATTTTTACGCAGAAATGCTTGGGGAATTGATCTTGCATCACTTCTAGGACCTTAAGTTGTCAGTTCAACGTCTTCCAAGCCACAGTCGGGATCCAAGCCTGTCTGGCACCACTTGCATGTCGGTTTTTCGCACGTTCTTTTACGGTGAAGGGGGGGGGGGGGGGCGGATGATGTCTTTTTTTGGTTTTGCCCACCCAGAAAATTGCCCTGTCAGAAGCCTCTGGCCTTTGCTACGGTTAAAATAATATCTTTATTCGGAAAAAGTGTAGCATATCAATGATATCGATACACTATATCAATGTGTGGTCAAAAATTCTTCCATTCTATTAAACTGAACATAACTGTGCTCTCCATCCCCCTTAATGGGGTATCATTCCGAGAAGGATCGAGATTAGACAGGAGCGAAACATTAAGATTAGACAGGATTAAACAGTTAGGAGCGAAATGGAAATGATTTGCTGGGACCCAATATATGTGGCTTGCACTGTGGACGATATGTTCAATAGATTTTTAGAGCTTTTCTTACGAGTTTTTAATAAGTCTTTCCCTTTAATTAACAAGCTTCCGTGTCAAAGGAACACAAAGAGTAAATAATGAATGGTATACTAAAGAATTGCATACATTGGCTACCAAAGTAAATGAAGCCTACTTGAAATCTAGGAGATTTGCTGACAATCAAGCAGAAAAAGATTACAAGCTAATTAAGAATGTTTACTCGTTGGAAATAGATAAAGCCAAAATTACGTTCAATAATAATAAAATAAATAAGGCATCGAATAAAATGAAAGAAGGGTGGTCCATTATCCATAAGAATAAAAACAAGAAGCCTTCAGAAGCAGATGGTAACATAAAACTCGTTGATACTATTAGGAATAAAACAATTACCGATAAAACGGAAGTTGCCAATGTGTTTAACAAATATTTTGCAAATGTTGTAACGGACCTAGTCAAGTCCCGCAAAAATACGACTGAAGGGATGACGCCGGGAGATAGGAACAAACACAATATATTTCTAGCCCCACTACTTCCACATGAATTTCAAAAAATAATTGAAGAAATAAGTAAGAAAATATCATCTGGGTATGATGAAATTCCATGTAATCTATTGAAGCATGTACAACTAAATCTACAGGAGCCCTTGATACACATTATCAATAGCTCATTTACCCAAGGATGCTTCCCAAGTGCACTTAAAAAGTCAAAAGTAATCCCGCTATATAAGTCCGGAGATAAGACAAATGTAGCAAATTACCGGCCAATTGCTCAAGTTTCGGTGTTTTCAAAGATATTTGAGAAGGCATACTTTGGGAGAGTGTTGAAATTTGTTGAAAAACATAAGATTCTAAACGATCGCCAGCACGGATTTGTTTGCGGCAAATCAACTACATCAGCGCTGGTAAGCTTTATCAATGAAGTTACAGAGGCGCTTGAGAATAAACAATCTACTATGGGTATATATTATGACTATTCAAAGGCGTTTGATTCAGTAAATCATGAAATTCTCCTCAACAAGTTAAATCTTCTTGGCATATCAGGGGTAGCGAACAATTGGGTAAGATCCTACTTATCTAGCCGAACGCAAATTGTAAGTCTGACCAGTAAAGGTGAAAGACATTTATCGGAAGAAACAGTTCTAGAAGTAGGACTGCCTCAAGGGTCAAACATCTCGCCTCTCTTGTTTATATTATTTACTAATGACCTACCAACCAAAATAAAGGCAGGGAAATTAACCTTGTTTGCGGATGATACAACTCACCTGGTAACCTCAGATAGGAATGACCTGATCAACTGTGCAAATGATGCAGTAAATGAACTTGAGCGGTGGAGTAATAACAACGGCTTGTTTATAAACAGGAATAAATCTGTTTTTATGCGGTTTTTGACCTCCAAAGAAGACCAGCAGTTTTCTCCTCTAGTACGACTTGAAGGAAAATGCTTAAAAGAAGTGGAAGAAACGAAGTATTTAGGGGTTACCATTGACTGTAAACTAAATTGGAAACTGCACACCACAAGGGGTCTGTAATAAGCTTGCTTCCAGAGCATATTTTATAAAAAGAATGATGAATGTTGTAAACTTCAAATTAGTGAAGCAGATATATTTTGCTAATTTCCAATCACTTTTAATGTATGGAATACTGTTGTGGGGAGGATCATCACATGCCAAACGAATCTTCATCTTACAGAAGCGAACAATTAGGTACATGGCAAGAGCAAGCAGTAATCCTTGCTCTTTAGTTTATATCAAGGACTCGTGCAAGCCTCTTTTTATACAATTTTCAATACTGACTCTACCTTGCATTTATATACATGCTCTAATTATGTTCACAGTTCAAAACAGAAGTGCAACTCAAACGAACGAAATGTTTCATGATCATAACACGAGAGGGAAAAAGGACATTAGGGTAAAAAACGATAAAAGAAAATTCCCGTTATCTGTAGGCTCAAAACTATACAATGCACTACCGAATCACTTCAAGATTATGAAATCGGACACGCTTTCTTATAAGTTAAAAGAATATTTAATAGCAAAATGTTTTTATTCAACGGACGAATTCTTACAAGATTTAATGTATAAGCAATGATTTTAGTAACTGACATGGAATGTACCTGCAAAAGTATTATTGTAAATAGTGACTTATTAATATCATGTAGATGATCAATCTAATAAAAACCCAATTTATTATTATTATTATTATTATTATTAGACAGTGGTTACTGCCGTGGTTACGACTGTCTTGGTGGAGGTGATGGTGGTGAGGCTTCCGGCGATCGTGTAGGTGAGCGTCTCGGTGAGGGTCTGGGTGCCGGCCAGCACGCGGTTGATGGCGGTCAACAGCGGGTACTTGGTGCCCGAGCACGAGCCCAGGAAGTCGTCCTGTTCGATGCTCCACACCATCATGCCGCCCAGGCCCAGCGTGCGCGCATACGACGTCTGCCGAGACATTGGTAAGAGATCAGTTGTCATATTATATTCGAATAAGGGAATGTTTCAGGGCGTGGCTTTAACTGCTCGCAGCAAGGGGTGCACTCGGAGAGCTGACAACAATGATTTTTTAAGTAGGTAATACACATATGTAGCTTTACCCTTATTCAGCCATGAAAGCATGCATACCGAGCAGTGCATTATATTATCTTTCCGCCCAAATTGACATGCATTTGGCAAAGGACAAGTGAAAACAAACACCCAAACCAATATTAAAATACAAAATTGTATGTTCTTCTTGGGCACCTAGAAGCTGCCAATTCAAAGGACATGGCGCTTTTAAAATGCGAAAGTTCTGCAACCCCTTACTGTCTTGCTATAATTCTTACCTTGAGCGCCACGGAGTTGGTGTTGTCGTAGCCGACCCACTGTGTTCCCTTTGAGGCGAAGGGAACTTCTTGGTAGCTGTCCCAAGCCACCGTCCACCCTCCGGCGTTCAGTTGCAGACAGATCTGCAGGCAAGGGCAATTAAATGGGTATACGCCATTGCCATTTTGGAAGTAAGATTCTATTCCAAAATTAATAATTCTTTTGAATTCTTGAACTTTCGATTCCTTTGAACTATGTGTCCATTCGCTATCGGTCCCTACCTCGTTGTACGACAACGACCCCGCCGAGGTCGTGTAGGGGCCGGCGGTGCCGGGGCCGACTGTAGCCGCTCCCAGGCCGTGGTTCGCTGAGTTGGCCAAGGTGAACGTGTGGCCGTAGAGGCCGACGCCCAGCACGAGCTTCGAGGGGTTGGCGCCGTTGGCCAGCCAGTAGCGCACCCCGGCGTCCTGCGGGGATCATTCGAAGCCGAGGGGATGAAAAAACTTCCACATTCAAGGGTAGAAATGCTGCTTATGTGGTCACAAACAAGTTTCCTTATAAAAAAAATTTGGAACAGCTAGGTTATTGAATTATTTCAAACGACACTTGTGCTATGACATAATGAACCAAATTGGCATTTTAACACTGGGCAGGGTATTTCTTCCCAAATTCTCTCTCAGAACAGGCCATTACTGCAAGAAAGTTTTGGAGTTTGTGTTTAAATGGGTCAGGGTAGGCAATTATCTCGGTGGCTCAAAATACACAGTATTACGAGTTTATTTTGTGTAATACAAAAATCCATTATAATAGCTTACCACAACCTTTATTACCACTTTCACCTTACACACACACCTTTTCAACTTTACCATCACCTTTAAAAATATTCACATCCACCGGCCTATTGTCTTACCACATTGACAGTCTTGGAGAACGGCGTCGTGTACACGAGCGGGTTGGTGTAGAGGGGGGCGTTCTGCCCGGTCACCGTGCTCCAGCCCGGACCGTAGTAGTCGTACGCCATCACGTTGATGAAGTCCAAGTACCTGCGGTTGCAGGACGGTTACTTGAGATTGCAGTTAAGCGATATGTGGCATGGTGCAGTGACCATCAGCAGGGAGAAAGAATGGTCTTCGCGTTCAGATCAGTTCCGCAAAACCGGTTGTCAAAACAGCGCTTTGTAAAACAAACATCAGTTGTCAGTAAATTAGTGAAACATACATTTTAACAAAATTATAAAGTTTGCATCATTTCCATTGAACAAGGAAGCCGCATCGAAATTATTTTCAAGGAATCGTTAACATTACCCGTAGTATATGTGTATCAGGTATAACATTGACTGTTGTTACTAACTAGTGTTTGATTCCGTGTCGTCGGTGGAACTCAAAAATTTAAAAAGATTCGATTATTTAGAGTTTGCGTCCTATGCTCTTGTAGTAATGAATCGTATTAAGAAAACATGCATTGTAAAGGTTTCTTAAGGATTGTCGTTTCCAGGACTTTGAAACCGGTTGTGCTTACAGGTTCCGGAGTCCCTTTGTCCACGAGCTCATTCATAAAGGTTATTTTATCTTCCAGCATCCAAAATAAGATATCTTGAGGGTTTATATACCGATAATCCATCATTCTCTGTTCAAGCAAAAATTGAAGTGGTTTAATTTTAGATAGATGTGCAAATTGCAATTAAGGTCTAGTGCACCTAATAACTAACGTAAGAACTTGGTCCACAGGTTGTGAAAGCAGCTCCCAACATCAACTCGATGATTACAAATATAGTGGACGGAGAGAAAATCTTAAAATATCGGAATAAATAACAAGAGGTAAAAAGAAGACTACAATTATCAATATCAGTTTGGCGACAATATTGCAAACTAACCAATCAAAATTTTGAAATTTCCTGCTCAAACTCTAATCTTCAAAATTACCAAGTAACGCACGAAATAAAATAATAAAGCCAAGAGACATGGAGGTTTCGGGGTTCAATGGATGAAAGCTCCAGCCAGAAAGCGAAGAATGTATCAGTAAATCGTAGCCGGAAAATGTGAAAAAACCGGAAGGCACACCCAAGACGTGATTTCCGGTCACTTGCCCTGCCCCTGTCTGCTGACATATTTTCCTCTGATTGTACACTCAGACTGGATTAGTGAATTCGTGAACTGAGTATCCTTAGTCTCTTTTAATCTTATTTAAATTACGAAAGCTCGTAAGTGGCTATTCATTTTATTATTATGTACACAAATTAGCCTCCCAAAAGTGTTGTCCATTCCGGGATCCCGGAATGGACAACACTTTTGGGAGGCTAATTTGTGTACATAATAATAAAAAGAGTATCCTTAGTCTTCGTATATTTAGGTCCTCCCGAAATGTCGTCATGAGTTTCCCCAAATCGAGTTCCCTAGAAAACACTACGAGCAGCGCAGCTCGGGCTCCAGAAGACGGGGTACTCACGTGCTCAGTGATGGCACATCGTACGAGAGGGCGATCGAGTACTCGATGTTGCTGACTGCCGCCGACATCAGCAAGTTGTTCAGCGTGAACTTGGTCCTCATCTCTTGCAGCAGCAACACCAAGTTAGCCTGGATCGAATTGCGAGCGTTACCTCACAGCACAGGCCAAATGAACGGAAAACGACCGAAAACGACATGTTAATCTTTTGTGTCAAATTGGGTTGACTGGTTTCTTGAGAAATCGACAACGAAATTGGGGATATCCAATATAAAATACTCTGGTGGTCAGTAAGGAACCGACCTTGTCTGCGGCAACGCCGCCATTTTGCGCAGGATACTCCCAATCCAAGTCGACGCCGTTGAACTGGTACAGCAGCGCGAAGCTGACCATGTTGTTGACGAACGCCGTCCGCTTGGCGGCGCTGGCCATCACCGTCGAGAACACGGAAGACGGTGCGCTGCCGCCGCCGACCGCGATCATCGTCTTCAACGCCGGATTCAACGTCTTCAGCGCGTTGAACTTTCCGTAGCCGTCTGCAAGGAGGACACAGGGCAGAAATTTTTGACTGGGGGGAACCACTAGAGCTCGTTTATCACTGAAGCGAACAGCGTTGCACTGTGTTAGATAGTGCTTTAGAGGGATTAACGTTGGTGCTTGTGGTGGCATGATGCTGTGACTTTTTTAGAAAGCATAATGACAAATTTTCATATCACAACATTGTGCAGCATAATAACGTGCTATACGCAACAACTTCTATCGTTTTGCCGTAGATGGTTATGTTAAATCACACAGACGATATTAGAGATTTGTCTACAGTTAAAGGAACTGAATGCCTGTTTAAAACAGGTCCAAGGGGAACCTGTTTAAAACAGGTCCAAGTAAAACAGGTCCAAGGGGAATAGTATATATTCGATAGTGGCTCTTATCGTTTTGTGAGACCGGGGGATTTCATGGACTTTGAGAATTATCACGTCTCTATGCCAGCACTCCTCCATTGCAGCTCATTTGGTAAGGTGCAGGAGTATTTGTCTCATCAACATTTGCATCGCTAGCGGCATGAAACGGCTCGAGGTATTCGGTGCCACTTACTGAGGTTGGGCGCCGGCAAGTCCGCGTAGGTGTCGCCGGGCGTGACCACGCCATTGACGTCGACGTTTGCGAACGCGTAGATGAGGTGCGTGCAGAGGGAGGCGTTGATGGCGCTGATGGGGTACGGGTTGGCGGTGCGGTAGACAACCCAACTGCCGAAGTAGCACACCACCTTGTCTGGAAGGCAACAAGCCGATTGGACATGAGAAAGAATGTAGGATGATATTAAAAAGGAACCTTGTTAAAACGGTTTTTCGAAATGAATTGGTTTTGAATCTAAAAGGGGTTCACTCACTTGGAACGGCGGAAACTCCCGCTAGTGTCGCGACGAGCCCCACAAAGACCAAGCTGCGCACGGCTGCCATTTTCACGCGAGAACTGCACCAATGAAAACCAACGAAAGCTGGGAAAATCCGAGCAGAAAAATTATTATGTAATTTTCAGAGTTAAGATAAATGTTTGGCTCGAAATTTTAAAGTATTTCTATGTATTTCCAAGTCATTATGAATCAGCATTAAATACGAGCTAGTTTTTGGTTTCAATTTCTATTATTTAATGATATTTTTATGACAAAGAAAAACACTTTTTTGTGGTAACTGTTTGTATTATTCAGAAACAGTGAGGTACAAACCCTCTAAAACAGCTTTGCAAATATCGGTTTAGAAATTGAGGCACTTACCCTTGGCTGAAGACTTCTCAAGCGGGCAAAGAGGTTCAAGGATGACCAACAGTAGAAACCCTTGTCCTTATATAGTGCGAAGTTCGGTAGGCTTTGCCGTAGGTGAATATCATATCATTCATGAGTCACGGCCAAGCTATCAGTTATCAGTAATCAGTTCGTTGCGCCTCACTGCCCTCGAGTTTGAGTTTTGGTTATCAACCACTTCAAATCGGGGTGCTATTCGTTCTTTTAACTGAGCTTCTTTATCACTTTAGTTTTTGAAACCACGCTTATATTCAAGGTACCTACTTTCCTTTAACACAATTGATTATATTTTATCATTATTATGTTGTTTTTGTTATGTTGTTATGTGTTTTTCACAATTATATGATATGCAAATTTCTACCCATTATTTTACTTCCATTAAAACTTCGATAATAAGTTAAGGTACTCGTTAAATATTTTCGTAAATGGCATCCAAAGGAGATTCCAAACAAAATATAAATCTTGAGCCATCTTAAATCTCATTGCAAGCATCATGCAGCATCTCATTGCAGCTTTTGCAGATTTCACATTTCATTTTGAATTTGATGTGTTATCAAAGCAAAGACATTGGGAGTGCATAAAAACCTGTTATATAATACAACATGTAGCATCCAATGATTCTTCCGTCAAAAGAAATACAATAAACACGATTTTTTGAGTAATCGAGACAGTAAAGTTAGTGCTGGCTACAGCTTTATGAACAGCAGTCACTCTATCTTGTATTGTCTCTAAACTAATAGCGGCAATTATTTTTCAGAAATTATCCATAATCTTACAAGTTATGTAGTACAAATAGGCCAGCAATGTTGACAAAGCGGAGGCATTCAGAATTTACTAGATTTTATTGTCTTTGATACAATTTTAACATACAATTTGGCCGGCGAAGTTGAATTGCTTTACATGTATGTATCACTATCAGGGATTGGAACCTAAACTCATTACGGTTCCGGTTCCGGTTCCGGTTCTGGTCCAACAAATTTTATCTCAAAGGGCTCGGGTTCCGGTTCCTTAATCGTTTCGGTTCCTGCGGAACCGAAACTGCAAACGGTTCCAAAAGGTTCCAAACGGGTTCATATTTTTATACACTCTAAAAAAAAAAAAATTCCTATCCATACTTTCTTTTGTCCAGAGAGTGCTTTTTGCCACTATTTTGTCACTTCAAGATCATTTTCACAGTGATTGGGATTAAGATAAAGTACAATGCTATATTGCTGTGTTCTTTATATGTTTGGTAGGTATAATCATCATTAATAAATAATTACTATTTTCACAATACATTGTTGGTCAAGCACAAAATTCTTCCCTATTTTATTACTCTTAGGACCAACCATTTTTCATGCAATGACTCTTTTTGAACATACTGTTTCGGCCGTTTGTCAGAGTGATCAGTAAGATTGGAATAAGTAATTAACTAAAACAGAAATTGAGTTTTTATTATTGGGTCAGAACAAGCCCAATCGACCAAAAGTGTGCTCGTGGATTTTTAATTTTTTTAGGAAAATTCAGGGTCATTCCCCTACCTTTACTGAGTTCAGAACGTTTTAAAAAAAAATTTTGCGACGAACTGTTCTCCAGATAGAGCCCCTCAAAGTTCGGAGAAAACGAATATTTGCAGTTGCAGTGTGTCACAAAATCCAAAGCCGATTCTAAACCGTTAAAGATATCAAAAAATTTCAGGAAGATAATTTGTTTGGAAGAGTTTGTTTTACTATGCACTGTAGCTCAAAAGTCAGAATTTTTACTTTTTACAGGGTAATTAGAAGATCAAAATCTTCACCTTCACCCCTGAAAACAGCCATTTTCGGTTTTTTCCGAATTTCATGATTTTTTTAAGGGATGAAGGTGGTAGAAACCATTATCGAAACCAATATGTAAACATTCGTTTACATGAAGGGTACCTACAAAAATTTATTGTTTCCCGTTTTTAATCCCTTGCTGTTTAGAATGCACCCTGAAGTTGCAAAAATTCAAAAAAATTACCCCACGTTTTGACCTTATAATAAAAGTAAAAATTCTGACTTTTAAACTACAGTTCATAGTAAAACAAACTCCCCCGAACAAATTATCTCCCTGAAGTTTTTTGATATCTATTATGGTTTAGAAACAGCATTGGATTTTGTGACACACTGCAACTGCCAAATATTCGTTTTTCTCCAAACTTTGAGGGGCTCTATCTGGAGAACGGTTCGTCGAAAAAATTTTAAACGTTCTGAACTCAGTAAAGGTAGGGAAATAACCATAAATTTTCCTAAAAAAATTAAAAATCCACGAGCACACTTTTGGTCGATTGGGCTTGTTCTGACCCTATTATGAAAGATGTCGGGAGTCTGCAGCTCCACTATGTATTCGAAATCCACAAGCTTTGCTAAATTATTTTTGGTGCGTCGCTGTGCTTCGTTTTTATTCTCTCTCGTTAATGTTTTCAAATATTAATTCGGAACTTAATTTGTCACAAGACATTTCATAGCAGCCTCTTCTTGATAGCCTTCTTCATATCTCTGAATTCAGATTGCCAGCAGACACAGAAATCCAGATATTTCTGGCTATCAAGAAATACCGTCTTATTCTAATAACTTCTAAATGAAAAGCTGATTATACTACCGTAAATACAAAAAATATCCCTCAAATGTGGTACACTATTAATATATAAATTATTTTTCATCTGAATCTTAGTAATTATAAGAATAATATTTTTCCCAACTTTCACTTCTTTTCTTCATCTAGGTGGACCAAGAATAGGTTTCTTATGAACTGAATGGTTTGTCAGTACCAAAAATTCATCGAAGGACTATTGTCAATTCCAGGGAATGGAAAAATGGTAAATATTCAAGCTGTTAATGGTAATCTTTCTATGATACTTACAAAAGTCTACTTACAAAGATTCTTACAAAGTTCAAAGGTCACTTGACTGAAATGCCATATTTTCTTACAGATATTGAAGGAGAACCTGGAATCTGATCAACCAGCTGTCGCTAAACAATTGAGGCAACCCATCACTCAGCAACTTATCGCTGTTCCAGCTTGGCTGGTCGAAGGAAAGGGCAAACGCTCTGGACTTTGTAAGTGAGCTAGTCGAATGTCGGCTATGTGCTCAGAAAGGTTTGTCTGAAAAGAGCATAGACAGGCCAGGTACCGACCACGTGGATGAGCACATGGTGGCAAGGGATGACCATTGATCGGTCGCAATCTAGTTTTGATAAACCAGTTATATTATCAGTACCTGCCTCGCAAAACTCGTGAATTTGTTCTCTGGCAAGTTTTGTATCAGATTCCACACTCCTGCACTGGCCTAAAACACATAATTTTATAGTTAGAAAATAAAATAAAAAACCCATCGCATCTTCGTTTTGCTATGAATACGTATATATAAATACTTTGTTAATATTGAAGAAAACACATGTTTCCATATTAATTGATTCAATTCTATTCATGTTAATTGCTTCTGTTATCTTTCCATCGAGTTAATGGTTATTACCGATACCCTACCTTTTCGGTGGCTTTACGGTGGTTACCTCGTTCAGTCGAGTCGGTGGTGACGCGATATTATCAGAAGCAATTATGCAATTTAAATTTTTTCACATTGTGAATACCAACTTTTTTGCAAGTACGGTAAAAGTGATGCCATTTAAGTGCGTTTCGTACAGACCAGGTGCAAGAGGCGTTTTGAACTTTCTTCTAGCTTAAAAATTACGGCATTTAGGCCAATATTTTTGCGTGAAATCCATTACAAAACTCGACAGTGGACCGAACTATCTGCTTGGTCTATTCTCATTTCACGGAGCAAGGCAGTTGCTGATAAGCAAACTGGTTTGTCATTATGAGATTTGGACCCTCTATGCATGTCATCCAGTCCCTCCATGTGCTCATCCACGTGGTCGGTACCTGGCCTGCCTTTGCTGTTTTCAGTCAAACCTTTCTGAGGACATAGCCGAAATTCTACTGGTACGCTTTCAATGTCCAGAGGTGTACGTTTAGGTATTCAAGCTGTTAACAATACCACTATACAAAAAAAAATTTAAGTCCAAAAGAAGTCTCTGCTCCCAAAACAAAACTAAAAATGTATTAAATACGGTCTTTCTGCTTAAAAAAGGGTTGAAATCTATTGCACTTGCTGTCGAAGTCCAGGGATTAAAATGGCGATGAGCCTTTACCGGTGCAATTTATAATAGCCCCAGTTAGAGAACGATGGTAAACTCAAATTAATCCCTGTGCAGGTACCCTCTGTACTGAACCGTGACTTCGTAGATTTTAAAAATTTAAATTTCACAAAGTGTCAATCTCTCATTGCTCATATTATAAGAAAATAAGAATTTGTTTATCTCTTAACCTTTAATGTGACGTAGGTGAGAGCATGTATGTTTATGTAAATATGACGATGTACCTACCTACCCATTATGATAAACTGATGTTGTAAGGTTAACCTAGATCCGTAAAAAATCCAGGAAGTCACGGTTCAGTTCCGAGGGTACCTGCACTAGGATTAATTTGAGTTTACCATAGTTCTCTAACGTCGGCTATCGTCCATTGAGTTGTTAGAAAAGAGTTGAAAATTGAGTTGTTATTATTATGAAAGATGTCGGGAGTCTGAAGCTTCACTATGTAAACTAAATCCACAAGCTTTGCAAAATTATTTTTAGTGCGTCGCTGTGCTACGTTTTTATTCTCTTTCGTTAATGTTTTCAAAAATTAATTCGGAACTTAATTTTTCACAAGACATTCCATAGCAGCTTATTCCTTCTCCATATATCTGAATTCAGATTGCCAGCAGACACAGAAATCCAGATATTTCTGGCTATCAAGAAATACCGTCTTATTCTAATAACTTCTAAATGAAAAGCAGATTATACTACCGTAAATACAAAAAATTTCCCTCAAGTGTGGTGCTGGTATGAGCTGAAATCACGCGTTACATAAGCTTAGGTGAGTCGAACAGCCGACGACTCACTCTATACCCTGAAGAACAACTCCAAATACTTTTTACATGAAATAATTTTGAAATCTACAGAAATTTTGAAGTTATACAATAATTATCATATCATATCTTCAAAAAATTAAGTTAGTGTTGCATTAAAATGAGAAAGTCGGCCAGGTTTGGAACCGAAAGTACCTTTTGGAACCGAAACAGAACCGTAACTATTTATTTCGTTTCCGGTTCCGGTTCCGGTTCGTACTATTCTTTGTGTTGGAGTTACGGTTACGGTTGCGGTTCCAGTTCCAGATTTCAAACGGTTCCAAACGGTTCCAAACGGTTCTGGGTTCGGGTTCCGGTTCCGGTTCCGGTTCCGGTTCCAATCCCTGAATTCAGAATTGCATACCACTTAAATTTTATTAGTATAGTAAAAGACTACAAATGTAACAGAATGCTACGATTACAACTTCTTAACATTGATTTGTATTATGTATATGTAATTATTAATTAGCATCAGTTTGTATACATATTACAGGTGGACACATAATAATAATAATAATATGTTTATTGCCAGATTGATCATTGTACATGGTATTAGTTCGTCATTAGCTATTTACAGAAATATGGTCACTTATTTTTATAATAACATTTGTCAATTAATATATAACTATGCAAACTATTGATTAACGATACAAACTCTCTCTAGAATCGCAGGACTTTTTTGGTAGGACACTATGATTACGGTCATTGCACTCCTTGGTTACACTTTAAAATGTTCAAAATGAGGTCACAAGGTTACAGAAATTAAAAAGGAATGAAGTATTGGTATAGTACGTCTCACGAGTTTTGGCAGCGCCTCGGGGCACTGGGCCTACACTATAACATTGTAGAAAACCGGTTTGTTGCTGCCAAATAACCTGAGACGACCTAAAGACACTTAATTCAGACTTGGATGCTTCCGCACATTTTGTATTCTTATGAGAAAAGAATTCCAAAGAGGGAGTTTGAAGCAACTGTTGGGAGTCGAAGAAGGGTGGGAAGACCAAGATTGAAATGGATTGGAATGATTAAAGACGATTTAGAGGAGAGAAGTATCGACTGGAAGAAAGTGGAGAAAGAGGAATTGTGGAACGAGAAGAAGTTGTGGGGAATGATAGTTAAATTTGAAGAAGAAGAAGAAGAAGAAGAAGAAGAAGAGGAAGAAGAAAGCGAAATTAACGAATGAAAGATAGAAGAAGTGTACAAGAGACAAGAAGCGTCAGGCGTGGCTGGCCGGCTTCAGTAGATTGTGTTGGCCTAAAGTGATAAATGTCTGTACCTATGTTTATAGTAAAAGACAATAAAAGATCAATATATTTGCAAAGCACCAACCCATCTACGGTACCTCTGAGGTTCGGATGGCAACAGGATCTGGATACTACGCTTTCTTGAGGTCCAAGGGTGTCATCCGACCAACGGTACCACAATGCTCTAATTTGGAGGTTACAATTCAAACTCCGTTGCAGGTTAATGAGAATGTTATTGTTCCATTTCGTACATATTATTTCGCTTATATATATCGTAAACTCGTGTTTAAAAGGAAATGGGAAGAGGGAAGGCTGAAAAAACCAACTCTATGCAATATAACATTTATTTTAATGACAACACTCGAATGAAAAAGTGGACCTGTGGGTGCTTAGCTTCCGATATAGACATTGAAAGATATTAAAGTAACCGCAAAAGTGTGTAAAGGTACATTTAAAAAAAGGCAATGGAAAAGTTGATTGTCAGAGATCGGAATTTTAAGTTATAACAGCCATTAAACTTATTTGCCTCGCAAGCTGGATATCGGTATAAAGACATTATTTTGTTTAGTGTCGGTACATATAATAGCTGTTCCAAAAATTATCAACTTAAAATTATATGCAAATTGATTGGCTTCGGTTGAAATAATATCTGCAATCGGAAAAGAGTAGCATATCGATGATACCGACGTAAAAAATCAATGTGTGGTCAAAAATGCTTCCATTCGATTAAACTCAGTGTAAAGCTTTGCTCTCCAGCCCGCTTACTGGGAATCATTCCGAAAAGGATCTCAATTAGACAGTGGTTACTGCCGTGGTGACGACTTTCTTGTTGGAGGTGATGGTGATGAGGCTTCCGGCGATCGTGTAGGTGAGCGTTTCGGTGAGGGTCTGCGTGCCGGCCAGCACGCGGTTGATGGCGGTCAACAGCGGGTACTTGGTGCCCGAGCACGAGCCCAGGAAGTCGTCCTGTTCGATGCTCCACACCATCATGCCGCCCAGGCCCAGCGTGCGCACATACGACGTCTGCCGAGACATTGGTAAGAGATTAGTTCCCATATTATCGTTACTATTCGAATAAGATAATGTTTCAAGACGTGGTTTGGGCTGCTCGCAGCAAGGGGTGCACTCGGAGAGATGGCAGCAATTACTTTTTTATTGCGGTAATACACAATACACATAATATGTTGCTTTACCTGTGGCTTTACCCTTATTCAGACATCAAAGCATGCATGCCGTGCAGTGCATTATATTATCTACCAGCCAAAATTGACATGCATTTGGGAAAGGAAACGTTAAAACAAACACGTACACGATCAAGTTTTAAAATTCGGAATTGTACGTTTGTCTTGGGCTGCCGATTCAAAGGACAGAGCGTTTTTAAAAGCGAAAGTTCTGCAGCCCCCAACTGTTTGCTATTCTTACCTTGAGCGCAACGGAGTTGGTGTTGTCGTAGCCGATCCACTGTGTTCCCTTGGAGGCGAAGGGCACTTTTTGGTAGTTGTCCCAAGTCACCGTCCACCCTCCGGCGTTTAGTTGCAGGCATATCTGCAAGCAACGGTGTTCAAATGGGTATACGTCATTGCCATGTCGAAAAATTATTCTATTCCATTAGAAATGACTCTTGAATTCTTGAACTTTCGATTCTTTTGAACTATGTGTCCATTCACCATCGGTCCCTACCTCGTTGTACGACAACGACCCCGCCGAGGTCGTGTAGGGGCCGGCGGTGCCGGGGCCGACGGTGGCCGCTCCCAGGCCGCGGTTCGCTGAGTTGGCCAACGTGTACGTCTGGCCGTAGAGGCCGACGCCCAGCACAAGCTTCGAGGGGTTGGCACCGTTGGCCAGCCAGTAGCGCACCCCGGCGTCCTGCGGGGATCATTCGAAGCCGAGGGAATGATAAAACTTAGACATTTAAGGGTAGAATTAGTACTTTGTTGTAAGAAATAAGTTTCCTTATAGACAATGAATATGAATAGCTACGTCATTGATTGATTTCAAACGACATTTGTGCTATGGAAAAATGAACCAAATTGGCATTTTAACACTGGCCAGGGTATTCCTTTACAAATTCTTTCTCAGAACAGGCCATTAGTGCAAGGAAATTTCGGAGTTCGAGCTGAAATGGGCCAGGGACATAAATGGGACATTCAAGAGTAAAAATAATACTTGTGTGGTCACAAATAAGTTTCCTCATAAAAAATAAATATGAAAAGCTAGGTTAATGATTTCATACGACATTTTGTGTTATGAAATGAACCAAACCGACATTTTCACGTTGACCAGGGTATTCATTCGTAAATTCTCTTTTGTAACTGGCCACGGGTTCAGGGTTGGTGTTCGAGTTTAAATTGGTCGGAGTGGGATGTTATGCCGAATCTGAGCGCTCTTGCTTAAAACACACCGTACATGAGAAAAATATTTACTTGACAAATTTGTCATTTATATTTTTTTCTACATGCACTCATATTCTTGGAAAATGTTATAAACATTTTACCGTCAAGTTTTCAGTACAAATATTTTTCCACCTCACAAGAACTGTTAGTGTTTTATTTGAAGTGGACTAACGCTATTTTTGTGACACGGTTAGACAGTTTATGAAAGAATTATACATGTTCTAATATACGAACTAGATTGTGCGCCTAACTGTCGTGCGCTTTGGCGCTGATCACAAACTTTCAGTCACTTTTTGAGAAAGCATCCTGTGAGTTAGCGTCATCATTTCTCGCCAAAGGTCACTTGACTTGGCGAAATCGCACGTTGTGGACGGCGAGAGGACGTGATGCTCGTGTTGCCGGGTGAACACTATTATCTACATCAACTCAAGGGTAGCTAAACTGTTCATGAAGGTAGCTCAACTTCGCATCAAAAACTAGACAACCTGTTTGTGAATATTGTTAAACTGACATTATAATGAAAAAACCGCCACAAGAATCAGACAAACTGTTTTTCAAGATCCCAAAAGACGTTAGGGTGAAAATCAGAAAGAAAGTCTGTCAAAGTATGCTCCTATCTGAAAATTAGATTCACAAGGAACCATTTTTCACTACAGCTAGGAAAAATGGAGTTCCTCAGATTACAGTATTTTCTTTCCGTACAGCATGCATTTCATTGTGTTGTGACAAAATATTGCAACTTTTTTTCTCCGTGTATTACCAAACTTACTTGTAATATTGCAAAAGGTTCACAACCACAACCACACCCCTTACCACCTTCAACTAACACGCACGCACGCACGCATGCACGCATTTGTCTTACGACGTTGACAGTCTTGGAGTACGGCGTCGTGTCCACGAGCGGGTTTGCGTAGAGGGGGCCGTTCTGCCCGGTCACAGTGCTCCAGGTCCCACCGTAGTATTGGTACCCCATCAAGTTGATGAAGTCCAAGTACCTGCGGTTGAAGGTTGCAGTTAAGCGATATGTGGCATGGGAAGTTGTCAAAACAGTGCATAGTAAAATATCATACATCAGTATTTCAGTATATCATACATTTTAACAAAAATGAAAAGTTTGCAAGGTTTCCATTGAACGAGGAAAACCGTATCGAAATTATTTTCAAGGAATAGTTAACGTCGTCCCGTAGTATTTGTTACAGGTCTAAATGTTATTACTGTTTTTACGTGCCTTTGATTCCGTAGCATCGGTGGCATACAAAAATGCATACAAATTTATAATATGTAGGGATTGCGTGCTATGCTCTTCTAATTATGTATTGTAATATTTATGGAAGATAACATGAATTGTTAAGGTTTCCTTATAATAAAATAGAATGCTAGAATATAGAATTACATAGAATATAGAATATAAGAATATCTAATAATATATTAATCTCAAGGATTTATCGAGGTTGTCACGGTTACCTTTGCAAAGAACAGTGCACACAACACAAGTCACAACTGAGAATTCACGAAAATAGAAGGAAGTAGGTACACAATAAATGAAGGTCTCCGCCTAATTATTGGGAACAGTTCACAAGTATATCGTTGGCTGTACGAAGCGCCAGAATTGAGTTGAACGACGGTGGATGATGTCCAGTGTGAAAAGGGTCTGCTTGGATTACAATTATCGAGTGCTGCACTTTTTCGGTAAGAAGGAACACTCGTTGGAGCCCATGAATTGAACTATGTTCAGAATTTTAAAACTATTAATGTGCCGAGTTTACACAAAGGAAAGAAGAATAGCACCTAACGATTTGGTTTCATTCACATAAGTGTATATTATGACTATTGGGTAATCTTGTATTCATTTTAAAAGCGTTTACCATTTTTGAGAATGGTCGCACAGGTCTATTTTGAACGTTTGTTTTTTCGATAGTTGTACTTTACTTTTCGTAGAGCTGCGCAAATGTATATTGCGTCAAGTTTTTGGATGAGTCGACCACGTATGTTTACCTACTATAAATTCATGGATTAGCAAACCTGACATAAAATAACGTGTTTGTACGGTTGAAAATTTATCTGGACACAAATGTCAGGTTCTGATTTCTTTTTTGCTGCATACATTTTAGGTTCAAAAGTTCTTAATTCTGCCAGAAAATTGAAGGAAATAAAATTATAAAAAATTACCACTTTCTGGCGGTGCTATGTGTATAACACACATATTATAGTACGTTTAAATTATTACTTGATACTCTATTTTCTTCTCATTGTTTTTCAGGCTTATGGCAAAACTGCGAACCGAAAGGAACGCAATCGATTGGCTACTATTGGCGAAAGTTCATGGTACCGTTCCAGCTGTTTAGATTCCTGTTCGTTCTCCTGTTCCACCTGATCGCTTTGGACACCCTGTGGAGCGAGACCCAACATCGGGTACATGAAAGTGTCGTGATTTTAGGCGTAATATCCACCATAATCAAGCTGTGCACCATCAGCTTCCAAAAAGAGAGCATCGCAAAGTGTTTCAAGACTTTTGAAGACTTGAGCGGACCGGACAGTTACGTCGACGAGCACTGCGAAGACATCAGACGGGCCGCCGACCGTTTCTGCGAAAAGTTCGGGAAATGTACGATAGGGTTCTTCACCGTCGTGCCCCTGCTGGAGCCGACGTTTCTGTACAGACAGACACGCGACACGTACGCACTGGTTGCTGGGTAAGTCGCCGCTGTCTTCATTTAGTTACATGGAAACACAGACAATATACAAGTCCATGTAGGAGGAGCGACCCTTAGCCGTGAGTTTTCGCTTGAAGGCCGATGCCAGGGTGTGGAAAAGATTGCGAGGTCTAATGGACTTTGCATCAAAATCGCCTTCATTTCAAAGCTTTGCATCATCGAAGACATTCATAAAATCTTTATAACATTTTTACATGTACGAGAGATAATAGTGATTGTTATGTAGTTTAAATTTCAATGTAATATGACCAACAGGTGCTTGTTGACTGGCCTCCAAACTCGGCTAAAATCCGCCTTACTCCAGTGCCATTCGGATTCCAATCCCCACAAACTACCCATCGAGCAAAGTCGGGCCGAAGCGCCGTGACGTCAGAGGGGAGGACCATCAGGAGTGGTGTTTTGTGCGCATTAGATCGCACATTCAAACGTAATGGCTCATCAGTTCTTGACCCGAAATCCGCACCTGGTAAACAGTGTCATTTTGTGAAAAGATGCGCCAATTAAGAGAAAAATCGGTTTTCTGCGTAAAGCACGAGCTCACAGCTGACATTGAATCCCGATCCAACGAAGTTGTCTCCATGATTGGTCCAATATTTTGACGAATTGTTTGTTACGATTGGCGCAAAATGTGTTTCTAGACGATATCATCCGTTGGGCAGCACGCTGAACCCACTAATCGAGTGGGCGACCATTGGCCTGGTCTTGGTCTCCACTTTCGATATGGTCATTGTGGCCGTCGTGGACAACACGTACCTTGCGATTACTGCACACGCCATAGCTCAGTTCCGCATCCTCAGGTAGCGTTACCACATGGCAATGCGCAATAAACTTAGCGCCGGTTTTTCAGTGGCCTGTTAAGATGCTAACGGTCCATTAGCACGAAAATTATAGGCTCTGATTGGACGTTGTTGAGCGAATAACAAATTAACAGACCGTTATATATTTAACAGGCCACTGAAAAACCAGGTCTAAGTTGTAAAATGAACACTCCAGGAATAACACCGAACATACATACTCAATTCTGATTGGTACGACAATTGGTACGAAAGGAAAACTAAATGTAGGCTGGGCCGGGCCAGGTTGCTTATGGCTATGGCTGTTTTTTTTATTTTTACTTTGACCATGTGAATGACATTAGGATTTAGGCATGAGTGGTTGGTAAATTTATCTGGAACCGATACCTTTCCTTGCTGTTGTGTCTCAATGCCAAATTGACAGACACCAACAAAGGACGGGTGCCAAACTGTAATTGACGCGTTGAAACTGAATGCTGATTCTCTCGTGTTTTATATCTCAAGCCTTCCATTTACCAAACCTTGTAAAACAACTCAGAAATTCACAAAGCCAGGCAGAAGATCGTTTGTTTATTTGGTATTTCCGTAACCAGGTACAAAATTGAGAACCTGCGTGAACTGGCGATTAAAATGAAACCAGACCTGTTGGAGCAACCTCAAGAAGAGCCAGTCGGGTCGCAGAAGGGTCAAACGAGAAGAGAGCAAAGCTTTATTTACATCAGTTTAAAAGGACAGGAGCGTGACGTCATCTCTGTTAAACCCACGAAACAAATCGATGACGAAGAAGATTCGTTGTTAGACATTTTGGCGGCCGAGAGCGAACATGATGTCAGCGATCAAGGAAAGGAATTGGAAAGCGATATGGAGGGTGAAAGGTTTACTGATCTTCACCCGGAGATGGAAAAACTTCTCCACGAGTGCGTCAAACACCACGAGATCTTGCTACAGTACGTAATTTCTATGTTTTCTCAGTTTCTAATTGCATTGCAAATCTTAACCAACCAGTGAGACTTTTATTTAGCTTTCAAATCTCAGTTTGAAATATATTTTTTTCAAAACTAGTGCTAATTAGATAAGACATAGTAGACATTGAGTCTGAGAAATTTAAAAGAGAAGTAAACGGTTGTCGTTTTGGTCTATTATCGCATAAATTTCACATTCAAAGGGAACGTATTTTGGCTACAACTTATTTACAAAAATTTTGAAAAAAAATACACGTGTTGTTAAAGAGCTGCTGAATGGCGGATACTTTTTTTGTCGTTTTTTTTATACTTGCAGCTGAGGGAATTTTCTAAAAATGCCTAACAACCGTCAACTTCCCTCTTAATATGGCTACACGGTTCCGCTGATTTCATCTAGATATTGTTTCTCATTTCGTGTGATGCAGGATTTGCAATGAGCTTCAACGCGTCTTCAAACCAACGTTTGCCTGTCAGATGGTGTTGACCGTTGTGCTTAGCCTGTTGGGACTGCACATAAAAATGCTGCTGGTAAGATTACCAAACGACCCAATCAAGACGCCAGCAACTTCCAAGTATTTTGTCTATTAGTATGAGCTCAGCATCACCGACTCACTACAGTTGATAACGTAATATATTTGTTATTTGTGTGTTAATTGTGAGTTAATAATTTAGTTTTAACTTCTAAGAGGTCAAGTATAAATGGTTGAAATAATGTGACCAATTAGTGAACCTTATTTTAATTCGAATTCTAGAGGAAGGGAACGTTCGCCGGAGACGTGTTTCCTGAGATCGGCCTCATGCTCGCCGGGATCTTCGAGTACTTCTGTCTGTGCCTCTCTGCCGATAAGCTCACGCAAGCAGTCAGTTTTGATATGCCTCACCCTTAAAGCCAAAGACTTATTTTCCAGCACGTTGAACTGTGCCAATTTTCCGGTGGAAAGTTGTATATCTGTACGTCTTTTTTGTCGTGTATTTGTATTGGTGGAGGAGCCGTGATTGCTCTGCGGGGTGCATCTAGGGGCTTAACGACCATTTCACTTGCCAAAAGCACATTTTCTGGGCTTGAATTAGATTTCAAGGACACTTACCACAGTATATCCTTAAGTGCTTTGGTGGGACAAGGAATATTTTAACGAGCATGTTCTAAAGTTAGAAAGTGGTGGAGGAGCCGGGATTGCTCTGCGGGCTGCGTCAAGGAGCCAGAGGGCAGATATCACTATTTAAAGATGATCAAAATATGTTCTGAACACGAATTTTAAGGAAATAGTGATAGAAAAAAAATACAATTTCTAGTTCCAAATGCCTGCAGTGTTTTGCATGCACGTTTTTGCATTTCGATGTGTTTTTTTACAAAGAAATTACGCTCTTTTCAGAGCGCTGAAATTTACAACGCGGCCTACGCTTGCGATTGGCTGGAGGCTTCGGAGGGATTTAAAGGATCCTTAAGGATTATCCTGTCCAGGACTTTAAAACCGGTTGTACTTACGGGTGCCGGAGTCCCTTTGTCCATGCCCTCATTCAAAAAGGTTATTTTAACTTCCAGCATCAAAAATAAATTATCTTAGTTACGGATTCTGCTCCACCTCTCTCAAAAATTGAAGTGATTGAATTTTTAACTTGTTGTGCAACTTGCAAACATGTTCTAGTGCCCTTTATAACTAACGTAAGAACTTGGCCCGCAGGTTGTGAAAGCAGCTCACTACTTCAACTCGATGATTACAAATATAGTGGACGGAGAGAAAATCTTAAAATATCGGAATGAATAACAAGAGGTGGAAAAGAAGACTACAATCATCAATCACATTTTGGCGACAACATTGCAAATCATACGATCTACATATTTAAATTTTCCGCTCGAACTCTAATCTGCAAAATTACCAAGTAACGCACTACATAAAATAATAAATTCAAGGAACATGGAGGTTTCGGAGTTCAATGGATGAAAGCTCCAACCAGAAAGCGAAGGATGTATAAGTTAAGCGTAGACGGAAAATGTGAACAAACCGGGACGCACACCCATGACGTGATTGCCGGTCACTTGCCCTGCCCCTGTCCGCTGACATATTTTCCTATAATTGTACGCTGAGAATTGAAAATTGAACTGGGCATCCTATAGTCTTCGACTGTTTAGGTCCTCCCAAAATGTCGTACTGAGCTTCCACAAAATGAATTTCTTAGAAGACAAAGAATCAAAGAAGCTTAGAATCAAAGTAGCACACTAGCTCCAGAAGGTGGAGTACTTACGTGCTCAGGGCCGGCACGTCGTAAGAGACAGCGATCGCATTCTCAATGTTGATGACTGCCGCCGACATCAGCAAGTTGTTCAGCGTGAACTTGGTCCTCATCTCTTGCAGCAGCAACACCAAGTTAGCCTGGATCGAATTGCGAGCGTTACTTCACAGCAAAGGCCAAATATACGGAAAATTATATCCCTAGGCATTTTAATCTATTGTGTCAAACTGAAAAGTCGACAACGAAATTGGGGTTATGCAATTTAAAATATTCTTGTAGAAAGTAAGGAAATGACTTCAAATCAATTCATGAGAATGCCAAAAGATGAACACTCTTGTTATCAGCGACCGACTGACCTTGTCCGCGGCAACGCCGCCATACAGCGCAGGGAGCTCCCAGTCCAAGTCGATGCCGTCGAACTGGTAAAGCAGCGCGAAGCTGACCATATTGTTGACGAACGCCGTCCTCTTGGCGGCGTTGGCCACCACCGTCGAGAATATGGACGACGGCGCGAGGCCGCCGCCGACTGAGATCATCGTCTTCAGCGCCGGATTCAAGGTCTTCAGCGCGTTGAACTTGCCGTAGCCGTCTGCAAAGACGCAGGTCCAGAAATCTTTGACGTGTGGGAACCACAAGAGCTCGTTTATCACCGAAGCGTCGAGCATCGCACTGCGACAGGCATGATGTTTTTACGTTGATGCTTAAATTATCATGATGCAACAGCCATGGTAGAAGCATGTTGGCAAAGGGACAACACACAATGAGTTCATATCACATCATTATGCATCATAATAATGTGCCATAAGCAACAACTTCTCCTATCGTTATGCCATAGATGGTGATGCTCAATCACACAGTCGATATTAGTGATTTGTCTACATTTGGGAACTGAATGCCTTTCTAGGGATAAAAAAACAGGTTCAAGAAGAATAGTCTATATTCGATAGTGGCTACTCGTTTTGTTAGGCCGGTGGATTTCATGGTTCTTGAGAAATATCAGGTCTCTATGCCAGCACTCCTCCATTGCAGCTCATTTGGCAAGGTGAAGCAGTGTTTGGTGCATCAACGGATGCATCGCTAGCGACATGAAACGCCTCGAGGACTTCGGTGCCACTTACTGAGGTTGGGCGCCGGCAAGTCTCCGTAGGGGTCGCCGGGCGTGACCACGCCATTGACGTCGACGTTTGCGAACGCGTAGATGAGGTGCGTGCAGAGGGAGGCGTTGATGGCGCTGATGGGGAACGGGTTGGCGGTGCGGTAGACAACCCAACTGCCGAAGTAGCACACCACCTTGTCTGGAAGGCAACAAGCCGATTGACACACGAGAAAGAATGCAGGATGATATGTAAAAAGGAACCTTGCTCCATACCCAGAATTGAAATGGTTTTTCGAAATTAATTGGGTTTGCATCTAAAAGGGGTTCACTCACTTGGTACGGCGGAAACTCCCGCTAGTGTCGCGACGAGCACCACAAAGACCAAGCTGCGCACGGCTGCCATTTTCACGCGAGAACTGCACCATTGAAAACCAAAGAAAGCTGGCATTATCAATCAGCAGATAACAAGCTAGTTTTGTGTTTCAAAATCTATTATTAAACTACATTTTACTGACAAAGAATAACACTCTCTTGTGGTTACTGTCAGTAATATTCAGAAAAAGTGCGGAACAAGCCCTGTAACACAGTCCTGAATATGTCGGCGCCATCGCCGACGAAACGTCGACCACGGTCTTTTTTAGGACCAAAAGTCATTCAAACCAGAGCAAAACCGCACTACACCAAGTCCTGTAAAACAGCCTTCCAAATATCGGTGTAGTAATTCAGGAACTTACCTTAGACTTCTTGATAGGGCGACGAGGTTCAAGTATGACCAACGGTGGAAGTCCTTTTCCTTATATAGGGCGAAGCTCGGTAGGCTTTGGCGTAGGTGCAGAAAATAATATTGTTCGTGAGTCATGGCCAACTTATCAGTTATAATTTCGTTGCGCCTCACCGCCCTCGAGTTTGAGTTTTGGGTAGCCGCTTATCATCCACTTAAAGTTGGGGTGCGATACTTTCTTCGAGCTGACCATTACTTAGAATAGTTTCGTTATCAATTTAAAAACGAAACTAATATTCAAGGTACGTTGGTTAGCTCAATTAAGTCTATTGTATCATTTCTTCTTTTGGTTCTTTCCACATTTACATGCTATGAACATTTGTAAGCGTTATTTTACTTGCATATAAACTTCGGCGATTAATTAAGTTACTCGTAAGATTTTCGTAAATGGCACCTAAACAGAAAATAAATTACTTGTCATCTTCAATCTCATTGCATTCCATTCATCTAACGGTGATGTTTTGCAGACTGCACAGTTTACAAGTTATGGTAGTGCAAATAGGTTAGCAATGTTGACGAAGCATAGACATTCAGTGTGTTCTTTCCTCAATTTTTTGTATTTGCTCCAATTTTAATATACAATATACATTTTTGCCTGTGAAGCTGAATGGCTTTACATTTATCAATAGTGCACAATACTCTAATTTTTACATTATAGTTAAATTCACAAAAGTTGTAGAAATCTGAGATTACAACTTTTTACATTTATCTTGAGATAAAAGCATTTTTAAAAGCCTTGAAAAACTTTTATCACTGAAAATAACATTCGAAAATTATCATGCTACCTCGTAAATTCTGTTTATCAATAATTGTGTCTAAGTATATACCAACGTGGATTATTATCAACCGACTGCCGAAATGCCGAAATGTAATCGGATGTTTTTAATGCAGACAAACTTGTTATCGTATGTCCTAGTGGGTAACGTGTTATCTTGGCAATTGTCTTGTTATCTTGGAATTTCCTTAAGCTCAAAGCGTCTTTAAATTTATAATTCTTATAAAGAATGCCACAGGTTATACTGTGAAAGTCAAATACCAAATCTAAAAATGTCTTGAATATATTTCTTGAAAACATTTTATTATGAACGCTGTACATTTTGTTGAAGTCTTCATTACAGAATTAGCTTTGTACGAGAATAAATAAAAAGGGAATACAAAAGCAATAAAACTGATTGGTGTAAATTGAGCAGCTTGAACCCGGTAACTCGAAATACAACTTATTACCTGAGAGAAACGGTCAAAGCTCACAACCAACTTTAACTTTAACTTTAACTTTAACTTTAACTTTAACTTTAACTTTAACTTTAACTTTAACTTTAACTTTAACTTTAACTTTAACTTTAACATTAACTTTAACTTATCAATAGAGACCACAACCAAAATTTAAAGACAAGAAATTTTACATCAGCTGTTGTTGACAACGTCACTATAGGGAGTGTATTTCGTACAACCTATAACCAAAAATATTTAATTGTTAATCTTTCTATAATTTTGTTTTAAAACCCCCTTTTTGATGAACAATGAAATGCACAACCGAACTTGCTTTTCGGTTAGAGATTCGGTGACGTTCCTCAGTTCAGTTGGCAGTGGCTGACCCTGATTGGATCCTATACTTGACCAAACTTCGAGGTAAAGTTTAAGTCAATAAAGTCAAAGTCAAGTTGATGTGAACATTTCTATGGAAGCGCGTACTACAAACACTGGAATAAAAGTTAAAGTTAAAGTTAAAGTTGGTTGTGAATGGGCCTTAATTGTTTGCTGATGTAAGTTGATAATGGATGTGAATAGAGTGATTTATGAGAAGTAGAGAGGTAGATAAGTAGTAATGAATACGAGACAGTTAACTCGTGGACCCCAGTGCTACAATGCCCAGTGCTACAATGCCCAGTGCTACAATGCCCAGTGCTACAATGCCCAGTGCTACAATGCCCAGTGCTACAATGCCCAGTGCTACAATGCCCAGTGCTACAATGCCCAGTGCCACAATGCCTAGTGCTACAATGCCTAGTGCTACAATGCCCAGTGCTACAATGCCCAGTGCCACAATGCCCAGTGCCACAATGCCCAGTGCTACAATGCCTAGTGCTACAATGCCCAGTGCTACAATGCCCAGTGCTACAATGCCTAGTGCTACAATGCCCAGTGCTACAATGCCCAGTGCCACAATGCCTAGTGCTACAATGCCCAGTGCTACAATGCCCAGTGCCACAATGCCCTGTGCTACAATGCCTAGTGCTACAATGCCCAGTGCTACAATGCCCAGTGCTACAATGCCCAGTGCCACAATGCCCAGTGCTACAATGCCTAGTGCTACAATGCCCAGTGCTACAATGCCCAGTGCTACAATGCCCAGTGC
The DNA here is from genome assembly GCA_921293005.1 of Nemoura dubitans. Lineage (NCBI taxonomy): Eukaryota > Metazoa > Arthropoda > Insecta > Plecoptera > Nemouridae > Nemoura > Nemoura dubitans. Next base: position 5,031,765 of record OV121074.1, read on the forward strand.
TACAATGCCCAGTGCTACAATGCCCAGTGCCACAATGCCCAGTGCTACAATGCCCAGTGCTACAATTCCCAGTGCTACAATGCCCAGTGCTACAATGCCCAGTGCTACAATGCCCAGTGCTACAATGCCCAGTGCTACAATGCCCAGTGCTACAATGGACAGTGCTACACTGCCCAGTGCTACAATGCCCAGTGCTACAATGCCCAGTGCTACAATGCCCAGTGCTACAATGCCCAGTGCTACAATGCCCAGTGCTACAATGCCCAGTGCTACAATGCCCAGTGCTACAATGCCCAGTGCTACAATGCCCAGTACTACAATGCCCAGTGCTACAATGCCCAGTGCTACAATGCCCAGTGCTACAATGCCCAGTACTACAATGCCCAGTACTACAATGCCCAGTGCTACAATGCACAGTGGCTCAGCTACGCTTGACACCGTCTAGCTAGACGACGATAACTAATTCGCATATATTTTAGAACGCAGTAGGTGTTGCAAAGGATTATTTATAGTATATTTGCATTTTGTATATTATTGTTGTAACGATTGATTGTTTTATTTATTAGTTTCTACTTTGTTTAGCGTAGTCCTGCCCTTCCGGTCCTGTACCTGCTCGGCCCTGTGCGACTGTAGGGTGAGTCGTCCTGCAGCACTAGCTCTCTAACGAGCTTGCCTCGATTGCATTACGTATTGTCTTTGCGAGTTATTCATTAAAAACTTGTCGTTTTCGCTCGAATTCCGCCATGCCATTGCATTACGTCCTCGCCTTTTCCTGAATATCGCTACATATTGTGTATTCTGATAGTATATATACTTTGACTCTTTTTATATTATCATGAACTTGATCACATCGACTTTAAACATTAAACACATTAAAAACAAAAACAAAACAAATTACAGTGGACTACTATAACATGAGTCAATAATTATGTGGGCAAATAGTTGCCATAAGAATGGCATATTGGATTTATGTGAGCAAATCAGTGAATCACGAAAGGATTGTCGGCAAGATGTAAACAGGGCGATGAAAACTTGGATCTTCGATCGATAACTCAATTTGGAAACCGGGCAGGTGCCAACGAGACCCTTTCAAACTGCAAATCGCGCTGCTACGGAACCAACGGTCATAAAACCTCGATTTATTGCTCCATTGCTTTATACCAATGCAGATGCAAGGACCATACTACATTTTTCATGGTTTTTAAATGGTCAAATAAAAAATTGTGAGATTCACGCTGTCAACGTCAGTGAAGCTTTCACCCTTGAAGAAGGAACTAGTGAAAAAGTAAAGACACGGACATCTGTGAGACTTTTATTTAGCATCCACAACCCAGCTTGAAATATCTTGCAAACTAGTGCCAAAGATAGAACAAGCAGACATTAGTGTAAGATATTAAATAAGGTGAAGTGTGTACAGCAAGACTCAGAGTCAGAGGCCCCTGGCTAGCACCACCTCCTGACAGAGGAGGACTGCGCCGACGGCGACGCCCGCGGCCAGGATGCCGAAGGTGGGCAACACTTGATGCAGCTGCACCTTGGGACTGTCGCGGTCCGTGTTGTCGAGCGTGCTCGGCCAGGAACGCAGACGCATCACCTCCAGCACGCCCGACGAGCGCAGGATGTTCACGCTGAAAACGGTAAACAAGCACCATGCATTTGGTAGGCAGATAACTGGCTCGGAAATGTACTCCTTTATGGTTTAGGGAAAGATCTGGACGTATTTTAGTTTTGGAGTCGTTTTTCCGAGGTTACCGGGATTTTCTTACTGGCTGCAACTTACTGCCAGTTACCAGTTACCTTCTCAGTTACCACCCATTTATTTTCCCATTTACCGGTCAGTTACCTTCCCTTCCTGTCAGCAGCTAGGGTAAAAACATCAAAAATGTATCATTTTCCCCATTTTGTTTACATAATACTCTTTTTGTTTATTAAAACTAGAGTTTGAAAAAGTCAAAATATGTACACAAGATCATAAATTTCTTTGCAGAGAATCTCTACCCGGTTTATGCAGTTGATGCAGTTGATGCAGTTTGGTTTTTTTTTAAATCATGAACCCAGACCCAATGGTGAGATTATTTAGGACTGGGCTCACTAGTTATTGAAGAGTCTCTTGTACGGACTGTCTTTGGCCACGATCATCGACTCGGTGTTGACCATGAGATGTCCGGGCACAGGTGTGATCTCGCAGTTGTGCTCGTGCAAGAACTCTACAGGGATGTTCTTGGTGGCGAACCAGCCATAGGGCGTGGTCGACTGACACAGCTTGAGCACTCCGGCCATGCGAAGGCGGGGCATCTCATCCGCTTTGTGCGACATTCTCTTGTAGAGTCTGCGCAAGAGGTCGTTGCGAGGGTGCTGTCCGTGGGGAGGAAACGCATCAAGTCATAATAATTTGTTGTACCTTAGAAGAAAATATTTTACCTTAAAAGTTCTAGATTCAAAGTATCTTTAATTGCCACAACGACTCTGCATTTCATACAAAATATTCACTTTATTTTTTTCAGAATGAAAACCAACTTGTCTACCCACATACCAACTTGTCTCCTTATCAAAAAGTGTATTTCTTTATTAAATGTAGTCTAATTTCCACAAGGTAGCCTTTTATTGCGATACTTAATTGATCTGAAAACACCGAAATTGTGCAAAAATGTAGCTTACATCGACGTAGATCCAAAACGCGCTAGGTGACATCTCGATCTCGTAGGAGTCATCGTCGACGTACTCCCTAATGGACTGGTGCGCAAGCGCCGGCTGGTCGACTGCCAGCGACGAGGTGAGCGCGCTCGCGTACGCTGCGCACACGACGGCTGCGCACAGCCCGGCCAGCAGCAGCACGGCGCGACTCGACGCTGCGCGCGGCGCACACGAAGAGTCTGCGCAGCCAACGGGACGGGGTGATCGTGCAGTCTTGGGGTGCGCTAAGCGCCAGAAGATGGATGGTGCCGGGACGATAACTGGGAGTTCGTTATCAATCCAGTTCGCCCTTCAAGCACCAATATTTGTATAGACCTAAGTTAAACTCAGTTTCACTCTCTTCCCTCCCCAACAAGCTTCTTTCTTTCTTAAGTGGCAAATAGGTTTAGTTGCTAAGAACAACAAAATTTACTATAGCATTTTTGTATCGTTTAACTTGAACCAAATACTTAGAACTTGGGCTTGGCCCTGTGTGAACGACATAAAATTTCCCGAAAACATTTTTATCATGTATCGCTTTCTGATTGTCGTGTTTTCACTTTTTTGAAAGCTCTAGGATCATTCACATTTTAAAGCGGATTTTTGACAGCTGTATAGTTAAAAATGTCTAAAAGCGTGGAAAGGTGGGCCTTGGCGCACATACTAAGTACACATACCAAAGCTCATACTAAGTAATTGATGTTTTATCTTGATCATCTGATTCCATTTTGAAATTCGTGCACTGATAGAAGACTGACGGTTCAAAGTGACAGATACCACGTGATAAAAATCGAGGGACGTAATTGATCATAATTGCCGTCAATATTGACGAAAAGTTCAACCTTTTCAACTTTCTGTCAACATTTCCCATGAATATTTCTTGAAACTAGATCGTGTAAACGCTGACCGGCATTTCCCGCCAATGTCGAGTCAACATTGACGCAAAAAGTTGACCGTGTAAAGGTAGCTGACGCAGTTGCTTGAACCATTTGCGTCAAGACGGGATGGCAGAAACGGCGTCCGCTAGCTCCTATAGTTATAAATGGGCTATAAGTATTCACCGCTCTGCGCGCAGTAGATGGCGAACACGTGAAAGAGTGCCGACGAGAGGTCGATCTCCTCGTGGCCGCCCTCCTCGACGCCGAGGCGACGCCCGACGTGGAACGACGCCGCCAGCCAGACGCCGGACACGACGACGCCGGCGAACACGCCGAGCCAGAGACTGCCGGCGAACGGCGCAAGGAAGCCGTCCCAATGCGAGAGACTGGCCGTGGGCTTCAGCACGAACAGTTGCGCCCTGCCAGAATGGCACTTGTATTTCGATGCCGGAAAGCTATCTGACGACTTCGAGGATGGATAAAAACTAATTTCATGAGTGTGTTGGTAATGTGCATTTAGTGTAAAACCATATCTAACTGAAGTGAATGAGATACTCATACAACTTTGTATAGGTATGAATTTGTGATTTCTGTTGACTATGGTAAAACTCTCTGTCCGTTAGCGATGAAGGGAATGGAGAGGAAACTGTTCGTGCCAACACCCGTATAAAACCTGCTCAGCTTGGCACGGTATCGTCCAGTTCTATAACTCCTTCAGCAATATGTAGAGTGAGTTGTAGAAGCTGTAGAGTGAAGTGAACCTTTTTATACGGCTAGAGAATCTGTTCCAGTAGAGTTAACCTAGAGGCGTTGTTGCAGAATAATTATTTCGAACTTATATCACGAGTCATCTAGCATGCACAGTAAACGTGGTTGTTAATCTCTCCTGCTACGTTAAATGTCTCTACCGAGAGAGCAGTATCGGCGTGAGGAAGCCGACGGCTGCCATCCTGTCTTTGTCGTAGGTGAACCCGTTGAGGCCGACTTCTACCTCCTTGTTGAGAACCTGGGACAGCATGCCGGTCCACGTGCCGTTCCTGAGCGTCCCGAAGTCGCCGACAGGGACCTCCACCAGAACAGTGCTGGCGGGAAAATGGGATGGGAGAACAAATTGTACATTCACACAAAGACGCACATTTAGTACAAGTAGAAGATGTGTGAGAATATGCAACTGCAAGCTTTAAAAATGTACGTCCGAATGGCGTTTTTTTATGCAGCGCTCCATCAATTGTAAGGGAGTTTTCCAGACTTACCTGAAATTGAGCAGCGTTTGCATGGCATACCAAACCTGCCCGTACAAACCCTCAACGCGCAGTCCAGACTGGCCACTATCTTTGAATATTATGAGCTCTGGAAAGTACTTGAAAAAAAGAGGGTCATTTAGTATTTTTGCGACAATATTGACGGTGCTAGTTTTATTATGAAACAAGTGATGCCGGTGACAGGGCACACATTGTCGGTGTGATTTCGGGGGTGAATAACTTTCAACAAAATTCAATTAAATAGATTTGTTAACTAAAACACATTAATAAATTAATTTTTCGTAAAGGATACTAAACAGATCCTTAACAGGTCACTTTGTTGTATAAAATTCCCATTCTGATGTGAAAACTCCGATTCTTTACACCAAGATTTCCATTGATAGTTTCCCTAACGCAGCGGAAAACTACCTCCATGCAGAGTGCTTTCAGCGCAATCCCCTCCATGTCGTTCCTTCGTTCGTAGAGGGCCAGGTCAGTGGCCACTAGGCCGCTGCTCGGGCTCCAGGTCCCGTAGTGGACAGTGTTCAGCCGGAAGCTCTCGGCCACGCGATAGACTTCCGTCAGTCGCATCTCGGAGCCGAGCTGGACGGCCACTAGGAGCTCGCAGTCGAAGGGCACATGGACGCCCTCGAAATACCCGTCCAGGACGGAGGCCGAGTCGAGGAACAGGAGCCATCGAGGGTACGCTGGAATCTTGGCGCACAATATTTAGCTTGGGAGGAATGGTTTTGTCAAGAGGCATCCGAAAATTTATATGAGGTATTCTTGTTCAAGTACTATACTTCCGGCAAATCCGGTAAAAATCAGGAAAATCAGTTCAAACTGATTGATGTGTGCTTGATATGAGATGTCATAGATGTGCACTTAACACCGTGCCCTTAACACAGTGATCCTTGCTCTAATTTTGGTAGGGCGAGTGACGTAACGGCAGTTAAAATGTTACAAAATCATGTGCGTGGGCCGCGACAATGGTTCGATTTTATTACAGTTAATTAACCTACCTTTTGCTGAAGTTTCAGGTATGTTTTCGTAGCTTCGCCATGGAACAATACAAACACTGGTCGGTTTTCGCTGCTCTGGCGATGCTCCGAAACCTTATCCAAGTGTGCAATGCTAATTTGAGTCACTTTGACTTTCCCTAGCGCCGCTGCAAGTCCTTTTTGGACCAACGCCACTTGGCGATGACTCGCCAGCGTCCCGTTGCTGACCAGGAACCAGCTGACAGCATGGAGGCGTTGGTGCAGCTCGGAACACACGCCCACGTACTGGTCTTCTGTGAAGCTGGTCGCACCACACAAGGCAAGGATAACAGAGATTAGAAATATCGACCACATCCTTGTCTGAGAATGAGCCGAATCCGTCTGCTCCTATGGAATAACATAGCTGAAGTGACCTGACCCTCTCCCATATATTTTTATAATATATGAAGAAAATAATCGTACATACTTATTGAAAATGAAATGACTGGAACACTTTATTAGGCACACTTTTGTAACATTTTAGAACGCTTACCATTCCTATTCTCCATGTTTATTATTTTCAAACAGGGCTTTACATATCAATTTATTCCTGTCTCAGCGCGACCAGTAACTCTAATGTAGTGTGAATGCTTCAGTCAGTCCCCTTGTCAATGTTGACTCACCGCCGAACTCTTCCCAAAGGTATCAAGGCATGATTTGTTGTGGACGAATGTCAACTGCGACCGACTGCTTCATTGCACGAGCCGGGGGGCAAAACAATACAGCATTTTTTCTTTAAAAATAATGTTAGAAGTTACGATACTTGTAATTTGTTTGCCATTGTACTTTGGTAAATAGTTCCCTCTAAATATTTATAATCATTTAGTCTCTAGGCTAATGGTCTCACCGATCAAAGATATATGTGTCGTCAAACCTAACCTGACCTTTAATTGTTATCTGTTAGTGTCAGCCGCTGTGAGTGCACGTTACTCCATCCAAACACATATTTTCAGCAATTATTCGGCTAGTGAAATTACAAAGCAGTATTATTTTTTAAATTATATGACTTGCATGAAGCAACGCATCAAAATAGGTATAATATATACACGTGATTGTGTTTATGTCTACGGGTCGAATTCTAAACCCTCGGGTTCCGGCTGAATTCCAAGTCGTATTGATTTTAGTGTAATTTGCCCGATTCGGACAAATTCAAATTGGTAGGTACACAGTTTGGATCGGCAAGCTTCACGAAAGTGTTAAAAGTAATATATTTTTGCTAGCTTTTGTGAAATTATAGATAATTTTGTATTGAGGCAATGAATGAATCAACCTTTCCTCAAAATTGAATTGCCCTTTGTTTTGATAACTTGGACCAACCATGGCAAATTGAGACAATTCACATTTGACGCGTTCATTTGTTTAATCAACATAACATTACTCTTCATTTAAAAGTTACGCATATTATGATTACAAATGACGAATGGTTTAATTGAAATTTCAAGTATTTTTTAGTATTAGATTTAGTGTTTTAATATATAATAATAATAATAATAATAATAATAATAATAATAATAATAATAATAATAATAATAATAATAATAATAATAATAATAATAATAATAATAATAATAATATGTGTTTATTGTCATATGGGATTAAATAACAGTTGATATATAGACAGTCATTTTATCTAAAACTAGACGCAAGGTAGAGCGTTTCTTTCAAAATGTACATTCACATAAATTGTCATAGGTTAAATACAATACAGACTATAATACTATAATGACTAAATTATATATTATCACAAAACTCGTAGACAGTATAAAAACATTCCTCAAGTAAGTTAACCAACGTAAGTACTATCAAAACCCATTAGTACTATCAAAACTATCAAGTAAGTACTAAGTAGTACTATCAAAACTATCAAGTAAGTACTAAGTAGTACTATCAAAACTATCAAGTAAGTACTAAGTAGTACTATCAAAACCCATTAAATGTTTTACTTTTAATCAACTTTAATAATCAGTTTACCCGATACCGAGTCTCTTATCATTATCTTCCATCAATTTAAGAAAATATGCTTATTACCATGATATTAGGTTATTAGACCAATGGTTATTACAGCTTATTTGTATAAGGAAACAAAGATAATTGGCAATGTAATGACAGTGCCTACACTTCACTCCTATTCCTAGATCATAACCAGCAGATTTTGGTACTATTATTATTCTTTAGATTCGCGGATAACGAAAACCGGCAATTCAGTTTGGCTTAATGTTATTTTACCATTTGGTTAGACTATTTGAGTATCTGTTTGTTTGGTTGTTGTTTTTTTTTTTTGCAAGTTAGTTGTTGATTAACTTTGTGCTGGTTTCATACATTGTGTCTTTTCGGTCACAAAATCTCACTGATGCATTCGAAGATTACGATATAGTACGTCTCAGGTTCGGAAGTCCACAGAGCGTTTTTTAAATTTCCGCGAGAACCCGTTTTTTGCATACCCCTTACTCTCCCATTGTGTAGAGTTGGCCGATGTCGGTCTGGATAACTTGTTTTCTAATTGGTTCGGTGCGGGCTTTGCTGTTTGATCATTAAACATATCATGGCATACCTAGACAAATCTAATGAACGATCAATAAACTGAGTGATGAGTCGTCAAAATAATAATCCTAGTGATTAACGAAATCTTAATACTGCTAAGGTATATTTTTAAAATTCAAAGTCATATACAGATTATTTTTTGTCGGGAATAATAATTCTTCGCATTTAACGTCACATAATCAGTGCGAAGTATCTTTAGTAAAAACGCTCAAATTGATTGCGAAACAGGTAGCAGCCCCTTTTTTCAGAACCTTTTTGATGGAGCTGGCAGCGAACCACTGCTACCTTTAGCAAAGGCTGTGCAAAGTTGCAGTACCTGACCAATGTCCCGGGGCGCTGCCAAAAGAACCTGTGACGTACTATTTACTTTGGCTATTTCTTCTGTCGTTGGCCCTCAACTCAAACCTGACCGAACGGGTCCAAACGTAGCGTGTCCCTAAACTCTAACGGAACGTGTTCCAAAACCCAGCGACAGCCAGATCGGGCTTTGACTGATGAAGTGGTTGTGTGTTCTGCGTGCGTGCCTGGCTCGAGAATTAGAGACACATTGGTGGAGTGCATTTCCAGATGTGGAAAATTCTCTTTCAAGATCCGGTGTCAACGCTGTTTCATTTCATGTTGTGGTAGCGCGGCTCCATGTATCCATCGGCTTCTGATGAATCATCTAAAATATCATTTTCTCTGTACATTTTTTTTATATTTGTTTCAGTTTCCGGTTCCGATAGGTTATTCAAAACGTTTGTAACGTTTCTTGCAAGAAATGAATCAGTTTTAATATTTTTCCGGCTGTTCCTTGTATGTTCAACATCTTTTTGCCCCCATTTTCTGTGCACCCCGTATTTTTAGAGTGTAGAGAGAGACACATCCATGATGGGGCTTTACCTTTAGAGTCCTCCTGGACGGTCATGTACTCTGGGTTGTCGATGCCTGGCCGCCCCGGCGCCTGCTCTTTGGGCACGGCGCCCAAATCGCCCCACCCTCGCGGCAAGGGAGGGATGCAGGGCGGTTGCAGGGAGAGCTGGTAGTCTGCAAAACGCATGTTGCATTGCTCACTGCAGGCACACGGATAGCACATGCTACGAATTTCGTGCTGTTTTCACAAGGGTTTTACATATATTAACTTAAAATAACCAACTACACGACTATTAAATTTCGTAGACACATGTCTACTTGTATTATATCTTTAGTACTAGTTTTGAAAAAAAAACTTTTTCAAACTGGGTTTCTATGCTAAATTAAATCTCTCTTTTCCCGACGCTTCTTTCTTCTTCAAGAAATTTTTTAAGGTAAATCTTCATGGACATTTTTTGAAAACAGTGATACATTTTTGTTTGAGAAGTCCCAGTTTGAAAAAATTGTTTTTAAAACAGGTCTGTGGCCCGAATGCAGAGACGGCACTGAGTGCGCACTCAGTGCGCACTTAGTTGGCATTTGCAATGATAAATTGTCCCCTCAGTGCGCACTGAGTGCGCAATCAGTGTGAGTGTGCACCCAGAATCGACTCTGTATTCGGGTCTGTATCTTTCTATTTACCCAGTGGAATCTCTTCGTAGATAGTGTCGATGGACTTTCGGCGATCTTGGCTAGCTGCAGCGAGAAAGAAGACAGGTCTCGTGATCTCTGACATTTTTGAGCAGCAATGCATTACCCGAATGATTAAACTATTGACGCTCTTACAGCTTGTGTCGTCAAAGCACCAGCGTTTGGTAATCTTCGCGTAAGCAGTGACGATGCTAGCCACCGCCACGATGACCACCATCAGGAAGAAGTTGCAGACGACCAATATGCCTGTGTGACTGCCTGAAACTGAGCATGCGTCGACAATGAACTCGCTTCAAATGGCAGCAACTTTTCCTCGCAGAAAGAGTAAACTTTCAAACGTGCCATTGTGGAACTGGCAGTGGAACACAATGTGACACAACTTGGAGATTGGCACTGTACAAAATTGAATATCTTCCCCATCTTACACAGGGAGGCGACGAACCCGGTATCCTCCGGCTCGGTATCGGCGCTGACCTCGCGAGACTCTGCCGTCTCTTGGGCGATGCTGACAGGGTCCGATGCTGGGGCCGAGTCCATGGTCGTCGAGATGCCGTCGGGCACCGGGCTTCTTAAGTAGGTCTCGGTCACTGAGTTATTCGTGTATTCCCTGGTCGTTGAGCTCCTTGTGTGGTCTGCTGTAGGCGATACTTCGGGGGATATTGGTGTGGTGGTGTTATCTGTTGAAAGGAAACAACCCTAGTAATGGAATGGCGAAGCGGTTCAGAGCCGTGGTTAGATGGTGTAGTGTAGTGCGGTTTTGCTCTGGTGTGAAAGACTTTTGGTCCTAAAAAGGACCGTGGTCGACGTTGCGTCGGCGATGGCGCCGACATCTTCAGGACTTTTTAGGACCAAAAGTCCAGAGCATAACCGCACTACACAACACCAACCCTGTTAATGTTATGTTCTTGTGTATTTTTCACGTTTAGAACTAAGTAGGAAAGTATTGTTCTGCAGACTCCGGACTGCATGCTGTCCAACATCCGATGCGCTGACCATTCAATACTTCAGCGGTACAACAGGACGGCCTGCGAATATTGACTCATTAGAAGCTTCTAACAGCAGGAAAGCCTCTTTGAGAGTGAAACACCGCTCTCCTTTTAACAGGAAAACTTTACTTTAGAGGTAAATATAAATAAATTGTGGATGAGTCGTGGGTGGAGCGTGGGGGTGGTATGAGAACAGTGGCTGCTCGATCTATCGTTCATTTATCATTTGATCGTAAACGGATAACTTCTACGACATGCACTCTTAAAAATTCATAAAACATCGTTACTATCGAAATTGTTATTTGCTATGCATCGCCCTAACTACATACGAACAGCCAATACCAACCACCCACCATTCCAATACCAATACCAATACCAATACCAATACCAATACCAATACCAATACCAATACCAATACCAATACCAATACCAATACCAATACCAATACCAATACCAATACCAACCACCAATACCACCACCATACCACCAATACCACCATACCACCAATACCACCATACCACCACTTCCATACCAATTTTCTGTTATCACATTTCAACATTGTGTTATCCGCAGAGCTCCCCAGCTCCCGAGTGCCACTCGCCTGCTTGCAGTGTCTTCCGCCAATGCACGCACGCCTCCTTGACGACAGACATGACCTGGCAGCGCACGCACGGCGCCCTCCCTGCCTCGGCGAGCGTGAACGTCACGCTGTGCGTCAGAGTGGGACTCTGCCACGGCCAGCTCCAGCCGAGCTCGAGGAAGTCGGCGGCGCTGGCGTTGGCCAGCGAGCGACCGTCCACAGTCCAGCGGCATTTGGCGCTCGCTTGGGGCAGCGCGTGAAGGGTGCAGGTGGCGGTCACGACGTCGCCCGCGGAGTACTCGGCCTTGTCCAGTGCCACCTCGTGGTGGAACGCCGCTGGAGCACGGAGGCGTGAGTGTAATACAAAGTGAACATTTGTTTGGAATGAGGTACTGCATCGAGATGTTCATAAAAAGGTTCAAAATTCTCTTTAAGAAAACATTGTACGCAACTGTTTGACTCCATAGTCTAAAGAACGTCTCAGACCGGTATTTTACAATGTTGAAGTATGTGCCCAATGCCCCTAGGTGCTGACTTCCGAGCCCTACACATGCTTGTTTTCCTTTCACCTCACATGGCCAGTATAAATAGATGAATAGAGGATAGTAGCTTTAAAAGACTGACCTAACCTTGTTTGTATATGTTTGTATATATTTGACACAATCATGTACACGGTTAATAATTTTAATTTTAATGATGACGATAAACCTGTACACAATTATCACACTAGGTACAAAGGTATAATTAAAACATCGAGGCTGATTTTAAACTTGACAAAACAGGATCCAGTCTTTGCAGGTGCAAAGCTTTTCAACGCATTACCGGCTGAAATAAGAAACAATAAAGGAACGATGAGCTTTACAAACAGCATGAAACAATTTTTAATAGAAAATTGCTTTTATTCAGTGACTGAATTCTGTGACCACCTCTGATTTGTACATGTGATTTAAGTTATTTTATTGATTTGACTGTATAATACCTACATTGCTTATACAATTTGACTGTATTTATGACATAATGTTGATCTAGACAATAAACTTATTATTATTAATATTTTTATTGTTAATATTATTATTATTAATAGGCTAATCTTAAACGTCGACTGACTTACTTCTGACCACAATGGCGACTGCCTGCGCGGCGATCAGTCCGCCGGTGGTTTCTGCGCGCACGAACACAACGCCGGCATCGGCGGAAGTGACGTTGTCGACGCTGAAGCCGCACTCGCCCCTGTCCATCCAGTCCGAGCCCAGCGCCGCGTAGCGGCTGGATGCGGGAACGCTAACTACAACGTTTGAGCCGCCTGGTGGGCAAACAAGGCATTAGCAGCACCTTCAAAACGTGCAACGATACTTATGTAAAATATCCAAATTTTACACAATACCTATTGGCGGGGCAAAGTTTAACTGCCCTCCTCCTCCTCATATGAACAGTTTCCGCGTTCGAAAACAAGAAGAGGAAAATCAAAATTGAAACCACAGATAACAACTCCCAACGAAACGAATTCCCAAAATGGCCGGGGGAAGTGTTTGGTAGCGTACCGTCGCTGGAGGGCAGCATAGTCACACGATCCTTGTTGGGCAGCGTGGTCGCGCAGCGGCGCAGCTTAACGGCGTGCGCGCGCACCAGGACTTCCGTCCTGCTCTGCGCGCTCACGAGCTTCTGCACGTTGTTGGTGTCCAGCGCGCAGCGGCGTCCTGTCGACAAGAGCTTGGCAAGTCAGCGCGGGCTGTGGCATCGATGGCACATGGGAAACAGCGGTCGAAGCCATTTCTTATCCGAGCGCGATGTACACACCTATTGTCTTTGCTAACAGGGGAAATCCGCTAACACATTATCAACAGAGAGGCGTTACTTGTAAAGGAACAAAGAAAAGCTATCAGAGGATTCAGCTGAGCGTTTGAAATTGAAATGGACTAACCAACTACACTCTCAGATTTATTCACATGGCCTGTATGTGAATGCATTATCTTGAGCGACTCGATGCGATCTTTAGTAATTGGCATGTTAATCAATCCATTTAAAAATCGCCATCCACGCTATCATGGCAATGATTCCCATGAGCGCATGTCATGTGGCCCATTGAACACGGATGTTTAGGGTATATGCACTAGGCTGCGAGACGTATCGGGCAGTGATATCGGTAACTATAGAAATCCAGTGGAAACTCTACATAATCGGCTCCCAAACTTGCTAACCACCCCAATGAAAGGTCCAAAACCTCCTCGGGGCATCCTAACCTCAAATTCCCGGAGGTGTCAGGCTCCTGCAATGGCAGCCGAGAACCAAGAGAATCATTCCCATGAAGCCATGGGAAGCTACCACGACATATTTGATTACAATCATTGCCATGATTTCATGTCACTATCACATAGGTCCATGTGAAGTTTTTTGGGTTAAAATTATTTCAAAGTGGGTCTTGAATCAATTGCTGACATGACTCTTATAAATATAACAACAAAATATGTGCATAAAGATCAAATACTTTTCAAAAAGGTGTATTATAGCCTTCGTGCATAAATTATAAGACCCAATATATTTTTAGTGGATCAGTACTCTAATTAAATTCATGTCCAGTGGCCTCAGATTAACATTGATGACCTTTGTGACGTTACCAGAAGCTAGAAACGTACCCTTGTCGAAGAAGACCGACATGGTGTTGATGACCGACCGCTGGGTGACAGTAGTGAGCTTGCACCCGACGATGACGTCGACGCCGTCCAGCCCGTCGATGCCGACGCTGCAACGCCCTGTGTCGAAGTCCCCGCCGTGCATCTCGGCGCGCAGCGTGGCGTTCTCGCGTCCGGGGTGCCCGATCGCGAGACTGCGGTTGGTGCCGGCCTCCGCGGCCATCGGGGGACCGTCCAGCGCCGCCTCCACCGCCCACACCCTGAACGTGCACCCGGCCAGCGCCGCGGGAGGGTCCGCGTGGCAGCGCACCGCGACTCGCGTGCTCGCCGAGCGCGCGTGGACGTGGTCGGGACGCAGCACGGCGTCCAGCGTGGTCCGGGCAGCGTCTCGGATGGGAAGTGCACACGAAAATCGCTTAAACTTACGTAGGCCAAATAGTACGTCCCAGGTTTGGAAGGCCACAGAGAGTTTTTTACTTTTCCGCGAGAACCCTCGTTTTGCATACATTGTCCCATTGTGTAGAGTTGGCCGATGTCGATCGGGATAACTTGTTTTCTAATCAGTAATCGGTTCGGTGTGGTCTTTGCTGCCTGGTCATTAAACATAATATCATGGCATACCGATACAAATTAAATGAACGTTCAATAAACTGAGTGAACAGTCGTCAAAATAATATTCCTATTGATTTACAAAATCTTAATTCTGCTTCGATTTTTAAATTTCAAAGTCCGTATCCGCAAAGCTGTTAATTACCATGCGTCATGACTCTCGGGGTGAAATGATGAAAAGCCAATCACAGAAGGAGTTTGCCGATTTTTATGGGTAATCACTAATCACTGTGGTGGCAAAAAACTTATCCCCGTTTTTGACCTAACCCTGCCTTCGACCTAGGCGTTTGAATGAGTTGCAAACGCGAGAAACAAATACTTGCTGTATGATGCAGTACGCATGCGCTGAAAGGATTTAAATTCTGGATAATTCGTGATATATTCATAAAACCACGTTTCGATCTCAAACATAATTAATATGAAATACAATGATGTGGAAAATCAGATCACAAGATCTTGCTGGTCGCCACTCCCTCTGCTGACAAATATGTCAAATGAACTAACAATTTTTATTCACCTTTTGGGGGGGAGGGGCTGCGAATTATTGCGATATTGTTGGTTTCTTTCATAAACCTGCGACTATGTGTTAAGGGTTTTAAACGGGTCTTGTCTTAAAGGGATTTGTCCGACTTGTAGGTAGAATAGGGCTTTGGGGTAGGGTGTGATAGGGTCGGTAGGGACTTGCCTGGTACTGATAGTAATATAAGAGTGTTAAAAACTTACCGACAGAGTTGAGAACGCTGGCTGCCAGCAGATGGCAGACAATCGCTGCAAAGCCTTGCGCGGGCATTCTCTCAATTTGCTGTACGACAACTCTGGAGCGCAGCGTGGACTATGACACTGACCACCAAGACGCCACTTGCGAAATGCGACGCCTTCTGTGCGACACGCGATAACGCGGTGACTGGACATCCGCAGCTATCAGCACACGAGGAAGATTGCCGTGACCACATTCGCGTGCCGGCTCGGAGCAGGCGAAAAGAGGATAACGCAGAGTGATAACGCAAAGTGATAACGCGTTGCGACATCCAGGGGAGAACAGAGGAGGAAAAGAGACAGGGAATGTCGCGAAATATTCTTGAGCTCACGCAGCATGACAGGATCGACATAGTTCAATATTAGTTTAGTATAATATCATCGGAGTTATCTTAGATTTCCGGTTTCCGCACTATCGAAGTGCCTGAGACGGAGATACGCTGGTTTTCTTGAGTGAGAGAAGAGTACAGTGTTTTTGATAATTGTTCGCAATCTAATGAGGTTTGAATGGTGTTGCATTATTTAAATTCCCCACTCATTAAATGGCTCTCGGTGTCTCGGAGCAGTCAATCTCCGCTCTAAATTCGTGAGCTCACGGCAGCGTTTACATCTACACGAACAATGGAAGCACGAATCTGCGTTATGAATCTATAGAAATTAGTGAAATTTCACACCGTAATTTCCTATTTTTAAATAAATCTAGCAGTTGCTCGTACTATGGAAATCTATTTCTCAGAATATCATTGATATAAGCAAACTTTTGAAAGCTCCAGCTTTTGTTCTTACTGTGCGACTGCGAGGTCCCCACCCAGCAATACATTCTGATTATGACTGACCAGCTAAGATTCAATAAGATCTTACATAAGATCTTGCAAGATCAAAGGTAAGAATTTTCAACAGGGTCAAAAGCCGGCTATGAATAAATAAACATGGTCACAGTTTCGCTCACGACTCTTTATTTGCCTTCAATTCTCGCACCCCCAGAGGCAGTTGGTCTCGTCAGACGAGCAGCTCGCCGACGGCGACGACGAGGAGGACGCCGCCGAAGACGATGGTGGCGGCTGCGAGCAGCAGGGCGGCGTCGGCGGGCGGCTCGACGAGCAGTGGCGGCACGTCGCACGAGCACACGTCGCCAAAATGGTGCGTGATGCCCGTCACGTGACCCATGCCCACGACGGCGACCACGCAGCGGCCGGCGGCTGCGCAGGGTGGGCGTTTACCTCACACGGTTCGCGTACACGGTAGCCGTCACTTATAGTGACTTGCATTTCTTATTTATTTTCAATACATTTTATTGCACCTTGGTGCATGCCCTTTGCGTAATAAAAATATAATTGTTATCACAAGCGTTAAAAATTGTCATTTAATATTAGCCATCAGACTAGTCAGGTTTTAATGCATTCCTCACATATACACTCACAATCTTAAACTTTAAAAATTCGTCAGTGCTGTAAGAACAATGTGAAATTGAAAAGTTCTTACCGTCATATTTAAAATTATCTCTGCATTACTAGCACAATAGTTAGTTCATTGCTCATAGAGGCAACATGTTGGTTTTCAACATTGCATCCCAAGTGTGAAATCGTGGAATCTTCATTTTGATAGCTTCGAGATAATCTTAGTAAAATTTGAAATATACATGACAAAAAAGGGTAAAAAGCATAATAAAAAGTTCCGCTGCTGGACACCTTTAGTTCCACAGATACCACAGTTTAACATTACGCTTAGAACAAAATGCGCAGATATGCGCCTATGCAACAAAATAATAATCAGAAAAAAGCGTATACCACAGTCTTACACTATGGGCGCGATTGGTCCTCATCTTTACATTGTGGCAGTGGAAATAATTCCCCTCAATTGTTGGCAGTAGAAGAGATTTCCTTACATTGGTGGCAGTAGAAGGGATTTCCTTACATTTGTGGCAGTGAAGGGGATTTCGTTACATTGGTGGCAGTGAAGGTAATTTTCGCTAAATTGGTGACTGTGAAGATTTTCGTTACATTGCTGGCAGTAGAGGGATATTTGTTACATCGTTGGCAAAGAGATGTATGTTCCTTTGTAGGTATGCAGTGAGATTTTTTGCTCAATAAGCGAGGGTTCTTCAAATGACCGGGATTCCCATTGTTCCAGCAGTTTGAGTTCAGCGCACCCTAGCGACCGTCGTGGCAAAGTCTCGTGCGCTTGCGCGTGTACCTATCTGCTGCAGCTGGTAGCTCATGTAGATGTCGCGTTCGGCGACCAGCACGTGGTGCTGTCTGGGATGCGCAAACGCGTCGGGCGCGCTCCATCGGTCGAACGCGCCGCGCCGGCGCAGAGCGCACACGTCTCGCTCGCTGCGCACAAAGGATTTGCGCATCACTACGAAGGATTTTCGTTTCATTTGGCAGTGGATGAGGTTTTTGCTAGATTGGTGGCTGGGGATGGAAATTTGTTACATTGGTACATTGGTGTAGAGAGGATTTATGTTACATTGGTAGCAGTGGAGTGGATTCTCGTTACTTTAGTGGCAGAGGATGGGATTTTCGTTACATTGGTGGCAGTGGATGGGATTTTTCTTCATCGGTGGCAGTGGAGGTGATTTGTGTCACATTGGAGGCTAAATTTATCGAGATGTCAAACAAATGTCAACAGTGCAACCAGTCATCAGACCCCAGCAACGCGGATCCAACAAGAAGCATGCGGGATTAGCTACCTGATCCTCTACCGGTATTTACTGATCGCAAGAAAACTGCGCACACACGCTGCGCGGCGGCCGCATTATGTCGCACCAGCCACCCCCACATGGGATGTGCGCAGCCCTGTGCGCGGCGGTCCCAGCCGAGTTTCAGCCGGTCGGCGAGAGAGAGCGTGGCCAGCAGGCGGCTGCGCGTGACGTCGATCGGACGGTCGATCAGGTGCAGCGAGCACCTAGTGCGCAGTCGCAGCGCCTCCTGGCGCGCAGTCTTGAACTCGGACAGTGTTGGCTCGAAGTCGCACATGGTCACTGTGATTGAGAGAACATACGGAGTTTGTCGCCAGTAATAGGAATCGAAATGAAATAAACGATTTCAAACTGGGATTTGGATGCTAACTATAAGTCTCGCTGGTTTCCCGACGTTTCGGAACGTAGCTATACTAGTTTCTTCTTCAAGGGCGATAGCTCGACTATCACCCTTGCTATCCCCCTCGAAGAAGTAACTAGTAAATGCTTTTAAACGTCGGGAAACCAGTAAGACTTTCAGTTGTAACATTGAAAAAAGTTTTCAAAAAGTTTTTTTTTTCAAAACAAGACGTGTTAAAGATAGGACAAGTAGACATGAGTCTAAGAAATTTCATAAGGAATCGAACTTTCGGTAAGTAGCGAGCCACCACAATGTCAGTACTGCATGGCATTATACAATTTTGGACTTTGTTTAAGTTTTACATACGTTAATTGTTTTAACATATTTTATTTTGTGAATGCGAATCAAAGGAATTCGAAGAGCAAGCGTTAAGTATGTTCTGGCGTGTCCACGGGGGCGTTTGCTGATTAGCAGAATGTTGGGTCGAGGTAAAACTAAAGTACATCCCCGGAGTTTTCTCTCGTTGTCACTCGTTACCGAGAAAACGATTGACGTCACCGCAAAACATGCAAAGTATTGAGCAGGCGTTACAGCCAGCAATGTCAGTGACACGATGTCATGGACACTGACTCTGGACCAATCCGAGTCTCATGTGCACATCCAGAGTCTTTGATTGGTCCCAGACCAATGTTCATGACATCGTGTCACTGACATTGCTAGCTATGAAAATTGCTATGACATTGCTATGACATTGCTTGCTTTACGAATTGAGTCATGCGCGTCAAGTTGGCGCCGAGGAGTGACTCACGTTCGCCGGCCTCTTTTTCCTCGACGCAGCGGCGGTATTTCTCAAGGTCGACACGCGCTGCGCACATCTCGATCGCCACCGCTGCCGGCTGCACGGCGCGGATCACCTTAAAGTGTCACATCACAGATTTAAGGTTTGCCATGCCTGGCTATGGCTACGGCAAAAATTAGAAGCTAGTAATTTCGCCGGCAATCACTGGGATGCGTTGGCCACCTCTTTTTTTTTAACTAAGGTTGTTTTTAAAATCATTTACCAGGCCATGATACAAGGTCAATCATAATCAAGGGACCCAATGTTCCTTAGGTGGTTACAGTTATGGCTACATATACCAGGCCATGGCACAAAATTAATATAATCAAGGGACCCAACCCAATGTTCCACAGGCAGCTACCTACAGCTACCTAGCTGACAGTTGAAATAACAACAAACAGTGGCTCCATCCCTTGACAGCCAGCGAAACTTTTATTGCAGGCAGAGGGCTTTCGCGTAACTACTTTGGTCTGGGAGTGGAAAATCACTGTCGTCACTGACCATCGCGACGTCGTCCCGCGAGGAGCGCTGGTTGTGCAGCGCGCCGACGAGATAGACCACGCCCCCTTCGCTCGCCGCCATCTTGGTGACCGTGCCGGGCATGCGCACGCTCGTCGGCTCGTCGAACCACGACTCGTCCTGCGCGCGCAGAACGCACGAAGTGAGCGACCCGAAATGTGTGGCCGAGCCTCGCTGGTCTTCTAGCTCGATGCTCTCTGTATATTTGTTTAAACTTTTAAGTGGTCCCGTGAAAGTTTGCGAAATTAACAAATGCCCACGCGCCCCGCAAGATACCCGACACTCTGCTCACCAAAAAGCTAGAATGGATCGTAACAAGATCTTAGTTTCGTGGCTCTGTATCAATATAATATGTTTTGCTAGCTCTAAAGGTAAGCTTGCACGGTTCAATGTTTCGCAATGTGATGCAAAACTTGATTAGTCATAAAAGGAGCCGTTAACACGACTTAAACATTGAAAATGGTGGCACAGCCTTCCAAGAGCGTTGTTTCTAGAAGGCTGTTACATAAACTTCATTATCTTTTAATTCAATTTTGGTTTATATGGTTCAATGCATTGACTTCAACCTTGGATTCAATGCATTGAATCCAACCTTGGATTCAATGCATTGAATCCAACCTTGGATTCAATGTATTGGCAGAAAATGCGGGCTGTTCAATTGAAACATTGAACCGTGTAAACCTAGCTTCGTGTAAGCTCCCATCTCTGTACAGTTCAATATTTAATTCTACGTCAAGTGGCCTTGTTAACAGCTTCAAGCAGCTGTTTTTCCCTCGTGTAATCGTTTATCAAATAAGTGAGATATCTGTATACACATCATCTGTGGTTGGACATCTTACATGATAGCTTTTCACCGTCAACATCGAATTTGTGGTTTGTGGTTATTTGTGACTGTTTGTGGTGGTGTGGGAGGCATCTAGGTAAGACTCCATTTATCATAAACTTTATTTAAGTAAATGTATTCAAATAGTCTTGAAGCCCGCAGTAATGGCTATTGCAACTTCCTTAAGTTTCGAAATTACCCAACAAGCGTCCAAACATAATATAAACGATACACACATAAATATTAACTTTGATTCGATATCATGCTACAAAAGTACGACTCAATCATGCCAGTATCGCTGGCCAGCCAGATTTGAATGTTTATTGAGGATTTGGAGTGTATATACCTCATCTTCGTCCTCGTCGTCGTCGTCGTCGTCGTCGTTGTCGAGGTGCATGGGTGGATGACGGTCTGCTGTCTAGACTCTGCCTCGAGGACCGAGGGCTCCTGGCTGGCAAGTCTCCCTAACGGCGATGGCATGGTTACTACGGAAAAACGATGCCGACCAAACACAACAATTAAAATGCATAAGAGCCACTAGCCAGGTTCTTTTACTATGGGTATGTCCAAAGATATTTTCAGTCAGAAAACAAGATGTATTGACTCTATGACCAATTGCGATGAACTATGAACTGTATTAATGGACCTTTATCCCATACTTAAACTAGCACCTACACAATATCAAGGTCCCATAAATTTGAATTTGTAATATGGACTGTTTTGGACGCATGTCTAGTGCATCAACTCTGGTATGCTTATTTTCAAACACGGCCCTCTGTTGAGCGACATACAGCCGGTGGTGTATTGGCATCTGTCAGAAGTGTCAGAGACTTTCGTCGGTGAAATATTTATTAAAAGTATATAGGGAATCTTAAACCTTCACGGAACCATTATCAACACTGCTGTTCGCTTTATAACAATTAACTGCGGCCAGGGAAAGAAACCGCACATTCGTGTCACAAAACACAAGACTACGAAATGTGATAAGTGTCGTGTGCCCCAAGACACAGCGCTCGCGGGCCCTTCGTTGCGAGATTGCGTATCGCAGCCGCGAGGCCCGATGCTGTCGTCGCTGGCAGCGTCTGCGCTCTACATCCTGCTCACCTGCGCGCTTGCCGCCGCTGCGCGCGCCCTCGTAAGGCATTGTCTGCGCAGAGGCCTACTGCGCAGTCTTGCGGAGAATGCATTCGCCGCAGCCGAGCTCTGCGGGTGCAGCTTCGAACTGAACGTTGGTAATTGATCAGCAAGGTCAACTTCTTCTTACTATCTTAGGTTGACTTTGAATTTTGGAGAAATTATAGATTCTGTTTATAATCCTAGCAGCCTGGATTCACTGGAAATTATTAATATTTCTTTTGATATTTTTACCTAGGTTAGCTAGGAAGTGTTGGTAGTAAAACATAAAAGCTGGTCTCCTTTAAGTTTGCACTGCATATCTCCAATCCACTCTCGCTACTCTGCTATGCCTCTCTGCTAAAAGGTCCATTTCAGTATCAAAAACAAGCCAATCCGGACCAAACCCAAACAGTAACAAAAAAATATCCCGTCGCCCCTCCATCCGCCAGTCGCCGACAACTTCGGCGTGCCCATGTACGCCGTGCTCCTGTTCGTGCTGACCATCTGGTGGTCGGCGTCGTGGGGCTCGGCGTCGGCGTGCCCCTACACCCACCTCGAGGACCTCGTCACGGGCGACACGGACCTGCGCACGGCCGCGCTCAAGACGTGTGCCGAACTCGCCGGCGGCGTCCTCGTGTTCCGCTACGTGCGACTCTACTGGAGTCTGGAGGTCGTCGACGCGCACTTGGGTCGCGCTTTCGCCGAGTGTCAGGCAAATTTAAACGTGATTATTACAACGAATTAATGTATAGTTCTTCTTATAAGTTGTAAGTTCTTCTTATAGTTGCAATTTGTCACAAACAATGCGCACGAACGAAATTATTCAAGAATGAATGAGAAAAAGCCCACTAGTGCAAAAGTACCCAATAGTGCAATCCTTTTTTGTTTCTTACTGCAGTGCTGATAAATTTAATAAACAACCAAATGATTTTCCAGCTAATTCGAATAGAAGTATTATGGGGAATGCAATAAGAGGAAGTGGTGTGTTGTTGACAGCTTGTTTACAACGATCTGACCTTTGCGAGGCTACCTGAAAAAATGGCATCTGGGCCACTCTTTTGGCCGGCACGAACCGATTTGGTTGACAACTGCTCATCTTACTAGCACTGGTTGTGAATGCTGCTATAAGCAAGTTCGCTGCCGTTTTTCTCTCCTTTCTAGTGCTGTTTATCATCATCCCGAATATATTACTCTGTAATAGAGGAGCGGTCAAGTGAAACCATTGTGATCTATAGTTTTTTTTCGCGTTACGAAGAATAGTGTTTTTATGTAAACTTCAGACATTGACTCCAGACGCTGTCAATCAATCGATGCTCAGACCATTAAACCCTTTAGCGGAACTAAGGGACGGCCTGCGAATGTTGACATCTTTGGCTCATTCTAACAGCTGGGGAGACTCTATGAGAGAGAGAAACATCACAATTGAACTCCTTATAAATGGGAAAGATATTATTTATATCGGTGCGATCTGAAGGTGTCTATTCGATGCAGTTCTGCAATGCTTGTTTGCAAGAATTGCAAGTGACGTGTCTGCAGGTGTCCATGATGCCGGGTGCTGCCATCGAGGGCGTCGGCACTTGCTTGTTTGCAAGTGAGGCAAGTGACGTGTCTGCAGGTGTCCATGATGACGGGTGCTGCCATCGAGGGCGTCGGCACTTGCTTGTTGGCAAGTGAGGCAAGTGACGTGTCTGCAGGTGTCCATGATGACGGGTGCTGCCATCGAGGGCGTCGGCACTTGCGCAGTGCGCGTCGTCCACAAAACGCTGAGCGGCAGCAACGCACACTACGCACGCATCGTCTACGCGTTCGTCGCAGTGTCACTCGTCGTTGCAGGTAATACGCATGTGCGTTCGCTGGGACGCGCGTTGGGTGTCGGGCTGACACGCCTCATTGTTTTTCTGGTTGGGCACAGGGAGCGCTGGAGGGCACAGCAATTTGTTGCTATTTCACTTTAAAAAACAACCGATCAGACACAGTTTCCAGTATTTTCTCCGACATTTTGCTAGGAGATTGAGGGTCCCGAAGCAAAATATTTGTTTTTGACGGGTTCTGTAGAGCCACTCATCTCACCATCATGTTCCCATCTAGTATTCTGTTATTGAACTACTACACCTAGTTGTTGACCACAGTTGCAACGATTTGGGGAAAAATATTGTAAACATTTTTTCGTGTAGCATCTTTGTCCCCTGTCGACACTCAATTCCCTCTCGCCAGCGTTCGACTCCACGGGCGGCTTCTTCAACCCGGTGGTGGCGACGGCACGCAAATTCGGTTGCCGCGGAGCGTCGCGCTTGGAGCATGCCGTCGTGTACTGGCTGGGCCCTTTCTTGGGCGCCGTCGCCTCGGTGGGCATCAAGGGGCGTCGCAGGTCTTTGAGGACTGTCACATTCAATATGCCTGAGTAAAATGTGGTGAAACTAAACAAGTTAGTTGTCTTGGGCGTCGAATTGTGTAAGCTAGTGATTTCGTGATCACTCGTTTTTTGTGACATCTCATGTTCATTCGTTTTCAGTGATAAATAAAACTAGTTGCCTGTCAGGAGATATCTTTGCACAATCGCACCCTCACGCCCCCCGCCCTTCCAGGTGGTGTCGTTAAGCATGATTATTTCTACAACCGTTACATTAAAACGATATCTGAAATCTAGAAAATTAATGATGGCGAAAGTGTTTTGTCAGGGTGTAGAATTGAACAGTATTATTTATTTGCATTCCGATCTATATTCCACAAAGAAAAATGCATAAAAAATGTACGATCATCGTATAGCCAAGCGATCGCTAATATGTACTGAAATATTTAAAAATCACATGGCATTCAGTGAGTGTGAAAATAATTATAACCCTTCTGAATGTCATCTCTCGATTTAATGTGTTTGGTACCAGTTGGAATTTTGGTTATCTTCATATTTTATCTAGATAGTTTTGCTACGGTTATCTTTTCTTGTTATCAAGATTTAAAAAATTCTCGTTTTCTTTATCTTTAGCTAGATAAATTTTAATGACTTGTCACCACTCTGGTCATTAAACATTCATTTAACATTAAACATTAAACATTCAACGAATAAATAAATAATGCGTTAAAACGTAAAAATTAACGAGCCGGCGGTAATGTGTCTTATTTGGCTTTAAATGGCTGCTTTACATTTAATGAGTGTTGAAATATTTAGAGGTGAAGCGGAATAATATGTCTGCAAATAAGTACCTGCAATAAACGTTTTCAGCAGGCAGTAAGACTTCTTTTGTCGCCGGTTGTCTCTGCGCTTTCTTGCAATGCTGTACCTGTGTACATTTATAGTTTCATTCTTTGGTATTCCTTCATTTTGTTACATTCCTAGTTACCTGAATGATGATCAGGCAGCTTTTTTCCAGCTGTTTAAAATACAACACGTCACCAGCATTTACAGAGAAGATGGTACGTTTAAAAAAACCATTTTCGTATTAAAAACATTTGGGTATAAATATAATTAATAATTAAAACACCACCATATGGTCGGCTTTCAGGATCCCATCTTCGATTTGATAACAACCCTCTTCTAAAGCACAGCATTGCAAATAATGCGGCTGTACCGCAGGACATCTTCGTGAACCACGTGGAGTGTAGCGACATAGGGACGAGGCCGTCGGCCTTGGGTGCTGTGTTCTATCCGGCTGCCCGAGAGGCCCAGCCCTGCGACATGGACGCCACAAAGGAGGTATACCAAAGGCTGCGAACGGTGCTAAACTAGGAAACGCTGCCAAAATGGTCGCTTTGAAGTTGAGCGTTGCTGTTTGTTGCAGATAAGATTAATGCAGAACGTCGTAAACAGTCGATGTTACGAATTATGATATTTATGTGTTTATAATATTTTAGATTTTTTTAGATTTTTTCCCCAATAAAAAGTATGTTTGGATTATTTAACGATCAGCTTTAATTTTTTGGAAACATTAATTTTAGATTTTATCCTAGGCTAACTGATTCCAATGTATAATTTGCACCAAGGAGGTTTTTGGTCATAATCAAGATGGCGTCCAATTGGACACGTTTTGGTATGCAGGCAGGTATGGGCGCAGGGGTTCTTAGTTGAGAACTCTTAGTTTGGAAGGGAGGCGAAGCTGGAAATGTGCACCCGAACCGGGATACGAACCCGGGACCTCCTGCTTGCCGGGCAGGTGCTCTACCAACTGAGCTATTCGGTCACACATTCCCCCTGCTTCGCCGGGTGGGACAAGGGGAATCTCCAGGGAGACGAGAGGCCGAGCGTCTCTTCATCCTCGTGTCTCTTCATCCGAGATACCTCGTGTCTCTTCATCTGAGAACGGGACAAAGGGTCTAGTGATTGAGCCATCGCCGTCCTAGGGCTGCGATTTTTTTTGCCAGTGGAGATAAAGAAAATATCGCTTCGCTCTCTTCGCTCGCTTCGCTCATCAACCGGTAGTGAAATTGAAGATTTCACTTCGCTCATCAATCACACATTGTAATCAATCGAGTCACTTTTTTCATTGCTCTAACCTGCCATTCCAGTTGGTGACGGGATCCAACGTCAACAGGCCAGTCTTCCTGTACTCTCCTGAAGAATCTTCGATTCCTCGGTGGCTCCAAGAGATGCATGTCCCGTTCAACACCAGCGTCAATGTCATATTGCAAGACAAGCGTGAAGCAGGCTGGCTGACCTTGCAGGAAGTTTACCATCTGGACAGCCAGGGGTCAGGCCTGGTGGTCAATCATTTGGGAAGAAGGGAAATCGACAAGCTCGGAGCAACAATATGGAAACTGATTGCAGCGGACCTGAAATTTGTACAGCGTATCAATCTGCATGGGAGCAAAATTGTGGCCTCGATTATTCAGGTTTGTCCTCTTCTCGTTAAGAGATGTCTTCCCCATATTGTTTTTAACTTTTTGTTCTGTTTAGGAAGTGTATCAACGTCCAACATCTGCTGTATCTTTAATTGTGAATGAAGCCAAAATATTTTTTGAATTGGCTTATATTTTTATGAATGCTAGGTAAGTCATTGAGACTACAAGTATTCCTATATTGGTTTTACTTTTATATGTCGGCTAGAGTTTTGTAAAGTATAGCATAGCATTGCATAGTTTAAGCACAGCATTGTAGTTTAAGACCAATCTTAATGTTGCTGCGTCATACTCAGAACCGTTATTTTTTAACATTTATCGACTATGGGCATGCCTACTATGCACTACTACTAACTTCAACTCATTTTTTTTTATGTTGAGTAAAGTTAAAATTTCATTTGATGAAGTGAACAATTTGAGAACATAGGAACCCGTTAACCTACGTTATTGGTTATCATGTAAATATTTACGTGGCAGTACTAACTCTTTTTCTGTTGCATATGTAAACATTTTGGTAGTACATTAATGCGTACATAAAATTAGTTTAATATATATTTTCGGAGTACGAGAAGAGGTGGGAAAGAACGTAGATATACGTATTAAGTTTAAGGAAGCATTTGTGCAAATAAATGCAATTTACTTTCCTCAGCGTCGAAGAGCATCTTGCCATCGATCTCAGTACAGACTTGGCTGCGTTGGCCAATGGCACTGCAGACTTGGCAGTCCACCCTATCACAGTAGCAGACGAAGAATGGAACGTAGACCTCACCTCGCCTTACAGCTCGGTCAGGTAAGGTCAGGCTAGGTACTGGGGAGCACGAACTACTCAACTCACCTACCTACTTAAATTTTCCACTGCTTGGTCCAAATTGTTCCCTGAGTGCATCGTTTCAAACTTATTCTCAGCGCAGCAAATGCTCAATGCATTCAACGATAACGCGACATTTCAAGTTTTCGTAGTAAAGTATAAACTTTTCCGTAAAAGTTTGCACTGGTATAAAACCATCAAGCCAATTTTGCTAAAAAAGAAGTGAGACTAAATGAATGTAGATTTTCTGTAAATTTCATTAAAATCGGAGCAAGCGTTAGAGTGTTGGGGCGCCCACGATCACAAACATTAAACTTAAACTACAATTTTTGGGATAAAAAGGGGATGAAACTGAAGATATCGCTCCTCTCGGTACGCTTGTCAATAAATTAACACTTGATTTCAGGCACCGCATCTACATTCGCAAGCCCGTCTTCGTCTACTCGCTGCAGTCGATGGTGAGAGGATTCTCTCCGACCTTGTGGGCCACTCTCGGCGTTGCCATAGTTACCCTGGCAGTCGCTGTGACCTTGACGAACCGAGTAGCTCAGAGTTTTGACCTTGAACTCGAGTCACCGGCTGCATTGAGTGAATCTTTGCTGCACACCTTAGGCAGCGCTTGCGCACAAGGTCAGCTATTACAGGAACAGAATCTTGGCTGTTTTCTTGCTTTGAAAAATAAAACTTCCACATCAAGACCTCCAAAGAAGATGATGGAGCATATCAGACAATCTCGGTGTAGCGAATTTAGACACCCAACAAATGTCACAGGCTGGTCGCGGTTGCCTGGCAGCAAGTCGGGGCGTTGTGTGCTGCTGTCGACGGTGCTGACTGGGTTCTTGCTGAACACGTACTTCGTGATGCAACTGCAGTCCGGCCTGTCTGCACAGACCGCACCCTTGCCGTTCAGGGGGCTGGACGAGCTGGTGCAAACAGACTACCAACTGCACACGGAAACCGTTGGGGGAGTTACTTCTGCCATTAAGGTCAGTGGAGAGATGAAAACGTTATTATACAAGTGTTTCACGAACGCAATTTGTGTTGCGTTAAGGATGAGCGTGGTGGTGTGAAGCGAATAATAAGGTATAGGAAATATAAATGTAATATGTATAGGTAATGTACTTTTGCATGTAAATGAAACTTGTTTTTCAATTAACTTTCTCTGATTGATATGAAGATAGTTATTTGATTGTATTTTCTACGGTTTAAGGCATCAAAAACGGAAGTGACAAGACAAGCAGTACAAAAATTATTAGCAAAGAAACAAGCAAATAACTTCATTGATTTGTGCCAGAAACATATTGCGTATATTACACTCAGCTACACAGATCGTTTATTAAAGAAACTCGTTAGTTGTAAATTAGTTGACACGACAGTGGACTTGTTGTCGACTTCGGTTAAATTACCGATGAAGAAAGACTACCAATTCAAGAATCTCATCAACTACTCGTGAGTAGAATGTTTTAATACAAACTGTACTTCTTTGGTATTGTTTAAATTGCAGCCTTAAATCGCCGCCAGGATTTCCACTTTTTGTATATGGATCATTCATTGTTTTAATAAGATCATTATTAGTGCGATGGTATATCAGACATTCAATACTAAAAGTTACCGACAAATTCAGTGCCTCTCCTACTCTTACTACAGATTCCGTCGGGCGGCGGAAGCTGGTCTGGTTCAGAGGAACGATATCCGGTTCCGTGGACTGGTTCTGGACAAAGACGAAGTCGAACATTTCCAAGTGATCGAATTAAACAAAGTCGTGCCATTCTTATTTTTATACGGGTGCGCCCTAGGAGTTTCTCTTGGCATTTTTTTCTTAGAGCTTGCTTGCTTTCACTGGCGCTCGTGGCGATAAATGTGCAAAGCTGCCCTCTTTCTCTGCAATGGGGTGGTCGTTGACAAACGAAGTATTTTAAATGGGTGGCGTGGTAACGGAAGTATGTTACAACTCCTATACAATCATCAAGTATTTGGCTTTCATTTGAAAGACATATTGTGAATATTTCGGGGTCATAAAATGTTGAGAACTCTGAGTTTAATAATGGGACTACTTCTTTCATGCCATCAGCATCGTGTTCACACTCGGCACTCTCTCCAAGAAATATGTTACTTGTTTTTATGATTTAAAAAATTATTTGTGTCGATATCTCCGAAGATATCACGAATGCATCTTGTGGCTATCAATTTTTTGGATCCTGATGTTCGAATAAGATTGGTGTGGGGTTGGGGGGGGGGGGGGCATATTTAATTCTGATGTCCAAATTTCCACGGTTTTGCCCAAAAATTATACAGACAGCACGTAATAGAACTTTCTCAATGTTAGCTGCATATTATTGAGATAATATTTTGAATCTACATAATTTGGTGCCCAAATCAAGAGCTCAGCGGTTGTTTAAATGAACCTAGCCCATGCTTGAGCAGAATCAGACATTTGTCATTTACAGAGTTGTGACTTCTAGATAATTTATCTAGATAAATTATATAGATACTTTTTGTTATCTTACCTAGTTATTTTGATTAAACGTTATCTTTTGTCGTTATCTCGATACAAAATTTAGTATCTTTACGATTTATCTAAGATGACAAAATTATTATCAAAAAAAAATAAGGTTGTCAAATCAATTTCCCCGGCAACATTGTACTCTACCACCGCCGTCTGTGTATGCCACCATCGAGCACAGCCTGGTCAGAATGCGGTGGTCCTCTTTGCTCGCTCGTTTTCTCATTTGGAAGCGTGCAGGAAGTGGAAAAGATCTCTCTTCGAAATCGACCGTTTTGCTGTTTTCAGGATGGATTGTCTTCAATACTGGCCATCTATTGGTCAATTTGATCAATGCCAGTCCAGAAGTTTATTTTTTTAGGATTGTCTTTTATCTTTTTCGGATTAACTAGATTAATTTTGGTTATCTTCATCTTTTATCTAAATAGTTTTGCTACTGTTGTCGTTTCTTGTTATCTAGATTTTAAAAAATGTCCATATCTTTATCTTTATCTAGACAAATTTTAAATTACCTGTCACCACTCTGGTCATTAAACATTCACAGTTCCATACTTTCAACGAATAAATAAATGATGCGTTAAGTACTAAAAAGGGAAAATTAACGAGCAGACTGTAATGTTTCTTCGTTGGCTTCAAATGACTGCTTTACACTTAATGAGTGTTTAAATATTTAGAGGTGAAGCGGAATAATATGTCTGCAAATGAGTACCTGCAATAACCGTTTGCATCAGGCAGTAAGACTTTTTTGTCGCCGGTTGTCTATGCGCTTTCTTGCAATGCTGTACCTGTGTACATTTATAGTTTCATTCTTTGGTATTCCTTCATTTTGTTACATTCCTTGTTACCTGAATGATGATCAGGCAGCTTTTTTCCAGCTGTTTAAAATACAACACGTCACCAGCATTTACAGAGAAGATGGTACGTTTAAAAAAACAATTTTCGTATTAAAAACATTTGGGTATAAATATAATTAATAATTAAAACACCACCATATGGTCGGCTTTCAGGATCCCATCTTCGATTAGATAACAACCCTCTTCTAAAGCACAGCATTGCAAATAATGCGGCTGTACCGCAGGACATCTTCGTGAACCACGTGGAGTGTAGCGACATAGGGACGAGGCCGTCGGCCTTGGGTGCTGTGTTCTATCCGGCTGCCCGAGAGGCCCAGCCCTGCGATATCGACGCCACAAAGGAGGTATTACAAATGCTGCAAATGGTGTTAATCGAGGAAACGCTGCCAAAGTATTCGCTTTGAAGTTGAGCGTTGCTGTTTGTTGCAGAGAAGATGAATGTAGAACGTCAAAAACAGTCGATGTTACGAATTTTAGCTCGAATGCTTGAGAGAACTTAGGTTAAATAGTATTTACAAGTTGGGTCATAAAGCCACAAGACATTTTTGGGGAAATTTGGAAAAATTACGCACTTATGAAAAAAGTACGGTTTATTTTTTTATTTATTTTATTTATTTTGAAAATTGCTCTTTTTCTGTTCTGAAGAGAAGGGGTAGGGAGGATTTTCTTGAAAAAGCAGAGGGTATAAGTTGAGAACAAAAGTAGACATCCTGAAAATTGCATCGCATTCAAAACAGGCGTTTGGTCTGTAGAGCTCATACAAACAAAAACACACACAAACGTGTTTTTTTACCAGTTGTGAAATAGAAAATTTCGCTTCGCTCATCAATCACACATTGTAATCAATCAAGTCACTTTTTTCCTTGCTCTAACCTGCCATTCCAGTTGGTGACGGGATCCAACGTCAACAGGCCAGTCTTCTTGTACTCTCTTGAAGAATCTTCGATTCCTCGGTGGCTCCAAGAGATACATGTCCCGTTCAACACCAGCGTCAATGTCATATTGCAAGACAAGCGTGAAGCAGGCTGGCTGACCTTGCAGGAAGTTTACCATCTGGACAGCCAGGGGTCAGGCCTGGTGGTCAATCATTTGGGAAGAAGGGAAATCGACAAGCTCGGAGCAACAAGATGGAAACTGATTGCAGCGGACCTGAAATTTGTACAGCGTATCAATCTGCATGGGAGCAAAATTGTGGCCTCGATTATTCAGGTTTGTCCTCTTCTCGTTAAGAGTTGTCTTCCCCAAATCGCTTTTAACTTTTTGTTCTGTTTAGGAAGCGTATCAACGTCCGTCAACACTTTTATCTTTTGTGAAAGAAGCCAAAATAACGTTTGAATTGGCTTGTATTTTTATGAATGCTAGGTAAGTCATTGAGCCTATAAGTACCTATCTCGGTTTTATATTAAGGGCGTTGTGTAGCATAGCGTAGCATGTCATAGTATTTTAACACCGCCGTTACTTCATGATGCAGGAAGGAGGAATGTGGTAGTATTTATATGTGGTTGAGAATTAGAACCGAAACTGTCTTTACAAGTGGTATATTCTGCGTAAGTACAAGCGTCTTTTCAAATCCTTTATACTAGGAAACTCTGCCAAAGTGTTCACGTTGAAAATGAGCGTAGCTACTAAATATCTTTGATTCATGTCTTCTTTATCCTATCTTTAGCACTAGTTTTGAAAATAACTATTTCAAACTGGGATTTAAATGGTAAATCAAAAGTCTCACTGGTTTCCCGACGTTTCATAGCATATGATAGTTACTTTATCAAGGGTGATAGCTCGACTGACTTCAAAAACATGAACAAATGAACCAACAGTTGTTTTTAATCTAGGTTTCCTAAATTCTAATGAATTTTTTCAATAAATATTTTCTGAGTTCTTGTAGAAAACCATGTACCAAGAAATTGACAAAATTTCAGTCAAACTTGAAGTCAACAAATCTGGTGTGATGTTTCGATGTGGTTTCGATGAGCAATACTCGAAATTGTGCGAATTTGGAAAAAAGACGCACTTCTAAATAAATTTGCGTCATTTTTCATACTTTCCAAATTTTCGATTATTGCTCTTTTTTCTGCTTTGAAGAGGAGGGGTATTGAGGATTTTCTTGAAAAACGCAAGGGGTCTTAGTTGAGCACAAAAGTACACACCCTGAAAATTTCATCGCAATCGAAGCAGGCGTTTGGCCTGTAGAGCGAGCGCAAACACACATACGGGTCGCTCGGCCTCTCATCTCCCCGGAGATCCCCCTTGTCCCACCCGGCGAAGCGGGGAGAATGTGTGACCGAATAGCTCAGTTGGTAGAGCACCTGCCCGGCAAGCAGGAGGTCCCGGGTTCGTATCCCGGTTCGGGTGCACATTTTTCCAGCTTCGCCTCCCTTCCACACATACAAACATACAAAAAACAAAAAACAAACAAACACACACACAAGTGTTTTTTTTTAGCTTCAGCTTTAGCTGAAGTGAAGTTTTAGCTTTAGCTTTTAGCGCTCGCTACGCTCATCAATAAGTTTAATGTAGCTATTGTGAATATGCAATTATCTTTCCTCAGCGTCGAAGAGCATTTTACCGTCGATATCCGTGGAGACTTGGCTGCGTTGGCCAATGGGACTGCAGACTTGGCAGTCCACCCTCGCTTAATAGCAGACAGTGAATTTAACGTAGACCTCACCTCGCCCTACAGCTCGTTCAGGTAAGGTCAGGTAAGGGCAGGTAAGGTTGGGTAAGGTCAGACGAGTTTAGGTAAGGTCAGGTAAAGTCAGGTAAGTTAAGGTAAGGTCAGGTAAGGTCGGGTAAAATTGGGTAAGGTCAGGTAAGGTACTGTAAATAATGTACTACGAAACTCACCTACCTACTTGGATTGTGCATTGCTTTTTCCCAATTGTGCCATCAGTGCATCGTTTACTTAAGAAAACTTATTCTTAGGTCAGGAAATGCTCAATGCATTCAACAAGAACGTGACAATACACCCAAAGCTTTCTTGTAGGAACTATTTGAAACGCTGCCAAAGTTTTCGCGTTGAGGATGAGCGTATGGGCGCGGTTCTAAGTTGAGAACAAAGGTAGACACCCTGGAAATTTCGACTCAATCGACGCATGCGTTTGATCTGAAGAGCGAGCGAAAACACAACTGCAAACAAACAAACAAACACAAGTTTTTATTTATTTATTTATTTATGTATGTATATTTATTCCTGTCACGAATTTACTTTCAAAAACTTGCATGCACAAAATTGACAAAATTTCTGACAAACTTGAAGCCAACAAAGCTGGTGTGATGTTTCGATGTGGTTCCGATGGTTTTGAAGTGCAATATTCGAAGTTGGGAAAACCTGGAAAAAAACACGCAATTTCAAATAAATTTCCGTACTTTTCCTAACTTTCCCAATTTTTGAATATTGCTATTTTTTCTGATTTGAAGGGGAGGTGTTTCGAGGATTTTCTCAAGAAACGCCGTGGGTCTAAGTTGAGAACAAAAGTAGACACCCTGTAAATTTCATCGCAATCGACGAAGGCGTTTGGTCTGTAGAGCGCGCGCAAACACACATACAAAAAAACACTAACACACAAGTGTTTTTTTTTAGCAGTTGTGAAATTGATGATTTCGCTTCGCTCGCTACGCTCATCAATGAAAACCAAAAAATTGTACCAAAAAAATGCAAAAGTTTGAATAGAAAACGAAATTCATGCAGACTCCAAACTTTCAGTTATGCTCTATTTTTTATGAGCGTAGCGAGCGTAGCAAAATCTTCAATTACATACTACCCCAAAAAAAGACACTTCTGTGGTTTTTTTTGTGTGTTTGCGCACCATAGAGGCCAAACGCCGTGTCCGCTTTTTGTGAAATTTTAAATGTCCTACCTTTTTTCGCAAACTCGACCCCATGCGTTTTTGGATAAGATCGGTTCAGAACTTCTTGCAGGGGGAAGATCACATCCAGATGACAATTTCAGTAAATCGGCTCCTATCGGAATGAGACACATCACGTGTAAGGCACGTATGTAGAACTACACGTAGTACACATTTTGTCAAGTTTGGTTCAAAAATTATTTTCAGGGAGGCCAAAATCGCACAATTAGAACTTTTTTTCACGAAACATACCAAAAGTTGCCGAGTTCTCACGACCACACTGTTAAAGTTATGATTTCAGTGTGATGTAGACAAAATACGTAAATAAGTGGACCATGGCCCTTTCAAATTTTCTTTGCACTTTCATATAAAGAGGCTCTTAAAAGGGTAAAAAAGAAGGGTTTCGGGGTATGTTTTAGAATTCCAGGGGAAAATTTTCGAAAAAGGGGCCATGGTCACCCTTATTTACGTCTCTTGACTACAACATTCTGAAATATTGCAAAGATAACTCTTACAATGGGGCCTTGTGAACTCGGCAACTTTTGGTCTGAAAAGCCACTTTTTGGCGAACTGATCTGCACTGCCATTTCGTAACTCTGACCTTGCCATTCTCGGTTACAAAGTTAAAAATTTAACATGGACAACAATAGGGATTTTATCCAACGTAACCGATAACGGCATAACGTAAAAATTACAAAATCGCTGGGCTGGACCCCTATTTTGTAACTTTTCAAATGTGAGATGAAATGAAATGAGAGTGAGAACCTTCAATTTTGTTCCAAATGAAAACATAGGCGACATTGGGGTTGTCACTCTCATTTCTTGTCATCTCACTTGGAAAACGTTATAGAATAGGGGTGCTGGTCCCTTGCCCTTAATAAATAAAAATTTACGAATTTTTTTCTATTTTTTCAAAATTTTCTCCCTTTGTTAAAGCCAAAGTTCTAAAAACATATTTACCAAATCTTGTAAACATGTTGACCTTATAGATATTTGTCATACCTGAAAATATTTGGTCGGTAGAATTTACCGATTAGTTTTTATACGAATTTCTGGAGTGTTTCTTTCGTGATTTGACGCTTGATTCAATAGGAGACCGCTTTCCATCGTTTTCTTGGTAAACAGCTTTGTAAACTTCAAAATGGTCCAAGACAGAGATATCATGGATTTGAAAGATATCAAATATTTTGTAAATTTCGTGTCGGTAAGTAATTGAAAGTAAATGCGTGTCTAAAATATATCTCGAATTTGATAAGAACCCTTCGGGCATGAGTTCTCGTAACTCAATGAGTTCAAAATTAGCATATTTTCGCTATCTGACAGCTCGGAGGGAAACAAATGAAAGTCATAAACGTCAAACTTTTCATGTGATCAGAAAAAGTTCTCCATGGTTTTCATATATGCCATCCGCCTCTATATTTTTATCCGCTTTAAACAAACCACTACGCTTATCTTCAACGCAATTCAAAACTGCGTTCGCAAAGCCCTTGTGGTATGATTCACGTATTTGCCAAGTTGCATCAAGAAATATTCAACTTTCTTGGCTCAGCAGCGCCGACAAGTTTCCGTCATATACACATTTTCGTAAAACTTTGGACTGGTTAAAAAACTATGAAGCCGAGTATGATGAAAAAAGCAGAGGGTCACTTTAAGTGATCGAATGTAGCTTTTCGGTACATTTCATAAAAATCAGAACAAGCGTTGCACAAATACAAAAATAAAAAGCAAAACAGGTATACGAGCTACTTTGTGGGGGGGGGGGGGGCGGGGGGGGGGATGAAATTGAAGATATCGC
Organism: Nemoura dubitans; assembly: GCA_921293005.1. NCBI lineage: Eukaryota > Metazoa > Arthropoda > Insecta > Plecoptera > Nemouridae > Nemoura > Nemoura dubitans. The sequence continues at coordinate 5,068,213 of OV121074.1, forward strand.
TCCTCTCGGTACGCTTGTCAATAAATTAACACTTGATTCCAGGCACCGCATCTACATTCGCAAGCCCGTCTTCGTCTACTCGCTGCAGTCGATGGTGAGAGAATTCTCTCCGACCTTGTGGGCCACTCTCGGCGTTGCCATAGTTACCCTGGCAGTCGCTGTGACCTTGACGAACCGAGTAGCTCAGAGTTTTGACCTTGAACGCGAGTCACCGGCTGCATTGAGTGAATCTTTGCTGCACACCTTAGGCAGCGCTTGCGCACAAGGTCAGCTATTACAGGAACAGAATCTTGGCTGTTTTCTTGCTTTAAAAAATAAAACTTCCAAGAACCAGTTACCTATTGAAATTAATTGTTGCCGTAGCTTCGTAACTATAATGTGAATAGAAGTTGACATATTGAAAAGAATTTTCTGACAAAATAGAGTTGTGATTAATTAACTTTGATTTCTGGTTTTCGATTGGCGCGATTTGCGAGATCAGTACGATTCTCTTTGTACAGCGACTCTTTCCCTTGCCTACCGAATCTTCTGAACGAGCGCTGGTGCTGCCGCTACGGCTCGGCGCGGCAAGCTCAGAACGCCATTGCACGAGAAATATGCTCACGCTAATTACATATACCTGCTCCAATCCGCTTATCGTGGCTAAACGGATAATCTGATCAAAGTGCCAAATTCATTCGATACACAGGAAGGATGGAGGACTTTGCTCAAATTATTGGAATTATATCTGATGAGAAGTTTGTCTAGGTGCTAGGGGTCGAAAAAGCTCTGTTGGTTGATCCTTATGGGAGTTGGTTTTCTAAGCACCTAGGCCGAAAAACGCGGACTTTGGGAATTTCCGCACTGATGGCCGTAAACTCAAGAGGTTTATTTTACTGTCCAAAGGTTATTACTATAGATCTTCCTAATCGATGTTAAAAGTTCATTTTAATTGGTAAATGGTCCTTTCAAGACCCCTAAAGAAGATGATCCATCACAATATGAGACAATCTCGGTGTACCGAATTGCGGATAGCCACGTAGTAAATGTCACAGGCTGGTCGCGGTTGCCTGGCAGCAAGTCGGGGCGTTGTGTGCTGCTGTCGACGGTGCTGACTGGGTTCTTGCTGAACACGTACTTCGTGATGCAACTGCAGTCCGGCCTGTCTGCACAGACCGCACCCTTGCCGTTCAGGGGGCTGGACGAGCTGGTGCAAACAGACTACCAACTATACGCTCTAGCCGTTGGGGGAGCTACTTCTGCCATTAAGGTAAGTGAAAAGGAAAAAAACAGTATTATACTAGAGTTTCACGAAAGCAATTTGTGTTGCGTTAAATATGAGCGTAGTGGTTGGTTGTGAATAATGTACTATTGTTAATGTACTATTGTATGTGAATGTAACTGTTTCTTCAATTAACTTTCTCTGATAGATTTGTTTCAAAAATAATAATTTAATTGCATTTTCTACGGTTTAAGGCAGCAAAAACGGAAGTGACTAGACTAGCAGTAAAAAAAATATTAACAATGAAACAAGACATTAATTTCATTGATTTGTGCGAGAAACGAATTGCGCTTATTGCACTCAGCCACTCAGAGCAATTTATAAAGAAACTCGTTAGTTGTACATTAGTTGACACGACAGTGGACTTGTTGTCGACTTCGGTTAAATTACCGATGAAGAAAGACTACCAATTCAAGAAACTCGTCAACTACTCGTGAGTAGAATGTTTAAATACAAACTGTACTTTTTTGGAATTATTTAAACTTACGCCCCCAATCGCCTCCACGATTCACACATTTCATATTTGAATCATTTATCATTTGAATAAGATTAAAGTTATTGCGATAGTTACAGCGTGCATTCAATAATAAAAGTAATCAACAAACTCAGTGCCTGTCCTGGTCTTCATACAGATTCCGTCGGGCGGCGGAAACTGGTCTGGTTCAGAGGAACGATATCCGGTTCCGTGGACCGGTTCTTGACGAAGACGAAGCCGAACATTTTAATGTGATCGAATTAAACAAAGTCGTGCCATTCTTATTTTTATACTGGTGCGCCCTGGGAGTTTCTCTTGGCATTTTTTTCTTAGAGCTTGCTTGCTTTCACTGGCGCTCGTGGAGAAAAACGAGCAAAGCTGCTTTCTTTCTGTGCAATGTTGTGGTCGATGACAAACGAAGTATTTAAAAAGTGCGGCGCGTAAACGAAACATGATACAATTCCCATACAATCACCAAGTACTTATAGTTCATTTGAAAGATATTATTTCTTGAATGTTTCGGGGTCATAAAATGTTGAGACCTTGTCGGCTAATAATGATCCTGCTGCTTGAATGCTATCTGCCACAGGGTTCACCCTCGAATGCAATCAAATCTAGACAAGATTTGCCTGCAGTCTTCATTCCTGACTCAGTTGGACAAACTCCATGAAATTGGTCCGCATCTTTGTAATTATCCATGTTCACCGCAGCAGGGACCTTTTAGGAGCACGGGACGCCGACCAGACGACACTGGCGGGCAAGGAAGGGTGCTTGGCCGTATAACCGTGAGCGCCCCCGCTTTGTCAGTCGTCGGCGAGTGCCGTTGAGAGACTGCGGGTGCCTCTTTTCACTGGCAACCATCTCATCAAAAGTTGTATTTATAATTATATTGATATTGAGGAAATATGTTATAAGTTTTCAAGATTATAATTAATTATGTCGATTTCTCCGAAGATATCACGAATCCATCAATTGTGGCTAACTATTTTTGGGATCCGGATGTTCGAATTAGAATGGGGGAGTCAAATTTCATATTTATGTCAAGATTTGCACGGTTTTGCCGGAATAATGCACAGACAGCACTTAATAGAACTTTCTCAATGTTAGTAGCATCACGTAGCATATTATTGAGATGTTACTTTGTAGCGACATCATTTGGTGCCCGGCTCAAGTACTCGGCAGTTGCTAGAATGAACCTCTCAGCCCATGCATGAGCAGAAAGACAATCAGGCATGTGTCATTAAACATTCACAGTTCCATACTTTCAATGAATAAATAAATTATGCGGATAGTACAAAACCGGAAAAATATAGAGTAGACTGTAATGTGTCTTCGTTAGCTTCAAATTACTGCTTTACACTTCATGAGAGTTTCAATATTTAGTGGTGAACCAGTAATGTAAAAAAAAACTTAACGGAGAAAATGACAAATATTTGATAAATTTAGAATGCGCGACCAATATTGCAATATTGGTAATCATGTTTTTGGGTGCCTAGTTCGATTAGCTTACAAGGATCGTTTAATTCATCTCTTCACAAATGTTTGCAAATTAACCCTGTAGTATGAATTTCTCAGCACAATCATATTTGTACCATTAAACTGTAACATAATTACATAGCATTACTTAACATACCATCACAAAATTGTAACAAAATAACCATATACGTGGAAAGGATAGCCACAACAGCGAGAGGTCCATCGATGTCAAAAACATTTAAAATTGTTTGTTTTTGTTTTGTTTGTATATTATGGGTAGTTTTACATAATTTTTGCATTGCGAAAACTACGCGTACAAGTCGTAAAAAGATGTAATACAGCGTTTATGGCTAGAAATCTTTCCTGATAGATAGTTTGCTAATTTACCAACCATTATTTGTTACGATCTTATATTGATAAACGGGTTTGAAGATGAAATAAATATACTCCAAACTCTGAAACTATGGAGATCTAACCCAGACCTGAGCATGGAACACATCAAAATCATCAACGTTAGCGATCATTTGTTTACTATTTCAATCTTCATGCCTTGATTGCGCTTGTCGGCACGGGAGCAAACCGGTTTGTAAATACGATGCAGTCTATAGCTCTCAGGCAGTCTTACCCCAGCCAGGGACGGCGTAGCATCGTCGCGACCACCGAGCTTTCGGCACGGGAGTGCGTGTGCAACAAGATCTGATTTTGCGAACACACATTGTCGTCGATCCCCACAAGTAGTGAGTGCCGCTATTGGTGTGGTTGTTGGTGATTATTTCATGAAGCTTTATTTTAACTTTCTGTTGGTATTTCGTGGTTATAAATAACACAATTTGTTGCTAAAAGTGTGAGGATTCCGTTGACCCTGGTTTCGTTGCAATCGGACAAACGGTGTGGCCAGAAGTTAGTATCCAGTAGGAGGTAAATTCTGCGCGGGAAGCGGCCCGAGGATACGCTCAATATTTCGACGAAACAGGCTTGTTTTACAACGCTTGAAAATACTAGATGAGTGAATATTTTTTGAGATTGGCAAACACACAATTTGTTGCCAAAAGTGTGAGGATTCCGTAGGCATGGGTTTCGTAACGATCCGACTAAAGGTGTGGCCACAAGTTGGTATCCAGTAGGAGGTAAAATTTGAGCGGCAAGTGGCCCGAGTAAGCACTCACTCCAATAGTCTTAAATGCCTGCCTTGGTGCCTTCGCATCCAACTCATTCGGCGAGGTCGCTGACACCGATTTACTTGTTCGCCGATCAAAGACAGAACTCACATGGCGTTGGAAATTGGAACTTGGACCAATCTGTCGAGGTGCTTCAGTCCGAGCACGTGGACAGCGAGCAATGCGACCAGCAGTAACAGTCAGCATTCCTGAGCGTCTTCAGGTAGGATTTTAGATTTGTTTACAGCTTACATTGTTTGCGTTCAGCTAGGATTGTTGCAAGTGCAGCCGATTGCTGACCTTTTTGTTGTCGTATATAAAGCAGTTATTTTCCGACGTTTTTTCCCTCATACTGAGAAATGATGTGTTAGCAATATAACACTTGATAACATCAATAACATTAGATTGTTTGCAAAGGGGTTTGGCAAGGCATCCAATGCTGGTATCCAATAACTTTTATTATTTGTACGTTCCATTGGATATGCAATTATTAACAATGACATATAATTCCCAACCACAACCATCAAAGCGAATCATAACTTAATGCTAATGTAAACTTAATAATAAAATTTATAATATATCTACAAGTTATCTGTCTACAATGGCAACTGCAGCAAGTCATTCCAGCATTCCTATCAGATCGCTATGCAGATATCCCAACTTTTTCTCAAATATGGGAGAAAATCATTCAACATGGAGTGTTGCAGCATGTCTTAAGGAAACTCGTAAGGAAAACTTTACGATGACTGCGAAGTTAATATTATTAAAACGGCCATGTTGGTTGTAGATGGGCATTATTTGTTTTCAAGCTAATTATTGTTTCCCTCCCCCCCCGCCCCTCACAACCAGACTTTTCGTTTTAATTTATGCCTAGAGCTGCAGACTTTATATTTAATTTACTCCGTTTTTAGGTGGTTTAACACTACGTTGGACTTGATTGCTATACATGATACAACACGCACCCATTTAATCTCATTTCGGTTAATAAATGAATCTTTACTTCGGTAACTGCAGCGATACGCAGTTTTAAAGAAAAATGTGATGTGCACTTTACACAATGACAGTAAAACATCTCCATCGTTTCGTCTCGTTCATATTCTAAAAGTCTGTCTTTATAGTTATTTTAAAATTTAAAATATTAAAAGCCAACAACAGGGAATGTAATAAGAGGTCAGCAGCCTCAATACACAAAGTCACTTGCGAACTCCGAGCGAGGGTCGCGAAGGGAATTGCGATTGGTGTTGTTCTCTCAGGGCTCCGATCGGAGATGAGGGGAACCGAGGAGCCGATTATTTTCTGAGAGTGCAGGCGATAACGGTGAGCGAAGTTAAGACCGTAAATCCTTGGTTAATCGAGCAGCGAAAAGTTATTAATATGGTACAAAAGGCTTTTTATTATTTTTATATTTAAAGAAATCGAGACAGGTAATGGTGAAGTTGGGTTTATAAAAAATATATGCAATATAAAGGTCAGCAGCCAGGTACTGACTGTATTTCTCGACGTAGAGCCCTCGTCTAAAGTATGAATGAAGTGGAAAATAGTTTCAAACGACAGTGGCCTCAGAACACACTTTGCGAGAAGATTATGATCTAGAGCGCGCCTAGGCGCAGCCCGCAGAGCAATCCTGACATCCTGCTAACGGTGGAGGAGCCAGGACTGCTCTGCGGGCTGCGTCTAGGCGCTCAATGCTCTGGTCAACCTTGTTACATATTAAATTTATCTCAATCAAAGGAAAAATAACCTGTGGAATGTGTTTTTATGACTAGTGCGTAGCGAAAGCAGGAAGAACTTTTTAAAGAAACCAGAGTACCTAACGTAACTATTTCTACAATAATGGGTCAAAGAAAAATCGTGGATGAGTTTCGTACTAAAACTAAACAATTTCAATAACATTTTTTTAAAGGTTAAATATTTGAATAAATTTAAAGATTACATGTAATTATGGTATTATACAAAGAGGAATGCTGAACTTAGTAGCTGATATGTGCTTTATTTCAGCATACTTCACATCTCTGTTTTGTCACATTACTGATACGTCTTGGCTCTATCTTAATTTTTTCTCATCATCCACTACTTCTTTTTGTTGTTTATTAGTATTTTCACTTCAATTGTGTAGTTTTTTTTTCATAAGGTTTGGAATAAAGAGTACCCAGAATTGCTGACGAATTACAGTTTTATTGATGATCTCGTGTCAAGCTAGTTGATGAGATTTATTGTGTCATACAGGTTTCAAACACTAAACAAATCGATAACTATAACGTCACACACACACAATAAAAAATTAGATCATTAACAAAAAAACGTAATAAAATACAAAAGTGGAATGATTAAAGTGGATAGCCTTTTCCAACTCTTATTTTACCAATCCTCATTCTTTGCAGAAGTTAGTTTATGTAAAATATAGTATTTACATCTCAAGGAGTGTTAATAATTATCATAGAGTTAGACCAACATATTAGGCACTGCTTTCTTAGAGAACATGATTCGTAACATTGATATGAGAGAGGTGATGATATGGTAATGTAGACGGGGTGTGATACGCGGCCGCGCTCTGAGCAGCGCTGCTCGTGTCGATAACAACAGCACACTGTTAGCACGCCCGACGTTGCTGCAACTCCCGATAGAGCGCGCACCCTGCCTGCAGGCTACGCACTCGAACTCGTTATTGCTACTCTGACCGGCAGCGCCCTTTTCTGCGTCCATGATCCAGCGGCAATTTTCCAAAACTCTTTTATATTGACGCATAATGCCATGTAGTCAGTACATTAAAGTCGGTACTGCTTTTTTTGTATTTGAAACCGACTGGAAAATTTTGCCCTTCAATCGTGGCCAGTCTTTAAAAAATGCACCGAATTTGCAACCTATTTATACTTTCTTTGGGTTTTCTAATGTTCCTAGTTGTTGAGCTAAATGTTCTAGCTCGAAACACAGTTTAGACACAGTTCTTTGGGTTGGAATTGAAGAAAAGCATTTTGAAATCTGATTCCTGTTTCCTGCAAAGCGAACAGCTTTTCATTCGCCTTGTGAAATATAATAAATATGTCGGCCTCGAGTGCCCACGACGAAAGTAATACGGCGGTGACGATGGACGGACATTATGGCTGAGCGACTTCGCAGAGCGAATGCGGCCCGAAAAATGTGCTAGAGAACTGTGCAGTCGTGCCTGTACCTGACTTGAAAAGATTGGAACACATTCATCGGGCCCCTTCGGCAATTTATCCTTGCGCTTTTCTTAATTTAAAATTTTCTCTTGCTACCGACAAAGTAACTGATGCTTGGCAATTACCGACGTCGCAAAAGACTTTGGAATCAATATTAACACATCTTTAGGACGACTTTTGACACGAACTGCGATTTGTGTCAACATCACATTGCTGTGCCAATCGCCGAATGATGAAAGTGCTTTAATTTCATTCCCATTACTTCGCGTTCGCATCGATCTCGTTTCGTCGCCCAAACAATAATTCATCACGGACGCAAATCACGGGCTCTCCCGTCATCCCCTGAGGGGCGCCACCAGATAAGGAGCCAGTCACCAGCACCTAGCCGCCAGGGTCGGGTTAGGTTGCCTAAACATTATTAAAACGCACACGTGCTCACTACTTGGTGAAAACTCTTTGCCTATACCTTTCGAATCGCTATTCTTTGCTTCTCACCGTTTCTGGCCAATAACAGAGCAGGACGCAATCTAATTTAACCATCTCACAGTCACACTTTGGTGATTTTGATTTGCACTTTCTTCCATCAACAGCCGATATCAAACTTATTAAGAATAACACGATTTCTAATGCTGGAAACAGTTGTGTCGCTTTCGCGGATTTTCGAAGCGACTCACGGGACTAGGTGACGGCTAGAACCTCTAACCGATCTGTCACCTCCTCATCCACAGCTCCAGTCAACGAGTAACAATCATAAACAGTCTTCTCAACAAGTCTTTGCCAACAAATCACGTACTCGAAACGGTCATAGAGAGCCTCTCGTCTCCACTACAAACCCTGCGTCGCCCTTCGATACACATCGACGCTATAATCTCACGCGGCTGGACGTCAAACGACATTCTCGAAGCCTCACCAACGACCTCCACTCATCTGCCGGTATCAACAATAAATGCACCAAGAAATCACAATGGATCGCCGCCTCCACGACGGCGGAATATCACACGCGTGCCACGCTCGACCGCCCTGCCAGGTCCGTGCTCAACTGCACGGATTGAACTTGAGCGATCTCGATGGCGGCAGCGAGTTGATAGCCCGGAACCCGTCGCCCGTCTTCTGCTCGAGGTCGCCCGCACTGAACCGCTGCTGCTGGCGTAGCTGCTGGTCACGCGTCCACTCGTGGAAGGAGATGACGTTGCTGCGCGGCGGTGGCGGCGGCGTCGGCACGGCGACCACTTGGTCGACCGCGCGCGATCGCCCGCCGAGCACCAGGTCCGCGTCCAGGCCGAGGATGGCGAGCACTTGCCGGGGATTCTGCAGCACGAACTGTGTGAGCATCTCGAGCGGCGGGTCGGTCTGCGCGTGCTTGTCGGCGTGGTGCGCGAGCGAGTGTCGCGAGATGGGCTCGTCCCAGCAGAACATGTCGGGCGGATGGGACGAGCTGCGCGGGAGGACGCCGAAGCCGAGAGGGTGCGACAGGTTGGGGTTGGAGCGGTGGGGCACGAGCTGGGTGCACATGGCCGAGTTGCTGGACGCGAGTTCTTGCAGCGCCTGGATTGCGTTGCGGACCTGCGGAGGAATCGGGTGTCATTAGCAATCGTGGTGAGATGGAGGATCCTCGAGTATAGAAATGGTTAACTTTACATTTGCAATAATTAATGCACCAAGCCACACTCGCCGCAGTGATGCATCATTTGTGTTGGTTCAGGTAATCAATGTATGGTCAGTTCTTTTATAGGTTATACTTATATAGTTTGGATCCTGTGCAATTTCTCTATAACTAAACACCTTTCTTAACAGACTGCGCCAAAAGGGAGGAACATAATAGATTTAGAGCTTATGGCATCAATTGCTATATACTTATGCTTGCTTATTATTCATACTGCATTTCACGTTAAGAAGTGAAGTGGATTAGCGTCTTCCTCGAGGACCCATTACTGATATACACAAGCAGAATTCAAAAACTTTCAAGCCATGTCATAAGGCGGACAAAAGGCTCTATGGACAGTTTTGGGACTCTCAACTCATTTCCAGCTACAGTGGGTCCTCGAGGAAGATGCAAATCCACTCCCCTTCTAAACGTGAAACGGAAAAAAGATAGCAAATAATAAGATAGGTACTCTTAGCGCCGAGTGTGCGAGCCCAAGCGTTCGCGTCGTATTTCCGAGGCTGCCATGCGATGAGTGAGCCGTTACCTCCTGACTGAGCGTGGCGACGTCATCGTGCAGGGACGAGACCTGCGTGTCGAGCCGCTCGACACTGCTCTTGGTCTGCTCGACCTCGCCGCGCAGCTCCGTGTTGAGGCCCTCCAGCGAGCCCGACCGGTGCGTCTTGGACAGCCGCGTGCTGCGCTCCTTGGCGCCTGCGCCGCCGCCGCCGCTGCGCGCGCGTCCCGTGCGCAGCTCGTCCAGTCTGTCGGCGCACGGCTCGGGTTCAAGGTCACCATCGGTACGCGGAGAGCTCTGGTCGGCAGAGAGGCTGGGGGATTCACGTTGCTAGAGCCGACATTTGGTGTGCAATGACAGTGTTGTAAGATAACTTTGGGTTAAGCGCTAGTCCCCCCCAAAAAACAAACCATGAACTTCACCACGCATGCTAATATTATCATACCTGACAAATAACGTAACCCCATTTAAATATGTAAGACTCATGTCTACTTGACCCATTATTAGTACTTGTTTTCCAATTCAAACTTGTGGTTGTTAAAAGTTTAAAAATAGGGTTTGCTGAGTTCAGCATTAGACTCCCATAACCACATTATTTCACTGAATGCTATTGGTTGTCGTCATGACAAATATAACCCTACTCCCATTCTTAGTTTCGAAAAAAAACCCCAACCTAAAATATGGATTGCAGTCCAAAATCTATAAACGCAGTAGCGTAACGTTAGCAGTTTAGAACGTTTTGGGAAGTTCGGTCCCGTTCAGTGGTAAAAGTGAATGCCAAGGTCACAGTCAAGTGTCAAGGCAATTGTCAAGGTGAACGCTAAGGGAAAATTTTCGCTAGAAACAATTAGTAGTTCTCTCACCAGGAGTAGACTACTTTTCAGGTTGCTAGCACCGGGTTCACTCTCATTCCTTCTAAGCTATGTTAGATACATCACCGTCCCCGTCACCACCACCGAGTGTTAGCTTCCTCCGGCCGCCGCGAGACGCCACTGCTCGACGTACCGTGTGTTGAACTTCGCGTGTCGCGGACTGGCCGACGCGTGCAGTGGCGAACGGTTGGCGTTGGCCAGTGGCGACGTCTCGCACTCCTCGGGCAGGTTCTCGTCATCCTCGCTGATCGACGGCAGCGTCAGCGACGGCACGCCGTTCATGTCAGACTCCTCCTGCAACCAGCCACCCCGTTAAGTCAGTCCCGTACAAGGCAGAGATGCTGGGCAATCCGGGATGATTTATTTTACGTTCTTTCAACGCTCTGCACCATTGCTTTCTATGTTTACAAGGTAATAATATTACCGCGCAGTTGATGTCTCCTTTCATATAAGTTCTTTCATTGATATACTTGACATTCACATTGAAACAAAGCATTATTCTACTTCTCCATGGAGAAAACAGCAGTGTCGATACCCGAAACAATGCTATGGTCACTAATTGTTCGCCACAGGTAAAGCCGAAACTTATATACAAATGCATTACACATAATCATACCTCTATTTTCAAGAGGCTACCAATCCTATTCAAGAGGTTATCAGCCAATCAAGAGGCTATTTATCGAATATGGGCTGCTCTAACACTTCTTGTAGTGCCCTTTCATTCGGGTCTAATCGTTTCTCTCCAAAGTTTCAGTAAAACCTTTACACGTGATTTGAGCGTCCCAAGCGCGTATTTCTCCAAAATTTGTGCATTAAATTTAAGCAACTCGAGGGGTTTTTGCCAAGACAAAGACAAAGCCTAGAAAATGCCATTGCTATTCAAGTGAAAACAAGGCCACGTCAAGGCCAAGTCAAGGCCCAGACAAATACAAGGTCAAGGAAGTCCGTGGGCTCGGCGGTCGCACCTCGGCCTCGTATCCCTCGCGCAGGTTGTAGGTGAGGTCGTGCTGGATGTCGTGGGCAAACTCCTGCTGGTACTCGGGGTAGAGACGCAGCACGTCGACCAGACCCTGCATGTTGATGCACTTCAGGTCGCAATACGTCAGCGCCTGAAACACAATGATCGGGGAATTTAGCGACTGTGGGCGGCGTTTCAACGGTATATTCGGGCATTTTGGGGGTTATGAATGAAACTATCGAGCACCCCATGGCTTTTTTGCACACAGTCTTTCACTGTTTAGCTAAAAAAATTAGAAAGTAAAAAGCTTAGAACTTCCTCTCCCACACACAAGCTTATAGCTTATGTGGGTATTTGTTTGTTCTCTTTCTATGTATGTCTCATTTATTTTGTACTTTGTCTGAACACTGAGAACAAATGAATAAATTTCAATCAATCAATCAAAATATATTGCAATCATAATCTATCATCACGGTTATCGATCTATCATCTATCTTTGACCAACACATAAAGCCATTTTGCTTAACTTTGACTGGCTAGGTTGGTAGAGATTTTAGGTACTAATTGGCTGTCATTCTAAAATGTTACGCATAAGATGATCGATAACACGTAAATAAACTCTTCCGCTGCGTCGTGCAGGCGTAGGTACTGCACGCACTTTGACGTCGCAGCTGGACTTGATGACGACGTCGCCGGTGCGGCTCTCTTGGTTGCATCCGCCGCCGCCGGTGCCGCCCGTGCACGGCGCCAGGTACATGCTGATGTCGCAGCCGAACAGATCGCCCTTGCCTGCAGAACGCCGCAACGACAGGGCTCCGTTAGTCTTCTTGGCTTCATTCGTCCACTAGGATGGCTTTGGAGGGGTGGTGGAAATTTGTATTTGTTTATAAATCAGTACTTTTAAAAGCCGACGGATTTTGTTTATGGCATATACCAAGTAATAGTATTTAAAATATATTTGTTTTGTTGTTTGGGTTTGTTTGAACCTTCGGTCACTGCTACAGTACGGGATAGGCAACTCGCATGCCGTGCCAACTCTTTACTGCATTCACGATGTATGTTCCCGTTTTTAGGTATCTTAAAATTGGATAAACATTAAAACAAACACCCAAGGGGATTATTTAACTACTTTCAAAATTCAATTTACTTACTTAGAATGGACTATTGAATATTTCATATTTTTAATAGGAATACATCACGAAATATTCATAGTTATAGAGTTGATCTGACAGAAGATGACAGCTGGTAAGGCCTTTACTTCCACGTTGCATGGGATACAAACAGCGCTGAGCTAGTTGCGTATCCCGGCTAGTAATGGTCGAAGTTTAAACTGGGCATTCAAAATCAACTTCACGGTGGTTTCACACATATTCCCTCTCAATTTGCCAGTTAAAAGTACGAATTATGCCTCCCGTGCCGCCCGCGTACCTAGAATGGCCACGACCATGGTGTCCTGCATGACCTCCATCGAGCCGTTGCACATGTAGTAGATGTTCTGCAGCGCGTCTCCCTTGTGGATCAGGTACTCGCCGGGCGCGCAGAAGTTGCTGCGGATGTGCAGCGAGAGCAGCTTGAGACAGCCCTGCGAGGCCGCCTCGAAGATGGGCAGCTGCAGGATCTCGCGGTGGAGATGCATGGACACGTCGCCTCGTAGCTCTTCGGGGAACTCCTTGAGCGTCTGGCGAAAGGAGGCGAAAAAAGCTCTTGCATTCGACTCACATAGATATGATGCAATGAAACACCCAATGAAACACGAAACTTGATTGAGAGAAAGGATATATTATTAAAAAATTGCTTCAAATATAGCGAAAATGGTTGGGAGAGCGTGCCGGACGAACCGTGCAGTTCTCAAGTCCGTGGACCACTCTACCATCCCCAGCTAGCTAGGCCAACACATGGCACAAGGGCTGCTGGGATAACGGTACATAGGGGGTTGGGGGGGGGGGGGGGGGTAGCAAGGCTGCAATGCAAAAAGTACAGCCAGAGCCAAAAAACATTGAAAATGGCAGCCAAAAAGCTGTACCATTACAATGATTAGGCGATATTTAGATGTCTGATGTTTAGTCTACCATCATTGCTCCGGTACGGGAAAGGTAACTAGTATTCTAAAGCAGGCTATCACTGCAATGGACATGCGTGCTGTTTTGCACTTCTCCTCAAAGGTAAATAAACATAAATACAAACTAAGGCATTATTTCGCAACCCATAAAATATTATCATCTATTAAGAACACACTACTTTTTATTTCATTTTTCGAAACGACATAATTTTCGTCACAGAGTTTATCTGACAGTCTGCGATGCCGCTGTTCTGACACTTTGCAACCGAATAAATTGTCCAATGACTACGATATTGGGACAACAACATGCATTTCATTTCATTTCGCTTACAGTTGCAACTCTACCGTAGTTTGTGTTTGCGTTTTGCTATAGATGTGTGCTATAACCTGTATCTTAAATATTTGATGAGCGTAGCGAGCGAAGCGAGCGGAGCGAAATCATTAATTTCACTACTGCTAAAAAAAACACTTGGTGTGTGTTTGTTTGTTTGTTTGTTTTTTTTGTTTTTTTTTGTATGTGTGTTTGCGCGCGCTCTACAGGCCAAACGCCTGCTTCGAGTGGGATGAAATTTTCAGAGTGTCTACTTTTGTTCTCAACTTAGACCCCCTGCGTTTTTCAAGAAAATCCTCCACACCCTTCTTTTTCAAAGCAGAAAAAAGAGCAAAATTCGACAATTGGGCATGTTTGGAAAAGTACGGAAATTTATTTAAAAGTGCGTATTTTTTTCAAATGTTCCCAATTTCGATTTGCCTTTAGAAACCATCGGAACCAAATCGAAACATCACACCAGGATTTTTCCAATAAAAACCAACCCAATAAAACCCAATAAAAACCCTTGGGCATGAGTTACATCTACGTATTAACATGCACATTGCTTTATGACCTCGAAATGAGCATATTTCCGCTACTCTACATCTCGGACAGAAACAAAGAAAGGCCAGAATCGTCTACAATTTCAAGTGATCAGAATTTTCGAAAAAGCCAGGGTCCGGCTTGCTGCTCCATGATTTAGGCTTTTTGCCTCAATCTTTTTATGCGCTTAATACAAACCGCTACGCTCATCTTCAACGCAACACAAATTGCGTTCGCCCTAGTATAGTGCATGAAATACCCTACATTTTAAAGCATGGAGACAAGGTTGATATTTTGTTACCCTTGGACAGGATATGCATCAGGAGATTATCTTATAATATCGCAGTGCTGTGCGAAGCTTGGCATTAAGGTGCCCACATTTCAATACCTCGTGAATGTCGATGCCGTGGTTGAGCGACCACATGGTGTTGAAGTAGTCCTGCATGCGCTGCTTCATCTCCTTGGGGATCTGGTGCAGGACGAGGAAGTCCTTGAGGTCTCGCCAGCGCGTCTGGTAGAGCGAGCGCCGCGAGTACATGCGCTGGATGATCGCCGTCACGTTGCCGAAAACCACCGCGTGCATCAGCGCTGTAATGCGGACAGGTGACGTCAGATGGCGGGGCGGGGGGGGGGGGGGGGCGCATTGGGGTGTGGAAGGCGTACAGACAGACCTTGGTTTCTAATGCCTCATATTGAAGTGAGGAGGATCGTCGCATATTTTATGCGATTTACTTTATAGATAGGTTGAGCGAAAGGGCATTAGAGTCGAACCACAGATTAAAGCGTCGAACCGTTGTGAGATTTTATGCTTAAAAAGCCCGATTATAAACGTGTCCACAAATATTTTCTTTGAGTTGAACTGGACTGGATTGACACATTAACTTGAATATTCATGAGACAAAAAGCTTTGTTGTCGTTTGAAGTAAACCTGGTGTGAAAAAATGGCACCTCTCATAGGCGTGCGCAGGCGCGGTGCGGCCGACGTATCTAAGATTTTCCCAGCATATCATAGTTTTTTTTTTAAATTGTATTCCATAGAATTCAACAAATTTCCATAAAAAGGAAC
Organism: Nemoura dubitans; assembly: GCA_921293005.1. Lineage (NCBI taxonomy): Eukaryota > Metazoa > Arthropoda > Insecta > Plecoptera > Nemouridae > Nemoura > Nemoura dubitans. Next base: position 5,083,710 of record OV121074.1, read on the forward strand.
CTTGCCACTTGCCAGCGCCCTCTGAATGGATTTGTTGCGATTTGCTCGAATTCATAAATGTATCTAGGTAGCATTGACCTTGAGCGAGATTCAACCAAAAGATTTGTTAAGATTGACATTTTTCACAGCCTCCTAGCAACATCCACACAAGTTAGCAATCGGAAATGTTTTCATATAGTAGGCCCTGGTTGTGTGCTCGGACAGAAATCCAATGTGTGCTGTCGATGGCTGCCATGCCTTGTCACAACACTTGCTTCAGCGGCCACTGGCAAGGAACATGATGTACTTATTGGGACCATAGTTTTGGTCCATCCCAGGCTGTGCCGGCGCACGCCTAAATGGTACTTATTTATTAATGTAACGCTCAGTGAGAAGATAGGTAAGCGACATATTTTATATGCAGCTTTATTAAGCACAAAAGACATGTATCGGTAAAGTAAATATTTACTTCCTAGTGACTAAGATCTTTTGTGTGTATTGACTTGAGATTGCAGTTGAGCTAGTTCCGAATCGCCATGGTAATCATGTCCGATGATGAGCAAGAGCAGCACGGCGTTTACCTCCGATGAGCATGGTGCAGATGCTGAAGATCTTCTCGTACTTGGTGTTAGCTGAAACGTTGCCGAAGCCGACGCTGGTGAGGCTGGAGCAGGTGAAGTAGAGGGCGGTGGTGTAGGCCTCCGCGTGCGTCACGTTGAACACGGGCTGCTTGAGTCGCTCGGCCAGCGAGTGCATCCATCCTGCAACCAAACGGGCCAGGATGTCACGCCGGGGGTGGCTGCTTGCCCGAAAGGACATTGCTTGGGGAAATTGCTTGTATTGCCCTTAACTGCAATTTTCGTGCGATCCGCTACCACTTTTTGTGTACATGGTGCAATTTTGGGTAGGTGGCGGAATGAGATGACGATATTCAATTCCAAGTGAGTTTTGGTATTTGTTTAATCATTGCGAAATTCGGTATAATTGTTATAATTATAGGCATAAAAATAAAAAAATATATATTTTCATTTGTGACACCTTTGCTTTTCTACGTTATATTATGAAGAGTTTCATGAATGCTCTCATTTTAAAAAGTAATTAGTTTTTGTTCGGTCTGAAGGCTCGTTTTACTGTAGGATAACAAAAAAGTTTCCTAAAAAGCTGCAAATATTTCGTTTTGGGCAGCCCTCTTCGATTTTTTTTTGTTACTATTTACAAAATGTCGCCCAGCTTGTTTGTTTATGAAATATATAAATAAATAAATATTATGAAATAAAAAGCATGTTTCAATTCGTGATTCGTTCACAAAATGTGTTTGCATTTCATGAACCAGATCGGGGGTCATATTTGCGTATCAAATAAAGGAGCCAATGGCAAAAATTCCTATTTTCTTCGCCCATGCTAGGTAACGTATTATGAAAAACACCAATTTTGTGCTGAAAGGATTTTCGTCCACAGACGTGCTCTCACCATAAATCATTTACTAATTTATAAAAATAACAATGCAATATTTTACACCGTTATCCTATGTTATCGTAAATTGTATTTTTTATTTTTAACGATATCCAAAATAGGTTATTGGCGTGCGAAATTTCAATGATTTTGGAAGTAGGAACCTACCAAACGCCATTGACTGTTACGCGAAGCGTCGTCAAACCACAGTCCAGTCACATAACCGAGTCGAAACTTGTTTGAAAATATTGGAAACGCTGAGCGGGCTAGTGAGCGGGCCACTAGCAAAGGGAAATCATTTCTCTGGCATCCGGCTGTGCATAACAAATCTGCAAGACCGTGCACCGAATACAAATTAGAGTGCTGCACCCGTGTGAATTGAGCCATAAAGTGTCGCCTTATGTCTCACAACACACTTTAATCCCACCCCTTTACTTGGATTCATAAGCTCATTCAAGATCGCCAGTGTAAAGTTGTTTTGATTTTTATTAGGTTTCCATGTTTATTAGGTTTTAATAGCTAACATACATATATTGTCTTCTCACATATACCCACAAAGCCCGTTGGGCTCATCTGTGGAGCAAACAGATAAGATGTCTTACGATTTGATGAATGCTTATAAGATCTTGTGTAGAATGCAAAATGAAGCCTAGTATAGGAAGTTGTAGCACTTTTCGATAACCCCTACCATTACCACTAAATGTAGCACTGGCATTCCAAATAAAGCAAAAAATTTTAGCTCTTTTATTCTACCACGTCCACTGCCACCAATTGTAGCCAACGTTCATTTTCATTTTTTCATTTTTCGATACATTTATTTTGTTTCCATTTCAAATCGAACATAGTGATACATTTTGGTTACAGATATTCTTAAACAAAAGAAAACCGCTATTGGCATCCCAAAACTGGCATCAATTGTAGAACTTTCCCCGCCACTGCTACCAATCGTGGAAACTCGATCCCACCACTGCCACCAATTGTGGCAGCATGTTATTTCATCCCTGGTCCAGTTCTTCGGCTAGAATTTCTTCCCTTTTGCAACGCATTCCACCTCATGGTAACGCCTTCCACCAGCCCATTCAGTCTTTGTCATCAAATCCGAATGCAATCGTCCCCGTCGCTCAACGCCTTCGAGGCTCGCTCTGTGGTTCGCGGTCCGCTGTGCAGAGAGCGCGTCGCACGTTGATGTCGAGGCGTCACTCACGCGTGATTTATGTCGCCGCCTGCCGCGTGGAGCGCTGCGACGGCCGGGAATCTGATACGCGCGCCGGCAGAGCGGAAGTTAATTAATAGCATCGTGTTTTCGGCGTCGGCGTCGGGGTAGGCGTCGGGGTAGGCGTCGGCGATGACGATGCTACGAGGTGATAAGAATGATGAGCGTGTGCTTCTTAATATCTCATCACGTCGACGGGTACCGGTGGCAGAAGGCAGCGCAACGCGGCGAGTTTATTATCTCGACTGACGGCGACGCGCTGACAAAACGATGTACGGACGAAACTCAGCAACGGCGGGCTGTCGGAAACCCACGGCGAAATGAGAGTTTTATTTGACCCTCGACGACCGACCATCGTTTGGCGAGGTGTGATGAGATAGCAAGCCTGTGAGAAAGTTTGCTGTTCGCTACAACATTTTAGTATTTCTCTTCAGAACAAGAAAGTACGCCGCTGTGGGAGTTCAATTCATTGAATTTACAATCAAATATTATCCGCGGTGTTTGGAAAGTGATATCAGTTCAGTTCCATGAGAGTGGAATAGTTGTCAAAGTTCAAAAGTGATTATTGACCCTGGATTATTTTCTATCATTGAAACCTTTATTCGAGGCCAGTGAACCATATTTCATCAATAACACGTTTGATTGCAATTATTTACATTTTTCTGTGAACCTTACGACCCTTTTCTTCACGGCATTGTGTTACCGTGACGAATGTTACCCACAGTACTTACCAAGGGATGCGATGCGATGAGAAAGTTTTGGCAGAGTGAAGCACGTCTGTGTCTTGTCTAAGGAAGGACCGTTTTTGCCCCAGACGGGACCCATTTGTTGTGTCTAGGATGACGGAGGACCGTGGTTCTCATAACGGAGATGGGGGCGTTTGCTAGACCATGAAGCGCCGTGGTGGGAGACCAAGCTACAGTTGACGCGGGGCTGACAAGATAATTATAGCCGAGAGCATTAATTATTGAGTCAGCAGCAGCGACGTCGACAGGTTTCCAGACGTCGGGTGGAGGTTGTGAGAGACGACGCCGTCCGACGGCGCTGTTCTTATGTTCGAGATGCGTTGTCCGCTCTTCATTGCACGCGGAATTAATTTTGTCGCTGATAATATGGGGATTGTGTGCAAGGATGTCGAGATGGCAGACAATGTATTTGGAATTACAATGAGATTCCGTAATGAATTCGTACTTAATACAAATTTTAATGAAAAGCATTTTTAATTAACTTCTGGAGCTATTGACTAGATTTCTCTTTACAATCTTTTTCAGCATTTCCCTAGCTTTTCCTAGTCCAAGCTACAAAAAAATTTTGTGTTTTCTAAAAAAAGGTTTTATAGAAAAAATTAAACCAGAATAATTAGTTTTAAAATTCGAATAAAAGCGTATATGGATTGACCCCTGAGTAAGACGAAAAAAACAGGTATGAAATAAAACTGTTAGTACCACGAAACTTTGACCATAGTGGTCCCATGTGAAGACCTTCGGGCCGCTCCAAGCCAAAAGTCGATTTAAACAACAATTACTCCTCAAACTTACCGGGACAAACCAGGGTAGGGATCATGTAACTTTTTTTCATTCGATTTGGCTCGAAATCATTCGATTTCAAATCACTGCCCGTGTTAAACCATAGGCAGTGATATTGAAAACGAATCGTTTTGAAATCACAAAGTTACATGATAGACCTCCTGAATAACATGTTCTAGTAACGAAAAACGCGAAGGAGAGAGAAGCAAGATGACATCGATGGCGAGCGCAAGAGAGCGGCAAGTACTCACCAAGATCCCAGTCCTTGTCGTTCAGACGCCTCTCCTTCTCGGCGACCACGTACCAGATGCAAGCCAGCCAATGGGCGACCAGAGTGAAGGAGAACATGAGCAGCGTCAGGATCATGGCGCTGTACTGCGAGTAGCGGTCCACTTTCTGCAGGATGCGCGCCAGCCGAAGCAGTCGCGTCAGCTTCAGCAGATGGATGTGTCCGTGGCCGGTCTACGGAAGATGAAGCATGGTGGTGATTCGTGAAGGCGCAAGGCAGTGGGACGCATCGCGGCACTATGGCTGTATATTGAGTGCCAGATCAATTTTAACGGTGAGAGGAAATTACTTTCCCAAAGGAAGATGTTTAAATTTTATCTCTTCGTGTGGAGTATCTGAGCGATATCTGAGCGATATCTGAGCGAAAGTGCAAATAGAGTCTATTTTCGGCACACCTCGACATAATATATTTTTTTCTGTCGGTTTTTGAACCCGATCGTGCCACAACGAAAGTTCAAACCGGCTTGAAAGGTCAACCCATTTCTGCAAAATTCTATGGATTTTGGGATAAATTGGCTCTGTGGTTTCCTCATTTAAAACAAAAGGAAATTTCCCATTAAAATAACCTGTGAAATTTACATTATAGCCTATACCGTCGAAACCGTGATCGTGTATCAAGCCACGTGTCGTCCAGGGCTAGGTTTGGTCGGGCCGAGATGTTTTTCACCGTCGGCCATTGTGAGCTTTTACCCGTCGGTTCAGGGCGAAAACTTTAGAGGAAAAATTAAAACCACTAAGGTGAAAAAAATATATAAAAAATATTAAATGCAAACTTAATCACAGTTGCGTAAAGTTTGTAAGTATAGTTTTCTAGCATAAGCAAATATTTTGCGCAAAAAAATTGCTGATATCAGATCTCCCATGGCCCCACACTCATTCGCTAGAGTAAAAATGTATGGGGCGTAATTCAGACACATTTTGGATTTCACACTGTCGGTGGCTGCCAAACACGTTTTGTCAAAATTGCAGAAATGTCGAAGTTCTCGGATCATTCCGCATCACAACCCTAGAGTCTTACTCGGAATTCGTGCAGCACTCACGCAGCGTCCATGCACGCGTAGGAGTGCTGTGCGGTGCGTGGCGGAGAGAGATCTTTCCCCTGTCCCTCGTGCAAGATTAACGAGTGGGGGTCGGGCGCCGCGATTTGTGCGTCGACCGCCCCGAAAACGTAGAGGCTCAAGCTTCAAAGGGCGCCCGGGAAATTGTCAAATGGAGTCGGGCGCGCAGCCCAAGGACCGTGGTCAAGATAAGGGCGCGCGCGAATCGATTGTCTGCCAAATCAGCCCGAATGACGAATGGCTAACGCTATACAGATCGCTACGCGTGGCTCGACTTGAAACGAGATTCGAGCGCTCGTGCTCGTTTTTTACTCCGCGCGCCGGAGATTAGATTTCGATTCCGGCGGCTGGCTTTGTAACGGTTTGTTCGGAAGTGCCAGTCCTGGTAAAATAAAATCATTTGTAGTGAGCGAATCCGTCGTTTACGGAAAGTTAATATTTGATAAGTACACATTCGCATTTTTGTTTTAGACGGAGGCTACTTTTATTTAAAATAATAAGGCAATACAGGCAATTTCGCATAATGCAATGCCAAAGAAATGAATTAAAACTACATGTTTCATTGCCAAAATAACCTTCTCTCAATGGATTACCTCCTAAACGTTTTGTAAATCGATTCCAACTCCCTTGGGTGATCCCATAAAGCCTTTGATGAACACTTGATATATCCGATATCCTAAAGGTGGAAAAAGGGAGAACTTGTCGATACCATCGACCTTGCGCCCTTTGACTGTTCTCACCTCGCCGCTGTAGACGTCGGACGCGTAGAGCAGGTCAAAGGGCAACGCCGCCAGCAGGTCGATGAAGAACCAGCTCTTGAGGTAGTTGAGCGCGATCGAACGCGAACTCGAGACCACCTCGCCCTTGCGGTTCACGTAAGTGGTGCGGAAGTTGAGAATTATGTCTGTAAGAAAACGAGTCGTCCCGTTTATAGATTAGATGACCGCGAGTCCACTTCTTCGCGCGGTCACTGTTGACACGACGCGGTAGATTAAACACGCCAGCTTGTTTAGACCGAGATGGACCGCTAACTGTGTGTCTATGTTGTGAAAGATTGGGCAGTAATTAATTACTTGGTTGGTCCTTTCTGAAAGTAAATATGTATTTAGTAATAACAACATTTAGTTATGATGGTAGAAGATCGGTTGAGGGTTGCGTTCAAGGGCACAGATGAAGAAGTTATGCTCTGCTCTGCGGGCTGCGTTCAGGGGCGCGAGACAGAAACCTTGCTCTGTTCTGCGGGCTGCGTTCAGGGGCACGAGGTGTAGACATAATGCTCTGCTCTGCGGGCTGCGTTCAGGGGCACGAGGTGTAGACATAATGCTCTGCTCTGCGGGCTGCGTTCAGGGGCGCGAGACGGAGCGGCCGTGTTGCTCTGCGGGCTGCGTTCAGGGGCATGAGGTGGAGAAATAGTGCTCTGCACTGCGGGCTGCGTTCAGGGGCGCGAGGCTGAGAAGCCGTTCTTGCCTGCTGGTTGTCAAAGAAAGTGTTTGATAACGTCGTTATCGGCAGCACTAGCTCAGTTCAAAGACAAGTAAAGTTGGCATTAAGTTTTAGCTCCTTAATGTCCAAAACCCATTTGTTGCCATGGCAAGGGCTTGTCTCTGGTACTGAAATGCACGTCAGCGCATGTTATCATCGCACCTGAGGGATGCAAGCTGTCTTTCACCGAGTTTTGCGCCCCCTGACAAGTCTATGGTGCACCCCAGCGCCCTCTGACGCAATCCGCGTGGCAGGAAATTGAAACTGAATAATTAAATACATTTTAATCGGCTGTAATGGACACAGTGTAGTTTCATCCCCATTAAACCGGGGCGCTGATTAGCAGAAGCTAATCAACCTGGGCCCAGGTTTGACCTTGAGCCGCGGCTCTTAATTGCATCCGACACAATTCCCCGGGGAATTGGTAGGCTAATTTTAGTCCAATCCCTTCACAATGGCGTCGAGCTAATCATTTTGATAGGCGTGGGCAGAGGGGGTGGGGGAGGTTCCCTGCGTCACCCTCATCCCATTTATTTACGGCAACGTAACGGAGCTAACGAGAAATCAGGGCGCGTCACGGGGCCAGGCGTTCGGGAACGCATTTCAAACGCAAATGACAGGGGATGACAATCTTCTTGGCCGAGATTGTGTACAGAAAAAAAGTGATAAAAACGTAAAAGGTTAAAACGCGAGGGATAAAAGTAGGCAATGAAAGTATTTTGGGGATTAGCAAGGCTTCATTAATAAATTTGACATTCTCTTCATTAACTTTACCAGGGAGTTTATTAATACGTAATTATCTTCTACAAAGGCGACAAAACGACTCGCTGGCTATCGCCAGCATCCGTTAGCTAATCTGAACTACTGGAGAGATGTTTACAATTAACTTCGAAATTAAAGGCATCCGTTTGTAATTTAGCTTATGATAGACTATTTGATTACTTTTAAACAGGTTCACTTGAATTTCATACATAATTGATATGTTGTCAAGTTCACATATTTCAAGAAAGTAAATTTAATATTGCACAATGGAATGTGTTCTTGTTCAGCAGATTTTACAGGAAAATAATTTGTCAGTTAATTCTGACCACCTGTAGCTGCCGGCCGGATGTTGCAATTTCAGTCACACAAAGTCATTGCTCGTGGGGTTCTCTATTCTCACTCCTCAACGGAGCTTTTTGTACGGGTCATTACGTATCAAACCAAACGAGGAAAATATCCCCTGGATATAATATAAACCACACACCAAACCCTGGCAAAAAAAAATATATGTTGAAACCGACCACACTCTTTGAAAAATCCCTGCAGCATGCAAGCCCGATACAGCCTTAAAATGAAGACCTTTGTAGCAGGATAAAAGTTAGCTAAACGCGCAAGAAACTGCCAGGAAAGTAAATTCCCAGACGGAGGGTTAAAAGCTCGACTGACCGATGATGAAGAGCGCCTCGACGACGACGTCGCTGACCATGGACAGGCGGTCCGAGTTGACGAAGCTGGCGTTGTACGGCACCACGATCGCCACGTAGAAGGTGGCGATCAGGATCAGCCAATCCCAGCACGACTTGAAGATACCGTAGTGCGACAGGATGAGTCGCGACTTCTTCAGCGCAGCCGTCTTGTACTCGGGCAGCGGCGCAGTCGCCGAGTGCAGCAGGTTCTGCGCAGGCCACAGAGGGTGTTAGCGTCGTGTCTGCATGATTTTAGAATGCTTAAATGCCTTAGCTGGTGATTAAAAGTAATTAACAGGCGTATTTATCAGTCATTTCAATCTATAAAACTACCGTGGACTTGTGAGAACCAACATGAATGCGGCATTACCTTTTTCTTTTGTGCTTTCATCAAAGAAAAATATAATTTCCCTATGGAGGGAAGCGTAGCTGGAAAATTGCATCCTGGTATATCTGCTTATAAGCCAGTTAGAATGCCATTCTCAACTTCCTTCCTATATGTTTTCCCACATACATAACCTCAATTTTGCGACGAGTTAGTTTTGCTGAACAAAAGCTTTCGTAATACCTACATATTTTTATGTATAGTTTTGAACAACCATGTGAGGTCGTATTGCTAAAACTCTTGTAAGTTACCAACACAACCGCTTTTTTTCCGTATATTCTCTTTTCTAATGCATCTGAAAGAAAGTGGCTGCTTCCATACTGTGCTCATTATTTTCTGGCTTGGCACTTTAGCGGCAAAATAAATAATCGAGAACTTTCTTATCCAAAGAAATTACGCTAATGGCTCATCCAGCAAAATTCCGTGCAATTCTTTGGCTCCTTTTTGCATTGTGTACTACTTAGAAATTTGTCTTGCCGGAAAAGTGAGATGCCATTTACTTTTTGATGGAGATGTTTTGTAGTTATTGGCTTGATTTAAATATTGATTGCTTGCGCTAGTCATAAGACAGAAAGTCTCCATATAACTTTTAAATCAGTGCTCAACTGATGGGGCTCATTAACAATGGGCTCGTCAGCGCCAGATACGAGCCCTGTTATTCAAAACCGTTGCCCGTACTTCATATTCATAAGCTTACAAAAACACGCTTTCCACATTAAGCTGCCAAAGAAGAGTGATGTTTATTTCCGACGCAGTAAGCATATGATTCGCAAAGTACCAATCATTAAACTTGCATGCGTTTATTTGATTTCAGTCACAAAATTAATAAACTAACTGTGAGGAGACAGGAAAACTTCGAGCGTGATTCGAGAGCTGCCAAAGTAAACAACAGGTCATCCGTTATCTCCAGAGGCCACTGCTTACGTCAGGTCATAGCAGGTTTGGATATGCCCTATTTAGTACATGCCCCACCGATAACGCCACTGTGGATACTGTAAAGCATGGACAGGGCCAGCGCCGTGAGCCGTGACACAATTGACGACGACGATGTTGACGGCTGAGGGTCCTGCTGTGTTTGCCACGAGATTCGGACTTGCTTCTGTTATGATTCTTTGTTATGATTTTGTTGGTTGCTCGGTTTGTCAATAGTTCTAGACTCGGCGTATAAATTTAGTGAATGGGGTACATTCCAACTGCGCAGACTCATTGACTTGCTTTGTTATTGTTTGGGTTAATGGGTTCTGTGGCGGGCACGCTTGGGTCGTGCAGGTATAGACAGAGAACAGGTCCAATGACGACGGCGATGCAGCAGTCAGTCGGTCTGAGTCGTTCGTTGCCCGAGGTACTTGGTATTGTGTGATCTCGATGAAGTGAAGTGATCGGCATGCGTTTTACAGCGGTTCGGTATAAAGAGACATTTTAGCGAAGCTGTTTCCGTTTTCACTGCTCGGTGCTGGTCTGTTAATCGGTGAGAAAAGGAACCACCCTTCTTCGGTCGTCTGGTGTGTTCGACATGGGTAAGTCAATGGATTCCTGTTCGTCCTCAGCAATGTCAGATGCCACGTGCAGAGGTAAATGCAGAGACTCATCACAACCAATAAAAAGAGTTAAACAACAGATATCTGTTGTCTCACCCCCTCTGTATTTATTCAATTACTAGTGTAATTTTACTCAAAGCTTACAGCCCCAGCTGTTGGTTTAATGAATTAAAACCACGTGAAATAATTAGAGACTTGATAACACCAGGATTTGCGCACGTTTAATTCAGGTTAATGGAAAAAGTTTGTCAGTGCGATGAGAGGCGTCGGTCTTTGCCCCGGTCGCCGCGGGCGTCAAACCGCGACCAACACGCGAGAAATGCGACGCGTTTTGCCCCTGCGTCACTTTGGCCCTGTGTCACTTTGCCCCTGTGTCACTTTGCCCCATGTGTCACTTTGCCCCTGTGTCACATTGCCCCTGTGTCACTTTGCCCCATGTGTCACTTTGGCCCTGTGCCACTTTGCCCCTGTGTCACTTTGCCCCTGTGTCACTTTGCCCCTGTGTCACTTTGCCCCTGTGTCACTTTGCCCCTGTGTCACTTTGCCCCTGTGTCACTTTGCCCCTGTGTCACTTTGCCCCTGTGTCACTTTGCCCCTGTGTCACTTTGCCCCTGTGTCACTTTGCCCCTTTGTCACATTGCCCCTGTGTCACTTTGCCCCTGCGTCACTTTGCCCCATGTGTCACTTTGCCCCATGTGTCACTTTGCCCCATGTGTCACTTTGCCCCTGTGTCACTTTGGCCCTGTGTCACTTTGCCCCTGTGTCACTTTGCCCCTGTGTCACTTTGCCCCTGTGTCACTTTGCCCCTGTGTCACTATGCCCCTGTGTCACTTTGCCCCTGTGTCACTTTGCCCCTGTGTCACTTTGCCCCTGTGTCACTTTGCCCCTGTGTCACTTTGCCCCTGTGTCACTTTGCCCCTGTGTCACTTTGCCCCTGTGTCACTTTGCCCCTGTGTCACTTTGCCCCTGTGTCACATTGCCCCATGTGTCACTTTGCCCCTGCGTCACTTTGCCCCATGTGTCACTTTGCCCCATGTGTCACTTTGCCCCTGTGTCACTTTGGCCCTGTGTCACTTTCCCCCTGTGTCACTTTGCCCCTGCGTCACTTTGCCCCAGTGTCACTTTGCCCCATGTGTCACTTTGCCCCAACGCCGGGGTGGAGAGTGTCATTTCCGCGTCCTCCCGTGAAGCTCCCGGCGCCACGCCCCTTGGACGGGCCTCGGCGTCGGTTGATCTGATCGTCGAGGGCGAATGTGTTAATTTACCCGGTGATCCATCTACACGCACCGATGCTATAAACCGCGGCTCGAGCATTAATCAGCGCGAATAATTATGTGAGAGGGTTAGTGTGTTGTGCTATTAATAAGTTATCTATGGGTAATCCTGGTGAAGCCGATAAATTCCTCAGCTATGCTACTGCGCTCACATATCAAAGTGCATACCAAAATAGCGTACCTATTTGATGTTTATTGATTATATTTATTATTGGATTGGATTACGGACAAGTTCCTGCACATCGACGTAAAATTTCTTCCGGGGTCGGAAAAGTCACATTTTTTTTATCTGATTTACTGAAAGATGACTAGTGGCCCACGGCAAGCGATCCCTTTTCAACCCCGGGTCTGTTTCATCTTCAGTCGGCGGTGACAGACGCGGTGTCAGCCAGGAAAGCGAAGCTCTAAAAGGCGTTGTCAGCACTCGTTTTTTTCTCGCACAGCTATCACTTTTGACGTGAACATGTCGGATGGGTTCTTTCACGCACGTGCAGCATGCGTACTGTAATCACTGCGTAGAGGAGACACTCTCTATTCACGCACGCTTTGAAAACCTTTTTGTTGAAACAGCGCGTTTAGGGAAATGTATAGATGATAAAGAGATCCTATTGGTACTAGAGATGTGTCTCAATACGAACCCTGTCGCCTTGGTCCTGTTGACTCTGGAGACGTGAACTTCACTTGTGAATTTGTCGCCTTGCATATTTGAATTGAGACAGAAGCGCAATTGAGTGTACTTCATGCTGTCAGCATAACCCGGTAAATTTATAATTATTAGGTTATCATATTTTATATTGATTGATTTACTCACACTTGACAATCCTCTTCACTTTTGTCATTTTCGGCTTTCGAGTTTTGGCGAGAAATAAAAATTGCGTCCTAAAAGTATACAATTAGAAAACGACATTGAATACGACAGTGCGTGTGACGTCATATCCGTACTTATTTCAAGGCCAAATACACAAGACCACACGATACCTCCTCTTCAGACACGTTCTAGGTTCTGAGAGGGAAAGTTAGTAACTAATCCCTGGTAAGTGGTTTTTACGAAGTATATCAACTGCTTATTGAGATCCCAGCTTGCCGCTTGGAGTTACAACTGAATTCAGCCAATCATACGCAGCGAATTCAATTGTAACTCCTAATGGAATCTCTACTAGGTGTTAAAAAAATCTTTGTAAAACCGGGCATCAAAAAACCAGTTTAACATGTACATGTTGGTGAAAAAAGGTTTTCCCTGGAAATTCGCTATTTCCCGCAACCACCTGGAACGAAAACGCTTCTTTGAGATTTACCGCCAGTCTTCGGAAAGTAACAAAATACCGTTTGACACCGGCAGGTGAATTAGCTAATTGTGTTGCGAGCTGCAGGGTCTGTAACATGAACGCCACGATAAGCAGATAACAAAACACGACGGCACAGATTCCATTGAACTCCGTTCCATGTTAGCCTTATCACTCTGAGCTGAGCAGTGTGCACACCCGCCGGCAGTGGGTGGGGAACGGCAGCGCCAAGATACACAATTTGCTGAGTGGCTCTCCGAGTGTTGCTGATAGAGCCGTCGCGGGCAAAGCGACCGCTTGCGCTGCGCCCGCCAAGTTCGCTCGGTATACACGGCTAGGGGCTGTTTGTGTCTTCACTAAACCAAGCGGCGAGAGGAAAATCTGAGAGGGTTCAAATGGAAATTCGCTGGCGAGCTCGAGTTCACTTGGATGCCGGGAAAATCTAGAGCGCGGATGAAAGTTTAGAAGTTGGCAATTTTATTTGTGGGCTTTCGGCGGTGTCCATATAAGGTGGTGTTTGAAAGCTATTTTCAAAAAGATTTGTTAGGAAGCCGACAAAATTTATATGTTTAACACTGATATGTTTAACACTAATTTCTTATCACAACAATAACCGACGACAAAGAACGAATTTTCGTCGCCAGTAATGGAAGAGAGTGAGACACCATTGGTTGAAGTCGGTCAAAAACTTTGGTTGAATACGATTTTAGAGAAACCCGAAAAAAAACACTTTTGTTCGATTTGCGATTATTTTTATAGAAGTGAGAGTATGAAATATGAATGTATATATTTCGCAAACATTTCTCGACATTTTCCACGGCGCCTAAGTTTACCGGCGTTCAGCGTGCGACTCATGAATGTCAGGAATACTTGACTCTAGCTGTCAAAGTGACATATCGATCACCGAGCTCACGCCACCGAAACGAACCGCCATCCGAGGATAAAACTAGCGCATTCCTCTCTCTCTCTCCCTCCCCCTCTCTCTCTCCCACGTTCACACCACGCGCGCCTAGATTTCCACGCGCTTTTCGACGTAGCCATTTCTTTATGTGGCTAGTTTTGACTTTCCAATTTTCCACAAGAAGAGATTTGATTTGCAAGGCCCAGAGAATGCGATTACGGCTGCCGGCTGGCATGCAAAGAAGAATGTTGCCACGCTTTAAATATTATATATCCGCGAGCGGATGGCATGCTCGCAATCTCGCCTCCGCGGGTCCGGAACTCGCCGAGAGCAGCCCCGGCCCGACCGCCACCACCGTCGTCGTCGTCGTCGGCGGCGGCGGCCGGGAAACTTTGGAATCAGATTAGGGAGTTGGCGGCGGCAGCAGCGCGTTTCCCCGCAGCGGAACACAAAGCCTGGCCAGCCTGTACATGCAAACTTGCTGGCGTAAAGCAGCGAGCGATCCGCGTTGATCCGGGCATCTAAGCGAGTGAGAGCAATGCGATAACTGTGATAGACGAGATCGGCATCGAAACTCCACTCGGTCGCCGAGTTCCGAGGGCGAGTTTCCGACCCAGTTCCGTGACGTTTGCTGACGGGGAAGCCTAACGAGGTCGTTGTTGGGATAATGCGTCGCTCGCTGGGAGTATATACAGAACAGCGGCGATGGCATGCATACAATTGGGTTGCTTTTTTGCTATTTGATCAAATTCAGAGCAACGTGAATTGAGTTTCACCATGACTGCCATATTTCTGATAGAAGAACTACCCCAGAGATATTGAAAACTTCGCTTCATGAATATAATAGTTAATTATATCCTGAGGCTCTCTTTTATAAGAGTGCCCTCAATAATCATGGATTTTGATGATGGAACGATATGTTAGAGTAAATTATACTTATTTGTATGTAGAATGAAGTGCAGGATGCGGACATTTCTACCGAAAAAGGACCTATAGGTCGTGCAAACATCATTTGAAAGATACACATATTATATTGTTTCAAAGTTTCGTCGTCGACCCCTGCAGCGGAAACTATAAAACCTCTCCGTTCGACCGAATCAAGCAAGCTCTGAAGGATCTCTGAAATATCGCAGACAGCGCGGATAGGTAAAAACTAAAATGGAAAGGAGAAAACGGGTCTGATACCTCTCCCCTACACCCTACGTCCTTCGAAAATCACGCCTGTCCTGTCGAAAAGTGAACAGACAGAATATCTACATTATATTGTGCTTCCAGCTTGGATAAAATCATGGTCCGCTTTCCACGTAAAGCTGCACAAATAAAACAAGACTGCGAGCGAGTACATATTGGAAGTACCATTTTGTAGTGTACGTTTTGCCTGCACAGTGTAGTTTGGAAGAGCACGTGTCGTTAGCAAGTGCAGGTATTGACTTCGCACTTGGAACTTACGTTGTTGAGCTTGAGTTTGGTCTTGATCTTGTCCTGCTTCATGTAGTGCCCGGACAGCTGGTAGAGCACGGCTCTGCTGCGCCTGCGCCCGTAGTTGGCCGGCGGAGCCTCGGGGTCCACGTTGCCGTTCGCGTCTGCAACATTGGCACCGTCAACCGTCAACCGTCAACCGTCAACCGTCAACCGAAGGCATTCAATTCACGACATTCTAACTTTTTTTGAAAGTGGAATGATCACCTTGCCCAACGAATATCTACCAAACAATTACATAAGGGTAAACTTTTTTTTTTGTTTAGATTTATATGTTTATTAGGTTTTCATAGCTAACATACATATAGTGTCTTCACACACATATACCCACAAAGTCCATTGGGCTCATCTGTGGAGCAAACATATTGAATTGTATGGCAAAAAATAGTACCGTAGTTACGGACGTTATTTAGCAAAAGTAATCATAGCACCAAAATTTCATTTACTTTATTTGAAAGCCTTATTTGTAATACCTATGAGGTAAGCTTATTTGGTGGGGCTGTCACTAATAGTTTGCCTGTAAACAGTTGCTTGGTATAGACATTCGTTTGCCCAGGCGATCATTCCACCTAATCATTACACAAACATTTTGTGACATTTATTATGTCGTCATCATTTTATCGATTTTCGCGAATGCCAACCAAGGATTGACCGCCAAAATTAGCAATAAACATCAACATTCAACATAAAACGGTAGAGCGCTCATCACCTCGGCATATAGTCAACGTGTACCATGGGACGAAGCTAAAATTATTAATTATGCAACATTATTTCCGCTTTGAAGATCCTAAAGCTGCGAACCAAGCATCGAATGACCAGGGTCCAAGCTTGTGGTATTAGTGGATGCCCGGTGCTGCGTTCAAGCAGCCGAGGTAACAATGCTACCTCAAGCGTGATATCAAGCAGTTTGTACAGGTCAACATGGTACACATGTTTAACGTAATTTTGTAGCACTTGGGGATCACAGGTTGTGTTTGGACTGCCGCTAAGGACGGACATCAAACTCATTGTCGGTCTGGCTAACAAAGGTCCCTGCGGCGATACAAGTTTGGGGACCCGTGAAAACTCCCGGGTCCCGTGGTCTTGTTGTTTAAGGGCAATTTAAAAGTTTGACAAAGCACACTGCCTTTTTAATTTATGACCACATGGACCAAAAATCCGGAGGGCTTTTATTATTTCGTGGTTTATTCTGTCTTGGATGTTATAAAATATATGAGAAAGGTATATTATAATAGAAATACAATTTTGTCTGCATTTCTGATAAGCAAACGTTCGAAGCACAAGACATGGTTCTTACGTCGGGAAACCAACTTTGGTATACCTTCTTGAAATTGCATCATAATAATCTTGAAGTTGTTTTCGTCATGAAATATCAACCACCATATTGTATTTGCACAAGTTGGAAATTTTCGGCCTCGAGTATTTCTTGGCAACATAGCAACGCGTTGAAGTTGACAGGTTTGCTTTTTGCGAACTGTGTATATGGAGCCATTCTGCGGGGAAAAACTAATTTTCCATACGTGGATTTCCATTGCAAATTGACTATCTTAAAAAGTCTCCTTTTCACACAAGGGCCCTCGAGACGGCACACGTGGCACGTCACATGCAGACCACGTGTGCCGATATTGGATTCTCATATTGAGATGATGCGACCAAAAAAACTCCCGTAGAGATTTGTAGATATCCCTAACAGAAATAGATACAAACCACGAACCACAAAGCAAGCAAACAAACAAACAGACAGACATGAACCTCAACAGCCCAAAGCACACACATTTTACAACTTTCGGGGTTCAACGAGAGGTTGGCAAAGACGCGTAGAGAAATGAATCGCAGAGTTTCCGGCTGGAAGCAACTTGAATAAAATCTGGTCGGTGATTTGAAGCGGAAAGAGAACAAGAAAAAACTTTTGTACTTCTTTCGCAAGAGACATGGAAGCTGGAACCGTCGGGCGTATGATTGTCAAATGCGTATCAAGATCGTGGAGACATGTTTTGTGCTCCTCTAGGGAAACTTATTCCTTCGCCTGTGTCCTGTAAAACGGACGTTTCTTTATTGAGAATTGGAAAACGTGATTTTGTTTCCGAGATTCTTGTTTTCGTAATCTGCATGTGCACATATCTATACATAACCATGTTGATGTCTGATTGTATTACAGCATCTCTGTCAGCAAAAGAGCAGAGCAAGATCGTGCATGCCAACAGAATTAGCTTTTCGCTCATGAAATGACGTTGACTCAAGTACCGGAATGGCATTAAAATTTGAGAAACAATTTTACTGTATTGTACTTTGCAGTAATCGCAGAATGCAGTGAATGATCACAGAATAACAAAACTTCAAAAATTAAAACGCTTTCTGGAACTAGTATAAATTGCAATTATTTATTTCCAAAACTATATTATGCTCAAAGTTTTGAAAAGAAACAAAATACGAAAACATCTTTCTTGCGTTCGAAATGTAATAGTCACCCAATTGTTCAAATAAGAGGTACGAGGTAGATATCATGTTAAGGCCTTGTAAAAGCGTGCAAAAGAATTGTCTATAGTCTTGGACCAAACGCTGACGACTTGTTACAAAGCGACTTGTTGCATTGTCGAACACCTTCGTGCCGGCACAACCTGTTGCCACCAGAGTGGAACAAATTGCTCTCGACGGATAAGTGAACTGGCGGCAAAGACCCCCAAGAAGTACACCCACCTAATCGGCTGTGCAACTTAATGCCAGCGGTGGTCAAAATCTCAAAGGTTTGCTCTAAGGTTTTGCTCTGAAACTGCTGTCGCAAAGTTACCAAGTTTGACGCGCCTATAAACTCTATTCCAGTCATTTAACAGCCAATTTTGGCATTTATGGTGAGCATTTAGCCTCTCACGGGAACAGCTAACGGAGCGAGAGGTCCTTAGCATCCTAAACATCTTAAAAGTTGCAAAAATTGCGTTCACAAAATATGTTCTATTGAATTTGCATCTGAGCACACAACCAGAGCCTTCTATCTATAAATGGATATGTTCCCCATTGCTCTGATGGCTTGCAAATGTATTAAGAAGGCTATGAAAATTGCAAAAGTCTTTGACTAAAACAACGTTGAGACATTTTTGCCATTCGATTCTAGCAAATAGAAATATACATTCAGAGGGCGCTGGCAAGGTTCCTCTTTTCGAAAATTATACTGTGTCGTTGAAGTTACAGAGATATTCTTATGAGTCCGCCCTATGCGCTAGGATTCGGACCATAATATTGTATAATTAATTAAAATAAAAAACGGGCTCCATTATCCCCATGCTTTCCCATGCACGCATGCATGCGAGACAGTAGGCACAACACAGGCAGACACGGACATGAAAGCTTGTGTGGCTTACCGCTGTCGTATAACTCACACGTCTGCAGCTCGGCCATCTTGGTGTGCGTGATGTCCTTGTGCGAGGCCAGGAAGAGGACGACTTCGCGCTTCTCGTTGGTGATCGGCACGATGTCCAGCAGGCACCAGAACGGCGTCCCTAAACGAATCGATGGTCGTTGTTAGCATAGCATACGTGTTTTTCACGTTTAAGAGCGTTGCAAACGATTAACAATAATAATAATAATCTGTTTTTATTCCAGAATGGTTACATTAACATTGGAAGGTCAGTTTTATAAAATCATCCATGGTTATAGAATTCGTTCAAGCTATAAAAACAATTACACATTACAAAATTTTTTAACAACTTTGTAAAATCTTTGTCATTGTGCTTACATTTTAAATCATATGGTAATTTGTTAAAAATATGTACACCTTTTGAGATTGGATTCACAAGCCACGTTGCGTGGCCAGGGGTCAGTGCAGAGGTTCACGCGGGAACTTCCTACACCAACAATTATTAATGTACAAATCTGGAAAAAAAACCATAGACCAAGAAAGAATCAATTGATGTCGGATGGTAGTTTTTAATACAAGTTATGACATAATTTTTCCACACAAGCAACGTACAATTGAAGTAAAAAAGGCATTTTAGGCACTTTTTGAAAATGCACACGCCTGTCATTTTTGGAAGTATAATAACCTAACACACCATCCGACATCGAACAACCCTTCAACTACACGTGTATTTTTTTTCCAAAACTCTGTGTTAGTATTTGCGGCCAGGAGAAGTTCCCGCGTGAACCTCAGCGTATACGTCGAAAACATTAGCGTTTTGTTTCCTCTTAAAGGAGAGCGGTGTTCACCACGTGTCAACATTCGCAGGCCGTCCCGTTGTCCCGCCAAAGGGTAGAATAGTAATGTTATGAGCATTGAATGATTGACAGCGCAATGTCTGGACTCTACAGAACAACTCTTTCTTTATTAACCAGTAAAGTACTATAGCTCTAATAGCACCATCAACAGTTGCATCACCAGAACAGCTTCCATAAGGGCAATGGAAGTCGTTGTGAACATGCTATAGTGTTTTTCACGTTTAGGAGAGCGGTATTTCAGTCTCCAATAGGCTCCCCTGCTGTTAGAAGAGCCAAAGGTGTCAACATTCGCAGGCCGTCCCATTGTTCCGCTAAAGGGTTGAAGGGTCTGAGCTTCGAATGATTGACAGCGCAAATCGCAATGTCTGGAGTCTAAAGAACAATATTTTCGGTCTGAATTGATGCACGGAACCAGAACAGCGTCACAAAATGGTTCTGTGTGCACTTTTGCAACGTTTTTATTGCGGTAAAGTGGTATAAACTTAACCCATTTAAAATACCGTCATGACTACAAGTGCAGTCTAAATTACTTGACTTTGACCCACATTGTATAAGGCCGGTCGCTATCCTGCGCGAACCCGACACGAATGTGTTCGATCCGAGGTTCGCGCAGAGCGCGTTTCAGCGCCCGAGAGTTGCGACGACTTTAACTGCACGCCGCTTAATTGAACTGCCTCGGAATGGTCCCTCGGGGCGCCGCTCGGGGCGCGCGCGTCGCGCTCGTTAACCCCGCGGGGGGCGGCCGCAGACGGGCGGTGCTTTCTGCCTCGAGACGCTCGGTCGGTGTCAGCGTCAGCAGTGCTGACTAGACTGTGCTGGGCGCGCTGACGACGTGCATCATGACGCCCTCCCTCCCTTGATAGTTTACCCTTGTACAACAGCCCTTATGGAGACAGGTAATTGCAAGCGCATTTCATCGTTGTCAGCAATCTAGGCAGTAGGCTGTGGCGTAACTTCAAATCGGAGGCCCCGGAGAAGAAAAAAAAAATTTGGCCCCTTACTCGCTTAAAAAGTCCATCCTCCAAAAAAAGGTAATCGCCTTTAAAAAATCCATTCCCTAAAAAGTGTGTCCTAACACATTTTCTCACTTCTTTACAAAACTTTCTTATCAGGGGCCTCTGACAGGCCCTCCGCCGAGCCCGAGGTCCCCGAGCACCGGTATGCCTGCTCTCCTCTGGTAACGTCCCTGCATCCAGGCTATTCATGCGCATTTCATACAGACTAATACTTTTTTTTAAACTATAGCGACAGAGAATTTGGCAATTTTCTGAAGTTCTTTGACGGCTAGCGTCATGAACAAAGCTTAACGTGTTTTCTCATCGATTAAAATTGCTTTTGTTGCGAGTGAAATGTTCGCTAGACTTGTTCGGGACGCCGGCCGACATGTGCAGGTTTAATGGGCCGTGACGGACTGACAGCTGGGACGCTAGGTGACGACGCCACTCGACGCTTCAGCTGACGACGCCGTCGACCCTGCGTCGCTGGCACGCGCAGTCGACGCACTCGGTTCCGGCTAATCGCTCACTGGATCGACACACTTTCGGCTTCTCGGCTTTCTTAAAATAAACCTTCGAGATGGTTTTATGAAAATGAAATATAAAAGGGCTTTTAAAACTGTTTGCCATGTTATGGGGAAAATATTTTTAGAGGTCTGGTGAAATTGGAGAAGGTACACGAACAAATTAACTGTAAGAAACCGCTATTAAAACCTTAGGAAAAAGTTATGGAGGGTTTAAGCTTAACATTGATCAAAAAGGCGACTAAACGTTTCAATAACCGCTCAGTGTCCGTCCCGGGATCTCCTTTCAGCTTTGTAGTAGAGTTAAGGTGGGAATCGGGTCAGTGTGGGATTTGTTGGCTTGCAGTTTGCGTATATACACGGAAGAAAACTCCGCGCAAGAAAAGAACCATCAGAAATCGCTTAGCGTCTTGGGTTACACTACTAAGTCAAACACATACAAAAAAAGTAGAGTTGCAATGCAGAAGTACAGAAGGAAAACAGAGGCCAAAGCGACTGCTTTCATTAATCCTGTTCGGACTATCCTACTGCTCGGACGCAATGCCGATGAGGTCGATCTTAGGTCATGAAACTCCCGTATGTCGCCTCTGGGTGCAATTCCACAATCCCACTTTATTCTCGTGCAGAGAGACTTCAACACTGGGACGACTGGGAAATATTGTTCGAGACACCGTCTTGAAAATAATATATAAATTCCTAAAATTCAAAAAAAAATTGCTCGCTTTAGGTAAGTATTGCATCCGAGGTAAAATTAGGTAGAAATTCTCTGGTTGGCTCTTTCCTATCTCCCCCTTACTACTGCAAGAATTTTCTTTAACGTTGATTTTACTTCCGGAAAAGCACGTCCGGTAGCTTGATTGAATTCGGTTAACAATATTACCACGCTTTGCTGGTTGCATTGGCCGCAAGCTTGTACCATGGTACAATGCAACTGATACCTGGTTTGAATGAAAAATAATTTCCTTGCCAGCAGCTCTAGACTTCTCCAAAGTAAATCGTGAGTATGGGGTGAAGAGCCTTTGCAAGTACGCAAGCAAAGCAAGCCAGCATGTCACGAAGCGTACATTTGGCAAACGTTTTCAGAGCCCGCTCCTGCTCATCTCAAGATTCAGTAAGCTGGGAAATTGCAGCCGGCATTACTTTGTTTAAAGTTTGTACTGTTCCCCACAGTAGATAAGTTAGAGCTCCCCAATTAGAACACTGCGACTTAAGGGTTAATTACAATAATCCGCAAGTGCTAAGTCTATCTGTATACGGGAAGCTAACGCATAATATTTCAATAGGAGGATTAGATGCAGGAACTATAATACTACATAATGTTATTTGAGATAATTATTCATAAGTGTAGGGACCCAAATAACATATTGCGGTATTAAAGGAGGTTCACGTCCCGGCAAGACAGCAAGCAGGTTGCAATAGGTCGTGGAGATTAGCCTAGATCAGGAGATGATTGGAATGGTCCCCAACCGTGAAGACAAGTTACCCTTTTTAATCGGATGGGATAACTGTGGAATAAGGTCGAGTACAAATTTTCAATTCCCTGTCGAATCCGATAATATTTCAGAACCAGACGAATACCGGATCGTGAACGCGCTCCCTCATATTATACTCTATGTTCTTCTTGTCTGGATTTTTATGCAATACCCAGGAGAATCTCTAATCTATTCGGTATTGAAATTAAAAACATATTTGAAAGATATCGACGGTTTGACTGTTGGCGAGTGAATGGCGTGTTCGTTCATGCAGCGAGCAGGTTCGTTCCGAGCCACACAAAGAGGTTGCTACGGGCTATGAGATCAAAGGGAAGTTGAAAGTACCTCTTGCAATTCATGCAAAATTCAATGCCTTTTAAAATTTCGCGTAAGGATCTGTCAGGTTCCATGCGGTGCGGTTCCGTAGAAAAGCTGATCAACTTGCAAAGATGGCAGTGTCATAGTCAGGACGCTAGGAGGTAAAACGCCGTCTTACTCTGACAACATGTCAAGGGGTTGATATATTAGTCCTCGCTCGGCGGCGGGTGGATGTTTCTGACGTTTCAATGTCGCCCATTTGCACATTAATATCCGTGACGGTTAAAGGCTAATCATAGATTGATAGATTATTTTTGAGGTACTTTCATTATACCTTGAGTCATTATTTTAAACGAGATGATTAAAAAGCTTTAAAGAAAACCTATTTCGCGGAGTTTTGTTAAAATATTAAAATATTGTAGGCTCCAAAAGGGCCTGGAAATTACACCACTTTTAGCTTGGTCTGTCCGTTGAAGTTTTATTTTGGTCTCAACTTTTGGGCAAGGTCGGAAAAAACGACCGGCGCCTGCTCAAATTTTCCCTATATACCATTTTTCATTTCAACTCATTTGGCGCTGTGTTTTCCCTCGATTCTTTTTTACCGGGCTGTAGCACACTAATGGTATAAATACGCATTAAAGACGGAACAAAAATGACAAATTGACCAACAAAAATGACGTGCAGCATTCACCAAAATTGCGATGTATTTAGGGGTGCTAACAGCACTGTACCAAGAGTGCTAACAGTGCTAACAGTTGACAGTGCTAAGTGCCCGAGTGGCAAAGCCCCCCTCCGCCCCTCCCTTATTACTCCAACACGCTCGGTTTCCTTGCACCAAGCCAGGGGTGAGGCAACAGGTGGTCAACGAAAGGAAACATAATATAATGTGATACCTCGTGGAAAAACCGGACCGTCAAGTTAATTAAACAACGCTCAGTGAGCAAAACTGTTCCCACAATGTATTTTAAGTGTAATTAAGAGTATGCATCATGTTGATATTGTGATTGGGGAGTCCAGTTTTCTATGCATTGCCATTTCAAGAAAGCTATGCTACGTGTGATAATTCGAAGTGTCTATTAGGATAGTAAATAAAAATAATTGTATTACAATTGGCGCCCAGAGGTGGGATCTTGAAAATATTTGCTGCGGAATTTAGTACTCGGGGGTAGAATATTAAAACTATTTCGAGTACAAACGCGAAAACTGATTTCAAATGATGGGATCTTTAAAAATATGCCAGGTTTCCCAGAAAATTTATCCCATCCTTTGCCACTTTTTCCAATGTCATCGAAACATCCGATTGTCCTATCGATTTTACTTTTGTCTTTCCAATCGATAACTATAACGGAGAGCTGCAAATAAAATGTTGACGCTCTAAGCCAGTGGTACTCGATCTTTTTTTGCACGGGGCCAAGTAAAACAAAATGTAAGACCTCTGCTGGCCGCAACGGGTAATTTGACACAAAACTTGCGAATTGCAAGATATAGCGTTGTGTAACAGTGTGGGTATTGATTGAACGCAATCTCGTTACTTGTACTTGCTTGTACTCGTTAAATGCAAATTTACATTGCTTACTACCCAAGGGGCGGGGGAGTTGGGGGTTCAATACCAAAGAAAATTTTGATTTAGAGCATTTTTATGGTGAAAATCTATGCGTTTCAGACAGTTGACCTTAAAATATCTTGAAATTACGCACTTGTTAAAAAGAGGTTGTGAAAATTTCAAATCAGTATATTTTCCATGGAGAACTGCATGTGAAGTTGGCATTTCAAAACTAATACAAATTTGGAGGCGAGCAGCAAAATATGAGCACCGGGCCGCAGGTTGGTAGCACTGCTTTAAGCCAACAAAATGTATGCGAATTGGTCGTTTTTAGCAAGTTAAATCCAAGTTTATAAAACGTAAAGCCATCAAGGTGCCGTGACATTTGAAGTTTCTCGACTTTTTGAGCGCACTGCTGAGTTCGCCCAGGTGTACAGCTGACTGACTCACCATTCTTCTTGTAGAAAATGACCTCGAGCTTGAGCTCGGACTTGCACTCGAGCGACTTCTCGACCTGCACCTTGTGCTCGTCCTGCGTGTCGGGACCGTAGAGGAACTTGCAGGCGCACCCCTTCTGCATGATCTGGGCGCGCGCGAAACCCGTCAACTCCACGAACCCGTCCGAGCAGTAGACGATCGGGTAGACGGCGGGCACCTGGGCGTTGCCCAACACGAAGTTGCTGTCTGCAACACAGTAACAACACGGGGACCGGACGTTAGTTAGCCAGTGACATTGGTGTTCAAATTTGTGGAGCACAAACGGCAAATTCCAGTATTGACATATCCAGTTGTTGTGATAGACCAAAACACAATATATATATTTTTTTTAAGTCGAAATTTGTACAATGCTTTACCAAATGATAGTAAAAACGAAACAACATGAACGTTTAAGGTCATTCATTGATGATTGTTGGGCTAAATTAAATTAAACTTTTTATGGACTTCCATGAGATATTTCGAGATTCTGAAATATTCAATTGGTTGACAAAAGTGTGAGGATTACGCAAATATTTGTTTCGTATCAATCGGATAACGGGTGTGGCCTGGAAAGTGTATACGGTAAGAGGTCAATTCTAAGCTGTAAGGGATCCTTAAGGACATCTTTCAATGAATCGGCTAAACATGGTTATTTTAAAACTCTTGGAAGTAATTGGCGAGTGAATCTTGCGAAATGAAAATGGTTCAATTCGTGGCCAGAAGTGTGAAGATTCCGAAAATATAGGTTTCGTCGCGATCCGACCAAAGGTGTGGCCTGGAAAGTGTATACCTTACGAGGTGAAGGAAACGGCTCTACTTCAGAGCTCATTGAACGCTCTTAAGTGAAAATCAAAAATGTTGCATGCCTGTTTAAAGGAATTTAAATCGTATTTGGCATGGAAAATGAACGACATGTAAAACGTGTTTGGTACATGATACATAGAAAAAACATGGTTTGTTTCTATACAATTTGTTAAAAGAAAAATATAAAGATTATAAATGAAATTCAGTGACACGTTCTGTAATTCAAAATATATAGCCTTTTGGTAACGGAGCTGCTACAACATCGTAATGCCTTGTCTAGTCAATAACTTGCATCAAATTAGTCACGGAGTTGGTTAACTAAATCGACAGGACATCGGCATAGCATAATACGATGTAATGCCATATTATGCAAATTATGCTCTGGCTGCAATAATTATGGTAATATGTATCACAGATGCACATTGACATGGCTGGGTATGTAATCACTCTGTAGAAAATTCTTACCAAGATCTTATAAGACCTTTCAAGATCTTGACACAAGATCTTGTGTCACGATCTTGCAAGATCTTGCAAGATCTTAGGTAAGATTTTTCAGCAGGGCACTCTTGTCCAGTCAAGAACTTCGCCGCTTGTTAGGGTGATACACGATCGTAGACCCCCTCTTTTGAGCGGGCAGGGCGATGCGATCGCTTTGCAAATGGGATTGCGGTATTCATTCCGGGACTCGTCATGCGATTGCGGCAACCGACACGAGCACAGAACGGCCACGGACATGGCGGCGTTCTACAAAGTTTATCATTGTGGTTAGAAATCTTTTACAGATAAAACGAATGCTTCGCTGCTGCAGTTAGACGGAGAATGACAATTTAAGTGTCCGTTATCATAATCCATCCGTATCTGTTACTGAAATACTGAATCTATCTAAAATCAAATTATTATGTACGTTAGCTGTAGACAACTGTCGCTGAGATAGCCTGAAGTTGTAGGTGAAATATTATAGATGGAAGTTAATTTGGTTTCAACGCCCAGTGTCACGCGTACGGAATACTGCTGACATTAGCAAAGTTATCTTCGAAAGGGGAGCCGAGCGTCGATGGCACGACTCGATGCGAATGTTTGCTTGCCGCACGACAGCCGAAGGGCCGAGGGGTTGCGTTCGTGTTTGCAGAGGGCGCGCGTGGACGTGTTCTGCTGGGTGCCTTCCAAGATGGCGGGGTAAGACGCAATTCGCGTGGCCACTTCACGCACGTTCGATCGGCTATAACTGTTTGCCTACAGTGCGTCTCAAGTTCTGTTGTAAGCGGTCGTACGCATACTATACTATAAAATTGTAGAATATCTTTTTGCTGATGACATCGAAACCTGCGTCGTAGTACCATATCGCATCTTTCTGTGTCGACTATACTTTATTTCACGTTAAGAACGAAAGTGGATGTGAATCTTCTTCGAGGGCCCACTGCTTCTATGTATACACGAGCTACAAAGTCAGTACAGAGCTACAAAGGGTTCAATGGGCTGTTTTCAGTCCCTTAACTCATTTCTAGCAACTGTGGGTCCTCGAGGAAGAAGCAAATTTTCTCTAATTCTTAACGTGATATGAAGTATGGTTTGCACGAAAGCGTTCAGCTAACACCTTCGCCGAAAAAAAATTTTTAAATTTTTTTTTCAATTAGAAGTATAACACGGAATGGTTGTTGATGGTTGTATTGAGATAATATTTGCAGGGACATATTAATACCCTTTTCCACTCGATTTCATCGGTACCTGTACATAGACGTCTAATTACCTGCACAAAGTGCAAAGTACTAACATGACAACTGTAATTAACGACGACATTTTAATGTCTTTCAATAACTTTAGAACTTAAGCACCGTCGACTCTCCAGAATGTTGTGTAGGAAGGAAGTAGAGGAAGTTCAGTAGAGGAAGTTCAGTAGAGGAAGTTCAGTAGAGGAAGTACAGTAGAGGAAGTACTGTAGATGAAGTATAGTAGAGGAAGTACAGTAGAGGAAGAATAGTAGAGGAATAATGAGATGCGATGGAAATGAAGACCAGTCAATCACAATGACGAGATACCGATTGATGTTTTCGAGTATCGTCTGAAGTTTTGTTTTATTTTTATTAATTTATTTAAGCACTTATTGGTAACGGGCAAGCCCACACGTAGGTACAAATTTCATGTATCTTAAATAGTAAAAGCACACAATACATGAAACTTAAAGATAATAAACAAAAAACAATATACAATGTCAGTTGGATAATAAATCTACAATTTAAAAATTAAAACAACTATTATATCTTACATCATACCTTACAATATTAAGTTCTAGAATCACTTCCTGTTATTTCTCTGAAACTATTAAAAGAATAAGATGAACTCATAGTGGTTCTTGTAAGCGTAAGAATCTCCATTTAATTCTCAGGATTCAGGAACTTTCGCGTATGTCGTTCCCTGTCAACAGAACACAGTTTCAAAGGAACGGGGTCCCGACATAAACTGACACGCAGCTACTTCTTCAAACAACTATGCTCCTTGTCTTATATCCGCCTTTCTGATGGAGCTTGTTACATTTTGGTTAGGCCCCGCGGCTTGTAAAAAGGGCGGAAGGAAGTTCACTAGACGTTTATTAACCTGAAATTCAGGCGCGTAAAAGACGATTTTGATGAGCCAAGCAATGTTATAGTTGAGTGTCGGTTGACAAAGCGATATTGCCATCGGTGCAATGTTCTCGCCAGTCTTTGGTTGCGTTGAAATCGCATTACTTTTGTCCGCTGTTTTCTTATTTATAAAGTTGACGAAGAAAACGCGATGCAATTCATTAAAACGTAATTAAGTTTGTTTGATTTGGCTAAAACAACTAACTCGATTGCTAATTAAGTTGACACAAGTGCGCTACTTAAAAATCCCAGCGAGATCGTCAACTATGGAGAACACGTTTAAAGTGCAACTCGGTAATAAAATAACAATAATAAACGAAGAGCTAAAGCAGGTCAAGACATTTTTTCAAGTTAATTCCCCAAAAAGAATATCCCGTGGCTTTAACTCAACTTGGCACGCATTAATCCGTGTGCGAATTTGTCGCAACGGCAGCGAGACCGTAAAACGCCTCGGCGATTTCCGCGCGAAAAATCCGCGGCGAGCACTCTTCGGCAGCCGGCGCCAACGTGCGCGTTCACGCGAGAGAGACGCGAGATAGAGTCACACGAATTACTCGCCGAGAAGGAAATGAGGCTTTGCCGGTCGGAAACGAAAAGTCAATTAAGTGGCAAGAAAACTTTTCCATCTCTCACTTTCCTTTGTACACACATTTTCCCGTGCCGTCCTCGTGAATTTGGCAGCCAGATTACGTTCTTAAAATCCGTCGGTTAGTAATTTGCGCCACACAGAAAACCGCATTCAAAGGGCTTTCGGAAAACGCCATATAATTCCGCGTTCGTGCCGCAAGAATTTCTGAGTGGAAACCTCGCATCTGGCGCACCGTCTTATAATTTTCAGCACTCTCTTTTGCTAATGCAAACCTCTCTTGGCGCCGAAGCACCTGCTATACTGCTGCCGCTACTCGCGGCCCACTCTAGAGTCTAGCTATTGGCCCTCAACGGGGAATGGCCGCCGACCTTGGGTAGCGCGCGCCAATGGCGTCGCGTGCTTTCTCCGTGTTGACACGCCGCGGACTCTGGAGGACGCCGACGCCAACCGTTGAACTCCCACGGCAAAGTCCTCGCTGGCACGGCAAACGGGGCTTACGGGGCCCGCGAGGTGGAAAACCGATACGCTCGGTGCTTGCGTTGTGTTTAGACTGTTTGCATATTGGCTGATTTCGTATCGCATAACGAGTTTGAGCTTATTCAAGAGGAATATGCGAGCAGATCGCTGGCATTAATTAAAACGATGTAGCGATTCGTAAGTGCGAAAGTACTTAATTCTCTTGAGAGAGACCAAAAACTTAAAATGCATTTATAGAAGATGTTGGCACACCTTGTTCATATCTTCTCTCATGGTTCACAGGGTTGTGGTGCACGTCAAGTTTCATATTAGTGATAACATAAACTACATAACATGTGATAATGGACAAGCTATACGTTCCTCTATTGTATCTGTCTCCGTCGGCAATAACGGGAGAACTAGGACACCAGGTCCCAATAGAATTTGATTAGTTTCATCATCTTGAGTAAGGTCCCAATCATATTCAGCGAACTTGCCCTGTTGAGGTTTTCTTATGCTTGAAGCTGCAAACAAATATAAAGTCTTGTTCATTTGTGTTGAACTTTCTTTGCTCTGTCTTACCCATCTCTTGGTATCTCTCTTTTTCTTTTATGCAAAGAACACTATGAACCTCCTTCTTATCTTTAGTCTCCTTTGATATAAAATGTGATTAAAATGGCAAAAGAAAGTTCGGCATAAACGAACAATTATTGTACCTAAACTACACAACGTTGGAAAAGTTCTGCGCACTGATTATGCGCTATGTTCTGTCGGGGTTTCAAATTTCAATACTGTTGTGCGGTGCGAGAGCAGCGAGGCGATGCATCGTGACGGGCCACGACGGGAACAAACATCGCCCTCGCAATCCCGATAATGGTGTGTGTCTTTCAAGTACCGACTGGTCATCGAAACGGTAGTGATTTCCGAATGGAGGGTCAGAGAGAGAGAGAGAGGGGGAGGGAGAGAGAGAGAGAGAGAGAGAGAGAGAGAGAGAGAGAGAGAGAGAGAGAGAGAGAGAGAGAGAGAGAGAGAGAGAGAGAGAGAGAGAGAGAGAGAGAGAGAGAGAGAGAGAGAGAGGGGGGGGGGGCGATAAACAGCAGAATTTATGCCGTAGCGTAATTTCGAAATGCTGATGCCATTCTTCATTCTTTTACCGATTACCACCAAACAATTGACAATTTATTATTGTCGAACGAAATTGTTGCTATGAAGCTTTCAATATCGTTTAGGACCAAAATTATTAAAAAGGTTCTTGCGAAAATAAAAACACGGGTCTGATTAGATTTCAGCGCGAAGATGGTTTTAAAGGTGCATTATAATTTTGTATTCTGTCTTCGCGATGTAAGGATTTTATTTCTCTTTACATCTTGTGCTTTTATGATATCGTAAAATACAACCTGAGCGTATACTGCATTGTGCATTAGTCTGAGAGCTCACCTGAGTGCCAGAATCAAGATGCGCCTGCAATGCCCTCATCGTACTCGAAGTTGTGATACCTAGTGATTTCCTGCGTTCATACCGCGTGCCCCTCCAGACCAAGGAAACATTCCCGAGCGGCGCATGGCAATCAGCGAGACCCGTCAAGATCACTCGGCCTCGACCGTCCTGCGACCAAGACGAGGGACTCCCGATTTCCGACGCGAACGACGCGGTTCGAGTGCAACGCTCACAACGCCTCCACCCGCCAAAGCACGCAGCCTTTCGCATGAAAGCGTGCACAACTCCGCCGCCGCCGCCGCCGCCGCCGCCGCCGCCGCCGCCGCCGCCGCCGGCGCTGCCGCCGCCGATCGATTGACCCGGCCTCGGAGTGCCGGTAAACAGTCCACGGGGCACAGGATCGCTAGTCCTCGTAATCCTTGTTTATGAACCGAATATAACGGTTTGTGATTCAATTACAGCTCGATTTTCGGATGATTTGAACATTTCTGCTTGGGCGCGGTTTAAGCGAGACTGCAAAATTATTTGATGTGCGGTGATTCTTTATCGCGGGATTTGCGACGTCCTTGTATGTGTACTGCACGTCTGCTTTAGATGGGCCCCTTCAGTTCCCCGCTTGCCGCTCTTCCCGTTGCCGTTTCGGTGCCATTTAAAGCCGCAAGCGCGCGCGTGGCTCGATCGAGTCGGTCGGTGGAATTACACGAAACTGTTGTGAGCCATTCAGCTGGGATAAGCCTAAATTGAATGGCGAACGGGTATTTGGTCTGATCGGATATTCGAGCCAATAGCAGCAATTTCTACCAATTTGCTCGCGTCAGAATATAGCTATAACTGGGCAACGAACAGCGGGCTACAAAATAAGTGTTTTTTAAATTGTGATACCTATGTTCTTTGGATGCATTCCTGCAACCGGCTATACCACGTTTTTCAACTCCTAGTAAAGATCTCAACTACGGAGTTGCAGCTGAATTCACTGCACATGATTGACGGAATTCAGTTATTATTCCTAGATAATAGATTAAACCGGGCACTATAGATGTTTTAAAATTACATCTTGAGTAGACAAGATTCTTAGATTTATATTTGTTTCGGCGAAGCAATTGTTTCTATTTCCTTAAAGTTTATTTATTTTTGTTAATGGTATCGGCCCTCCGCCGACACTATAAAAAGGCAAAGTATAATCATTTAAATACCGCAAGCTCATTCTCTATCAGATTCTTTGTCAGACTCATTCGCAAGTCAGTCTCAATCCTAACCGTATATCGTTGCTCGTTTTCTATCAGGCATTAACGGTTGTTCACTCTCGAATCTCTTACAAATAATAAACCATTCAATACAACGCAGTGTTAGCGACATAATTCCCAATACCTTCACGCACCAGCAAAATAATAAAAGTGTATCCATCAATACAATATTATTTTAGCAATGAGGTTTTGTCTGACAAACACGGCCGCCTCACGACAAGCATAGTATGAAATGCTCCCACCATGATAAACTGATTATGTGTATATGAATCGCCCCCATGTGATCTCTGTCTAATGTGATTTCACGTTTGATGGTTTGCATCAAATATAGTTTCCCATGCCAATTAGGGTGTTCCATGTGTACCGTGCTTTGTGTAACCCGAAGCCCCGACGAGGAATTATCCTCATACGCCAGGAGCAATTGGAATACAATGTGTCACTTGCTGAGCAGATCGGGCAATCGAGTTTGGGACGAACACTTGCTCGTCAGCGGCGTGCGGTACACTAGACGCAAGACGAGCGGGAAGGCTGCTGAAAACATTGGGACCACGAGGTACAACTCCTTGAGATAACTACTGATGATTGGTTGTTCAATTCGCCGTTTGGAGGAATCTGTATAGGCAGCAGTTTAAATCATAGCGCAAGCGCGTCGTGTTCTTCAAGGTCATTGGTCATCCTGCACCCATCAATGGCGATTTCCTCTGCATCCGTTTTCATGAGTTATGCCAGCGATATCGTGCATTTATTGTAACTTTGGTGTAACTTGTAGCTTGTCAATGCTTTTGCTCTATATGGCTGCAAACACGCGTTTCGACTCTAGAAACATCAATTCTTAATCGAACTGGGACGCTTTAAGCTTATCCTTTTTTGAAAACGGCCAATATCCAATGTGGTTTAACACTAAACAAACTAGATAATACTCGAATAAATATTTACGAAAGTAAAACATCGAGGACAACATTTCGATCCAAGATCAGAAAAAAAGTACATTTTCAAACATCACGGCTTCCCTGATTTCATAATCGGCGTGGTTGATGCAAGGACGAGGTTGATTCACAATTATATGTGACAGGTTATGCCAATACGAACTTTATCGAAGCATTGACGTACCTTTGTTCAATAACTCTCAGTTAGTTATAAGTATAACTATAATGGTTCCTATCCACACGGTTTCCCAGCTGGTATTGAGACGGCTAATTGGTGCAGTGTGCAACGGCCGCACGCCACTGAACGCCATGTTTGCTGCGTGTTGGTGTGAGGATCCTCCATGCGGGCGCCACTTGAAAATAACCGAAGCTGACTGACGGAGCCCGCGTCTCGAGCGAGCAACAACAACTGACGGCTCGCATAGAGATCTCTGGGCTAGTTGGGGCGTTTGTAAGATAACGTGACGTGACTTTCTTCCCGACCTACGTATGGCAGGGATGGCGAGCAGGGGCGCGATCGGCCGCTCAAGTTAAGCAACATCCTTAACGCATTATTTATGAAATAGTCAATTTACGCGTGGCCTACATGTTTACGACCTTTTGCCTCCACCTTTTTATCCGCCACAAGCAGCTATATACCCGCGTATCTTCAACGCAACAAAAATTGCAATTGTGAAGGCCTAGTTTAAAAAAAAAGGAAAAGAGCGATTTTTAAACACGGTTAAACCAACCGCCGATTGCTTGAAATAATTACTTCCTGTACTACACGTGTTCAATGCACTTTATAACAGATTAATTTATAACATTCGCGCATTTGACAATACCATAATTAGATTGCTTTGTGATAACCAAGTTAAGCTTCGAGAACGAACCCAGTCTCAGTCCTGCGTTTCCCAGGTAACCGCGATTCAATATAATTACGGTCTCAAGCCTAGAGTCCTTCTGGTAATCGTCTTCCCGTTGCGGTGCCGCTCCGCTAAAGCCACATAGCGCTAGTGTATACCTTCGCCAGGATCATGCCTCTTTGAACTGTGCATGATGTCAGGTATCAGGCAAGATTACAATCGCTTGCAGACGATGACTTCTAGATTTCTGAATGGTTTTAGAAACTATATGCCCATTCACAATTGGTCATAAGGTTTTAAGGATTAGTGATTAGTGATATAGGTTTAAGGTTTAAAACCTCATTGCGATTCACGTGGTCCTGTTCCGAAACCTGCTGAAAGCCACTGCGCAATAACAAATCTTACTGAGATCCGTTCCGAAACCTGCTGAAGCTACTGCGCAATAACAAATCTTACTGAGATCCGTTCCGAAACCTGCTGAAGCTACTGCGCAATAACAAATCTTACTGAGATCCGTTCCGTAACCGATCACAGTGACTGAGCTGGGCCCTGCTGGCCGTTCCGTAACCTGCTGAAAGCCACTGAAGTTGACTGGAGGTTTCGGCCTCAGTCAATACTACTGAGCTCTGTCAATTCAAATTTCAAGATGGCGGGCTACAAATTAGATCTGACGTGTGGTGTTGTGAGGTTACTTATAGTGGAAAGTTAGTAGAGAAGAATAAGAACGTCTATTAACAAGTAAGCAAATGATTATTTCGTATTTTTCTTTAGTAATTTGGTTGTGTTATTGAAAAAAAAACTCGGCTACTTGAGAGCTGAGAACTTTGAACATTGCAGCTTAGAAAATGCAAACCCACTGAGCTGAGATCGTGTATTGCGTTCCGTTACTGAAGGCAGCAGACGTGCTGAACTCTACTGAGAGCCTATACTGGAGCTCAGTAAGCTCAGCAGGTTTCGGAACAGGACCATTACCATGTTGCCATCGACAACTTATTTACCAAAATTCAAACGTCAAAATCCGTCATCTACTTATATCCAATGCGACATAATCTTGTGATGAATCTTCTATGCCACTTACATATATTTACACATGTAATCTTGTCTAAAGTCTCAAACACATATTAATACTTATCCAAAGTTCGAAAAAAAGGCGCATTTTCGGTCGTTTGATTGCCTTGCCAGGCGAATAGTTATTTTTGCCTCCTTTTGATTGGTCGGTCGTAAGCCGTTGCAAGGTTTAAGGTCTAAGAAATGAAATCCTTATTATTAAACCTAAACCCGTTTTTAGCACTATGACCCAATTGTGAACGGTAACACGCAAATCGTACATTGCACTTATATTAAACCTTAGTAACCTCATTTAACCTTATTTTTGTTTATACAAGGAGCCTTATGCATGCTTCCAAATTTTAGGATATAACCCAGCTGCGTTTTTCGCTCCGAACGCTCGGGCGGGCGGGCGAGCGTGGTGTGCATCGATCCGTCCCGCTTGTGAATTGGGTGCAAATTTGGTGATTGTTCTCGCACCCGTGAATAGGAGTTCGTTACATTTTGTGTGCTACGTGCGCGTTCTGATTTTGTCACAGCGAAATAACCTATAACCAAGTCATTTCGCGAATTCGCATTTAAACGCGCCTCGTTTTCGGCGAAACTACAGATGTGTCACTCAAATATAGGTATAAATGACAAGGTGTGCTTCCAATACTTCGACGACGGTTTTGTTATGTTTTATTGAAACTCGAGAAATTGATGTATTTTGTGATTTTTCAATTTACGAATTCTTCTTTGTTATCTTTTACCTTAGTTCATGCCTTTGCCGGATGGATACTAAACAAGGAACTTGAACTAACAGAACCGACTGTTTTAAAATTGCCTTTGGTGCGTGATTGCTTATATCAAAGCACTAATGGAGTTATTGGAAGCAAACGCAAGATTTTTACAAATTTCTAGCGTGATTTCGCTCAATCATTAATCAATTCCTATCCAGAGTAAAAAATACATTTCAAATTCTAATCTACAAGTATAATTTAAATCTGATAAACGATACCGTTTCGGTACAAATTCACATTACATCTGTACGCAGTCCTATTTTTATGGCATACGTTTATGCTTTGGTGACAGTAGGTATATATGTGTATTCAGTACAGTACGCACTATTTTACTTTCATTAATGTTCACGTAATTAAATCTTTCAATTTACCTCTCAAACATTAAATTCAGATGCTAGCTGTGAACAATTGTAAGTAATTTGTTTCCCCGATCGGTTTTATTAAACCGCCCACCCAAAGTTTACGTACAGACACGTATTGCCATCCAGACACACGTGTGTAGCTTTCCTGAGCACGGCAAATGCGTGCGACATGTGTGCTTTGTGTGGAATAAAGGACGCCCGGAGAGCGTAGGTGTACATGGTATGGCTGAACGAAGCCCGTTCGGTGGGAGCGTTCGGAGCCGGGGCAATTGTGTGTGGAACCGGCGCTAGTGAGTGGGTGAGATCCTCGTCGCTAAGCCGATGATGCCGCAGAGATGAACGTTTGCCCATTCACAAGGGGGAAAATGGGATTTGGTTAACTTGGTGCGCTACAATTATACACAAACACAATGCAGGGAAGCCGCAAGCTGAAAATAACTTAATGCAGTTAAAGTATACCTGTCCAAGTGTGTTATGTGTGTGCACAAATTCTCTTGGCTAATTTGGGTAAGTCGCTCACGGGAAAATCTGAACATCCATTTTCAGGACGTGAATATAAGAGAGCCGGCAATTGTTAGAAATGTATTTGTTCGTTGTTACATTCATGAGATGAATAAAAATTGATATTATGAACATGTGATTTTATAAAACATAACTCGTTAGAAGAAGTTTTAACCCTGATTGATGGTCATTTTTAAAACACATCACAGATTTTGGGACGGGCATTATTGTAAATAGAGACAAATACCTGAAGTTTTCATTTGCGAAACAAATCAGAGACTTTGAAGTATTTTTATAAATTGTATTGAAATTGTAAACCGTGATATTTCGTTATCGCCTTCAAACAGTGCAATTTCCAAACCTATAGTTTACTGTTTCACTCGACCACGATTATAATATTCAAGCCGCATACAAACTTGTTGCGCACACATGAAACAAATGCGCGATGCAAAAACAGATGTTTGCGACAAAACAGGCGCAATGGCGGCCGCGACCCATAAAACACGTGAACTATTACAATACCTATAATAGCAGTAGTTTCCAATCACCTCGCCAGTGGCGTCCAGACCATGACCCGCGACAAACATCGAATAGCCAACCACAAAACCTTGACCCTGACTGGCCTGTGGTGTGCTGGTGCTGGAACGGTCTGCTGACATGGATACTAATCGACGTTATACGACCGCTAATGGCTCGGTCATCTTCAGGAACGGTGGCACGTCGGGTGTCCGCGCCGAAGTGCTCGAAATAAGTCGAAACAGAACTATAAGGTCCTTAACGACGGAATTTATTTCAATTCAGAGCAAATCCGAGCACTGTTTACTTGTCGCTGACACTAGCACCCTTTTGGCGCTGAATCACTCTAAAGTAATACTCTCTCGGGAAGATCAGAAAGCTAACCAAGCCCTCAACAAAAGGTACAGCCAAATACACATATACCGAAGGCATGCATGCACGAACGAAATTGTGAAACTTGTCACCAAATTTAGAATTTTGTAAACGAGTGAGGATTATCTTAAGCGAAAGATCAGCAAAGTTTCATCCACGGTCGAATGACCATACCTTGCAGCATCCTCTGCAGCCTGGATTGAAATTTCTTTGCTCATAGAGCCGCATTCATACACGGCAACATCACGACATAAGAGTAACGCGAAACTGTTCCTTGGAGAAGGCACTGATTTGAAAAATATTTTTTCAAACTGGGATTTGAATGCTAAATAAAAGTATTACAGGAAAATACCAGTGAAACTATCATCACTGGGAAACCAGTGAGAATTTTATTCAGCATTCAAATCTCAGCTTGAAATAGCTTTATTCAAAACTAGTGCTAACGAATGGACAAATTAGACATGAGTCTAAGAAATTTAATAACGCACTCATTGTGGGCCCAGATATTACTGATATTCCTGCTCTCGCTGCTCGCCTTTGACGCATAACTTCAGCTGGTCCCGCCGGACGCCACTGCCGACCGGCGTCGCGACGCCGTCCGCGGCGTCGGTCGTCGTGGCGTGGAGGCGGTAAACACGGAGGCGCTGCGAATCGCCGACGCCGCCGGTAATCGCTTTTCATGGCCATCCTTCAAAGAGAATTAGCGGTTTTACGGCGAGAGTTTCATCTCGTCGCTGTCTTTTGTTACGCACAATTCGTCTGCTTTGGACGTTTTAATGCTCCACACTCGTAAACCGAGCGCTCATGATGCCGGCTGGCCGTTGAGGGGCACGGGACTGCGCGGACGCCGTGCTCACGGAATGGAGCCCCTGCTGTAACCTATAAGTCGGGCTGGACGAGATTTTATACCTTCATATAGGTTTATATATATATATATATATATATATATATATATATATATATATATATATATATATATATATATATATATATATATATATATATATATATATATATATATATATATATATATAGGGTTTTGTATGTTCATGGGTGGACTACAGAAAAACACGGAATACTTATTTATATTCCCTTTTGTATCGGAGGCCTCTCCAGAGTTCGACTTCCGTGAAGCCTCGGCGCATGGTGCCCCAAATGGACCGTTCTTGCAGAAGGCATCTATGGTATCACAGCAGTGCATCTATTGGTTGGTTGTTACTACCCCTATACCCGTTTCTCATAATATAACGACATATTCTTTGCATTTGGATTCTCCTCGCTCTTGCATGTCCATCGAGTGTTTTCTGTTTCAATCCAGAAAAGTTTTTTCTCTGGTGTTTGCATTCTCCTGGAAATCAACTTTGAAATATCTAGGAACAGAAAGATGAGCCCATCCGTTTGCGTCATCGCTGAGAACAAAATGACTACCCAAGTTTTCGTGTAATTTTTAAATTTTCGATATCAAAAATAGTGAGAAACCGCACTATTACTTTTCAAACTGCTTTTTCATATTTGATTTTCATATTTTTAAGTTTACCGGTACAATTTTGTAGAAAAATTGCACACCCTGAAATATAAGCAAACGCGTAGTAAAATTACGCTATAAAAAAGGACTTAAACCAATTATTACCGTCCATGTCATTGCCAACGGGATAAGGTTATTTTTACGGCTCCTCCGTTCTAAAACGCAAATGGGTTCCCAAGTCCTGTCATTGGATACGCTTGATTACAACGTGCGATTCAAACGTGAGCACTGCTATGAGTGTCATTATCGCATAGAGGTGTAGGGTTCGTTTGCCGCTTTTCCGAATGTGCACATGTATGTAGCGCTCCATGGTCGTGCTCGCTCGCCGTTTCAACTCAATGTTCTGCCGCGTAAATCTAAATTGCGTGCTAATTTAACTGGCACGCTCAAAGGTACACGAAGATAAAAGCAATTTGTACAACAATCAATCAAATGGGTGGAATTCATTCGGACAGATGAAAGAGGGAAACTCGATCGCAGCAATTGAAATGAAACCACCGTGCAAAACCGTTTGTTCAAGGCCGGTACAAAGTTTCTTGTTTTTGCACAGTTTAATTGCAAATGTATAATAATCACCCACGCTATTGGCTGGTTGCGGGTGTTAATAATAATAATGCTTCGACAGAATTAGAATTCCGTAGTTAGCTTGAAACGTGGGTATATTTATAAATTGAACAAAACTAAAATATTATATTCACGTTCTATACACAAAACATATTTCGTCGGAAATTCAATCGAAATTCAAGAGACTTTGTATAGGCAAAAAGCAAAACGTATGATCGTTTGTGATGATGTAAATGTATAATGTGGCAAGAGCTGGCTTCTCATTCGATCGACCACCAGCCGGCATTCGTTTAGGGGCATGGACTCATTCGGCATTGTTCTGACGCGTTCTGGGCGAATTTACAAGGGCATATGTTCGAGACGTGTTCTCATAATATGTTCTAACTAGTTCTGCATTTTCTTCTGTTGCATACGGATACGGATTTGGAACTATGGGAACAACGAATGCTCGACAGAAACGTGGACAGCCCAAAAGAGGCACCCGGCCTGGATCTATCTTCATCATTGATGTCTATGCTCATTGCTCATACCATCGTATAGCACCTTTCTAGAGGCAGTTCCTTATATTGAAGTTTTATGTCAAAGCCGTCGCTATGGTGCTGGAGTAACGAAAATCATTGCTTTGCTTTGTTTGTGTACAAGTACATAGCAGCGGACCGAAAAGGCTCAACACATCTTAACAAATAAGAGACGCATGCAACAAGTATCAAGTTTTACCCTCCGGCACGTCTTCAATTTCCCCATCACGTATATAGGTAACATAATGTCCGCCCCGCGTCGCTTGTGTTGGCACCCGCCCTGAGACCGAACGACGTGCGCAACTCGCGCACCCACTGTTCATGACCGGGCGAAATTGAACGATGGAATCGAACTCTGAGCTCTGCATTGTTCTAAAATCTCACTGCAGCGCGCGCTCGAACAAGAAACGAGGCAATTTGCCGGTGGAAAATGGCCGTCGGATGCGCGGATCTCCAAGTCAAATGCGAAACTCGGCGGCGGCGGCCGTCGACGGTTGGCGACATTTGAATACTGGCGTCGGCGAAATTGCTTTCCATACGCGGGACAAGTTAGTGGGTGGGTTTGCCGTTGCTTTTCATGGCGCTCTAGTCGTCATTACGGTGCCGTACATCACGAGGTGTGACTGAGCGAGTTTTATAGGCAAATGTTTGCTTTTCGTGTTTTAAGGGAGGTGATTTATTTTCTTTGCGTATCGGAAGTACCTATATACCATACTTGGCTGCGCCATGAAAGTGATAACGGTAGTTATTTTGACACGACATAGGTTGCATTGAGGATGACATAGAGGCATGTTATAAAGAGAATGAATTCGAGATAGATAATGTTTTGGCTAACATGTAGTACATCGTGACTGAGTGCAAACGGAATAAACAAAACATACGATCTTCATCATTATTAGCAATATACATGAAGTATCTTTGGTATGGACGTGCATCCTTCATGTCAGAGTAATGAAAATGTATGGAGTGGAGTTGTAACAAGACTGCTTCGTACATTTCACAAAGTGTGCTTCAAAAAAAGCAACGAATGCTGTAGGCATCTGTCAAAATCGCATTAAATGATGATGTATTTGTCCACTTTGACGTCAAGGAACAGACTTAGAAATTTAATTTAACGTGAAGTACTTGTATGTGCCTTTATATACGTTAAAAAAAAAACTTAAAATTTTTTCCATGATTTGCAAAGAAAAATTCGAAAAAAGAAACAGAGCACTTTTGAAAACAAGACTGCACAACTTTTTTTATTTTGATTAATTATAATTTACTTACATGTATTTGACAAATCATTAAATATCTAATACGAAGCCGTATCTAGTCCGTAAATTAAACCCAATGTTTAAAGTGAACGCAATTTCTCACAAATAATGGCCAAGTATACTGGTGTTGGCATCCTGAACAAACAGGTCGGTCATAGTTCTCTGCCTTGAATGCCCCAGGTTTCCAGGCTGTCCTTGAACTTAGAGAGAGTCCGGACTGCAGATTATCCAGGTCAGGCACCCAGGCCTAGATTAGGATAGGTTAGATTGGATTAGGTCCTGTGAATGCCGTCCAGGATAGGTCTTGGTCCAGGGTCGGTCCAGGTCAGATGCAGGTCGAATCCAGGTCGGTGGGCACCCACGAGTCTCCACGCGGATGCAGTATCGATTGACGGCAACAACAATTACCAGCGCCG
Organism: Nemoura dubitans; assembly: GCA_921293005.1. Classification (NCBI taxonomy): domain Eukaryota; kingdom Metazoa; phylum Arthropoda; class Insecta; order Plecoptera; family Nemouridae; genus Nemoura; species Nemoura dubitans. Next base: position 5,125,332 of record OV121074.1, read on the forward strand.
GGCGGGAGTTTGACGCTGGCTGAGCAAAGCCATGATCATGCCGCTCCTCAATCTGTGTTCGTGTTGCAGTAGATATTTTGCGATGGGTTCTCGAACACTTTGACACGCTTGCAGTTTCTGATGCCCGGTTGACCAACGTCTTAATCAGCGATAACCTCATTGAACATTGATTATAATTTGGTATGGCATTTCACCATTGAAATTGTCTAATTAAATTGCACTTAGTAGCTCAAGTTTAATTTCAATTTCTTTATGATTATATTAATTAATATAATCATAAGGTAATTCGATTAATTTAATCATATGACTTCATTGGTGAAACACCATACCAAATAAAAATCAATGATCAAAGGAGTAATCACTAATAAAGACCCGGTTTTTCAGGGACCTGTTAAGATACTAACGGTCCGTTAGCTAGAAAATTAAAGGCTATGATTGGACGTTGCTATAAGCAAATAAAAATTTAACAGACCATTAGATATTTAACGTGCCATTGGATAACCGGGTCTACGACGTTGGTGCAGCCGGGCATGAGCAAACTATGCATTTGGTAGTTTTAATTTTTTTAAATGAACATCACTTCATGTGGAAAATCGTTGCTATAAGTTTTCTATAAGCCTGGGCTATTAGGTGCTACAAGGTGCTACAAGAGTACAAGCGTACAAGCCACTAAAATACGAAATATTATCGGAAATAGCTCACTTATCTAAACATTTCTTTAATTCGCCCTCTGGTATTTGTCATCCCGTGGTATTTTGTCACCCTCAAATAGTCAACCAGGAAATTAAGTCGTAAGGCACCTAAGTCCTAATGTAATATGTAATACCTGTACACATTACCTGCTAAAAATTCTTACCAAGATCCTGCAAGATCATGTCACGATTTTCCAAGATCTTGAGACAAGATCTTGCAAAATCTTGACTTAAGATCGGTCTCACGATCTTGTCTCAAGATCTTGTCACAAGATCTTGAAAAGGTCTTTATAGTATCTTGAATTCAGGTGCCGAATTGTTACATGGCGCAACCGGCAATACCTAATCCCACACTTGGCCACCAAATGTAGAGGGATAATTTTTTGAAATCACATCCCTGGGGTTCAATTGTAGGGAAAAAAGTATTTTAAAAATAATTCCCCCCTGGGCACCATTTGTATACAGGGCGTTAAGTCGTTTTTAAGAGCAAAAATAGTAAAAGTGTGGTTACATATTTTATAATATTCCACTCTTCACCACCGGACGTGAAAATACGTGTTCCTGGTCTGCACATTTGTTTCCCCTTGTGTCACGCGTAGTGATGGTTCGCCATCCCTGCACTAGGTCAATGTCACATAATAGAACTCGACCTCCCCCCCCCCCCCCCCCACTAACACCCCAGGGAGCAGATGTGCAGCGATTGACAGAGATTAGCCCATCGACCACGAAGCACCACGTTCGACACGCACGCCCTGGATCTAGTTCATCGCGACGGACAAGTTTAGAACTAAGCCTGACTGCGACATCATGCCGCCAGAGTATTTTGTGCAGATTAGCGAACTTGAAAGCCGTGTTCAGCGTGTTTACATACTCTAACTCATTGGGGGCACTTTTAGCGTTGGCTTCAGGGCATAAACAGTTAGCTATCGCCTGAAAGAACAGAGGCCTTACAGGGAATAGCCGCAGCAAGCGAAATGTGGCCGTGGACTTGAAAAATAAACGCATCCCTGCCGGGTATCGGACCCAACTACGACCCTTACGAGTCTGCAGCGCCGACAATCCCGTTGGTGTGTTCACGGGACGAGTTGGTATTTATTTGCATGTCTGCCGGTCTGAGGATGTGAAGGGGGGGGGGGGCGTTTTTGGTAGGCTGAACGTGAAATGGCACGAGTCCGTGGGATGAAAAATGCCTCTTTGGAATTTATTTTTAATAAAAAAAATACAATTGCACCAGGAAAAGCCCTTTATATTTTGCAATATATCAGCACATACTTAATTTTAATAACCGTATTTGATCAATCCAGGGGAAAAAATACAAAATATGAAGCTCTTCTTTAAAAACTATAATCAATAAATAATTTAGCCATGTATCGCTAGAAGAATTCTTAAAAATGATTTCCTTTTATTTAATCTCAAGGTACTTGATACATCCCGATTCGGTATGGAGCTCGATTTGGCTTGATATGCTTTGGTATTGCTCGGTATTAACATTATTGTTGTTCATGTGTGGAATGTGCACACAATGGGACTACAATTGACCGCTGTTGGGCACAATTCCGTTAAGTGTTTTTATCATTCAACCATTGCCCGGAATCGGCAATCTGACAATGATAATGATAATGACAGTAATCATGAAATGTACTGTAAACCAGTGCTCTCTTGAAGTCAATGACCAAAACAAATCCGGAGAGCGAACAGCAGTCTGCACTGTTCTGGCACTCCGCGACAAAACGCACAACCGCTCATGCCATTGCCTATGCCATTGCCAATGCCATTGCCAATGCTATTGCCTATGCTATTGCCTATGCCATTGCCTATGCCATTGCCAATGCCATTGCCTATGCCATTGCCAATGCCATTGCCTATGCCATTGCCTATGCCATTGCCAATGCCATTGCCAATGCTATTGCCTATGCTATTGCCTATGCCATTGCCTATGCCATTGCCAATGCCATTGCCTATGCTATTGCCTATGCCATTGCCAATGCCATTGCCTGAGCTCGCGGGCCTCCTACCCCTGGACCATTATGCAGCCCGTCGCTCGCGAATCGCACCGAACGATGTTTCAGGTCGATTTCGACAGCACAATCAAGTCTGACAGTCTGACAGTCTGACAGTCTGACAGATGGCCGATTCGGCAGCCTCCTGCATGACGTATACGAGCCGATACATGAGATGGCAGGGGATGACCACCACCACTATCAAGGCTGGTGCCGTGCTCTGTGATCCAAGTCAACGATATTATACGCTATCGCGCTACAGTGTGAAATCATGGCCGCCGGGAAATGGCCGGGAAATGGCCGGGAAATGTACGATTCGTGTATAAATTAGTGCGCCTGGTCCCGGCCGCAACGATGTGATGAATGGCCAGAACACAAGCGCATCAGGCCTAAGCGTTATGGATGATAATGCGGCTTGGAAAGTGGATATTAACTGTGTTTTAGCACGTGCGCTGCAGTCGTGATGTCCCCCGTGTTCTGCGTCCCACGACATTCTTTACATACACTTGTGCTGCGAGATATTTTCTAGATTACTAAATGGAACTGTCGTTTAGTGGGCGTGCTAGGATGTTCGTAGAGGCGTTGTGCCGCATTGTTTTGCGTTGTGCATTCATGTACTGGCTAATTATTCACAGTAATTGGTATTAGTCTCGGTGCAGAGTGCAAAGTATGAAGCGAAGAGCTGCGTGGGCGTCACATGCCTCGATGTGCCATCGGATTCTTCGTGTGGGCCTCTTGACGCCGTCTAGGGAGGTGCAACAAGTCGCTCAAGGCTCGCCTTGGGGTAGGTCGAAAATACCGCGAAGCTTTGACTGGGGGCGATGGAAGGTCACGGCTCACGCTTTCAACGCGATAAAGTTTTTCAGATTTTATTACTTAGCTTATTTATTCTACATCTTATTGCATTAAAAATAGAAATAACTTATCTAGAAAGCGAAATGAAATCTACGAACTGTTTATACGTGAACGAAACTTTGCCATTTATTAGCGCCCTCTGAATGGATTTGTCTCGATTTGCTTGATGAAAAAATGTATCTAATTGGCTTTGACCTTGAGCGAGACCATTTTCCACAGCCTCCTAGCAACTTTCACGCCATAGCAGCAATGGGGAAAATATTCATGTAGAAGTCCCTGGTTGTGTGCTCGGATAGAAATTCAGCATGTGCTGTCGATGGCTGCCATGCCTTAACACAACGCTTGCCTTCGCGGTCACGGGCATAGTACATGATGTACTTTTTGTGACCATCATTTTGGTCCTTCCCATGCTGTGCCGTATCCAACCATTTACCCTGGGCACGACTATATATTATTACTCTATTACCAAAGACACATTTAAGAGCCTATTTGCATAATAGAGCAATGTGTAATTGAGTGTGATTGTTGATAATTCGTTTAGGAAGCTGGTTGCGTAGGTACTACATCAAGCTATATAATATCCTATCAAATATACAAACTGGTGTAGACCAATAATATTTTACTCTCAATTTCATTAATTACCAGCGCGTGTTGAATGAAAAACACACGCTTTTTTTAAAGCCCCAAGTGCTGTTTACCACAATGGCTAATTCTTCCAAGAGTTTGCATGAGTCAGTTCGTTAACAGATTCACTGTGCCGAAACGTGGTTGACTGTGAAGTGGCTATCAAACCGCATTCATTGTCGACGCGAGGGTTTGCATTACCGCTACACCGTTGTGCGTTTCGAGAACGATCTGGCTCGACCATGCCATGCAATCTCAGAACGAGTGGTGTTCCAATACCTCATAAATCATTACTTTTAGTTCAAATTGCTCCAAACTGAAGTTAAGTTATATAGTGCTCTTGACAAACCCACACATATTAAAAGTAATAATGCAGCATCTCGGCAGCTTACGCCCTTGCAACTTGATTTTGATAACAATATCATAACAACGAACGTAAATCTTGTAGTCCATATACGGTCTTGACTTTTTTATTCCAGCTGAAGTGTGCTGGCTTTTCTAGTTTATTCGATTAAAATTGAACATACGGCATGTTTGCCTATGTATCGTTTCTGGGTCAACTTGCATATTTCCTCCCACAATTTATATACTTGTACATCGTACTCGCTTTCGAGTGCAACCCTCGTGAGTTATTAATATTGCTTGGATTACGGCCGCGCAACACATTGCATCGACGACGCAAGATTTAATTTTCCAATATGAAGGCGCCATTTAATAGCGAGCAATAACAACGTCTCCGCGACCCTGGTGCCCACCAAGCGCACTAAATGCAATCTGATGAGACTTTTCTTCTGCAAAATATAGCAATAAAAATATCCGTTTGATGTTGACGTAAAATATTAACGGCGTTATAGTGGTGTATACATTTTTTTGTTTCACTCGTCATTGGAAAACAGATATTGGACGATTTCATTTCCGTCCATTATTTTCGATTGGTCTTTTTTCCATCGCCTCAGCCGCTCCATTGTGCAGATGCTGGCCTGTAACAGTCTGTTGCTATAGTGACTCCTGCTGGTAAACTCTTGCTTGAATCTTATGAAATAAGTTCTCCTCTGCGAGGCAATAAAGTCGTCCATAACTCCCGACAAAGATCCATCCCCGAGTCGAGCCCGGGTTACTAGAACATAGAGTCCACCGAATATACCGAGTAAATCCCATTTTGATTGGACACATCGCCTGAAATGTTACTGTCCGCTGGGCAAATCGGGAACAACTGCAGACGGAGTAATAGAATCAGTGCGGGTCCTTCGGGGTCGCAAGCAATTACAATGGGCTCGAACAAATTTCTCTCCCCGATATCGCGTGTGCGACTTCGACCGAGGCGAACGTGAAGAAAATATTATTGTGAAATCTCTGCGAACTTGAATCAACATTTTGCTTTCCATCTACTATGTTATTCAGCTGGAACTTTTCCGGCAATATGATCTGAATGTGGTTGAGCGGACGCCAATTGGCACCCTAGCGTGTAGACAATTACCTATTCAAAACTTTCAAAGACTCAAAGTTCACACGCCATTGGTTCACCTTGAACCGTCAGGTTCTAAGAAAACGGAAAAGCAATGCCTCATCATTCCGGACATCCTCGTCTGCCTCCGACTCCACATCATTACCGTCATCGTATACTGCGTGCGCCGGGAATTCCGAACACATCTGGCTACGTCTCGATCCAATCTCAGAGACGGGGACGTCACGTGCCAGTTTGCATCCCCCGACGCCCACCACCGGGGCGCTAATTCCAGGCCCGACCCGACTCCACCACTCTCTTCATCATCGCCCGACTTCCAAACACACCGACATGGTAATTACAAAAGGAATCTACATACATTCACTTGTCAAAATAAATTCAAATCACATGTAAATTAGAGTAATTCCCTGTTCAATTCATTGTTCCAAGACGCGAGTGGGAGTTCTCGATCTTCGCCGCGAGAAGCTTGAACAGGATGCCGCTTTCGATGGGAAGGGGGGCACCGGTCTTGATGGTATCCCCTGCGTGATCAGGAGCGCCGCGTCCGGCCATCGGGCTCCGCGCGGCATCCGCCGGTTTATGGTCACTATGGTCTAACGCCCCTGGCACAGTCGAACGCGTCGAGGAAGTAAGACCGTAATAATGGGATGCCGGGCCGTGGCGGACACCGGTCCACCTTATGGGGCAGTAAATCTTGCGAGGGGATGGGGGATGGGCGAGAGAAAGAGGGAGAAAAGCGACTTAGCTTCACCGGGCGAGTATGGATGACGTCATACTTGTTGAGCCTTTAGAATTCAGATATTGGGAAAGTTGTGACGCGTCGCGTTTTGCCGTTTTCTTCGTTTTTCACCGCCTCAAGGACTTTTGGTTGGATCGCAAATCGATCAGGTGTGGTTGGAAACCATGGGACTTTCAGCGGACAAACAAGCCGACTGGATTTGGTCTCGATTTTTAAAAATTGGCTGAAAATACACAAAAGAGGAAAAATATGGAAAATGCGTTTCATAACTGAATGTGATAACAGGGATTGATATCTTATCTTAAAACGCGACAGCGAAAAGTGGAACTCTGTTGTAGTAGTTCAAGCAAATTTAAATCTCATTGCGAACAGAAATATAGAGAACATGGCACCTCCACCGACTCCGCTTCTGCAAGATTGTTTAAAACTAAGGTGATAATTTTAAGGAGGATGAGATAATATCTAGTTTAAACATAGAGGTTTCAAATATGATTAGCTTTGTTTGCACTTTGTCGAGAATAGTCAATGGCAAGATACTCATATCTTATTTGTTTTCATATTCCCAAATTATCATGGAAATTTTACTTCGTACGGGATATCCATGAAAATAATTTGCATATTGTACTTAGTATCTTGTCTGTTAGTGTTATGAAAATACTCCGTGATATCAAATATTTCTGGGATAGAAACCTTCTGAGATGCAAACAATTCGGTAGAGCGAGTGCACAAAACAAATGTAAAGTAGCCACCATATTAGGAATTCGAAATATACGGAATAGTACAGTTGTACTTGTCAATTAAATTGTAACGCTGTGTTGTATTATTTTCTTTAAATTTGTACACGCTAAGGGATACTATGCCGCACAAATATTGGCTTAAAACTTCCTGGTTTTCGCCGTGCCAGGATATTCTGCAAAAAAGCAGTCTAAGAACATCTTTATTCACGCTGAACTAAACGGTGGCATAGAAGTCGTCAAGAGTAACTCAATTTGAACTTTTTTTTTGCGGTACACGTAATCATGTTCGAACAGCAAAGCATTAGGAAATTAAAACCGAACAGCAAACAATCGAACAAAAATCGAACAGCAAAGCATTAGGAAATTAAAACCGCTACTTGACGGATTACAGATTTGTTGCCGACCTTTTGGTCTAGTTGTTCCTGTGAGCTTCCACAGCAAACCCGTTCACTCCCTAGCATCTCTGAAAGGAGTCAACGCGCCGCGAGCAGGCTCAGAAAAACCCTCACACTGACTCGACATACGAAAAGGATTCTGTTTGATGATGGCGTCTCTCTTTAAATAGAGGCCAGCAAGGAGGAGTATCATAATCTTTAGAGACCGTAGACGTACATGGCTTTTCACATACAATAGAAAGTATATAGGTAATATAATATAATACCTGCTGGTAGGTTAAAAGCCCGCTTGGTTTTCAAGTAATTCTTCTCATGTATGAAACGACAGAACCACAATCATCGTGTAGGCGGGCTTCACTTAACAAGGAACTGGGGAAGGAAGAGCGAGGCACTTTAAGTATTTTATGAATTTAAAAACGCAAGTAAACAATTGTTGCCGAATTAAAAAACGACCCGTCTGCGGTATATTGACAAATACGGTCGAAGTAAGATTGAGGGGGAAAAGTATATATTATAAGAAGACTCTGCTTTTCTGCGTTGTGTTTCTGCCAGATGATTCCCTCTATGCTCTTTGTTCGAAACTCTGGCCGAAAACAGTAAAAATCAGCTGTCTAACATCATATCCGATAATCACTCTGCTCGCTGCCGAATCAGCGAGATAATAGGGATGGAAGAGAATTACGTCGAGAAAGAATTGAAGGCTCTCGTCTCGTTGTCCAGCTACTGATTGATTTTCTACCGTTTCTACCAATGGAAGCGTCCACATTTTGCCCATTATTCTGAGACCGTGTATTTCTTAGAGCATGTACTGCAGTTGTTGAGAAAACCTCGGATATTACATGTTTGTTTAAACTTTAAAATACATCAATTTCCTTTTCATGAAGTGCAGAATGGTTCGGGGCAGAGATACCGACAGCGCAGACGCCAGGGGCAGTTTTTTCTAGCTCCCAATGTTATTCAATGCTCTGTCAATTCGAAAATGAATTCAAAAACGAGCTAGTAAAAAAGCAATGCCTACTCCAGTGCAAGAGGATGAGCACCGACGGGTCTCGGTTGGCCGTTTCTTTCCATTCCGAACGCATAATTGACTGACGTACTTCCTGCCGCGATTGTACCCGCTTTGCCTTCCGTCTGAAAACCCGTTTTTCGAGAGCACTGCAAGCACGTCCCTTTCAAAATCATCAACACACTTCAATTACATTCTCGAAAAACTCTCAGTCGAGTAGAAAACGTGCGAGCATACATCTCGCTATCGACGAGCGCAACAATTAGAGGGCGAGAGCGAGCGAGCGCGACGTCGGCGCCGACAGCGCGTGGAAACGAGAGAGGGCGCTGTTTTGCGCCTCGGGCAGCTCCGGGGCCCGCGCCGTACCTCCACAAGCCGGGGCGGCGCTCGACGAACGTCGTTGCGCGCGGGAAATCGATGGGGGACGGACGCCGTCGACGCCGCGACGCGACGCGACGCGGCAGAGACGCCGGGAAGCTGGCACACAGAGCGTTTTCGAGATCTCCTCGCTCGGACGACCCGAGATCTGCCGCCCTACCTGGGACTTTTGGAACAATCCAAAAAGCAATTACTAATATTCCATCGCGATGCGCAAGTGGAAGGCACGGAGCGACGAGGTGGGACAGAGGAAATCTAGTAGGTCCCCAGTTTCCATACGGAAGAACAGAGATAATAAACGAGTATACTTTTCTCGCTTCATATTAATATACTCTATGAAATTGCGAGGTTTTTGTTAAGCCCAGCGACGATCTTGTGTAGCTTTGAGTTATTCGAAAAAAGGGTGGATTTTCATATTGCTCATTTATTTAAAACGAGCTTAACACACCTCAATTTCTCGAATCCCCAATCGCCACTCGCGGAAATAACTTACTGTAGAGTTCAAGTCAACTTTGCCGAGCGAGTTTTCAGCACTGTGATGTGAGCGTTCAACAGCAGCACTGCAGCGCTGGGGCAGCACCAGACCGAAAGGAAAGCCCTCGCCATTTACGCGATACGCTTTACTGTTTCGCACCCTCGGCTATTAGAACTATTATTCATGCTGGCTTCTGGCTTCATCGAGTTTGCGATATAAATCTGTTCGTATAAATGGATTTTGTCCGTCGGGCACCGGACCCATGGTATAGTTAAAAGCTCCAAATTGAAAAAAAAACTTTAAAAGTCGCCTGGGAATATAGACGTGCCAAAGCCGGGCAAATCGTTCAGCCCTGTTAGAACCCTCTGTGTTTGTGTGTGTGTGTGTGTGTGTGTGTGTGTGTGTGTGTGTGTGTGTGTGTGTGTGTGTGATTAGTGCGATTCGTTAAACAAATGTTGGCCAACGAATTAAAAATTTGTGTTGCGATCGCGTGGCTAAATATTGTATAGGTACGAATACTACATGCTTCAATGCTAATATAGTTAGGGTTAATTTTGCTTTCATGTATATAGCTCCTTTTGTTGGTCTACTCTCTAGTCTAGTCTATTTGTACGCCGAGTGATTTTTTCCCAAACTTAAGCACATATACGGAGATCAAAGCATTCAAAACGTATGCGAAATACAAATTAATGTCTGCCCACTCAAAGTAATGGATAGCTTGCGATTAAAACCGTGAAAATACAAAGGGTAATAAAACTTCGCTCGCCGTTTCGCGGGATTCCAGGGTCGCAAGAGTTCCAGTGGCTCCTGGTGTAGCGGTTCCAGGTCTAGAGGTTCCAGGCAGGGGCGGAACCACGATTCACGGGCCCGCCCGCAGATCTGGCTGAGAAGGCCCCCCCCCCCCCTCAAGACAACAGGGTTTGGAGCTACCGAGAAAATTTTGAATCATGGTCATTTTTTCGAGTGAATCTATGCGTTTTAATCTATTTCAAACTGCGACAGATTTGGAAAAGCAGCTCGATTATTTTCATTTTGCAATCAGCAGGCTATAGACCCTTGCCTGGAAATTTTGATTCAGATCACAGCATACGATACTTTCAAAATGTAAATCACTAGAGGGTCCTGTCTTTTATAACTGCTCACATGGGTGCATTCTAATGATAAGTATTGACGATGTTTTTCTTTATAGCTTTGTTATTTTTTCTGTAATTTTTACCCTGCACTATCTATATCAAGAGGGGTCCTCAGGGTACGAAATTCGATGGGCCTGATACGGGGCCCCCCGCGTACTTGGTCAGTCTGCCTCACACATTGTATATTTGCAGTGAAGTGGGAAACAAGGAAACATAAATCTAAAAGTCTTGCATAAAAAAGTTCGGCCGACGGGCCCCCAACGGAAGTGGACGGGCCTGGGCCCGCCCGCGGCCGCGGGCCCTGCGGGCGCCTAGTTCCGCCCCTGGTTCCAGGTCTAGAGGTTCCAGGTCAAGAGGTTCAAGTAGCAGTTCCAGGTCTAGCAGTTCCAGGTCTAGACGTTCCAGGTCTAGAGGTTCCAGGTCTAGAGGTTCCAGGTCTAGAGGTTCCAGGTCTAGAGGTTCCAGGTCTAGAGGTTCCAGGTCTAGAGGTTCCAGGTCAAGAGGTTCAAGTAGCAGTTCCAGGTCTAGCAGTTCCAGGACTAGACGTACCAGGTCTAGAGGTTCCAGGTCTAGACGTTCCAGGTCTAGTGGTTCCAGGTCAAGAGGTTCAAGTAGCAGTTCCAGGTCTAGACGTTCCAGGTCTAGAGGTTCCAGGTCTAGAGGTTCCAGGACTAGAGGTTCCAGATCTGGTGATTCCATGTCCAGGGATTCCAGGGATTGTTGATTGCAAGCGTGGGCGGTTGGGCGGTGACTGGGTGGATGGGCGGGAGTGGATGGGTGGATGGGACTGAAGACCCACGCTACAAAGTGGCGGCGGCTTTCAGTCACCGGTCAAATGTGGCTTGCTCAAGAAAGCAGATTTTTGGAGGATACACTTTTGGGAAATACACCAAATCAAATTGTTTATTGTGGGGAAACCCCCATTTTCTTTAGTAAAATATCAATATAATGGTATATTACCAATTGGAACTATGGTGAACATATAATGTACTAAAAATCCCTATAATACTCATGTCTGCTTGTCCGATCCTCAGGGCTAGTTTTCAAACAAAACATTATTTAAATTAGGTATTTGCGTATAAACTTGGTATTGATTGTTCACTTAGCATTTAATACCCAGTTTGAATAAGCTGTTTTGAAAGCATGAAATGCAAATCGACGTAAACGGGAAATGTACTTACGAACCAAGTACTAAGTACCTAAATGAGTTGCAGTAATATTAGAAGATATCAGAGTTGGTCCATCCAATCCCGGAATGAACTTCGGAGTGTAAATGAGGGCTCTGTGGTTAATGCTCCAGCAATGTGGAGCGATACCCAGACCCACCGCCAGGGCGCTCCGCACCTCACAATGACGGCCCTTTGTCAGATGAGTTACGGGAACAAGCTTACGCATCAACGGAGTTATTAGCATTGTGTTCCTGTACACAAGAGATGGAGTCGGGACGAATGGGGCCGACTATACACGAAAGGGGGAGAGAGAACATGCGTTCACGGGCAGGTTGAAATTATTATGCTAAGACATTCTCGAAATTTGTAATGAAAATTATGGTAATTGAACTGATGTATTGGTTTATTTTGTAAAGTAACACCAATAAACTTGTATTAAATTCCTCGGCATATATCACTTTTACATAGTCCTAGGGTATCTACAGTACCTACTTTATATATATGATAGGTATACCTGCGTATACATTATATATAATACATAAAACCATAAAATTGTATTTCGATTTAAGACAATTGGAGTGAGTGCTCACTCGGGCCACTTCCCGCTCAAATTTTACCTCCTACTGGATACCAACTTGTGACCACACCTTTTGTCGGATCGTGACGAAACCCATGTCTACGGAAACCTCACACTTTTGGCAACAAATTGTGTGTTTGCCAATCTCAAAAAATATTCACTCATCTAGTATTTTCAAGCGTTGTAAAACAAGCCTGTTTCGTCGAAATATTGAGCGTATCCTCGGGCCGCTTCCCGCGCAGAATTTACCTCCAACTGGATACTAACTTCTGGCCACACCGTTTGTCCGATTGCAACGAAACCAGGGTCAACGGAATCCTCACACTTTAAGCAACAAATTGAGTGATTTATAACCACGAAATACCAACAGAAAGTTAAAATAGAGCTTCATGAAATAATCACCAACAACCACACCAATAGCCTTAAAAACAGATATGTAATACAGTGGAAAATGTGTAGGTCTTGCCGCCTCAAAGAGTCGCCGGTGATAGGTCACGATAAATAGCTAAGACGTAAACCGAGACATCTTTGTGTCTCTAAATATAGAAACAGCAGTACGTCTCCTGACGCTAGGTTTCGCCGCGGTGGTATAGGTCACGTTGGCGTGCCACGCGTCTCCCGGGGCAACCGCTAAACAGTGACGTGGCATCTGTAATGAAGCGTGCCCGGAGCTGAGTGATGAACGCGTCGGGGCGGCGGTGAAGGTAATCTTAGCGCGACGCCGACGCCGACGTCATAACTATAATACACCTGCCTGCGGCCGGAGGATCCGAGTCTAAACGTGCGCGTGCATTATCATGAGCGAGTTCGGTGATTGAAGTGTTTACATGCCTAACTATAGAATCGGTGGAGGAAACTGTAAGAGACACGATAGTTCTCTAAAATCCTAGGTTACTATTTTCGTTTCTGAAAATAAACGCAAAACCAGCAATGCTGATTTGATAACCGATTTCATAATCAATCATGGAAAAACAAGGATCTTGACGACTTATTGCAAAAAGCATATGGGCAAAGAGCTGCGGTGGTATGTCATCGATTTTTTTTCAGTAACTCCAATTGAACAAGGATCCATGTCCAAGTAGCACAAAAACGTTCAGCGAACGTTATTTCGAACGTTCGGTGGACGTCGAAAAGCTAACGGGGAATAACTTGCGTTCAACGTTCACATTCGCCAAACTTTTCGATTTGGTTCTACCCGAACGTTGAACGCAAGTTTTCCCCCGTTAGCTTTTCGTCGTACACCGTACGTTCGTGATAACGGTTTTTGTGCTACTTGGGAATATGTGGTCGCTATAATATTTATTTGACACCGATGTAATACTTAGCAAACAATGTACAGATTCAAGTGTATGGTGGAAGCGCAAAGGTATGAAAAACGGAACGTCGTATTTACATCGTATGTTCAAAAAAAATTCATTGGCCAACACCATCACGTTAACACTCACCAGCAGTGGGTTAGTTCATTAATGAGCATCATGATGAATATTCACCAATTATTCTGGGGGATTCCGCCCACTGCGCGCAAACCAATATCGGCAAAGCAACAGTTACCAGCCGCCGCCGCCTCTGCTGGTTCCCTCGCCCGAACGCCGCGCGAGGAGGGCGTTAAGTGGGGAAACCGTTCCCTGGGAAAATCCCGTCGATCGCCGTCCAATAAGAACAGCTGACTCGCGACGGACGTAACAGAGTCGACCAAATTGCCACTCCACAAGTCTTTGCCTCTAGCGCTGCCCGTGAAGACGATTAGTACTAATAGCCGGACCGTGGACGAGGACGAGGACGTATATCTAGGCATTACTTGAGAGCTGCTGAATCCAATCAAATAGCAATGTGAGAAGGGAATCGTTGATATTTCATAGCAACAAAAGTGGACAGGCAGTTGATTATTTTGTGAAAATGGAGCACGGTTATGTTTTTCATGAGAATTGGTGTCGAAAGCGTCTGTTTTGACATTAAATTATCGTTCGGATTTCTCGATCGATAAATATAGATGTATGAAAAGCAAACATATAGAGGGATGCCGCGAGATTTCATTGTCAAGCGCCATGGCAGTTTCCATTCCAGTCTTGCGTTGACGTGAGAGCTGATGGACATTCTGATCTCGACTGCAAAAGCAAGGTGCAATAAAACACTCTTAACTCGCCGCAAAGAGCAGAGGCAAACGATCGATCCAGTGTGCGTTTTAATTAAAGACGTTTGACCGAAGCGTTTTGTTTCTTTAGTAGGAAATAAAACCGGGGACGTCACGTTATTATTATCTTCCCGGAATGAAGACGAAAAAAGTGAGCGTTCAAGGAACACTGCCGTGATATGTTCGGCATGTTCTGCCCGAAAAGTTTAAGCAGGATGCATCGGGCTACGGTAGATTCATGGTTCAATTCACGCACTACGGCGACCTCCAAGCAATACCCTGGAGGGAACGTGATGCAACTTGGCTGGCTTTTCACAACGGGTTCTTTCGATAGTTCGCCGTTGGCTACGGATTTTTCAGTCGGCGCACTGTACATCAGGCCTATTGTTGATGCTGTGGGACAGCCGTGTCGGTTATCTTGGTATAATTTTAACGTATGCTCCCGTTTGACATTCACGTAATGCCCACTCTAATTGTTTTCCAACATTAACGTTAAATGAGTTTTACTTAAGCAAATCTGTTCAACTCGGACAAAGTTTATGCCTCTGAGTTAGTTAGCAGCAAAACTTTACGGATTGAGTCTAATATTTTAATAATTAATATTATTTTAGACCGAAGCACTTAAAAATCAGTCTGTTGTTCGCAAGGCATAATGATTGAGCACCTGAAGTTGTTGCTCATGAGTGCATCACTAACACAAAACGCTCGCGGAAAGTAATTGAATGCCAAATAGGACGGTGGAGGTGCTAATTTTCTGCAGCCAGCACAAATTTCTCAGGTGGAGGATCCGTGTTTGCACAATGTGGTTTTTGGCAGGTGGAGGTGCCGTGCCAACTGATTCGTAGAACCGCTGGGTTGCGAGCAGCGCCGAAAATCTGAGCGGCGTCTGACAGATGAAGCAAGTCTGAGTGCTTTGACGTGGCGTGCTTTCTTCCCGGCGTGTCAGTTCCTCGCGTGTCCACCACGACTGGCCTTGGCGCTGCTGTTGCCGTGGAGTGGCGTGCAATCTGTTCGGGCATCTCCAATCTGCCTACCGGACGCTCGGTTCGGCGGTAACATCCTGAACCTTCCAGCGAGGCACGTCGGAAGCCACGCCAGGCTCGGTGTAATTGGATTTAGGGGCTGCGCCGCGTGCCATGATCGGGAAAGTTTTCTTGGCCGCGGGATTGCAAAGTTTAGAAATATCTTTGGCTTTTCGACCGAGCGAATATAATTTTGTTGCGCTTTGTCGGCGGGGACTGAACTTGATCGCGGAAAGCAATTAGAGATTCGCACAAAGTTGGCGCTGATTCGGTTGCGGTCGGCACGGTCTATTTTTAGAACTGGAGGTTCGAGGAAATTCTTTGTTACTAACAATCGCTTAATGGAAAATGGAATGGAAAAAATTGATAATAATTGAGCCAAGCGATTGTTTTTTAAGAACATTTAAACTGTAAAAATTATCGCGTCATATTTTATTTTAATATACCTTTCTGGAAGGGTAACATTTTATCCTTTATGATCAGTTA
Organism: Nemoura dubitans; assembly: GCA_921293005.1. Classification (NCBI taxonomy): domain Eukaryota; kingdom Metazoa; phylum Arthropoda; class Insecta; order Plecoptera; family Nemouridae; genus Nemoura; species Nemoura dubitans. The sequence goes on from OV121074.1 coordinate 5,141,216, forward strand.
TTAACCGCGAATAGTTCAGGACTCATAACAAAGAACAATCCCCCCAAAATCACCTCAAATGTTGCCTCAACCCAGTGAAGTGAGATTTCGCTACGCCTCGTGGCAACATTAAAAATTTTACGAGGGGAGAGCAAAAAAAAGTTGCTATCTTCCAAAGTGCATATTTCCGATAACTTCTCGCCTTCCCGCCTTGTTCTTTAAACCCCCATTTGCGAGATATTGGGACAGCTTACGCCTAAGTATTGGAGATTTGCTAAGTTCAGTGAAACGATTGTCACGCTATTTTCAAGCCCACTTCACCGATACCCGATAACAAACTCTGGCGCAATTCGTATAAGCACGAAAAACACGAAACGTTACATCTGCACGCATCCGAGGTTATTCTCACAATTTATTTTTGATCACACAGCGGCACACGTATACCCATAGACAATATTTTAGTACAAAGTAGTAGCTTTAGACCTAAGCATGATATACTTTCATATTACTGCTATTCGTACATTTTCTCACACTGCCTTGAAGCTCCAGCTATATCTGCACAAAAGCCGCACTTTTTCCCGCCAATGTATTTTATTCCTTGTTTACACCGGCATCATGCAAATGTATCCGCGTCAAGGTATCTCTTTCATCTCGCTCTCAAAGCCGACAGCATCCATGTAAACGGATTATCCTCGACGGCGCACGAAGCGGCACGACGACGACGGCGACGACGACGACCGAGATGAGAGAATCTCTAGCATAAATAGTTCGCTAGGCCTTGCGGAAATAAATAAAGCATAGATTCGCAAATCTGAATAATTGTGTAACAACTCGCGGGAGAATGCACTGAGCCTTTGCGAAGACAGAGTAGCAAAGCTTTTCACTGGATGTGGGGGCACTTGCTTTGACGTTTCAATGGCAACCTCCAATCACGAGACAGCACGAACGCGTCGGACGTTGCTTTAAGCTTGTCGTGGAAATAGTGACACTCGAAGCTCGGTGCTTTATTTGAGCTGATTCATAAAAATAAAACGTCTCGATGTGATTTATGTTCCGTTTATTGGCATTTATCTCTGCAGCGAACAATTACGTTGCGAGCTCATGAACGTGCTTGTTTCAGTTCACTCTAATTGATTTCAGAGTAGAAAATTATCTGGAATCTCTGCTTGACTTGGCAAGGATTATCCGTAAGAGAGTTTGAGGCAGAATTATTTTAATTTATTGCATCTCTATCATTGCCAAACAAAAAGCATATATTTTTGACACATAATTTGAGTGACCATTTGTAGCGGTGTTTTACTCAATATTTTATAATGTTACTTGATTATTAATCACGTTGTTTATATATTTTGCCTAGGTGTGTGCGTATAATAATAAACTATCCAATTAGAAATGGAAATTGAAATATGTATAACACACCCCCATGATATGAATGACTTTTCGGGCCAGCTCGGTGTACAGGGTTTCGATATAGGGGAGCGATATAAATTTCAAAACCCTCCCCGATTTCAATTGTATATTTTATATAGCATTCAATTCGCAAATGCAGACACGATGTGTTAGGTACGATTGCAAAACCTTGGCGTGCATTTAAACCGCGCTTCACCATCTCTTTTTTAAGGTCAAACATTAAAGGTGAAAGGGACAAAGCTGACACTGAACATCTGATGAAAGATGAAGCAGTGTTTAGCAGTCGGTATTATAAACTCAAGTTTTACGCTGCTACACTTAAAACTGCAAATAAACCTGTCTGCGAGACCTCAAATCTATTTCTGGAGATTCGATTCGAGATCTAAATCCACCCGCACCGTTGACAGGCGTGGCGTTGGGCCCGCGGACCGATCACTCCCGTGGCTGTGCGTGCGTAATTGTGCGTGCACGCGTGACAATTGTGCGGCCATTGCGTGATGCAGTGCAGTACAGTGGCGTAGCTACCGCTGGTACAGGTGGTGCGGTCGCGCCAGGGCCCAGCTGAGCTTTTTCCAGGCGGAGGGGCCCACGAGCATCGACCCAGAGGGCCGCGAAAGGGTGAATCGGATAGTGAATGTCCGGTCCGCGATCTCAGACATAACATGACATAAAATCACAGACATAAAATCACCGAATTTGGACACAGTTTTTGGCTACATAGGTCCTAGAAACCGAAAATTATTCGCCTGCGGCTTCAAAGTATGACAACAAATCATGGTAAAATCGGTGGATTGGATTTAAACGCTTTTTGGACAATTTTTCAGATTAACTTTGCCCCCCGCCATCCCTCAAACCCTATTTCTTTCGTGTACCCACCGCCCACCGTTACATTCTCCACCGTTACACCCGTTCTGCCCACCGTTTACCAATGACCTATACCAATGATCAATTGATCCAATGAGTGAAATTATAGTGGTTGATATCCTGATGTACATGTTTGGAAGGGGAATACCTCATTTTTATGGCTAGAAATCGTTCTCGTGGAATAACTCCATTCTATTGTGTGGTGGCAAAAATTAACAAAATTTGGTCCCTTTGCTTGAAGCCTTTTTCCCAAAGGACGAAGGGGGGGGGGTCGACTTCAAATCTCGCAAAAGGGTCCAGCCACATCTAGCTACGCCACTGGTGCAGGTAGCTCGCCAGCGGTGCGTAACGTGCGTGAGTTCGGGGGGGGAACATATGCCGTGGGGGGCGCAAACATGCGTCACAATATGTGCGTATACGGAGCGACCCCGCGGGGTAGAAACACTGTTTGTCTGCGATGAAAGGCGTTGTTTAAATGCAACGCATGGAAATTTTAATTAAATTGCAAAAGCGTGGCGTTAGTATACCGGTAATAACGGGCAAAGAGGGTAATATAATTGTGCACCTACGCAATGTGCTTTCTTTTCCGGTGGCTACGGATAACTATCAACATTGTGTGCATGTTAAAATTTCATAGAGCCGGAAAAGACAAAAAGATATCAAACATTATTACAGTAAACGTGTGTTTTTGTAGAGGCGAACTGTCGGCGTCAGGGTTTATAATATTTAGTTTTATTCTATTTTCGTTTTTTTCACGTATTTTATGCTTTTGTGGCAGCTGCCTATATACTGGATGTGGAACTGTTTTTATGAAAGTATATCTAATATAGTGTAATCATTTTCTCTTTGTCAGGTAAACAACAAACCTACACAATTACGAAAGGAATGTAGTATTGTATATCTCATTATAGCACAGTCGGGAGGACTGTTCTGTAACAAAAGCATTTCGTTGATGTTTCTTTCGAGAATTAGGAAATAAAACGAACATATTTACTCGATCTCCGCGTAGGTATATACGAAAATGCTTTTCTCTTATTTCAACTGGCAAAGAACATCGGAACCAAGCATATACCCTAGCAGATTTTCTTTATGGTCACAATTTGTCACACATATTTCCTTTCTGGAGTTTGTTTTAGTTTTTTTCTGGATAGAAGCTTTAACTAGCAGCCGGAGGATGTATATACAGAATCAAGCGAAGACGGAAAAATGTTTAACCGGACCGTGATACGGACCCGATACCTACTGATTGCCGGTCAGGTCCCGGAACTGGTAGAGCACTTGACCATCAATCAGGAGGTCCCGGGTTCATATTTTTCCGGCATCGTTCCCTACATATTTCCTTTTGTTGACTTGAAAACGAAAACCGCATGCAGTGTAAATTGCCAATACGTAGAGCAATTCTCGAAAGAGGGTCAATACAGTCGTGTTATAGCCTTACTTCACCACAGCCTGGTGGACTTCGAAGTAAAGTATTATTGGACTCTTTACCATTTGTAAAGAGTAAAATGGTAAATAATGGTAATAATAAATACTATTTTTAATGGTAATGATAAAAACTTAGTCATTGAACTCTTTGGTATATGGTACTATATTATGATATGGGATCCCCTTGAAGTGGCAAACTCAAATTAATTCTAGTATATCGGATTGTCTTACGAAACAGTGTGTAGGTATAATATCTCAGACGCGGCCCCTTTGAACTGATCCTACTTGTCGCACCGACGATCTGACCTCAGAGGCACAGCGTGCAGTGAGTGCAGGCACCCAGCACCAAACCAGTTGACATAATTCCTCCACGCGGTCATATGACTGTTGCACAACAACACAGGTGCTCGCCGATCGAAAGTCAAGTGTAACTGTTACTTATCGAGAATTATAGAAAGTTGAGATCTGCAATTTAAATTGCCTGTACTTTTATAGCCACTTTATATAGGTGTCGTATGACTAGATTTTATAATGCAATTTTGTCAGCGTACAATTTGTTACGGGCGAAAAATAGGTTATGCAATGTATTATTATGTGGACCAAATTATTGGCTTCGGTAATGTTGAATGAACGATAGTTTACTGTTGCTGTAAAACAATGGATGAAAGTTAGGCGTGGTGTGGTATTTGATTTCATTGCTAAAGTGTAAGGGAGTGTAATTATTCCGTTAAAATAGTGCGAAGGAGGCACATAACTGTTATTTTTTGTGTGGAATCGATTTCGTCACATCTATTTCAATGACCTGGAATCATTTCTAGGAAGGTCTCCAAATTTCTAAATTCCTAAATGATTCCGAGACTAAGGCCCGAATGCAGAGTCGGCACTGAGTGCGCATTCACACTCAGTGCGCACTCAGTGCAATGACAAGGTGTCCCCAAAGTGCGCACTGAGTGCGGACTCAGTGTGAGTGTGCACTCAGTGTCGACTCTGCATTCGGGTCTAAATTTTTAAGAGAAACAAATTTTTATTCCAAGCTGAAAACGGCGAAAAATGTTATAATTACCACCGAGTCTGTTCTTTTAGTCTGCATGGAAAATGCCAAAAGGTTTTTGTTACAGTTTTCAGCATTTAAAAGTTACTTCTTGAAAACCGGCGCTTTTTTTACAAATGCTGTTTAAATTCCTTGTTGATATTTGAAAAGTGCTAATTAATGAAATGAAATTGTGCGTCGTGGTGTGGTTTTCCATAGCCCAGTGGCGCTGGCGCTTCGTGTTTGATTGAAAACTGACTCTCATCTCTCATGGCCCGACGGCCAAGGATTGTGATCCTTTCGTCCTGCCCGGCATCTCAAATCAAGTTGTCTGTGATTTGAGTCTAGGCCGAGGAGGACCATTGTTTATTGGTGGATCAATAAACAATGTTGTCGGTTTTATAGATGTCTGCAGCGCGTGGTATAGAGGAACCCTCCGAACTCCCACGGGGGAGCGGCAGACAAAAACAATATCGCGCTGGCTTCATTGTGCACACAATGCTGCCGTGACGCTCATGGCGTTGAAAGAGGAGATTAATCTAAACAAATGTTTTGACAGTGTTCCGACACGGGGCATAACAGCAAGTTGCAGCGGCATGGGGAGAGATTTTCAACTTTTTATCGTGTTCTGAAATTGTAAAAGTGTGCCAATAAGAGTGGAAAATTGGGCATCCCGAGAGAAACCAATTTGCCGACAATAGGGCGAAATCGGGACGTAGAATGGCGCAATGGGATGAATAATCGGTGTAAGGGATATTGGACCAGTATCTAAAAGCATGTTATTACATTATAATTTATTATTATTTGAGTTGTTCAGTAAACAAATTCCAGTATAACAGTTTATAGTTACTTTTCTTCGTCCATATAGCTGTTTCTGTATGGCATTGTCTGTCATGATCAATATAATATATGAGGATTAATATTACATTAATTAGTAATTTGAATATCTGCTAGCGAGCAAAGACATACTAGACTAATCCCTCGACGCAAGATCATACTTTGTACAAAATTGACTTTTCTAAGCACCGTTGCCTCTTGCAGCATGATAAAGCATCCAGGTTGGCCAGAAGAGTCTTGGACGGGATGTGCTGACACGATCTTAGGGGATGAAGCACTGATTGGGACAATCCGGTATTCGGCAAAAGGCTAACTCTACGATGCGGTGGGGGTTTGGAAAAGGCGACAGGACTTTTCTGAGATTATGCCTGGAATCAATATGGCGGACGGGAAACGTTCCACGTGGCCTTGAAATGTCGAAACCCTCGCGGTGGTATTTGTGGTAACTGCAAGACGTGTGAATACAAGACGCTACGAGAGAATTCGCCAAGTAGGATGTCATTGTACGAGTCGAGGTATACACGAACAAGACATTTTAATGGGCAAATTAATCTTCTTTTGTATTGGATACGAATCAAACTATAGTGTATTTTACTTTTTATATCTAGAAGCGTGACCACTTTTAATGCAAAACAAACCGATTTACATTCCCAGCATTTGCACAGCGACTGAAACAAGACTCGTTACTCAAATAGTAATGCCGTTTTCTCAACCGAACTGTCGATATGCGTGCGAGTAAACAGCCACACGCACGCACACGCACGCACACGCACGCACGCATACGCACGCATCCTCGCTGCCAGCGAATGATGTTCGTCGCACAGAAATTGCTACGCGTTTTTATTGGCTGTTCGTGACACGCCGTGTGGTGTACAATTGCCAATGAAGCAAATGCTCGGAAATAACTTGTAGAAAAGTTACATGCTTTAAGCGTAAAGCTTTAATAGTTAAATATTGTGACTTTCTCTTGATTTACATATAAAATCTCTTGTTGAAAACATTTGGCAGAGCATTTTAATTTTAACATCTATTACACTACAACAGGTAACGTTTCGACTGATGTGGGTATAGGTCAGCTCTATTCGGGGGAGAATTGCTGGTGCCGGGGGTGCCCAATTTGGTGCAACTCGCCAGTGTCGGGATCCACATAGCTGGGTTTGGGCAAAAACAGGGGTAAGTTTTGTTATCACCATGGTTACTTACTACCCCTGAAATCTGCAAATGCCCGAATGTGATTGGCTGTTGATCGTTTTACCCCGAGGGTTTTGTGTTAACTGTGTGTTACGCCCTTGTGTTTGTCAGGAGCTGCAATGGCTTTCCTCTCTTATGTTTCCTATTCCCTTGCTCTATCGCCGCTCTCTACTTGACTATTCTTACCCTCTAAGTATAAAAGTTATAAGAGTTTTGAATCCTTTTTTTCATATATTGCTGTCGTTTCTATTAAATTGAATTCCACGTAATATTAATTTAGAAATATCTCTCTTTTCATGCTTTTGTTTGCAACCTCACGAGATTGCCTCAGCGCAAGAATTAGGATGCTAGCCTGCGATACATTAATTTGCCAAGTGCAGACATGAACGCTCCTGACAATACCACGTGGACTTGGGCTTGGGGCGATGACGCAGAGGGAAATCTTACGACGCCGTCGAGGCATTGATCTATCGTTGCAACTTGTGTGTGGCATCGGTACACTGAGTACTCGATGGGTGATACCGTACACGGCCGCAACGCGCACTGCTCTATGGTTTCATTTTCATATCAACTGAATGATGTTCAGCATTTCAGTGGAAATTGCAAGTCGATCAAAAAACGCTGTTATAGGTATAAAGTGGAATTGGAACATATGAAAACACTTTTCAATAAAAAGCCATCGCCTCTTTTTAAACGGCAATACTGGCGTGAATGCTTGGTGAACAATGACATGTTAGAATGAGGGTTCTTCCGTATTTTCCATCTATGCTATTGTGAATTGCGTGGAGACAGCTTGTTTTGTTTTGAGTTCAACTAATGTACATACCTTACGTGAACGAGTACGCTATATGCAGGGAAAAGCGCTCACGTTACAGCTGATAACTGCACAATGGTTTTCAATAGCAAGGTTCTGCATTTCCTAATTACTCCGTGTTATTCGATGACGGTACTGCATAGTTCACTTCTACCGGTATGAGTTGCTGACATTTCATTGCCAGTTCATTTATCGCTTGATTTAAAATATTGAAGTCCTGTTTTTGTTTCAATTTGAGCTGAATTACAACTGTTTCTGGCGTTTCATAAATGAAAATAAACAAACTACAAGTCACGCATTTTTCCGAAGAGCATTTTTCCTGTTCGCTTTGAGTCTGAGAGACAAACGAGTGCCGTGAGATTTCTAAACTGGTTCGCTAGGGCGATAGGGATGACAATTTCATGGCATTCCAAGATAGTATTATTACCTATTGGGATTTATTACAAAACAATAAATGCCATATGCATTACTTTTTATGTGGGGTAAAAAATTTTCAACTTTTCTGCCATTCAAGCATATCATCTTATTTTGGGTCAAACCCCTTTTTTTGGGTATGGATCTTATTTTGGGTATGTTGCATGGACAAGATTCTAGTCTAGGACTACTATTCTGGGATGAATGAATAAGTTACGGAATATATTTCGTATGCTTTTATGATAAAATTCACTGCTATACCGCGTATACGCTACAGATTCTCTCAAAACAATATTTATATAAAGGTAGTCTAAACTCTAAAGAATCTGGTCGCTGAAAAAATCTAACAACACGATAGGTTTCATGAAACTATAAAACTGAGCACATTCTGGAGATTTATACTGTTCTCGGTGTATATTGCATGTGTAAAACTGCGGCAGGTATGGATTAGCATTCACCTGGGAAAGTAAATTCCAAAACAAAGCGAGCGTTGCAAATGTGGAGCATAATGTACCTGACTCACGTCTTGTCACGGCATTATTCGATAAATTCAATGCATACAACATTTTCTATTGGCACGTCTATCTCTTAAACTTCGACAATATCAACAAAAGTTAGAATTATAAAATGTCTTGTTGTAACATGGTCGTTCCAGTTTTCATAAATTGGTATTAAATAAGATATTTTATAAATTGGATAACTATGCAAATTAAAATACAGTTTAACAAAGTAATAACGAAAACAACCTTGCAACGAGACGAATATTTTATGGTAAATTGTGACATTGCATTTAAATTGAATTTGCTTTTAAAGTTAGGTATAACTTTATTAGGTATAAAATGCACGTGCAAATAGTGTTGTAATTAATATCAATTTGGTTTGCAATCTTCACAGCGACAGGGGCAATTATCTCTCGCAAATTCTACGGGCACAGCCAATATTTTCCTATAATTTCAGTGAACGTCGTAATTACGACAGATCATATTATCGCCGACGACAAATTGCAACAAGAACCGAATTCTGGGGGTAATCTACACTCCAATTTCAGACAGCTCTCGCCGCGGTTGTCGTAGGGGCGCGCAATTTGGCGCCCCCCCCCCCCCCCCCCCAAATTCCATGGCCAGGCGCGAGGGTGTGCGCCCCTGGGATTGAGCGCTCGAATCTTGCTGCTGTGGGGCTAAGTTTCTAAGGATGACTGTTTGCAAGGCGAGGACCTATCGCAAGGTAAGCCCGTCCCAGGATTCTTTTCGTCTAGATTTCGTTGATTATTTATCACAACAACAAATCATGTATTTCGTTCTATGTTATATATTTCCATAATGCATTACCTATATTCTGCTGGGGATAATGTGTTCATCGTTGTGATGGATTTGTTTCTCGAGGTATTTCTAAATATGCCAAAACAGCTAGCAATCAACAGAAACAGAGCAGCGTTAGGTCAGTTCCATCCAGCCATGATTCTCGAAGTAATTTTAGAGCACATCCAACGCTTTTCATATTGAGGTCGTAGCAAATGTTTATTAAACCTAGCACTTGAATTTCCCAACAGGGCCATTGCGAGTATCCCAATTGCGCGGAGAAAGTACAAATAATCCAATCAACAGCGATGCTAGCGCTCGGCACGTGGTATCCTGGAGGAGGCACCCGAGGGATCCACTTCTCCGGTCGGCAGTCATCGTGATTGGAATACACCCGCACAGCCCAACCACAATTGGGATTGAGCATAAGAATGAATTCTGTACAAATTCACATTCCTATATAGCCCATTTAAAAAAATAAAACTTGCAAACTACATTGAAGTCAAACTACATAGTCCCCATGTTATGGGTATATATGCATTAATGCATGTAGTGTCTATAATGCGTTAATAGCTTTCAAATCCTCTGCCGTTAATGGCTGCGGAAATCGGTCACAACATGCGTTACAATAATTGTGCCAAACTGCAAACAACATTTGAAACAACAACGCATGGACATGGCATTCGCGAGTCACCGATTGTATACACGTATGGGAGAATTGCATTAGCGCAGTTTGGATTGCGCTTGGCATTTAACAAGAGCAAAACAACATTTAATTTCATCGACCAACTGCACATATTCAGGGTAATAAACACATACACAGAGATACGTAATAAAACGCAGAGAGCGCAATTCAAATTGCAATGCATCAACGTAAAGGTGCATTCAAAATGCGATCGAGTAGAGGCAACCGGCCACACCTCGTACACAGGGACGTTGCTTGCAGCGAGGGGTTGTGTCATTATTTCCCTAACAAAAGACGTGGCGTTGAATTCCGAATAAAAAGAAAAACGCTCTCAGTATATACAAACAATGAGAATGTTTTGTGAGATACTTTTAGAGTGCACTTCTCCCGAGCTAAACCTAAGGTGCATCGCGATGGAATGCATACGACAATGAATGAAACAGACTTGTTTGCAGAGGTGAATGTTGAATCAGTTACAGCAACAATTAAACACGCCGGCATTGTTTGCACTGCGTAATGAGGAAGCAGGCGCCGTGCGAGCACGTCGCAGGAATAACAGCTGTTTTTCACCGCGCCGCTATATGTGCATGACATCGCGCTCCGTGCAAACAACGCCGAGAACGGGACGAAGTGGGAAGCCAATCTTTTTACCATGAACAGAAGTGTAGTCCAGGTTATACGCAGGATGCGGCGAATACTCACATTTTATTTTCGAAATTAGCGTATAATATACTCACCTTTATTTTAAAGAAATACGCTGGTATACGCTGGTACCTTCGCGAAGCATTGTTCTATATTTCACACGGTATATACCCATTCACCAATTATCTTACCGATTTCCCACCTACCCATAGCACATCCATTTACCCACTACCCATTAATCCATTTACCTTTGAGAAATCGTGATATATTGACGTGTTTTAGTGAAACCCAAGCGAAAATAGCCATAAGTGCCAATGTTTGATTTCTGAAATTAGGGTGTGTTGGTAATGACGAAAATGTGGAAATAAGAATTCAGTTTCATCTTTACTGCCCCCCCCCCCCTCCCCCCCACACCCGGTTGACGAAAATTCGCGTATACCCACCTTTATTTCCAGCTCTACGCCACTGACGATGACCGGTGCAGCTCTCTGACATCGCCATCTGCGTTCGATATTTCTGTGTCGGCTAGTATTCGGGTTTAGAAGTAGGTACCGAAAATGAAATGTTTCATGATTGATTAATTGCTCTAAAGGTGGATCTAGTTAGGGTATAAGATTTTGTTGACGATAAAGAGAGACTGCAGTCACCGATGTTTTGAAGTTGAAGCTCACTTTACGCTGTAGAGCCAGTTAAATCATATTGGGTCAAAATGTATATGGGGCCCAGATTTGCATTTTAAAGAATTTAATAGCAGCAAGCCATGTGGCGGTATATGGTGATTTCAAATAGCGCATGCTTATCAAAATGCAATAATGCAAGTCGGAAAGACAGCTGCATTTTCCAGCTGAAACTCAGTGTGCATGGCCACTTAGTTCACACCACGCTAAGCCAAAAATACAAAATGGTTAAAATTTAGGAGATGGAAGCGCCCACCCTTGCATCCACAACTGAACTTGATCATTTATCACTGATGCTGCTTTACATTCGCAATCGCGTTTCAAGAGACTTTATTGTCATCGCCATAACGATTGATCCCGCATTTGTGTTCCCAATAAAAGGATGCTGCGTTGGACCTACGTCATCAACTGGTCCAGATATCGAGATACACCTTCGTTGCTAGCCGAACCGACAGTTTAAGCGGCGGCGGCTGCTCGCTCCCCTATAGTTCCGACAGCCTCCACGCGAACAAGAGCGCTAATTGTGCCTCGAGGCGTTTGCGAGTGATTAGTACTAGCGCGGTGCACGAGTTATTGCATCGCAGTGCACGCGTGCATTACCTGCACCAACGCGCTCTGGGGATGGACTTGCTTTTTCACAGGGAAGGTCGTCTGGACTATGCACCCACGGATGTCGGGTCGGGAGTTATTTCTGGAAACTTTGCCCGATATACAGAGTGCAATGTCAGGCTGGAAAATAGATGTCGCACAGCATATGCGAAAAAGGATTGAATACGGAAAACTCTGGCTGGCAAACAAGTTTATTTTCGCGTTTATGGATTAGCGTTTTGCGTTGAGAGTCGATTTGCTGAAGTTGAAAAGAGCGACAAAGTTTTGAGCTATATAGAAGTTTACCCTCAAATTAGTTTAACCATTGCAAACTGTAAGAGCTGATCCTGAAAATAAATGTGTACCAGATTAAATAGGACACGGGAAAAGCATGATATTGAATAATGTACGTCAGGTATCTAACTTTTTCACCAATAAAAAATAAATTAATAAAATTAACCTTCGGTACGACCGTATACTAAACATAACATAGTTTTGAAAGCTACTAAACAAACTTCTAAAACCATTTTCCAACATTTTGTGCACTATTTCTTTTGCATCTAAATTAGTTTTACCCAACCACTTCAAGGATGGATCACTACGAAGAAACTTGCAAAATCATATGCGCTGGGAATTGTAATTCGCTAGAAGCTTTCCCAACAGCAATAACACATTACGGCGTGAATATATCGTGCTTTGTCAATGCTGGAAAGTTTCCTGCAGATTATTGGACGAAAATCTGCAAACACCAACTTTATGAAGCCATGACTTTAGTACTGAAAACTGTGCTGAAGTAAATGCCAAAAAAAGGTGGAAATGAAAAAATATATATCACATTGCATCATCACCCATCATGTTATCGGCGCGCACGAATGCGCCTGAAAGTAAAGTAACCAGGTCGTGCGCAGGGGGTGCTGCGCATGGCAGACTGCGCACACTGGGGCTGCGCGCGCTGGGGCTGCGCGTGGTTGTCAGCGCAGCCACCTGAGAACGCGGCGTCAAACACCCGTGACAAACTGTTGATCGAGCCTCGACGCCGCGAAGAGGTCAGATGGCGTCGCGACGCCGACGCCGACGCTGGCAACAGGTGGCCGACGCCGACAGCTTGCTCGGCCAGTCGGTAGACAGCGCGCGTCTCGTCGTCTGCCGTTCGGCGCGCTCCTGGCGGTCGCAGGTGGCGATCGGTCGTGCGGTGAGGGTGACAATCCAAATCCCGAAACTTGGCGATGTGGAGTCTTTCTCTGGCCATGACAGTGCTCTTTCATTGAGCGGTGCACTTAAAAGTAAATAGGTGTGCGTAATTGTCTGGCCGTCAAAAGTGCACAAGTGCATAAAAGACTTTTATGGATATGAAATGTCTGCTCCTTCTTTGTGATATGTTGTCCTTGTGAGCGGTGACTTCATCAGCTCAAAAACGTCTCGTGAATTTTGACGCGAGCTTTTGGTTTCGGATGGTTCCTGATTAACCACTTAGAAGCATACTTTTTCAGGTACAAATCGAGAGAAAAATATTCAATATTGACTCTCCCGCGCAAATTTTTGAACTGTCCTATATAAATCGTGGCATTTGCACCAAAGCCATTTAAAGTTTAACTTTAAACCCAACCTCCCTTCCAGGAAACACATTTCCCTGGTCAAGAAAGTATGAACCACTATACCGCGAGTTGCCAGAGCCCGGTAGTACGTTTTAGATGGTGTCACAGTGCCCAAGCTTATGTATATATAGCATAAAATAAGAGGGAGTTCATTGAGAGAGCTTGCCACCCTTTCCCCTTCTGCCCTTTCCCTTTCTGCCCTTTTCCCTTCTGACCTGCCTCCCTCTCCCCTTTCAGCCCTGAGGCTGATGCCTCCCCGTGGTCCAATCTGCAGGCCGTACGTTCTCCGTGCTGGAAATTAAAGCCGCCTAATGTACAATTTTTGTAGCGTACAAAATAGACTGCTGCTAATTTCGGCACAGATGGAAATGAATCCTGATGAACAGTGGGCTGGAAGACGCCGTGAAAGTATGCAATGATGAAATTGAGATAACTAATTTTTTTTTATAATTAAAAAACTTGCGTGCATAAAATCTGAAAGCTATTTATAGCAGCACGTGACGAAAAGTGAAACGTGGAAAATCCGAGGCAAATTAACCTAAAATTGTACGTGCAGTAAATGACACGGAGGTGGAAATGTTAACGAAGTTTTCATCCGAACCGGAAAATGTGAAGCTGCTCAGTTGGGACATCTTTTTGTATAAGAATTGTTTCATACTTTTCTTTGCTTGGAAACCCTTTGAACACCCGTAAGATTTTTTTTCTTGCAACGAAAGAAGTTTTTCCGTTCTCTGGCGATGGTTCAAGTTCGCATTGTGCAGAGTTTAATTTTTTATCTTTATGACCGTTCGCGTACAACGCCTCGGGGCTGTTTTCATGAAAATCAGCAGAGACTGCGAAAACGTTGCTTTAAAAGGATGTCAGTGACAGAATAAACACAACCAAAAAACCAAAATGTTCTACAGCATTTATAACAACATAAAATGGGAACATCTAGTCAACGGTTCGAGATAAATTACGTCCTCCCGGACCCAAAATTAAAGCAGAAATTAAGGTACGTGCGTCTAACAACAGCCGGCCAGGTGCCAATAAACTCGCTTGTTTCCGCCAGAGGATTTGGCGCCGGCTTTCATAGACTCAGTGGTGATCAAGACAATGGCACGACGGCGTCGCGACAGCACCGACCGAATCCACTTGACCGAAAAGAAACACTCCTTCGTCTGCCCACTTGAACTTTCGGCGCGTTGGCCGCACACCAGTTTCGCATTCAGTCACGAAGTGGACCGCGCAGAGCACGCGCCTCTGCAGACAATTCATTATTCAACACGCCGTCGTCGCACGTCACAGCGGTACGGCATAGAAAACATAAAGACTCTCGTTTTCAATCAGAAATTGACGCGGTTTTTTTTTTGTCCTCCACACTTGCACATGACCGGCGACTCGGCGCGATGTGACCCACTTCTGGGGTTGTCGAGGGCTTGCCGGCTCGGCGTGGACTTCACTGATGTCGAGGACAAACTCGTTGCGATCCGAGCGACTCGAACGCGGGCGCGGGCAAGAAGTCAATAAACTTACGGTCTGCCATGTAGACGTCAGATCTTGACCTGGCTTAATAACGTGCTGGTGTTGCTGTCTTTGCTGCTGCTGGTGCAATGCTAATGCACAATAATTGTGTAACGCTCTAGGGAACGGCGTTGAGTAATGGTGGTGCTAGATTCGGACAAAGCTAGTGTTCGGCATCACGTTGCGTCTGGAACCCAGCTAAACACTATAAGACCATGATCTTTATTATTTGAAAGTAAATATATTTAGCCTGAGATTCAGTTTCACTCTCAGTTTTGGCGTAAATCTATTTTAGTCCTCTGGAACCCACTGTTTTTTACTAAGATTATCTTCCATTTGTTGCGGGGGGAATGTTTAACGACGGCTTGTTTGTAGGATGAATATCTCTAGAAGATGAATAAATTGTCGTGTTCGTCGAAGGCACGATAAGAAATGAGCTGACCTTTGGCCAAAAATAGCCGTGATCCGTGTGTGGCGCTGCGTGCTGCGGCGAGACCACGCGGTCGGCTCGGCCATCGAAGCGCGGCGTGGTGTGGTGGACGCCGACCTGCAGACCGCCCGAGGGCCGCGGAGGATTGCACCGAGATGCAGACATTGCACATTCCGCGCACGACTGGCGCAATGTCCATCGTCGTCGTGTACCCTCTTCGGTGGCCGTCGTCGCATCGCGTGTTTGCATTGCAGCATCGAATCCAATCAAAGTGTGGGTATTGCATGCCCGTAAGGCCTTGTGTCCAAACTCCAAGCGGCAAGCAAATAGCTTACATTTTATTGAAAACTCAGGCTGGAAACCTCATAAATATACTTTCTTTCAAGTTATAATCGTTATCTATCCCGGAACGGAACCACTTCCTGTGGAACAGTACTTTCTATCCTTCAGTACGAGCCTATAAATAAGTGTCTTGTTGTGTACCATGCTTCTTTCTTCTCTGTCAATTGTAATTGATGAGCGTAGCGAGCGAAGCGATATCATCAATTTCACTACTGCTAAAAAAAACACTTGTGTGTGTTTGTTTGTTTGTTTGTGTTTTTTTTTTTTTGTATGTGTGTTTGCGCGCGCTCTACAGGCCAAACGCCTGCTTCGATTTGCATGGAATTTTCAGGGTGTCTACGTTTGTTCTCAACTTAGACCCCCTGCGTTTTTCAAGAAAATCCTCCATACCCTTCACTTTCAAAGTAGAAAAAAATGCAATATTCGACAATTGGGCAAGTTTGGAAAAGTACGGAAATTTATTTAAAAGTGCGTATTTTTTTCAAATTTTCCCAATTTTGGTTGTTGCCTTTAGAGACCATCGAAACATCACACCAGACTTTTTTACTTGAAGTTGACTTCAAGATTTGACAAATATTATAAATTTTTTCAATTTCGTGCATGCAAGTTTTTTAAAGTAAGTCCGCGACAGAAATATATCTCCAAACTAATAAAAACCCTTTGGCATGAGTTACATCTATGTATTAACATGCACATTACTCATTGATCTCAAAATGAGCATATTTCCGCTACCCGACAGCTCGGACAGAAACAAAGAAAGGTCAGAATTGTTTACATTTTCAAGTGATCAGAAATTTTGAGAAAGCAATGGTCCGGCTTGCTGGTCCATGATTTTCATAGGCTTTTTGCCTCAACCTTTTTTTGCACTATATACAAACCGCTACGCTCATCTTCAACGCAACACAAATTGCGTTCGCCCTAGTGTATGTACAAGGGTCATGGGGTTTCTGCAGGGCGATTTTGTAACTTTTACGTTATGGCGTTATCGGTTTAGATGGATAAAATCCCTATTGTTATCCATGTAATTTTTTAACTTTGTAACCGAGAACGTCGAAATCAGAGTTACGAAATCGCACTGCTGTCTAGCGATTTTGTAACTTTTACGTTAGATGCCGTTATCGGCAGAGCGATTACGCAACTCTGATTGCCCCGTTCTCGGCTACAAAGTTAAAATATTAACATGGACAACAATAGGGTTTTTAACGGCATAGCGTTAAAGTTACGAAATCGCTAGGCTGTTCTGCCTAGCGATTTCGTAACTCTGGCTTTGCCGTTCTCGGTTACAAAGTTAAAACATTAACATGGGCAACAATAGGAATTTTATCCATCAGCACCGATAACGCCATAACGTAAACGTTACGAAATCGCAGTGCAGGTCGGTGCAAGTAGGTTTTATTATAATCTTTTCATTGTGCTCCTCTTTGTACCAACTTGTATATGAACGGCAATTGTCAGCAGCGTAACAGTGTCACATTGATCCTTTCGAGAGGCTTGGGTTTGATTTCGAAACGAAATCGGATTCAACAACGCGAGCAAGAAAAGGGAGGCCTGCCTCGAACTGGTTTTGTTTGGGCCTGAGACTCTGCAGCGGGGAGCTGGAAATAACAAAATGTCGTCGCCTAATTCAGCGTTGTGTGCGGTGACAAGCTACATACCCGTCGGCTTTGAAGTACACTATTTTAATTTGTTATCTAGACACGAGGATTATTATCTGGTGCGGAATATTGATTATTACACAGCTTACAAGTGAATACATAAAGACTGACATGTAAACCTATACTTTGTTGTTTTATAATAATTGTTACATGACTTCGCAACCGACGTTCTTCTAAACAGGAATCCCTAAGGAGCATCGTGATGCCAATTTGTGCTTTCGAGTTTCAATATTCAAAAACCCCTGTCCGAAATCGCAACTCATGCGACCAGGTGCGGCGATCCTTGCATCTCTTTTTCCTCCAACTCTAAATTGAACGTTGGCCCGAACTGGACAGTGCAGGGAAGAAATTACAAAGGAAATCCCAAGCTGCGTTTTCAATTGCATTCGCTTCTATAGAGGACCTCGTGAAGCAATCGAAAGGCCGAAAACCGGATCTTATGCAAATGAGGCGTCTTGTTCGACGATCTATTTTCTCAAATCGAGTACCATCTCGGGTCGACGCTGGTGTCGGTACCGCGCGTAGGCTGCAAGGAAACCGAATCCCGAACGAAAGCCGGCCAATCTTATAATATTTATATACTTGTTCTCCGAACTCGAATAGCGACTAAATTATTTTCGCCTTCTGTCTTGTAATGAAACGAAGCATGCAGCTACAAGGAAAGAAATCGACTGGCGAATTACAGTAAAGTAATTTAAGATATGGTTCTGTGCACTGTTTTCTTTATAAATTATTGGGAGTTCAAGTTATGTTATTGGGCGTCTAGAACTTGTAGTTTTTCGTCGCAATTCATTGCAGTGGCAAACGAGAGCGCGCTGGTATCGTTGGTGTGCCCGCGGCTAAAATAATTCATTGCGAATGTATTGACAGTGACATTTCAGACGCGAGAACTCGCTCCTCTTGGTACATCGCCTGTATATGGCAAGAGGAAGCTGGTGCAGATGCGTGCGCTTCGATGGATTCGAATTCGAAACAGGTCTGCGACCGCGGTGACAGCTTGGTCGAGGGAAATAGTCAATAAAATGCTGTGGCTGCCAACTGTATATAGATTGGAATTGGATTGATTTGAAGCCTCTCCGCGGGCTTTGTGCTGTGTATAGCGCGCAGACATCGAGCTGTCGCACCGGCCGGCACTCAGCGTCACAAGCCCGCATACCGCGCCCTGTATACCAGCGCGACGTTAAGCAACACTTTCGACGTGTATGGCAGCGGACGGGTGACCAGCAGATAATCCATTAGTTTGTGTTCCTCTGGACTTTGCAGAATGTATAAGCTCATCGTATTTCACGGTAAAGAGTTTATAGTTTCATTCGAGGCATTACATACCTCGATAGTGTCAAATTCGTTGTTCACTTCACATCCACTCTATGACGGCCAAGCAGAGAAGGAGCATTGGAAATGGCGCTATGGCTAGATATTTCCGTGCTGAACGGGTATCTTTACCCAACGGGTGTCTGCGAAAAATGTGCCTAGCGCAAACACTTCTCTCGTGCCGTCCAGCGTCCACACCTTGTGCCCGATCACGAGGATAAAATCGTATTTGGAATCCACATGCCTCAGGCTTTGTGACAAATGTTTTAAAATCACAATATGTTAATTTTTCACCTGTTGACCATTACTCAAACTAACGGGTTTCCCTAAAATAATTCAGAGTTTTCACAAATTTATTTCTCAATCAATATTTAAGATTGAGTAAAAAATCTTCTTTGTCATAAGAAGACCTTTATTCTGCACAAGGTAAAAATTCCGTGATACGCTGTTTAAAATGTTGTGACTGTAGGACGGTACGAAAGATTTCATAAAATTTTCCGGAAAACCTACAAAAATGTGTAAAAAAATATTGTTTTGTTTTGTTTTGTAAGTACAACGACAGATTATTAACCAAAAAAACTTAATTAACGTGATGAAAACACGTGTTTCCACCATATTTCGATGCTGCAAAGTCACAAGCTGAGACCCTTTAGTTCACAAGTGCAGATTGTGGTAGGTGAACTCACGTGTGCCGTCGAAGCGGGTGGCGATCGTGTCCAGGAAGGTGTTCTGGGGCGCGAGCAGCCCTTTTCTGGCCACCATCGCTGCGCCGGCTGCGCTCGAGCGCCTCACCTGCAACAAGCACCGCGTCGCTTATACGCTGCACCATTGGGACATGACATATACGGAAAGGAAGCTAACGGCTTGCAACCGAAACATGCTTTATAATGGATGCGAATATCATTTAAATTGTTAATAAGTGTGCACAAATGGCAAGTTGTGTTTGGAAATGATAAGCAAATCTCTACCATAAAGATAAATCACTTCATTCTCAGCATTTACCGCAGTTTAATGAAGTGCCCAGTATAATGATGTGGCAAACGGTAATATCTCCTTTAAACTAGCGGTGCTATTCTCTCCACCTTTTACTAATTGAATCAAAACTTCTTTGTGCGATGTCAGTAGCCGTTGACATTATATACAGTCCATTTGGCAGCCCACGCAAACTCGGTGTCCTAGCGACCAGCTCCACTTCGGTTCGGTGTGAGGCCACGTGTTGCATGGCGGGCGCCGGGTATCGAACCCGGGCCCACCCGACGGCGAACCGTGTCGCGGCGCCTCCATTGTTGTCAGACGGCCCGGGTCGAGCACGCCCTTTCGATTGCCCCGACGGTCGGCGAGACGGCGTTTTATCGCCGGCGTTTAACGACGCACGTGCGACGGCCGACGCTTATTGACGCGAACCTCGCACGACGCCGATGGGTCGCTGCGAGACCTCGCAAAAGTTTGTCGTGTAAAAGGTCTAAGGCTAGACTCTGGGCCCATGTGCTTTCAGCGACTACTTTTTTTGATTTATATCTCCCTCGTGGTTACTCTCTGAGTTTATAAAGCTTTTGCAAAAAGGGGTGCGATTCTCTAGAGCCATATAGCAAAAAAACTCTTTAAACGTGAAGTATAACGAGGGCCGACGCTGCATGGATCGTTTTAAGCAAACCGAGATCCCACGTAAATAAAAACATACCGCCTCCATGACCGCATTTTAAAAGTAAAAGCTTTCTGAAATCTTTGCCGCATCTTATGCGACAGTAGTTTTGGAAACTTTTTGGCAACTTTTGGGCGTATTGCTCCGTCGACCGAGATAATTGCACTGAAGTTGTAATGAATATATATATACCGACTCGAACAAAGCACCAAGCAACCATGAAAGTTTAAACACCAAACAAGCTGTTGCTTCGGCGAGCAGCGTCAACACTCGCGAACATATTGTTGTTGTCGAGCTTTGTGGCGTTCTGAACAAGCCGATGCTATTTACTCTGGACGCGGTGCACTGCAATAATTCGTTTGCAGACTCCGCGTATCTCGTTCAGTGCGCGCAGCGCTGATTGCAACGAGGTTGCAGCGGGAAAGCGCCGAACTGATTTCCTGCGCAGTCGCAGAACGTGATGTTCTCGCGCTGTTTCAGAGGTAAACACACAGGAAACGTGCGCTTGCATTTCTCCCCCGCAAGCGTCGGAGATATATACGCAAAAGGTGCGTCTACGCGTGTACCGTTCACCACTGTTCACTGGTTGACGTCGAGCAGCGAATCTGCCTTATCTTGAATCAATAGCGAAAGGCAAATAGTGATTTCAGCACTTCCGATATTGTCACTGATCCGTCATGTTACAAACAGCAAGACTGCAATGCAAGACCGCGTATAGATTACCTTTTGTGAGAGCGAACGAAAATAACAAATCCACGAATCGAAAACAAAGTGTTTCATGATGACTTTTTACTTATTTAGCATGCAATAAAGTAACGTAAAATCCCTGTTGATATAGTGATATGCATTTTATGCACTATTAATTTATTATCATCATGAAACTAAATCATTTGATTCATTTTCTTCTGTATTGATTTATTGTGTAATGCTCGTCCATGAACATGCTCAGGCTGTCGCCCAGCATCCAATTCCACAAGAGCTGTTCCCCGATAGTTGGATCCGGAAGATCCGAGTCGGATCCCTGCCTGCTCCTTTCAACGCCGGCGAACTCTGAGCAGACTTCGAGATTAAAGTTCGCCAAACTTTTCGCCCAATACCAAAGCGGCTCTCTAAGTCACATATACCATCTTTGATGTGTTATCTCTGCCGCTAGAGTTTACTTTCATAAGAAAGTTCAAGGCGTGGTGTTGGCCAGTCCAGTGACCCTTTTTTTGCCGGGAGACATTTTTGTGTCGTCTCGCTTCTGCAGGCGGAATTGTGCGTACAGTTTTCGAGTCGATTGCGTGCGCTATCGCACTTGAATGTGCGTGGTGTGACAGTGACAATGACGCAGCGGCGTTCGCGGCGGGAACACTCGACGCATTATCTGGTCGCCTTATGCTCATTGTTGGCTCCGCTCGCGCTGCCGTTGGAAGCCAATGTCTGCTGATAGGATATGGCTGCTAATAGGATTATGGACTAGTTATAATGCCAGGTAATTTACGGTTCGGCCAGGCTCTTTTTAATTGTTTCGTGTGCGCTTCGTTACTAAGATCCTTTTACCAAGTACCGTTATTTTTAAATCCCAGACTTAGTGTATATTTTATTGCGAGTGAGAATGAATTTGAAACAATAATAAGAAAAATAATAATCAATTATAGATGTGGTAATAGGTGTTCATACAGTCGTGTTAGTCTAACTTGACCACAACCTGGTGGACTTCTAAGTCAAGTATCATTTGACTCCTTACCATTTGTAAAGAGTAAAATGGTAAATAATGGTTATGATAAATACCATTTTTAATGTTAATGATAAAAACTTAATCATTCGACTCTTTGGTATGGTACCCTATGATATGAGATCCACAGAAAGTGGCAAACTCAAATTAATTCTATAGTGTATTTGTATTTTCGAACATATTTCCTTTCTAACGGTACGTTTTGTATTACTCTTATACGGGTAACTGTTAAAAATGCACCCTCAAAAAATGCACTTGTTAAAAATTCGTACAGGAAAGTGCGATATTATTACACTTGTATGAGAATATAATATCGCTTACAACTCGATGTACCGAACACCATTAGCACGTAAGATTGCAAAGCAGTGTACACATGAGTGGACCCGTCTTTCCTGATACCAGAACGTTTGTCGTATGATCGCCCGATATATTTATTCTGGTTTATTTGATCTTCATGACGCCTCCATTCTCGTGATACTTTCCTCGTGCAGTACGCCGCCGAATGTATAGGCTCTTTAATTTTTTGCCGCTTTTAGGACGGAGTTTTCCTCATTGCAAATGCCTACCCGTCAAAAAGTATAAGATATGGTAGGCATCATTAGCCAGTAACATTTGATTTGACTGTTGCGAACTATCAAACCACAAAGCTGATGCAAATCCCAGCTAAATATGTGAACCAAATTTAGCAGCTCCACGGGGGAAAACTATACTTGCCGTCCTGAATTTCGACCAATCGTTGTCGTTGGCGCCGTGAATCCTCAATTTTCACCGGTTTTATACACTTCTATTGAAAATTTCCATGGAAGCGCTACAAATTACTATCAGATATTGCATGGCATAATAGGTACTTCGTGTGTTGTAAAGGTATTCACTTTCATAGATGCGCCCGAATTTCAAAAGCACCGGCTTTGTATTCATGACTCCTAGAAATTGAGCAAACTGTTTTATTAACTGTATATTAGAAAAAAAGATTGTGCTTATAATTAGCACCAAAGAAATTAATTAAAATGCTAGAGAAATGACGAAGAAGCTTTTATTTTTCGGAAAATTTAAATTAACCTTTTTAAAACATGAGGCGCAGGGTCTCCAATTTCTTTAATTGGAGTTCTGGCAAAAACTTCCCACTCTTTCGCCCTCGTCCTCTTTTCGCCGTCGCGAACTTCCACGACGACCGGCATGGAAGTAATTGTCTCGCTTTATCATTTTATGAACGTTATTTACATCGGGTTATTTATATGTCTGGTTCTATTTAATTGAATTTCGGATGGTTGAGAATTGCGAGATTCAGTATCGAGATTCAATATTTAAATGCCTTTCCATAAAACACATTACAAAGGTACAAATAGCAAGTTTTTTCTCCGAATTCTTCAGCCTCTTTGACACAGTTTTCATTGGTGACTTTATTCCTATATGTGGTACCGATTAGGTGAGCCTTATCCGTCAAATTTACATGTATTTTTTTAAGCATCGTTCTCATACAAATGTAAAATTTTCAGCTACATGATTGCCTTCCAAACAAATTGGATACTTTTATAACAAGCACAAAATACATTTCTTAATAATGCACAAACCAAATGATGTACCTTGGTATATCAGTCAATATTCCGCCCCTAAATCACAAAAATAAAATCAAAAAACACGCCCGATCTCCGAACGAGCGCACCTTCGAAAAAACCCCCAAAAATAAAACACAGCGCGATTGATTCACATCACATTCTCAGCACACGCGGCGACTAAAAAATCACGCACTCGCACGCACTTTAGCACGCAGCCTCAGCAGCCGCGCGAGAGGACGCCGCGCATCATCGCACGCAGCCTCAGCAGCGAGAGCGCGAGTCGTTCCGAAGCTGGGTGTGCACGCGTGCTGCCCGCTCGCAGTCCCGCGCACGACTGCCGGTGCACGGCGTCGACCCTGGCACTCTCGCCTCCCGGGACGCCGCCACGCGACGTCGGCGCCGGCGCCGTGCACGCGGCGTCCCGGCGCCCTCGCCCGGCCCGCGCGGCGTCGCTCTCTGAAACCACCGCGGGGGTCACGACGCCGCTTTTTAGTTGATGGTGAACGATGATGATCTTGTGATGGATGTGCAATGGTGTTACCTTTCTCGAGGCAAATATTGCAGCTAACTGCGGTGAGGTCGTTTGCTTGTAACGCTTTATTGTCGCGGGAGCCCCCGGGCAAAGTCGGCTGACTCGGCGGCTGAAATCGCAGAGGTTGCTTCGTCGTTAGGGCTTCATCACGAGAAAGGTGACAACGTTATGATGCCATCCCTTATGAAAGATGAGCGTTGGTCTAAGGTTTTTCGAGACCGAAATTGCAACAATTTACGGAGAAGAGTCTTTGTATAAGGACATGGAAAGCGTCGGCAGTGCAAATCATTCTAACGAGGCTTTGCCGGCTACGTTTGTAAATAAGCTCACCGCATATACTTGCGATTGGACCCTCACATGGATTGGATTTCTCAATGTATAACTATAATTAAATTCGAGGTTCGTTCTCTTATTTCAAACACAGCTATCGACCTTATGTGATAATGTAGTAGGTATAACACAGAGTAAGAAATGTTATTGAATTTTTGGGCGAATGGAACTGGGAGATATTTTCCGTTGTGAAGTGGGAAAAAGGAGCGTGGGCTGCTCAACCACCCACAACTTCTTAGCACAGAGAGTAGAGACACTCTAGTTTTTCCTGCTCTCGCGAAAGACGGCAGATGATTCTAGAAGATTTTGACACATTTTGCAACGAACAACATATTGTGCTGTCTGCGCTTAAAATACGGACCTTTTTCCTTATATATATATTGGGCTTACAGCAGAGCCGTGGTGCAAGTAGAACACAAGATATTGTCCAAGACCTTTTGAGGCTGCCTGCAAAAATACCCTACGTGATTGCATAACTTACATAAGTACATATACATTGGTAATGGATCACTCATGTTAGCTAATTACATAGAACGAAACGTCATTATCAGCCGGCGCGCACGCAAATAAAGCTGAGAAAAAAAATCGGTTGCCTCGAGGGAACCTGGTTTGTTAGTGTGTCAATTGCCCGCTGACCGCGCCGCGTATGCACTCGATGCTCGGGCCGGCGCTCGCCTCAGAACTAGATTCCAACTGGATATATTACCTTCTTAGAGTACCTAATGGTATTGCCATGTAGACACCAAATCAGGTGCGAAATGTTGGGTCACAGCCGTTGTTGTTCGGAAGAAGTGATACGAATTGAGTATTTTATCTCGATAGGCGTGGTAAACGTAGCCATAATACCAATGCGACAAAAGGTGCACTGAATAGGGCATTGCATTGCAGCAAGATTGTCAAGACGTCAAGACTGTCAAGACGTCAAGACTGTCAAGACGTCAAGACTGTCAAGACTGTCAAGACGTCAAGACTGTCAAGACTGTCAAGACGTCAAGACTGTCAAGACGTCAAGACTGTCAAGACGTCAAGACTGTCAAGACTGTCAAGACGTATCCAAAATCAAGCGCACACGCTTCGATTCCGTGAATTTCAACTTCGTAGGTATCTGAACAGTGGCGTACCAAGAGGGGAGCAGGCACACCATGTGCTCGGGGGCCTCGGGCTCAGGAGGGCCTCTGCGAGCTCCAAGCCTCGAGAAGATTTGTTATATCTATGATATTTTGTACAGGTTAACCCGAAAAAATAGCGATGACTTTTTCAGGAGACAAAAATCTGGTACAATTTTTTTTCATTTGGTACTTTCCCCCGCAATTTATAAATTCTGGAAATCTGAAAAGGCAA
Source organism: Nemoura dubitans (assembly GCA_921293005.1). Taxonomy (NCBI): domain Eukaryota; kingdom Metazoa; phylum Arthropoda; class Insecta; order Plecoptera; family Nemouridae; genus Nemoura; species Nemoura dubitans. The sequence goes on from OV121074.1 coordinate 5,167,024, forward strand.
CTCTGGTGTTGGGGGGGGGGGGAGGGGTAGGGGGCCTTAGTGTTTTTTTTCGTTTGGGGGACCTCCGATTTGAAGTTACGCCACTGTATCTGAAACTGCAATATCTCAGCAGAGACCACAAAGATGACTGTACAGTAGATTGTCAAATAGTCTCCCGGATGGGGGGCAGATAAGTATATAAATAGTTCGCGTACCGAGCGAGAACTGTCGATAGCCAGGGTGCCGGGAGCAATCTGACAATTTTAGAGAAGGTTTCTTTTTTGACTCCAGCTGAATGAAATGTTCACTCTAATAATGTGTTCACCATCACGTATGGTTGTTACACTAAAATAAATTTGCTCTCCAATAAAATTAATCTTGCTACGGGATCGGGAACTTCCGGGCATCGTCTTAACGCCGCCGTGACAGCACCGGAACAGTTGGCTTTGCAATCGGCTACAGTACGATGTACAGCTGTTGTCTTTGACTGCCGCATGTGCCTTCGAGTTGTGTACTTGCAAGGTAATTAGAGGTATGGAACAAATAACTTTTGTTTGCTGATCGCTAGCAGAGTGATTATTAGCGCCGTGGCGAATGGAGGAAACAAAGCAACCCGAACCTGATCATGTTGATTGTGCTTCTCGTTTTTTTATGCCTTGAAGCGGAATGTTTTGATAACGAGGCAGGATCACCCGACTTGTCTCGAATATCGCTTATAGTAAAAGTCAGACGATGTGACGATGCTAGGTTCGATTTAAACTGTTTCATACCATACTAGGAAACGCAGCCAAAGTGTTCGCGTTGATGATGAGTGTAGAGCTGTTTGTAGCAGATAAGTGGAATGCAGAACGTCGTAAACAGCCGATGTTTATTAGTATTTCCAAGGTTGGTCACCCACAAAATAACAATAAATTTTCGGGAAAATTTGTATAAAATACGCACTTTTAGATAAATTCCCGTATTTTCAAAATTTTCTCAGTTTCTAATATTGCTCTTTTTCTAATTTGAAGGAGAGTGGTACGGAGGATTTTCTGGAAAAACGCATGGGGTCAAAGTTGAGAGCAAAAGTAGACACCCTGAAAACTTCATCTCAATAGACGCAGGCGTTTGGTGTGTAGATCGCGCACCAACACACACACAAGTGTTTTTTTACCATCTAGTGAAATTGAGGATTTCGCTTCTCTCGCTACGCTCATCAATTATAGAGTATTATATTTCACATTACATTTATTATTGCAAAAGAATGAGATGCGGTTCTTGTGTCAACTTAGCCACGCTTGCTCAATGTTGGCTAAAGAATTAACATTTTGTATTTTGTATGTAGGTATTCGCATTTTACGTACGTTGTTTAAGATTTTTGACCTATAGGTATATACTAAAATACCATTAATTTCGTTGAAAAAGTCGATTCACTTAAGTAAATGTGCACTGTAAAGAATTGGTTCCTCAAAGAAAATGAAGTGACCTTAAATGAAAGATATTTCGTAGTTCTGAGATTTATGTTTCCTCGAGTTTTCAGACCTATTCGGTCATAAAGGTCTATCGTAAAACGCCATTTTGCAACTGTTTTTGGATGACGTTGTTTCTTACCCAACAATCTCTGAGTTCCAGCTAATCGGCAGCCTCAGGAAGATTTACGAGTCAATGAATGAAACTACAATCTCCGTCATTTTTCTTCGTCAAGGGAAATATCTCTTAAGTTGGGAGGAGCTATCTTTCTGAGCTAGCTTTTTCAAGCAACCTTGAGAAAACTGGCAAAGGCTGAGAACACAATATGTTATTCCGAATTTAACCATCAAAAGTCGAGACTGCATTATATCGTCTACACTCAAAAGAGAATAATATATCAACATTTTGTCAGTTCAGACGTGTTTCGTTGTGGCTTACTTTCCAACTTGACTTTTACTCCGTCAGAGCGACGGCTATACTACGACGTCGAGGTCTTTGGAAAACAGCGCGCATGAATTTCAGAGCTGGAAATTTACTGCTCACTTCAAGTCATAATGTTGAGATAGAAAACAGCGAAACGGAGAAAACAATATCATTTCAATAGCGATGTTTTTAGATGTACCGAAACTGGGACTAGGCCCGGAGTTTCAATTCGATGGCGTTTCACACTTTGAGCTTAAAAATGTAAAAAGAACGAAATATTTTACAAACTACCGAAGTGTAGAATATCTAACTCGCAGTCGTTTGTAGCACACTGTTTTGTATGTTTCATGTTGTTTATCTTATTTTGGCTTCATTTCTATGTACGAAAAGGGATTGAAATAATATTAAGCCAAAGTTTGCGTCATCAAAATTGGTGATATTGTACCTATTCAGGTGTAATTTTAGCCTGGAATATTTAATTTCTATCGTTGTGGTACTCTAACGAAAGGTTCTTGTGATTCATTGGCTCATGAGAATTTTCGGCAACAAAAACCCCCGCATAATTAAGTCATCCAGCGGCGTTTGTATAAAGCGAACCATCCACGAGAAGGAGACAAATCTAAATTGTGCCATGGCACAAAGACGTATTTACCGAGCCGGATTCTTTGCAAGTCACTCGAGCGCGACACCAAAACGAGAAATCTCATTTCGTTTCATTTGCGACAAAGGAGATTAAATAATTTATCCGTCTGCCGAGCGGCCTGCACTGTTCACGGTTGAAGAAAACAAGATTCGCGGATTAGATACTTTTGCTAACTATAGGCGGAGGGACGCGCCGTCTAGAAAAGATAGAATCGCAGGAAAATGCACTTAATGGGACATTTACCACTTCAAATTAATTTTTGCTATAGCTTCGTAACTATAATATGAATAGAAGTTGGCGTATTTAAAAGAATTTTCTGAAAAGATAGATTTGCAATTAACTATCTAAGAATTCTGGCTACGATTCTCTTTGTACAGAAACTCTATCCCCTCCCTATCCAATCTCCTGTACGACGCACAGGGGTCGAAAAAGTGTTTTTGGTTGATCCTTATGGGAGTTGGTTTTCTAAGCACCTAGGGCGAAAAGTGCGGACGTTGGGAATTTCTGTACGAACGGCCGTAGACTCAAGAGGTTGTTTTTACTGGCCAAAGATCATTACTAGATCTTCCAAATCGATGTTAAAAGTTAATTTTAAGTGGTAAATGGTCCTTTAAGCAGATAAAGTTAAATATGCATTAGGATGCATTTGTGCCTGCATTCCTGGCACTAAGAGCGACACTATAAGTGTGAGTATTGGCACTCAATTAACACACTTTCGAAACCCTGTGGCCCAAAATCGTTAAAAGGTGCAACAGGAACAGATGAAGAATTCCCGAGACTTTCGTCTCAAAGAGAAAATCTTGAAATGCATGTAATTCTTAGAAGAGCACAAATGACCATCTTTGGTTCGATTTCGATTTCGATTTTGGTGATTCGATTACAGTTGCTTATAAACTCGATACTCGATATAGTACACGATATAGTACACTCTATATATGCAGAAAGATAGGTATTTGGATTAATCCCACTCGTAATTAACATATAGCTTCGACTCCTTTGAGGGGATCAAAACATGCGTCTAGTAAACCCCTTGGGCGTTAAGTAATGGCCGGCCGATAAAGCAGGATGTTTTCCGGCCGTCCACGGATCAAAACCACAAACTAGCAGCCAACCGCTAGGGGCAGCTAGGGGCACGGCCGCCTTCCCTTTGCTTCAACGTGCTTTGCACCAAAGTAAACGTGCCTCGGGCTGCGGACACCGAGCTTATCCCCACTCCCTTTATACCTGTAATGGTGAATTGCTCGACACGCGCTTTGTGTAATTGGTCGCCATTCCCCCAGACTGACCCAGCATCCTGATCTTAGTTCGTCGTCGCGGTTGTCTGTGGAGGCTTTCGTGTCCAGACGCCGCCTTCGTGGTCTGGTGTACCTCAAGGCCAGGAGCAGTTCGATCCTGATCCGGCGTCCGGCCATCAGGAATCAGGATCAGAGCTCCAAGGCAAAGTGGTCGCCGGAAAATCCACTGGACTTGCTTTGGTGTACCGAACCTATATACACGATGTGCTCAGAGTTGTGGTCGAAGAGCCGCTCTCATATTATACTAGCAGGGAGCTCGCATAATCCCCAAATGGGGTTAAACGTAGTTTTGAACTAGTGGAAACAGTTACACAATTAGGTATATTCATAGTCAATTTCATCAACTCCAATTATTTCAATTTATTTGGCCATAATAAACGAAGCAAAGGCTTCAACACGATGGTTAAACACAACGTGCACACTTAAACCTACGAAATCATAGGCAATTCATAGAATTCGAAAGGCTTCACTCAAAATACGTTGAATTTTCTATTGAGATCCGACTCACAACAGAAGCTTTCTGTACATTTTAGCCGTTGTTTCTGAAGGAGACATTTTCTCCGCTTGGTTCGGTGCGCTCATCCAATATATAACAAGATAATTAGCGCATCGGATTTCGAAGGGGATTCCTAATTACCGCTGCCGCCGTCGGCATCCGGAGAGTAACGAGACGTTTTGATGGACGAGATATTAATAATTCACCGGCATCAATTGGCCGAAGCACGCCCGCCGGCGCTGGCAACGTCAACATGCCCCCGACCCCGGCAACTCCAGCATTGGCATCCGTCGAAGATACGTACGTCCTAATAGGAGATGGGTTTTTTTGTTAGTCGTAAAAGAGTAAATATCTTGGGGAAATATTTCTGAGAGGATCACTTTATGAATAAGTAAGCACGTGAAACGGGAGATGGCCGGGAAGCGTCGCATTTCGTTGCGAATGAAGTTGGGAAACTTGACGGCCCACCGTCACTATGATAAAATTGATACAGGACTCTTGGTGTATGGGGGAGGGGGGGGGGGGGAGGAAGAGGGTGATGGATCACCGGACTTGACAATTACGACGCCATTCTAAAGTAAAGAAGATGATAAAGCGACGAGCGGATGAGTGGCTGAATGCATGGGGCATTGTTTGGTCATCTTGTTCGCAGTTGCAGTCTTGTTCGGCAATTCGAATGTGTGGCATCTCCGGTCAATTTCTGTACTCTTGAAACCTCGTGTGTATTGCAATACACAGAGGATTCCAAATATTGCACGACAGAAAGTTTGTTATCTTTTGAATACATATGCTTCTGAGCTGTCGTTTGTGTGAGCAGAGAGTGAGACGCAAAAACAAACAAGGCTGTATCTCGTCTAGATATTAGCCGGATTAAAGAGTGGATAAGTCATGGAGGTGTAAAATAGTATCTAAGAGCACTTTTCAAACAAGTCCGAACTAATGCAAAGTCCGTAGGGTAGCTTTATCTCCACCTCTAGTTTTCGGTCAGTTGGCGATTTGAGCCCAACAAGTATGAGTTTCAGGCCCCACCTGTTGATGACAGTGATTTTGGCGGGAAGCCAACGGCCGAGGGGTGGATGCAACATACTAACTGTCGTTTTGGGGCGTAGAGTATAGGGTGGGGAAGGGGGGGGGGGCGCACTCGATCTAGCAAAATGGACAATTGCCAATTCTTGCAAATGGGACAATACTCTTAATTCTATTCCAGGTCACTGGGCGTTTACATTGCAATTTGCAATATGCAATACTAAGGCGTCGCAAAGCATTTTGATATGTAACACAGCTTAACTCCATTTCACGGTAAGAAGGGAAGTGGATTTGCATCTTCCTCGAGGAACCTCTGTTGTCAGACACGAGCTAGAGTTTCAAAACTTACAAGCCATGCCTTGAGCCTGACACAAGCCTCAATGGGCAGTTTTTTTACTTTTCGCTCGTGACTAGCAGTAGTGGATCCGTGAAGAAGATGTTAATCCACTCTCCTTCTTAACGTGAAATGTGGTGTACAGCCATCGATTTAAATTTTTATTGTTTTCAATTTAGTTTTTTAATGTACCTACTTTCATAACGCAAAACTGTCCTTATACTGCCCATGTGCGTTCCTCTATTTTCCATTTCACATGTAATTTAACCTATCCTCATAAACACAAGCAATTTTTGTGGTTGGAACAGCTTTAATCGATTTTCGGAAGGGTGAAAGAGTTCACCCTAGGGGCTCATTTGGGCCTGTAAACACAGAACATGTCACGTCACCGTCCACAAAATCCAGTTACAATTTACTGAACAACAACACAAAGTCAATGTAATAGAATGTTGACAGATAGTTAAATTTTAAATGACCTTATCGTACACGATATTGATTCAACTCTTGTTAAGCGATTCTTCATCCACAACTCTGCGAAAACTTTATCTAATATTTAAACCATCAAGTTTTGAGCTTTTGACGGCTGTTTCGGAAAATTTACCAATTGCTAATTAATTTAACAGAAGTGAGCTCTTTTGACTGAACGTTCTCTCAATATTCTCGGCATTTTGGCACAACGTTATATCTGGGCATTTTGGCAAACAGAGCGTATAATGGGGTAGGGCTCCAGGCTCACAAACAATTCGCTCCCAAAATGTGTTGTTGTAATGCTACAATTATTAATGTTATAAATGTAATGATGTAAATTATAATGTTATAATTGGGACCTACGACACGCTAGGAGCAGGCTGGATCTAATGGGCAAAAGTTGTATGAATTAGGAGTCAAATTACCTCGTATTTACGCTCAAGTCAGGGATAATTGTCGCATACGACTGCATGCCTAACTTCCTACTTCAGTTGTCGTCTAAACAAAGTTAATTTACAGTGTATGCGTATAGAGGTATAGAGTAAATTAGCAGATGCATTCTCGAAAGTCAATTCCTACGTCAATCGGAACTCTAGAAATCCTTTATTTTCTTGAAGAAAACTGGGTGACCCTAATCTATCATTACCTCTCAATCGAACATAATATTGTTTGTTTAATTGTTCAACTAATCAAAGTCGACTCCGAACTGTGCTCCTCATTCATTCTCGACCTGTCCATTACGCTCGGGCAAAAAGTGAGGGAAATGTGGGAGCAAGAAGCAGAATGTGGAAAGGACGCTACGCTTCTGCGGCTAATTTTAGCTCCACCCGAGTCAGCCTTAGGTCTAAGTGCGTTGGATAGGCGCCACTATAAGGGCAGGTTGCATCAACGTGGAGCTAATCATGGATTAAGCTATTTTTAATCGTTCCTTATGATTTTCGCTTAGTAACTGACATTTTTCATTATTTAGAACAGTAAAAGTTGATAGCACATGGAAAATTACAAAAATATATATTTCAGCATCTCTGAGACTCCACATATGAATGCGTATTGATGCAAAAATATATTAATATTATAACTGGAACTATTTTCTTAGACTGTAATTGACCGTTCTAGGATTACAATTGATTAGCAATGAAAAGAACTATTGACAGGTATGAAATGAAATATGTTTTGTGGGACTGGACAGTGCCTTCTGTATTTTCAACACTCCATTTAAATACGAGTTTGAATCTTTTTTTGTGTCTCATAGTAATTATTCTTTTTGTCAATGTCGATTTCAAAAATGCAGTAAAATTGTATATTGGTCTTGATCCAGGCTTAATAAATGATTAGCTCAATGTTGGAGCAACCGACCGTGTGATAGAATTTTTACGGACAGCTCATTTTAAAATGACGTTATCGCACACGATAGTGATATAATTACTGTTAAGCGATACTTCATCAACAACTGGATGAACTAACTGAGGCAGAGGGTCTCAAAATTTTAGTAACTGACATTTTTCATTATTTAGAACAGTAAATGTTGAT